>OX621197.1:16239903-18712403 GCA_951640565.1 Petrophora chlorosata
AAAAAAATAAAAAATTAAATATTCTCTTACAATTGCAATAAAATCTATATAAATAAAAAACATAAACATTTTATAATCGACAGATTCTCTCGTTAAAGGAATGTGGTACTACTATGTGTGCTTGCCTCATGCTTGCATATCATTAAGTCAGACACAGTAATTGCTTAAAGAACTTATTAAATGCAAGACAATAAAACATCGCAAACGGCTTCCATACCTTCCATTCGAATACCAAAAACATCTCACATAATCCACTAAAAAATGCAACGAATTTCGTTCATGTTCGAGATACTAATAAAAAATACTGGTATATATTAAAATCGCTCTTTATTATAGCCATATATATAGGTTTTAATGTGTATTCTTTGCAAATAAGCCGCGAAACTATCAAAGCTTCTGTGAAACGGGACATCTGTGGTTGTTAACTAACATTTATATTAATAGGTTAAGAAAATGTTCCTAAGTTTATATATATCTGATGAAAAGTTATGGGTATGTGTTGACAGATATATTAATTATAATCGATAATACATTTGTTACGTATATTATGGTATTACAGGCAATACGGATGGATTAAGTATTAAAGTCGTTTATGTATCCGTTATAATATTAAAAATAAGTAGGTAGATAATGACTATATTATTGCGGTCTTTTAGTAAGATTGAAATTGATGACGATATATATAATGACGCGGAATTTTAATTTAAATTGCTTGTCGAATAAAACATTATAATATTGTCTGTTATTTACTTAATTATGCATAATTTTAATTTAAAATGATTGTATCGACTAATTAATTATGTACCTTGCTATAAAATAAATAATTAAATAAAAGTGACTAATATTTATACACCATGATTTCATAATCGCTTGTTAACCTTTTATTTTAAGCATTATGCCTAAATTTATGTGTGGTGAGCTATTTACGGGTGGTTATTTACGCAAAAATTAAAATGATACAATTGATATCAGAAACCTGATATAAATTGTACCATTTTATTAATTTTGTGTAAATAACCAACCTTAATAGTTCACCACGCATAAATTTAGGTCTTTCTACTATTAAAACCATACCACAGAATACTAAGGGACAGAAGCATCACTCCGCAAAGAAATTTAAACAAATAGCGACTCTTGCTATAACGCAATAAAATTCAATTCAGCTCGCGTAGCGTTGCATACCTACCAGTCATTTTAACCTACAGAGCGCCTCTCTTTCTATCGCATAGCTCTTATCTCTTCTGACGCGGCACGTGTAACGACGCGCGACCCGCCGTCGGTGTCCGGCTATGTACTTGTAGCTTTGTACCTACAGTGCGGAGTGCGCTAGGCCTGGTCATACTAAGCGTACCAAGTATACTTTCTAGTCTGTGCGTACCACCTTAAGAAATTATTTGATTTGATTTGATTTTATATAACTTCTTTTTATGTTGTATAGGTGTGTGGCCAACCCTAGTATATATAGACCGCCCGAAGTCCTCCGACATGGTCTATCAAATTTCGCCCTATAACAACCGGGACGGCTAAACGTGCTCTCCGAAGTACGGTAGCGTTCAGTTGTAAATACCACATAGGCATCAATCTTATTTGTGACTGCAGCCACCGTTGTTTAACCTAGCAGATCTGTTATAAATGGCTATGTAAGCCTACTTGTTGCAGGTCTCTCGTTAGCGGGAGGCCACGCCGTCTGGGTGTATCCACCGCTTTGCCAGTTATTCTGCTAACAAGCAGTAGTGCGCAAGCAATACTGTGTTCCGGTTTGAAGGGCATTGTAGCCAGTGAAATTACTGGGTTTGAGAGACTTAATATCTGATGTATCGGCGTGATGAGCGCAATGCAGTGCTTTTCATGGCATTTAAGTTTTGGGTGGCGCTGCAATTTTATTGTTACGGGCAGGCGTGGCGCTTACCATCTGGCGAAAGACTTGCTCGTCTCATCACTCAGTTCCATAAAAAAACTATGTTACGAGCGCTGCAATTAACCAGTTTCACTAAACTTCTCATAAACGATGGAATGTCAGTTAAGTGTACATGCGCTTTGGTGAAATGCGCATGTATCCATTTAGCTCAACAAGTTTCTCTTGAAGTTCCTAATGGACTACAAGACTGTTTGATAGTAGCAGTAGATAAATGTCTGTTTATTATCTAGGTGGTCTAATCGTTTAAATGCCTATCTAAAATGGGAATTCTAGGTAAATCATATAACTAATCAATTCTACGAGATTACATTAACAGCGTACGTATAAACGTTGGTTAAGTATTTTAACAACTTCCCTGTCCAATGAGTCATACATGACTCACAGGAACATTCTGAAATAAGTTCTTGAATCATATGTGGCCCATTTCTCCGTACAATTTCAAGCGCATGTAATGGTCTTTCGAAGTTTCGATTACTTACTTTTCGCAAAATACTCGCCAAATTCAGATTAAAGTTATCTCTGACAACCACTGATTGTCAAGTAATAACTAAAATCATGTGAAAATGATATAATATGATCAATTGATCAGTAAACGACAAATTAAACACAAACTGTTAAAATGTTTTATGTGACTCATTTGATAAAAATAAACGGGTCGTGACCCAAATTATACACGTTCATGAGTCACATATGAACAAAGAAAAAATGGAATGGAAGTTGACTTAAAAGTTGACATCCCTATTCATTTCAAAGGAAGCTACAATAAAACTAATTAAACCTTAAAGCCTGATCTTAAAATAGGCAAGTGATTATAAAAAGAACTGAGATCTCAAAGATATACTCTAGCAAAGACATGCACCTTAAAGTGCTGTTGACAAATAAACTAATATATTTTATCGACTATCGATAAAAGCTTACGTGATTGCAATATCGATAATAAGTGCCGACGGGCCTACAGCAGAATCGTATCTGCTGTTTTTTCTTTCATCGATGATATTATCTCAAATAGTACTTACCCAAGCGTGACCTTTACATTTCCATGCGAATTTGAACTTAATTACGAACCAATAAGGGCTTATACAGAAGTTGAGAGCTTCTTTATTTCCATTAATGGGTAATAATATCCTTTCATGGCTTAAATTGCAATAAAATTTATGCAACTAATTTTATTACAGACGTTATAATTTTATGAAATAATGCAGGAGTCTAAATTATTTACATGATAGTTTTATTATCGGCGGAGATTTACTGCTTTTTAATTATATTATTTTTCCAATTGCCATAAATTTAAACTCGAACTGATATTATGAGAGAAGACAATACAAAAATTGACTAAAATAAAAAGAAAAAAATGAAAAATTTCATATAAAAATAAAAATTAAAAAAGAGGAGGTTCTCATTTCGATCGTTTTTTAATGTTTGTTACCTCAGATTTCCGTCATTTATAAACTGATTTAGAATAATATTTTTGGGTTGGGTTCAGTATAGCTACAACCCCATATAAATTTTATCGATATTCGACCTTGGATCTGAAGATACATCAGAATTGAAGTCGGTTTTTTTTTGTTACAATTTTTTAATCGTGCTAATGTGTCCTGAACACTGCCTAAAGGAATCCAACTAAACTGGAGTCAATTTGATATAAGAGCGTTCACACATCTTGGCAGAACACCTCTTCGTCTTTTATCATCTTGGTTTCATCTTGGTTTAAAGCTGCAATAATGCTATTCGAGATGTTTCAGCATCAATGAATCACTGTCATTTGTAAGATTTATTTTTGTTTAGGAAATAAAAGGACTGACTTGCCATTGTAGAAAAAAAAAATCCCCAAATTACCCCAAGACCTACATTTTTTAGTTTTTGTTGATTTTTTCAATAAGTGCTGAATCAATTTAGATAAAAATTATATGGGACGACCTCTAAAGTATGACCTACTCAATATACAATTCATAATTGGCGGAGTAATCGCGTAACAAACATACAAACATAAGAATCTTAAATTTAGCTTAAGAGCTAATTGTCTCAGGATTTATGCAAAATAAAGTTCTGGGTGGTGCTGTTATTGTTATGGGCTGGCGTATTGCTTACCATCAGGCAAACGACTAGCTCGTCTCGTCATTCAGTTTTTTTTATGTAACTGAATGATGAGACGAGCTGATCGTTTGCCTGATGGTAAGCAATACGCCAGCCCATAGCTATAACACCACCACCCAGAACTTTGTTTTGCAAAATCCCGCGAGGCGCTGCACTGCGCTCGTCACCTTGAGACAATTAGCTGTTGAGTCTCATAATGCCCAGAAATTTTGCTGGCTATAATGCCCTTCAAGTCGGAACACAGCTACATAAAAAAAACAAAAACCATACAGTCAAATTGAGAACCTCCTCCTATTTTGAAGACGGTTAAAAAAGCGTGACAATGTTCTATATTCAAGTGTTGACTTACGAAGCAACAAGTATCCATCTCACAGATATACCGGACCAATTGTGTCCACACAATCTTATTAGCTATTCTATTGATATATTCCACCATAACATCCAACACAATAAGACCCCTGCATTCCATTGAAACGACTTCAAAATCATCATTCAAAAAGCTCATCACAACCTGGTTTATGTTTTGGTTTGTTTTAAAAGTTTAATACACCGAAAAGGTACAAAAATGTATTTGTATACTAGCTGCTCCCCGCGGTTTCGCCCGCCGTTTCCCGGGATGAAAAGTAGCCTTAATAATATAATTAATTTTTAGAAAAAAACAAGAACCGATTTCAAGACTCAACTTATTTCTATTATTTTTTTCAAAAAGTGCTCAATCAATTGCCATTGAATAGAATAGAAAACACTTTATTGCACTTAAGAAGGAACTACATTTAATTCTATTTAATTATTTTTTTATTTATAAATTTATATGGGACCACCTCTGAAGTATGACCTACCAAACAAAATAGAATCATCAAAATCAATTCATAATTGGCGGAGTAACCGCGTAACAAATAAACAAAAAAAGAACCGTCGAATTGAGAACCTCCTCTTTTCAGAGGTCGGTTGAAAATAAAAATAGAATGAAAAATAACAAAACTTAAAAAAATTAAGTTTAATAAAATAAAAAGTCCTTTTCCGGGACCTTAAGCACCTACATACCAAATTTCATCAAAATCTGTTTAGTAGTGTTTGCGTGATTGAGTAACAAACATCCATCCATCCATCCTCACTTTCGCAATCACAATATTAGTAGGATTCGGTATAGCAATTTAAAGTCCGTGTGTCTGTTTGTATGTTCTAAGCTGTGGAAGTGTTAATGTGATTCTTAGCACGTTTCGAAATATGAATTATTGAATAGTCGGCGACAGTGACACACTAGGAATGTGTTATCTATTATTTAGGTGAGTTTTCGGAGATTCGGGTCCCAGACTGTCATACAAAATGATGCGATACATTATAATGCTTAAGATTTAT
This sequence comes from Petrophora chlorosata, assembly GCA_951640565.1. Lineage (NCBI taxonomy): Eukaryota > Metazoa > Arthropoda > Insecta > Lepidoptera > Geometridae > Petrophora > Petrophora chlorosata. Next base: position 16,245,275 of record OX621197.1, read on the forward strand.
AAATATTCCTCAATTCCGGAGAATACGTCAGCCCCTGTAATGTATTGGTTGAGCAAGTTGGCTTAAATCTCATACACCACTAAGTTTACGGGTTCGATTCCCGCGCGGAACAAATGTTTCGACAATTTTTGAGAAAAAACGACTGAACGGATTTTGATAAAATTTGGTATGTCCTGGATATTTGGTAGTCCTGGATAAGAACATAGGATACTTTTCAGAAAAACAGGGGCAACTATAAACCCATATATAACCATGCGGGTAGAACCGCGCAGCGCAGCTAGTTTTTTACCGACTTAAAAAGGAGGATGTTCTGAATTCGATTGTATTTTATTTATGTTTGTCAGAACTTTTTACTTAACTTTATGAAATGATTTAGAAAATTGTTTTTTGCGTTGGGTTCAGTATAGCTTCAACATGGTTCCATATAAATTTCATCGATATTCGACCTTGGACTTCAAAGATACATCCGAGTTTTATTGAATTCGGTTTTTTTGTTATAAAATATATTATTATTAAGTTGTGTAAAACATTAAAATATAGTAAAATATTGCATAAAATAATCGGAATACTAGCTTTATATAAATTGTCTGAGAATACTAAATCAGTTGGAAGCTGGAGTCGTTAGATTTTATTGTTATATCTCTCGCTTGTTTTTGCTCGTGATGAGTTTTTTGCGCTTGAATTTGGGAATATTTGATGTGATAATTAATAGGTTCATTTTTGAGTGGGTACTTGAAGACAGAACTCTTCAAATAATCGTATAGGTACTTTGCTATTTTAGATAATTAATACAATCTGGGTGTGTTCAAATCAAGAGTGGACAAGTACTTACTGCGTAAGCGTGCTACATCTTCGACCACATCGTCGCTTCCCATCAGGTCAGATCGTGGTCAAACGCTGACCCAGTCAGATGTAAAAAAATAATAATTGTGTGCAGGTTTCTGTTTCTTGTAACTTATTTATTTGAATGTAAAGTATGTTAAATAAATAACGCCCAATGATCACGTAAATACATACTACTTAGGCTTTCCTGTATTCAGAGAACCAGGAACTACGAGGACCATAGTCCTACAACAACCAGCAGCAACACATCTTTTTTTTCAGGCACAAACATTTCACCCGTAAATATATATAATAGGCATATTGGCAATCTAATTCCAACCCTCCGAGATGTGCTAATTTTAAGGCATTATACTTGATGTATCTACTCCCGACGGAAGAGTTGAGACCTGGCTCCTATAGTACGACTAGTGTGGGACCAGGTGCTCCATATCCATAAATTTTGCCTTTTTACCTAATAACCATTTTTTCATTTTTCATTTACTGATTCGCTCAAAGGCTGCAGAGGCATATAAACTGATTTTTCATTCCCACCGTAAAACAAATAATCCGTTAATTGTCTGAGCTGTGTATCAACTCAACCGGTTATCGCCGGAAAATTCCAAATCTAATCGCAAATTGTGGACAAGAATAACCTTACGTTAGTCTCTACGTATTGATTTCGCCAATACCTCTTTTAATACACTTTCAAATGAATGCAATGGAATCAGGCGTAACGTTGCGAAAATTAATCTCAAAATTGAAACGCAATGAAAATATGTAGTGCAATCCCGCTGAATATTATGTTTGTGGAGGTTGTTGTTAGAATAATATAATATGTATGGAAGTATATAGCAAATGTAAAAATATTTATTGTACATTATACACCTAAACAAACAGAAATTAAATTAAATAGCGTTATCTATCTAAACTCATCTAATCTAATAAACCACTATCAGTGGGCAACGTTCCTAAAATGCTGGAAGCATTGCCACGTTGAATGGCATGCAATTCAACGTGGAAAATGAATGAAAAATGAATTGAAATTAAAATATATACATAAATAAACGCTGCGCTTTTTTCAATCAATATGTATATTTAATAATAAATGAGTTTTAATATTGTATATAAGGAAAGGTATATAATGTATTAATTTAGTAAATAATAAATAATGTTAAATAAAGAAAGCCCTAACAACAACCCTCCTTGTACGACACGTGTTTGGCCGTCTGCACGAGGCATCATCAGGTGTCGACTCGCCGAACGCTGGAACGAGAGACACTTTCAAATGTCAATAGCGTTGCCCAATATATTGTGATCTATTTACAGAATCGATAGATCAGGCCACGCCTCTATGTTTTTTTTGTCACGAATCACGTGTCGATGTGACAGATCGCGAATGCCTTTTTGTAGATAGTTTTTTGTTGCCTAACTAGCTTAAATGACCTACTGGGACGATTCAGAAGAACCTACCACTTAGTTTCTTTAAACCATTTATTGTATTGATTTTTAAACTACAAGTTTATTGAACCGAGTGATGAGACGAGCAAATCGTTCGCCTGATGGTAAGTGCGCTTGCCCATAACAATTGCAGTGCCACCCAGAAGTATACCATAAAAAGCATTGCGTAGCACTGAATTGCGCTCATCACCCCGAGACATCAGTTTTAAGTCTCATATGCCCAGTAATTTCGCTAGCTACAATGCCCTTCAAACCGGAACAGAGTAATGCTTGCGCGCTACTGCTTGGCGGCAGAATAACAGATGGTAATACTTTACCATATTTCTTTAACCTTATTAGATGAACGTTTTTTGATTAGATACTGTTTTATATCCAGATATACTGGATAGGTATTGTCACGGGCAGGACCAAATAATTGCATGTATATTTCCACTTTACTAACATAGGTTTTAAGAAAAATTGTTAATAACATGACTATGGATTTATCTGAAATAAATAATTTTTATTTATTCAAAACGTTTTCTCTCAGACTTCATGGCATAAGATGGACATTTTATAGTTTTTTTTCATTATTTATAGGCTTGCGTTTGACCGCTATCTCACCTGTTGTTAAGTGACGACAATTATATGGGATAACCTTTAAACGTAAGTTATTTCACATATATTCTGATTGTTCAATTCATAAATGTAGTTCAATAATCATAAACTAACTGTACCAAAAAAAGTTGACATATTACACGAATCATTACACGTCTCCACATTTTATGAAATATAAAAATCAATTTGTTATTATTTATGTGACGATTTAATAAGAATAGGTTTGCTCGTTCACTTTTAAACAAGTTTCAAAAATGACACTAACATTTGTTATGCAAATCGACACGCGATAAAATTATGTGTTTAATTTTATATCTGCTTCGAATATCACTAAACACCAGTGTACACTTCCTTTGTATAATAGCTTAACACAATTTAAAAATTACATCTTCATCAACAAAAAGTGTTCAAAATGATATATCAGATGTCTCAAGGTGATGAGCGCAATGCAGTGCTACGCAGTGCTTTTTATGGTATTTAATGATCTAAGTGGCATTGCAATTGTTATGGGCAGGCGTGGCGCTTACCATCAGGCGAACGACTTGTTCGTCTCATCACTTAGTTCCATTAAAAAACTTTTTGTCTACATCTTTGCTGGTGGGTTTCTCGTATGCGAGAAGCCGTCTGGGTGGGTACGACCGCTTTGTTATTGAGCCGCCAAGCAGTAGTGCGCAAGCATTAACGTAGCATTAACGTGCGCAAGCATTAAGCGTTGGTATTCCAGTTTGAACGGCATTGTAGCCAGTGAAATTACTGGGCATTATGAGACTCAGTAGCTAATTGTCTCAGGGTGACGAGCGCAGTGCAGCGTGGCGCAAGATTTTGCAAAACAAAGTCCTGGGTGGTGCTGTTATTGTTTTGGGCAGGCGTGGCGCTTACCATCAGGCGAACGATTTGCTCATCTCATCACTCAGTTCCATAAAAAAAACTTATTGTCTACATCTTTGCAATTTTGAATCTTTATCATCGCTTATAATTGAACTGAAACGTACTCTATAATTTCGTCGGCGCATAAAAAACCAAAAGCTATCGCGCACCGTCTCAAATTAACACAAAAGCAACGTACGATATCATAAAAATAAAATTATTATTGCTGCTGCGAAATGCCAGCCGATATCCATTTGCCTATTTAAGCTCGCGGATAATTACGTCTGCTTTTAGCGTCTCGATTTTATCCTGGGAGGCATCCGTTTATCCCGTTTCGCGGTACGTATATAGTAATTGCTAATCTAAACTGTTTTTTTTCCCGGCCCGGTAACCTGACACTATAAGCCGCATCTTAAAAGGGAAACTCAGTAATGCCTTCACGGCAGTCGCCTCGTATTATGTCAGAGTGAGAAGCGCTGAGCGATTTTTTATCGATATCCCGATTGGCGCAACACTAGTTCATTTTAATTGGCGTTAGTACACCACTGACGGCTGTTTAGAGTTTTTGTTGTTAACTTTTTATTTGTGATCTAATGGATAGATCGTTCATTACACGTGGTTAAGTAATCGACTGACGCTTTACGTTGTGCCTGTTTCTAGTTATTTATTTATTGTTCATTTATTTATGCATCGGAATTTTGATTTCTAAAGCAATATATAGGTATATTGGTTCTTATCGATTTTTACTAATGACTTACTTATAGTATACAGGAACTGGCTGCGTTCCATGGTTTCACCCGCTTAGACTATTTTTTCGGATTAAAAAAATATCTTAAGTCCTATTCAAGGGCTAAATAGCACTGACATCTTTCATCAAAATCCGTTCAGTAATTTCTGCGAGTAACCACAGAATACTAAGGAACAGAAGCATCACTCCGCAAAGAAATTTAAAAAAATAGCGGCTCTTGCTATGACGCAATAAAACTCAATTCAGCTCGCGTAGCACTGCATACCTACCAGTCATATTAACCTACAGAGCACCTCTCTTTCTATCGCATAACTCTTATCTCTGCGGACGCGGCACGTGTAACGACGCGCGACCCGCCGTCGGTGTCCGGCTATGTACTTGTAGCTTCGTACCTACAGTGCGGAGTGCGCTAGGCCTGGAGTAACAAAAATCCATTATCACAAACTTTCGTATTAATATATTTAGTAGGATAGTATTATATGATTAGTTTCAGTTGTGTTGGTATTCTATATATCATTCATATAAATTCAAAACTATATTATCGCTCGACGATCAGCGCCGCTTCACTTAATATCATCTTAATTGTAAAGTTTATTGGCATAAAACAGTCCGTTTCATTTTCTCTACATTCGTACAGAGGCGGCGACGTATAATTCTGTAATCTATGACTAGAACTGGTCTTATTTACATAAACTAATGTGATTTTGTTATTCTCATGCTTCCGAACGTTGACTTGATACGTGTTTAATACGATTAGCCGCTCGTGGAGTATCGACGTATGGATGTATACACATATATAACTTTAAGATCATATTTCCTTTCATATCGATCGGAATCTTGTCTTACAAAACTGACTACAAAAGAAACAAACTTCACTGAAAGTTGGTTTAAAATTAGTAGACCATGCAATATGATGTAAGTTCGCTTTATCGATATGCAAAATGTATCGACACGATTTGTGGATGATATGTGGCGCATCTCTAAATTTTAAGATGCGTCGTGTGTTATGCATTGCAGTGCTGTGCTATCATCGTATCGTATTTATGTAAATCAGTTTTGAATTGTGAAACTAATTGAAGGTGCTTATGCTTATTGTTCCATTAGGATAGGACATGTAGCCATTAGTTAATACCAAAGCCTTTTAAGTTCATAGCTAGTCAAGGAAACTTTAGGAATATATAGTTTACAATTTGTGATCGAAAATGACGTAGGATAGAAAAAAGAACAATTCAATTCAAAAGTTTAAATTTTACCGTCACAGACGCACTTATGAACGTCAATTATTACAATGACTCTACCACCGTATCGGAAAAAGAACCACTACTCTGAAGGTACGGCAAGAAACTGAGAGGCATACTTTTTAGAACTTTTGTTACAATATTTTATGTTTGTTTTTGACAATGTTATTTTTCTTATGTGCCAGTTGGCTACTTGGCCGAAGCGGAATGCTCCATGCATCTTTGTCTTCTATATAATTACTAACTGTATAGTATGCTTTTTTCTTTAGAATATATTTTTTACACTCAATTTGAATCTACTTTCTGTGGACTCCTTTAACACTTTTATATTTACTTTCTGTTTAGTATTTTTACATACAATATCTATAATGCAGTCATCTTTGTTACGGTTACTATGAAGTAACTAGAAAAAATCTAAGCGTTTCGTCTGATGCTAAGTATTTTAATTAAAAGGGCTGTTTTGTAATTCTAATTGCTGTCTAAAATCGCGATTGCATAATACAACACTTCGTAATCAACCCATAAAACCAGAAAAAAATTGAAAAAATTTAATTGCTTGCGTGAGCAGATGTTTCGGTGACCAACTTGGTTAGGCACCGGGACTGTATTCCGAGGAAGTACGTTCCAACCCTGCCCGAGCAATCTCATGTTTCAAAATATTTAGAATCATAAACTGTAGTCGCTCATATGAATTAGACAAAGTCATAAAATTTTTTTTGACCCCTTTTAATAATATATTTTAGTTATTATATTATATTTTTAAGGTTTTTAGTTTTAATTTTATGATATAAAATAAACATTTTTTTGTTGTTGAGTGATGAGACGAGCAAATCGTTCGCCTGATTGTAAGCGCTATGCTTGCCCATAAAAATTGCAATAAACACCTACAACAAATAGTTAGTATTTTTTATATTGTATCACTCGATCACCGCAAACCTCAAAATATCAAACCATACGCTTGTGCAACGATAAAACAAAATCACTGCATACCAGCCCTACATAAGAACGGGTTAAATTAATGCAACATTGTACTGAACCCGGCTCCGGGATATTGAAACAATTTAGGGGTCCATTTGTGGCACATAAGCAATTGTGTTGCGTTATTCCGAGCGGGCTCTGCGGTCGAATCGCTTCGTGTGAAGACCCCGACGGTAATGTCGGTATCGAGAAAGGCTTTGTAGGTATGAAATGAGTATTTTGTATATAAACTAATGTATTATAATATGTAGGAAGTTCCCGAAGACTGGCGCAATGCAGGGACGAACGGTGAGAAGAGGCCGGTACTTCAATAGGCTGGTTGCAGGTCCTCGTCATCAGGTTGCAGGTCCTCGTCACTAGGTTGCAGGTCCTCTGTGCGTGCTTATTGGAAGTACAAAAGCAAGAGAGGAAGAATTTCAGTAAACAAAAAAATATAAAACCCCCGTCACAAAAAAACGATAAAAAGTAAAAAATGACTGAACCGATTTGATAAAATATATCGAAAACCTCCACCTATAAAGCCTGCTTTCAAATAAAAATATCGCATCCAAATCGGTTCCAAACCCATGTAAGAGCATAGTGGTCAAACTTTAACATCCTCCTTTTTGCGTCGGGGGTTAAAAAGGGATAGAAATTAATTTTTTTTTACGCCCAAGGATTCGTAGACATTAGTCTATAGAATTTCTTGTATCTAGGTAATGGCCATGTTTTTTCCATACTGGTCCAGAGCGGTGAAGTGGATGTCCCATGTCATTTTGTGGTTTTAGTGATGCGGGATTCATTGCAATGTTTCTTTCACGGTTTTCTCATGTTCAAAGTAAAAAGTCTTGAAGCACATGCTAAAAAATAATGACTTATTAAACTCAAAGCAGAATTCACACACTCTCGCGTTATCGGTGTTTAAGAAAGAGTGAAAGCGAGTGTAGTCACATTTTTTGATAAAACTCACCGATATCGAAATTGCAGTAACCGGTTCCATCAAAAGATTCTCGTAAGCTCTTAACTCGTCCGAAATAGCATCCATTCGAGAATCACGTGGGCTGCTCGGCGCTCGTGTATTTTCTGTAGTTGTAGTGCCTCTTTTTTTACTTACGTTTGATAAATCTACGTTTGACCACCGTCTCGTCTGATGTTAAGCGAGGATGTCGCTGAAGATGGACCACGTAGATTTAGAAGATACCTATTCACTTTAGCCTTGAAGGTACCCAAATTATAGTTATCAGGAAACAGAGAAGACGGCAAAGAGTTCCATTACTTTAGAGTACGCACTATAAACGTGGAACCAAAACGCTTTGTTCAAATTGGCGGCCTGTCTACTATATAGGGATGATATTTGGCTGAATTTCTGCTCGTCCTGTGATGAAAGGGGAGGGTGGAATTACGTCGTGAAGTTCCTGTGTACTTTCCGTGAAATGTATTCTATAGAAGATTAACAGACATGCTACCTTACGTCGATGCCTAAGACTATATAGCGACCAGTTTTTCGTCAATCGCTTTGCACGTCGATCTACAGCCTCTAATGCTGCCAGCTGGTACTTGGCCGAACATTTATTATTAACTTTGTTGTTTTTGCCCTCTTTTCAATTCAACAAGGGCGCATTGGAGACTGCAGCTTCTCAAGTAGACAAAGAAATAATCCAGAATCCCAAGCCATAAGCTAGCATCAATCCTATACCCGACCACCACACCGGCGATTCTCGGAACCCGCAAACAAAGAGCAGTTAAGTCTTCAAGAGTTAATATTAGAAAACTTAATTTGTGGTTCAAAGGAACCAACTTAATTATATATGGAAATGTGAAACAATGACACATTAAGACGTATCCGATCGCTTTGGATGGTAAAAAACAAGCAAGTGACTTAATAAAAACGCGGTAAAAATGGTTTTCTTGGCTGAGAGTGGTAATTTACGGTCTTAACATGTTTTAATTTTCGAAACTTTTTACTGTAGTTCCGTGAAATAGGGGTCCTAGGGGCTAAGTGGGATGCGGTGAGGGTCTAAAGGAATGTAAGTCCCACGGTGTTTTTTCAAATGCTAATAATTATTAGGTAGGTTTGCATGCAGTTGAATGGGAAAAGGTGCTTTTTGATGCCCCTACGCAAAATAAGGGGTGAAATAAGTTCGACCACTATGTGTCTCTCTGTGGCACCGTAGCTATTAAACGGGTGAACCGATTTGGATGTGTTTTTTTTTATTTGAAAGCAGATTTTTTTGGCGGAGGTTCTTAGACATGTTTTATTATCGTTTTAGTCGTGACAAAATCAACGAACTTATAATGAGTAATAAACTAATAACAAAACATTATTATATTATTATTTCTACGATAATTCTTACCACAAACATTCTCAAGACTAGAAACCACAAAATATACATATAACGGTGCTACAACAACAAACGCTAGAACCCTAATAAAGATGTAGTTAGATTTAAGATGAAATACTCCAGTATCGCACTCCATTGATCTTTATAACGTCTGGTGTCCTAAGACAGACCATCTTAAATAAAAATAGCCTCTATGTCAACACGTCAAGAATTAATTTGAATGCTAACGAGTTTCCCGACTGCAAAACTATGTTGGTCTTGAGTGGCGATTGAGTGAAATTTACCACCTTAGTTAGGAACAACAGAATTGTAAAATATACGCGTTTGTCGATTTCAGATACGTGCTTACTTATGATTGCGGATTTGGCCTTCATCTAAAGAGAAAATTAAGTATCTAGGGGGAAAATTAACTAAGCAGTGTAACAAGTTATTACCGGCTTTAAGGAATATTATTATAGAAATAAAATTATGAAAATGTATTCTCCTTGGGCTTATCGGCTCTGGTTTCACCATTATCAGTACATCACGGGTATAATACTATACCGGATCTTTCAGTTGCGATAACTATTGCCAGCTCTAAATTAAGTATTTTGCCTGATTTTTAAATCAAATGTTTAATATAATATTTGGACAAACAGATTCCTTTTTAATCTACGTATTAGAGAGTGCATAGAAGATTCTAGTCTGACTTATGATATAAAATATATTTTTGTATCACTACCAAATATATTTTTCAAGACAATCTTTTAACAAATTCGTAATTGGAATCAAGAGCAGATAAAAATGAGCCCAAATTCCAGTAGTTTACAATTATCCGTCAAGGAGTTCCATTGCCCACCTTCCGTCTTTATCATCAGATCAGCTGGCTGTCATAATATTGCATTGTCATCGGACTTTGACAAGTATGCAAAATTTCAACTTCGTAAGACAAGAGGAAGTGGTTCTGATTCAGTTTGCAATATCCCACCCGAACAAACATAGTACATACATATGTATATACATAACAAAACAAGTTAAATAAAAGCTTGTAAAAATTTTAGACTTATGCAGGGACAAATTTGAAGAGCTTAATATTATGACAATAGTTGACGGGTTTATATACCAGAGTACACTGTATGTTAGGGAAAACATGAACAAAATTATTTGTCATGGAGCAATGAGACAAACAAGTCGTTCGCCTGATAGTAAGCGCCATACTTGCTAGTAACAATTGCGGTGCACCCAGAAATTTTCATACCATGCAAAGCGCAGTAATTTCGCTGGCTACAATGCCCAAATGAACCTGTTGTATTGAGGTATGTACGTATCTAAGGTGCGCAGAAATGTGTACCCTTAGTCCAAAATGTATGCAAATGCGGAAGGTATCGTACGCGAGCACTCTTATCAGTGCCTTACACATAAGCAGTATCACTTGTGCATGTGTGAGGGTGTAGGTATGCGTGTCCGTGTGTGCAGACCGACGGTCCGCAAACACGCACCAATTAGCGCGCTCGTCGCCGGCGGGGACCCGCGACGTCATAAATCGAATGGACCGTTACGTTGGGGCCAGGAATTCAGCGGAAATGGTGGAAGTTGAAAAAGTAAGGGATGTATGCAAATAACCTTAAAAGTACTAAAGTATGTTACAGAACTAGGCCAAAAATGCTAAAAAATAAAACGAGCAAATATAAAACCTGATATTTTTAGTAGCGGAGCAGTAAAGTTAGTAATTTTTAACCGACTTCAAAAAAGGAGAAGGTTCTCTATTCGATTGTATTTTTTTTATGTTTGTTACCTCAGAACTCCGTCATTCATGAACCGATTTGGGAAATTCTTTTTGATTTGGGTTCAGTATGAAGCTACGAAGTAGTCCCATATAAATTTCATCGATATTTGACTTTGGACTTCGAAGATACATTAAAGTCGGTTTTTTTGTTTGATAAACTTATATGTACTTGTAAATTAACATCTCTATGGTAATATTGATTTCAGTTTACAAATTGCGAATAGCATTAAACTATTTAACTATTGAATATGTTCTTTTCAAAATTATTCAATTTCTAATACAAAACTCTGGGGGAGACCTTTGCCCAGCAGTGGGAACAAATAGGTTAATTAAAAAAAAATATACAAAACCCTTGTTAAAAATTGTTATAAATTCTAAATGACACCCCTTAACTAAGAAAAACAATAATTCAAAATTAGCTAAGACTGGTATAAATAATGTATAAATATTATCAATTTGTGGCAACAATGTTATTGCAATTATACATTACGTACAAAATAAACCATAAATTAATAAAAATAGACACGCAAATTACAACACTCTTAAACTATTCAATAAAAACCAATAGACAACGACAATTGCATCTCCTTAAGTGAACTGCAGTTACAATTACAATCTCACGAACAAGATTCATTACTCTGCGCAAATCCGCCCTTTCCTTGTCACATGGGAATTAATCAAACTGTTATTATAAGTAAGGACATGTACGCCTTTAATATAGGGTTATTGTTCTGTTCATGGTTGTACCTATTATATTTATTTTTTATATAGAGATAACAAATAAAATATATAAAATATAATTATTTTTTAGAAAAAACAAAAACTTTAATGTATCTTCGAAGTCCAAGGTCAAATTTATATGGGACCACTTCGTAGCTATACTAAACCCAACGTAAAAATATTTTTTCGAAATCGTTTCATAAATGACGGAGTTTTGAGGTAAAAAACATAAAAAACAGAAAAATAAATACAATCGAACAGAGAACCTCTTCCTTTTTTGAAGTCGGTTATAAGTAGTCTTTTTATAAACCAAAAAACAATAAACCAAGAATTTTAACTATATCTAAACATATATATTTTTTTTAATATATTTTTTTATTTTTTTTTATTCGGGCACCCTAATTTGAGTGTAGGCCTCCATGCGTTGAAACGTTTTGCGATCCTGGGCGAGTCGTAGTAGACGTAGTTGAAGTAGAGAGAGATGGTAAGTTGAAAAGAGTGCGCGTGTATAATGTGTCGTTTAATCAAACCCCATTTTTAGAGTTCCGTTCTAAAATCGTCTATACGAAATCCGTTTGCTGTCGTTCGTCGATATGCAATGTTTTTCAATTTGTCACAGGTTTTTTATCGACCTATTTAAATGAATATTTTTTTAATATTTTACTGAACATGAATGAATTTGACTCAAATCTTATTTCCAACTTAATATTATAAACATAAAAGTTTGTAACATGATGAGATGTTTGTTAATCACGCAAAAACTACTGAACGGATTTTGATGACATTTTTTTAAATAAGTAATTTAAGTCCTGTACACATATAATTTTTAATTCCGGAAAATGTTCCCAATTGAAACCGTAGAGTTACTAATAATAATAATGCTAGTTGTTATACTACCATTATAATTATTAGTGAAATCCTGTATATATATGAAACCCTGAATACGGGAGGTCTGACTTGCACTTGGCTGGTTTTTATGTTTATTAACGAGTAATAAAATTAGTAAGGTAGGTGTGGATTCTACGAATCAGATAGTTATGAGTTAGAAAACTTGCCTACGGGTCCGCCATTAAAGTCCGTTTGTTAGTTAGCTCCTTGTCCTTACAGCTACATGATTCATTCCATAAAAATATACTTAATAAATATGAAACTATATAAAATACAAAAAAAAACTTATTGTAGTACTCGAAAATTAAATCCAAATTAATAAAAATTATTTACCATATACTTCTATCTAAATTGTAGTGATAGGCCTCTTCCGCAAGAGGCCGCCTTGGGAAGTACCAAACATTTGTTAGATATTCAACCACTAAGCAGTAGTGTGCAAACATTCCAGTTTGTTTGTTTTATGTGAAATTACTATGCATTATGAGATTTAAGAGCTATTCTAAATAGCTCAGGGTGACGAGCGCAGTGATGGGCTGCATAAGGTTCTGGATGGTACTGCAACTGTTATGGGCAGGCGTATTGCTTGCCATCAGGGAAACAACTTGCTTATCTACGACGAGACGATTTTTGTGCAAATAAGTCAAATGAAAAAAATCTAAAGTATTGCTTTTAAAAATCACTTCTGCTGTCTCTAATTTAATGGCCCGAACTCCGGACCCCTGCCGCTCCGGGAATCTCCGTGGAAGATCTTACATTCGAATCCGCTGTACGGCTAGATTTTGGAATTCCAAATTTAAATAATCGCGATAGTTGAGTTACGTATACAAATTTACTGTGACTAATGCTCGGAATACACTACGACACTGACACGCGACACAAATGTCGACACTAGTGTCGACGGTGTCCACACGGTAAATACATTTTTATGTCGACATTTGTGTATATATCTAGTGTCCCAGCTCAAGTGTATTGTCTGTCTATACGAAAACATGCGAAATTGACTGCGATTCAGTGTCGTACATTCCATCGCAATGAAACATGCTACTGCCGCGACCATCGCTTTATGTGTTGTTATTAAAATGCGTCGGCGTAGAAAGAGATCCATATGGGAGATTAAAGATTGGATTAAAAGAAGAGCACAGCTAGGGACTTATTATCAATTGTTGTTGTTGTTGCGTCACACGTCGCCGACAAAACGTGTCATATAAATATTTTAATATAAATTGTATGTATGTTAGTTCTAAGGTATATACTTATATGGGCCATAAAATAAGTAAATAACATCTGTAACTTATTTTAATGTTGCCTGAAATAAAGATTAAATAATATAAATAAGTAAATTTTAATATGAACTGGAAAATTAAGATCCAGAATACTACAAAACTTTCTTCGGATGAAACATGAATACTTTAAATATTTATTAAGCATGATTTCTTGTAGCGCTTCATAATATAATCATGTCGGTCTAGTTAAAAATTTCGCGCAGGTTTGAAATTCGTGACACTTGAGCCAGACATTGTAAACTTTTTGTCTCCACGGCAGCGACACAGACACTGAGCGACACTGGCACTACATCTGCAACTTGGTGTCGCGACGGTGGACACACGTAGACACTTGATGTATACACTGAGTGTCTAGTGTCTTCGTGTATCCCGAGCTTTAGAGTATACAGCAAACCTGTGACCGCTATACGGGAAAATGTTAATGAGTATATCTTTTAATCATTAAAATATAGATATTAGTATATTAGGATGGTTTATTTTATAGACGGTTTGTTTTTTATGGGATTGACTTAGAGAATTATGGCGTGGCGAACTGTTTTTAATTTTGGATGTATTAGAAATTAATTTTATGTTCGCGGAAATTTGAAATTTATGAGTGTGTCCTAATGATTCGGTTAATTGCGTAAGCAATTATTATTTTTACGTCACATGATAAAGATTTTTTATTATGAGCTTGTTATGTAGTTGAGAGATGGGCAGGTTGTTGAACTGATGGATAGCAACATGCCCATAACAACTGCAGCACCACCCAGAATTAAGGTACTGTGTAACTAGTAAAGGATTGACCCATCGGCGACGTCGCAAGGTCGAATTCCTTACGATCCTCGCATGGCTTGACTTTAATGCAGAGCGACAGTGTCTTAGATTTTGTTCAACGTAGGTACCAAGTTCCAAATAAAAAAAAATACCCATCTTATTTACAGAAAATGATAATTTTGCTTTTTTTAAAATGAAATGCATAATGTCTCATTCCCAAGTTTCGGCCTAAACTTGATTATAAATCATTTCGTATAACAAGCTGCCGGTAGCAGCAATGCAGATGTTGCTGCAACAATGTTGCGCGCAGGTTCTGTCACAAAACGAACGGCGCGATGCGGCGAGCAACTTGATTAGTACTGCAGTCATGTTCTTATGTATTGACCGCTGTCAATCGATGGCACAAGAAATACATTGTTTGGATTCAGGAACATACTTAACTTTACGGATAAAGGGTTTTTATTTATGTATAGGCTTGTCTTGCCACAGTTGCCAGTTTATCGGTCTTTTACCAGATACATTACTGAGGGTGTGCGTCAGATTTACCTCAACTAAGTAATTCTGCCATCCCCATTCCATCATAGGACGACCAGACGTACGGCAAGCCGTCATCAATTTATGGTTGACATCCCTCTTACGAGCGCTTTGCTTCGACCTTCATAATGCGAACGGCCAAGGAGCGGAACTCTGCTGGCATCTGTGTTTCCGAATAGCTATAATCTGGGTGTCTTTAAGACAAGAGTGAAGAGCGTTTTTTCTAGGCGAGCATGCTATATCTTCGACCGCATCGTCACTTAACAACAGGTGAGATAGCGGTCAAGCGCAAGCCTTTAATTAATAAAAACAAAAAAACTAAATAAACATTGCTGGGTGGTTTGAAACCTAATCTGTATTTGAAAGGTATTGTAGCCAGTGAAATTCCTGGGCACATGAATATCTGATGTCTTGGGGTGATGAGCGCAATGCAGGCGCTTAGACAGGTGAACGTTCGTCTCGTTGCACAGTTCTACAAAAGAAAGATATCTTTAACAGTAATAATCTAATTGCTACTAATATTATAAATTCGACAGTTTGTGATGCATGAATTGATTAATGGATGGATTTGTTACTCAATCACGCAGACACTACTGAACGGATTTTCGTGAAATTTGTTATGTAGGTACATTAAGTCCTGGAAAAGGATATAAACTTCTTTTTATCTTGGGAAACCTTAATTTTGATTTTGATTTTAATTTTACATTTGATTGTAATTTTAATTTTGATTTTGATTTTAATTTTAATTTGGTTTTATTTTTGATTTTAATTTTAATTCTGATTCTGATTTTGATTTTAATTTTAAGTTATTGTTATTTATCTAATATTTTATTGTAATTTTTTGTATTTGATTATTTATTGTGCATTATATGGGCCATGACATGCCTGAAATAAATGAAATTTGAATTTGAATTTGAAACCGCGGGGCGCAGCTAGTTGGAAATAAATCGCGAACATTATTTTTCTTACGACTAACTTTACCTTTCAATTATTTGTTTAACAATAATCGTAAACGCAAACAGACTCAACATTCTCGACCGTGGAAAAAATGCCATTAATATTTGACAGATAGCTCATAAATCTTGTTGACAAAGCTTTTGAGAGGTTATGACTTATTTGAGACTTTTTTATGGTTAACCCCGGAATGTGACTTCGATACCTATATCTGAATAATGGCAGACACATGTTTAAACTGTCGCAATTGTATTGTGATACAATTGTGATTTCGTTTAAACAAAATCCCGACCTTGTATGACTACAAGGTCGGGATTTTGTTCAGTAGTAGTTCGGAGTCAGGCGAATGGGGAAATTTCTGTCATAAAGGCTATCTATACGATGTATAACCTCAAAGCAAATAAATCGTACTTTCCATATCCTTTTAACCTCTGCACTTAAAGGGCAAAAGCGTGAAAAGATATTATCGTAAATCAATCAAAAACCTAATTAAAAGCAACTGTAAAATCGGTACTTGAGTTGAAAGTGCATTTGGACATAACAATGCCTCGGTTTTTTGAACAAGATCGTGTAATTACTTTTGGAAGGCCAAAAACATTGTGAATGTATGCATTAATATTTTGGCGAGCATGCATCAATGAACGATCATTCGTCGGTTGTTCTCATCCTTTTTATTCATAACAAATAATTAAATGAATATTTTAATTAAAATTCTAAAATGAATTTAAATAACAAAACAAACATCATAATAACAAAACAGTTTTAATTTTTTTTTTATCTTAACAACTTTGATTAAAATTTATGGATTAAAATTATCATTATAATAACAAAAAGGTTTTACAATGTTATTCATTCATGCTATTTACACACAAGCTTTTTTAACAATCCAACTGAAAATCGGTTTTATTACCACACTGCCCGACATCGTGCGAAAGCCCATCCACATACCATAGATCTATGGAAATCGCATACTGTCCGATTCTCCAGATCTTTCTTGCCGCACACCTGCAAAATATGGAATGGGCTACCGCCCGAGGTTTTTCCGCAGAGCTATAACATGGGGTACTTTAAAAGAAGGGTGAAAAGGGTCCTTAAAGGTAGGCAACGCACCAGTAATGCCCCGAGTGTTGCAGGTGTCCATAGGCGACGGTAACCGCTTACCATCCAGGCGGGCCGTCTGCTTGTATGACTACCTAGTCATATAAAAAAAAAAAAAAACCTTTAAATAAAAGAGCTTTCAGCGACTAATTTAATAGGCATCTGTTATCATTAAATAAAACCTTTCATAAAGAATAGTATTGCTCTATCGCAGTTTGAATTCTCAGCAATTCCCGGACGCAGCAATTCACAGGTTGGCAATCGCTTGCTCCTCGCAATCCGGTGCCGTGTGTTCGCGCGTTATAAAAGGACCTCCCGTAATGACGCGCTCG
Organism: Petrophora chlorosata; assembly: GCA_951640565.1. Taxonomy (NCBI): domain Eukaryota; kingdom Metazoa; phylum Arthropoda; class Insecta; order Lepidoptera; family Geometridae; genus Petrophora; species Petrophora chlorosata. Next base: position 16,262,634 of record OX621197.1, read on the forward strand.
ATTTTACGACCACACTAATTGGCAATACCAAATAAACGTGGAAATATGAATGCATAAAGCCTGGCAAGCCGCGTGCTGCCTCGTAATGGATTTAGCGACCGCGAGCTGTAAACGCTGGAGTCGCGGAATTTTGCAGATAGTTCTAGCTTGCGGCCATTATGACGCAGCTGTCGACCATTCGGCAATGTGAAGCTTTTTATTTTGGACATAAATCTCGTTGTTTCACGACTAGTTTCAGAGATGAACTAGAGGGCTGATCTTTCGTGATCTTATTTTAATAGTAGTTATGAAACAAAATGCTTACAAATTGGGTATTACAATTGAATAGCCCTATTTCATTTCATTGTTTTCATTTTAATTTTAAAAAAGTTTTTTGTTTTTTATGGAACTTGGTGATGAGACGAGCAAGTCGATCGCCTGAAGGTAAGCGCCAACCCTGTCCATAACAATTGCAGTGCCACCCAGAACTTTTAATACCATAAAAAACACTGCATAGCACTTTTTATAGAAATATTGTAAAAATCTTAGGCTTAAGATTGTACATAAATATGTGAATAATAATAATAGACTTTATTAACAATCTTACTAAATTCTGACTAATTTTATATGAAGCATTAACGAATGCCAAGCGAAAAACTCAAACAAGGTTTTTCGGGAAGAAAAAGTTTGACCACAAGCTGGGACTCGAACCCGCAACCCAATCTTCCCTCAGCGTGGGACGCTCTATCAATTCAGCTACGGTGGCTCCAACTCGAGTGTCGAATTTCAAACCTAAGACACCGATAAGTATAGTACAGTTTTAAGATCGTCTTGCTTTTCAGCATAGGCCTTCCCTAGGGGAGGCCTATGCAACAATGTTATGAACAATGCTATGAAACATTGTGGAAAGGTCTAGAGCTTTCCATATTTGTCCGATCTTGTGCCTTCCTCTTCCAAGTTGTTCCTATTCTTATAATTTTGCTATTTTTTATGTTTGCTATTTTTATAATGTCGACTTATTCTTATTCTTTGTGCTCACTTAAATAGAATATATAAATCACTGTGCTGTAAATCTTAAATCTTATTTAAGTGAGCTTTTACAACGCGGAGATGCTGTATTACAATAGTAGTGGCAGCTGCCATGCCATAGCCATGTATTTTATATTTGATGGCTACTATGAGATTTTATTACTAAGTTTCAGATGGAAGTCGCTCCGTTGATCTTATCTTGACTATTAAAAACTAATATTAATTTATATTTCTAAGAATAGTTTGTAGAGAATTTCGCAAGTTCATTATCAGCTCTAAGCCTGGTCAGAATAAACTGCAGCCAAACAGCTGTTGAAGTTTACTAGCTAACGGGAGAAAGCGGCTCATGAGTTAGTACTCATTGTGGGAACGACCGGCTGAAAAATAAACTTGGTTTATGCATGAAGTTATGAAGAATAACTTCCGAGTACAATGCTGTAGAAGATACGAAAGGTCGTTGTTGTCAGCGTTTTGAAATAGGTGTAGTTTTGTTTTTCACTTGAAGCTTGAAGCAGATTCAATTCAGTAACACTAGTGTCTTTGAGAATAAACGTGTTGAATAGTTTTAGAGCATTTAATTTTTCCTTAAAGAGCAAAGCAGAAAATATGTGAAAATAGAGAATATATATATATAGACCCTGATTTGTTTTAAACTTTACTTTGTTGGAATAAATGATGACTAATATTACCATAGGGATTGCCCTCGTCTATAAATTACCCAACTTATTTAATTAAAATATTAAACACACAATACATTTTAAATATACATAAAATAAACAATAAGAATGACATCAAATTATGAATTAGTTATGCCAAACATTATATTAATGAAATAATTAATGTCATTAAAATGTCAAAAATAAATATTCATTACTAAAATTTGTCAAAGAACACTCGAAAATATAAATTTTCAACAAAAATCTTGTTAAAATGTAAGATGTGGTCAGTTTCATTTTTAGTACTTTTAAGTGCTTTATAGTACTTTTCACGTACTTTTTAATACTTTTTTTAGTACCTTTAAAGATTTTAATTTTAGTAGTTTTAATTTTGACGTGTTCCCGTGGCTTGCTGTACGTGTATCAAAATTAATAATATTATTTTATCTATTTACAACTAACGTACAGTTATGCACAAATTGTACATGTGCATATTAAACTAATAACATGTTTTTATTTTGTTAATTATCTATTTCTAGAACACAATTTAAAAACTAATTAAAATCGAACGAGGTAAGAACACCAGTAATAGCCACGTTACAATTATTGACCACGTGTCCAAAACCAGTGTCGAAATTTGGACAAACCGTTAATGTGTGTAGGCGTTCGACCACCGATGAGTTGGTTTGTTTATAGTCATTATTTATATGTTGGAATGGCATTTTTATTGGAAAATTAAAGCCGAGAATTCCTATATTGTATTGTTTTGAGAGCTTCGAAGCAGTTTATAGAATTTTGTTGATTATGGTTCTGATATTGATACTTTATAGGCAGAGATTTTTAACTCGTTTTGAGTAATAATTCAATTGTGGTCTGACAATTACAGTATTTTAATAAAGTGACACAAAAAGGTACGAGGTGAAATTTCAAGTAAGTATACGAAATTAAAGAAAAATTATATATATTTGTCAATATTTATCAGATATTATAGAATTATTTATTTTATTTTTTTCTTTCATTTGTGTTCATTGACAGTGACAGCGCTATTTATAATTTTGGCATTTGAAAATTGAATATCATAAGAGATATTATATATATAACGTTTTGGGATTTCACATTTTGGGAAACCAACATTGTAGTCCTAATGCAAATTTTGGCCGTGTACATAAATATCCTTGTCGCACTACACATATTATCATGTTCATTAGTCAATTATTATTGTGTTTATATTAAAGAAAAATTATAACATAGCATTATTCATTCAGATATTTTTGCAATTAACTCATGAACCAATTTTGTTGAAATTTCTGATAGATTCTGTTCCAACCATTCCTAATGTTTTCTTTTAAGGTTATAACCTAAAGTATGTAGCTTCAATTTAAATAGCCACACTTGCAGTACTCGGCCAGCATCGAACGTTGCTGATAAAGTGTGAAATAATGCCCCGACCGCCCCAGTGCGTACTTCGTACTAGCAGAGCTGAGAACTTTTAGAGGGTTTAATGATGGATGATTGTATGTTTTTTTATGCAAGCCGATCAGCCAAGTTTTTAACGCAACGCTTTTTATGATATTAAAAGTTCTGGGTGGCACTGCATTCGTTACGGACAAGCGTGGCGCTTACCATCAGGTGAACGACTTGCTTGTCTCATCACCATCATGATCATCATCATCATCAGCCCATTACTTTCCTACTGCTGGGACTCAGGCCTTCCCTCGTAGAGAGAGTATGGGCCATAATCCACCGCGCTGGCACAGTGCGGGTTGGTGGATATCACATGTCTTTGAATTTTTGCGATAAATTCTTGGACATGCCGGTTTCCCCACGATGTTTCCATCACCGTTTAGAGCGAGTGTTAAATCCACACATAACTTAAGAAAGTCAGAGGTGCGGGGTCTGTGGCATTCGAATTCGGGTGCGTCGGATCCAAAGTCGCACGTGCTCCCACTGAGCCACACTCGCTCTCATCACTCAGTTACTTTAACAAAAACAAACTAAATTTTTTATTAGATCCTTACGCCTATTATCTTTCACCGCTGACCTCTCTCACTCAGCTATTTAACTCCATCCAAAGGTTGACTGGAAGAGATCGCTTTTAGCGATAAGTCCGCCCATTGTAGTTTAGTTTTTAAGTTGTTTACCTACTGATTATTTTTGTTTGGTGTGCAATAAAGTATTGTGTATTGTATTATCTTTAGTCGTTATTCTTTATGGATTGATATCTCTTCTGCTCTATTTCTGTTACTGCCCCAAGTCAGTGTAACCGTAGGCGTCCAAATACAAGGTTTTGTCCTTTAAACGACAACCATTGAAACTATGCCTCGGGCGATGCGATCTGAACGGACAGAGATCTCGGGATTATCTGGGAGAGGGTGCGTGTGCCACACATGGCTATAAAAAACGGCGAGCAAGGGATCAGTAGGCCAACTCCGCTAAATTTGAATGACGTTGAATGAGAGATGACCGCATCGCAATTTTCAAATACAAATAATGTATGTCCAAAAACAGACATGTATTACATTAATTGGCGAGCGAGTGTGGCTCAGTGGGAGCACGTGCGACTTTCGACCCGACGCACTCGAGTTCGAATCCCGCTGGCCCTACACCACTGACTTTCTTAAGTTAAGTGCGGATTTAACAGCCCGCTTTAAAAACGGTAAAGGAAATCTTCGTGAGGAAACCAGCATGACCAAGAATTAATCACAAAAATTCAAGGGTATGTAGCATACACCAACCCGCACTATCAGAGAAGGCCCGTGTCCCAACAGTGGAAACGTGATGGGCTGATGATGATGAGGACATTAATTGGTGCGCAGAACTTTACTAAGAATTTACTTATGTCGTAGATATCTGATAACTCGTTTAATTAGGAAATTTGGAATAGTAAGAAAAATGAAATGAAAAAAAAAATGAAATAACTCTTTATTGAAACACACACAGATAATTAAAAACTAACAATAAAAGCATATTTACATAGTAAAAATTGGCGGTCTTATCGCAGTTAGTTTTTACATGTATATATAATTTATTAATATTAGTTTTAAAATTAAATTAAGTTTAAGTTTAGTGCTATATAGACTTAAGTGTTTAGTGTGTATACGTGTAAGTGTCAAAGGGTGTGTGGGGTGTGTGTGTGTGTAAGTGCTGTGTGGATAATTACTAACCGTGTAATATGTTACCTGATATCGTCTCGGGGTAGACGAGTTCTAGAGTGGCGACCACGTTTAGGCGTAGCCCTCCGGCCCGGTGGAGCGACGACCTGCTCAAAGTAGCTGACAGTAACTACATGAGTAGAGTCAAGATCGGGCTCAAAGGCGAGTATTGGGAGAGGCCTAAGTCCAGCAGTGGAATCATACAGGCTGTTGATGATGATGTCGTCCTTATGAAGTCTTCGGAATCATTTGGAAATTGTGTATTGAAGAAAAATTGGCATTCTGTTCGTAATAACTACAGTCTAGTCTCGATATGATCTCAGTATAATCTCGGTATAAATTCGATCAACTTTCGGCGACACTACAACATCATTCGCATTTCGAGCGGTGTTTGATTTAACAAGTTAGAAGAATACGATTTGTAATATTTATGAGATCGACACTAGACCGAAACTGGAATCTGAATAGTTTTATTAAGCTGAATTAGGATTCAGGCTATATATATAATATCAAACTAATAATATAAATGCGAAAGTTTGTGAGGATGGATGGATGGATGTTTGTTACTCAATCACGCAAAAACTCCCGAACAGATTATGATGAAAATTGGTATTGGTGACATAGAAGACAAAGATGCTTGGAACATTCCACTTCTGCAAAGTAACCAACCGGTACATAAGAAACATAACATTGTAGAACCCCAAAATATTGTAACAAAATCTTAAAAAAAAAATGCCCCTTAGTTTCTTGCCGTATCTTCTGAGTAGTGGTTCTTTTTCCGATACGGTGGTAGAGTCATTGTGATAGTTTGACGTTCATAAGCGCGTTTGTGATGCCAAAATGATTAAAGAGATTTTGATTTTGATTTTGGTATGTGTCCAGGAAATGGACGTAGGCTACTTTTTATCCTGGGAAACCGTTGGCCACTGCTTGTATAGGTATATATAAGAAGATATTAAAAAATATAACTTTTTAAGCTTGTAATTATTATAATATATTATTTAATATATGCTTCTTTCTCACACAGTACTTTTTGTCTCTTTCCCACCAGCAAACAAATCCGCGAACAAGCTAGATATCCCACACTCCGTACTCACCATCACGAATAAAACCCCAGGGATATGTTCCGGAGTAACAAGCACCATGGTACATGCTATATCCCTTATTTAACGACGTATTTGTTCTAATGTCTGCGCGATGGTGGGACCCGACGCCATTATGGGCCCGCCATTCTGCGCAGACGAATTCTATTGGAGTCTAAAACAATTGAAAATCGGAATTCATATGGAATTGTTCCAGAGTGTCTTTGAATAGAAATGATCTGAAACTTTATCACAGAATCGATCCATGATAATGTTTTTCGATAGTTCTAAACGTGGATGAAGGAAAATTCTGTTTTAAACAACAGAGAAGGAAGGTTCATTCTCTGTCTACAGTTTTAAAGTAATTTGATGTGTCAATGTTTTGACTTTTTTGAGCTTTTGACCAGTATTCTTGATATTGACGTTCAAAATTTTTAAGCTATTGCATAGCTTCTATCGCGGGCCTTGAGCGTGGAGACCGAATCCAGAAATTCCGTAACAAAAATAACCTAACACCCCCCACTCCGAATGCTATGCAATAGCTTTACCGCGGCAGTCTCCGAGTGCCACACGTCTTTTTTTTATATATTTATTTAACAACTATATACAATTGTAAAAAAAATGCCTATAATAGAGATATTACAGTACCTTTATAATACAAATAATTGTATACAATTGGTGTCCATGAGGCAAGGTGCCAAACACGCTGGCTTTCCGCATTCCCACGTTGAATGGCTACCGCTAATCTTTGAGCCAGGAATGAGCCAGCCCTCTTATCACCTGCACTTCGCCAAGAAGTGTAAATTTTTTTACATTGCCATTAATGAAATAAGTTTTTATGCAATAACTGGAATAGGTAAATGCAGAGTTTTTGCAAACATTGATGATAAAGTTCACGAGATATTTTTTCTTTATGTAACTGTATGACGAGACGAGCGAATCGTTTGCCTGATGGTAAGCTATACGCCAGCCCATAATAATAACAGCACCACCCAGAACTTTGTTTTGCAAAATCCTGCGCGGCGCTGCACTGCGCTCGTCACCCTGAGACAATTAGCTGTTGAGTCTCATAATGCCCAGTAATTTCGCTGGCTACAATGCCCTTCAAACCGGAACAAAGTAATGCTTGCGCACTACTGCTTGGCGGCTGAATAACTGGCAAACCGGTGGTACCAGCCCAGACGGCATCTTGAATACGAGAAACCTACCACCAGTAAAACATCCCAGATGTAACTCCCAGGAGAAGGATTTTTATATAAAATGTCTTACCTTAAGCATTTGGATTAATTTCACAGTTCTTCCCGTGGGATTTAGCTGTAGGTTTTTTAACGACTAGTCCCTCCCCACAGTGTCACCCCCGGTGGTCTGTCGCGGTGTCACCAAATTTCATCAATATCCGTTCAGTAGTTATTTTGTAATTGAGTAACAAACATCCATCAATACATAGTAGGATGACAAAGCTTACAAAAAATAAAGCTTGTGTAAAACAGGGATTTCTGTCCCCCTTCATCAAAGTTGACAATGGCCAATAATACTGACACAACGTTAATCAAACATTGTCATAGTTCGTTGTTAAGAGCAGCTTTCAGAAAACAAATGAAGCCCGCCAATACATACGAAGACTTTATTACAGCTCGAACCTTTTCTAAAAAAACAACAAACCAAACATGGTCACAAACTTGCATGCGCCTAATCAGAACACCTCGCGCCATCGCCTCACAATTACACACGCGGTCTTGTTGAATTTCGCGACGTGCTAGACTTGCCAGTTATCCGGGACACGCTGGGACAAGGTGGGATTTTCCCGGATATATAGAAATGTCCGGTTGTTGAAGAATTTCACAACTTGTCAATAGTTTGAGACAAGCTGGGATTGTCCTATGGTAGGAAACTCGGATTGTTCAAGAAATGCGCTGTGAAATCTATTTAGGAATATAAAAATAAACACAAGTACTTGCTTATTATCTACTTATGTAAGTATCTATATAATATGAGCAACTACGTACGTAATTTGCAACTATTCGTCACGAAAAGGGGGACAACTGAAAACCAGCGCGCTATGATGGCGCTTTATGCTGAGTTGTGTCCTTTTATGGCCATCTAATTTCATGTACCCTCACCATTGTTACCTCTGCTTTTATTGTTACCAATAGACTTATTATTATTATATTATTATATCAACCTATTGTGTCCCACTGCTGGGCAAAGGTCTCCCCCATCTCCCTCCAAACATCTCTGTCCACAGCCACTTCCATCCATCCGGGTCGGTAGGTTTCGAAACCAATAAACTTAAATCTTTTTTTTCTTAATGTATTAAAAATAAATTATGAATAGTACGAAGTTGGTACATCTTTAGCATAGATACAATTAAATTTTAATCACTGCTGAGTTATTAAAAATGATTTTTAATAATTAGGAAGAAGAAAAATGATATTGTTCGGGTAGGGATCGAACCTGCGCCTTCGGAATACAGTCCCGACGCGACGCCTTAACGACTGGGCCATTGAGCCAACTGCTCGAGCAACCAAATTTCCTCTATCCTTCTTACATCGTCTTACGGGGACGTTTCTACGTCATCTGTCGTCAATGCTTCCATTGATCAACCGAACAAGTCTAATATTACAATTAGCAACATGTTCTAATGGTAACGCAAGCCCTATCAAATTTCTGATATTGAATGCATTAGCGCATGCTAGGCAATATCAATATCAGAAATATATATAACATTAATTTACCAGAAAATGAATTAGTCTAACGCTGGAGAGTAATACAAGTATTTTAATACACAAAACTTTTTATAGTACACTAGCTATGCCAAGTGAATTTACCTGCATGGAAAAAAAAAGTCATATCGCCAAAATCCAATAAGCCGTTATGGAGCTGAGTTACAACATATTATTATACAGACTTAATGAGAGACTTCAGGTGAGATCGGGATCAAACGTGAGCCTAATACGACGTAAAAAGAAATATTTTTTTTTCTGGCTGATGGGCACTATGTGTGCATTTCTTTTTACGATTAAAAGCTCAGGGTTGCATTGCAATTGTTACGTACAGGCGTGGCGCTTACCATCAGGCGAACGACTTAATCGTCTCATTACTCAATACCATAAACAATAGATTTTCAAATTGATGATGTAAGTACGATATCCCGCATTTTCTATGAAGCTGGCAACACTACTCACGTCCAGTCCCAGTATAAATCTGTCACCGTCCCCTATCCCCGTTTTGAGTTATACAGCGGCCGCGGCTAACAAGGTGTACCTAACTATGCGCGTTACCTTACTCGGTGACGTGGCGAGGATGAGCATCGGTTTTTTGTTAGATGTGAGTTTTGCGTGATAGGAGACTGGTTGACAGACTTGGGGGAATTATTAGATTAACAGCCAGTTTCTGAAAGCCCGATCAAAGTTAATCGCTGATTAAAAGTATGCCCATCTCGACCGGTTACGTACGAATTTTTGATATAAAATGCATTAACGCATGCTAGGACGAATTGAGTGATGATACGAGCAAATTGTTCGCCTGATGGTAAGCGCCGCGCCTGACCAACAATGACAGTACCACCCAGAACTAATAAAATTATAATTAGGAAGAAGAAAACGATGATAATCATCATGACATAAGACGATATAAGAAATTTAGTTGCTCGAGTAGTTGGCTCGGATGCCCAGGGGCTAAGGCGTCATGGTATTCCGAAGACGCAGGTTCGATCCATGCCCGAGCAATAAAATTTTTCTTCTTCCTAATTATTTTAAATCATAGTTCAGATAAATAAGGACGTCGATAAATGTTTTCCCCGTGGTAATGAAGTTTTGGTCATGGGAACGAGTGGCATGCATGTGGACAGTCAAGTGGAAAACATTAATTGACAACGACACATCTATCTATCTGCAACACTGGCATTGCCGATTCAAAGAAAGCCTCTGTGGTGGTAGTGGTTGGGCAGTTTGGCTCAGATCTCATTCACCACTGTAGTTGCGAGTTTGATACCGTAACGGGACAAATGTCTGTGTACTAAAAAAAAGCGCAGGCATTTGTTTCGTTTCTGGGTGTTATGTACCTTGATTCTCATAGTTGTTCTCTCCTGGTTCCTTAGAAACAGGGAATCCTTGTCCACGACTTTTGTATGTAATCGTTTGGTGTATAAATATTATAAAAAAACAGCATTTATTCCAAACATCACACAACATTACACTGAAAATACTAAAATAAAGACATAACAAAAATAATACAGTGAAATGTTGCGCGATGTCAGGAAAAGGTTCCGACTCAGCATCCTCTAAGGTATTGCTAAGTACCTTAGCACTGATTTTCATTCGGATCCCTGTCCACATCACGATTAATCAGACGCAGACATTACATAAGAAGAATCATGGAAAATATTTTTTACACCACAGAAAGATCTAATCCTGCGCAGGCAGCACAAAATGCAAACCTCGTCTACACACCTAGACGAGAGTCCAAGCCCTCGTCTGCCACGTCTACTCAAGGTTTTTAATTTGGGTAACTCGTTGTGTGGCGAAATGCTAGTCATAAAAGAACCTATTTAACATTTTTTACGTTCGATATACACTTGTTTCTATTGGAACGATTTGACTAACCCATGTACAGAACAAAAATCCATGTCCGAAACACTCGCCTTTTAAAACAACTCGTATGTAAATAACATTGAAAATCCAAACCAAAGTGAAAGCCTAGCCATATAAGGGTGAGGTCATAGTAGGGTCGCAGGCGACAACCTCCGAAGTGTCAACTGCTCGTCCAATATAACCAGACCTGTGGTTTATTCACTTTTGTTTGGATAAAATGGTGTTATAGAGGTCAACTTGAGTTTGATAGTGTTGGCGCCTATTGAAATAAGTCCCATTGAATGTTTGGAGTCGGGTGTGGATAGAGTGAGTGCGGGCTATAAATAAGCACTTGACTTCTTGTTAGAGAGATGCTTAGAAACAATGCTTGTATGTATGGTTTGTGGTCTTTACAATGATAACCCGTTTGAACTGAACGGGAAAGTTTTCTTTCGTGAATTCGTTTACGTGTTTAAAAATAATAAATAAAAATAATGACAACCAGAAACTACAAAAATATGTATAAATATAAATTTTAAATTTAAAAACCCCGGACATGATAACACGTGTCTAAGACCCACCGCTAGAAAACCTGCATTCAAATAAAAAAACCCATCCAAATCTGTTCACCCTTTTAAGAGCTACGATGCCACAGACATACACACAGACAGACACACCTGACGTAATTTAATCAAAGTTAAATAATTACTGTTTTTAAAGTCATTTTTTACTGCCAGACTGTAAAAATAAACTCTTATTTCAACCAATAAAATGGATATTTCTCTGAAGCAAAAATATTTCAAAGTTCAAAAGTTATTTATTAACAAGACGTACGGAAACTCAGCATCCGTTTATGGTTGAAATTCCTCCTGCCAGAACAAAGCGTCTCGCTTCAACTTTTATAATGCGAACAATACAATACCTTACCAGCGTCTCTGTTTCCCGATTCTTATAATCTAGGTGTCTTCAAGTCCCGAGTGAATAGGTATCTTCTAGGCAAGCATGATCCATCGTCGACCGCGTCATCACTTTCCATCAGGTGAGACTGCAGTCAAATGCTTGCCCACCAGGTAATAAAAAAAAAAATGACATCACAGACGCACATATGAACGTCAATTCTTACATGACCACCGTATGAGAAAAATATTCTCTACCCAGAACATACGTCAAGAAACTGAGAGGCATTTAATAAATCACTTTCATTTACTTGCGTCCTATTTTTATTTATGTTTCGTAGATACATTTAGATACATCTATTCGCTTTCGCGTCGCTCATCACTAACGCCAACCTGTCACCATCCGTAACATTAAGGTAATGTAAATGTATACTCGTCGACTAGCAATGAAGTTTTTTAAGCATTATTGTCGAATGTTGGATATTACGCGTTGAGTAGCATTCCCGATTCGGCGCGGCCATTGTGGCTGGTGTTAACATATTTTGTAAATATGTGGCTTAGATGTAAGATACGCATTCTTTAGGTATTTGTAACAGTTTCTGACATTTTAGAATGTATGGTCTAGCTTAGTCTGTTAATGCATTAAAAAAAAAGACTTTATTTCAGACCATTACAAATCCATATTATAAGTATGTTAGTTAGATCACTTATAGCAGACTTATAGCTAAGTTTAGTTTTGTTAGTAGTAAGTTTATGGTATTTAAAATTTTCAGTTAGCGACTTTTTTTTTAACTGAATGACGAGACGAGCTGATCGTTTGCCTGATGGTAAGCAATACGCCAGCCCATAACAATCACAGCACCACCCAGAACTTTGTATTGCAAAATCCTGTGCGGCGCTGCACTGCGCTCGTCACCGTGAGACAATTAGCTGTTGAGTCTCATAATGCCCAGTAATTCGCTGGCTACAATGCCCTTCAAACCAGAACACAGTAATGCTCCGTTCCCTGTAAACTGAAATGAATGAATGATGAAAGGCTGTTCATAATTAAAAAAAATATATAAGAGCTCTTTTCGCATTGTATTTTTTTTATCGCTTAAACATTTATTTTAAGCAGTTGACGTCTTGTTAGAGAGATAAGGGCATTGTAACCAACGAAATTAGTGGGCATATGAGTCTTAATATCCGATGTCTCAGGGTGATGAGCGCAATGCTGGTGTGGCGCTTACCATCACGCGAACGACTAGTTAGTCTCATCACTTAGTGCCATAAAAAAACTAATAAAAATGACCTTATTTTAATATTTTCTGAAACACTGACATTTGACATTCAGTAGCGATACCATATCTCTTGTTGTCACTCGAATCTAAATGAAAATTATTGCCACTTAAATTTGACACTTTAAATTTGGTCTAGACGTAGAGAATAGAGATAAGAACTAGGTTACATTAAAGATGGCTAGTTTCAGAGTTCCTTTTAAAAAAAACTCCGAGCAACAAAAAAGATACAAAAATGCAAAGGTGACTAATAGATAGATAGATAAACACTTTATTGTTAAAAACCTTAAAAATAGTTACATGAAAAACAAATACATTTCACAGTAATCAGCGTAACAATAGGCGGTCTTATCGCTCAAAGCGATCTCTTCCAGACAACCTTTGAACAGAAAAGACTAACATAATTTGGAAGGACGATGGTTTTTTCGAAACAACTGCAGATTAAATTATAAATATAATATACATATATAGATAAATATATAATAGTTCATAACAGATAATAGTCTTATGGTTTGGTCAGTCAATGAGCTAATCTTCCACCTCTCCATGAGGGGTGGTAGGGGTAGGTTTCGAGGTGGTCCTCCAACCCGGGCGTAAACGCGCTAGGATTCTACCCCCGGGGAACTGGCGGGCCGCTGGTGGCAGCTCCGCTAGTCGATGCGCCTCTCAGCGACTCTGTGTTGGACTTCTTTCTTTGTTGTTAATTTCTTTTTTAACGGGCGAATGTCTTTATTACTGAAAACAACTCTACACTCTACTTACTAAAACTAAACTAACTTATAAGGAGAAGCAATTGGACAACCCATAGACCACTAAAGGCCTATATATAGCTCAATTGCTCCAACCCAGTACCAGTTGGCAGCGTACCCAAGATGCTGGCAGTATTGCCCCTCCCCTTTAATGTTAATTGATTTTGTCAATTAAATGTTTTTTCTGTCTTTTCTTCTTTCTTTCTTATTTGGTGTTCGCTATGGCCTCTGCTCTTTTAGTCTTCTTACGGTTTAGAATATTAGTTTTGCTTCGAATGTATAGGTTAGGTTGGCTCTATCAGTATAAATATTCTAAAAACATACAAACACTTAAAATACAAATTAAAAAATATTATTACCTATAGTTAATTAAAAAATAAAATTGAATAGTAATTGAATAAGCTCCATTCAAGTTATTTTATTTATTTTAATAAATATTATATTATGTAATTATTTTTGTACGGAACCAATTCCATCAAAATTAAGTTGTATTCTCGATTACACATAACACATAAAAAAGATGTGTCACCTACTTCACGTAAAAAAAACTACGTTATTTTTATTTAACGACGTTTTTGTTTAAAGAATTCAATTAATTAATACAAACTATTTCATTCCATTCTAGAATCTTAACTTATATTAAAACTATAAAAATGAGTATGTTTGTCTGTTGTTTAGATCTGTCGTAATGACCAGATTTTTTTTAGATTTTCTCTATTTCGTTGTTTTATAAAATAACTATTTTAGCTGTTTTATAAAATAGGAGCGAGTGTGGCTCAGTGGGAGTACGTGCGACTTTCGGTCCGACGCACCCGAATTCGAATCCCACTGGCCCCGCTCCACTGACTTTCTTAAGTTATGTGCGGATTTAATACTCGCTCTAAAAACGGTGAAAGAAAACATCGTGAGGAAACCGGCATGTCCAAGAATTTATTCCAAAAATTCAAAGACATGTGACATCCACCAACCCGCACTGGGCCAGCGTGGTGGATTATGGCCCACACTCTCTCTACGAGGGAAGGCCTGAGTCCCAGCAGTGGGAACGTAATGGGCTGATGATGATGATGATGATAAAATAACTAGCTGCGCCCCGCGGTTTCCCAAAAAAAGTCGCTTATGTCCTTTTCCTGGACCTAAATGACATACTAAATTTAATCAAAATCCGTTCAGTAGTTTTCGCGTCATTGAGTAACAAGCGTCCATCCATTCATCCTCACAAACTTTTGTATGTATAATATTAGTAAGACAGTTAGATTTTCTTTTTTACTCTTAATAGATCTATGTTTGGCCACTATCTCGCCTGATGTAAAACGATGATGTGGCCTAAGATGGAGCACATAGATCTAGAGAGAGACGGCAGTTGAGCGGCTGCTCAGACCCGTCTCCCCGGTGATTTACCGAACATCATCCCGAAACACGACTAGGTCGCTTGACGGCATGGCTTTGTTCGGTGGGTGGTATTACAACCACGGCCAGAGCCTACCACTCCAAAGCGCGTAAGCGGGTTTCATCACGATGTTTTCCTTCACCGTTATAGAGCGTGCAAGATTTAATATTAGTAGAATTCGTTTTTTTATGGAATTGAGTGATTTGACGAGCAAGTCGTTCGCGTGGTCGTAAGCGCCACGCTTGCCCATAACAATTGCAGTGCCACTCTCCGAGCGAAACCGGGGCGGTACGCTAGTTACAATACATTTTGCTTAGAGACACTCGCTTTATGTTGATTTCGTGTTAATAAAAATGTCATCGAAGCTCTTTATGTGGATTTAATATTTAAATTTTATTTAAGAAGCGGATAAACTTGTAGGTATTACTTTTTAGGAATGGTAATGAATTGCTTTCATTCACAGGCGAAAAAATATGGCTGTCTTTTCATGTCTTTACGTGTAAAGTATTGAATTAAATAATATTTAACGTGAACTCGGTTTTACTTATAGAATAGTAAGATGTCAATTTTAGAATTTTTGGACATAGATTGTTTTGTTCCCAGCATCAATGAATACGTAGGTATAATATATTATTAGTAAAGAGAGCCATGAACATCCCCAGTAAACCTAGGGGACGAGGTAGACCCTTAGCTACGTGGTGGTCTACTGTGGAAAAGGAAGCTAAGAACCTGACCCAAGATGTGACAACCCAGGACAGAGTCTCCTGGCGCCGCATTACGAGGAGGCCCGATCCCGGATAAACTGGGAACATGGGCAGGAAGAAGAAGATAGCGAAATATTTTTTTATTGAACTGAGTGTTGAGACGAAGAAGTCGTTCGCCTGATGGTAAATGCCCCGCCTGCTAATAACAATTGCAGTGCCACCTAGAACTTTTAATACCATAAAAACTACCGTAGCACTGCATTGCGCTCATCACCCCAAGACATCAGATATTAGGTCGCATATGCCCAGTAATTTCGCTGGCTACAATGCCTTTCAAACCGGAACACAGTAATGCTTGCGCACTACTGCTTAGCGGCAGAATAACTGGCAAAGCTGTGGTACCTACCCAGACGGCCTCCCGCATACGAGAGACCTACCACGAGAAAATCGTACACATCGATGATGTCACCGCACCATCCCCTCGGCCGTTAAATTACACTTACCCTTTAAGCAATTAAAATATATAGTGTAATCCCGCTGAATATTATGTAGGTTGTTGTTAGAATAATATAATATGTATGGGGGTTGATAGTAAATGTAAAATGAATTTAAATTTTTTAATAATTATTTATTCAGATAAAATATTTATTAACTTATTATAAGAACTAATATTTTTTTTTAACCGAATTGAAAAAAGGAGAAGGTTTTCTATTCGATTGTATTTTTTTATGTTTGTTTCCTCAGAACACCGTCAATTGTGAACCGTTTTGGAAAATTATTGGAAAATTATTTTTGCGTTGGGTTCAGTATAGCTACGAAGTCGTCCCATATAAATTTCATCGATATTTGACCTTGGACTTCAAAGATACATTGAAGTCGGTATTTGATTTTTTTTGTTATTTAAATTATTTATTAATAACTATCTGACCCGGAGAACTTCGTACCGCCCAATGACAATATAACCACCATATTAAAAAAAAAAACTGTTATTTTTGTTAAATTTTCTTTTACAAACCTTGTCCTGACAATAACAAATACAAAAAAAAAAAGAATTATCCAATTTGGTGCAGTCGTTCGGAAGCTGTGATGTGATACAAACATTTTGGCGATTAATTTTTATTTATTTAGATTTATTCAGTTTTGAGATGAATTTCCGCAACGTCACGCCTCATTCCATTACACTTACCCTTATATTATCTAATACACGACTTATTACAATGAAGTGGAAACTAAAAACGTTATTCCGGTAGGCACATTGTTGTAAGTACAGACAAAATTAGAATCATCGCATTTTCGCGCGATTTGTTCCCAATCGAAAAACGCACGTTCCCTGCACTCCCGGCATTCTACAAGGCTCTATTAACTTGACTACCACTGTTAAATGAAACTAAACCTTAACTTCTAAGTTATAAAAGAGGTTTTCAGATTATAGTCGTTTTTCAAGCCCACTCATATTAGTTTTTTTCGAGGTAACTTCAAGTTACGGTTGGTTTGTTTTCTGCACACGATACGATCACGATTTAAAATATTTTGCTAAAATATCCAGTATCTATTTAGTCTTTTGCCTAAAGTATCCTGTATCTATTTAGTCATTAGTGTGACTAATTAAGGGGGTGGATGAGTGGGGTGATGGAGACTGGGTGGGTACCACCGCTTTGCCAGTTATTCAGCCGCCAAGCAGTAGTGCGCGTGCATTACTGTGTTCTGGTTTGAAGGGCATTGTAGCCAGCGAAATGACTGGGCATCATGAGACTCAACAGCTAATTGTCTCAGGGTGACGAGCGCAGTGCAGTTCCACGCAGGATTTTACAAAACAAAGTTCTGTTGTTGGTGGTGTTATTGTTATGGGCTGGCGTATTGCTTACCATCAGGCAAACGACCAGCTCGTCTCGTCATTCAGTTACATAAAACAATGTGAAAGTGTGTATGTTATGTATGGAATTTGAGTAAACCGGTATGGAGATAGCCTATACCCTGGATTAACACATAGGTCACCTTTTATACCGGGAAACCGCGTGTGAAACCGCGGGGTGCAGTTAGTAATAACATAATTTCGTTACACGCCAAGCAGAGTTAGGTCAGGTATATATTTAGGTATAGCTATTCTTATAGGTGTCTATTCTTATTAGGTATCTATTCTTATTATATCATTCTATTAGGCATCAATTATATTTCGGTATTTATTTATCAGTAACAATAAGGTTGAATTTGAACTTCATAAATGTAGATTGTATCTATTAGATAATTAATAGCGTAATAACGAAAGTTCGTTCGTAATTGTAACACTTTCGCTTTTGCAGTTGTGCTTATTTTTGTTGCTATATTTTTGGTACATAAATACCTAATATAGGATAGGTAATGATAAAAAAGAAATAAATGGACTTATTAGAGAAAAATAGTGCATAGCTGATGTACGCACCGAAAAAATAAATGATGAAAACGGCACGGACGTCTGGTCTGTGGACAGGCAGAGCAGGCGGGGGGTTTAGCCAGTAGGTGGTTTAGGCCAAGTCTGGCACTACCCGGGCCCTCCCTTCCCGGATGTCCATGAAATTTAACCCGTCTGGACAAAAAATACTAAGGATAGGATAATCATTAGTTTAATGGCATTGAAATATTTTGTAATTTTAATTAACCCATTGAAATTTGAGCAGTACGCGTTATCGTAAGGAATCGTCAATCTCGCGATGCCGATGGGTCAAAGAACATATCTTTCTCTTTCACAAAATATAAATAAAACGAATTTCTCTAAAGAACAAATTATCATAAGTACCAGTTTAATAATTATGCATGTACAGATGTGCCACAACAAGTTAATGTTTCCTGCATTGCTGCCTTACTTGACTGAAAATCGTAGCTTGTAATTGTCTCTTTCCTGCGTAACTAAAAATACGGCGAGCTTCTACATTCCTTCTGCAGCTTAGACCTCATGTAATTTATATGGGGTTTAACCTATTCTGTATTTTATACCTTATTTCTTTCTAAATATGGTACATTTTCTTTCCGAAGTGAATGAATCACAGGAGTTCTATGTTATTCTAATGTCATTATTAATCGATTAATTGAGGTAGTTATTCGATTTGTTCCTTGTAGTGTAATTTCTTTGCAAATAGGGAATGTTATTACAACACTTTGAAAATAAGTCGTTAAATATATCATCAGCTATTAATTTCGTACTGCTGGGAAACGGGCCTTTTCTCGCGGGCCGTATCTCGAATTTTGTGATTTTAAGATAAATATACCGGTTTCCTCACGATGTTTTCCTTCACAGTTTCAACGCAAACGTGACTGAAAACAGTGAACATTAATAAATAAATTAAAAAAATCATAAGAAATTGTATAAAATTTGGCAACCCCATTGGCAATGCTGCCGGTTTTGCTGGTATTGTCTGTGGCAACCTCAACTGACGCGATATCGATGACATTTAGCACGCCCGCTCACAGATGGCGCTGATATAAACGCGTCGCCATTCTTCTTTGAAGGCCTACGACGGCTGCCTTTCTCGTAGATTCGTGCAAATATTTCCTACAAAGCTAATATATAGATCCCATCATCCCTCCACACTGATCTATTCGATGCAGCGCCACGCGGCGAAGCCAAAAGTTCCATCAATCAACCATTAACAGTACTCTAAAAGCTTTCTAATAATAAACTTATGATAGAGTCAGTTTATTGGTCAATCAGTAACAGTTTCCTGATATAAAACCCCGCTAATTAGCGATCATGTTAAGACACAACTCATCTGAATGATTAAATGTTGCTTCTTAACTACTGCATCGTTAAGGTGAGTGGAGATGGGTTTTCTATGACCTGAGAAGGCTCCCGCCTTATCATCAAAATTCTATAGAACCCCTAAATACTGCTGGTAGAGTCAGTTTTCGCATTTCTTTTCTGGGCCCGGACTTCAATTTTAGCATGGGAAAGAAGCGGGACAATTACTTTTTTTTCAAAGTCATGTTAACGTAAGTTACAATTTTAAAATAAATTTTAATTTGATTTCTGTTATGTTTATGACGTGTTCAAGTGCATTTTCATGCCTATTTAATAAATGATCTTTACAATACAATACTAACACTTTATTGCACGCTAAATAATAATATAGACAAAATACATCAATTGAGGTACAATGAGCGGCCTTGTCGCTTAGAGCGATTTCCTCCAGACAACCTTTGGATGGATTAAACAGGTATAAGAAACAATGCGGTGGTGGTTATGCGGTAGGTAACAGTAATTCGGTAAAATTATATCCGATAGTTAAAAACCGATATACGAATGAACAACAAATAAAACAAATATACATTGTACCTACATAAATAATAAATAATAAAATTTCATCACATGAACGAACTGATCGTCTCGCCACTATATTACTTTTACGTAAAATATACAATGTTGTTCCTATTCTTATAGCTAAATTGTTCTTAATTACAATTTGTTCTTTAATTACGAATTACAATAATAGATGAGGTAATTAATGTATTATTGCCAGCATGCACCGCTCAGAACGAGAGCACTTTACATTTAAATAACAGTTTATGACAATATTATTTTAATTCGTAGAGCAAGCGCAAACATGAAAATCTACTTATCTATATGTACTAATATTACAAAGAGGTACAATTGTATGTATGTTGTAGGTGGTAATCTCTGGAACTACTACTTTTAACAGCCTCTGTGGTGTAGTGGTATGGCAGGTTGGCTCAAATCTCATACACCACTGAGATTGCAGGTTCGATTCCCGCGACGGGACAAATGTTTGTGCACAGAAATAAAAACGCAATAATTTTTTTCGTGTCTGGGTGTTGTGGGACCATGGTCCTCATAGTTCCTGGTTCCCTAGATACAGGGAATCCTAGTTAGGTTAATCAATCGAATCAGCAAAGCAGGCCTAAAAATGAACACCGCAAAAACTAAAATTATGACCAATGTCACAGATATTGCAAACTATCAGCTGCGCGTCGATGTAGTTACTGAGTACATCTATCTTGGTCACAAAATTACCCTGGGCTATGAAAATCAGACAGCGGAAGTAGAGCGCAGAATCGCACAAGCCTGGTCTGTATTCGGTGATAATAAACAGACGCTACGTGGCAAACTACCACTGCACCTCAAAGTCAGTCTTAGAGCAATGTGTCATGCCCGTGCTAACATATGACACAGAAACAATGACGCTCACTAAGAATTCCGCCGAGAAATTCAGAGTTGCGCAGAGAGGAATGGAGAGAGCAATGCTTGGTATCACATTGCGCGACCGCAAGCGGAACGAATGGATCCGGCGCAAAACTAAAGTGAGTGATGTGATGACCATTATAGCACGGAAAAAGTGGGCATGGGCAGGACACATTGCTAGAATTAACGCAAGCCGTTGGACCAGAAGAATCCTGGAGTGGAGACCCAGAGCCAACACCCGAGGGCGAGGCAGACCACCGCAACGCTAGGTAGATGATATTAGACGACACGGAGGCCATGACTGGATGAATCGGGCAAGATCGCCAGGAATGGAGGAAAAGGGAAGAGGCCTATATCCAAGAATGGAGTACAAGAAGGCCTACATGATGATGATGATGATTTCATTGTACCGATACTTTTAACGTTACTTTTGCGGTATCTATATTTTAAACGTTACTTTGTGGTATGGATACTTTAACGTTACTTAGTGGTATCAATATGTACTTTTGAAGTTACTTTGTAGTATGGATACTTTAACTTAACTTTTGTGATATCGATACCAAGTTTTTCCGGTTTTTCGGTCCCTGCTCCAAAAAGATGCTTATCTTCATACATCACCTGTACAGTACGTATAGTGCCTGTACAGTACAGCCTATATAATGACATAATGAAGTTCTCCGAGTATTTCATAAGTTATTATTGTTCTTCATCTTTTATAACGAAATTATTTGATTACTGAGACGTTTTATGGCGGCTTTAAAGCAGCTGCAGTAATATGCGTTTATCACCTGATGAGAAATAAAGTACAATTTTAATTTGTTGTATATTTTTTGTTTCGTTTATGATAAAGTCTCTTTGCAGTTTTCTTTTGTTTGGTTTAAACATTTCTAAATTTGTAATAGTCAACGTCAAAGTAAAAATTCATTGTTAAATTAAACAAATTCACTTTTAAACGTCATTACCACATAATAAAAAACTGATTAAAAATATGTTAAAAAAGTATTACATAGGTTAAATATCATATATCATGTTGTGCCTAGTACCTATACTAGGTATTCATAGACACAAGTAGGTACTTATGTTTGCCCATCCGGAATTAAATAAATATTTAGCTTATACTTCTTGAATATTTATGACAATTTATAGACAATATAAAAATAAGAATAAAGATGTTATATTATGATTATATTCAAGTAGGTACTTAATGCTTTATTTTTAAGATATTCGAAATTTTATTTTACAAGTATACGTTTTATCAAACAAAAAACCGACTTCAATGTATTTTTGAAGTCAAAGGTCAAATATCGATGTAATTTATATGGGACCACTTCGTAGGTATGCTGAACCCAACGCAAAGAATTTTCCAAATCGGTTCATGAATGACGGAGTTCCGAGGTAACAAACATTAAAAAAAATACAATCGAATAGAGAACCATCTCTTGTTTTGAAGTCGGTTAAAGATGTATTAAATATACTTTACGCTTAATTAATTACACCAAAATTTATAACAGCAATGTTGTAGCAGTAAACCAAGGTTTTCCCTTTTGAACATGCGAAGGACCAATTAAAAACAATGGATTCCTTTTTATGGAGGGGAATCACTTTAAAATGTATGTCATACCCATTTTTACGATGTCCGAGGTTGCTCCAGATTGTAGGTGTGATATTGGTTTGAAGGAATTTTGAACTCTTTTATGTGGATATTAAAACACAATATATGGAAACCATTCCAGTCATTTTCATAATCATATTTTGATAGTACTTTTTTATTACAAAAAATATTGTTCTTAATTTTTTTTGTGATTTTCATTTCTTCTGCTGCTTTGTCCACTAGCAGTGTTTCATCCGCTGTAAAGTTTAAGGGCTTTATTAATAAACGGTAAAATAATAATTTATTTATTCATTTAAAATATTGTTACAAAAAATAAAGTTTAACAATGCTTAGCATGTTTTGTCACTTTTCAACTTACGTTGAAACAAATATGTTAAAAAGAGACAACTTGTTAGACATTTAATACGGTTTTAAACAGTGTTTATTAATAGAGGCCTAAATTATTACTTTTGGTAACAAAGTATCTAATATTGTTTTTTCTTTTCACAGGTATTTTAATCAGTTTCATTATGACGAGGAGTTATGGTAAGGAAATTGCTGAATATTTTTTTTTTATTAGTCATTGGACAAATATTGGTTAGCCTCAGCATCTACTTCAAGCTTTATGGTTTCATCATCAGCCTTCGTTCCCACTGCTGGACCAGGAATTTTTACCTTAAAATTCATTTATTTCCCTCCATCGATTTATATCAATTTTCCTATAAAGATAAGGCTGAATGCTTCGTCGAGGAGTTACCTACCACAGTGCACCAAAATGGTCGTCCGATTCAATGCATTATTCCACACCTATTCTTTCGATGCTAATGAGATCATAACAGCATAATAGAACAGTACCTAAAGTCTCTACAAATCGTAGATCTGACCCTCGCGTCGCACACTGACGCTGTTAGCACATTCGGTATGGCTTACTATCTTTTGTTACAATATATTTTTTTCAATTATTATGAAATAGAAAACAATGATACTTGAGTTAATTTTTAAATTAGTATCAAAATTAACATGCTTGACATATAAACTGACCGAATTGTTGAACAAATTTAAGAACATATTATTTTTGAAGTTAACAGGAACTGAATAAAAAACGGAAAGAAGTTAAAAGTAAAAGTTTAGGTGGCACTGCAATTGTTATGGGCAGGCGTAGCGCTTACCATTAAGCAAACGACCTGATTGTCTCATTACTCAGTTCTATAAAAAAACAAAACAATGTAGGAAACTGCCATCTCTCTCTAGATATATGTGCTCCATCATAGGCCACATCATCGCTTCACATCAGGCGAGATAGTGGCCAAACATAGATATATTAAGCGTAAAAAAAAACAATAAAAATTTCTAGCTATGCGATGTATGATGGTTTCTATCACGAGTACCTTACGGTACAAGCTTGCATCTGCCATCAATATTTGACTGTTGATCACAAGCAAAATCGCGACCTAAAAATCACTCAACTTTACGTACTGGCCAGTCCCTCTACCGAGTCACAGTGACATTGGTTCCGGGATATCTCTCCTCCATCACTCTCTAACCCACCGTAATCTCTGCAGGTTAGATAGAGAGGGAGGATAGTGGATGCAGCTAGTTTGACGAGATCGTGGTGTAAGACCGTGTTGAAATACTTACACGGGACGCGGATTAAAAGTTGAATGTCGGTTTTGAGGTACGGATAGAAAAAAAAATGTGTGCGTTGATTCTACTAAACTGTAAAGAAGATTAAGCAATTCCTTCTAAGTAAATATTTAATTTAGATTTTGTATGTTTTTATAAGAGAAAGAGCGAGCTCTATAAGAGTGACAGTAATTACTAAATTTTTTTTTTCACTTCGCCCGTTTTTGCAGGCTAATGTCTCTAGGACCATACCGCCTTGTCTTTCGTAGGTTTTATTTGATAGTTTAATATTCCATTTATTATACTTTTTTTGAGAATGAGGGTCAACAGCAACAAGCAATGTTTTGTCTATTTTGTTTCATTTGCCTACACTCGTGCACGTTTACGAACACATAATGGTTAATATTCCACCGATATTACACATGATCACTCGAAATAACACTTGTTTGGAAAATGAAACAAAATCGAACTGTATCACTTTTTACTTCCTGCCAAAAAGTCCGTAATTATTTCATATACCTATCAATGAAAGTGTTGTCATTTCAAACTAACAAAAAAAACGACACTTTATTTAATGCTCTTGCAACAACGTAAATTAATTAAATAAACGTTCGGTTGTTATGATTATGTTATATGTAAGTTCTGTACATATGACACAAAACGTAGTAATTGTAAATTGTAGTTATTGAAGTGGTTTTTTTCATGTAATTGAGTGACGAGACGAACAGATCGTTCACCTGATGGTAAGCAACACGCCTGCCCGTTGTTGTAGCACCACCCAGGGCCCTAATTCACTATGACCACTTAGCGATTCCTTGCTTCGAAATCACGTAGATTCCTTCATTAATAAACAACATCTCTATGACGCATTCATATATTTTTATATATGATTCTCTATGACGCGTCAGAGACTACAAATGTCGCAGATGTCGTTTATTAATTAAGGAATCGACGTGATTTCGAAGCAGAGAATCGCTAAGTGGTCTTAGTGAGGGTCCAGATCTCCATTTAACAAAACTCTGCGCGATACTGCATTTAGGCTCTCAACTAAATAAGCTAGCTATAATCTGGGTGTCTTTAAGACAAGAGTGAACAGGTTTCTTCTAGGCGAGCGTGCTACATCTTCGACCGCATCGTCACTTAACAACAGGTGAGATAGCGGTCAAACGCAAGCCTATAAATAATAAAAAAAAAAAAAAACTATCTTTTTCGCTGTCTGTACCCCGTATCCCGGCTAATGCAATGCCCAAAGTAAAACTGTCACAATAGGTCCCATTTAACAACGCACTATCACCGCCGGATCGGATAACATCTTGGATATGGCGTCTCTTGCTGAGATGATCGATGACGTCACGCCTCATGAACGTCCCTTAATATTCACTAGTGTCTATAATCACCGTACGTAAAATAGGTATGTAGGTAGGTAGAGTTTATGTCTTGGATGAAGACTATTTTGCATGCATTGTGCGATGGGTATTTTTTCTTAATTTCTAATCAATTCAGTCTATTTTCAGCTATACAAAATTCCATTCAATTCAATTTATTTAAGCAAAAACAATGTAATACAATATAATAGCTTAATTAAATAAAATAGCTAATTATATGGTATAAAAATAGCTCGTTCGTAATTCTGACATATAAAATAAATATAAGATAATCACCAGCATTCGTACTAGGATAGACCTGTGTTACGATGCTAGTTAGTATTTTCCCTATTTAGACAATATAATTTACTCACATTTACAAAGATATTGTAACATCATACCATCATATCACTTCTACAGATTTAAAATTGGTAATCCCAGATTACCTTTGGTAGAGTTTGAAATCCAGACACTCTTGAGTATTTGTATTTCTTTTTCGGTTACTTAAATATTATATTTTACGTCATTGTGCGTGGTTTGTTCGAATGATTCCCGTTTAATATTTGTCCATGCTGTTACAGTTTTACAGCAGAACACTCACAATGTATGCTACACCTTGCGAAATCAAACTCTATCCTCCACTTTCACCAGACACAAAAAGACGACATCAGCATACAGGAATCGACCCCCAAACATTCAACGCATGCCTTTTCATATTCCACAAATGAACAACATTGAAAAAACCAAAAAGGTTCCTATTCTGAACGCCGCTTGCTTCCTCCCACCGAGTTTTTGTCGGGTTCACACTCCGTAGGACAAAAGTGAGCAAAACAATGCCGCGCCGCCAGCGACACCTGACGAAGTGAGAACGAAACTTGATACCCCGCTCTATAACCCTTCCACATTGAATAAACAACTCTAAAACAATAAAGTAAATCTCAGTTTCCAATAACACGTCGTCTATTCAACTCCCGGGTTCGCCCATGGAAGTATAAACTTAAAATCAATTTGTTTAAAGCCGATAATCCATTGAAGCCGTAAATAGTATTAAGATTCAGCCTGTACGTGATACGGTCTGCCTTTCGCCAAGTAGTTTTGTATTGGAATAATTTTATAGTTATTACATATTAGAATGCTATCGTTAGCTTGTATTTGAAAATGGACCCAATGTAATTGATTCAATGACAAAAATAAAGCTTTACAACGATCTTGGCGCGTAGGTAGCGTTGGGAATGAAAAGAAAACTGCAAAACTTGCAAAGTAAACTTGAAATATCTGAACATAAACGTTTTGTTGCTCCAACTTTATAATTCGAACTTTGGCGCGGTACTACCAAACTGCAAAATAAATTCCACCCATAGACAATTTATGTCTCATCTGGCGAATGCACATAACTGTTCCTATTCGGCCTTGTGACATCAACTGGCAGTCAAGATATGTTAATTATAGAAAAAAATCTGTCATTAGTTTTATTTATCATCGGGTATCAAAAAGTTTATCTGTGGTCGTATCTTCGCTGCGTTTAGTTTAAAAATGCATTATGAAATGTGGTGGGCACCCACGAGTTAGAGTTAGTGGCCGAGGCGTTGACCCTGAACCGGCTGCGCTAGGTATAATACACGATAATAAAGATTGGCCGTGCATGATCTTAATTACTATTTTCGAGGAATACTAAAACAATTTTGTTGTGCGTCGCGGTGAAATTATAAAATCGGAATCTTTGTGAATCATACACGCTGGCGTGATTTGTAAAAGTTATTTTAATGGTTATTGCTTGTATAAAACGCCTAACGAGAACTTTTTTATAATATTTATCATCAGTTTTCCGTTTGGTTTTGATATCGATTTTATTTAGTAATAATCGATCTCCATCATTTAAAAGAATTTTATTTCAAATGGATTAATACTTTTGATTCGATTTGTTTCTTTTGCAATGTACATAAAATTAATGCAGTTTTAATGCATCTTAATTAGCAGTAAAGCTTGTAGTCTATCTGTAATCTACTTATTAATGAGTTGTGATGATCATAAAAGGTTTTTAATCTTTTTCATATTATGTATGGTACTAAATTAATGTAGTGTAAATTACTATAGTTTAAACTCTGAAAGCTATTTTTAAATGTAAAAGAAGAGAAACTTACGGTTTTAGATAGAATTTCTACTTCTTTTACATCTTTCATGAGAAGATTTTCATATTTTTGACAAGCATTGCTTTAAGATGAGCTTCGAAAGATCTGTTTTAAACTTAAAGAATAGCTAAAGAAAAGAGTATCATTTATAATAATTGTTATTTATACCACACAATAAAATATACAGAGCTTACTTACTTATCTGTATAGACACAATTTGAAACTACGACCACTTCATACGTTTTGATAGCCCCTGATTGATTTTTTTGCCGGCATGCACCCCCTTACTAACTTCGCAGATAACTTGGTGGTAATGCAGCTTTCAGAATGTCTGTCAACCATAGACCAAAGAGCTTTCAAAATGGCGTCAATTAACCGGGCGCGCACAATTAACGTGCAGTAGAATGTCCCGATGCGATGGTATCTCGTGACCCGGGGCTATCGGGTAGCCGGTTCGACTCCCGGCTACCGGTGAATGTTCGTGATTTATCAGGAAAACCGTTTGTTTTGCTTGTAGGGTTAATTGAAGTTCGGTGAGAATGAGATCAAATTCAAGGAATATTTAGACAGGTTGATAACCGATAGCGACCTCGTGAGTTCATGCATATGAGAAGAGCAAAACTTGTTTAGAACTCTTCTAATTCTATTGGTGGTTAATTTCAAGTTTATTAATTAATGTTTACTAAAAATACAACTAATATCGCCACTTTGCAGCCTAGAGCGCCATAAGCAAGAGATACTAAAGTACCTGCATTTTAACGATGTTTTAAACCTATTACTTTGATCTAAGATGTCTAAATAAGCTTTAAATGGAAATGATTCATTCTACTTTCCTCCCAAACCCAAAGAACTCAACAAAATAACATTCTGTTTTATTCTACACTAAATCAAACGAATTAAACCCATTAATTCATTCAGTCGATTTTCGGCAACGTGCAATAAATAGGCGCTGTCAACGGACGAAAGTCCGGTATACTGCATAAATACTGCATTTCGACCACACCGAAATTCAGAACAATCAAAATTGAGCCTTAAAACGAAACCAGCAACGTCTAAATCAACCTGCCAACACGGTCTCAAGCTTAAAGCTCCATCGCTGTTATCCAAATTTAAATCCTACAGTTCTCGGAATAGAGTCAGAAATCAGCTGTCCGAATCTCGTCAAATGTACCAAAGACAATGCGGTATCGTTTTAAAAGACAAGCGGAGGTGACAGGTCGGTCGGATTCGGCATTTATTCGGGAATTTTCGGCGTGTAGCCGACTTCACAATGGCCGGTATTGTAATTCGGCAACTTGCAACGTGACATAGACTGATGTGACGCTGGCTCTAAGGTTTTTGTTTTTTAATGGGTTTGAAATGAAGAGACAATAAGGCAGGCCTTCACCAACTACCTATTTAAAAGGTAGTGTATTTTAATGTACCATGTAAAGTATTTCACAACGGGTAGAGGAATGCAATGACCGAATAAAATAAAAAAACCTACTTTTACATAAAAAAGTTAAATTAAAGAGTTAAAATTCCTGTATTTTCAGGCAATACAAACCAATTAAAATCAATTACAATACACAGTCAGTCAAATTACAAATTAAATATGTCAGCAAGCTCAAATAAAATAAAATCAATGAAAAAGTTATTAAATTAAATAATCAACATTAATTAACAGTCTAATAAAACCAAAACACATAGGAACGCTACTTACCGTCATGCGTGTCTCCTAAAGTGAACATGGGATTTATTTTTAACCGAATCCGAAAACCGATGTGGAAAATTCTTTTTGCGCTGGGTTCAGTATAGCTGGTCCCATATACATTTCATCGATATTTGACCTTGGACTCTGAAGAACCATTGAAGTCGGTTTTTTTTTGATAAAAAGTATACTTGTATTTATTTATTTTATTTTGTTTGGGGGGCTATATATTATATAGCTATTGTTATGTTAATATTCAGCGGGATTACACTATATATTTCCATTGCGTTTCAGTTTTGAGATGAATTTCCGCAACGTCACGCCTGATTCCATTGCATTCCTTATTGTTATAAAATAAATTGACAAGTTGATTATAAAAAAGCCAATTATAAGCCTCCACAAATAGCAATAAAGTAGTTATGACTTTATTCTTATGCGTGGTGAAGTCTTAAGTCTCAGAACATGAAAAAATCGTACATGAAAATTATTTTCAGTTAATATTTCAAAATACTACAACATCAATCAGGATATTAGGGTAATGTAATAGTCTGTATCATTAAAATTAAAATGATAGAGGAGGGTAAGGAAAAGAAGGAAAGGATTCACCAGACGGCGGACAGTCGGTGTATGGTACTTGATCTTCTAGATCGCCAGGCAGTAGTGCGCAAGCATTACTGTGTTCCGGTTTCAAGGGTTTTGTAGCCAGCGAAAATCTGGGCATATATATGAGACTTAATATCTGATGCGGGGTGATGAGCGCAATGCAGTCCTACGTAGTGCTTTTTATGTTGTTAAAAGTTCTGGGTGCCACTGCAATTGTTATGGGCAGGCGTGGCGCTTACCATCAGGTCCACGACTTGCTCGTCTCATTACTCAGTTCCATAAAAAAACATATTTTTGTCGTTTGACTAGCACTTTTCTCTGACTTGTTTCAGGATAAATGACTGATTTTAGTTTCACCAAAGACTAAAAAAAGAGCACCAGTTGCCAAAAAAACAACACACAATTAAAAAAAAAAGTTGTTAATGTACCAGAATGCACGCTCGTCCAGATATTTGTTTTTCGATTCACCCTGTATAAGAACAGGTGTTAATAAATTAATGACTGCAACAATGTTGAAGTACAAGCTCAATTAAATTATTATTTAATTTTTTTATGATTAAGTGAGCTTACGTTTGACAACAACTCACCTGATGGTAAGCGTAGTTGCGGTCTAATGTAAAAAACGTAAAAAAATATATATAAAAAATTAAAATTAAAAATTAATATAAATGCGCGCTTTCTCTAGTATTGAATTACTTTCATGGTCGTTGTAAAGTTCTAATTGGGACGATGACTAATTATTTTTTCTTTATGTGACTAGTTGACGAGACGAGCTGGTCGTCCGCCTGATGGTAAGAGATACGCCTATCTTTAACAGTAACAGCACCACCCAGAATTAAGTTATGCAAAATCATGTGCGGAGCGGCAATGCGTTCGTCACCCTGAGACAATTAGCTGTTAAGTCTCATGATGATAATTTCACTGGGTACAATGCCCTTCAATCCAGAACACAGTAATTATTATTATTAAATCTTTATTTCAGATTATAAATCCATAAAATGTTAGTAGACACAGCACACATTCTTAAAAACTATGTTAGTACACAAAATAATATACAAAATAAACACAAAAAGACAAAAACTCACATAATAAAATTATTGAGACACCAGCAGTAATTATTGTGCACTACTGCTTGGCGGCAAAATAACTGGCAAAGCAGTGGTACCTACCCAGACAGCCTCACGCATACGAGACCACGACAATGTCCAACTCGTGAGGTTTTCTGTTTTTTTATCGAAAATACTTTATTATTTCCATTTTATTTGGCCACGGATACCAAAACCACTCTCTTCAGGACCCCAAAACACCGTGTTATCGGATGCTGCGCCAATTCAGCTTGAATTATATTATTGGCTGTATAAACTTACAAAGTCGCTAAAAATCTTTACATTTGCGGTATCCGCTGATAATGTCGATAACGCGGTTAAAGCCGCTGATAATGTCGATAACCCTATATTGTATGAATCTGTATGACATCTAATTGATTTTTGTATGAATTTTTTGATATTTTATTTTTGTTTTGTAGTGATTTGTGATTGGTATTGAGTCCTAGTTACTTGATTAAATGAATTTGAATTTGAATTTGAATTAAAGAGCATAATAAAGCGGCTCTTGTGTAAGTTAGTATTGATAAATTTACTTATTCATAAAGCAAGCAATCAGCAACAATATACTGCCGTATTGAATAAGATAATAGGTACTGGAATAAATAAATACTTTGGATAATTGGGTACGTATTATTTTTGATAAGAATGGTAGTTATACTTAATTTTGCTTAATCTGAGCAGGCAATAAATTTTCCAAATTTTTATGATAATTCTAGTTTTTCACTTACCTTAGGTACATTGGATCGTTTAAATAAAAATTTAATGCTGTTCGTTTGCAAGCACATCACATGAGAACGGCTGAACCGATTTGGCAATATTTAATTTAATTTTCGTAATAGTCCGAATTAGGCTTTCATGGAAAGAAAGATTGGAAGCCCGGGAAATTGGGATTTTTTTACAAAACTGATAGTGTTTTCTCGCGCGGATGAAACGGCGGGGCGCTGCTAGTAAAGAATAAAAAATATTTGTGTCTCTATAGTTTTTGCAAGTAATCTATTCTTGGGTCTGCATCAAGCTCACCCAAAACACCTTTTTTCTGGTACCTGATAAAGTTCGAAGTTCATTACTCATTTCAATTCAATAGTTATTTATTTCAATTTTGTCGTCAGAGACGCACTTTTGAACGTCAATTATTACAATGACTCTACCACCGTATCGGAAAAAGAACCACTACTCAGAAGATACGCCAAGAAACTGAAGGGCATATTTTTTAGAACATTTGTGACAATATTTTATGTTTGTTTTTGACAATATTATTTTTCTTATATGCCATTTGGCTTGGCAGAAGCGGAATGTTCCATGCAGCTTTGTCTTCTATGTAATTACTAACTGTATAGTATGCTTTTTACATTAGAATATTTTTCACACTCAATTTGAATCTACTTTCTTTTTCTCTCACTGTGTTCGTACCCTTCGTACAATAATATTACGAGACGATTTTCAAAGGCGCAATCGCTTCCGAGGCGGTCCCCAAAAAAAGTTGATTGTGAAATGACGTCACAATTTCAATTACAACCCATTGTGCTTTTGTTACATCACTAACACAATACAAATAGCAGTAGAGCCGGTTGCCACATAGCTTAGTGCAAGTACATACTTTTATATTACACTAAAATGCGATGTAGGCACAGCGCACTAACCAATGTGACAGCAGGCCTTTAGTTGAAGTGGATTCGTAAAAATGCATCATCACACCGTATTACTGCATAATAACTGGACTTGGACAAAAAGTGGTGGAAGAATAAAGAGAGGTTTTACGTAAGCCATGTACCATCAGCAAGTACAATGATAAGGGCTGACATGCGTTCGTTCTTCCGTGGACTAGATAGAGCGTAGTAAGAGACGTAAGTACATAAAAAAAATACTCAATAAGGTAGGTACAAGATAGAAACTAAAAAAAATAATTTAAGAAACTATAGGTATAATGTTTTTTAATTTTTTATACAATACGTATTATACATACATAGTTCTATAGTACTATAAAAATCACAGTAGGTTTGTCTAATGCGCTGATATTGTCAAGACAGGGACTATAATGATTACTTATTTGTAATAGGTTAGGGGTATTTCCAATCCGGTCCTGATTCAGTTCGGAATAGTGGTAACCCTACAATAAGTAGCGAGCGTTATTCCGAATGGCGGTCCCTCGAATTATCTGCGCGGTTATCAAAAAACGCCGCCTCGGCTTAAGCGCAAAAAAACTCAAAACGAACACAAGACTCGACAAGAAATTATGATACTACCAAATACGCGGGCAAAAACTCGAATCTTACTTGTGTCAAGTTTTATTCGGAATTCCTTCGCAATTATCCGTTTTCGGAAAGGACCCGTTTGGGGTTTGTTAATAGCAATAACATCTGTTTACTGTTTTGCTGGCTGTACTTTGTTTGTTTGGCGAGGAGGTTGGCGATCGCCTTGCTGGTTTTGAATACTTTTTACTGAATGTTCCAGTATTACCAGGCGTAGCGCACTCCGCACTGAAGGTACAAAGCTACAAGTACATAGCATATTTGTTTAAATTTCTTTGCGGAGTGATGCTTCTGTCCCTTAATATTCTGTGATATTACACACAACCCGCAGGCTATATTTGCTTCTAGATCGAGTTGTGTTCTCTTCAACATAATTAATTTGAATTGAAAACCTTTGAATAACTTTTTTTTTACTCGTTATAGACTTGCGTTTGACCAGTATCTCACCTGATGGTAAGCGATGATGTGGTCTAAGATGTAACACGCTTGCCTAGAAGATACCTGTTCATCACTCACTGTCACTGTTTATTGAAGACTCCCAGGTTGTAGATGTCAGAAAACACAGACGTTGGCAATGCGTTCCACTCTTTGGCTGTTCGTAAGATGAACGTGGAACCAAAGAAAACTAAATATTACGTGGAACCAAAACGCTTTGTTCGTACAGGAGGGATGTCTACCATATATGGATGTCGCAAAGCCGTAACTGTTCAAATTCAATGTTGTTTTATGACCGTGTTTATTTATATCAATCGTTACTTCCGAATTACAGAAGCCGCTTTAAAAGACTTAAAAATCATTTAGCGTTCAGTGGCTTGTAGGACAAAGGCCGTCTTCACCACCTCCAGATACGAAAAGCTAGATAGAACTGAAACAAACGAGCTGCTAAACCTAGCTCCAATTAGCACAAAACGTCAACAGAAGAAAAAAAATCAACCTCATTAGTCTAATTAGTGAGAAAAAACTACTCGTCGATCTGTCTCCTGAACTATTCCGGGTAAATTACAGGGCTGTGCTTTTTTCACATATTTTTTTTAAACTTAAACTGAAAAGTTTTTTGTAAAGTCACTTTACTAGAATTTGATTCGTTTGAATTTGACTCTAAATTTGAGTCTAACTTGTATTAAAAAGAAACTATATTAAATCTAGTAATTGGTTACAATTAAAAATAAATTATGACGCAATAAATAAATGAGTTATAAAATTTAATTCATATTCTACTCCTCGATATGGGTAACTATTGATTAGTGGAAATATTAATAATTCATATTTTTGTTATCATTAGACATAATCTTAAGATATTCTTTTTTAAATTTTCAGACATGATTAGAAACTTTTTGCTTGTAAACAAGAAATACTGACGCACTGAATCTTGTTCCCACACAAAACCAACAGATCTATGATAACTCACACTTGCCACTGCCATTGGAGTAAAGCAAATAAAAAGAATTCATTTGTAACTCATCAATAATTATATAATAAAATAAATATACACCAATAATATACATAATATTGAGCAATTAACTGCCAACCCTGAGGAACCAGAGGCTGCGCCACAGGCCTTCTGTCTGGCCCATCAAGATAGGCCGGGAGCCCTAATGAAAAGCACCGAGTCCGCTTTATTAAGTCTAATGTATTCAGTAGATGCACTATCCGATTGGAGCCAAATGTCACAGCGCTGTTGTGGATTGTGCTGATGAATTGGGTATTCGATGACATTGAAGAGGTTAGATTGAAATGTTTTCTGCTGTAAATGAGTGTGTGACAGATGAGGGAGCATATGTGTGTAGAGACTCACTGCACGGCATCAACTAACGGCTCAGCATTTGCGTCGAAAGTTGGATGTTCGCGCCATTTTTGGATTCATCCAACTAATAGGTCCACTAGTGATGTGTCCCTCACTCGTGACGTACCTTGTTTGAGTTACTCGTCTCGGCGAAATGAAAGAGCTACTCGTTTTGTTACTCTAAACCACCTCATTAGCAAGCTAAAACTATGCGAGTTGTAGGAACACGGGTGTGATATGGACGAAATTATAGCCTCACCTCGCTTACTCGATCGCCTTTCCTCAAATGAGGGGCGCCTCGTGAGGACCTCATGAGTAAAACGTGGTCCTTCATCATCCTCGTTTTAAATAGATGAGTTACCTACCCATTACTAAGGTCCACATGTTTCGTTTGCGTGAACGTTGCAAGCATGCTGCACAGACTAGTGCACGGCTAGTGTAAAATGCGCAGTGAACTGAAAAGCTGAAGGACAATTTCTCTAAATTTAAATGAGAGTTGACCGAATCGAAACTATATTGTGACTTGAAGAAAAATTGGTATTCTACATGCGTCTATACATTTGTGTGTTTTAACACTGAAGTACCAAAATACTGTCTGTGTTTTTTACTCATTGGTAAAAGTATATAGTACGGAACCGATCTCCGGTTAAATTTGTGAATGTTTAATGTTTATATGTGTTGTGGTTAAAGGCCAACAATTAATAAAGTGTGTAAGATATCATCAGTTGATATTGCATGTACTAAAATGTGGCCGGATGTCACTTCATTTTGTATTATTTTGTGTAATTATTCAATAGGTACTTATTTTTTAAATTTTAGATGTCCTCTATAGTTCTTATGGTCAATGACTACGTCTATCAATTTTCTCTGCCACAGATGACGTTTGACGTTATTTTTAAAGTAAGAAGACTACGATTTGTGACATTTATGAGATTGACGCTGGATCAAAACTTAAATTTTAATAGATCTATTTAGTAGAATCGGGGTGCAGGTGTTTCTAGTCGTGATTTTAAAGAAGTATTAGAAACCGCTTTTAAAAAACGCTTTTAGGAGTAACAGCTTTTAATACCGATTGAATATAAAACCATATTAAAGTAATAACTCTTTAGAAACACGTCTCTCTATTCAGATCGCCGTAATTGATATTTCAAATTCTCACATATTATTGCTACGGATACTCCTTTACAAATACTACGCGCAAACCAATAAATAGTTTTATAGTTCAAAGAAATGCAAGAAAAACTTGCCTAATTGCATGTGTAAAATTTCATATGGACGCTTGAGAGCTACCAACGTTCAGAACGTATTGAAAGCTGGCTTTTATGGCATCTTACTCATGACGGGTTTCCAATATAAACAGTATGGGTTTTATTGCTTTTTGTTTATAACGCATGCACAGCAAATATGTACCTATGCGCTATGAGCGCGATTGGCATTGTACCTAATCAAAGTTAGAATCTGATGTCCTAATTGTCCGAAACCTGGTCGGACTTATTCCGACACAATCATAACGTGAGTGTAGCCGTTTATATTTATCATGTATATTTCGACTCACGATAGTTGTTTGATGTAATAGTTCACAGTTCCAAAAGATACAGCGTTCGGTACCTAAACTCAAGTCTGGGTAACCGTAAGGTTATGAATAGAAAATGCAACAGCTTTTGCCTATTATGTAAAAAATACGAAATTGTATGGTTAAAGCACATGACAGTCCTAGGCAGAAGTTAGTTTAAACCACCAGACATCGCACCCACTGGCTTTTAGGGACAAAGTCTTGGCTTGGAATCCCGGGAGTCCACCGGACACAAAAAAATACAAATTTTGTGTGACCTTTAATATAACGTTTTCCTTAAGCTTGTAAAGCATCTAGAGTAGCATGATGTGCGTTTAACTAGTTCCGCGAATGTTGAACTATTGCTACTGTTTGTAAATCTACGTTCTTAGTTCTCGGTGGCAGCAGTCTAGAGGTTAGCACTGCAATAAATCTAAGTTTTATGTCTGAAGCAATGACTTCTGAATTCACCCTTTTATATCACGCATTGAAGCCTAATGGAATCCTTGTAAAAGTGTTCGTAAATAGAGTTCGTTGAAGTGACGCATCTATTTTTATACGATATGAAATTCGTATTCGATTTTGAAAATAGTTAGAAGCCGATATTGAAAAGGGTTGTTATTTTACACCGCTCTCATAAAATGTGCTATGCTCAATTTATCTTAATGCTTCGTTGAAACTCGTGATATGTTTAGACGAAAATTTGTGCATTGTAGGTAGTTCAATATTAATAGTTGTTACGCAGCTGCCATTGGTAAACTTAATTTCCTTCTCTAACAAAAACTAATTTCAAATAATAGAGCCTTTGAATAAACAATAATAAACTCCTAACCGCACAAAAGAAAACATTTACCTCTCGATTGTCCTGCGTTTATCTAAATCGATTTTCAGTAATTCCGGTACCAATTTTCCTATTGACAAAAACAGAACTATTGCCGCAATACGATAGTTAATTTTTTTATGTCAACCACATCGACAGATTGCAGTCTTCTAGAGCTAGACGTAAGACAGTATCTAAGCTGGCACTTTATTTGTTTTCCAACCGACAACCTGTGATTTTTTGGCTGTCTTAATTTTTGTTACACATTTTCTTGTATGTGATTTGAGCCAACCTGCCCAAC
The DNA here is from genome assembly GCA_951640565.1 of Petrophora chlorosata. Taxonomy (NCBI): domain Eukaryota; kingdom Metazoa; phylum Arthropoda; class Insecta; order Lepidoptera; family Geometridae; genus Petrophora; species Petrophora chlorosata. Next base: position 16,300,097 of record OX621197.1, read on the forward strand.
CACTACACCACAGACGCTGACAATTACATTGTTTCAGAACTTTTATATTACTGCTGATAATCAGATGTGCAAATCAATATTAGCTTTGTATAGCAGTGACAGAGAGTATCAGATGTAACCTTAGGTACTGTCCAAGTTATGTGTAAGTCGATAGAGCGACGAAATCGAACAAAAACCAGCGGTGTCTAGAAAACGATGCTATTAGCCGGCTCTTTTTAACGTCTAGACAAGACAGACGTACATAGCTTAATGTTTAGTAAAGGTATTTACCAGCTATAAAGAAATTAGTCTTTAGATGGCGTAAGAACGATTGACGAGTTACGAGGTTTAATTCGACATCTGCTACTGATTGATTTTATAGATTTGACTGTAATTTTCGATGGGATTGTTGTAATTTTGTAAAATAATTTTGAGTTTACGTGACGAATTAAGCTTATTCAATATTGCAGTCTATAAAAAGTTAATCATGCGGTAACGCCCAATAGCTAAAATATTGCGAACGGTGGCGGAGACACCCATACATACCTACAAAAGTAATCAGATGCTTACTTTGTCTACGTAAGTAATAGTTAGTTTTCTTTGCTTTGCTTGTTTTCGTAGTATACGGTTGGTTTTTGTGGTACCATAAGAAATTTGTATAATAAATTCAATGCGCGTACACGTTTGAAATTATTATCGCGTTCACCATATATGCGAAGTTTTAGTCCATTTAGATATTCATAATGAAAAATTCAAAAGCGCTTTATTCAGTTTGACATCACAATATAATCAAATAAGTAACAAACTTGTGAACAGGTGATGTTTTGAAAATACTATAAATTTTTTGTTGGCATAATTTTATACTGTCTGCAGCTTAAAATTTCTCAGTTTCTCAGTTTCATTTTAGCTGAAATACTCTTAATTCCATATTTAAAAAAAATAACAGTATACTTCTTTGACCTCGTTCAGCTCAGAGCAAAAGCTTATACGCTCGATGATAATTGAAGTAAGACTTCGATGAAGACAAACATCCATGTAAATGTTCACTACTACACTAATTTAATCAATTCGAAAGTAAAAAGAGATACAATATTCATCTTGGCTCTACAAGTCATTAAAACTTGCAATGAAGTTAAATTAAAAGATATACAATATTAATCTTGGCTCTACAATTCATTAAAACTTGCAATGGAGTTATATTAAAAGAGTTACCATGTTCATCTTGGCTCAACAAGTCATTGAAACTTGTAATGGAGTAATATTAAAAGAGATACAATACGCTCTACAATACATTAAACGTGCAAAAGGTATATAAATAGAGATACAAATATTCATATTGAGTCTACAAGTCACAAAAACTTGCAATGAAGTTATATTAAAAACATATTAGCCTATTGCCTAAGTCCTATTCCTATAATATGATACATTTTATAAAAATTTAAATTCTCAACAGGCAACACATTCTGTATCATCTTCTGATAAACTGGATTTAAAGTGCATATTTTAAAAATAATTTCGAGAAACATTGACCATAACTGTTTCGCTGCATTTAAATGCCTTTTAAGCATAAAAAAAAGCTTTTGCTCGATCGTTACAAAGTCGGGCAAACTTTTAATGTTTCCGATTCATTTGATTACATTTCCAGTTCTGTGTATGATACAATTACTTATTTTATTATCGGCGATAAATATATTTAAAGGACACTTTATGAGTCGAACAAAAAAAACTGGCAATTAAATTGTTTATTAAAAACTAAGGGATCAAAATGTTTTATTATTGCCGCTGATTCGTCATTGCAATTTGACCAGTTGACGCCGTTTCAATTAGTCGGGTGGGTGGTCATTGGTCAATATTATATTATTATGACAGGAAACGTTGACAGATTAGCAGGGTTTAAAGGCGTCATGGCCTGTGGGATGATTCCGGAGAGATAATATTTCATTCGCGCTTTTGAGTTTAGACTTTATTGGTTAAGAATGTCGTAAAATGTGCATTAGCGAAAAGGTGCCTCGGGCAGAGGCAAAACTGTTCGCTGCTATGTCGATCAGGTTTACGTGGTTGTTAATTTTGAAATGATTTATATTTATAATATTATTAAGCTATGTAAAACAAAGATTGACAATCCAATTGCCGTCGGAGATGAATTTCCGCAACGTCCCGCCTGATTCCTTTAGATTAAAACAAAGATTCATGATTATTCCGTAACTTTTCCGAATATGGTTATTCATCTCTTTAATAATTATATAATCATGAGAGAGCGAGTGTGGCTCACTGGTAACTCATTCGACTTTCAATCGACACACCGGAGTTAGAGTCCCGCTAGGCCCAGCATCAATGAATTTGTGAATTTAAAACGGAAATGAAAACGGTGAAGAAAAATATCGTGAGAAAACCGGCATCCAAGAATCATCAAGGACATATTACATACACCGCACTGAGCTAGTGAAGTGGAGTACGGCCCATGTCCTCTCTATGAGAGAAGGCCCATGTCGCAGCAGTGGCAACGCAATGATGATGATGATTTAAGCATATAATCGCCGTTGTATCAGCTTGCCTCCCTGTGCTGTAGGTTTTGCGCACGTTGAAGATTAACTTTTTGAGCGCCACGCTACAGAAGCAAAACCGAGATCTTTACATCAAGCTACGCAATTTTATACGATTTAGTCGGCTCAAGCCGACCTCGGCGTAGAGAACACTTTCGTATGTCGACGAGCCGACCTTAGCGGTCAAAAGGTTAATCAAATAAAGCGATTAGTAATAGAGCTGCAGTACCATGCCAACGTCATTTCGCTCACTTGCGCTTTTAGGTCCTTTTCTTAGCCATCACACAATCGTTTCCCAATACTGCCTCCGCCAAGTGGCTAATTCAGTTGCCCAGAACAGTTTATTGTTCGTGACATTAGTTAGCCAATCCTTTGTACAACAAATGCGTTTGGTAGTTACTATTGTTTAACTAAAACTTGCATTGTTTCCGAGTCTGAGAATAATAAATAAACGTTAATATCCGTGACAAATAGCGCCGAGTCGGCTCTCTTGTCGACACTCTTTTCTAGAGTTACACTGTAACATGATTTTGTTTAAATTACAAGGTCTCAGTCAAACGGAAAATTTATATAGAGTATGAAGTACGAGAACGCAATCAACACTAAATAAATGGCTGGAGAAGGAAAGCTGATTCTAAGTGGCGTGCGGTGAGAGAGGTCTATGTCCAATATTTGGACTGATATCGATGATGTTTTTTCGAAAAAAGAAAAATACGACCATCAGCTGGGACTTTAACTCGCATTTCAATCTTCCCTTAACGCGGGAAATGTTCTGCTCATTTGAGCTAGGATGGTCACCAAGTCAAATGTCGCATTTTTTTCCGTTATCACAGAATACTAAGGGCCAGAAGCACCACTCCGCAAAAAAAATTTAAACAATTAGCGACACTTGCTATGACGCAAAAAAATTCAATTCAGCTCGCGTAGCGCTGCATACCTACCAGTCATATTAACCTACAGAGCGCCTCTCTTTCTATCGCATAGCTCTTATCTCTTCTGACGCGGCACGTGTAATGACGCGCGACCCGCCGTCGGTGTCCGGCTATGTACTTGTAGCTTCGTACCTACAGTGCGGAGTGCGCTAGGCCTGCCGTTATATAACCGTTTTAAGGGTGACGCGTACGCCATGTATTGAGATAGGAGATCCACCTTTTCTCAACGAGCAAGATCAATGTTGGAATTAAATTACTTGCTCTGTGATGCCCATATTAATTCTTATTATATTTATTTGAAGCATTAACGAATGCCAAACGAAAAAAATTCTCTTATACAATGGTTTGGATGTAAGGAAGTCAGAAAATATAATAACTATAAACGACACTATAAAATTAATACGCTGAACATCTACTGACTACAAGAAACTTTTGGTTCACTGAATAGTCAGGAGCGTTTCAAAAACGTTGAGTGCAACTACAGGACAACTACATAACGAATATTCCAATTTCGCAAATTAATTTACTCCAGCACCAGGATCCCGTTAACCCTAAAGCTACCCTAAATGGTCCCAAGAATGGGATCTAAATAGATCCCGCTCGTGTCTTCGTCGCATTAGAGAGTAACTGGTACATGTAAACGCGCCCTGTAATGGCGGCCCTCGCGTCCCTATTTCCAATTACAGCCTTATTGGGCCAGTGGCATTGTACCCTCGAGTTAGCAGGAATGGGGAACCGATTGTCGCGATTTGGAATTGGCTCTGATTGGTTGTGACGGTTTTTCTATATTTGTGTGAAATTATATTACTACGTTTATTATGAAGATAGATTATTATCATTACCAATTAGCAGAGACAATAGCTTTTCTATTGTTTATTGAGCGTGACGACTCATTTGCGAGTCATGTAATTATGCATAATAAAATGTTCTATGATTGAAGAAAGAAGATGGGGGATTGACCTCATGCAGCAGTGCTGAAACGGTTAAATTTATTTAAAAATAGAACCAAAGGCAAATAAATAGCTTAGTCTACCAATAAATCGTAACACCGTATGAAACAAATCACAAGCAAATACGCAAGGCGGCGTCCGTAACGAATTATTTTTTCAATTTATATCGACGCAAATGGCGCACCTCAGGCCATTCAGGTATAAACATTCGGCTTTCTTAATTGAATTAATTAATTTTATAGTTGTGGGATTGTTGACACGGTGTGCGGAGAACATGTAGGCAAATGGGACACAACATACTCGATCGGGACCCAGTTTTTGGTAGGATAGCAATAAGCACGCCACTTGTTAAAAGTTTTTTTCTTGTAAAGCAATGTTACTCAACTTGCAATCTTAGTTTGCCATAGTTTAGTAAATGTTTGTGTTAGTCGTTGCTCGGGTGTGATTTTAGTATTTTTAATTAATTCTCATTGTCGATCCACTAAACCTAGCTTTCGTTCATTGGGCATTGTGTCTCGCGTCAAGAAACTGAATCATAGTATTACCATATTTAGTTTTCTTTGGTATTACAATGAAATGTAAAAAAACAAACTTCGAAAATTGCGTTGAAGTTAAATATTATGAACTTTACAAGTGGTAAAAAAATTGTATTTTTTTTTATGTGACTGAATGATGAGACGAGCTAGTCGTTTGCCTGATGGTAAGCAATACGCCAGCCCATAACAATAACAGCACCACCCAGAACTTTGTTTTGCAAAACCCTGCGCGGCGCTGCACTGCGCTCTTCACCCTGAGACAATTAGCTGTTGAGTCTCATAATGCCTAGTAATTTTGCTGGCTACAATGCCCTTCAAACCGGAACACAGCAATGCTCGCGCAATACCTACTGCTTGGCGGCTGAATTACTGAAAAAGCTAAATAGCATTAAGTTATTCCTTGTACCATTTTGTGCAAAACTATAAAATAAAATAAATAAATAATAGCGGTGGTACCCACCCAGATGGCCTCTTGCATACGAGCCAGTAAATCAGTAATTCAGTTATCTAACAAAAAGTTCTGTAGCTGTCAAAATCACTTCAAAAAGGTTAGAACAGTTGGAAACATAACTTCGGTTACGTAACCGCCGTAACCCAAAAAGCACATAATCGTCTTCAAACCATCAGTCTCCCATTCTCAGGCATTATTCTCCAAAAGCAAATGATACATCGGCGCACAGCTAGGTATGTTAATAGGGCCCAAAGCCCGGGCCTTGTAATTTGACTTCGTATCATTACGACCTAACACACGGGATCTGGCCATATAATGACCGGGCCAAAAAAACTAACAATAATGACGGTAGAAAAAATGCGCGGCCATATTTGTCTAGTGGGTTTTGTTATGGTTAAGTTTTTGGATATAGAACATATATTTGCAATCTTAAGAATGTAGGCTGTTCACAAAGCATGTGGTACACTTTAGTGGCTGCTCTACGCTACTAATATAACTTGTATATCTGCGTAAGTTTGTGAGGATGGATGGATGGATGGTTTGTTACTCAATCATGCAAAATCTACTAAAAGGATCTTGATGATATTTGGTACTTTAGGTCCTGGAGTACATAGGCTTTTTATTCCGGTGAAATGTACCTACGTACCAAATTTCATTAAAATTCATTCAGTAGTTTTGCGAGATTGAGTCATCAAAAATACCGTCAAGCGACCTAGTTGTGTTTCGGGATGATGCTCGGTGAACCATCGGGGAGACGGGCGCTCAACTGTCGTCTCTCTCAAGATCTATGTGCTCCATCTTAGGCCACATTATCACTTCACATCAGGCGAGATAGTGGCCAAACATTGATTTATTAAGAGTAAAAAACCATTCATCCATACATCCTCACACACTTTCGCATTTATAATATATTTAAATTATTATAATTATTATAATATATTGGAATGATAATAAATGTATGTAAGTCTGCCCTGTAAGGGCGGTTTGCAACTGGTTCAGGGTCGCAAAAGAGTCATAGAAAAACAAATAATTCTGCTCAGCGGACCAAAACTGCCGTCAGAAATTCAAAAAAGGAACCCTTACAAATCGAATCCACCCACACAAGCCTGCTGCCGACTTTTTGCCCGAAACCGACAAAAAATGGAATCGTTAAGAGGAAACCTAATCCAAAGATAATTTTCCTAATCCCTATGTAATGACAAGTCTTAGAAACAAAGGTAGTAATTTTGGACCAATTTTGTTCACGAAATCTTTGCATTGTTTGGCATTGTGACATTTGGAGACCTCTGGGTAGAGGACAGCTGGCAGAGTTACTACTGGCTTCTAAAAAAAATTATCAATGCTAATATTGTTTATAGTTATGATATCGGTTAGAGATATTCGGAATAATAATAATAAGTGTGGGTTGGCACATTGCCAAAAAGAAAACAACTTAAAGAGAACAGTAGTGCGCAAGCATAACCACAGCCTCTGTGGTGTAGTGGTTGGGCAGGTTGGTAAACCTCAGTACCTCCTAAAAACCCGCAACCTCAGTAATGTATTGAACATTACTGAGGTTGCGGGTTCGATTCCCGCGACGGGACAAATGTTTGTGCAGAGACAAAAAGGGCAAGCATTTGTTTCGTGTCTGGGTGTTGTGGGACCATGGTCCTCATAGTTCCTGGTTCCCTAGAAACAGGAAATCCTAATTAGGGGTCAGGATCTATGTATGTGATCTTCGGGCGTTATTTATTATTTATTTATTATAACCGTGTCCCGGTTTGACGGGCATTGTAGCCAAAGAAATTACTGGGCATATGACATTTAATATCTGATGCTGAGCGCAATACACAGATCGTCATTTAACAACAGGTAAGATAGCGGTCAAACGCAAGCCTAAAAAAATAAAAAAGAATTCTCATAGAGTAATTACAGCATTTGTACAGAAGCGAATTTACTGTGTTGACATTACACTTCCTAATTTCAGTGGCTCTTTAATTCGAACATTGCGTGTTTGTAGCTAGTTATTAAACCGTCATTTTGAGCAGTGTCTAGTTACAGCCGCCATTTGTTGGTGCCAAGTTGATGTGTGTAGATTCAGCATTTAAACAGTGACCGAGAGATCGGGCTAGTCTATCATCTTGTGTCATAAACTATTGTGGAGGGAAATGAGCCCATCAAAAAGGTTCGCTGTTATTTTTAAATTACGCAATAGAAAAAGGTTTTACATCCATCTTATAATAATTTATAAAATAGAATTTTAATTACGGTTCTTATTCATTCAGTTCGCCATGAAAATGGCTAAAACTTCTGCAGTGAAAATAAAAATACAATAAATTTTATTGACAATATTATACAATTTTTATTGTAAAATTTTTTTTTAGACAAGCTTTTAATAAATTCGTAATCGGAACCGCGAGCAGATGAGCCCAAACGCTAGTAGTTTATAATTATCCATCAAGGAGTTCCATTGACTACCTTCCGTCTCCATCATCAGATCAGCTGGCTGTCACCATAATATTGCATTGTCATTGACTTTGACAAGTATGTAATATTTTAACCCGTAGCATAAGAGGAAGTGGTTTTGATTCAACTTGTAAGATTTGATCCAAACAAACATTGCGGTGCCGCCAGGTGGCGCTGCTAAGTACACATTGGCTCTATATCAAATTTAATTAAAAAATATAAATTGTAGTGATTAGTATCAAAAAGTGTGTTGACAAACTTAATTAAGACCTAAATACTACGTGTGAGTGTTATCCAAACGGTTCATCAACAGTTCATCCGAATATTGAAAAATGTTTGAAATCATAGAAGAAACCAACTAAGAAGAAAAAAAACGGCCTAATGTTATGATAACAATCATAAAACACAACATACATCATAATTAAAACCGTGAGTAACTACAACATCAATGAAACAGTGCATAAATAAGCAAATATCAAATTTCTAAAACAAAAGCCGTTGTGACAAGCTAGTTGACATACATTTAAAATCTTGACCTTTGGACTCGCAACGTTTGCATAGACACGCAAATTCAAATGACAATATACTGTGGTGAGAACCAATACTGATAAATGTGTTGCTAATTTTCGCCACCGCATTGAAGAGCAAACTGGCCTAGTCAGTTAAGATGTGGAATTAAATCTATGTTCCGCGTGCAACGCAGGTTCAAATCTCGAGCCACCCGATCTTTTTGCGCCTGGTAAAGTTTAATCTACCTGCCTAGATACTCGGCAAGACCTATTCTTTCCTATAGAGGGCGCCAATAGTACGATATGATGGATAACTCAAACAGCAAAATCACGTTCAGAAAAAAAGTTCTTGGCAGATCGAAATCAACAGATTCATTAAACTCAACCATGTCCGATGACTTATTGGGCAGAAGCTTGGATCTTTCAACTAATATACAATATGACCACTCTCAAGATATGAAAGAAGAAATAAAACAGCTACAATGCCATCTTGAACTTACACAAAACAAATTGGAAAGGGTTTTATTAGAAAACATAGAACTTAAGAGAAAGGTTGCCGAAATGAATTATGATATTGTTACGCTAAAACTATTTAGTCAACCGTCATCAAGTCAAATAAATAATATTTCTTTGACTGGCACGCATTATATTGATAACACCGCCAGTCTTATACACACTGAAATGGAACCAGAAACAAAGTGTAACCAAGACTTGAAACCGCATACGATACCGATACCGAAAGAGGAGCCGCATGTACCACCTCCACTACCAGTTCTAATACCAGAGCCCCTACCGAAACTGCTAGATGAGGAGCCGCAAGATCTACCTATACAACAATCGGGTCCAATATCGGAGCCACTACTAGAACCGCAACCAGTATGCCCATCAGTACTCACATCGCAACAAGTACAACTACCCAAAGCAGCTCAGAATAAATGCAACAAAAAAGCTTTTATTTTTGGTGGAGAGCAATGCATTGGTTTGGCAAACAACCTCCTTAAGTCAAGAATCCATAGTCAATACGAGAAGTACCAGTTCATGTCATTTGTGAAACCCAACGCTACAACAGAAGAAATACTTAGCAGTGCCAAGATATTCAACATCTCTCCTGAAGATCGTGTCATACTATGCGTTGGACAGCATGATGACAATCCTTTTAAGGTTATGGCTGAAATGTGTGTGTTTCTAAAAATCGTTAAATGTCCCATTTTAATATTAAGTGTCTATAAAAGTGCTCAATTAAACGAAGATAAATTGAATGAAATGTTATCAATGTTATGTAAACAATACAATAATTGTACATTTGTAGATAGAGAAACATTTGCCCGCCATAAAAATGTATTCACTAAAATCAATTCCATTCTGGACCAAATTGATTACGATTTAAAGTTTTTATCCTTCAATACAAATCATAGGAGTACCTGGAGAAAGAGTACCTTAAAAAGAGGTCCTCTTCGGGACTTTATGGGGCGAACTGATAGATTGAAATCTAACATGGCTCGCGAGTCCTTATTTAGGAAAAATGCTGGTTTACAAACAAATGACATAACAAAACGTATGCCCTTACTTATAAATGCTAGTACCCAAACAGATGACATCACTGAAATTCAGGAACATCAGTCTGAAGCCTTGAACACTTCAACCTCGAAAACGTTTTTTCGAGACTAACCTGTTCCGAGTACTACATCAAAATGTAGCAGGATTTCTAAGCAAACGTCATCTACTTGAAATACATTTATCAGAACTATTTGACAAAAAATCGCATCCAGACGTTTTATGTCTTTCTGAAACGTTCATAGAAAAAGGTAATGAAAACTTAATTAAAATATTAGGCTTTAATCTTACATCTTTTTACTGCAGATCCAAGAAGCAAAAACGCGGCGGAGTTTCTATCTTGGTAAAAAATGGAATCATGTCTAGGGAATTGTGTTTTTTAAAAAAGCATTCTACAGACAATGAATTTGAGTGTTGTGGTGTTGAAATATTAAATCAAAACATATTTGTTATATGCTTATATAGAACACCAAATTCGAATTATACACGTTTTATCGACAAACTTGAAACACTACTTCAAATTCTAACTCAAAAATTTAAAAATAAAAAGTTTGTGATTGCCGGTGATTTAAATATTAATACATTACAATTAAATAATAGAACTAAAGAATTATTTGGACTTGCTCAAAATTTCAATTTACTACTCCATATAAAAGAAGCTACAAGACAACAATCCTGCATAGACCATTTAATTAGCAACATCAAATCAGCCAGAGGTGAACTTTTACATTGGGGGATATCAGACCACAATACAGCACAACTATTGAGTATACCGGTGAAAAATAGAAATATTCCTTTGCTGGAATATTCAATGTGCAAGAGGGATTACAATACTGACAATATTGATAAATTTAAAGATTGCATATCTAGTTTATCCTTTTCAGAAGTATATACTGAAACTGATATGAACACTGCCTATGGAAAATTTAATGACTTGTTTTCATTATTTTATAAGTTATGCTTCCCCACATTGAAAGTAAAAATTTCAAAAAAAATTAGAAAACCTAAATGGCTAACTAAAGGACTAAAAGTTAGTTGTAATACGAAACGATTGCTGCGTTATAAATACTACTCAACCAAGTCTGAACAAGCTAAAGTAAAATACAAAAAATATTCTAAGCTTCTGAGACGGTGTATACATGGGTCTATAAAAGGATATAATCATAAGTTTATTAGTGATTCGAAAAATAAATGCAAAGCATCTTGGCAGGTAATAAAAGAAGAATCAGAAGTTGTTCAGACTAAAGAATTTACCGATAGTATTAAGCAAGGTGATATTATTATAAAAAGCCCAGACAAAATAGCTGAGGCCTTTAATAACTATTGGATTAATCTAACAAATAAAAGTAATAATTTAATTCGCCCTACACATAAACACTCGATGTGTAGTAGCATGTTTTTGAAGCCCTACAGCTATGATGAAATACATAGAATAATATTATCATTGAATAAAACAAATTCAGTAGGTTATGACGAATTTACAACAAAAGTCATAAAAATCTGTTCTATTGAACTAACTCCTGTATTGACCTATCTGATAAATCTTTCTTTTGCTAGTGGATGCTTCCCTAACCAACTAAAGTTGTCAATCGTGATACCTATCTACAAAAAAGGAGATAAGTCCATGGTTGAGAATTACAGACCGATCACCCTTATTCCTATAATCTCAAAAATTTTTGAGATTGCAATGCATAAACGTATCACAAACTTCATTAACAAACACGATATTATACGGAATGAGCAATATGGCTTCCAAAAGGGAAAGTCAACTACATTGGCATGTTTTAATTTAACACATACAATTATTGATAACATAGATACAGGCAACCTAACAACGGCTATATTTTTTGATATGTCTAAAGCTTTTGATTTTGTATCGCATAAGCTACTTTTGGACAAGTTGGAAAAGTATGGCATCCGCGGCCCAGCATTGCAATGGCTAAAAAGCTATTTAGAAAACCGAATGCAATGTGTTGAAATTAATAGTGTGGATAACGGCAACGAGCTAAAGGCGTTTAGGTCTGTCTTTAGACACAATAGTTCAGGGGTGCCACAAGGTAGTGTTCTCGGCCCCCTTTTGTTTTTGCTGTATATTAATGACCTTCCTGACGTTACTAACAATCCATGTTTCTTATTTGCGGATGACATTTCTTTAATTATGACATTTAAAAATATCAAAAATTCTGACATTAATAATTATATCTTTGACATCAATCATACCATTCAATCTATAATATCTTGGCTTGATCATAATAATTTACATGTAAATTTATCCAAGACAAGCTATATACAATTCGGAACCTACGGGCGAAAATATCCTAAACTAAACATTAATTATGGTGGACACAGTCTTAATGAGTTAGATGAAACTACATTTCTTGGAATCGTTTTAGATAAACACTTAAACTGGAAGTCTCATATTGATGTAGTTTGCAACAAAATTAACAAATTTATTTATGTACTTTATAAATTAACTCATACATCAGCTGAAAAAACCGCACTATCCGCATACTATGGATATGTGGCCTCCGTTCTGCGTTATGGCCTCATACTTTGGGGCAATTCGACTGATATGCCAAGAGTGTTTATCGCCCAAAAGAAATGTATACGGGCTATCGGAGGAATACGACCCTGGGAGTCATGCAAGCCGCTATTTAAAAGATTTAAGGTACTTACTCTGCCAAGTATGTATATATTTGAATGTGCCAAATTTGTTAAAGAGCATTCAAATTTGTTTAAAAAGGCTCATGAACTATTTCCAAGAAATACGCGGAACCCTGATAGACTTGTCCTATCAAAGGTTCCTAATACAACATTGTACAAAAATAATTGTTATGCGATGTGTGGACGAATATTTAACGCCTTACCAGATGCCATTAAAGACTTGCCAACAAATCAATTTTTAAGAGAACTTAAAAAATGGCTTTTGGAAAAGAACCTATACTCCGTGACAGACTTTTTAAAAATTCGCGCACCAACATATAAGTTATACCCAGACTGATATGATTTGATTGATTTTACTTAATTTTTTTTTTATTATATACTATTGACATATTATTGCAATCAAATCCATGTTATGTAAATTAATTCAATTATGTATAATTCTATGATTGACATTGTAATTTAAATATAATAATAATGTAATTAATTAAATTAAATGTTATTAACCTGTTATTTTATGTATTGAATATTTTGCATGTCACTTATAATTGACTATGTGTTTCGGATCTGACCATATTTAAATTAACATCTTTAATGTATGTACCAACATGTATGGCAAATAAATGATTTGAATTTGAATTTGAATTTGCAAGTTAAATAAAAGCTTGAACAAAAAGACAAGGATACTCCAGGAAATATGAATAGGAGAAATAAATACACATATCTCAAGAGAAACTTTTTGAAAACATCCTTCGGAAACTTCGCATACACAAACAAGTAATTTACTTTAGTGGTAAGTTTCTCGTATGCGAGAGGCCGTCGAAATCTTTATGAAATCTAAACTGATTCATGTCTTATACGAATGTTATAAGCATCAGTCATAGCCTCAAACTTTACGAAGACGTTGGTCATTACTCAATCTTTTATGACCGCAGGCTTGATAAAAAACGTAGGTTAAAGCTCCAAGCGTTAGTTCAAAAATAGTTTCATCATCAAAAAGTAATCTTCGAAATTCTTGACATAATATTTTAAATGCAGAAGATAAATATTGTTTGGAACCTTTTTCACTGTTTTGTTTCGTTACTTTACTTGTACTCATAATAGTTGGTTTGAGTTATGGTGCAGTGACTCATATAAGTGATGTGTAGCTCTACTATATTATATATGTATACCTAAATGATAACGAAAAATTATCGATAGAACAATCCAGTCCTGAAAGTATCGTTTACTAGTAAAGTAGTGCTATCGTGCTTCGGCGGGCTCGTCAGTACACTGTTGTTGTTTTAGAACAACAGATATTAGACCATGTCGGAGTCCTTCTAATCTCCGACAACTGGTTTGGCCTAGATCACACGAGAGAAGAAGAAGGTACAGTCACGAAGATATTGCTCAAAAATACACTTTTCTCATACCCAAGAAGGAAAAACCTACATGATATACCGCCGGGATGAACAATTTACAGTTATTACCAAAATTCCAACCGATTAATGCGAAATCAACCTTCCCATACATCCTCAGGCCAGCGTTAGGCTTCCACACCATCATCACGGTTTTTTTATTTCAATTTGGGCACCAGAATTAGAACTGGAGAGGTACCGACAATGACACACGGGGAACCATAATTACCCCGTCTCCCTCTTAAAATTACTTCGAGACCATTAACTACTATTCCGGCCTTATAAAAAGCTCGGCAGAAGAAAAAAACTCATAATATTACGGCCAATGGTGAGCTTTGACGTATGCCAATAGAAACTCGACTTTAACTGTCAATAATCAAGGCAGGGCTTTGATTGGCTGGGTTTGACTCGAATCATCAAATGACGAAACGGTTTCGGCCTGTACGTATGTAGGTATTTCTGAGTAATATACATAATTATGGAGGTGGTTTGATTCACAGATTCACATGAGGAATTCATATTTTTGGTATGTTTATTTCCTTTGCCGAGAAAAGTAACTTTTTGGGTTACATGATTCTGATACAGATTTGAAGAGATGTATCTTGGGTTCGGAATTAGTCTACTTATAAGTAAAATAAATGTAATCGACAAACTGCTGTTAAAACCTCATTTTCTCTGCACAAATATGACCAACAAAGAAGTTTCCCTAGAAAAGGTTGAATAGAAGTAATCGCTTTTAGCGATAAATCCAGTCGCTGTAACACTATGTTCATTTTTATATAATGGCTCTTATTTTGAAGTTTACAAAAAAGTATTCATCTATCCAATATGTCCTGCGGCGAGAATCGAACCCTCAAACTCCGGGACAAGATACGGGCTAACTTGTCCAACCACTATACTAGAGGCTGTCAAATTGAAAAAAGTCTTCAACAGAAGAACTGAATATCAACTAAAGCGCTTTCACACTCAACAAGCCCTGCTAAAGGGCGCTACACACATACTAATAGTGTTCGTGATCTCACCAGCCACCGTAGTAGCTTTAATTGTCACTAAACACTAAATGGGCCTCGTGTGGGCAATACCAGCCCATATTTGGGACGCTGGGACTGTGGAAGTCACGCCTCGAGGGTTGGGGATTGTTTCTGTTGGAATTATGGCGGTGCCTATATGGATTGGAGAATTTTTCACGACCTATTCAGTAGGAAAGAAAGAAAATATATTTATTCCAGACATATCACATGCAAGACTACACTGAATCATAAAACAAAAGAAATAAATATATTGAACACAGAAACAAATACCAAGCTGATATTATAAATACATAAATAATATATCCCCATTATAATCAGCCTTGCACGTTCCCACTGCTGGGACACTGAGTGACTGACTGGGGCCTTCTCGCATAGAGAGAGTATGGGCCATAATCCACCACGCTTGCCCAGTGCGTGATGGTGGATGTCACATGTCCTTGTGATTGATTCTTGGACATGCTGGTGTCCTCACGATGTTTTCCTTTACGGTTTTCGGGATTCGTACTCAGGTGCGTCAGATCGAAAGTCGTACGAGTACGTGTTCCCGCTGAATATTATAAATATGGAAGTTTGTGTCGATGAATCGAAGTTTGTTACTCAGTCACGCAAAAACTACTGAACAATTTTTGATGAAATTCGGTATATATTTGGTATGAACCAGCCTAGGACAATAGCTCTTAAGCCTCATCATCATCATCAAAATCAACCATTGAGACCTGAGTATGTAATATTCTGTATTCTAGCAAATAGATGATTGATTTTTAACCGACTTCATAAAATGAGATGGTCCCATTATATTTTTTATGTCTGTTACCTAAGAACTCCGTCATTTATAAACTGACTAGCTGACCCGACAGACGTTGTCCTGTCTAACGTCAACTGACAGTTATGTCAAACGTCATAAGGTAAAATTACAAAAGTTAATATGTTCGTTAAGTTTTCTTAAATTTTCTAATGTTCCGCGCAATTTTCTTATTTTTTTCTTTCATAAGAATCTTTTCCTGACAACAATAAACATAACAAAAAATAATTAGCGAAATTGGTACAGCCGTTCACGCGTGATGCCGTGACCAAGGGAAATAGGGATTCATTTTTATATATAAAGATAGATAGATATGGACAATTCTTGGGTTTGCGTTTGGTTTCAGAAGGTATAGCTACAAAAGGTCCCATATAAATTTCGTCGATACTTGACTTTGGATTTTATTTTTTTTTGGACAAAAATCCGACTTTAAATCTGATGTATCTTACATCAGAATTAAAATCGGATTATTTCTTAAAAAATGAATTCTTGTTTACATTTAGTGACAGCGCCACTTTTAACGTCAAGGTTAAGACTAGTAACAATAAACCTTGTTTAAGTTATTATTAAAACCACATTAAAAACCGTATCAAAATATATAATAAATTAGGTTTGAGTTACTAACCAAATGTAGACCAGACGCAAGAGAACGACTTTTTATACTATTTAATGATTTTAGATACATTAATCTAGTTTCTTAAAATTTGAAATTGGAAGACGGAAAATATATTTAACTTATGCAAAATGTGCCTTGTTCTGATCTAATATGCTAAGATATTTATGATCCTGTCTGCGCATGACCAGAAAAAAAGTTGCTAGTTAAAAATTCAAAGTGAGTTTTTTAAGCTGGCAACTTTTATGGGCAGAATGTTGGAGTGAAGTCCGATCGTACGTCGTAAATTACGTCATTGTATCCGTTTGAAAGCAAACATTTGTATTTAGAATTACACTAATCGATTTATGCAATGTCAGTTATAACAGGCCTAGCGCACTCCGCACTGTAGGTACGAAGCTACAAGTACATAGCCGGACACCGACGGCGGATCGCGCGTCGTTACACATGCCGCGTCAGAAGAGATAAGAGCTATGCGATAGAAAAAGAGGCGCTCTGTAGGTTAATATGACTGGTAGGTATGCAGTGCTACGCGAGCTGAATTGAATTTTATTGCGTCATAGCAAGAGTCGCTATTTGTTTAAATTTCTTTGCGGAGTGATGCTTCCGTCCCTTAGTATTCTGTGGTTATAACCAGAACATCTATTGAACTATTGCACTATGTGCGTCTAGTAAAGTTAAATTATTTTATGTCCTATTCTAGAAGGTATAAGCTTCTTTAGAATGTCGAAGGGTTAAGGAAGGGCAATGTGTCCGAAATGAAACATTTTTTTTTTCAAATTTTTCTTCTTATACCTTATATTTTAATGTAAATCATTTGAATTATACATACGTGAAGTAAAAAGTATAGTTTTAAAGTAAATTCATATTCCTCTCTAAAACGCTTATTATGAGGCTGTCATGCGTATCAGACATGCCTTCAATGTCCATTTACAATTCACATCGACTCTCACGAAAGAACAAACACGTCCATAGCCGACGAAACCACACGCACATCCGTAATAACCCTAATCGTTTCCAAAATCAAAATGTTCTTCTTCTATTTCACGGTCGACAGAAAACAAAAAAAATCTCATAATTATTAACGTATTTTCATCAAAGTATTTTCAAAACAATGAACAAATACGCATTATCGTTTTAGTCATGGCTTTTACTTGAACATTTTTGATGTGTCCAAACAGTTGTTTCATGGGAAACAGAATCTCTAATTTGACCGCCAATCAATGGGTAACGGTAAGTTAACCGATTGATTTTTTTATAACCAAATTATTTTTGATATTGCTTATGTGGTGTTAAGGCGAAGGCAGTCGATTCATAGAACGTTCATCAGTCACGTATATTCTTATATTTACAATTACAAAATGCTTTATTGTACACCGAACAAAATAATAATTGGTACCTACATGAAAACAACTTACAAACTAAAGTATGGACGGACTTATCGCTAAGAGCGATCTCTTCCAGTCAACCTTTGGATGGAGTTAATTAGCGGAGTGAGATAGGTCGGCGGTGTAAATAAAATAATAATAAATGATTTGTTCCTAATATCCTAAGTTGAGTTTAGTTTTCAGAGCACTTCCCGCGCTGAGGGAAGATTGATATGCGGGTTCAAGTTCCAGCCGGTAGTCGTATTTTTTCTTACCGAGTATGATATTTTCACTTGGCATTCGTCAATGCTTCATATAACTATAATAAGAATTAATTGCCTTCTCCTAGGAGTTATCTTCTTATGTTCTAATGCTTTGACCTACTGTACGATCTCTAA
This sequence comes from Petrophora chlorosata, assembly GCA_951640565.1. Classification (NCBI taxonomy): domain Eukaryota; kingdom Metazoa; phylum Arthropoda; class Insecta; order Lepidoptera; family Geometridae; genus Petrophora; species Petrophora chlorosata. The sequence goes on from OX621197.1 coordinate 16,318,265, forward strand.
TCTGATTTCTAATCACCGAAGACAATCTTAGAACACACAGACTTCTGATCACTTTAATTTTATCCTAATCATTTGTCAGCCAACTACTGGACTTTAAAGTTATTTGTCTAGTGTGCTAACTTTTTTTTATTACAAAAAGGCTAAGTACCTGATGGACATTCCTCCTGCGCGCATTGAGCGCTTCGCTTCCACTTTTATTATGCGCACTGCTAACGAGTGGAACTCACTGCGAGAGTCTTTCCTGATAGCGACAATCTAGGAACCTTCAAGTCTCGAGTGAACAGGTACTATCTTTGCAAGCGTGCTAGATCGTCGACCGCATCGTCGCTTACCATCAGATGACATAGTGGTGAAACGCAATCCAATTAACAATAAAAAAACTTATTATAATTTTGTAAATGATCGTTAATTCTTTTTTAATTGTCTCATAAAACTTTTATGTAAATTCAAATCACTCCGTCCCCTTAACCAAACCAGATATCAATCAACCATTCGTCTAACTCTCGCACTAAACTCGCAACGATTATCGATTCGATTCCCCCTATGATATCCTATGGGTATTATGTACTGGTGTGTGTGGAGCCGAGCCAATCTGTCGTTTAGTGGACTTTATTTGATACAAATTGTACGTAATTAGCTATGGGTTTGTTTATTACTTTTGAAGGGTTTTTGTGGATCATCGATAAAGTTGTTAATATCAAAATTAATCAACGCCGATGATAAAAAAATATATCTTGTTGTCATCATCATCATCAGCCCATCACGTTCCCACTGCTGGGACACGGGCCTTCTCTCATAGAGGGAGTATGGGCCATAATCCGCCACGCTGGCACAGTGCGGGTTGGTTGATGTCACATGTCCTTAAATTTTTGTAATTAATTCGTGGACATGCCGGTTTCCTCACGATGTTTTCTTTCAGCGTTTTTAGAGCGAGTGTAAAATCCGCCCATAACTTAAGAAAGTCAGTGGTGTAGGGCCAGCGGGATTTGAACTCGGGCGCGTCGGATCGAAAGTCGCACGTGTTCCCACTGAGCCACACTCGCTTCTTGTTATGATAAAATTATTTTTCTTGAAAAATATTTTTTTCAAGACAAGCTATTAACAAATTCGTAATCGGAACCGCGAGCAGAGCCCAAACACTAGTAGTTTACGATTATCCGTCAAGGAGTTCCATTGCCCACCTTCCGTCTCCATCATCCGATCAGCTGGCTGTCACCATAATATTGATTTGTCATTGACTTGGACAAGTATGCAAAATTTCATCTCCGTAGGATAAGAGGAAGTGGTCCTGATTAAACTTACGAGATTTGACCCAAACATTGCAAGTTAAATAAAAGCTTGTAAAAATGAATAGATCACTTAACTTTTACATAAATTTTACTTAAAGAATGAATAAATTAAAAATTACAACTTCATTGTCATAATAAATAAAACATCTGGAATACAATTCGGAAACACAACTCAAATTTACTAAAAATTATTCATTATTTCGCTACAAAACTCAACCCACCTCTTTGTTATTATTGTAAAAGTTTATTCACATACCTAAACTCGTCTTCAATAGTAAAGTTTATATATAAAACCCGACATTTATAGCTCCTTTTACGATAGCCATAAAATGTAAGACTGTTGATGCATAGCAAATGACCGGGTGAGCCTTAATTTGGGTTCTTATTAATAAAAGGTTTCAGTAACAAACGGTGATGCTAAATTACCGAAGCAGGTAGGTAAACTATAAGAATTCCTTGGAAATTAAGACTGTAATTATTATTTAAATATCATCAAAGCGTTTATTAGTAATTCTTTAGATTTTTGTGTAGGCTTTAGTCATTTTTTAATCGACTTCAAAAAGGAGGAAGTTCTCAATTCGACAGGCCCTATGTTTTTTTACGCGATTACTCCGCCAATTATGAATTGATTTTGATGATTCTTATTTTTGTTTGGTCATACTTCATTAACTCAGTACTTTTTGACAAAATCAACAAAAACAAAAGTAAAGGTAGGTACATACAGTCTTGAAGCAAAGAATACTCTTTCTCTTGAAGTCGCTTTTTGTTTTTTCCTAAAAATTAATTATGATTGAAATACTTGGTTATTTGCTGGAAAGTGACAACATGATGATGGAGTGGAGTGGAGTGGAGAGGATTCCTAGATGTTAATGTATACCTTTTAGTTTACGTATGATTTACTTATACTCAAAAAATACCTATATACATGTTACATTGTTAGCTGAAAGCCACCGTCCAAACTATTTTAGCTCTATTCCTATACTTGCATGGTTTCTGGAAGAGATCGCTTTTAAGTGATAAGACCACCTATTATGCCATTCATTTTTAGTTTATAATCTACCTTTGTGCTTTTACTGTATTATATTGGCAGGTATTTAAGTATACTCCACAATAGGAATAATTGAATCAACTATTTTAAAAACATTTCTCGTGGTAGGTAACACAGCTTTGCCAGTTATTCTGCCACCAAGCAGTAGTGCGCAAGCATTACTGCAAGCATTACCGGTTTGAAGGGCATTGTAGCCGGCGAAATTACTGCGCATTAGAGACTGATGTCTCGGGGTGATGAGCGCAATGCAGTACTACGCAGTACTTTTACGTTTACGGTATTGAAATTTCAAGATGGCACTGCAATTGTTACGGGCAGGCGTGGTGCTTCCTATCAGGCGAACGAATTGCTCGTTTCAGTTTCATTAAAAATACATTATCACTTTGTTGAAAATATTTCGCAGTTGTTTGAGAAATAACATCTGGATCGAAATTGGAACCGCTCCTAAAATTCTCCAATTTGTTCTCATTTTAGGAGATATAAAAAATTCGGTTTCGCATTTCAATCTCATTTAAACATATCATTAGTCATAATAAATTAATGTTCACAATACACAATCATATTATGGCATCTGACCTCACCTATTATAAAACAATAAAAGCACACGCCTCGTATAAATCAGAGACATTAAACCCGATTTGTCACTTAGATAACACAGCCACTGCCTATGTACCTATTTGGAGACATAAAAATTGTCTAAAGAAAATTTTATAGGATTTTTATGACTTGAGATCGAATGTATACATGATTGTTTATGTATGTGTGTTTAGCAGAATACGCGATGAATATCGAAACGATTTTGAATTTAATTTTAATCGAGAATTGAGTGTTTATCGATTATGCAGTCATATGAAATGACTTCATTATTGGTTAGAAAATTTAATATTTATGAGGATGAATACTGTTTGTTTCTATCGACATACTCTTGAGGTTAGATTTCTCGATAAATGTGTATGTTTTCCATATTTTACCGTTCCATGTTTTTCTTATATTGAATGTCAATGTCTTTCCTTATTGGTCTGTTCGCATCACAAACAACAATGCTAAAAAGAATTTGTAACTTATTAACTTTTGCGGAACAGTACTCAATTCTGCGTTCTGCCTACAAGATGTCAAAACTTATCTTAAACGATTGAGCTATTTAGGACCTATTTTGTACAACTGATTGTGATTGTCTGATCGAGGAGGTCGTCCGGATGGTAAGTGCCTGCCCACAACAGTTGTAGGCACTACCCAGAATTTTGTACCAAAATTTTGCACGGCATTTGTTACCAAGACAATACATTTAAAGTCCGATAACGCCCAGTCATATTGCCTAAAATAGTGTCTATCAACCTCGAACACAGTTAGCTTTGACTGTTGAGCCTGGAACTTCCAAGCATCCTCTCGACCCTTCCACTCAGTAGACCTGGTGCAACCAAGCTTGTTTCGAAAATTTAACTTAGATCCCGTGTCATCAGTATTGCATGGAGACCATGGTCGTTGAAACGATTCTCACTGCTATTTATTCGCGTTAAAGGCCATAATCAGGAGCCTAACCAATCTTTGTTCTATTTTTCTATCTATACAAAACAGTCAAATTATTTTGTGCGTCAATTATCACTTTGTGGAGACTTTCCTATAAGAAGTCTTTGTGACAGCATGCCAGAGCGTTGCCGTGAGGCGGGACCAAATGGCGCACAAATAGCTTTTTTCCGGGCAAGGGTGCGGCTAAATAGCCTCTAATAATTATTAAAATAATTGACAGCCTCTGTGATGCAGTTATTGGCCAGGTTGGCTCAAATCTCATACACCATTGAGGTTGCAGGTTTGATTCCCGCTACGGGACAAATGCTTGTGCTAATAAAAAAATGACAAGCATTTGTTTCGTGTCTGGGTGTTGTGGGAATGGTCCTCATAGTTCTTGGTTCCCTAGATACAGGGAAAAAAACCACTGAGCTATATAGCAGTGACCTGTATACCTAATATATTTTTTCCCCTATCATCATCATTAACACGCCATAGTTTTATGGCAGTTCTAATCTAAGCCGTGGCATGTGAAAGCGGGTATACTAAACTATCCACTTAACACTAGTAGGAGTTAAAGGTAAATCTGTAATTCATTAATCCTACCGTCAATGTGACTGACAGACCAATATGTGAGTCCTCTATGTGAAGCTTCGCGTAGTAACGCAGTATAAGAATAGATGCAGTAGTACAACTTAATGATAATCTCATTGGTAATTTCTTTTAATTTTTTTTACTTGTTATGGGCTTGCGTTTGTCCACTATCTCACCTGATGGTGAGCGATGATGTGGTCTAAGATGTAACACGCTTACGTAGAAGATACCTGTTCACTCTCGATTTGAAGACTCCCAGGTTGTAGTTGTCAGGAAACACACGACGTTGGCAATGCGTTCCACTCCTTGGCTGTTCGTAAAATGAACGTGGCACCAATCCAAGAATCCTTTTGTTTTGTTATTTTAAGTGATATTTTTAAACTTTCATGTGTATATGTATTAATTCAATTCATTTATTAATAACACAGACATAATTATCTATATTTGTTAGTAAAAACTGCAAGTTCATAAAAATGTTAGTAAGTAATTACCTAATCAATTTGTTTCATTAAAATGTCAAAAATAAAATCAATAGAATAATCAATAATATTAATATGAGGCACAATATAAAACAATTATCTTTAAAGTCGTTACGTAGTGCGTTATTGTTACATTTTATAAAATTGTAACAATTTTTTTAAACTTTTAACGTTTTCATTATCTTTTTAATAACTTAAAACCTTTTATCGTTTTTATTATCTTTTTTAAATAAAATTCACATTTATAATGTTTTATTACATGTATATTAATAATGACATATAAAAATATTGTAATTAAGACTTGCCTAGAATAACAAACCTTGTTATTATGGTGAATAAATGATTCTATTCTATTCTATTAAACTACATGTAATGCAAAAAGTATCTCAATAGATATTGCTCTATTATTTTGTGTATTTGTACTCTCTCTACGAGGGAAGGCCCGAGTCCCAGCAGTGGGAACGCAATGGGCTGATGATGATATTTGTGTCTAAGCTGTAGATAGATCATCAGCTAATAAAATCAATAAATAAAGATGTGAATACTTAAAGCTCTGAAAAGGTAAAATCATTGTTTCGGTCATACTTCTTTTCTGGGAGCGAAAAAGCTCATCTCTCCTATTCCTAAATTATTCGCTGTATAAACACGAATCACTCGTGGAAATATTTTTTTTTAAGAAATTTAAACTAATCGTTTCCAGCAATATCATTGGTCAAGACAATAATTCTCGATGTACTACTTAAACTATATTTATTATTATTATCGCTGGTTGTCTCTAGTTAACCTACTGTTCTTTTCTATACATTGTCCTTTTACTATTACCTAATCTGTCGTCGTCCTAAGTGGTCGATTGTAAGATTAATTGAGTGCTACGAGCCCCGTTACCTGTAATGTAATGTACCCTGTAATGTAATATGTAATGAATTATACTTTCGATAATTACAGCTTTGTGTTTCTGATAGGTTTCGATCACGGCTGTTTGGAATTAGTGATTATTGTGATTGTTGATTTCGCCGTGGAAACATTTTTTTGTGGACATTCATTTTGAATTTATGGGAAAAAGCTGAGGAAATAGCTTTGTAGATGTATCTATGATTCGTTTTTTAAACAGATAACTATTTGACATTTTGATTAACTATTTTAAATGTTTCGAATGAATCGTTTATGGAATTATGAGAATAATTTTATTATAAACCACCGCCATGTTTCAGACCCTATCAGACATTTGCGCGTGAAGGTGAAGGGGATAAAATCTATGATTAGCTGGACAAGCTAAATAAATATGTCATTAGTAAGGCAAGCTAAAATACTTCTTTGATTATACACTCTAAACAATATGTGACTAGAAGAAGCCAACAAATTTAAACTATAATAATCGTTTCTAGCAAATCATTGGTCGAGACAATAATTCTCGATGTATACTACCTAAATATTGTTTTTATGGATCTGACTGCTGAGATGAGCAAGTCGTCCGCCTGATGATAAGCGCCACGGCCCCATAACAATTGCAGTGCGACCCAGAACTTTTAATACCTATAATAAAAAGTAATGTGTAGCACTGCGTTGCGCTCATCACCCCGAGACATCGGATATTAAGTCTCGTATGCCCAGTATTTTTAAATTATTTGTAAGTAGGAACTGGTGGTAGATTTCTTGTATGCGAGAGGCCGTCTGTTTGGGTACCACCGCTTTGCAAGTTATTCAGCCGCCAAGCAGTAGTGCGCAAGCATTACTGTGTTCCGGTTTGAAGGACATTGTAGCCAGCGAAATTACTGAAATTATACGACTCAACAGCTAATTGTGTCAGGATGACGAGCGCAGTGCAGCGCCACGCAGGATTTTGCAAAACAAAATTCTGGGTGGTGCTGTTATTGTTATTGGCTAGCGTATTGCTTACCATCAGGCAAACGACCAGCTCGTCTCGTCACTCAGTTACACAAAAAAAGTCATATTTACAGTAGGTATGTAAATCGCGGGAGCAGCCAGTTCTAAAAATGTTATAGTGTGAGAATTGAACTGACAGTTCGTCACTGACCAAAAATGCCTTATAATATACCGATTACCCGACTTTGACCTTAGCACGAACAAAAGTGGTTTTATCATAGGCCTAATGTGTATGCTAGCGGTCTCCCATACAATAAATAAGGCAATTTGAATGAATAGCATCGCGCAGTGGTTACTTACACAGATTTGTACGTCAACCACGCGCTGTTGTCTGTCGCAAACTCAAAGCTACTTGAAAGGTATTTAATAATATTGTTCTTATGGTATATATAATCAAAGTCAAAAGACCTGATAATAACCAACACACCTGCGCAATTTGGCTAGAAAGGTCCTTCAAGTGGAACACACTAATGTATGCACACTACTGCTTGGCGGTTGAATATCTGTCAAAACCACTCACTAGATTACCATCTAGACCTACCGGTCTATCGTATGCGGGAGGCCGCGCTGTCTGGGTAGGTACCACTACTTTGCCAGTTATTCCGCCACCAAGCAGTAGTGCGCAAGCGTTAAGCGGGTGGCACTGCAATTGTTATCAGGCATGGCGCTTAACATCAGGTAAACGACTCGCTGGTCTCATTTCATTAAAAAAACTTCCCAAGGCGAACTCAAAAAAGATTCACTTTCAATACTATGTAACCCTACCGCAGTAAGCACAAAAGAAGGCCCCACAAATCACTTGCTCAGGAGTTCGCGCGTTCTATTACGGACTTTGCCGAACACGCGCGAAGACGCACGACGCCGGCCCGTGGCAATATAACACCCGGCCGAGGTTTTTATCTTCTCTCTATGGATTAACTTCTTGTAACTCTAGTATTTGTTTATTCTAGACTAAAGCTTGTATGGTGAAACGATTAAGCTGTCACAATATGCTTTTATGATTAAAGAACGGGGTCGACTGAACTGTTAGATAGTTAGTAATGTTTGTTTGTTTGATGATAAATAGATAAAGCTTTAATTAACAAAACAACAGGTTATCACGAATAGTCATAGTGTTATAATAGGCGGTCTTGTGCCTTAAAGCGATCTCTGCCAGGCAACCTTTGAATGAAGAGGACTCAAAAAAATTGTAATGGATACTGGCGAGTACTGACCAAATACTAAAAAAAAATATATTGTGCTACATAAACAATTATAATTATTTTTGTATTAGATTGTCTAAACCTTAAAACCGTCGGATAGGTATATCATCACTACATAGTATAAAACAAAGTCGCTTTGTCCCTATATCCCTATGTATTCTTAAATCTTTAAAACTACGCAACGGATTTTGATGCGGTTTATTTAATAGATAGAGTGATTGAAGAGGAAGGTTTACATGTATAATAACCGTGCGAGGCCGGGGCGGGCCGCTAGTTTAGTAATAAAATTTAATATCAAAAGGCCAAATTCTAAATATTGGCTTTAATTTCTTCAATTTTTTTATGGAACTGAGTGATGATACAAGCAAGTCGTTTACCTGATGATAAGCGCTACGCCTGCCCATAACAATTACAGTGCCACCTAGAACTTTTAATTCCATAAAAGCACTGCGTAGCACTGCATTACGCTCATCCCCCCGAGACATCAGATATTGAGTCTCATATGCTCAGTAATTTGGCTGGCTACAATGCCACTCAAACCAAAATACAGTAATGCTTGCGCACTAATGCTTGGCGGCAATTGGCGGCAATTGGCGGCAATTGGCGGCAATTGGCGGCAATTTGGAACGAGTGCATATTATTATATTCTACGAAAAAACGAAATACCAGTCGAAGCCTTTTATAATTCATTTGTTTTGTACAAATTGTCGGAAGTAACATAACTCAATTCATTAAGGGACCTTTACGAGTGTCTTTTAGTCCGGTTTGTACTAAATTATTCTTTACATTTATATATGACTCATAATAAACTCGTCGATACATACATTACACTTCGGGACAGGGCTAAGTATAAACCAAAAGGCAAACCCAATGCCGTATGGCAAATCACAAATCCATGAAATATCTCCGCTCAGCCCCATTTGTCATAAGCGTGAATAATCAGTTGCTTCGTACTAATAAATTATTTTTGGCAGTCACTTTGGTTTGTATGGAAAATGGCGTATGGATATTGGTCAAAAATTATGAGCTATACCACCCAATGTGGTTGATATTTTATTGCATAATGTTTAAACGACTTGCAATAATCCTCGTCGCAACGGTATTCCGAAAACGCAGGTTCGATCCCGGCCCTAGAAATATCATTTTACTTCTTCCTAATAATTTAAACGACACAACACCACCGTTCCTTACAGTTTCTTTAAGAGGATATGGCACAGCCGCGGCCAGCGAGTACTAGGTATTTGAATAATGGTTCGGTATATAAACGGTCTCGCAGAAAATGCGTAAATTAAATTAAATAAATTAACTAAATAATAATAATAATTTAACTAAATTCGTATCAACTCCGGATTTTTGTTAAAATTTGCGTTTCGGGAGAAAACGTTTCTACCACACTAAATCTCAACCAATTTTGGTAGTTTTGGTCTCAATTTCTTAAATGGAGAATAAACTAGGTTTGTAGGTTTTCCTTTTTCTAAGTTTATGTCTATTTTTAAAGTTAACAACTTACAAACTTCAAAAAAAATTTCGAGTAAATATCGAGTTTTTTGGGTCCATTTATTCAAATTCTATAGGAATTATCGAAATATAAAAACATACAAACCTCAATAATGATAACATCTCTTACATGTCCAAATTTGATCAAATTTGGTTGATGTTTAGGGGTAGAAAAACGTTTTCTCTTTTTGTATGAAAATTTCAGCGTGCCGTTCCCTCTTAAGTCCTCTCCATTCAAAGGTTGTCTGGAAGAGATCGCTATAAGAGATAAGACCGCCCATTGTAACACTTTAGCTTTAAGTACTGTTTAATTTATTTCTTGTTGTTGTCCTACTAATATCATTAGTTGTAAGAATGTATGGATATATGTTTGTTACTCTTTCACGCAAAAACTACCGAACCGATTTTGATAAAATTTGGTATGTACTTTAGATCCTGGATTAACACACAGGTTACCATTTCTCCCGGGAAACCACGGGTAGAATCGTTGGGGCGTAGCTAGTGTAACAATAAAGCGTTATTTAATCTAATCTCTTACATATAAAATTCTCGTGTCACAATGTTAGTTACTCTCCTTCGAAACGGCTTTACTGATTTTTACCAAATTTTATATGCATATTCAGTAGGTCTGAGAATCGGCTACTATCTATTTTTCATACCCCTAAGTGATAAGGGTTGTTCACCCTTAACATTTTTTTTAATTTATATGGAAAAACAACGTTTGCCGGGTCAGCTAGTCCTTAATCTAAAATCTTAGGATTTTCGCCAAGCATGCGCTAATACATTCAATATCAAAATCCACCTATCCATCCATCCTCACAAACTTTCGTATTTATAATATTATTAGGATAGAATTCAAAACACAGTCACAGTGCGATTTAGATCGCAATTTGGTAGAAGATATCGAGCTGTTATTAGAAAAGCTACTGTGAAAAAGCAATTGATAAGCAATTGGCGAGCGATTGCTTTGCAAAAGCGAAAACTTTGAAGCGCTTTGCCTCGACCTTCATAATGCGAACGGCCAAGGAGTAGAACTCTCTGCCGGCATCTGTGTTTCCGGATAGCTATAATCTGGGTGTCTTTAAGACAAGAGTAAACAGGTTTATTCTAGGCGAGCGTGCTACATCATCGACCGCATCGTCACATAACAACAGGTTAGTTAGCGGTCAAACGCAAGCTTATAAATAATATAAAAGATTGGAAAAAATATAACTATTAAATAAAAAATTAAAAAAAGACCCGATATAAAATATGCCTAAGTACCACCGCTAATATAAAGCCTGAGTTAAAATAAAAATATTGCATCCAACTCAGTTCACCCGTTTAAGAGCTACTGTGCCACGGACATACACACATAGTGGTCAAACTTATAACACTCCTCCTTTTTGCGTCGGGGGTTAAAAAATACGGGTGTTCCTTCGATAACAAATATTTTCCTACACAAAAGACTTCAACGGGCGCGTGTCTTTGCTATATTTAGCTTTTCTAAACTGTGCTGTATTATATTACTGAATAATGAGATGAGCCAGTCGATCACTTGATGATAAGCGCCACACTTGCCTATGACAATTGCAATGCCATCAAATGCAATCCAAATTTAACATTAAAATTTAAAACTTTGAACATTAAAAAAAACTACTTTTCTCGTGGTAGGTCTCTCGTATGCGGGAGGCCGTCTGGGTAAGTACCACCGCTTTGCCAGTTATTCTGCCGCCAAGCAGTATAGCGCAAGCATTACTGTGTTCCGGTTGGAAAGGTATTGTAGCCAGCGAAATTACTAGGCTTATGAGAATGATGTCTCGGGATGATGAGCGCAATGCAGTGCCTACGCACAGCTTTTTATTGTATTAAAAATTCTAGGTGGCACTGCAATTGTTATGGGCAGGCGTGGCCCATACCATCCGGCGAAAGACTTGCTCGTCTCATCACTTAGTTCCATAAAGAAAAAAAATTAATATCAACCTACTCTAGGCACTATTATTTCTACAAGAAATGTAAGTTTTAGTTTTTCAACATCTCTAGCTAATTTATAAAATATTAAACGGTTATTTCACGTGCGTCATCTTCCATTGCGTGATCAGTTCAGACGTAACATCCTAGCTACTGAACACAGCAGTCGATGTACTCAAAACAAAGCGATGGTGTAGACGTTTTGAGTCAGAGATGAGAACACTAATTATGTTTCTATGTAGCCCGCGCGGGATGTGGCATTCCATCAGTACGTTGAACCTATATGAAGAGCTTTGAGCGTGTAGAACTGACTTTGTTTTTAACCTCCGACGCAAAAAAGAGGGGTGTTATAAGTTTGACCACTATATGTGCCTGTCTGTGGCACCGTAGCTTTTAAGCGGGTGAACCGATTTGGATGCGGTTTTTTAATTTTAAAGCAGGTTTTCTAGCGGTGGTTCGTAGACATGTTTTATTAAAATAGGTTCAGCCATTTGTAGTTTTTATAGGTTTTTTGTATCGGGGGTGTTTACATTTTTGTTTATGTGATGTGCAGTTGGTGAAACCGCGGGGCGCACCTAGTAGGTATTGCAAAATATTGTGTGTATGTGTGTTTGTATGTTTGTTACCTCTTCACGCCGCAACGGCTAAACGGATTTGGATGAAATTTGAAAAGGAGATAGCTTATATACTGGATTAACACATAGGATACATTTTATCAATAAGATTTTTTGTTTCAAAAAAATATATTTTTCAAGACAACCTTGTAACAAATTCGTAATCGGAACCACGAGCAGGTAAAACTGAACCCAAACACTAGTAGTTTACGATTATCTGTCAAGAAGTTCTATTGACCACCTTCCGTCTCCATCATCAGATCAGCTGGCTGTCACCAAAATATTGCATTGTCATCGGACTTTGACAAGTATGCAACATTTCAACTTCGTAGGACAAGAGGAAGTGGTTCTGATTCAACTTGCAAGATTTGATTAATGACAATGAAATATTATGGTGACAGCCAGCTGATATGATGATGGAGCCGGGAAGTGGCCAATGGAACTACTTGACTACTTAATCGTAAACTGCTAGTGTTTGGGCTCATTTTAATCTGCTTGCGGTTCCGATTACGAATTTGTAAAAGCTTTTTTTTTTAACAAAAAAACTTATTTTTAACCGACTTCAAAAAGGAGGAGGTTTACAATTCGACGGTATGTTTTTTTTTTTTTTTTTTTTTTTTTTTTTGTGTGTTTGTTACGCGATTACTCCACCAGTTATGCATTGATTTCGATGATTCTTTTTTTGATTGGTAGGTAATACTTCAAAGGTGGTCCCATATAAATTTTATCGAAATTCATTCAGTAGTTTTTGAAAAAAATAGCAAAAACAAAAAATATAAGTTTAATCTTCAAGTCGATTCTTGTTTTTTTCGTAACCAACTTTCTAAAGGTGGAGGTTTGTATTCGACTGCTTCACCTGCTTCACCCAGGGTTGACTTCCGGTGAGGAAACTCCTCAACGGTGAATAGTACAGACACAACATTTCGTAAATGGATTTAACCATAATAGCCTGTTCTAAATTCCATCACGACATGGCAGATACACCCAGGATTGACTTCCGGCGAGGGAACTCCTCAACAGAGATATAGGACAGACATGAAATTTTTTTGTACATGCATTTAATTGTGATAGCCCGTTTTAAACTTCGTCATGATGTGGCTTCTAGATCATAAAAGCTTGTCTTTAAAAACTTTTTGAATTAATTTAATTAAAACTTGTTTTTCACTAAAAAGGGTAAAATAAATTATTTTTCAAAAAAAACTAAACCGACTTCAAAACCACAAATGGCACTCAAAAGTAAAAAATAAATTAATATAATTAACATAAACGCTACCCACTCATATATTTGAAGTCGGTGCCAGCCAAGTCTAAAAGGTAGTAGATAGATACTACCTACAAGTAGTACTTACTATATACATAGTATTTATCTGCCACCTATTAGACTTGGCTGGCACCGACTTCAAATATATGAGTGGGTAGCGTTTATGTTAATTATATTAATTTATTTTTTACTTTTGAGTGCCATTTGTGGTTTTGAAGTCGGTTTAGTTTTTTTTGAAAAATAATTTTTTTATACGTTTTTTGTCTTGGCCACTCTGTGTATGCGTAAATGACATAGCTCTATGTCACAGCAGATGATGTAAAGTATCACGGTGCGCCGGCGCAAATGTGTTATCTACTGCTATTCTATTTTAGAGACAATCATGATCCTTTTCAAAAAGGAGGAGATTCTCAATTCGACTGTTTTTTTTGTATGTATGTTACGCGATTACTTTTAATTATGAATTGATTTTGATGTTTTTTTTTTGGTAGGTCATACTTTACAGGTGGTCTCATATAAGTTTTATCTAAATTGATTTAGTGCTTTTTGAAATTATATCAATAAAAAACAAATATCATAGGTATATTATTGAAGGCGGTTATTATTTTTTCTAAAAGTTAATTATTTATGTAAAGTAGTTTTAATTTTAACTTTACACTTTCATTATATAACTGAATGAAGAGATGATCAGGTCATGCGCCTGATGGTAAGCAATACAACTCGAAAACGTTGCAGCACCATCCTGAACTTCGTTTTGCAAAATCCTGGGTCGTAGGCCGTCCGGGTAGGTACCACCCCATTGCCAGTTTTTCTGCCGCCAAGTAGTAGTGCGCAATTACTGTGTTCCGGTTTGAAGGGCATTGTAGCCAGTGAAGTTACTGGGCATATGACACTTAATATCTGATGTTTCGGAGTGACGAACGCAATGCAGTGCTACGCAGTATTTTGCAAGGTATTAAAACTTCTGGATGGCACTGCAATTGTGATGGACAGGCGTTGCGCATACCATCAGGCGAACGACTTGCTCGTCTCATTACCCAGATCCATACAAAAATTCAGATTAAAACCTAATTCATGCATATTGTACTCTCCTAAAAATTCTACTAATATTATAAACGTGAAAGTTTGTAAGAATGGATGTATGGATGTACCTTTGTTACTCTTTCACGCAAAAACTACTGAATGGATTTTGATGAAATTTGGTATGGAGATAGCTTATATCCTGGATTAACACATAGGCTACTTTTTATCCCGGGAAACTGCGGGTGAAACCGCAGGGCGCAGCTATTATTCTATATAGATTCAATCTCCCAGTTTTGTGTTTCCTGTTTTCGTTTAGGCAAGGTTCTATCGAAACCGGTTCATTTTTAGTTCTTCACATAAATATGGAGCTATTACATAAAAGATTAATAGCTGTTTTGTACGACCTATGCGAATAGCTTATTTTATGAGATACTAGCTGCTCCCTGCGGTTTCACCCGCGGTTTCCCGGGATAAAAAGTAGCCTATGTGTTAATCCAGAATATAAGCTATCTCCATACCAAATTTCTTAAAAATCCATTCAGTAGTTTTTGCGTGAAAGAGTAACAAAGGTACATCCATACATCCATCTTACAAAATTTCGCGTTTATAATATTAGTAAGATACGATTGTATTATTTGTTTAGATTTCAAATAGCAAAAAAGTTTGATCTACAGTATACAATTTGTTGTAATTAAGGTATGTTAATGAGTCAGAATTGTAATAATTAACATAAATGATGATAATGAATATTAAAGTACTCGTAATTAATTTTTGTCTGCATTTAGTAGAATTATTCTAGAAGTTCTTTTATAATAACAAAAATGAAATTATTTTTGCGAGTATTAAAAGATTTTTTAAGGATTTATTTACGTTCTCAAATTAATAGTTTTTTACAACACGTCTGTAAAAAATACGCAGGTATACCAAAATAGTATAAAAAAGGGGAAATTATTATTTAGTGCACAAAACTAAATATTATAATATTATTATTAAACTAATATTATTGAAATAGATTTTATTGTTATTAAATAAATAAATTTGTTCATCATTTTAGCAGTGATTGCAAATGTGTAAGGCAAAATTGTCATAAAAAATGTTAAAGCTTTTTGCTGTCAAACTGAGTGACAGATTACAAAAACTGCCGCGACCACGCAACGACCGCGTATCACAGATTAAATAATTATTACAATATTTTAAGAGATTACTGTCACAGATAAAAATAATATATTTGAACATTCACCACACCTCAACATAAAAGCAGTAAGGTAACTACAAAGATGTGCCTTAATTCTAAATAGAATCCGACATTACTTGGGTTGGTACGTATAAATAGTATAGGTCTAGTAACTTCCTGAATTACAGCTTATGATTGAGTATTATTCATGAGTATTAAGCATGAACGAGTGTAGCTCAGTGGGAGCACGTGCGACATTCGATCCGACGCATCTGAGTTCGAATCCCGCTGGCCCCGCACCACTAACTTTTTTAAGTTATGTGCGGATTTAACACTCGCTCTAAAAACGGTGAAGGAAGAATTTATATTTATAATCATATATTATATAGGTATATAATATATATATGCTTACATGCTTATGTTGTTAGCTGCATTGTTTATATTCATTGAATATATATTATATTTTAGCTCAGACATCATCCGACAGTTGCTTTAAAGTTAAATTTTGAGCAGTATTCATCAAAACATATTGTAAGTATAATTAATAAATAATTTACTTGTGGTGGGTCTCTCGTATGCGGGAAGCCGTCTGGGTAGGTACCACAGCTTTGCCGGTTATTCTACCAAGCAGTAGTGCGCAACATAACTGTGTTCTGGTTTGAAGGGCATGTAGCCAGCGAAATTACTGGGTATATGAGACTTAATATCTGATGTCTCGGAGTGATGAGCGCAATAATGAGGCTATATGGAATCAATAGTAACTTTTTACAATTTTTTATGTCAATAAATGATTTATGATTTATTTTCCATACTGTTTGTAAAGTACCACCACATTTTTGCAATTTGTTCATGCGATGAGTGATTCCGTGCTTATTTGGCGTATCAGATTTAAGGTATGAGACCTTAAGTCGTCACTCCTCATGACTTGCCATTCTTTATTATACTTAACTGTCAACGTGTGCGGGTGTTTAAGGTAATTAAAGATGGCATATGAATTTATCATCCTTGCTTAAGAGGGAACGGCACGATGAAAATCTTCTATTATCTTATATATATTTCTATTTTCATACAAAAAGGGAAAACGATTTTCTACCCCTAATCATTAACCAAATTTGATAAAATTTAGACATGTAAGAGATGTTATCATTATTGAGGTATGTATTTTTTCGATAATTCCTATAGAATTTGAAAAAATGGCCCCAATAAACTCGATACTAACTCAAATTTTTTTTTTGAAGTTTTGAAATTTTTTTCTTTAAAAATAGACATAAACTTAGAAAGAAGAAAACCGTTAAACCTAGTTTATTCTCCATTTAAGAAATTGAGACCAAAATTACCAAATTTGGTTGAGATTTAGTGTGGTAGAAACGTTTTCTCCCGAAACGCTATTTTAACAAAAACCTGAAGTTGATACGAATTTAGTTAAATTATTATTATCATTATTATTTAGTTAATTTATTTAATTTAATTTACGCATTTTCTGCGAGACCTTAAACCATTATTCAAATACCTAGTGCTCGCTGGCCGTGCCTGTGCCATATCCTCTTAAGGTTGTCTGGAAGAGATCGCTTTCAGCGATAAGACCGTCCATTGTAACACTTTAGTTTTTAAGTTATATAATTCTAAACATGTAGCTATAGGTACCATTAAATTGGTAGGTAGCACCAAAAGTATAGACATTTTCATGTAAATTTAAATCAAACAATAGAGCTTGGCACTGCATTGCAATTTGGTCCTTTATTCTCATTGAAACGTGCTGATTGTATGGTAAATCAGTTTTGTGGTTTAGTGTTGACAAGTTTTACAATTAATTTGTGATGTTGGTTGCTCTAGAAATATTCGGTTTAGGTTATATCTATCCTATACAAGTATATATTTTAAAAAAATCGACTTCAATGTATCTTCGAAGGTCAAATATCGACGAAATTTATATGGTACCACTTCGTAGCTATACTGAATCCAAGAATTTTCCAAATGGGTCCCAAATGACGGAGTTCTGAGGTAACAAACATAAAAAAATACAATTGAATAGGGAATTCTCCTTTTTTGAGGTCAGTTAACAAAATACTACACGATTACCATTACTTATATAGGCCAAAATTAATTTGGACAGCAGAAATCAGTCAAACCAATTTTGACTAAGGACGTAACTGGTTTTGACCGATGTCCTTGACGATGATGACAGTCATTTTTTTTATGGAACTGAATTATGAGACGAGCATGTCGTTCGCCTGATGGTAAGCGCCACACTTGCTCATAACAATTGCAGTGCCATCCATAACTTTTAATACCATAAACTGACTGCATTGCGTTCATCACACCGAGACATCAGATATTAAGTCCGGGTTTTGACCGGTTATGAGTTTGACTGTAACATACAGATACAATGATTTCTTTAAATTATAGATTTAACTTTGAGGAACTTGTTTTAAAGCACAAAAGATCATTTCAAATCGTTCAGTTATGAAGTGGAACTTTAGGTTTGATAGCCTTTTAAAAGTAAGTAGTAAGTTTTAGGTACTATCTTCATCTCCCGAGATAAAATCTTTTGCTTTCGGACAGGATTTCTTCGAATTCTTTTCCTTACTGCTTTGACCACCTTCGTACGAACACTACGTGGACGGCCAGATCTTTCTCTGTCACAAACAGTGGAGGTCTCATTGTACCTATTAATAGCCCGGTACACAAACATTTTACTAATACCAAGCGTATGGAGAGTTTTAAAAATTGCATTTGGCTCCATACCTACTTTGTGTAATGCAATCACAGCGATTCAGTTCTCTTTATCACCCCACTCCATTTTAATATCGCAAGATATTGTATTGGCGCCAAAATGAGAGAACTCAATGAACAATCTTATCAAAATGACAGATTCCAAATTCAAATGTAATATTTTGTTTATTTTTAATTGTAACAGTATTTATGGCCAGACTAAGTATTTATAATGATTATTTCGAGTTACGATAGTTTTCAAACCTTAATATGTGTATTTATAGGCGTCCTGTAAAAGAAGGAGTAAAGATATTTAGTGTCTAATTATTAGAAAATGTCTTCTCTTCAGAGCATAATTAAATAAACATATAAAAATTACATTTAAATAAAAACATAAAACCAAAAACGCTAGGTGTGCCAAATAAGCATCGATATTTTTCTATAATTTATTATTATGACAAAATTTACGCGAATTGATTAAAATTTATTGCCCAATTAAAATTAACGTCAAATGTTTAAGCACGGTTGATTTAAGCCCATTTCATAGTGAAGTAACGATGAACGAAGGTAACTCACCTAGTGTTAAATTATAAATTTAATGGTTAATAAATGACAGGGGAGTGGACGTTTTGTTTTAATGTTTTATGGAAAGAGAATATTCATTACTTAGTTGTTTGTTTTATTTTAAACTGAATAAAATATACTCTTTATTATATACCACATATATGAAACATTAGGAATAAAATGTATCTAGAGTTATAAAATTACTCATTGAACTATTTTGTTTTTATTGATAATTGGCTTGCGTTTGACCACTATGTCACCTGATGGTAAGCGACGATGCGGTCGACGATCTAGCACGCTTACCAAGACTCATTTGAGACTTGAAGATTCATAGATTGTAGCTATATATCTATCTTACTATATATATAACTATATATAAGATTTTTATTTAAAATCGAGATTAGGATAGGAGCGAAGCGAGAGCAAGAGCTGGATTAGGGTGGGATGGAAAATTGTTGGTAACAGATTTACGCGTACAAAGTCGCGGGCAACAGAAGGAAAGAAAAGAAAAGAAAGAAAGAAAAACAAAGAATTAAATGAAAAAAACACACGTAAGATAAAAATACAAAGACAACAACAGCAAGTCTAACTATATATTCAAAACCTAGTGGATGACGGACGTTCCCAAAATGCTAGCAGCATTGCCACGTTGAATGGCTTGGCACCTTTGGTCAAAATATAGGCCAGCATTTTGGTCGCGCATTTTTTTATGTAACTGACTTATGACACGAGTAAGTCGTTTGCCTGATGGTACGCACGCCGGCCTAATAAAAAGCACTGCGTAGCACTGCATTGCACTAATAATTCCGAGACATCAGATATTAAGTCTCATATGCCAAATAAACTCGCTGGCTACAATGCCCTTCAAACCACAACTCAGTATTGCTTGTGCATTACTGCTTAGCGGCAGAATAACTGGCAAAGCGGTAGTATCTAGACGGCCTCCCGCATACGAGAGACCTCGAGTATTTAAAATGTTGAAATATAATCAAATGGAAAACGTAATTTGCAACACGACGAAAATAAGAATAAGCTATGTAAAACTAATAAGCACATAAAGATCAATTAGAATTACTCTATAATTCTAATTGATCTTTATGTGCTTTCCTATTTTTTTTAATAGGTAAGTATAGGTATAATATTTTACTGCCAATAATAAGTATTTATTTAATAAGTATTTCTATGTAATTCTATGTGTATTATAAATAAATAAAATAAAATAGTCATTTTATTACCCAAAAAAGAAAATTGTTTTTTTCTTTTTTGATAACATGAATTTTAACTATATCTATACATATAGGTACATATTTTTTTAATTATTTAATTTTTCTTAAATTTATTTGGGCACCCAAATTTGAGTGTAGGCGACCTTCCTGCGTTGCTACGTTTTGCGATCCTGAAGGAGTGTGTGTATTATTGTATTGCATTATATTATGTATTGTATTTAAATGTTATTACTTCAAATAATTTATGCTTTTGTTTTTACGATAATTTTAATTACGATATTTATTTTGTTCCCTTTTAGTTCTTTTTTAACTTTTTGATGCACGCTTCGTAACTTTCTTTTACTGGCACTGGATAACTGATAAAAAATGCTTTAGCATTAAGTTCTCTTTTGTTCTCCACCTCTTCCTTGAGTCGTGTTCCTCATGTCTGAAGGTCTTGACCACCTCCATCCATTGTCTTTTCTTTAATTATGTTCCGCCATCTTCTTCTATTCTTGCCGACGTGTAAAGCATCATAAATGGAAGTGTCCAGTACACTGCGGATCTGGTCAGACCAACACTTCGGACTGCGACCACGAGATCTCTTGCCTTTAACCTTGCCAGTGATAATAAGTTTCTCAAGGTTGTCTCCGTCCTTCCTGGCAATGTGGCCGAAATACTCAAGTATTTTATTGATGCAGATGGTAGAGAGCCTAGTTTTAATCTTGAGTTTTTAACCGACTTCAAAAAAGGAGACGGTTCTCTATTCATTTGTATTTTCTTGATGCAGATGGTGGAGAGCCTAGATTTAATCTTGAGTTTTTAACCGAGTTCAAAAAGGTGATGGTTCTCTATTCGATAGTATTTTTTTTTATTTTTTTTTGTTTGTTACCTCAGAACTCCGTCATTTATGAACCGATTTGGACTTCTTTTTGCGTTGGATTCAGTATAGCTACGAAGTGGTCCCATATAAATTCATCTATATTTGACCTTGGACTTTGAAGATACATTAAAGTCGGTTTTTTTTTCTAAAAATTATTTATTTTAAGATTGATGTGTTAGTGCGACCGACGTGCTGTCCATGGTATCCGAAGTACACTCTTTTGTACATTACTTGTAATAGTACAATAAATAATTAAATAAATATAAGTACTAACTGTGTAAGAATAGTAAAGAACTCAAGCTCAGCTTGGAACGGTAGTAAACAATGCCTCCGTGGCAGGTAGCTGCCACAAACCCACCTGCTGATTATACGAATTAGCCAAATTGCATCTCATCCGCGGCGCGGGGGAAAATGGCGTCTTCATTATATTGCGGCGAAGTGGGTTGATTGTACTGTTGTTGGGATAGAGGATTGCAGTGGTATGACAATAGCTAAGTCACAATTAGCTAATTAATTTAATTATCCATCTAGAAAAGAAGAAAAATCATTTATTCGACAACCACAAATAAATAAATGAATGAATTACTTTTTAGAAAAAAAAAACATGAACCGACTTCAAGACCAAACTTTTATTTATGTTTTTTTTTTTTTTCAAAAATTGCTCAATCAATTTCGTTAAAATTTTTATGGGACCACCTCTAAAGTAGGACCTACCAAACAAAAAAAGAATCATCAAAATCACTTCACGTCTTTTTTTCTGTTTCAGGTAAGAATGAATACCACACGTGTAGCAGCAAAAAATCTGTAACTAATTGTGGTAAGTATATATTTTTATTTAGTGGCTTTTTCGTCTATTGACAAAAATAAAGAGAGAATGTAAACCGTTAAAGTAATTGCCAAATTTGTTAGTAAGCTGACACATTTAATAATTTTACAGAGTCCTACTAATATTAATGTTAAATATTAAACAATATATATTCACGCTAAAGTCACCCAAACGGCCTCAACGGAAGACCAGCGCTGATCGTACGACCAGCACAACGCTGAGTTGAGTCCATTTTGCAACAAATTATTACTATTTAATTTATACAACTATTTTTATGTTTAACTTACCTGTTTTTAAACTATTTTTATATTACTTACTCCTTACATAATTTGTTTGCAAATAAATAAATGTCTTGTCTTAATGCGAAAGTTTGTGAAGATGGATGGATGAATGTTTGTTACTTAATCATGCGAAAACTACTGAATACTGAATGGAAATCTTGACTATCATGAATCTGAAACTATATTGTCAACCTTAAATGAATATCATCATCATCATCATCATCAGCCCATCACGTTCCCACTGCTGGGACACGGGCCTTCTCTCATAGAGAGAGTATGGGCCATAATCCACCACGCTGGCCCAGTGCGGGTTGGTGAATGTCACATGTCCTTGACTTTTTGTGGAAAAATCTAGGACATGCCGGTTTCCTCACGATGTTTTCCTTCACCGTTTTTAGAGCGAGTGTTAAATCCGCACATAACTTAAGAAAGTCAGTGGTGCGGGGCCAGCGAGATTTGAACTCGGGTGCGTCGGATCGAAAGTCGCACGAGCTCCCACTGAGCCACACTCGCTCATTAATTAATATATAATTATAAAATTAGCCCGGCGTACAGATATTGCATTGAGGTACATACTCCTATTGCTTCACCTACCGCATACTTACTCGTATCAACAATAAGCACATTTATCAGCCGTGACTCTTCTCGTACCCAAACTCTATAGTCTGGTGATGCGGAGAGATATCACTTCTAACAAACACCACACACATCCCCAAACACACATACCACACTTATCCTCGCACACATTTTTGCTTACTATGCCTTTCGACACCTACACATTACCAACACACATTGTCTGCACTGCATTATTACTTATTATGTATTAAGGATATTGTATCACTAGATTTGTTCTTGTTTTAAACAAAGCTGTATAACTATAGTTTTTTATATAGGACCATAGAGAAATTACGGCGTAATATCGAACCGCGGGAGGGCACTGGTGACCTGTAATACAGGTTCTTTAGAACCTACCTCAGGCACCAGTCTCTCACAACGTTAGGTAGTAAGTCTTAGCTTTAGTCTTAAATCCCTAGGTACCTATAAGAAAATACCTTTGTGAGAGAAAATAAATAAATGTTTTATTATTATTATAATGCATTTTTATGAATTTTGGTATGTAGGTACCTTTTTTAGGACCTGGAAATAGACATAGGCTTCCTTTTATCCCGGGAAACCGTGGGTGAAACCGCGGGCGCAGCTAGTAATTTTATACAAGGCAGTGCCAGGGAATTTTCTTTTATGAGTTTTGACCCCTAAGCACGGATATCATAATACCTCGTTTCTATCATCGCCGATTTGCCATGTACCGTTTACGCACGAGGGAAGTAGGTTAAATGAAGTCTTTACGACGGATTATAGATAATAAATACTTGTAATAGCAGTGTAGTTTATAATATAATGGACCTGTGTGAACCAAGCTTTAAACATAGCTTCGAACAATAACTTTGAAAATATATTGAAAGGGCGTGAGGAAGTCCCTGATGAAACTTTATAAACATGTTTTTTTAATAAGATTGAGTGACAATCACTTCAAGGCCAGAGTGAATAGGTATCTTCTAGATCTTCGGTCACATCGTCGCTTTACATCAGGCGAGATGGTGGTCAAACGTAGATCTATTATAAAAATTCTTCATTTCTATTTAATTGTTACTTGCGGAGGCTTTTAATTGGCTTTTCTTATATTAATTTGTCAAACTGTTTTGTATCAACAGCTGTTAGCCGCCCAAACAAAATAAAATAAAAAAAATAAATAAAAAAATAAGTGACGTGACGAGCATGGATGAGCAGGATATTCATCTGTAAGCATAACGCTTGCCCATAACAGCTGCAGTTACACCCAGAACTTTGTTTTGCAAAAACCTGGGCAGTTCTGGGTGGGACTGCAATTGTTATGGGCAGGCGTGGTGCTTACCATCAGGCGAACGCATTGCTCGTCTCATCATTCAGTTCCATTAAAAACACTGGCTACAGTGCCCTTCAAACCGGAACACAGAAATTCATGCGCACTACTGCTTGGTGGCAGAATAACTGGCAAAGCCGGCCTTCCGCATACGAAAGACATACCACGAGTAAAATATCATTTCCTCAACATAACCATGAAACTGCTTGACACCAAATAAAATGCATCTCCCTAAAATGCGCTATACCTAGGAAGTGGCAATAGTCTTGGATTTTCTCCGATTATCCTTTGACAGCATTATTCATAAATATCACAAGGTATCAGAGTGGTGGCAATCCGGACTTTTAATGCTAATCTTTTATAACGGATAGCAGCTTTCGACGACTAGTAGTGTTGGGAATAGAAAGGTACCTAATAGTAGTCTTGGTCGTGTAGTACAGTCTTATTTGTATGAAGGAGCAAGTATCATGTGTAGCTTTTGAATAAACGGCCAAAGAACCGCAGCAGACCAAGGCAATTCACTATGACAACTTCGCGATTATTTGCTTCGAGGTCACGTCGATTCCTTCATTAATAAACGACATCTGCGAAATGTGTATTCTCTACAACGCGTCATACAGAATCATATATAGGAAAATATGATTGCGTCATAGAGACGTTGTTTATTATGAAGGAATCGACGTGATATTGAAGCAAGGAATCGCCAAGTTGTCATAGTGAGTTGGAGCCCAAGAAGATGGCAGGATGAGCTCGACTCACACCTGAAGAATTGGTCTAAAATAGCTTTAGACCGAGTTAGATGCAAATAGGTATTGAAGGCTTTTTCCATGCATTGGGGACACATCAGGCTCACAATAGTAATTAAAATCATATTAGCAATATAATAACATAGAGCCAATGTGGCTGAGCAATATCTTGCGCAGCTTTCGATCATACGTACTGAAGTTCAAACGCTCAGGCCCAATGTCAAGATTTAAGTTTAAATTTTGAAGCTTATTATAATTATAATAAGATTTGTTTTCTTCTAACATTTGATTTGCTTTTACGGTAAAAATAATAATTCCTATTTCATCAAAGTAACCAAGTACCAACAGGCATAACAAAAATACTTTTGCAAGCTAACAAGACCAAGCCCAAAACCAAGACTGCATACTAAGCCCCTTACTACCCGTAAACAGAACCCCATTGACTGTACATGGCAGGTTGCAAGTTTCCAATCCGGACGATAATCGTAACGATCATGTGACGTCATGATACATGCAGTTTGCGTGAACAGTGACCTTTGACAGCGACGGTAACGTGGTGGCAGCAGATTCGGTTGACAGTTATGCTGATTTGTTAGTGGTAAGTTGACTATCTGCTATTTGGATTTAAGATCCAAAGCAGAGTAGCAGTTCCTATAGCTTTGAATAAAATATTGCGTGGTCGTAGCGGGTCATTTCCTACAAGCTTCAACATATCGAAGAACTCTATGGGTTTTCCCAACGGATCCCATTGGCAATTAAAGTGGGTGCTATCGGAATAAACTCTACTTCGCTCTTCACTCATCCAAGATTCTACACACAATTCATTTTCTTGACATTTTGGTGACAGTTCGTTATCTCTTGAGCAGAGATAAATCAAACATATCTTAATTGGAGCTTAAAATCACGGCAAATTACAAGAACAGTATTATTAAAAACAAAAAATAACTTTGTCTCTGGAAACATTAGATCCGCGTCAGGAAGTACAACAGTATTAGTCACAACAAAAACAAAATTATGACTTTGTCTCTGGAAACATTAGATCCGCATCAGGGTATTTACATAAGGGTGTACGCTCACGTATAAATCCACCGTTTGCACCGTCATCGGGCGCAGCGGGGGACAGTATAGGCGCTGCCTAACAACCTGGCGGAATTAAAAGTAACCGCCTCATATTGTCATTTGCTATAGTTTGGGAGGTGCTGGACGGTTCGGTTACGAGTAGAACTGTTCGATTCACACCTGGGGCATGGTGCATGCATGGTTTTTAAAATCTTAAATACTCTTGATAACGAATTTCAGTAAACTAAAATTTATAAAAACCTGACACAAAAAGCGAATTAAAATTAAAAAATGGCTGAACCGATTTTAATAACACACATTTAAGAACAAGAAAACCTGCTTCAAATAAAAAAAACCGCATCCAATCGGTTATTCGAGACAGACACGCAACATTACATTGAATTATAATAAATATACTATAATATAACAAATATTATTAAAACATAAAATAAAAAGGTATATATATATATATATATATATATATATATATACAGGGAATAACATTAATGTGTAGTAATACTGAAAGGTGTGTATGGGTATCTAGTCATGAATCATTGGGCAGAATATACAACCAAAAAAACACTATTATATTTTCCATACAAAGTTTAAAAATTATTTATTTGAATTATTTTGGACAATCCTAACAAGCTGTGGCCTAGTCGCGGTAGTACGGGTCATTGACCGAGCTTGCTTACTTTGTGCCTAGGCACAAAACAGATTAGTACAGAAATCTACATACATACAAAGTGCGCTCGAGCAACGCACACATAGACACCGCTCACAGACACGATATCTGGGCACAGTTGGGATGCGAGTGCCATCCGCTTGAGACACGCGTCTGTGAACTTTTTTGTGCAAAAATGGAGCAACGAAAAATAGGTTATTATAACTGTTTGGTGGACGGTTGTTTAAATTCAACATTAAACGGTGAATTGTCGTTTTTTAAGCTACCAGTTGTTTCAGAGAGGTAAGTAGGTATTTGCTTGTATTTTGATGGTTTGTTTTCACGTAACACAAAATAGTTAGGTAGGTAGGTAAGCGCCCCAGCCCCCGGCCCTGCGCCGAACAAGCGAACATAAGTTTGTAGCCTTGTCATATTTTTACAATTTAAAATTAGATATTTATTGTAGTATAAGCTGTGTTAGCCTTGTGTTCAATAATCTAATGAGGAAGATGTTAATGTAAACTAATCGCATTTGTTTTGTCTTCAAAAAAACTTTATTCAGTTATAATAGTAACTGCGAAAAAATTATGTCGATATCGTGTACAGTTACATTTTTAAATCAATCAATTTTCCTCCCAAAAACTTCCTGCGCCGTCCGGTATGAAATGTATGAAAAGTACAAACATGAGATTAACTTCTGTATTTATCTGTTTTGTGGCCTAGGCGCTCTGTCTTTGAAAACGCCGAACATTTTACAAGGGCTTGATTTCGAGTCTCAAATACCGGAATTTCATACTGAACGGATCTACGGACTCGGTCGTTTCCGTTCCGGAACCCACTCGTAAAAAAGGGTATTTCCACATTTTTACACGACTGCCCAAAAAGGAGTATTTCAGGGTTTACGTATGTATGTATTTATTTATTCCACCATTACTTCTTATTGCCTGGACAGATTTGAATGCATTAATACCATAATAAAAACATAGGTTTAAGTTTTTTTTACCATAGTTTTTTTGCATGTTCCGGAACCGGTATACAAAAAAATCTCCGCGAACGTACCCGACTTAGCCTTGCCTTGATTAGTTTCAAATTTTTATCCAACTTGACGTCTTAGAATTCATATTCAGAAATAACCTAAAAAGAATTTCCGAAACGAAAACGGTCCTTTTCGGTGGAGTTTTATGGGGCGGCGTTAGAAGGTAACTTTGTTTGTGCCGCTCGACCAATGAGGAGCAGCGGCTATTATTTATTAGGATTACATCTTTATGATTGGTGCAATACGAAACAAGGCTAGCGAATCATGAAGCGGCGGCGAATGTTTGATAGCTTTAGTGTTTGCCGCGTTTTGTCAAAGATTAAACAGGTTTATTTCTGAAAACTGACTAAGTAAAGACGCTTTATTGATTACTGACTTACGAACACTCTTTTACTATGCAATGAAATCAAATGTTGGAAATGTCTTAATCATCATTATCAGCCTATTACATTCCTACTGTTGAAATTCATGCATGATGTTTTTTACATCCTATTCCTACGGTGGTTGGTGACCTCACGTATTTTTTAAGAACATCAGCCATGCTCGCTCTTATTAGGCGTTTACACTGATTAGACCCTTATTCCTGAATGTTAATTGGAGCGATGATGTTTAATGCTGTAATTAATAAGTAAGCATTAATAAAAATAAAAAAATACCCTGCCAAAAACATTATCACTTGGGATGATTTAAGGATTCCGAGGATACCCCATACATCCAAATCTGTTGAGGCATTTTGTAATAAAAAAACGCACATACATTAACCCCGAAAACATTATATTCCTTTTTTGGGGAGTCGCGTAAAAAGCAGTTTGCTTGAAAGTTAGTTGTAAAGTAAGGTTGGTAGGACAGCTGGCTTTGCTAACTGAAGATAAAATTTGTTTGTCAGATCTGTACACGCGGCGCACTAATATTCTTTGTCACAAGTTCATTGCTCTTTATCAGCTGATTGTTAGGGTTGAAATGAACTTGATTACCAGAAATGTTTAAATTATCATATCTTGTGATTTTAAAAAGTTTCTGGTGATTTGCACTTGGACTTGAATTATTAATAAGCTTCTATATGCGTGGTTTAATTATTACTACACATTTATGTTACACGTTGTATATATATTTACAGAACCAATTAACAATTATATACAAATATATAGAATGATAAAAACTAAACTAACCTACAACAAAATTAAAAAATGAAATTAAATATAAAACAGAATTAAAAACAAAGAAAAATATATTATAAAGTCAAAGTCAAAATCAAAATCTCTTTATTCATTTTTTGCAACACAGACGCACAATGACTCTACCACTATACTATAATACCAATAATAATATAGCTATATATTTGTATATATTATTATTATCATTGTTTCTATATATTTGTACATAATTGTTAATTGGTTCTATAAATATATATATATATATATATATATATATATATATATATATATATATATATATATATATATATATATATATATATATATACTATAATATATCTTTAAAAAGAAAACTTTTACAAACTTTGAAACTTCTGTCAAATACTTAAAACATAATTCATTTACGAATTATGACTCAATCTGCTATTTTAGACGGCGCTTTTCAGTAACAATTGGTTATTTCTCGAGACCATATCTAATGACCAGATATAGAAGCAATAAAAAGATAAGATTTAATTGAAAAGGTGTTAGATAGATTAATATATAAAGTAATTAACAGATGGATTATCTTTATTGTACAAGAAAAATATAGATAAAACATTAAATATAGGACTTAGTAATAAAACTATTCCAATATCACTAATATGCGGAAAATTTAGCTTATTACTAAGCGAATCCGGACAATATTTTGGATGGAGATGATTAATTTGTGTTGGTTGTAAAGGACTAAGGTCTGAGACTTTTTTTATAGAACTGTGTGATGAGACGAGCAAGTCGTTTGTCTGATGGTGAGCGCCACGCCTGCCCATAAGAATTGCAGTGCCACCCAGAACTTTTAATACCGTAAAAAGTACTAAGTAGCACTGCATTGCGTTCATCACCCCAGATATTAAGTCTCATATGCCCAGTAATTTTGCTGGCTACAATGCCCTTCAAACTGGAACACAGTAATGCTTGCGCACTACTGCTCGGCGGCACTTTTTTGTTTTACTTTTCTGGTATTTAAAATTTAGCAGTTTACTATAGTTACTGTGCTCCGGTTTGAAGAGTTTTGTATCCAGCGAAATTACTGAGCATATGAGACTTAATATCTGATGTCTCGGGGTGATGATCGCAATGCAGTGCTACGCAGTGCTTTTACGGTATTAAAACTTCTGGGTGGCACTGCAATTCTTATAGGCAGGCGTGGCACTTACCATCAGGCGAACGACTTGCTCGTCTCAATACTCAGTTCCATAAATAACTAAGCACGGTCTCTACCACTAGAAAAACTACCTGCGCAGTTAGCAATGCGTTTGCGAGCCATGTCGCACCTAGCGGCCCACAGACCATGCAATAACATAAACTGGACAGATGAATCACTGGTTGTGTGTACGACGATCGCATGTACCCTGTCCGTCATAAACCGGGCCAAGCGGGGGGCACGATAAGCGCATCTGCATATTCTAGGCCCTGAGTGATGCGAGTGGGGGAGATAGTGCTTATGTGAGAGAGCCGTTTTTCTTGCTTGCCATTTTTATTTGTGTTGGGAAGAGTTTGCGGTTTGAGTTTTTCAATTGTTATTCATAATTCTTATCGTTCAGAATTTATATAATATATATTAATAACGGGATATTTACTATGTTTATTGTTTGATTTGAGTTTTCGATATTTCGACACCGTTACAAGCGCCATAATCACGAATGAACTTTATGACCTATTTAGACGATGCCAGTTTCTAGCCCGTTGCTGCAATAATGAGCTTGGTAACGGTTTTCTATATTTTAACTTAAATTATGCTATTTAATATTTTTCTCTACCACTTGAAATGACTCCAAAATATTTTTTAATGGTTGGTAAAAAAAAATGGTTGCGCGCTTTTATAAAATATGCAAGGCCGTGAAGTCACAGTAATTCCCTCCGCTTCACTCGGCTTGATGAAACATACCTGTCGCACTATTTTTGCAACAGGTGTATTTACAATAGGCAGAAGGCGGTTGACGTCACAAAAATCGCACGAGGTTCCGTGTTATTACTGGACTTAAATTTATGCTATAACTTTGTAAATACTTGACGTATAGATCTGGGCCCCAATTCACTTTGACAACTTTGCGAAATCACGTTGATTCCTTGCTTCGAAATCACGTCAATTCCTTCATTTATAAACGACATCTCTATGACGAATTCATATATTCATATATATGACGCGCCATAGAGAATACAAATTTTGCAGATGTCGTTTAATAATGAAGGAATCGACGTTTCCTTGAAGCAAGGAATCGCCAAGTTGTCATAGTGAATTAGGGCCCTAAAAAGAAAAAATCTATTTATAATAATAACATTAATAACGTACATAATAGGGTTTAAATGTTTTATTTTTCATGCTATTATTTTAAACAATAATTGAATAATAAACCCTTTTGTTTGGTGGTAGGTTTCTCGTATGAGAGAGGCCGTATGGGTGGGTAGCAACTCTTTTCTAGTTCTTCTGCCACCAACCATTACAGTACGCAAGCATTACTGTGTTCCGGTTTAAAGGGCATTGTCACCAGCGAAATTATTGGCCATTATGAGACTTAACAGCTAATTGTCTCAGGGTGACGAGTACAGTCCAGTGTCGCGTAGGATTTTGCAAAACAAAGTTCTGGGTACAGTTACTGTTATGGGCAGGCGTATTGCTTATCATCAGGCGAACTACCAGCTCGCCGCGTCACTACGTTACAAAAAACCGGCATGAAACTTACATCAACTAAATGGCCTTTCATCATCATCATCATCATCAGCCCACATCAGTCCACTGCTGGACATAGGCCTCTCCCATAGCACGCCACTGAATCCGATCTTCGGCTTTCCTTCTCGAGTCGCTACCAGCAACCCTACGTATATCGTCGCTCCATCTAGTTACAGGGCGTCCTACGCTACGATTGCCGATTCGCGGTCTCCACTCTAGAACACGTCTACCCCAAATGGCCTTTAGTTAGTCTTAATAGATGTTTTGCTTCAGCGAAATTTACATTTATTAGATATTTACTTCAAGTAAATATCTAATAAATGTAAAATATCGGATTTCTATGGGAAAATTATATCACTTCAAACAACAAAAATAATCAATTGGACCACCTATTTGGCCAGATTATACTCGTATTATGTATAATACAGGTATACACATAAATTGCTTTGTCCATGTTAATGCTCTTATTTAAAACACATAAAATGTTAACTTTTGTATTCTTCGGTGTTTAAAATTCAGAGAGAGACAACGTATAAAACGTGTTCAACGCTTTTTGTTTTCAAAACTGTCACCAAGTAAACGTCAGAATTTATTTAAATATTTGTTTATAGTATACGTTGCGGAAGTGTCAACATTCCTAAAAAAATAGCTTTATTCTTATTTGATTTTTAGACTAACCAGGTCTCCATTTCACTATGATAACTTGGAGACTCCTTGCTTCGAAATCACGTTGATTCCTTCATTAATAAACTCAGTTCCATTTTTATAATAGTACAGATGCACAGAATTGACTCAGTTACATTTTTGTAATGGCACAGATGACACATTCAACGCCTGCGTTAACACTAGTCAGATTTCTCTCGAACACTATCTTTTAACTTATCTACAAAGTAACTCTTCGCCACTAAACCGAAATAAATGGTACATAATTTAACGACCGTATTTATTCCTAAGCCCATAAGCGACCAACTGTATTTTACGACATTTTTACGGTGACGGAAACGCCCCTTCGCGACAAAATTTGAAAAGCAGGTGTTATAGGAACGACCTGACGCTTTTACTATCTTGGAAATTTTAAGTAAAACATGGTTGACACGACGTGGTTTTCGTTGATGTTTTTATAAAAAAACGTGGCAATTATTATATATATCTATAGGTAAGTTATTTTATCTATTCAAGTATGTGCATATCTCAGATACAAGTATACGTTTTATCAAATAAAAAACCCGACTTCAATATCTTCTTTATATGGGACCACTTCGTAGCTATACTGAACCCAACGCAAATAATTTTTCAAATCAGTTCATGACTGACGGAGTCCTGAGGTAACAAACATAAAAAGTGCACTCGAATAGATAACCTTCTCATTTTTTAGGTGGGTTAAAAATAAAATATACGTAGTTAAATTATACTTTAATCTTATTTAATTATGGATAAAGCACTGTGATAAAATGTCCAGACATTTAAGGTTGCAGGTTGTTTCTAAACGTTGCCTGGCAACGGTGAGTCAAGGTTACGCGCCGCTTTTCGGCTTAGAAACTGCACATTCAACGGAAAATAAATACCTACACTTGAAATCTATCTACACAAACCGCCCTTGTGATATTTCGTGATTTGTCCGAACCCCTTTTGAGCCTCACGTGATTAATTGGACGATCCCAAATTAGTGCTTAGCTCTGCATTTCTCATCTCATTTCTTCACTTCGAGACATCAGATATTAAGTCTCATATATACTCTGCAATTTCCCTGGCTTTAATGCCCTGCAAGCCAAAACACGTCTCAGATAGGAAGGTTATTTAGAAATGAAGTTTTTTGGTTATTTTTAAAAATATAGATGAGTTTGTCGATAATTATATATCTACTGCTAACAGAATTGCTAAGCTCTGCGTGGCAATCAGAGAAATGGAGAATAGGATAGAAGCGGCGGAGTAGGCATGGCAGACGCGCCGTAATCATACGATTAAACAATCGTATTTATGTCAATGACGTAGCCGTACATATCCGCCGGAATTCCGCACTTCATTGTCATGGTTTTTCGCGAGATAAATAACCATATCATAACTGATTCAGTGATCTATTCGTATTGCCTTACAATTAGGCATATTTTTAACATGTATGAATGGCGTTTATAACTAATTGAACTGGTAATAAATGTGACATAATAAAGGCATTGATTACTTTGTATTTACTCGAAGGTATTTCATTTACGTGTGTGCGATTGGCGACACTGGTTTTCCTAAAAAACTGTGTTGACCACCATTCTAACCTATTCTCCATTTCTTTGGTATCTAACAATGCACTGTGTTTGTCACCTGAGACAGACGTCGTCTTTTCAAATGTGGCGAGTTGACAAAATAGTAAGAGTAATAAATCGCTGAAATTAAATCGTTGAGACATTAACAGAGCCACCAAATTAATATCGACAACATTGACACATGAGAAAGTGATTGATCGCGACCGGATCAGACCTGGCGATGTTCCATTTTTTTATGTAACTAAATGACGAGACGAGCTGGTTCTTTGCCTGATGGTAAGCAATACGCCAGCCCATAACAATAACAGCACATTTTATCACAACTTTGGTTTGCAAAATCCTGCGCGGCGCTGCACTGCCCTCGTCACCCTGAGGCAGACTGAGCTGTTGAGTCTCATAATGCCCAGTACTTTTTGTAATTTTCTATATACTAATGCTATTATTTTGAGTGTGTTCCTCTATGTCGTTCAGTTTGACAATGTCCAGTCTTCTATTTAGCGGAACATGGGAGTTTTTTTTTGGCAGGGTCCGAATGGTGCCAGACTTGGTCAGTAAAACCCCATACTGGCTAAAACCCCCGTCTGCTCTGATCTAGTCTGCTATATATTAGTTTATTTCTTCTTTTTGTATTTCCACTTTCTTAGTTTATTGTTAATTGTGAATTGGGAATATGTACTGTTTGTGCTTTTGTTTTTTTTAATGTATAGTAATGGTGTGAACTATTGAACAACAGAATCTACTTCGTGTGTACCTTTCTTAAAAATACTCAGATACAACTAAAAGCGTAAACTTGTGGTTGCTAAATACTAAAGTGGCTCTTACAAAATTATTTTGCAGGAATTTCGACTTTATGGCCTTAGGTAAAGGTTTATAGTTTTCTCAAGTACTTATTAACATGAATACAAGTGAAGAATATAAATATTCAACGAAAATAATCGGAGAATTAATTTTTTCTGGGGCTCGTAGCGTAGCTCGCCTCGTTCGGAACAGATCTTTTAGGTTAACCAACGTTCGCAGCGGTTAAAACTTGGATGGGTGACCGTTTGTGTGGTATTTACATCTGAGCGCTACCGTGCTTCGAAGGGCACGGTAAGTCATCGGTCCCGGTTGTTGCCTTAGGAGAAAATGAAAGATGAAGAAGAAGTGTATTGTTTCATCATTTTAAAATATATCATCCATTATTTTAAAATATAGAGCCCACGTAATGAACGTAATATAAGTCTTGTCGTTTGAATTAATTTTCTTCCGATAAAATACCATAAAGCTAAATCATTGCAACCGATAACTGGCTGCTAAAACTGGCTGCTAATCGCAGAACGCTGATCATAGTTTATGACCGAATGCTAATGCCGACTAGCATATCACATTATATTTTTATAAGCATTAGCGTATGCTTAGAGAAAACATGAATACATTTTTGGATATGAAACAAGGGTATAATGTAGATTAAAAAATATAGTCTGAAAACCACGTTTTTTGCGCCTTAAAAAGAATAAATGGATTTGGAATGCACTGTCCTCGAGTTGTGAGCTACCCTGAAAGTTTCAGCCGGATAGCTAATCGGGAAGTGCTCGATATTTGAGTTGCATGATTCTACCCGGAATGACAGACAAGAAAGTGAATGAATAAAATACGTGGTAATACAATTTTGAATTGTGTTTTTAGTGTTAAATATCTTTACAATATATTTAAAAAAAAATACAACGGGTCTTGACCTGATCGTCGCTTACCATTAGGTGACATAGTGGTGACACGCAAGCTAATAACTAATTAAAAAATATACTTTTTTTTAACCTCCTTTAAAGTAATTAGGAGTTTCTTAATTCGATTGTATATTTTCTTTCTGGTTGTTACCTCAAATCTCCGTTATTTCTCTATTTGTATAATTATTTTTGTGTTGGGTTCAGTATATAGCTCCCATATAAATTTTATCGATACTCGATGTATCGTTTATAGTCTCTTAGACTTGGAAGATACTTTTTTTTATATTTGCCCGTTTGGGAAGGCTAAAGTCTTTAGGACCATACCGAATTGTCTTCCGTACTTTTTTTTTGATAGTTTATTATTGCAATTACTATAGTTTTGTTGAGAGTGAGGGTCATTAGTAACAAGCCGGACCCTGTCTTAGTACTTCAATAAAGTGGTGGAACTTTATTTAAGCTTTCAATGGACTTTTAGGGAGAAAATGAAAAGCAATGTCTTTCTCTATTTTGTTTCATTTGCCTACTCTCGTGCACGTTTACGAACACATAATGGTTAATTATACTTCGCCGTTGCATCCTCGAGATTTATATAATTCACAAGGTAGTTCCACTCCATGAGCTGGGCATCAAGCACAATTTTAGAGCTGTCAAAAATAATTAGCACAAAATGACTTATTTACAACTCCCGCCCTAGAGGGCGCCACTAAGCTCTGTCACCTCATTCGCTTTTTGTGTGCGGGCATCGTAGCATCGAAATTCTTTAATATTTTTTCTTAATCAAGTAATTAGTGTTTTTATCGCCTATTTAACAGTTAATTTCAGTTTAAGTGCTATGTGAATAAGAAATCGTAAGGAGTCTTGATCTGAAGACCATAATAAAGGTATGAAACACACGAAATAAAACTCGTGAAACATTTATAGCGGCATGAAAGTTCCGATAGCAACTATCAGGGTGAGAACTTACCTATCTTTCCGTCTTGACTTCCAATCTGCATGTTTAATGTTAATCAAGAAACAGTATTTACTACAATGTAGGTTATGTTACCTACTTAACGATGCAGTTGTTTATTTGTTGAATCTGTATTTCTATTTTCGTTACGAAGGAAACTGTGTAGTACTCAGGAAGGATTCATTATTGAATAAAGTCATAATAAAAAAAAAATACCTTATGCCTTCATTTGCCTTAATTTATAAAAATAAGTAAAAAAAAAAAAACATGTTTTAATATCATAACATCTTTAAATAATACGTATGACAAAATACTGACTAAATAATAAATTTACTGGGCTTAGTAACCAGACAGAATAATTTCACAACTACCCTCAGTTATAAATTTTTATGCGACTAAATATGCAACTTCAGTACTTAAAAAATAGATATTATGCTAAGACAATATCATGAATGCATCACATTGTAATGCTTTTATTAAGTCCTATACGAAAATCAAGTGCCTTGGAACTATGACGCGATCACAGTCGTGCACAATCTTTTTTAGCGCCACGACTTGTTCGTAGTGAAGGAGTTAAGAGTCAGAACACGGTCATAACATTTGCGTTGCCTTTCTTACGTGTAACGACCACATTTGAACTATTTTTTATTGCCTAATGCAACAAATTGAGTGCCTTAGAACTATGATGCGGTTATAGTCGTACACAATCTTTTTTAGTGCCGCGACTTGGTCTAGTCAAGTCAAATAGTTAAGAGTCATAATACGGCCGTAACATTTTCGCCGCCTTTCGTTTTGCAACGGCCACATTTGATCTATTTTTATAGCCAAATGCAATAAATTTAGTGCCTTGGAACTATGATGCGGTCATAGTCGTACACAGTCATTTTAAGGGCCACGACTTGGTCGTAGTCATGGAGTCATAACATATTCATGACTTTTGCGTTGCCTTTCCTTCATGTCACGCCTATATTAATTTGATAAATTGTTATAGCCTAATGCAAAAATTTTGTGCCTTGGAATTATGACGCGATCATAGTCGTTCATAGATCAAATTGTCAATCAAAGCGATGATAGACGTGCACAACATATAATTAAGTGCCTTGAAACAATGACGCGATCATAATCGTGCATATTTTAAGAGTTACGACTTCGTCGTAGTCAAGTAATTAAGAGTTATAACACAGTCATGTTTTCTGCGTTACCTTCTTTTCCCCCAACAGCCACAATTGATATATATTTTTAGCCTAATGCAACAAATCCAGTGCCTTGGAACTATGATGCGATCATAGTCACACACATCATTGAGTGCCTTGGAACTATGACGCGATCATAGACGTGCACAACGACAAATTGAGTGCCTTGGAACTATGATGCGATCATAGTCATGCATATTTTTAATTTTAACTATAATTCAATTTAGTCATCTTTTGATATTTTGCATTGTTCTTATGTATATTTTAGCGTTACGACTTCGTCGTAGTCAAAGAGTTAAGAGTCATAACACTATCATGACTTTGGGGTTGCCTTATCTTCATGCGACGCCCACATTTGATGTATTTCTTATAACCTAATACCTAAAACAAATTGTGTACCTTGGAACTATAATGCGATCATAGTGGTGCATTTTTAGCGGTACGATTTGGTCGTAGTCATGCAGTTAGGAGTCATAACACGATTATGACTTTTCTTCCTTAATGATACGCCCACAGTGGCAGAAGCCCAGTATACACCCACTATGGAAAACTGTCTAGCCGTAAAAATAGCAGATTTTAACGTATGCATATAATGTTCCCTCAACTGATCTTACAACAAGTTAATATTCACAATGAATAGATTCCAGTGGCATACTACTTACTTATGGTGACGTCACCGCGTTCTGCGGTGGCTTCTTCTTGATCTAGACTTTAACTAGTAGAACACGAACGTTCTTGATGCAAATTATACTAAGCTTTATGCAGCCTACTGTTGTGTAATGAAAGGTAAACAAGAAGTTTTTGGATCGGAGATTGAAAAGGAAATATCTAAACGTTGGGGGCGTATCTATCTTATATAGTGACATCAGACCTGAAAAAGGCTTTCACTGAAAATGTTCTTGTATAAATTTTCAGTTAATGGGTATAAAACCATCAAAGTTGACTCTTCAACTAAAAACCAGCGCGAGCTAAAGAATACATAAATCTATCTGTCAGATCTCGTCGGTCATCCTATCTTATTAGAAAGGATATGGAAAAGCTTAAAATTTCGATCAAATTATTATATTAGGATTACGCCTTATAAACACAATAAATCAAAGCAACCTGATTTAACGTATATTACGCTAGATACATTCTTTCCTCTTCGGAAAAATCCTTGTAGTTATAATACTGAGGCAAATGAATCTGTTTAGAAATCTGGCTTTCAGGTTAAGAAGGCTAAAATGATGAATGCTTTGATGTCGAAGTAAATAGTTAGTCAGCCAGAAAACCAAACAGGCAAAGTAGCCAAAGGTATCGGGATACACCGGGGTATCGTATCATGACGTGGACTGCACCGGCGTCGTAACCAGGAAGTCAGCCAGAAAACCGAACAGGCAAATTAGCCAAAGGTATCGGGATACACCGGGGTATCGTATCACGACGTGGACTGCACCGGCGTCGTTACCAGGATCCATGGAAGTCACAGTCTATGCCACAATCCAAAACTCGTTAGAGGTTTTTTCCAAACATGGAAATTAATTTCGAAAGACCCCTTTATCTATCAGCACAGTTGAACTGTGGTATAAAATGCTTATAAAATATCATTACTGAAACCATATTTTTTTTTTTCTCACGATATAATATACGATATAATAATACCCAACAATACTTGAACTTATCTGATTCAAAACTAATAAATATAAATTTAGGAATAGAAACAATCAAACCGTCCAATATCTGCAGCTGTTGTGATAAGTACCATTCAATGATTTACCTTTAGGTAATATTTTTTTTTTTTATATAAATACCGAACTCGACTTGGTGATCACTGTAGTTCAATTGGGCAGAACCCTTCCCTTCTAATTAATGTTGAGATGCGAGTTCAAGTCTCAGTAGCCAGGGGTTGTTTAAAAAAAAAAAAACTTTGAGCATTTTGTGAATAAAAATAATAAAAATATGGCGGCCAAGAATCAGTGATTAAAATTTGAGGAGCAGATATTCGAATGTCAATGTCAAATGGACTGCTCGGCCGACAGTGCCAATCTTCTTTCCTAAGCTCTTCAAACCTGTAGTATACTTACTCGGAATCACGTATACCAGCTTGTTCCAAATCACATTCTTGATTTGGGCTAAATTCAATCAAGTCCATAGACGGTTACCCACATTAAAATTAGACAATGTAAAATGTCTATTATATTTTCGGGTTACAGTTCATAAATGAATAACCAAAAAGGAATAATGATAATATTAATATACATTAAAAAAAAAAAACAGTTAAAGAATCCAAACATAAATTATAACCGCAAAATGGTCATAATTTTCTTATTGAAAATACGTTATTTGGTAATAACAACATTTTACTGTGTCATATATAATTAGTAACGGACGTTACTCGTATGTGCTGGAGATTTTCCCTGACACTTCTTTTAACTGGGTGGAGTATCATGTGTGATAATACGATAAACAAGAGCCAGTTATTATTTTTCCCATTTTAAAAATTGACGAACAATATTAACAATAGGCAACTGGCGTCATGGTCATTCTTTACTAGAACAGTCAACCATAGTATCCTTTGTTCCAATCTCTGGCATGTTAAGAACCAATACTATTTTATACATATCATGTCAGGAAACAAGTTAGCCTTTGCACTTCAACCAGAAACAGACAAAATTATTCTAAATTTTGTTTCAAATATATTCCCAACGATGACTATTCCAAATTACAACAAAATAAATGGCAGTTTCAGGACGATGTGTTCAATCACCATCCTTTATATAGAATGTATGAAATCGTAACCAATTACGCAGTAATTTCTAATAGATTATAAATTTGCCGGGAACAGTAACTTTTATCATACAAGCATATAAGTTGTAAGGCGTTTGTTGCTTTTACTTTCGATCAGAGGCAAAGTTTGAACTTTTTTGTCATGAAAAGAAAACCTTGTACATAATACGAGCATCTCGTTAGAAGGTAGATAGATCAAAAGGATTATATGTGACAGTTGAATAAACACTGCGATTTTCTCTGCATACTTGTGATGCATAAACCTTACCAGCTTACTTACGGAGTTTTCTATTGACCTTATCAAATAAGCTGCCGGATAATATGAGTACTATTTTGCTAAAGCGGTGTAGGATTCTAAGTAAATTATGTTAAATTATAATTTATATTATACAATTGTTATTAAAATATTACATATATGTGTTGCCCATATAAATATTTTTACTCTGAGGAACATGAAAATTTCGCAAAAGCTCTAAACATCTACCTTGTGAATTATATAAATCTCGAGGATGCAACGGCGAAGTATAATTGATGGTTAAACAAACTTACCAAGTGAAGTTTGACCGTAATTATACAAGCCGTTGCATCCGAAGAGATTTATACTAATAACCCACCCGTGCCCTAATTTGTTGTCACAAACCCTTACAAATATTAAGTACCTACTAGTAGTTTACTTAACCTGTTTTGTGGCCTTAAGATTTTGCGAAATGTTGTTGTCTCTAAATCAAATGAGGTGACAGAGCTTAGTGGCGCCCTCTAGGGCGGGAGTTGTAAATAAGTCATTTTGTGCTAATTATTTTTGACAGCTCTAAAATTGTGCTTGATGCCCAGCTCATGGAGTGGAACTACCTTGTGAATTATATAAATCTCTTCGGATGCAACGGCTTGTATAATTACGGTCAAACTTCACTTGGTAAGTTTGTTTAACCATCAATTTTCCACCGATATTACACATGATCACTCGAAATAACACTTGTTTGGACAATAAAACAAAATCGAACTGTATCACTTTTCACTTCCCACCAAAAAGTCCCTTCGAAGATAAATCAGAATTTTGAAGTCAAAGTCAAAGTCAAAGTCAAATATCATTTATTAAATAGGCACAAAAGTGCACTTTTAAAAGTCATAAACACATGATACAAATAATAAATGTTAAAAATTGTAACTTATGTTAACATGACTTTGAAAAAAAGGTAAGTATGTTTACCCATTTCTTTCCTATACTCAAATTGAAGTCTGAGTGTTGAAAAGAAATGCGAAAACTGACTCTACCAGTGCTTCGGAAATACGCCCGCTAGAGAAGATAGCACCAAGAAACTCTGCGGGGATGTCTTTTTTCAGCACAATTACGTATAAATTAGAATTAACAGAATGTAAAACAAGAAATGCGAGTGAGATGTCCCATAGTCATAGTATCAGTAACAGAAAAGTGTAAATAAAATATAAGTAGGTATGACAGTAGCAGTAGGAGTGACTAGAACAGACCAGTCCCCGCAAACAGCACCCGTTCACGAGTATGACTTGAGGGGGGTGATGGCTGGTTCACAACCAGCCATCACCCCCCTCAAGTCGGTTTTCTTTGTTTGTAAAATGTATTTTGTTCAGCTAGTTCACATTTTTTCTTAATTCCAATACGCGGGAACATCTCAGCACTCTGTTCTCACGCCATTAATAAACGGACTAAGATACATCAAACAATGGATGTATAATTGTTATAATTAACTGGAACGCTAAAAACAATTATTATATTCTCATTATTATATATCAATTGAATTACCATGCTAAATATTAAACTTTCGAATACCGCTTAGACCGTAGCAAAGAGTAAAATGTACGTAACAAAATAATGCCAAAAAATGCCTGCATGCAATACTTTTCAGTGGACTGTTTATATATTTAAATATTTATGCTAACGCTATTTAATTTATTAATCATATTATTATTCCACAAACAGGTATGACTCAATTACAATTTTATAATACGTACCTAGTACAGTATAGATTGAATCTCCATAACTTCATTACGCCTTAATCGATCTCCGAGCAAATGTTTCAGATATCAGCAACATTCTTCGCTACTCTGGACATAGAAGCCAACTAGTCATAGATAAAAACTCAGTTCTATCGCGTTATTAGCATCGGATGTTGAGTGGTGACGCATAAACAGGGCAACTGCTATTTATAACGTAAAAGTTTTAACAATATTAATTGAAAAGTGACGTGCAAAAAACGTGACGTGACGTGACGTAAAGTGACGTGTAATTATTAAAATTGCATAATGCACGTTACGAAAATTTTTCCTAATAATATAAATGGAAAATTTGTGAGGATGGATATATAATATTACTTAATCACACAAAACGTACAGAACGGCCTTCTATGAAATTTTATGCGTTATGATAATTGTAGTTTACTTGTAAACTCGTACTAGATTTTATAATCTGTTCTCTCGTGAAATGTACTACGCGGGCCTCGGGTAGCGGAGGTGTGGGCACATCCCTAGTGGCGATGATGGCGTAGAGTGCGTGTGTGACGAGTCAATACTAAAATAATAACTTTTTTTTTACTATTTATAGGCTTGGGTTTGACCGCTATCGCACCTGTTGTTAAGTGACGATGCGGTCGAAGATGTAGCACGCTCGCCTAGAAGAAACCTGTTTACTCTTCTCTTAAAGACACCCAGATTATAGCTCTCCGGAAACACAGATGCCGGCAGAGAGTTCCACTCCTTGGCCGTTTGCATTATGAACTATCCTATTTGTGTGTGCTGCCAAGTGGTCACTATAATAATAAAACATAGGACCGTGAGGCGCAGCTAGCCGTAGCCGTCATAAATATATATCATTAAAGGTAATGCAATCATATATTTTTTATTAGAAATAAAACAAATTAATTAATTTGTTATGTAAAAGCAAAATTTAGTACATGGGAAATGATAGAATATTGCGCAAAGTAAGGAGCCGCTTCATATTGATAAATAAATGATTGGTTTAAGTTTTGAGAATCTTTATTTATTCACTTGTACAAGCTTAAGTAAAAGATGAAAAGGTACATCGTAAACAAAACGTCAATGTATACGTTTAAATACTTTGCTAGATTTTATAACGTTATAACGCATAACGTAACTTGTTTAACGTTATTCCCTCGTTATAGCGGCAACGTTATATTATGTATCACTGCTAATATAACAGGTTATGTCATAGAATGTTAGAACCAGGTTATTATAATATAACACGTCCATCGTCCACCGGCTTCTTTGATAGCTGCTAATATCCGCTGCATTATACGTTTATAGCATTAGTATCAGTAGATTATTTTGCAAAGTGAGTGGTTTTACTATCGCAGAACGTTTGTAATGAAAGAAAATCTAAAAGCTTACTTGGTAATAGTTCCCGGGTCTTTATTGTGAGAAAATAGTATGGAGAGTAACTTATGATACTAAAATGGAGTTTATTTAAATAGTTTCATTAGTATGTTCAATAATCACCAAATTCAAATGTGACATCTGCCAGCCCGCACTTGGCCTCGATTATTACCCATCTATCTCTCTCTGATAGAAGGCCCGTATCCCAGCAGTGGGATCATAATGGGCTGATGGGGAAGGGTTTTAAGACTATTGTCCTTATAATTTCAGTTTCTCTTTTGTAGAGATAGTTTAGATTTCAATGAAATTGATGAATCTTTAAATTATAAGATTTATTCTCCTTTTATATACAATTCAAGTAACAACAACTAAAATAATAACATCCTGTCCGGTGTTGCCTACTATCTGTCCCAAATTAAGGTCCTCGCGTCAACGTCAGAATGACATCATTTTGACGTTGGCAACGACCGAGTTGCATATTCAGGCCATGGACAGATTTATTTATAAAATATTATTTTAAAGTAGGTATTTAGGGTCTTACACTTTAAACAGGGCGGTGTAAGTTTGTTAAATCATAGTTATTATTTAAAAAGCTTTTTGTGTGATTTGATGCGCTGATACGTGAACTATCCGTTTGTTTTTTTCTGTAAATAGCATTAGCATTATCTAAGCTAATCACCAAACAACATTTTAATAAATATTGTTAAGCTAATCGATCATATCCTTCCAAATGAAACAAAAACTCGCTACAAGTAAGTGTAAGATCTGAACCTGCTTTAGCCGAGTCATATTTTTTCCGAGAAATAATTCATTGAAGGCGTTGATGTGACATTAACATGATGCTAATTAAAGTCTTAAAACTACATACCAGGGCCTTAACAAGTACACTATGTTCTAATATCAATGAAAAACTAACCGTGCCACCTTAGTATAAGCTTCAGAATCGATTGGTCTTACTTAGCAGTCATTCAAAAACTCACCTCTCGTTCAACAATAAGTCTTAGGGTCTATAACGTTGAGTTGAAAATGGTTATTTTTGAAATTGTCTCATCGATAGGCAGTTGACAGTGACCACCGATTGAGCGATCCGATGGAAGTGTTATCGATAAGATGTCGAAAGGATATCGCCTAAGACCATTCGTCTCGTTATTTTTGACGTTGATTATTGGCGATAATGCTGGCTTTAAACATGGCGTTTTAGTATGCTAGCTTTTTGAATTATAAAGTGATTAAGGATACAACGACAATTCAATCGATTGCACGTGGTAAATCTAGGGAAATGGAGAATCATTACTGTGCAATTACAGAATACTAAGGGACAGCAGCATCACTCCGCAAAGAAATTTAAACAGATAGCGACTCATGCTATGACCCAATAAAATTCAATTCAGCTCGCGTAGCGCTGCATACCTACCAGTCATATTAAACTACAGAGCTGCTCTCTTTCTATCGC
Organism: Petrophora chlorosata; assembly: GCA_951640565.1. Taxonomy (NCBI): domain Eukaryota; kingdom Metazoa; phylum Arthropoda; class Insecta; order Lepidoptera; family Geometridae; genus Petrophora; species Petrophora chlorosata. Next base: position 16,363,208 of record OX621197.1, read on the forward strand.
ATAGCTCTTATCTCTTCTGACGCGGCACGTGTAACGATGCGCAACTCGCCGTCGGTGTCCGGCTATGTACTTGTAGCTTCGTACCTACAGTGCGGAGTGCGCTAGGCCTGGCATTACTGTGTTCCGATTTGAAGGTCATTGTAGCCAGCTAAAATACTGGGCATATGAGACTTAATATCTGATGTCTCGGGGTGATGAGTGCAATGCAGTGCTACGCAGTATTTTTATGGTATTCGAAGTTTTGGATGGCACTGCAATTTGTTATGAGCCGGCGTGGCGCCTACCAGCAGGCGAAAGACTTGCTCGTCTTATTACTCAGTTCTATAAAAATATATAGTGTCAACAGTCTCTTAATGATAACATGAAATGTCTCACAGTATGACCAATAACATCTCTTTTATGTCTCCCATACCTTAAGGTAATATGTAGTTAGTTTACCTTAAGTGAAAAACCCATTGTCTTTGATCAGGCTTAATTTTAGATAAATCAACATTTGAGAACGACACAAAAATAAATCATCATCATCCCACTGCTGGGACACCAGCCTTCTCTCATAGAGAGAGTATGGGCTATATAGTCCACGACGCTGTCTTAGTGCGGATTGGATGTCATTGAATTTTTGTGATTAATTTTTGCTCAGAACCTTTGCTGAGTACTTAAAATATATCTAACCTTTGCTTGTCACCGCGTATTCTTGTGAATGTCAGTTTCTCTTGTATGTAGCACTTGCAAACAATTTTATTGTTTCCATTATGAAATAAATTTAAATCTAAATTTGAGCTCTGAATCGTTGGAATAAGGTTGAAATGAAAATTCTATGAGAGTAAAGCTATCTTTGTGTCCGCAAACCGCTGAAACTCGACGCTGCTTTCAAGAAAATGCTTGAGTAGATACATACACATTAATCCTTCTTTTGTAGTAAATAATATAATAACTTGCAATTTACTTTCCTATTTGGAATCTTATATTTTAAAGTATGGAATGTTTGATTTTTATGTTAAAACTTAAAAAAGCGTTTGTGTTTTAAGGTACGTTACGGCATGTTTTTCATACAAAATTCAACTATTATAAACTTGTTCACTGAATAGTAGAAAGGCCTAAATGTATTTGTGGTGAACTATTTACGGGTGGTTATTTACGCAGAATTTATAAAATGGTACAATTTATATCAGGACCTGATATAAATTGTACCATAAATGGTACGATTAATAAATTGGTACTATTTTTTGAGTAATATCAATCTCGTATTCTCCTATTTGCAATAAACACAATAAGCTGTTCAACTATAATAATAATATCAAATTGTATTTTATGACAACATTCTTCTTGTCATTTCGTGATATCGCCAAAAACGATTTTCCCGCGCGCCGCCATTGCTCCCGCCATGTTTTGCCGCGCAAAAAGCCGTGTCGCGCGCATGCGTCCCGTCTTGTGTCTAATTGGGTGGCGCATGTACCCGCGCGCTCATTGGCCGAAGGGCGGCGCGTAATTATTTTAATAAACCCACCCCTCCTAATTAGACCTTGTCTTTTTGTGGGGAGGAAAGGATGAGCTTTTTTTAATAGGGTGCAATGGGGTGTGTGCGCTTGAGGTATTTTAAGGGTGTAACTTGATAGAGTGTAAGCTGGAGATTCTTAAGCATGTAATTCGAATGTATATGGGTTCTTAAAAGAAGTTTAGAGGAACTGTTTAAAATACTGAACTGTTGAAGAAATTAAAGTTACTTTAATGTTACATTTTTCCGATACGGTGGTAGAGTCATTGTGATAATTTGACGTTCATAAGTGCGTCTGTGATGCCAAACATGAATAAAGAGATTTTGACTTTGACTTTGAATTTGTTTGGTAAGAACTATGAAAATTCTCCACGAGTTTTTTTATTTAATAACAATTATTTTTATACTAATACGTTTAAAAAAAATAAAACAATTTCGAAATTTGAATAACCGGTTTGTGTTACAACGTAAAGTTGATTCTTACTCCAATAACAAGAGGTCGTTGATTCCCAGGATTCAGATTGCCTGGACCACCCTAAACCTCCCGAACCATCCCAGAATACGTTGTAATGCGGTTGGTACCATACTTCCAGACGGGTGTGGTCAGACGCCATGGCATGCACCACCATTAACTGTGCTAACCCGGTACCTAACCTGTGGTACGCGAAGTTACACCCCAGTCTACAAACTTGTTTAACCACTGCCAAGTGAATTGGAGGTTTAATTTGGGAGAAATTAATATAGGTTCGATTCCCGATCATACGGACAACTTCTGAATAATAATGTTAAATGGTGAGGCTGGTAATACTGGTTAAGTTAGGGGCTCATTATCAATTTGTAGAACCCTAATCAATGAAAGAGCGTGTGTGGCTCAGTGGGAGCACGTGTGAGTTTCGATCCAGTGCATCCGAGTTCGAATCCGGCTGGCCCCGCACCACTGACTTTCTTAAATTATGTGCCGATGTAACACTCGCTTTAAAACGGCGAAGGGAAACATGGTGAGGAAACTGGCACGTTCAAGAATTAATCACAAAAAAATTCATATGTGACATCCACTAACCCGCACCAATTACATACCTTTACAATACACTCTAATAAAATAATAAATAATATAAATACCTACGTACATTACTTTTAAAATATAATAAACATACATAGACATTAATGAAGAAAGAAAGAAGAAAGAAATCATTTATTGCTAAACTGTACACATAGAGTTTAAATTAGAACAAAAATATTTATTAGCACAAAAATACAAAAAACAGCAGCAATAGGGGTAAGCTCAGCACTGAGCTGCGTAAGCCTAGCAGCTCACGCAAGGCTGATTTTCAGCATACCCCTTTATTCGATAGATGGTCGTTGATATTGAGTCATGCGGGTACCAACATAAATAAATTAATTTGCATTAAACACATTACAAGAACAGAAGTAAAATAAATAAATAAAACAGTGTGATGCTTGTATTTGAGGGTGAGGGTGTGTATGTGTGTGTATGAGAGAGAGTGTGTGTGTGTGTAGTTACAATATTTTAAAGGTTGCTTTAAAGTTATTTTTTATTCGGTTCAGTAGTAGCAGCTTGTATTTTACTTTAAAAAGAACGTTAATGTAAATAAATATTACATATAACAGGATAATGATGATTGTATATCTATTGCGTAGTAGAAATATCGAATAGTAAAATACCTTTAATTGCTGTAGTATCCAGCGAGGGTACTTTTCAGTAGTAAGTAGCTCGTTTAATCTCAGTGGATAACGCGATTCACAATCAAACAGCTTTAACAGTAAAGGACAATCAATGCATATAATTACTGTATGTTACTTGTCACATCTCTAATATTGCGTACACAATAGCTTTACTATACAAATATTATGTTAATCCTAAGAAAACCTAATACAAGAACAACGAGTTCATCATTTATATGGCCAACTATAGATTTGGAAAAACCATGACATAATGAGACATCAACATTTAAAAAAATCTAGCCAAGCTTAAACCTTTTTAATATTCCACTCATGTCTTCAAAGGAATTTGAAAAACTTTAGCTATACAATTGTCATGCGGCACAAGGCATTGGGTTTTTCGTAAATTCAAATCATGCTTCAAAGTATTATCAATATTTGGTACATAAGTACTTACTTGCATTTGACGGCCGATTTCAATGTCATATATTTGCACACAAAGGATCGGTGGGTCGTAATTGTATACTGAAACTTCTCGTGTTATTATGACGCTATGTTATTATTAGATGCATAGGTACCTACTGTGTTAAAAAAGGTAACTGTTTGCCATCATCGATTGAGGTCCAAACACCCTAAAAAGATTCATTGCCACTAATGCCAATACCTAGTATCTATATGCAACTTTGAAAATCGTAATTTGCCTAATTTTTCTGGAGGTTTCTCGTACGCGGGAGGCCGTCTGGGTGGGTATCACCGCTATGCCTATTATTCTACCGCCAAGCGAGCATTAGTTGTCTCAGGGTGCCAGAGCACACTGCAGCGCCGCGCAGGATTTTGCAAAACAAAGTTCTGGGTGATGCTGTTACTGTTATGGACAGGCGTGTGGCAATCAGGCAAACGGCCAGCTCGTCTTGTCATTCAGCTATATAAAAAATATATCATTTGCTTTTTTAGATTATACTGTAAAAACTACGAGGATCTTAATTTTTCGAGCGAGAACATCAAAATATCTCTGCCCAGAACAATTGCGAGTCATTCCAGAAACAATCTGAATTGCGGCCAAACCGCGCGCAACTAATCTAAAAACCAAAAAATATTAAAGAACAAAAGAATCCAAAACGCATCAAGAGTGTAATGGAGATCACGTAGAGCCCGATCTCTGATTACACCTCTCGCTTTAATTTGGAGAGTGCGAGAGAGACGGAGTTAATGATGGACTAACCGCAGCCCGGACTGTCATTAGCTCGTATTCCATTTGTCGGTGTTGTGCATCTTGTAACAACTTCAACATCATCTCAGTTCGAAGTAGTAGCTTTACTTAACACAGTGTTGAGCTCTGTGCCTCATCGTGTCTGTGTTGGAAGCAGTGTTGGTGGCGGAAACCGACGAACGTCCGCGAAGTAATCATCGCGATCGTCAATCGTAAGAAATAAATGATTATTTTTTACGTCGGCACCGGAATCAAATTGGTTTTTATGTGTTTTCCGAAGGGATCCTGGGGGTTATTATGTGTAATTTAAGCGGGGTGGTGGTTATCGATACAGCCTTTGTCAAAGCGTGATGCCATTAAGGTTTCCTATGAAGTTTGGGGTCTGAGAATGTTTATGTTTTAATGAGGATGATTGCTCCGACCGAGTTGCTCTGACTTGACCTGTTATTTTGTTTTTCTTGGAAAAGATTTTGATTCAACAATTATGGCCGTTTTTGTGATTCAAAATTTTCCTTAATTTACAAGCTTTTATTTAACTTACTAAATAACTTGCAATGTTTGTTTGTTCGGGTCAAATCTTGCAAGTTGAATCAGAGCCACTTCTTACTCGTATCCTACGGAGTTGAAATTTTGCATACTTGGTAAAGTCCGATGACAATGCAATATTTATGGTGACAGCCAGGTGATCTGATGATGGAGACGGAAGGTGGGTAATGGAACTTCTTGACGGATAATCGTAAACTACTAGTGTTTGGGCTCATTTTAATCTGCTTGCGGTTTCTATTACGAATTTGTTAAAATGTCTTGAAAATATATTTTTCAACAAAAATATTGTTTTTGATCTTTTTATTTAACCCTTGAAGGAACTCTATTAGTTTATCCCCAGTGAATATCTATAACAGTCAGAGTGTGGACTCCACTTGTCAGTACAGATCGATTGCCAGATTCTATTCATCAACATCCTGATGCCTTTTCTATTATTACTTTTTAATCCCTTATCAACATACCGCTTAATAATCAGTAGCACAATACTTACTTAACCTGTCACTTTGGTTACTGTAACTTATAACTAACATCATTCACTGGTCTAGGCAGCCAATAGCACACTTTCCTTCTAAACACTTCTAAAACCCTCTGCTATGGGAGTTTTAACTTTAAACCTTTGAGTTAGGGTTTGTATTGTTGATGTTGGTCTGTTTCTGTATGTTGGTTTAGCAGTATTTCATCCTTATTGTTGGTTGTCATAATAATCTCCTTTGGGATGTTATCTAGCTGTGAAACTCAGGCAGCGTGTGGTCTATATGAGAACTGAATTGCTTTGCGTTTGTGTAAAGTAGTTGAAATGGTTACGCAGAGCAGAAGTGTATGCAAATTATGTATGAATATCATGTAGCATTCTTCTTTGTCTATTTATAAAGGTTTTTACATTTAGATTAGATACATACTTTGCGTAATTTTCTTTATTTCTATGGAACTGTGTGATGAGACGTGCAAGTCGGTCGCCTGATGGGTGATGATGAGTTCGTAATAAAACCAATGTATTCCAGTCTCATTACTATTGTACTTACTTACTTTAATTATTCATGTGTGTTTATAATACAATGGCCATCTTCACGTACGGCGCCCAAACTTGGTCTTTGACTGCTCAGCAGAGGTCCACACTCGAGATTTGCCACCGAGCAATGGAGCGCAGTATCCTCGGAGTAAAACTTACGGATGGTATAAGAAATACCATACTGCGCTCCAAAACTCAAATTACAGACGTCACCAAAAAAGCTGCCAGCTTGAAATGGGACTGGGCTGGACACGTCTGCCGCATGCCAAACAAACTTTGGGCCAAAATAACAACTGAGTGGCATCCTAACAACGGCCGACGGCCCCGCGGCAGACCTCGACGAAGATGGCGGGACGACTTGGACTCGTATAAAGAAGACTGGACTACACTGGCGATCAATTGTGAAATGTGGAAAAATGGAAGGGAGGCCTTTGCCCTGCAGTGGGACGAGCCAAGCTCCAGGCAGGCATATAATATAATATGATAATATAATATAATGTGTGATAATGTGTACTTAGTATATGTATGTTTATGTAGGCATTCAGAATTAAGCTATTATTTTGTATCTATTATTTTTGTATTTTAGTTTATTTTATTGACATTGTTTATGTTTTTAGTATTATTGAAGACCTTACATCGCAGTTTTTAACATTTTGATAATTCCTCTCCATCCAAAGGTTGTGTGGAAGAGATCGCTTATCATATATATATTATATTATGATAAGGCCATAATATAATAAAATTGACCCATTGTAACACATTCTTTAATTGTTTTTATGTAATGTCTTCAATTTAATGTTTGCAATAAACCGATTATCTATCAATCTATCTAGAAACTTCTCGCTATCATCCGACATCAGCTAACAATAACTCTGCGCGACAATATGTAAGTCTACATCAACGCCAAGTCTAAGTCCAAACAACTAAGTACTAATCCCACGAATCCCACACAAGTCTCACGAACACAAAACAATCAAGTACAAATTACAAGCCATGCTCGTTAACCTGCTTTCATCGAGTCATCTATCCGTCATACACTGGATCGTGCTCATTTGTTCATTCCAGGTTTTGTTCTATGTGAGAATTGCTCGGGTTTTAGTGAGTGCCGTCACTTGCTTTTGAATCGCCAAGATCCTTATATTTTATACTAGCTGCGCCCCGCAATTTTGCTCGTGGTTTTACGAGATACACAGTAGCCTATGTCCTTTTTCGGGACCTACATACCAAATTTCAAAATTCGTTCTGTAATTGGCGTGATTGATTATAACGCTTTATTGTACTCCAAAAACATAACAAGAACAAATTAAAAAATAACTGAAATATTGGCGTGGTTGAGTAACAAACATCCATCCATCCATCTATCTATCCATCCACCCATTCTCATAAACTTTAGCATTTATAATGTAAGAATGATGTTATGTAGGATACAAAACTGAATTAGGTATTAGATTTTAAATTGGATTGCATAAAATCCTTTCCATGTTCTTGCTACCTTTTTCATCACTTAACTCAACAAATTATATTCAAAAACATGAGCGCTATAATCTCAGCAGATGATTCCAATGTATTTAAAAATCAGATTTTAAACAATCTACATAAAATGTTATAAAAGAAAGAATAAATATGCATATCCCAGGAAATAAAAGGTCAACTGAATATTCAAAACCAAAGGAATGTGTCATCGACTTTGGGATTCTCGACATACCGCTTTTGACAAGTTTCTACCAATCATTTGCTTATCAGCATTCAGGCGAGATCCGTTGGTCCATACTAATTTAATCGAACATTTCGATATTAGCATATTGAGTATCAATTTTGAGGCAATAATGACTAAACGGCGGCTTCCACTTCCAAAATAAATATCAACAAAGATGAAGATTATTAAATTGAAACAAGTTCTTATCGGTATTTGTGTAATCAGAATTAAAAGATTGATTAATCGGATTTTATGATGTGAAAGTTGATGTGCGGAGAAAAGTGGTTTGACGGTATTGCATGGGCCGAGAGTGTAATAATGGTTATAATATCCAGGTGGAAGTCAGTTCTAGTTTGCCTACAAGTTTCGCAGAAATCCATGCCAAGTCGTCGAGCAGTTACAGCGTGAAGAAGTAACAAAAACACTAACACACTTACAAACTTTCGCATTTATAATATTTGGTCTTTGCGGCTTCAGGTCTGCTCGAATAGATGAGTTTTGAGGCACGTATTAAGAAGTATCTGATCAAGAAGTAGAGTTAGAGCGAGTGTGGCTCAGTGGGAGCATGTGTGACTTTAGATCCGACACACCTGAGTTCAAATCCCGCTGGCCCTGCACCACAGACTTTCTTAAATTATGTGCGGATTTAACACTTCCTCTAAAAAACAGTGATGGAAAACATCGTGAGGAAACCGGCATGTCCAAGAATTAATCACAAAAATTCAAGGACATGTGACATCTACCAACCCGCACTGAGCCAGCGTGATGGATTATGGTCCACATTGTCTCTAAGAGAGAAGGCCCGAGTCCCAGCAGTGGGAACGTGATGGGCTAATGATAGTGAAGTAGAGTTCCTTAGTGATTCTTCCTTTTTAATGGTTTATTAATAAATATTCCATGATATATGGATTAAAAAGTCAGGGTTTGAATTAGAACTAGATAAGGTATTGCCAATAATAAAATATCTAAATACTGGTGGTAGGTTTCTCGTGTACGAGAGGCCGTCTGGGTGGGCCACCACTTTGCTAATTATTTTGTCGCTAAGCAGTAGTGCTGAAGCATAAATGTGTTCGGTTTAAGGGGCATTGTAGCCAGCGAAATTACTGGGCATTATGAGACTTAACAGCTCAGTCTCAGGGTGACGAGCGCAGTGCAGCGGCACGCAGGATTACGCAAAAGGGTGGTGCTGTTACTGTTATGGGCTGGCGTATTGCTTAATTTGCTAAAGACATGGTTACAAATAATTTCCTATCCAAAGAAAACTTTTAATAACCGCTCCCGAAGTGGGACGATGTTAATGTATAATCTTAAATAATAACATAGAGTTATGAGTCTTAGAAATCGCCACGAAAGTAGACTATTTCCCTATTGACTTTGATGTTTCTATACATACTTATACCTACGGTTATCGTAGAAATAATAACACGTTGATGTACTCCAGATTTTCTAATTGGTATGTTATTTTAATAGATAGAAAGTCGATTATTGAATACTTGAGTGACATTACCTATTATTTATTCTGGGACATTACTAACGCTGGTAGTTAAGAGCCTTTATGCCTAGTGCGTCCGCTTGACTTAAGGTATTTATCGGTGTGCAGCGAGTGCAGCGACACGATCCTCCGCACCCGAAGATGCCCGAAGCTTGCGGACCTTCAATGACAAAACAGTGTGGAATTAAAAATTTGATCCTCTTTGTGGTATTTGTTTTTGGGGATTACTTATTTCACCTATTCATCCACTATACACAAAAGTATTGGTTAAGTATAATCTTCGCATAATGTGATACACTCTATTTTTGAACAGGTAAAGATGCATGGAACATTTCGCTTCTGCCAAGTAGCCAATTGGCACATGAGAAACATAATATTGTCAAAAACAAACATAATGTAAGAAAAGTTCTAAAAATGTGCCCGAGAGATACGGTTAGAAACTGAGGGAGTTCCGTACCGTATCTTCTGGGTAGTGGATTATTTTTCATAATCTGATTGCTTACCATCAGCCACGACCAGCTCGTCTCGTCATTCATTTACATGATAATAATAAAAAAATAAAAGGTAGGTATATAAATTTACAAACAAACGAAAAATATAGTTATGTCTAATGTTAGAGTTTTGACTTCACGAAACAGATTTCGCCGGTGTAACGGAAATTTAAAATAATACAAAATAATGTCGTCCATCAGTCACGATCCTCAGTTCCCATGGCGCATGGCGTGATATTTATGAAACGACTGCACGTATGGAATATTTACCTACGGTGAACACACCATAGAAATCGCGCTGTCTCTACCAAACGGGTAAAGTTGGAGAAAGACGGAGATTTTTGAATGAAAATTAAATAGATGCTTTTGCTGAAGCGAAATAAGTTGTAGAAGTAACTGTTTGTGATTTGTTGCTCAAGTTGAGATTTATAATGTAGTCTCAACAAATTTATTTAGCTCAAGAACCCTGCAGTAAGCCTGTTAGGAATTGCACATAGCGATAATGGCGCCCGTTCTAGCATTATTTTTATATATGTGCGTTTTTCCCTGTTTTGGTGTTCAATAATGTATTATTGTACTGATTGCTCCCCGTGGTTTCACCCGTAGTTTTCAAGAATAAAGAGTGTCCTATGTCCTTTTCTAGAATTTCAAGTACATGCATGCCAAATTTCATCAAAATCCGTTCAGTAGTTTTTGCGTGATTGAGTAATCTATCCTCACAAACTTTCGCATTTATAATTTTAGTAGGGTTGTAATTTTACCCACATTAAATTAATTATTTTACCCACATTAAATAAAAATTTAGAGAAATATGTTTAAAATAATAAACGTAATAGATTAAAAATCTAAAAAAACATTTTTAATGGATTTAGAATGCATTGTTATAGATTTGTGAGCTAACCTAAAATTTTAGCCGAATACCTAATCGGGAAGTGCTCGAAATTTGAGTTGCAAGATTTCACCTGAAAAAACAGATAGACAAACAAGAAAGTGACTTAATATAATCAACAACATTATTTATTGCCAATTATGATTTTGTAATTTATTTCCTTTTTTTATACTTGAGATTACCTTTTTTAAGTAAAGGAGTAAATTTGTAATCAAACGGTCTGTTGCTTGATGGCAAACGGTCATTGTTACTAATGGACATCTGCACAATACGTTTTACATCGTTTGGTGTTTGAGGCGTGCTCATAATCCACCAGTCAATGACTCCCAGATCTCACACTGAGTTTCACCGCAAAAGTTTTCCAAAATCCAAACGTACCGCAAAAACATCACTCGGGTGAATTTCACTTGATATTTTAACCAAGACATTGCTTTTTAACGATAATATAAGTGGAGAATAACGTTTAATGCTCGAATGTAGCAATTTCAATGATTCAGATAAGTTTTTATTAAGCTGTAATTTCTGCGGTGATGGAGATTGTCTTTTTGTTGTCCGGCTTTGGTACATTTTGGTTAACGACAAATTAAACTTAAAAAGGGATCAAGGATCAAGACCAACGATGCTGGTTGCAATATTGAAATGTAAGAGAAAGGAGATTATTATATTTATTTATTTGTACCCTTAATAGATCTATGTTTGGCCACTATCTCGCCTGATGTGAAGCGATGATGTGGCCTAAGATGGAGCACATAGATCTAGAGAGAGACGGCAGTTGAGAGGCGGCATATGAACGGCTCCACGTACATTTTTAGTAGTAACTTAAAGCTATTCTGTGATGACCACACATTTTTACCTACTTAAGCAAATAATATCGAGTGCTATTACGTTCGCCGAACGATTCACACATGTCACGCTGAATGTGAATCGTCAGCTAACTTTTGTATACTATATATTTACTTCGGCCAATAAAAATGAAAATATTCGGCATCGCCGGTGTTTTCTACTTTCTGCCGCACTCCAGAGCTACTTACTACTACAACTAGTATTTATTACTCAACTACATTTTAATGTACGGTCGAACTGGACTATACAATATACATATGTAATAATAATAATAATAAAAGCCTTTATTAACAATCTTACAAGAAACAAAAAAATACAATGGTCATACACCTAAAGACTATAGAGATAAGAATCACTTTAAAGATTGTCTTGCTTTTCAGCATAGGCCTCCCCTAGAGCTTTCCACATTGTCCGATCTTGTGCCTTCCTCTTCCAAGTCGTTCCTGCTTTTCTTATAATGTCGTCCTCCCATCTTCTACGGGGTCTCCCTTTTTTCCTTTTATTTTGTCTTGGACACCAGTCTAGGACATCCTTTGCCCATTTGTCTTATATACATACATATAAATAAAACAATAAATATATGACTCGCGCCAAACTTTATGGCTACTGACCGGCGTGACACGTGACCTGCGCAGTTTACAATTTTGTACTTATAATACTGAGAAAGTAAATTCAAATTACGCGTAAAGACTGTTCTAACAGGCCTAGCGCACTCCGCACTGTAGGTATGAAGCTACAAGTACCTAGCCGGACGCCGGCGGGTCGTGCGTCATTACACGTGCCGCGTCAGAAGAGATAAGAGCTATGCGATAGAAAGAGAGGCGCTCTGTAGGTTAATATGACTGGTAGGTTCATAATTATGAACAGTATACATATAGAAGTATATAGTATATAGAAGACAAAGATTCTGGGAAGATTCCACTTCTGCAAAACTTCCGAATAAAATTAGTTACTTGATTCCTTTTGTAAGCATAATGTCCATCACGCTGAAAAAAATAGTGAATCGTTTCAATATCATTGCCGATATCTCCTGCACAAATTAAACAGCAAAACCGTTACTCGTTTCCATCTAAAGCTTAATTTACAGCCTTAATTAATTGCCATAGACATAAAAACCGAAATTAGTATACCATTAACGAGTGCCTGCGAGATTGCACCTACGCTGTTCCACACCGCGCGCGCTCATAAACCTTTTCGCGGAAGGTAATATCTCCTACATCATAGATAATTCCGTTTATTCTTAAACGCGACGTTATATAAATGCTAGAGGTACGAATAACGGATACAGGTTTTATAACTAACTAGCTTTTTCCCTTGACTTCGTCTGCTTGGACGACAGAGGAAGTTCATTCGTCTTTTAGCAAGACATGTCCAGTGTATGAGAGCGCGTACTACAAAGAGATCACGCTGTATCTTCCCACCCGATGTTGATGTAACATACCCTATAATCTAAGTTGGGACTTATACTACAAAACCCCGAAAATTACATCAAAATCTGTTTAGCAGTTTTTGATTAAAAAAATAACAAATATACAAACACACAAAAAAATTAAAAACCGTAGATTTATGTTGAGCACCCTCGAAATAGTCGATCCCGGTTGGTTTTTAACCCCAAACGCAAAAAGGAGGGGAGTTATAGACCACTATGTATCTGTCTGTGGCACCGTAGCTCTTAAACGGGTGAACCGATTTAGATGCGGCTTTTTTTATTTGATAGCAGGTTTACTAGCGGCGCTTCTTAGACATGCTTTATCAAAATCTGTTCACCCGGTGTTTGGTGGGGGGTTTTTTAAATTATATTTTACTGAAATTAACTTGTTCAAAAAGATCTTTAATGTACAGAATTCCATTTTCTAGTAGTATAGATAGATAGATAGAAGTGTAGCTGCTAATAAAACTTTTAATATTGTGTAAAACGGGACCGAGAGATGCCATACAAACATCTAAATCGCTAATTATTTTTACCAGGTATATGGATATTGTAAAATTCATTGAAAGTAATGAATCAGTAATTTCATATTTTATTATCCGAACAACTGATGAATTGCGCTATAAAGATAAGGTAAAACGGGTGGAAGAAACTTAACCGATTGACTAGGGGCCCGATGGCCAAGTCGGTTAAGGCGTCCAACGGTATGTTAAGAACGATTCTAATCTTGCAAAAGCAAATCATTTTTCTTCTTGTATTACGTTATTGAGAACTACACTTGTGCAACCGAAGTCACTCGTGGTAGATGTCTCGTATGCGTGAGGCCGTCTGGGTAAGTACCACCACTTTTCCAGTTATTCTGCCGCCAAGCAGTAGTGCGCAAGCATTACTGTGTTCTGGTTTGAAGGGCATTGCAGCCAGCGAAATTACTGGGCATATGGGACTTACTATCTGATCTCGGGGTGATGAGCGCAATTCAGCGCTACGCAGTACTTTTTATGGTATGTATTAAAAGTTCTGGGTGGCACTACTATTTTTATGGGCAAGCGTGGCGCTAACCATCAGGCGAACAACTTGCTTGTCTCATTACTCAGGTACATTGATCAACAAGCGATAAAAAACCAAGAAGAGTTGAGAAGAGCTAGTTGCACGTTTTGTGAGGCAATAACAAGTTTAATACAACCACAGAATACTAAGGGACAGAAGCATCACTCCGCAAAGATATTTAAACAAATAGCGACTCTTGCTATGACGCAATAAAATTCAATTCAGCTCGCGTAGCGCTGCATACCTACCAGTCATATTAACCTACAGAGCGCCTCTCTTTCTATCGCATAGCTCTTATCTCTTCTGACGCGGCACGTGTAACGACGCGCGACCCGCCGTCGGTGTCCGGCTATGTACTTGTAGCTTCGTACCTACAGTGCGGAGTGCGCTAGGCCTATTACAACTGAAGATTACGCCCATTATATTCAAGATTACGCATCTTTGATACAGCATCTACTAAAACCTAGAACACGCTGCCTGCAGGTTAATAAAAGATGTCATATTCAATCAGAATTTACAGCTTACAGCCGAGGCATGTTTCAAAGATTAACTTCCCAGTTGTACGTTTTGATGAACAAGTGTCATATAATTTTTGTGTGACATCCTTGTTTGAATAGTAGCATGAAGTTAGAAATTGACACGGCACCTTATTCAATGAGAGAAGTTATTACAGTAGGGCATCTACGCACAAAAGTACTGATTAAGATTTAGACCAGCGCTGATGGTATGACCAGCACAACGCTGAGTTGAGGCCGATTCGCAACAATTTTTTTAAATTTATCTTTTTAATCTGATGAAAAACTATTTATACTATTTTTATGTCACATGCTGTATACCCATAATTTGTTTAATTTGTCTGTAAATAAATGTCTGATTATTTTTATTTTCACACTAAAATTATGAATGGGAAAGCTTCTAAGTAAGTATGTTAATTTGTCTGTGTGTTTGTTACTTCTTCACAGCTAAACCGGTTTGAGTGAAATTCGAAATAGAGATTGCTTATGCCCTGGATTAATATATACTTTTATCCTGGGAAACCACGGGTGAATCCGTAGGGAGTAGCTAGTATTTTTATAAGCAACGTAAACAGCGTTGAACGTTGGTTTTATTAAGAAACCCAGTGAAAACTATTCTTTAAGTGGTAGGTCTCCCTTATGCGGGCTGCCGTCTGGGTAGCTGCCACCGCTTTGCCAGTTATTCTGCTGCCAAACAGTAGTGCGCAAGCATTACTGTAAACCGATTTGAAAGGCGTTGTATCCAGCGTAATTATATGAGACTTAATATCTGATGATCTGATCGAAAAAAAATTGAATATATCAACCGGGCATAAACAAGCGAGATCCCTTACTGCCAAAACAAATTTTCACTGCACCGTCCAAGCCGGTGATTACACCTCACCCTACAATTTCTCGCTTCTGCAAACAGACTTCCTGATCGTAAATTAGGAGCTCAACAATGGTGCGAGCGGGACAAACGTCTTCGCGCGTTTCCGCCCGGTTTGGCTAATAAGCTGTGTCGAATGTTATAACCTAGTCTGAGTTGCAATGTTAGGGTGGCCAGTTGAGAAAACGGTTGTTTATTTTAAGGCTTATGTTTAACTAGCCACCGCCCTTCTAAACTACGTTAGTCCTTTCTGTTCAAGGTTGTCTGGAAGAGATCGCATTGAGCGATAAGACCTCCTATTGTTATGCTGATTACTGTGAAATATACTTGTTTTTCATTTACCTATTTTTAAGATTTTTAACAATATAGTGTTTATGCTATCTAACCACCAGATCTAACATGTAACGGCAAAAAGTCACTATACGAGTATATTGCCAAAAATAGTAAATGATCACAAAAAAAAAATCACCATTATAAAAAATAAATATCACCTAAAAAAATTGTAAATGATCACTAAAGTAGACTCTACTAAAAGTCTCGTTCGTCACCCCTTCATGTCGCTTACTATTACTTCGCTCCGCTGCGGAAGTCACAGGCTAGCTTTGCTCGCCACCTTCCCCCTTCGCTCCACTCGACCACGTAGGCTCGCTTCATACAGGACCTCCTTTGCGAGCTTCTGGCTCCGCGTTTTTATATATACACTCTAGGGGTAAGAGCGAGTTGGACCACGGAAGAGTGAAGTGCGGCAGTTCGATTTGGTGGCCATTTACTAAATTTTATCTGCCGATACAATTTTTGGATAGAAGTGTATGGGATCTCAAACATTATTTTGATGGTCATTATATTTTATTCCTTATTTTAACGCCAATACAAGTGATTAATTGTCATTTAATTTTTCTTTGGCTATTTTATCAAGCGATTTTATCAGTTGTCGATAAAATCCCTTCCCATCCATCCATCAGGTCTGAAATGGTCCAGCACTGGCTCAATTGCCAAGTTAGTTATGACGTCGGAACAGTATTCCGTAGAATCCCGTATGAGATTCAAGCAAATATATGTCTTGTCTTTGAGTATTTTAACAAATGTGTGGTTACTCCAGATGTGACGTAACATCCAGTCACGGAGTGCATAATTCATGTTTAACGTAAGGACGGGCACGTCACAAGTGTGGGGGCTGAACCTTACAGCCTTTGTGGTGTAGTGGTGCGGTAGGTTGGCTCAAATCTTATACACCACTGAAGTTGCGGGTTCGATGCCCACGACGGGACAAATGTTCGTGACAGAAAAAAGCGCAGGAATAAAATTTGCTTTGTGTCTGGGGGTTGAAGGACCATTGTCCTCATAGTACCTAGTTCAGGTAATCCTAGTTAGGGTTTCACTTTTAATTTTACATTTTCATGTACCATGGCGCAATGATGATTTTAATAACAATGCTTTTTGAGAGAAGTAATGTCCAATAAAGTAATTTTGACATGGTTCTTAATATGTTGTAGGATACCTACTTATGTGTTGATTGCACAAGAGTGACGTAAGGTGAACCTCGTAGCACCACCGGCCGCGCAACTTTGATCTACATACGAGTATATGTAATTTATTCGTAGTTGTAGAGTTGTAGTGGTATGAGGATCGGTGGTGCAATTGAAAAAGGGACCGTTGTATGGTTTTCTCTAATCTAATGTGTCAATCCTTTTGGCAGTTTCCCGAGGTTTCTCAAATAGTTCCTTGCAAATGTTATAGTACGTGTTACAATTAACGTTCAATAAGACTTCTTCAAATCTGTCTTTGCAAGAAATGAAAGGCTTTTTAACCGACTTAAAAAAAAGAGGAGGTTCTCAATTCGACGGTATGTTCTTTTTTATTTATTTTTTTGTATGTTTGTTACGCGTTTACTCCGCCAATTATGAATTGATTTTGATTTTCTTTTTGTTTGGTAGGTTATACTTCAGAGGTGGTCCCATATAAATGTTATCGATATTGATTCAGCACTTTTTAAAAAAAATTACAAAAACAAATATATTAGTTTAGTGTTGAATTCGGTTCTTGTTTGTTTCTAAAAAATATTTTATTTATTTGTTTATTTAGACTACAAAAAAAAACTCGCTTCAAATGCGAGGTACTTGAAGTGAGCTTCCTGAAAGTTCCACTGATTTGGCAACACAAAATGGCTGACACCTAACTTAGGTAATTACCTAATAGCCTGTTATTTAAATAATAAAGCTATTGGTTGTCAATAAATAAATAAATAATTGGTGATAGCAGAGATAACTTCTTCATCAACGACCTATCTATACATAAATTAACCTATGAGAAGTTGAATCGCATACAAAACTAATTGCGACCAGCACCTTGCAGACGCCATTTTGCGAAACAGCTCAACAAAATGGCCGCCTATTTTGGTACAGGAAACGCGTATCTGTCACCAGCACTGCATTGCAAGTAAGCATTGTATGATAATCGCCGCGCCGACAAAGTTTAACCGTGTGGCCATGGAGTAGGCGACATTGATATCGCATTAGAGAGCAAGATTTAATTATTGTTGGTATAATAGTAAATTGCAACGTGATAATGCTTTATTGTATGCCTTTTGTTAGATTGGATAGTAGATTATGAATTTTATAAAAAATATCCCTTTTTGGTGTTTGTTTTTAGTTTAAACAAATTAAAATTGAGATGTCGTTGAAATATATTCGTGAGTTCATTTCATTAAAATGAAATCACATTTTTTATAATTTACGACTCACACTGCATTAAGTTATACAAAAAAATACTAACGGTTATACCTACTTTAAATCATATCACACATTATAAATACGAAAGTTTGCGTATGTGTGTTTGTCTTCACGCCGCAACGGCTGAACAGATTTTAGTGAAAATCAGAATGGAGATAGCTTATATCTTAGATTAGCACATAAGCTGGAAAATGCGGGTGAAACAGCGGGGTGTAGCTAGTTACTAAATAAAATCTAGATAAAAACACATTTTCTGCATTAAACTTAAGGAGATAAGTGATAAAACAAGCCGGACAAGTGCAACTTTCACTGCTTATACTCATAATTTATAAATTAGAATTGCGAATTATGTCAGAGCTACAAATGATTACTTGAATTATGGCTCGCTTAAATGTTACAAGGATCGTAAATACGACTGCACTGACAGCTCTGACGCGGCTATGCACTATATAGTTTATCGCTGAGTTACTTTTCTATTTACTTACGATGTCCCTAATTTCTGTGTACATTTCTAAATTGGTTTTGTAATTATTATACACTGCAACTGCTGTATTTTTCTCTGCCTCGTCAATTTAAGGATAGTAAATCTTTTTAATAAAACACTTAAATTAACTGGCAGTATTTTTATCTTTATTGTGTTTTTTATTGAATAGCTACAATGGTCTTCACTGCCGTCCATGGCAGCTTGCCAATATTTATTTTAATATCTGAGGGTAGTGGAGTCATAAAACTTCACATTCGTGAGAACCTCGCTGAATATTTAAAACGGATTCTTAAAATAACATTGAAATGTCAAAGTGGTAGCCACTTAGGTGGTGGCTTAGGTCGTAATAATTATAATTTATACATAATCAATTGACTTTAAATTTAAGTCCCAAAAATCTCAATTTTTAACAACCATATAATATTTATGAATAAACACATCAATTCTGATGTATCTTTGAAGTCCAAGATCGAATGTCGATAAAATTTATATGGGACCATGTTGAAGCTTTTTTGCTGAACCCAATGCCAAAGTATTTTCCAAATTAGTTTATAAACGACGGAGTTCCGAGGTTGAGGAGGAACATAAAAAACCAAAAAAAAATACAGTCAAATAGATCCTTTTTTGAAGTCGGTTAAAAAACAATCGAATTGAGAACCTCCTCCATTTTTTTAAACAGTATAAAAATAAAAACTAGCTAAATCGTATCGCTAGTTGCATGGCCGCATCCTAATTCGCGTTTCGTTCGCCTTATTCCCTTATCCGCTACGAAATATGGATATTATTGTTATTAGGGATGCGTCGTGACGAGCGCGATCATTGGCCAGCAGTTGGCAATCATTGGCGAGTAGTTTTAACAAGGTACCCTGAGTTAGTGCGCGTGTTGAGGAAGAATGTGATTCGAGTCGTATAAGTTGGTGCTGTTTGGAATGTGTATGTGACATTAGATTGTGGTAATAGGGCTAGAAGATTGTAAGGACTGAGTTATATGTGACACTCTTACTTTGATGGTACAGAGTACTGAATCCTTTACAATTTCTTCACGCTGGCTTTTGAAACATCTCGCGTGGTAATGCTAGACTTAAGAACTTAAGATTTCGTGTGTGGAGTACTGTTGCCATCTAGGACGGTTCAGCCAAATACCAGCTAGAAGCATTGGAAGCTGAGGTCAAACGTAGATCTATGAAATACTAGCTGCGCCCTTCGGTTTCACCCGCGGTTTCCCGGGATAAAAAGTAGCCTATGTGTTAATCCAGGGTATAAGTTATTTACATACTAAATTTAATGCCAATCCGTTTAGCCATTTCCGTTAGCCATCCGTTAGCGTGAAAGAGTAACAAACATCCATACATCCATACATCGATATATACAAACTTTCACGTTTAAAATGGGTATTAAGTGAGGATAAGGATTAAAATAAATTATTTTTCAAAAAAAACTAAACCGACTTCAAAACCACAAATGGCACTCAAAAGTAAAAAATAAATTAATATAATTATCATAAGCGCTACCCACTCATATATTTGAAGTCGGTGCCAGCCAAGTCTAATAGGTAGTAGATAAATACTATGTATATAGTAAGTACTACTTGTAGGTAGTATTTATCTACTACCTTTTAGACTTGGCTGGCACCGACTTCAAATATATGAGTGGGTAGCGCTTATGATAATTATATTAATTTATTTTTTACTTTTGAGTGCCATTTGTGGTTTTGAAGTCGGTTTAGTTTTTTTTGAAAAATAATTTATTTTAACCTTTTTAGTGAAAAACAAGTTTTAATTAAATTAATTTAAAAAGTTTTTAAAGACAAGCCTATATGATCTAGAAGCCACATCATGACGAAGTTTAAAACGGGCTATCACAATTAAATTTATGTACAAAAAAAAATCATGTCTGTCCTATTCTCTGTTGAGGAATTCCCTCGCCGGAAGTCAATCCTGGGTGTATCTGCCATGTCATGATGGAATTTAGAACAGGCTATTATGGTTAAATCCATTTACGAAATGTTGTGTCTGTACTATTCACCGTTGAGGAGTTCCCTCACCGGAAGTCAACCCTGGGTGAAGCAGGTGAAGCAGTCGAATACAACCTCCACCTTTAGAAAGTTGGTTACGAAAAAAACAAGAACCGACTTGAAGATTAAACTTATATTTTTTTGTTTTTGCTATTTTTTTCAAAAACTACTGAATGATTTTCGATAAAATTTATATGGGACCACCTTTGAAGTATTACCTACCAATCAAAAAAAGAATCATCGAAATCAATGCATAATTGGCGGAGAAATCGCGTAACAAACACACAAAAAAAAAAAAAAAAAAAAAAAAAAACATACCGTCGAATTGTAAACCTCCTCCTTTTTGAACTCGGTTAAAAATATCAATAGTTTAGATTGATTAAACAATAAGATTAGCGACTTTGAATTTCGTATGAAATATTACAGTATCATTATAATTTGGCTTATGAATCAAATAAGACATTTCGACACTCGAATGACGTCAAATAATAAAAACGTATGTGGTATCATAACATAACATTATGGCATCATATTATATAACATTTTTAACATCTTATCATAAAATTCTTTTGTATTTACAATAACCTACTGACAGACAATGCGCAACCTTAACCAGAGACTTGAAATTTTCGGACGCAGTATTTTTTCATTTTTTTACTTATAAGGGATTCAATAAAAAAGTAATATAACATAATAGCTAACAATCTTACAAAAAAAATACAATGACACAAAAGAAATGGCACCGAAGACACCGATAAGCATAGTACAGTTCAATGATTGTCTTGCTTTTCAGCATAGGCCTTCCCTAGATCTTTTCCAATAAAATTACGTCCCTAATAAAAACAGGTTTAACTCATAAGGGTTACATTTTTATACATTAAACCCTGACCTGAAAAGGCGTATGACGTCGCGGGCAACAGCTATAGCACATAACCCCTGCGTGAATACCTCGTGCCGAAGACATCCGCTGCGCAAGCGCACCGCCCTCGTTTGCTTGGTTGTCGATTTGATTTGCAGATGAGTGCGCAAATTGTGACGCAAGTGTTGAACTTAAGCGTGACATTATGCTTTTGCAGTATATTATACACTATAACTGGTGGTAGGTTTCTCGCATGTTAGAGGCCATCTGGGTGGGTACCACCTTTTTGCCAGTTATTCAGCCGCCAAGCAGTAGTGCGCAAGGATTAAAGGTTGAAGGTGTGAAGGGCATAGTAGCCAGTAAAATTACTGGGTATTATGAGACTCAACAGCCAATTGTCTCAGGGTGAAGAGCGCAGTGCAGCGCCGCGCAGGATTTTGCAAGACAAAGTTCTGTGTGGTGCTGTTATTGTTATGGGCTGGCGTATTACTTACCATCAGGCAAATGACCAGCTCGTCTCGTCATTCAGTTACATAAAAAAAAGTAGAAGAATGCGCTTCATAATAGGGATATATTTTATCACTATTTAGACCTTTTCAGCCCACGTAATAGATGATTTAAGCCGTGAAGAAATTTGGCATTTAGACGAATGACAATTATTACAGCTACAAAATAAAGCATATAATATTTTACCTTAACTAGAGGCTGTTGGCAAATGCAATAAGCCCGTAGTTGCGCAAAAGGACGCGCATGTTTTCGTGTCTCTGTTTTAAAGTATCAATTAATAGACGACGATAAGATTTTTGCCCTGCCTTACTTGAATACAACTATCAGTAACCAACTGACACTTATGAAACATAATATTGTCAAAAACATATTTTAACAGAAGTTCTAAAAAAATGCTCCTCAGCTTCTTGCCGTATCTTCTGAGTAGTGGTTCTTTTTCCGGCACGGTGGTAGAGTTCATAAGTGCGTCTGTGATGGCAAAATTAAATAAAGAAATATTGAACTTTGAACTTTGAATCTAAAGGCTGATTGGTATTTGTCGAGTGTTCGATAAAAACTCACAGCAATTGCGCTAATTGATGTGGAACAGTTGTTCGACAAGCTTAAGCCTTAGCTGTGAATCCAATCTTGGCACAAAAAGCTTCATAAATGACTTAAATTTATTTTCACACCCGTCAAAGAATATCTTCGTAAGGAATACATTCTTGGCACCTAAAAGTCTTTGTTTACACCACAGGCCTAACGTCAAAGTTGGCACTGCACTAAAGCACTTCGTTCGCAGTGCACGCCTACTAAAGATTAATTAACTACCTAATATGAATTGTAGATTCATTGTTTTATTTGTTAATGTAAAGGTGACATCCGGTGCGTTGTGGTGATGCAGATGGGTTTGGAGAATTTGGCAACTTAGCGGTGGGAGTGTTTGGCAAACGGCTAAGATTAGTTCATGATAAATGCACTAAGGCTGAGCCGACCTTGGCGGTCAAACGGTTAAACAACCCAAATCAGCATAATTAATAAAGTTATAATCTGTTTCAGTGCGGGATTCTTTGATACGTCTATTTTTGATATCATTATCATCATCATCATCATCATCCCATCACGTTCCCACTGCTGGGACACGGGCTTTCTCTCATAGAGAGAGTATGGGCCATAATCCACCACGCTGGCCCAGTGCGGGTTGGTGGATGTCACATGTCCTTGAATTTTTTGATATAAATTCTTGAACATGCCGGTTTCCTCACAATGTTTTCCTTTATCGTTTTTAGAGCGAGTCTTAAATCTGCACATAACTTAAGGTGGGCCAGTGGGATTCGAACTCTAAATAAATAAATAATTATTAAATAAAATACAATTATTTATTTAAACATTCGTAATATCTTTACAGAAAACCTCAAAAATTAACTAAACAATATTTTTAACTGACTTCAAAAAAGGAGAAGTTTCTCTATTCGATTGTACTATTTTTTAAATTATTTTTTATGTTTGTTACCTCAGAACTCCGTCATTCATAAACCGATTTGGAAAATTCTTTTTGCGTTGGGTTCAGTATACCTACAAAATGGTTCCATATAAATTTCATCGATATTAGACTTCGAAGATACATTGAAGTCGGTTTTTTGTTTGATAAATCGATACTTGTTTTCGATAGACTTTAGTGCTATTTCATTAAATCTCAGGATATAATGATAAATATCAAAATGCTCAGACATGTTAATTATGATTGAAGTAGATGTAAATTGCTAATTGTTCTCATTTTTTTTTGTTACAGGTAAAAATCCCCAATATAAATTGGAAGTAAACGTTGGATAGAGAACGGAACTGGGTAATTGTAAGTTAGTTTTGTGATCAACAATTTTAGCTAGCTCTTAAGACTTATATCTTCACACTTCACTTTTAACACAACACTGATGGTAGGTGCCTCGTATGCAACAGGTCGCCTGGGCAGGTACCACCGCCTTGCCAGTTATTCTACCACCAAGCAGTAGTGCGCAAGCATTGCTGAATTCAGGTTTGAACGGCATTGTAACCAGCGAAATTACTGAGCATTATGAGATGAAGAACTAATTGTCTCTAAGAGCTCTGAAGAGCTAAATTCTCTGGTTGGTGCTGCTGTAGGTACCTACTGTTATCATGCGAACTATACGCAACTATACGCAGGCGTTTTGCCTCAAGTAAACAACCAGCTCGTCTCGTCACTCAATTACATAATTAGCGCGTTTCAGTAAATTTATATTAAAAAAAACCCCAGCACAAAAAGTTAAAAACGGCTTAACTGATTTTGATAAAATACATCTAAGAACCACTGCTAGAATACCTGCTTTGAAATTTAAAAAAACCGCATCCAAATCGGCTCACCCGTTTAGGAGCTACGGTGCCACATACAGACACATAGTCTGTTTATTATTTATTTGATTGATTTTATTTTATTTTAGCTAGATGACATATTGAATTTGTAAATTGACTGTGTGTTGTTATTTATTTTAATGGGTTTATTTATTGCGTGAAATAAATGTTTTTTTTTATAGTTGTCAAAACTATGACCTCTTTTTTGCGTCGGGGGTTAAAAAATAGATTTATTGTTAATTATTTTTAGTCAAAGATGTCCTACGCGCAATAGACTTCATTTTTATATACGACTCAATGCTTATTGAAAAGGTATTTGACATTGCGTTTCGTATTTTTAAGTGCCATAAAGCCTCAACTTGAAGACAGTTGGTTCATAAAATAATGCATTAAACATAAGCACATATAAACATAAGAATTAGCATAGCCTGATGCGAGCACACGGCCCCATTGTGCACCGCCGGTGCTCAACAATTGAATTATTGTTATTAAAAAAAAAAAACTGTGCATGCGAAAGCTTGACTGGTGTGGAAGTGATATGTAGCTTATCCAACTTCTAAGGTACTTAAGAAACACTTTTATAATGATTATAGTACCACAATAAGTTCTTGGTGCGTAGATTTTGGATGCTACCGAAATATTTTTTATGTTTCTTGTAGTAAGAAACATAAAAAATATTTCGGTAGCATGCATTATGTAAAGTACTTTTGATGGATATTTTTTTATAGAACTGAGTGATGTGACGAGCTGGTCGTTCGCCTGAAGGTTAGCGCCACGCCTGCCCATAACAATTGCAGTACACCCTGTACTTTTAGTAGCATAAAAAGCACTGCGTACCACTGCATTGCGCTCATTACCCCGAAACATCAGATATTAAGTCTCATATGCCCAGTAATTTCGCTGGCTACAATGCCCTTCAAACCCAAACACAGTAACGCTTGCGCACTACTGCTTGGCTAACGTACGTACGTGTGCAATAAATTTGGCGCGAGGTATACTGACCGAGCCAGTATAGAAATCTGCTACTTTGTATGGGCGTTTATGCTACTTTATATCAGCGCCATCTGTGGGCATGCCGTTGATATTATATGTGGCAGCTGAGATTACCACATCACTAACATTAAATATTTAGCTAATAAAATTTGTGTAATGAGTAAAATACTAACAAGTAAACAAACATAATATTAAGGAGGACAATGCTCAGTATAAGTTCCTCAATTATGTTTACTAAAGTCAGCGAACTTTAAGGAATTTGAATATAAAGAACATTACTTATTTAGCATGCGGCAGAGAATGCATCCGTTAAGTTTTTTTAAGATCTAGACGTGACGAGATCAATTTGCGATTTGGCTGCCATTTTGTAGCTCATTGCCAAAAAGACCGTCGCTTGCTCGCCAAATTTTATTTTGATCTCAATCTTTGTCTTCCGCAATTTTCACTCCAGCTCCAAACTAAGAATGTAGAAATACAAAGTGCATGAATAGTCTTACTTAAATAACCGGCCAAGTGCGAGTCGGACTCGCGCGCGAAGGGTTCCGTACCATCTATAAAAACGGAAAAAAAATTACGTTTGTTGTATGGGACCCCCTTAAATATTTATTTTATTCTGTTTTTTAGTATTTGTTGTTATAGCGACAACACAAATACATCATCTGTGAAAATTTCAACTATATCGGTTCATGAGATACAGCCTGGTGACAGGCGGACAGACGGACGGACAGCGGAGTCTTAGTAATAGGATTCCCGTTTTATCCTTTGGGTACGGAACGCTAAGAAGAATATGCCTCGGTTAGTAAAATTAGCTATCTTCATACTCCATATGGTAAATGTTCTTTCTCCAGGTGGCTTCCAGCACACAAGAAGGAAAGTTCCAAACTTTCCTTCCTGTGTGTGTCCTTACAGTAAGTTTTACGAGTACTAATAGAGCTATATATTTATATGTAAGTACGATTTCCACAAACAATACTATATATTTAAGTAAGTTTGTACCCTCAGAGATTCCTACCTACGAACCTCAAAATTAGACCGTATAACTATGCTTTACGTTTTTCAAATTGTTTTTATTGTTAAATGGGCATATTACGTTTGACGACATCTCGCCTGATGGAAAGCGAAGATGCAGTCTAAGATGGAACACGCTTGCCCATGAGATGCCTATTCACTCTAGACTTAAAGAGACACAAGTTGTAGCTGTTTGGGAACAAAGACGCCGGCAGAGCGTTCCACTCCTTAGCAGTTCGCATGATAAAGGAATCTGCGAAATGCTTATTACGGATAGGTGGAATATTAACGACGTACGGGTGGAACGACTCTCCCGCCTGGAAGTCCTTAAGGAAGAATGGAATGGCGAAGAAGGAAACAGGTCGTGCAATTCCTGGGCACACTCTCCGAAGTGCAGTCGTTTAAAAAGCGACAGACACCCAACTTTCCGTCTGTGTTCGAGACTTGTCAATTGAACTTGACTTGACTTCATAATTGATATAAAACGGCTAAGACTCACTGTAAACGTCGAAAATTACTCCGACCAGGTTTCGGACATTTTTATTTTTATTTTTATTTTTATTTATTATTATTATTTTTTATTTTTGTTTTTTACCTGGTCGGAGTAATTTTCGACGTTTACAGTGAGTCTTAGCCGTTTTATATCAATTATGAATAATAACGCTCACGAAACTTTTCAAAATCTAATTGACTTGACTTGTGAATTATATTCCTCTCTAGGTCAGTCCATTTTTTTTAATTAATTAACCTATTTGATCCCATTGCTGGGCAAAGGTCTCTCCCATTCAGGCAGTCCATTAGTCCATGCAAATCTCGGCGAGTGTTGCTTGACATTCCTCCTGCTCGAACTAAGCGTTTTGGTTCGACCTTTATAATGCGAACAGCTAAGGAATGGAACACCTTCCCAGCGTCTTTGTTTCCCGATTCTAATAATCTAAGTGTTTTCAAGTCTCGAGTGAATCGATATCTTTAGGCAAGCATGATCTATCGTCGACCGCGTCGTCACTTTCCATCAGGTGAGACTGCGACCAAATGCTAGCCTATTCGGTAATAAAAAAAAGGATACACATTTGTTTCGTTTTGGGGTTAAAACTATGTGGCCGAGGGGCAAACGCGTTTCTTTTCAATGAGCTATCCAGATGCCTCACAGAAACAACTGAATTATAGTAGGTAACTATTTATAAGTTGGTGTTTGCGTCGTAAGTAACTAATTTTTTTTTACTTGCTCTGACTCATAACGAAAACACGAGACATGTCCATAACCCGTCACAATCGATCAAAGCTAAACAGTTGCATGTTGTTATATTTTTGCCTTAATAACAGTCATAGTTCTATTATAATAATATAATGATGTTATAAAGTTTCTATAACAACATAAAAGGCCCGAGAAGTGTTACAGTTTCTAAGAAATTGGGACGTAATCTATGTTAACGTCATAATAGGTGCAGGCTAAAGTGAGGTCCATATACAGGATGGATTTTTGAGATGGGGCACTAGGGGCAGGTGCCTTAACCGTTATAGTTACGAGAAAACGTTCTTAGGAGACCATTACTTTTCAAAAAACTTTCCCATACAAGTTGTACGGAAAAACGATTAATCAACGCGAAATATTTTTTGTTGCCAATCAATCCTATTTCTAACTGTGATCAAAAGACTCTGAGGCCAACTGAAGTTTGAGGACAGAAAAAAATATTTCGAGTTGAATAATAATTTTTCCGTACAAAATGTATGGGGAAAGTTTTTGGAGATTTCTGTCATTTCAAGTACTCACTCACTCTTCAAGTATTTTGATCCCTACACGAAACAGGATCGATCGGCATAAAAAAAATAATTTTCGTAATTTGGCATTTTTTTCGCTGACTGTAATTTTTTTCCAAAATCTGTGAATGAAGTTCAGAATATCACAAAAAGCTATGGATTTTCTCCTTAGAACTATAACGGTTCAGGTACCTGCCCTTGGTGCTCCATCTGAAAAATCCACCCTGTATACCGCTTTCCGCAAATTGCCTACTACACAATATCATGAACTTAACTGTCTTTGACCGGATAGATGAA
Source organism: Petrophora chlorosata (assembly GCA_951640565.1). Classification (NCBI taxonomy): domain Eukaryota; kingdom Metazoa; phylum Arthropoda; class Insecta; order Lepidoptera; family Geometridae; genus Petrophora; species Petrophora chlorosata. The sequence continues at coordinate 16,391,413 of OX621197.1, forward strand.
GCAACCTTTTTAAAATTCTTGACGATAGTTATTTTTATATGTTGGCTTAAATAGCGACGATTATAGGTTTTATAAAGTCTAACTTATTTTTTAGTTTCATTTCTTAACTTTATTTATATTTCGGTTAAAAATTATATTTAAATTAAAATTCATTTATTTTTCTTTGTAACAACTTTGCTTGTGAGACCGTTACTAATAAACTAGGCTGTATGGCCTGTGCCTTAATAGTTAGTTTCTTCTCATTTTGTCAATTTCTTTTTGTTACACTAATAGGGGATCGGACGACTTTTCAGAAAGTGTTTTAATTTAACTACAATGAATATAAATAGCCATGAAATATACTATTTTAATTAAATAACGCTCTTAAAGTACCTTAAACTATGTTTAATTATTATGTTTCAATTATTGCCGCGCAAAAGGTCACCTCAAAACTTGTGATGTCATAGGTATGTCGGTAAAAAACGACAAACTCTTCGAAATAAAACTTGCAAAGAGATTCTAATACGTTTTGTGATGTTTGGGGACTATATTGTAGTAATGGAACGAAAAATTAGCAAAAATACATTTTATGAAAAGCAAAAACGTAAAATAAACACAAGCTTAACTCACGGCATTTGCCTACAAATGACGTCATGCGCTGTGATTGTTGTTTCGTTTGAGATGAAGAACAGATTATAAATGTCAGAATTATTTATTGATTTAAAAATATAAATCATTATTATTTCACAAAAATATTAATTGACTGATCTTTCTGGGTCGACGAACATTCGTTCTAACTACATTTTAGATTTTTTCTCGATTACTGTCCGATCCCCTATTCACATTAATTTTTAAATTTTTGTAAAGCAATTTTGCCTAATCATAAAACAATTAGTATTTTCAAAATTTTGTTCTGAATGATTGGTTTGACTCGCGGTTTCCCAGGATAAAAAGTCGCCTGTGTTAATCCAGGGTGTAAGCTATCTCCACACCAAATTTCACTAAAATCCATTGAGTCGATACAACATGAAGAGAAACATATATAACACACTTACATACATGTGGTAGGTCTCTCGTATGCGGGAGGCCGTTTGGGAGGTACTACAGTTTTGCCAGTTATTCTGCTGCCAAGCAGTAGTGCGCAAGCATTACTGTGTTCTAGCTTGAAGGGCATTATAGCCAGCAAAATAAGGGCATATGAGACTTAATATATGATGTCTCGGGGTGATGAGCGCAATCCAGTGCTACGCAGTGCTTTTTATGGTATTAAAAGATCTGGATGGCACTGCAATTTTTATGGGCAAGCGTGGCGCTTGCCTTCAGGCGAACGACTTGCTCGTCTCATCACTCAGTACAAAAAAAACATAACTTCTCTACAACTTCTAACCAATAGCTGCTTCTAAAACGGTATACCACTCCATAAATAACCCTTAACCTAGAGACCGCTTTACTACCTCTCCTGAATATCTCCAAGACAGATCGTGAAATTGTTTCTAAATATCACGACTTTTTCAATAAACAACGATTTCTATAAGCAACGGCTTCACGGCGAGAAAGCAACGTCATAGCAGATATATCTTTGCTTGTTATCTGGACTAACCTTGTTCAGACTTGGGAGGAATGTCTTAAAGGAAATGCCAAAATGAGAATAATTTTGTTAATTTTAAATAACGCGAAACGATGGGTTGATCCTGATATCCCCAAGTTTTCGCCCCAGTGGGCCTTTTATAAAGGGGGGGTTATCAGGAAGAACTTTTTGAGGTGTCCCTCACTTATATAAAGTTGGGGTCATTAGGAAGAATTGTCCGGGGTATCGCCAACTTACAGGCAAGCGAGAGATATTATTCTTGTCTGTGTATTCACTTGAGTTATATGGCATTTTTGAATAAAACGATCACATAGGGTACACTGTAAATATGCAGTAGTAGGTACTAAGTAGGGTAAATAATAAGTAGATAGGGTAGGTACTAAGTAGGTACTAAGTAGGTACTAAGTAGGTACTAAGTAGGTGGAAATAGGGAACCAAGAGCTACAAGGAGCTCACGAGGATCCAGGGATATAATTGCGCTTTTATTTTCTATGTACAAATATTTGTCTTTTATAGCGGGAATCGAACCCGTTAACTACTTGGTATATGAGATAGCTTGCCTGCATAACCACTACACTCCAGATACTGTCAAATATATGTATGCATTGTATGTACATAATACTGATAGTGATGACATTACTTCAATCCAGTAAGGTATTATTCTGGATTTTAGCGTTCAGAAATGAAGTGTCAACCCACACGAACTAAGACATCCAAAAATTGATCATAAAATTGATACATATAAAAATGGAATGTGTTAAAGTTTTCACTTTCTAACAATATGAGAGCTCATATCGTCAAACTTTCAATAAAACAGTAATAACATAGTCTAGATATCATTTCCATCATTTGATGCTTATTCAGCCAATGAGAGAGCAGCAATATTTGAAATAAAACTGTCATTTATGTCACATAATCCAGTATCAACCAGATTATTACGAACTGTTAAATGAAATAGACCGTAACGTTATTGATATAAAGCGTATATTTCAATGAATTGATTGTTTAAGGGAAATTACTATAAAATTAAAGCTTATTGCGTCTTCATTGGACATTGCAGTGGTAATAGAACCGCTTTCTACATTACATGAACCTATAAAATCTGTGGGTTGCAATACTTTCCATCTCTTACTATATTTATTACCTAAATATACATAAATTTCTTTGTTAGGAAATAACTTGTAAGCCTTTATTTTGGGACAAATTACCACGTTTTTATTAAGTCACTTTCTTGTTTGTCTCTCTGTCGCTCCAGGTGGAATCTTGCAACTCAAATTTTGAGCACTTCCTAATTAACTATCCAGCTGAAACTCTCAAGGTAACTCATAACTCGATGACAATGCATTCTCAATCCATTTATTGTCTTGCTCTCAAGTCACTTTCTTGTTTATCGTGTTTTGCTTGCAATGCCGACCTTACCTCAAAAAGCACATAAAAACGCGGATTTAGATTAATTTTGTTAATTTGTCTCTTTCTTGTTTTTAAGTTGTTTCTAGTCTGGACTAGGCCAGCAGCTCGGAAACATTATTGCCCTATAATAAAACTAAAATAAAAAAGGTGTTTGAAATTTTTTGTATCGAGTCTGGCCTCGTAACGATCCGCCATTTTGATTTTTCACAATGGCGCAGTTGTTTGCATTTTTCAAATGTTCGCACAATGAAACCTATATTATTATATGGATAGGTATAGGACATACAGTCAAACAAAAGATGTTAGATAATATAATGTCAAAGTAAAACTTCAAATCCTTTTGACTAAAAATGTTTCATTTTGTGTGTACTTTAAACCCTGAAAAAAGACATCTTTTTACCCCGAGAAACCGCGGGGCACTGCCAGTAAAAATATAAAACACCTATATATATTGTGTAGGAATCAAATTTATGCAAAACGGTGATAGTACGTAATTCAACAGGTATCAGATCCAACCTTCCCATACAATCCACTATCACTTTCCTACAATGATTTACGTTCTACAGCAGGCGTAAATTAGCCTGTAGGGTATAGCCAGCATTGATGATGTGTACGTCTTAGAACTTTCTCGCAATAACGTTTTCAGTAATAAGGCATTTGAGAGAAGCAAATGTCAAAGAAGGGATTATTACATGGTACAAAATTGTATAGTTGATTTTGATGCTGGGTGTACGACGCAGCTACGCATATCCCTGATCGTTTGACCTGACTTTCACTGTGGGAACATGTTTACTTTCATATTACAACTAGGATAATATTAAGAGCTTAGAACGGGAATGTTAAACTGTTAAGCAGCCTGCTTTAGATTCCAGGGAAAGACCTTTTGATCTAGAGGACGCCTTTCAAATGCGGTTGATACTGGATGATCAAAGAATTTTATAAAGGCATATAGGTGTAACCTGTGATTTGACGCAGTAGTGTCTAAGTGAGTTTTCCTGAATTATTGTTATGATAAATCGTGGATCATCAATGTTTTTATTATACATTTGTTTTCAGGTTTAATTATATTACTTAATATATAAATTATAAATACAATATAAAAAATGTATTGTTGTGCTTTGAATATTTTTTTTTATTTTCATTTATTTAGATGCACAATATAAATAACAATCATAAATTATACAAAATACTAGCTGCGCCCCGCGGTTTCACCCTCGCAAAAAAAACGAAAAGAACTTACATACTTACCAATTTTCATCCAAATCCATTGTGTAGTTTTTGATTGAGTGAAAAACATCCATCTATCCATCCACCCACCCTTACAAACTTTCGCATTTATAATATTGGTAGGATTAACAACAATAGTTTTGATCAGAGTAATAATAATAACGACGACGATGAAGTCGTTTACTCGACGATCATTGTCCCGATAGTTGTTTCGGCGAACGGCCTTATAGCGAAGAGCCTCGACCAACATCTCAAGACGCTCTCGCTAGACAGTTGGATCAAGGGTCAGATGCAGAAGGCAGTACTTCTTGACACGGCACGTATAGTCAGGAGGTGCCTCACTCTGCAGCCCTAACCACCGGTAGTTTGGGTCCTGCCCCGCTGCCGACGGCACTCTAGGCTTAGGTATTTTATTATATTTTTTTTTAAATTGAAATATTGTATTTTTTTTTAATTATTTTGAATTGTATTGGTACCACAGCTATTCTGCCAGTTATTCTGCCGCCAAGCAGTAGTGCGCAAGCATTACTGTGTTTCGGTTTGAAGGGCATTGTAGCCAGCAAAATTACTGGGCATATGGGACTTTATATCTGATGTCTCTGGCGATGAGCGCAATGCAGTGCTTTTTATAATATTAAAAGTTCTGGGTGGCACTGCAATTTGTTATGGGCAGGCGTGGCGCTTACCATCAGGCGAACGACTTGCTCATCTCATTACCCAGTTCCATACAAAAAAACTAGATTTAAGAATGTAAATAAATAATGTGAATAATAATAATAAGTAATGCAACTATTACGGCGAACCTATTATCCCTATTTCGCGATCTTTAATTATCTCATTAGTTCTTCGCAGGCTGCCAAGGAAGCCCATTCAAGCACTAACAGGAAAACTAACCAAGACTGTCTAGAACTAAGTTTTTACGCCCTAGCTAGCACTCGTTAAGATTCCTGTGACCTTTTTCTGTCATAAAATCACAGTTATGTGTCAAATCTCGGTGATTCGCTATCAATCTTCGATCTTGTTGGAAAAAGTGTCTATCTCTCATTATAGGAAATGACGATCTTGTTATAAAACACCCAAAAAGGTTGGAGTGCGTTGAAGAATCTTGCTTAGAATCAAATGATGTCGTATTAATTGGAGATCCGCTTTCCACACTCGTTAAATTACCTAGCATCTCTAGCGGGTGTATTTCCGAAGCACTGGTAGAGTCAGTTTTTGCATTTCTATACTGGGCCTGGACTTCAATTTGAGTAGGAATTGGAAAGAAATGGGTTGACATGCTTAACACTTACTTCCAACGTCATAAGTCAAAATCATTAACGTATGTATAAAGTTATTCAATCAATATTTTTGTGATATAATAATGATTTATATTTTTTAAATCAATAAATAAAATCTAATAATTCTGACATTTTTAATCTGTTCTTCATCTCAAACGAAACAACAATCACAGCGCATGACGTCATTTAAAGGCAAATGCCGTGAGTCAAGCTTGTGTTTATTATTCGTTTTTGCTTTTCATAAAATGTATTTTTGCAAATTTTTTCGTTCCATTACTACAATATAGTTCCCAAACTTCACAAAACGTATTTAAATCTTTTTGCAAGTTTTATTTCGAAGAGTTTGTCGTTTTCTACCTTCATATGACGTCACAAGTATTGAGGTGACCTTTTGCGCGGCAATATTTGAAACGTAATATTTAAACATAATTTTAGGTACTTTTAGAGCGTTATTTAATTAAAATCGTATTTTTCATGGCTATATATACTCATTGTAGTTAATTTAATTAATAAATTTAATTTAATTTATAAACACTTTCTGAAAAGTTGTCCGATTCCTTATACTAGGCACTAGGATATTAGAAAAACTAGGTTTTTTGAGAAAAAGGTTCACTCCAATCTTAATAGATGGCGTACACGTCACCCTTGAGACGGTTAAATAACGGAAGACGAAATTCGACATGCGAGTTGGTGACCACCATAGCTCAATTAGTAGAGGGTCCCGCGCTGAGGGAAGATTGGGTTGCGGGTTCGACTCCCAGCCGGTGGTCGAATTTTTTCTCCCCGAAAAACCTTGTTTGAGTTTTTTGCTTGGCATTCGTTAATGTTTCATATAAATATAATAAGAATTAAAAATACTACGTTGAATCTACAATGGAATGCAACGTGATGGAATAAAGCGAGTTTGACAAAGTTCGCGGCAGAAAATATCTGTAATCATTTTCTATTTATTATCTACTGCACACTATCCTCTTTTAAGTGTTGTTTTCCTTACCCTATGGTTGTCTGGAAGAGATCGCTGCTAAGCGATAAGACCACCTATTGTGCTTATTGATTATGTGTTACCAATTTTAATTCTGTTTTCTTTTTTAAGTGCAATAAAGTGTTATCTATCTATCTATCAATCTGTAGTAATTGTATGCTTTAATATACGTCACTAGTTGCCCCGCGGTTTTCCGGTGTAAAAAAATATCCTGTCTTGAATACAAACATAGCAAATCTCATCAAAATTTGTTTAGGAATTTTTGCCTGATTGAGTAACACATATCTTTCCATCATCTTACCTTCAAGCGAAAGTTTGTTAGAATGGAACATCCATCCGTCTTCCTTGATCCCATCTATCTTACCTTCCATCTTTCATCCATTCCCTTTCCTATTAAGTAAATAATCCTGACAGCAAAATTAGCTTTAAAGGTGATACAACACCGTAGCCTACTCTATTTATTACGCCAATCTATTGATAATTTGTTTCCCAAGAAATTATCAGCATAAATACGCAGCTTTCCACCGATACCTAATTTACAGTGACAAGCTGGTTGTTTAGTCGTTATAGGCCGACCATCCCTCTCTCTTACGCAAACTTTAAGTGCTTAGGCGGGTTTGTGCTTTATAACAAGTTGGTACATAAACACTTCCATATATATATAGGTACTTACTATTATAAAAATGGAAGTGAGCCGATTCTGTACATTGATGATATTTTTGGCAAACTAACTGGGATTGACTATTTAGAAGGTTTTGAACACGAATCCACGGTTTTTAGAATGTTTGTTTGTTTGTTTGTTATATATAGACTGGAAAATTACTTCCAACTTAGATTATAGTGTATGTTACATGGAAATCGGTTGGGTGACTACGAAGATACAGCTTGACCTCTTCGTATTACGCTCTGTATTCTCTCTTCGTATACTGGCAAGGTCTTGCTAAAATGGTCTAGAAAAAATACGAATATGGACGTCCTCTGATGTTAACGCAGACAAAGTCGGGAGGAAAGCTAGTGCTAATATAAATACGAATTTTAGTTTGTTTGCCTATTTTTCGTAGCACATAGAATTCTATAAAATCAGCATATTATTTTTTATTTCCTATACAAGGTGATACTGTAAATGGAACCTTAAGTCGAGTGGGGTCCTAGTATTTATAAAACATACATATATATACACACACAACTTTAAAAAATACGAAAGTTTGTATGTGTTGTGTTAGAAATAAATAAATGTTATGTTATGTTATGTTATGTTATGTTATGTTATGTTATGTTATGTTATGTTATGTTATGTTATGTTATGTTATGTTATGTTATGTTATGTTATGTTATGTTATGTTATGTTATGTTATGTTATGTTATGTTATGTTATGTTATGTTATGTTATGTTATGTTATGTTATGTTATGTTATGTTATGTTATGTTATGTTATGTTATGTTATGTTATGTTATGTTATGTTATGTTATGTTATGTTATGTTATGTTATGTTATGTAAGTGTGATAGTGTGTTTGTTACTTCTCGCTGTAATGGCTCAACAGATTTGAGCGAAATTCGGAATGAAGATAGCTTTTACCCTGAATTAACACATAGGCTACTTTATAGGTATACCAGGAAACCACGGGGTGTAAAATATATCATTTAAAAGTGGTTTTTCTTCCTTGTGGTACTTGATATTTCAAGCCAAATAGATCAAACATGAATTTGAAAACGTATACTCGATTGTCCAAGAGAAATATTATAGAGTCTAATCCACTGGACAAGTTGTTGTCGTGGTTTCAGGCTAACATTTTGATTTAAACGTGTCATTGTATCGATGTTCTTAAATACTCTTTATGTGAACGGAGTCGCGCGACTAATGCTACTATTATAAAGCCAGTTCAAAGTAATTGGTCACTTGCGAATCATGCTAAATATTTGCAGAATTTTGCCGCGTTTAAGTAAAGCATAGTAATTTAGTGGTGTCGGCCTATGTATCACGGCTAAAGTCGTGTTGGGCTGTGTAACTATCACTTAGCTTCAACATGTACCATATTTTGAAATGTCAACGTGGTGTGGGTAAGCTAGACTTGGTATTTCTTCATTTGAGATTGGGGAACGTATTTTTTTTTAATGATGAATGAGTTTACTTTTGTCAACAACTCACCTGATGGTAAGCGTTGTTGCGGTCTAAGGCAGAGCACGTTTGCCCATGCATTTGCTTATTACTCTTGTCTTAAAAAGACCCAGAACTGAAACGCAATGAAAATATATAGTGTAATCCCGCTGAATATTATGTAGGTTGTTGTTAGAATAATATAATATGTATGGGGGTTGATTATATATATATATATATATATATATATATATATATATATATATATATATATATAAGTAATCCCTTCGCTTTTTTTCTTCTTTTTTTAATATATCTAGAATGGAATAGAATAGAAAACACTTTATTACACTTAAGAAGGAATTACATTTTGAACATACTTTCTTATGATAAGTACAATAGGCGGTCTTATCGCTAAACAGCAATCTCTTCCAGACAACCGTATGCTATAAAGAGACAATATTAAAACTTATATACGATAGTGTGCAGACATAAGAACGTAGGAATGTATTCTAACAAACTACTTAAACTAAAGTTATATGTATGTATATAATAAATAATAATAATAAATATAGTAATGAGTTTCATATTGAATATGAGAAAAGGTAAAAAATGTATTAATTTAGTAAATAATAAATAATGTTAAATAAAGACGCCCTAACAACAACCCTCTTTGTACGACACGTGTTTCGCCGTCTGCACGAAGCATCATCAGGTGTCGACTCGCCGAACGCTGAAGCGAGAGGAAAAGACCCAGGTTGTAATTGGAAGGAAATAACGATTACGGTAGAGAATTCCACTTTTTAGGAGCACGCATGAAATAAAAATGCAAAAAAAAATGTAAAATGCAATGAAAGAGTCAGCGAAACGTTTTGTGCGGACTGGTGGTATGTGCACAACTTTAGAGTGGAGTGACTCTCCTCGCCTGGTGGTCCTGCGATGGATTGGAGATGAAGGAAAAGTACCTATGCTGTAAAGACAAAAAATATTCTTAGGTCATAAGATAATTTTATCGTCACGTGAAGCTTTTGTCTCTAAGTAGAATACGGATCCCAAAAGCAATTATTAAGTACGGCAATTACATGATCATTAAAAACAATTAGGTACAAGCAAAGTCCGGATTCATTAACTTTTAATAACATACCTACTCCTTGGGTTAATTGAATATGATTAGGTGAATTAAAGAGATTTGTGGGTAATAATTGAATTTTGTGAAATTAAACGAGTCATCATGAGGATTAATAATTACTGTACAGCTTACTAAACAGTTGTAATGTCCGGTTTATTATAACAATTGAACATCTATTCTTTGATGCTTATCTTTGTGTACATCTGTCAAAAAAGGTTATATCAATTATATGTAGTTACATTTTTTTTTACGCCTAATAGTTCTATGTTTAGCCACTATCTCGCCTAATGTGAAGCGATGATTTGGCCTAAGATGGAGCACATAGATCTAGAGAGACGGCAGTTGAGCGGCTGCTCCAGACCCGTCTCCCCGATGTAGGTACCAAAAATTTTGCAATTTCATACATAGGAATAATAAAAAACAAATATGTTTAATAATTTCTGTTAGTAATCACGTAGTGATGAACGATTTTTATTTCATTAATATCCATAAAGAAGAAATATTGCTTAAACGGAATCTGAACTGTGCGTGCGTCAACAACTTGGCAATGGAGCATACTTTTCGAGAAATCAAACTTCTATACTTTTTATATATCGTCTTGGAAGACGATTCGATTATGCAATTATATATATATATATATACATATCAGCCTATTTGGTGTAGTGGTTGGACAGGTTAACTCAAATCACATACACCATTGAGGTTGCGGGTTCGATTTCCGCGACGGTACAAAAATGTTCGTCCACAGAAGAATAAAATAAGCGCAAGCATTTGTTTCGTGTCTGGCTGTTGGGGGACCATGGTCCTCGTAGTTCCTGGTTCCGTCGATACAGGGAATCTTAGTTGGGGGCCAGGATCGTTTGTGATCGTTGGGCGTATTTTTTTAAGTAGAGTCAAAAAGAGTCCTTATTGCCTCGTATCCAAAGGGATCAAAATGTTCGATCATACAGAGGCAGGACAAACGCCCTATCAGCACTAGTTTACGTATATGTGGACTATCCAATTATTGCAATCTTTATGGCAGGTGCTTCGTTTAATTCCAATGCGATCCGTAGTACGTTTGCAGTTATCATCGCAAGCATCTGCATTAATAAGCGGACACTCCTCTGAGAGGTGTGTACCTCTTACTTCAGTGATTGCATGTGACCGCCTTACGTGAAATAACTAGATATAATCTAAATTGCCTAGGTATTTCTGAATGGTTAAGTTTCTCACAATTGACGGTCTGGGCGTTCTGTCATGTGAACGCTTATTGCGATGTTATTAAGTTCTTAATTGCAAGGAAAAGTTGCAGGGTTGCAGTCGGTTGCAGGTTCGTGCGATTATTCTTAATTATGTTTAATTAAATGTATTGGATGTGTTGGTTTGGTGTAATTTGTGTTTAACGTTTGTTGCGTTAGATAATGATGTAACATCTGTTTTAAATGGAAATCGATACTATATATAATATATATTATATATAGTTATATATAATACACTTATCAGCAAAAACGGTTCTAATGCAGTTTTAAATGTAGGTGCCCTATATTTTTTCAAACCAAGGGATTGTTTTTAATTTTTCTAGCTTCTATTTATTATTACAAAATGACACGACCTGTAATAATGCCGATGGGGAAGGCGTTTTAAAGAGAGAGATTAATTTCTTTGGAAAGGATTCACTATCACAATATATTTTAAGGGAAACCGTAAAAAACAAGCAAGGGTGGAGACGTGCGTCGCGGATGAATAGCAAAGATGAACTGCCTGACGGTGGCAGTGGTAAGGCAGTTTTAGGCAGCTGACATTGCATTAGAAGAATAAGAAGAGACAAGTGATTCAGAGAAAGTCTCAGCGCATATGCCTACTTTCCAAGGAAAGAAAAACTCTTTATTCGATACACAAAGAAAAATGACAAACAAAAATAATCTTATATAATAAATATATGCTTAGCGTGACGAATGAGCTCAGCTCAAAATGAAATGCAGAAGTTGCTCAGTATAAAATCCAGAGAGTTTTACTCAACTCGGCGCTGATTTTCAGCTGAGACCTGTTTTTGTTCTATGAACAATAAAACATTGACAATACTTATTTACATTAATAATATTTATACTAAAGTATACAGGGTCCTCTCTCTAGAAGAGAAGGCCCGTGTCCCAGCAGTGGGAACGTGATGGGCTGATGGTGATGATGATACAGGGTATAACAGACCAATGTTTTCGGTCATTTTTAGTCGCAGATATAGTAGCTCTTATTTTACACCTGAATTTATTTTTCATTATATTGAAACAAATACTCAAACGTACTCATAGAGCAAATTTATATGAATAAATACTTAACAAATTCTTCAAAAACTGCTAAGTTCTTTATTTCGCCAACTTGTACAACAACATCGTTCGGCCCGTTTCCACATAAGTTTTGTTCGTAACCTGATGGTATCTCGCAGAGAGAGTTTATTTACGGCAGTGCAATGCCAAGTTATTTTATTATATGGGGCTCGCTTTCGTTTTCTATTTGCTTAACGGTATGACGACAAACGATAAGCTACATGCAAGTGAAGTTAATTAAGACCTCTTTGTGCAGATTGTGTTTGATAAAGAAGGAAAGAATTGTAAAAGCCGCTTCACACAAGCAGAACAGCGAGGTAGAGTAGTGAGCAAAACAGTATTTTTGTACGAGCCAATATAGCTAGTAGAGCAGTTTTTTCTATACTGCTTAGTTAAACAATAATTACTAACAAATCAATCTGTCGTCACTAAACAACCGTCACGCGCTGATGTGTCAATTTACCTAACTTTACGTAGTGCGTCTCTGACACCAAATTAGTCGTAGACGTTAAGGTGAACAATACAACATTTTAACAGTGCAGTTGGTTTGGTGTTCTTCTATGATAACTACTACGACTACTACCAGTTCACCGTCAACGACGCGAGACCGAAACAACTTATATTATTTGAACGCTCGTGCTGCAAACAGCACGCGTTCAGTGGGGAGTCCAATTCTTCGATCTATGATTGCTATGGCGTTTGATCATCCGCCATCCTCAAACTTGAGTTCAACGCTAATAGTACTAAAATGCTTTTCTCTTTCGTTTTTCGTGTAGGTACTATGATATGTGGCCAATCCAATGTCGGAGTTTATGAACCACCTGAAGCTCTCCGACATGGCCTTACGCCTGTTGTCTTAAGACAACAACCGGGATCGACTACTTACTGTTCCCTCCAAAGCACAGTAGCGCTCAGATGTAAATACCACACGTACGGTCACCCATCCAGGTGAACGCTGCAAACGGCTAAGCAAGTTACGTTACGAGCGCTACAAAAAACCACTAAAGCTAGTTAACTGTTCGTTGAAATGTAAGCGCAAAACTGGTGCGCAGTAAGGAGTAGCACTCAAGATAATTAGGGCACATAAACTCATCGAATGTTAACCATGAAACTTTCCCAACATAAAATGATTTATTGCAGCAAATAATCTAAAATATTCTAATAAATATTCCACGGAGATGGTGAAATCTACGGTTATTGGCAAACTAGTGCTAACTGGATCACTAGTGCCACACTTAGTGCCACGCTTCCCAGGTAGATTTGAATCGGCCCAGTAGCTGACTGATGGTCGGCCGGTGGAATAGGGTTGGGTATCAGTCAGTGGTTATCGAGATGCTACCTACTTAACGCGGTTAATTGATTTTAAATCAAGTCGTAGAACACTTAATGCACTCCGATCGAATGATGCCCGAGTAACGGAACGCTCTGGACACGCGACGGCTTGGTGTGAAAATACCTATGGTGGAGGTCAAGTCAGGCAAACGGAATAGTGCATGATCAAGTCCTTAGTGCTCTAGAATTGTGACTTGGAACTCGACATTGCAATGCGGTTCTTGACCTTTCTTACAGATTCTTTTTACCTGGGAAGAAGTCTGTCAACCACCACCTTGATGATGTGTAGTGTACCATATATTGATGGAATGTGCCCGAAATTCTAGTTATAGAAATAGCTGTGATCTGAGAGGCAAAAGACGGTGTAATATTAGTATATTGGCAGATCCACTTTCAGCCTCTGTGGTGTAGTGGTTGGGCATGTTGGCTCAAATTTCATACACCACTGAGGTTGCGGGCTCGATTCCCGCGACGGGACAAATGTTTGTGCACGGAAAAAAAAGCGCAAGCATTTGTTTCGTATCTAGGTATTGTGGGACCATGGTCCTCATAGTTCCTGGTTCCCTAGATACAGGGAATCCTAGTTAGGGGTCAGGATCTATGTATGTGATCGTTGGGCGTTATTTATACTTATTATTACTTTCGGATTCTGCATAACAATTATATTTACTAGCAGACATAGGAATTATGCATTAACAATATTCGCATTCAACGTCAAAGCCCTTTTTGAAAAAACCGTTTTTGAAAGTAGTCTGCCAGAGCGCCTCGTCGCGTCGATGCGACGCGTGACCAAAATGCTGCGATTTATTTGGCTCAACAGTATTGCAATCCAACGGGGCAATACTGCAAGCATCTTGGGTACGCTGCCAACTTAGCTGGAGCATTTAGGATAACTATAGGCATTTAATGGTCAATAGTTTGTCCAGTTTCTTCTCCTTGTAAGTAGATAGTTTAGTTTTAGTAAGTAGAAGTTAGTTTAGGAAGTTGTCTCAGGGTGAAGAGCGCAGTGTAGCGCCGCGCAGGATTTTGCAAAACAAAGTTCTGGATGGTGGTGTTATTGTTATGGGCTGGCGTATTGCTTACCATCAGGCACACCGTTCGACATTCGCACCGTTTTCCCCTGATATTAATTAAAATATATACAAATATGCATATAAATATATATACAATATTGACAGGCATACGCCTGCGTCTCTTCATAAACAATCAGTTCAATCAGTTTAATAAAAAACACAAATTACCTTTCACTATTAGGACAACCCTAGTCTCCAATTGATCTGACCAAATCAAATAAAAAAAATACAGTCTAATACTAATTTTTACAGTAGGTACTCACACCAAATGTTGAATCAGCTGACCGTCTCTTATATCAATTTAAACTACAACCTCAATTACACCAAATTAATAGTAAACACTGATCCCACCACCAACACTAATCTGTTTCACTAGACCGTTAGTTTAGTCTATTCCACAATTAAAGCCAGCCCAATAAAGTGCGGCAGGTGTTGCGGATGTATCGATACTCGTTATCGAATAATTGATGCGAGGCCGCGATCGACTCGATATTAGAGATGGGGATATTCGGATAGAAGTCGGGGAGCCTGTGCTTTTGTTTATAAAACCACAAATTTCATTCACTATAAAAATTACACCTGATGTTAGAGGTGGTTCTGGTGGCGAGAGTCTATTAGACAGGTTTATCAGAATTAAATCATGTTTTTAATGCAAATAGTCATCTAAAACGAATGCCGAAAAAGCAGAAGCTGAATGTCATTTTTATTATCCGGCTTAGTATATACGGAATTGTACTATCCGGACAAAACATTGTCTTCACATCACAACTCGATACTCGATTCGTACAGACCATCTGTGTTATTCGGGCTTTATTGCCTAGTAAGGGAGTTTGCGCAAGTGTTATCTTAGAAGGCGGTGTTAGACGCCTTTCAATCGATCCAAAATCGATTTAGTAATCGAGCTTTTAAAATCCGATTTATGTTTATCGATTTAAGTCGTGTGACAATAGTCAATAGACGTCTAATTTCCTCTTCCCCCAATAAAATATTCAAATGCGTAGCTTAGATGAATGGACGAATGTTTGTTGGTCTCTTAATCGCGCCTCGTAAAGATTTAAACGATTTCTATGTAAATTTGGTACAGAAACACTCGAGTATTTAACTAACTCAAAACGTCTCTCTCTTTTTCTTTTCTTTTTTTTATCTCTCTTTCTCTATAGAGAGAGACGAAATAATCATGAAAAATTATAATAATCATAAATAATCATCCAACCAGAGCGTTCGGATGTGTGGCCAACACTGGTGTCGGAGTTGCAGATTGCATGAAAGCCTCCGACATGGCCTAATGACTGTCCTTTATTTTACTGAGTGATAAGACGAGCATATCGTTCGCCTGATGGTAAGCGCCACGCCTGCCCATAATAATTGCAGTGCCACCCAGAACTTTTAATATCATAAAAAGCACTACGTAGTACTGTATTGCGCTCCACACTAGACATCAGATTTAAGTTTATATGCCCAGTAATTTCGCTGGCTACAATGCTTTTTAAACCAGAACACAGTAATGCTTGCGCACTACTGCTTGGCGGCAAAATAACTGGTAAACGTAATGAATGAGTATACGAAACACAAGGAAGAACAATGATTTAACACCTAGTTGTGTAATACTGCGATATAAACAAGGTTTTCTTTCTCTTTCTCTCGAAAACTTGAAATTCTTGATATCGATAAAAACGTAACTGTCAACGGTGAAATAGAAAACCAGTATCATAAATCAAAAACTCAGAACGATATCAATCTGTTCGGAAATGTTATGGACAAGGCTTTTCGTTTAAGTACAGCGGTAATATTCGTAATCTCGAATGGTAATCGAACGTGATTTTACGTTTTTTGATCGTTATTTTGTCCAAAAAATATATTTATGCAAATTAAACAATATTAATTATTTATATTGATTACATATTATTTTCATGACAGCACCTATAGACACCTATTTGCGACACTAGAAGCAACTAGAAGCATTGTAGATGTGTTGCGAACCCTTTAAGTATACGAAAGGGGGAATTGTTGCGTATAGACGAATAGGAAAGAGAAACTGAGTCGAGTTCTACTAGTACCGAGCAGTAGGCTTGGTGGCCTAGTGGTTAAGGCGTCGGGACGGTATTCCGAAGATGCAGGTTCGATCCCTGCTCAAACAATTTTATTTGTCTTCTTGCTGATTATATGAAATCTTGAGTTCTACTCAGTTGGTATAGTTCTCTTTTCACAGCTTCGCTGACTCTATCATTATACGTACCGCAAAGGAGTGGAATTCTTTACCAGAATACTTATTTCCTTCCAATTACAACCTGGGTCTCTTTAAAACAAGAGTGAATAGGCACCTCATGGTCAATCGTGCTTCACCATAGACCGCAACTACGCTTACCATCAGGTGAGTTGTTGTCAAACGTAAGCCCATTTAATCATAAAAAAACACAACTGTAACATTCTGAGAGTAAATAACTTTTACCCTTGAACTTTCCTACCTTCTAGGTAAAAGTATTTAAGTTCTTACCTATTGAAATCATCAAATTAAAGTTTCTCTTATGAAAATGTTAATAATAAAAGTTATGTTTTGGAAGTAATTATCCGTCCCGATTAATTTTGTTTAAAGTTCATTAACAATACTAATTAAAACTTTCCAAACGGGAAACTATTAAAACTTCATTATTTTCAGTTAGTTATGCTTCCGGGTATTTTTAAACAGTAGTTTAATGTGTTAAAAAGAAGTATTTATTTTCAAAATTTCGTTTTGCATTAGAGATAAGACATCTTTATAGCTACATTAAGTGTGTCGAGATATGCGCATTGAATTATCGATTAAAACTTACATTGACAGCTCAAAGTTTATGTTAAAATCCATTTTATTAGCTCGATTTTTATCGATTTGGCTACTTTTATTGATTTTTAATAACCGGAATGTTTAGCAGTAGGTTACTTATTACAGAAGCCAGTTGTTCGAGTACCTACCTAGATTCAGACAGAAACTGTGCTTCACCTTTTGAGCTTGGTAAAAACGCGCCTCAGCGAAGAAACTAATATTAAACATTTAAACCGCTACCCTCATTTTATGAGTGTGTCAACTGGCGCGTTTGCGCCAGTATGCGCCGCGAATCCAAAGCATAAACTCCCGGAAGAAGGACGTCCTAATATTGCGAAACCTGGTCGGAGTAATCCGACACAAACATAACGTGAGTGAAGCCGTTTATATTTATAATCAATGTATAGACTCACAATAGTTTTCAAACCTTAAACTACATTAGTTCGTTTTCGTGATATATAGATTAATTGACGTTTCTTTCGAACTAATTTAGTTGAATTTGTCAACATAATTCATTACTGAAAGCTCTCATTAGCGTAGCTTTGTCAGGTCAAAGTGTGGGTATGGTTATGCGTATCTCAAACACAGACCCTTATCCTGAGTATTTTTATTTTATTTTACTGAATTACGAGACGAGTTGGTCGTTTGCCTGATGGTAATGCGCCAGCCCATAAGAATAACAACGCCACCCAGAACTTTGTTTTGCATAATTCTGCGCGGCACTGCACTGCGCTCGTCACCCTGAGACAATTAGCTGTTGAGTCTCACAATGCTCAGTAATTTCGCTGGCTACAATGCCCTTCAAACCGGAACACAGAAATGCTTGAGCACTGCTGCTTGGCCGCTGAATAACCGGCAAAGCGGTGGTACCCACCCAGACGGCCTCTCGCATACGAGAAACCTACCAGTAAAGTGTCCATACTGTTCGTACTGTAGGGCTTAACTTTAATAGGTTAAAGGGTATCACACCTTTAGGAACACATAAATTAGATAAAGAATTTAACAGAGCGAGTTTACACATCGATAGTAAAGTTTGGAATTCGATCATTAAATTCGATACATCGTCTGTAGTCATGCACTACTAATTTAATGGCCAGTTTTGAATGTTCCAAAACCTTTACACAGATAACATAACAAGTAAATAACTTATCGAAGATGTAGAGTAAAAAAAATATACTTGTTACCAAAAAAGAAACGACTTCAATGTATCTTCGAAGTCCAAGGTCAAATATCGATTATGTATATATGGGACTACTTCGTAGATATACTGAACCCAACGCAAAAATAATTTTCAAATCGGTTTATAAATGACGGAGTTCTGAGGTAACAAACATTAAAAAAAACACAGATAACCTCCTCCTTTTTGAAGTCGGTAAAAAAAACATTATTACATTTAACACTCAAAGCCGACTAATTTTGACTGCAAAAATCAAAGTCCAAACCAAATTTGACTATGACCATCTGTCAAAACCATTTTGACATTCAAATCAATTTTCGCAGTCAAAACTAGTTTTGACCGACGTCCTTTGTTAACAGTTCTTACTTTATCTAACCTAGTGTTTGGGGTCACTAGAGTATTGATAGAATGATTTTTGCAGATTTTTGCAGTCAAAATTAGTTTTTTTTTTATTGTAACATAAACAACAAATTTATTTGAAATTTTAAATAATTATTAGGAAGAAGAAAAATGATATTGCTCGGGCAGATTCGATCCTAGAGAACAGCGCCACCCAGATAACATTGCTTTGAAAATCATGCGCGGTACTTACGATCGTCACCCACGAATTTTTGCAGAGATATAGGTACTACTTAAGTTTTTTTTATGTAACTGAAGCCACGCCAGCCACGCAAGCCAACGCCAGCCCATAACAATAACAGCACCACCCAGAACTTTGTTTTGCAAAATCGCGCTCGTCAACCTGAGACAATAATTAGCTGTTGAGTCTCACAAAGCCTAGTAATTTCGCTAGCTACAATTCCCTTCAAACCGGAACACAGTAATTCTCGCGCACTACTGCTTGACTGCTGAATAACTAGCAAAGCGGTGGTACCCATAGAATGCTTGTGGTAGAAGCATTTGCATCATCATCAGCCCATAACGTTTCCACAGCTGGGACATGGGCCATCTCTCATAGAGAGAGTATCGGCCATAATCCACTACGCTAGCCCACGTCTAGTGCGGGTTGGTGGATGTCACATGTCCTTGAATTTTTGTGTTTTCTTTTACAATTTTGAGAGCGAGCGTTAAATTCGTACATGAGAATGTCATTGCTGTGGGGACAGCGGGGTTCGAACCCTGGTGCGTCGGATCGTAAGTCGCACGAGTTCTCACTCGAGTATTAGCATGTACACTACCATAAATAAAATTAAATGCTTATTATCCCCTTCTATTTTTAACAGCTGTCACTTCCAACGCCTGTCAATTACTGTATTTACCGAACAGTATAATTTAGTATTCCACACCAGTAGCCAAACTCCCAAGTTTGATTTAATCACCAATTTACAAATACCACTTGTCGAATTATCGGCCAGGATCTATAAAGCAGTTACAGAGAAACAAACGTTTTGCGCAAATTCCCATGCATTTATCTGCAGGCACATAATTTTAGAGTAGACGTTTAGCTCCGATGTAGTTCGGAGTTAATAAATAAAATTAGCACGGCGGCTGTGCTTGGTGCGATTCGGAGTGAGGTTTTATGTTGTTGATATTATAAGATTTCTCTGTAATAATATATCCGGTGTAGCGCTCGTAGCGTAGCTCGCCAAGCCGTTCGTAACAGATCTGCTATGTTAAGCAACGTTCATAGCGGTAGCAACTTCTATTTTTTTTTTATGTAACTGAATGACGAGACGAGCTGGTCGTTTGCCTGATGGTAAGCAATATGCCAGCCCATAACAATAACAGCACCACCCAGAACTTTGTTTTGCAAAATCCTGCGCGGCGCTGCACTGCGCTCTCACTTCTATTGGTGACCGTTTGTGTGGTATTTACTTCTTATCGCTACCGTGCTTCGGAGGGCACAGCAGGCCGTCGGTCCCAGTTGTTGTCATAGGACAACAGTCGTAAGACCATGTCGGAGGCCTTCGGGCGGTCTAAAAACCTCGGACATCAGGGACAACATGGGACAGGGACAGGTCAGGGACAACACACCACACGAGAGAAGATAGAGAAGAATATCATCGGTAGTAGATTATTATATGCGTGGATAGCCGGTTCCACACCAACCGATTCATATCCGCTACAACTCGGCAGAATCATGATCCAAACGCACGGTCGGTGTGGATGCGACTCACCCGATCCAAACGGCAAAAGAAAGGATCGTATTTAACTGTAGCTCAATTTATTGCCGTTTTCCCGCCAAATATACTGATTGTGCACCACATATACTGATTGTGCACCAAAATATGTTCATTAAAATATTTTATAGTGAGCACCTACTTTATGAATATTACATGTTCGTCGCCGCACCGTAACCTACCGAGGGCTGCCCCTTTTACCGTTGGGGTGGCCCAAGGGCCAAGGGCTGCCCCTTATAGTGCTAAAAACAGACCAAATTTGGTGCACAATCAGTATTTTTGGTGAACAGTTAAAAATTGTCCCAAAAGAAAGAGACGTTAACTAGTAAGTAATCTGTGACGATGAAAAACGAAGCAAATGTTCTATCGTCGATCGTAACGTGGATCGGCCGGTGTTGACTGGCTGATGACGTTTATCGGCGACATCACTTTAACGTCACGGTGACGTTGAGACTCATCTTGTTGAAGTTCAAAAGTTCTTTATTCAGTTTTGGCATCACAGACGCATTTAGGAACGTCGATTATTACAATGACTCTACCAGGACAGTTCATTAATATCCTTGTCGCTTTATAAGTTTGATCTCTCTGCAAAGAGTAGGTATTGTTATTCTTGGTCATCAGCCTACTTGGTCATCAGTATTATTATATCAATAAAATAGAAAATAAATTTATGACCTCCTTTTTCATAAAACTTGGGACTCAATTAGCTTATCAAAATCAGTTATTTTTTACCTACTCCTTTGCAGTTAGTGATATATCGTCCCCTTAATGAAAAAACCAACTAAGTGCGCTTTTTAACATTTTAACATTAGTATGTAGATCTTGAAGAGGAGATTCTAATGGTATTCGTAACTCATTTTTGTTAAAAAGCACACTTGGTTTTTGCAGTAAGGGGACGATATTTATTTCTCAATCACAAAATATGTCAGAATTCTAAAAGTAATGGACATAGGTACTAAATTTAAATTAATCTGTTTGCGGAAGAAACATTTTCATCGACAATTCCATCAACATAATCAATAATTATTAGTACCACAAACACTAACGCCGAATCTAAACGACATATAACATAACTACCAAAAATAAATACATATAACTAAAATTTATAAAAAAACCTTAAAAACAAATATTAGTTATTAGATAAGTTACTACCAAAAATTAACCTAGTACATTAAATTGTCAAAAATAACATTTTAATTAAATGATTAACAATACTAAAACTTAATAAACTTTAATTTGTTTTTCTATTTCTTTTTATTTATTTATAATAATTCTACAATTTACTTCTAAATGAACACCTTTTAAACCTTAAATAAGTTTGTCTTGAGTGTCGCATCTTGAGTGTGTTAAAATACTAGACCTTTCCTTTGAAACCTTTCGTAAGAAGCGCATAGTACGACATGAGTCGCCACCTGACGCCGCTGACCCACATTCCTCGACTATTTATGAGCCGACTAGCTGACTAGCTTCACTGTTCTAGACTAGCTAGTCAATACTAGGCTAATTGGATCTGTTCAAATGCTATCTGCATGTTATACCTTTTTGCTCGGAGTTGAAGGATTTAACTACGTTGTCTGTGGTATTTAGATTTTGAATGGATTTACATGGTTCTTAGTAAAAGAGACACATGCAAATTGACTATCAGCATGTAAATATAATGCTATATAGCTCTTAATACATGTTTTATCCAGTTTGAAGGAGCGATACTGTTTCATTCTCTAACCTTTTTTTTTTTTTTTTTACGCTTGATAGATCTATGTTTGGCCACTATCTGGCCTGATGTAAAGCCATGATGTGGCCTAAGATGGAGCACATAGATCTAGAGAGAGACGGCAGTTGAGCGGCTGCTCAGACCCGTCTCCCCGATGGTTCACGGAACATCATCCCGAAACACGACTAGGTCGTTTGACGGCATGGCTTTGTTCGGTGGGTGGTATTACAACCACGGCCAGAGCCTACCACTCCAAAGCGCGTAAGCCGGTTTCATCACGATGTTTTCCTTCACCGTTTTAGAGCGAGCGTGCAAAATCTGCACTTAACTATAAGTCATTGGTGCAGGGCCGAGTCGGGATTCGAACCCAGGTGCGTCTGATCGAAAGGCGCATGAGTTCCCGCTGAGCCACACTCGCTTTAACACACCTAAATTTAACTTACTTTTTTACTATTTCACACCTAAATTTAACTTTAAATTATCTAAAACGAATGTATTTGTTTTTCTAGTTTCCGCGTTGTCTAAAATTAAGTTACGTTTGACGGCACTAAAATGAACATCAGCCCATTACGTTCCCACTGCTGGGACAAGGACGTTCTCTCATAGAGAGAGTATGGCCAAAATATTAATAAATTAAATTTTTGTTCTGCAATTATAGGAATAAAGCCGGATTGCATTATGCTGTTAATGATAAAATCTTCTACGTATATGTCATGGTTAATTAACAATAATGAATATACAATTCAAGATGCAAATACTTTAATTTGTATTAAACCGCTCTTTCAATGATAATTTTCAGATTCATTAGTCAAAGTAAAATGTCTAACAGATTATGTAGAATTACTCTGTTTGCCTCCGTCCATATTAAGGTTCGAGAATATTGATTATCTACGATAGGTTCCCCTGGTATGTACTTAATGGCATAATGTTAGCGGATATCTTTACATTGACCACTTTTAGATTTATCTGCCTGCGTTGCCTTTTAAGCGTGGAGCCTTGTTGCTTGGACGTAGGAATACTGTGATAGCAGCAATGGATGGAAGCGATGATGCGGTTGTGCTAAGCTCTTTTGAACCGATAAAAAAGAGGTTCTCAATACGATATTTTTTTAATGCTTGCTAACTTGTAACTTCGTCATGTATAAATTTATTTGGAAAATTCTTTGCGTTGCGTTCTGTATAGCTTCAACATAGTCTCACATAAATTTCATCAATATTCGAACTTGGACTTCGAAGATACATCAGAATTGAAGTCGGTTTTTTTTGTTATGAAATGTGTAGGCACTATAATTAATTTTTAGAAAAAAACAAAAACCGACTTCAATGTATCTTCGAAGTCCAAGGTCACATATCGATGAAATGTATATGGGACCACTTCGTAGCTAGACTGAATCCGACGCAAAAAAAATTTTTCAAATCGGTTCATAAATGACGGAGTTCTGAGGTAACAAACATAAAAAAGTACAGTCAAACAGAGAACCTCCTCCTTTTTTGAAGTCGGTTAATAAATAAGTTTGAGAGGGTTTTAAGGAACGTTAAATCCAGAATATTTTACTTTTTCAGACTGTTCTAATACAACTTAAAAACTCTCCTGTTTTCATTATGAAATTTGTTTTTTTTAACCGAATACAAAAAAGAGAAGGTTCTCTATTCGATTGTATTTTTTTTTTATGTTTGTTACCTCAGAACTCCGTCATTCATGAACCGATTTGGAAAATGCTTTTTGCGTTGGGTTCAGTTTAGCTACGAAATGGTCCCATATAAATTTCATCGATATTTGACTGGACTTCGAAGATACATTGAAGTCGGTTTTTTTGTTTGATAAAACGTATACTTGTTTATAAATTGATCAATTTATCTCGTTTAAAACTGTTAAAGTCTTCAATGTTGTGACTACTCAACTACAGAGAAAGTTTAAATCGATCCTTTGACACCTTTTTGGGAACGAGTCACAAATAAAACACCTCTTAACAAGATATCTTATGAAGTGTCAATAATTTACTCTATAGTTTTTAGAAAGCGATGACAAAATTATGTAGGTACTCACTTTTATCTTTTCTTGGGGTGTTCATTTCTTTTTTATTAAAGTAGGTACTATAATCTCGAAACCACTTCTAGGTGTACGCATGCTGAACGAAAAAAGGTATCAGATTTGCTGGTTTTGTTTTGGAAAACTCAAAAGTGTAAGGAGTTTGGCAGAATGTCTTTTATTTGTTTAACCTAGGTGAGTAAAACAAATAAAGAGATGCTGTACTCTCTGGTCATATCGTGTGGTTACATTGTCATTCCTCAATGTGTGGTTATATCAAATATGTCAATATCAACTTCATAGGTGACATTTACTTGAAATTCTGTAAACCAATCAGCTCAAAGTAGTTCTCTGAACAAAGTTGGCAACGGAGTACCACTTTATTCTGCCATAGAGGATTTGATCATATTTAAAAATTAATTTAATGGATAAAAAATCCGAGAAAATAGAAAATACGTGTATTCTTACATTTCCACGTAATTCGATATAAAATATAAAGGGGGCAAACATTTTGAAATTTTGTTAATTAAAACTACCTCTCATGAGGTTAGTTACTTACTATTTTAGAAGACTACATAGCTTAAATAGCATCTTTATGTAAACACAATCATGGTATGGAGAGGAAGCCCATACCAAATGACAAAAAGCTGAAGGAGTTTGAAGATCGTAAAAATAATCGCACTCAACTTGCACTTGGCTTGTCTTTGCCCAACTTAAAAAGTGAAGTTATTACGGTATGATGGGACTGACATACTCTGCCAGGTTGAAAGTCCCTAAATAAAAGCAGAAATTTAAAAAAAAAAAAAATTTGTATCTCACTGGCAATGACCAGTAATTTTTAACTTAATTTTTGACCAGTGCAACACTGCTCAAATTTCTCAAGAAAGCATTCAAAGTCGTGCGGCGAATACTAGTCTCCATAAAGTAATCACAAAGTCACTCTAGTGATGGAATAAAGTACATTTTCGTTGTGATAAGCTGCCTAAGAATTTATATTTAACTTGTCAATACAAGACTTCATGGCTATCTGTTTTACCTTTTACACTGGAGGGAAAGTTTGGTGGGTTCCACGGAGTGCTTATTGTCCACTTAAATACAAATACGTATGTACTATGTTTAGAGATAAACAATTGCTGAAGTGTGGGACATAGATTAGTTTTTTAATATAATTCTCAGGGACGAATTGAAGTGAACCTTTAGTATTTTTTTCCATTATGAATAATTATGTATCTATTAATTAGTCTTTGTTCAAAGTCCAAGTAATATATACATAAATAAAATAAATAATTACACCCAACGAGCTGGTCCCCAACTAGGATTCTCTGTATCTTGGAAACCAGGAACTATGAGGACCATGGTCCCACAACACACAGACACGAAACAAATGCTTGCTTTTTTATATTTCTGCTTTAATTTAGTGACTTTTACTCTAGCAGAGTATGTCAGTCATCATACCCTAATCTAAATATTTACAACACTACAAATGCTTGCTTAAAAATATACTTGACGACAGGCTCGTCCCAACACTCGTACTTGCAATTTGCACCACTGACACCTCCACGGAGGTAATACACAAAAACGAACTCTTTATCAAACTATTACCATTACCATACAAAGTCGAGTCGTGACGTAAAAAGACCTAAGCGGGGAATATAAAAAAATATTTAAAAAGGCATGTTCCGTTCCCGTAGAACGTTGTTAGATACTGTTCGGACGCCAAATGTATGCAAGATTCACTATCACCAACTGCAACGGAATGGAGATTTGTTGGTTTGTCGTGATGATGTATTCAGTGATATCTAAGAAGTTTGAAACGTTGGAGGTTTGACATTGGCCTTAGAAATAAACATAAACACATCTGGCCGTGGTTGTAATACCACCCACCAAACAAAGCCATGTCGTCAAGCGACCTAGACGTGTTTCGGGATGTTGTTCGGTGAACCATCGGGGAGACGGGTCTGAGCAGCCGCTCAACTGTCGTCTCTCTCTAGATCTATGTGCTCCATTTTAGGCCCCATCATCGTTTCACATCAGGCGAGATAGTGGCCAAACATAGATCTATTAGGCGTAAAAAAAAAAACAATTCACTGCCATTGGTAGTTCTGAGACTTAAGATTGGTATATGTGTGTGTGCGCATATAAATAATAATAATTATTCTTATCAGCCTGGGTCATCCCACTGCTGGGGAAAGGTTTCCCTTCCTTCTTTCAATGCCTCTGTCCATTGCTATGACAGGCCATTCCTTATTGTAGGCGTCAAGATCGTCGCGTCACTTACGGCGGGGCCGACCACGTGGTTGCGTTGCTCCGGCTGGAACCCATTCTGTAAGGATTTTGGCCCACAGCTGGTCTGGCATACGACAAACGTGTCCAGCCTAGTCCCATTTTAGCTGGGCAGCTTTCTGGGTAACGTCCACGATTTCATAGAAGACAAAGATGCATGGAACACTCCGCTTCTACCAAGTAGCTAACTGGCACATAAGAAGCATAGTATTGTCAGAAACAGATAACAGAAACATAAAATATTGTAACAAAAGTTCTAAAAAAATGCCCCCCAGTTTCTTGCCGTATCTTGGTGGTTCTTTTTCCGTTACGTTGGAAGAGTCATTGCAATAATTGACGATCGTAAGTGCGTCTGTGATGCCAAAATTGAATAAAGAACTTTTGATTGATTTATTGATTTATTTGTGTTTTCGGGTGCAGTATTGTGTTTCTTATGCGGTGTGTTAATCTAACGCCCCAAATACTGCGCTTCATCGCTCGTTGACAAACCTCGAGTTCGGACCTGTGCTCGGACAGTCAAAAAATCTGTGTCAAGTCTGTGCTCCGTAAGTGAGAATATGAATAGGTACCTATAATTTACAATAAATTTATAAATGTTGTAAAAGTAAAGAGATAATGAAAAGTAAAACTAATTAATATTTAAATCTTACGTCGTAGTATTCGCCTTTACAAATAAAGCTCGGGCATGCAACTTAAATTCGTATTTCGAATCCCGTTTTTAATTAAACGCAGGCCAGTGCGCGGGCGCATAACGCGTCAGAAAGTATTAACTTCTAGAGGTGTAGGGATGGGGTAAGAGTATGAGATGGTCCTGTTTTTGGTTCTTCAAATCTTGTTATAAATTAAACGCATTGCAAAGCACGAGCGTACGCGTAAGTGAACTTTGACTTCTTCTCACTTCTTCTTTTATATCTGTAAACATCTTACTAACTTGGAATACTGTTGTAATTGGAATTTTTTTTATATTTCTAATGGAATTTTATAATGCGACACCTTTCGAAACAAGAGATATAAGTAATGTAAAGATAAAAAACTGATGCCTTATACAAAAAAAAAAAACATTCAATAAACAAAAACTTTGGAATGTAATGGAATCAGGCATGAAGTTGCGGAAATTCCGCTGTAATCCGTAATACCGCTGATTCAGCGGAATTACACTGTCTATGTGTCACTGTCTGTGTGTGTTTACTGTTTTGCAAGATACAGTTTACGAACTAGTTTGTAAGACAGAGGTTCAAAATATTGTTAAATCTAGCTTTATAATCTTCTTCTTCTGCCTAGCGATTATTATTCCCGGCTTCGGCCGGGGTCCGCTTTCCTACTCCTCTCTCTCCACTTCGCATGGTTTTCGGCGTCCTACATTGTGAGTTTATTGGCTCTCATGTCCGCATTAACAACGTTAAGCCATCGCGACTTAGACCGGCCACAAGATCTTGCTCCTGAGACTACAAGGTCTAGGCACTGATTGCCGACGTACTCCACCCGTCTGCGTAGGACATGACCCAGCCACCTCAAACGACTTTCCTGGCGCTTGTCTGCTATGTCCCGTACTCCGAGGCTGCCACGGATGTGCTCGTTCCGGATACGATCTATACGCGAAACACCGCACATCCACCGCAGCATCTTCATTTCGGTGACATGAAGCTCATGGACATGTCGTTTTAGTGCGGGACATGTCTCACTACCATAAAGGAGCACAGGTCGAACAATGCTTTTGTACACTAGACCTTTGAGCTTATGGGGCATCTTTTTATCGCACAGCACACCTGTGACCTTCCACCATTTAGGCAGCGCTTAACGTCGCTGTCGATCTCTCCAGACGAGTGCAGCACGCTACCTAAATATCGAAACTGTTCGGCTTTACTGGCACTGGTTATCCTTTTGCTCTAAGCTCAGTCTGTCCTCATCTATCAGTGCGATGTCGTCAGCGTACATCATAGCCCATGTTTTTTTTTATGTAACTGAATGACGAGACGTACTGGTCGTTTGCCTAATGGTAAGCAATACGCCAGCCCATAACAATAACAGCACCACCCAGAACTTTGTTTTGCAGAATCCTGCGCGGTGCTGCACTGCGCTCGTCACCCTGAGACAATAAACTGTTGAGTCTCATAATGCCCAGTAATTTCTCGTACAATGCCCTTCAAACCGGAACACAGTAATGCTTGCGCACTACTGCTTGGTGGTTGAATAACTGGCATGTTGCCGGCATTTGGACGTAAGCTGTCACAGCATCGAGCACCACGCTGAAAAGAAAAGGACTCAGAGCAGAGCCCTGGTGTGTTAAATCTAGCCTTATAATATCTTGTTTAAAATCACTACATGTTAAAAACTAACATTAAAACTGTAATAGCAACTAAGGTTTTATGGTCAATAAACTATTACTTTACTGTACTTTTACATATTTTCATTACGTTTCAGATTTTTGGTTTTAAAACATCAACAGTTTAAGGAAGGTTCATAAAGTCTTGGTCTTGATATTTGTTGGCGCCTCTTTAAGACTGTCCTGTTCATGCATTCAAAACTTTCAAGTTCCCTCACTAAAATGGTCAGTTATGAATTGCGGTTGCTTCCTTTCCGTCGAGTATTCTCGGAATTCCAGCTAAATTTCAAGTTTTAAATATAAAGTTTAGATTGAATCTGAAAGGCACTTGATCGAAAAATCACTTAGTAATAAATAATTGGTAAAACAAATATGAGTAGGTATTTGATTTAGTAAAACCATGATCTTTTATCAGTAAGCGCGATAAGTGATAAAATTTGCTATTGATATGGATTATGTAGGTATAAAGGAAAGATAGAGTTAGTTTTACCAAAAATAGATACGTAGGTCTATATATCATTCAGGGTGACAAGCGCAGTACAGCGCGCAGGATTTTCCAAAACAAAGTTCTGGGTGGTGCTGTACTTGATACAGGCAGGCGTTTTGCGTAAGCAGAAGTGACGAGATGAGCACGTTCGCCTGATGTTACCATGTTGATGTTACCATCAGGCGAACGTGCTCATCTCGTCACTCAATTACATTAAAAAACATACAATAATAATAAATTGAGCCCGGCTTTACTTACAATTGGTAAAGCAGAATTTCAGGTAGCCGTCTCTGTCAAGGGTCGACGGTGAGATTTTCATTTAAAAAAATATAATTATTTTAAAATATTTGCTTATCAAAACTTTGTTCGGATTCCAAAACCTCGTATTATCAGGCCTAGCGCACTCCGCACTGTAGGTACGAAGCTACAAGTACATAGCCGGACACCGACGGCGGGTCGCGCGTCGTTACACGTGCCGCGTCAGAAGAGGTAAGAGCTATGCGACAGAAAGAGAGGCGCTATGTTGGTTAATATGACTGGTAGGTATGCAGCGATACGCGAGCTGAATTGAATTTTATTGCGTCATAGCAAGAGTCGCTATTTGTTTAAATTTCTTTGCGGATTGATGCTTCTGTCCCTTAGTAATCTGTGGTATCATTTACAAAGTTACCATAATTAACTTTTCAAGTACTAATTAAAAATCAAACATGCCTCCAAAATTGCCCTCGGTGATGGTCTAACTGGCTTTCAAGGTCCTGTCGACATGACGTATTAAAATGTAAGAGTGTTCAAGACAGCTGGTTACCTCTTGACATGCAATTTTCGGAACATCATTTATCAACGCTGTCCCACTGTATTGTCGATAGTTTTTATCGATAAGTCCAATCATTCACTCACGAACGCATAGGTTTGCTCACGATTTGTTAGCTAGCTTTTGGCTCCAGGCTTTTTATATAATTTATTAAATAGGCACAAAAATGCGCTTTGAAACGTCATAAACACAATACAAATCAAATATATGTTAAATTTTGTAACTTAAGTTAACATGAATTTAAAAAAATGAAGCCTTCATTTCAAATCATACAACAAAAGATAGAGACCTACGTAAAGAGTGAGGATGGATGGATGTATGCTATCCAATCACGCAGAAACAAATGAACGGCTTATATAAAGCTTTGTATAATTATATTCCTAATTATATTCGTTGTAAATGCCTTCTGACAGTTACCACTTTAATACGCATATTAGTAGACAAATAGCTACGCTACTCAAATTCTATTGTACTTTTTTATCGATAGTTGCGTCTATATTCTATTTTTAAAAGAACATACCGTTACATCGATGAGTGTTTTATTTTGATGTTTTCAATTCACTCGATTCAAAGGTCAATGACTTTATTTATTAGCAATTAAAAATGGACCGCAATTCATTAGAATATGGATTCAATAAATATATTAATGGATTCATTTATCTAAAGCGGTGATAGGAAATGGTCATTCGTTTTGTATAAATGCACATTAAAGATGGCATTCACTGTAAAGTTTTAGTCTGAATAAACATTCTTTTTTTTAATTTTTTTTTCAGCCTCATTTGTCCTGCTGCTGGGCAAAGGCCTCTCTACCCTCTGTTCACTCCTCACGTTTTTGGACTATTGTTTGCCATTTAATAAAAAGGCATTGTAATGAAGATGCTTACATTAAATATTAGGTAGTAATTTAAAAATCTTATTGTAATTTCTGCGATTTTCCATGTTATTTATAAATAGTGTGTCACAGTTAATTTGTAATAAATAATGCCATTTACTGATTTCAATGAGACGTGAAATTTAAAAATAAACGCTAGTGTTGACGCAATAATCATCACATTCATATCGATATCGATGAAAACTCAGGTCGAGCACTCGAAATCGCTCGCGGGAGGCGCTCCGTCACCGCCGGACAGGATCAAAACAATTAATCTTTGTGTTACCAGATTTTGAACTCAACCTTTTTGAAGGTCCTCGTAAGTTAATCAATTTGCGAACCATACCAGTGCCGGGTAAGAAATGAGGTTGAATTGAGAATTTGTTTGCTGAGGAAATATTGTCCTGTTATTTTATTTTTATTTTTTGCTTGATTAAAATATTTTTGTTTCTTCTCAAACTTAATTCAAGGCGTAAGGAGTAATAAATGTAATGCAGTGGTATTATTTTGATAATGTCTTTTATTGCCTGACATTTCGGTGACACTTCTGTTTTTTGGCACAATGACTGAGATATCATTTTAATGTTGCCAAGTTTAGACCATTACGAATGCAACAATAATCAAAGAAACTCACAAAATATTAATACTCACCCACATGAGTCCGAAATCGCATTCACAGTTTTTCGTCTCATCAAGCCGACTTAATGCGAACCGCCATCAAGTTTTTTTTATCCCCCGGCGTCATTTTGAAAACAATTTTCTATCCCATATGATTATGGGTCATTTTGTTCAAGTATGAAACTATTATTAATGTATTATAACGCGTAACCTTGCGAGTCGTTATTTTAAAGCGTCGAAGTCGTCTTCGTATTACAATATTGCTATAGTATCTTGGATAATGCGAGATTGTAATTATTCAAGCTGGTTATTTTGCTATCCTTCAAACTGAACAATGTTCATGGGTTTAGGAAGTTAAATAGGTTTATTAAATAAGGATTCCGTATAGCTTTATCGCGTACGATCTCTCTTTCTCGATATTTTATTAATGAGTATAGGTGACTCAGGACCGTGATATTGAATCTCTTCTCTGATAAAACTTACGTGTTACTATTTATTTGATTCATAATGTTGTCAAGAAGGTATAAAATAATAACTTCGTCTAAAGCGTTTAACTGTATACTTTATTGTTACAGTGCTTTATTTAATGTATTAAGATGCGCAATAATGATCACTTCGATGCAGGAAACCAGTTCTAAAATACCAATGGCCACTTGTAATAGGCCAAAGATATCAAGTCTTAAACTGATTTCATTTTCCCTTTTTTTTTACTGTTGGTGTGTGGCCAACCCTGGTGTCGGAGCTTTTTAGACCGCCCGAAGGCCTCCGACATGGTCTAACGACTGTTGTCCTTAGACAACCGGGGCTGGCTTAACGTGCCTTACGAAGCACGGTAGCGCTCAGATGTAAATACCACACAAACGGTCACCCATCCAAGTTGTGACCGCACTGAATGTTTCCTAACCTAGAAGATATAATCGGGCCAGGCGAGCTTCGCTACGAGCGCTCTATACTGATTAAAAGTACGGAAATAAATTTCAACCACGCAACTGTAGCCAATTTAATTCAGTAGCTAAAATTTCTGATCTTTCTATCTCACAGGAAACGGAGAAATCATTTTCAAAATTGAGTACACGAGACAATGCCAGCTGATAAATTGAATGGTTCTCAGGGTTAAATGGCATCTGCTTCTAACAGACGGACCAACAGTCCATTGTTACTGTTATCGTTTTCGTCGGGAACAATTATATTCATCTTCATCGTGATCTTGTTTTATGTAGATGAATTTTAAATAATCATATAACTATAAGTTGAAGGGTATAATTTAGCTTTAGTCTTGTCAGTTTCTGTTATTTCTATTGTTTTGTGGGTAAAGTGAATGGGTGTTGAAATGATGAATAATAAATCGCTGTGTGAAAATCTCTTCGAGAAGGCAAGTGACCTATAATATCTATGCATGCATATAAGCAATAAGTTATACAATTTTAATGTACCTACATGTTCATATAGGTTTTTGTTGCACTTAAGTCTTCAAATGACAAAATCAAATGACAATGACAGGTTTGATTCGTGTTAATCTATAAAAAAGTTACCTCGTCTAATATGAATTATCAATGTTATAGATGTTAAAGTCAATAATTTTAGTTAATGTTAACTTTATAAAGGTTGTATTAATAAAGAATTTATTTCAGACGAGACTTGCTTCTAAAGTAATATTTTTTTGCTCATGATTATTGTTGTTTACCATGAGAATCAGAGTATCTTTATGACCAGCATTTCACTACATATATATAAATATGTAAAGCTGTCTGTAAAACAGCATCTTTAATGGCGTGAGAGTATCACTACAACTAAACATAAAGAGAGGTATGTAGGTTAACTTTAATGGTAATACACTATTTCCGATTGAAAAAACTGTGCTTCTACTTCCATTATAGGTTTGAACGTGTCCGAACAGCTGTTTAAAGGTTACAGATACAGATCTGAGTGGCGAATGAGCGAAATGAGATGAGTGCTACATTGAGGTTACTATGGAGTACCTTACGTGGTGTGCTTCAATAGGGATGCCAATTTATCGATAATATTGTGAAAATAATATCGACGAAATGTAAAAATCGACACATGAGGTGCTTGGAAAAGAAAACGGAAATATGAGAGAAACGTTTTTTTATTCATCAATGTTTCAAAGAGCCAATATCTGTAATTGCATATTTGCTCAAGTAAACTCATAAGTTTTTATTGTTCTTGTTTTTGTCATCTTAATGTTGCCAGAATTTTGTATTAGCTGTTTTCTATAAGTTTCAGAAGTATCTGATGCTATTATTCTATTTTTAGATATTTGATTCCAATGATTTTATGGCTTAATAAAAAATATGCAACATTAATAACTTAAATAAGCTGTATCGATATTTTGCACTTTGCAGCACTATCCAAGCCCCCGTCGCGTCAATATGAGCTAGCCAATTGTGTATGAGTCGGCAATTCACGACTATTCAATAACCTCTTCAAAAGATTGATATCGCGGAATAATGATGTAGTCAGTACACCATGTCTGAACAAATGAGGGTACCCTGCGCGCTGTAGGAGCGGTAGAGTTGTTAAGTAAATTCCTTGTGTTACGTGCCGATTTCTAATATACTACTGAAATTAGTGGGTAGAATTATTGTACAATCGAGATGCAGTATAGTTTTATGTATACTCTACATGATTAGTGGGTTAATCATGTATACGTAGTAGCGTTTTAACAGGTCCAATTATGCCAAGAAATAGAATTCTTGAGACATTTTTGCCAAATAAATAGGTTAATAATTATAGCTCCCCACTATCCGTCATAAAACCACAGTCTTTTCAAATTGTGCTTTTTGTTGAAAGATTGTCTGGAAGAGATCGCTTTGAGTTATAAAACCGCCGTCAAATGTACTTGTTTAGCATGTATTTTTATAGGATTTAACAATAAAGTATTTTTTTTTTGTTTCGTGTCTTGGTGTTGTGGGACCATGGTTCTCATAGTTCCTGGTTTCCTAGAAAGAGGGAATCCTAGTTAGGGGTCAGGATCTATGTATGTGATCGTTGGGCGTTATTTATTAGTTATCTATCTATAATTCCATCATTATTACTGGCCACAATTACACATAATCCAAGTTGTTTTGAGTTTTGTATGAAGTTTAACTACTGTGTTTCCATTCTAAAGCATCCATACTTTACATTTTGTCACTCTCAATTTTCTACTCTATTACCTTTTAATAAAGTTCTGATTACAACTTAATTGGTTGCAACGATTAGGTCGTTCGACTTTATTAGGAGCAAACGTGCGGGATGGGAATTCAACGTCTGGGAATGGACAAGAAAATGTATAGTGAGAGTAATTATTTGAAATAGATTTTTTGCTCTAATTTTAAAAGCACCATGGTATTTCTAGAATGAATCGGATTAATACCAAAATAATCACATACCTACCTACCAAAATAATATAGATCCTAAGCAACATTCGGTATAACATACTGAATGTTGCTCAGTGGGATTGACCCTCGATCCGATACTCCGGAGCTCAAATCCCGGCTTGACCAATTCGTTTCATAAAGTTAAATGCGGACTTCTGACGTTTAAGGACAATATCGTGAGGAAACCAGCATGTCCAAGGATCACAAAATTCAAGGACTTGGTAAAATCTACCAACTCGCGCTGGACCAGGGTGGTAGTATAAATGGTATCTATAACGAAATACTTATGTATTTTAATGGTAATAATATTGGTATCACAATAACTTAACAAGAAAGTGACAGTTTAAAAAATAATTTAAAAACCACGTTTAAATGCGTCTTTTGTGGATAGGTTAGCATTGTATGTTAATAAATAAATTGAGAATGGAATGTCATCGAGTTATGAGCTACCCTGAAAGTTTCAGACGGATAGCTAATCGGGAAGTGCACGAAATATTAGTTGCAAGATTCCACCCGGAACGACGGACAGACAGACAAACAAAACAACAAAAAATGTTGTTATTGACATTCCAGGCAGTGCTAAAACAAAAGTACGATATTTTTTTTCGAAATAACGAAATAACACGTTTCCCAATTTGAAAACCGCATTCCATTTTTGAAACAACGCGTTCTCTGCGTGGTGTAGTGATGTGCACGTTATCGATAAAATAACGGCTGGTTTACATGGTATATAATAAGGCTGATAATAATAACAATAATATTAATACTTATTATTTATATGAAACATTACAAAACTCACGGTTTTTCGGAAATAAAAATTATTTGATGTAATTTAAAATGTAATGTGACCATGTAGTATTGTATTTTATTAATTGTAATTCTATGAGTATGTTACTTGAAATAAATATTTAAGTAGAGCAAATTTTTTTTTCGTTTAAGTAGCTGATTTTTAGCTGGCTTTGTGTAAACCAAAAACATTTGCTTTCAGACGCGAGCAGTGCCCCAATCGACCCTACTACGTAACGGTACACATCAATCTCGCATCAGCCAATTTACTATTACCGCTGTCAATTTCCATAACCATGATTTACGACCATCATCCAACACTATAAGACACAAAATAAGTTAGACGTGAAATTTCAGCGGTAAATGCAGTTAGTTTTAAGGTTTCTAGGTGTCAGATAGTTTGATGCATCAGGAACAGAGCAGTTTCGAAGTCGATTTGTATGTCCCTTAATTTTACGAGAGATGACTAGTGTAGCTTTAATTTGATTTATATTAACACGACTGGTTGAAAAGTAACGATTTGGAACGGTAATGATTGGAAACGGTAATGATTGGGGACGGTAAGGAATGGAAACTGTTAGAAAGTGCAACGAAGATATTGATGGACACGGGTAGAATTAGATATATAGATGACGCTTTATTGTTACACAACAACAAAAAATAATTACAAAACAAAACTTAAAGCTAAAGTGTTACAATGGGTGGTCTTATCGCTTATAGTGATCTCTTCCAGACAGCCTTTGGATGGAGTGGACTCAAAGAAACTGTAAAGGACGGTGGTGTTGTGAATAAAAAATAACCAGTATAAAATAATAATATTATATATAGACTACATAATCATAATAATATAATAATAATATATAAGTATAATATAGGAATAAAGGTACCAAAAAAAGTACATATCATAGATTGTAATTAACTAAAGTCTCTAATGATAACCCCAATGTATACCTAGAATAGAACAAAGTAGAAATTAGTACCTACTACATACATATCAGAGCACAGCGGCCTATCATCATCATCAGTCCATCACGTTCCCACTCCTAGGACACTGGTCTTCTCTAATAGCGAGAGTATGGGCCATAATCTGCCACGCTGGCCCAGTGTGGGTTGGATCACATGTCCTTG
The DNA here is from genome assembly GCA_951640565.1 of Petrophora chlorosata. Lineage (NCBI taxonomy): Eukaryota > Metazoa > Arthropoda > Insecta > Lepidoptera > Geometridae > Petrophora > Petrophora chlorosata. Next base: position 16,428,336 of record OX621197.1, read on the forward strand.
ACTTTTTGTGAAAAATTCTTGGACATGCCGGTTTCCTCACGATGTTTTCCTTCACCGTTTTTAAAGCGAGTGTTAAATCCGCACATAACTTAAGAAAATCAGTGGTACGAGGCCAGTGAGATTCGAACTCGGGTGCGTTGGATCGAAAGTCGCACGTGCTCCCACTGAGCCACACTCGCTTCGTAGTTTAATTATAGAGTAGATACAATTTCCTTTTACATTTTAAAAAGTATCCTGAACGTTATCGCCGCGCTTCCTTAGCTGTTTATAATTTTTTTTTTATTACTTTTCCATTTTGGTGTGGAAAATTTTGCCACTGTAAAGATTCGCAACATAATCTGTAAGAAAAAAGAAGCAAAAGCTGTGTGAGAGGATGATTACACATTTTTTTTAATTTATTTTTTATTTATTTATGCAGTACTGACAGCGTCTTAGCTAATATTATTACTTGTCTTAGCAATATTATATCATCACTTAACAGTAATTTCTTTTTATTTAATTTTGGCTATGCACGTTTTGGCTTTTCAGTCATGATCTTAATAGACTTACAATATCTTATCCCCTAGATATATTCGCGGACGGACTAGATATATTTACATTTAACATATTGTTTGCAGTATTGTTAAAAATATAGTTTTATTATATTTCCTAAGTAAATAATTAGTGTTATTGGCTCATGTTGCCATTCTGATTATTATTTGTGAATAAATAAATAAAAAAAATAATAATAACTATTGTGGGCAATAACTTAATAATAATGTGTAATTCGGTGTCCAAAACCATACTAATTGTAGATTTATTTATGATCAGTCTTCATAGCCATAGTTATAAAGTGAATTTCACTTATAGAAGTTGGCATTTATCCTGTTACCTAATTTCCTCATGCATCGATCATCAATAACCAATAAACGATAAATCATTACAAATTAGTTGTAGAACAAGCTGGGATTGTCCGACATCATAACAAGCCGCGACATTTGTGCCGAGGAGGCATTATTCATCGGACGCATTGTCCGGGTTCCGGACAACTGGCACTGTTCGGGTTCGGTACAGTCTGACGGAAAATGCAAGAACGTTAGATTGGCGTTTGTTTTTATCGATGATTTTGAGCAACTCTATAGGTTTAATTTTCTTTGGTGCGGTTTATACAAGTTAAGTGGATATACATTATACATATAGACACTATGATTAGATTAGATAACTCTTTATTGTCACACAACAACATGTAATAATTATCAAACAATACATAAAGCTACAATACCAGCAACAAAAAGGTAAAGTTAAAGTACAAGTTACTATGGTACCAGGCATGGACGAAGCTCTGGGAACTCGGTGTCGAAATTTGGTTGTATCAGTCATGGTTTGAAGGGAATGGATGCTAGCCGTTGGGAGAAACGAGTCCTTGAGCTAAGACACATAGCTGATTCTAGAGGCCGCGGCTGACCACCGCAGCGCTGGGTGGATGACATCAGGAGACACGCAGGCCAGGACTGGATGCACTGGGCTCAAGACCACCGGGAATGGAGACGGAGGGAAGAAGCCTATATCCTAAAATTATATTTTATATACAGGTTACACTTTCTAAGTGCGCCGTGATGGTCAAATCCAAAATTATAGCATAAGTTTCGGGGCCGTTTTTGATAAAAACGACAATGCAAAAATGGATTAAAAAAAATAAGATATTTTCCTAGCCGGGTATCGAAGTCGTAGATTTTAAAGAAGAAAATCTCTTGTATTATTACACCTGCCGATAGTGTAGCTTATAAGGATCTAATTTTAGGAAATAAGTCAAACGGCAATCTGAAAGAACTTGTGATGAAACTACGGAACCTTTTTGGTAGTGATATAGAGACACAATACAATACAAATGACACGTCGTTAACAATTCCTGACGACCTTAGCTACAAATGTAGATATGCAAACGAACTGTGTCAGCTGTTGATTTATGAATGTTAAATGATTGGCAGAACTTTTTAACCAGTACTTTCAAGGCAGTTGAACCTTCGTTATCAACGTGACCCAACTGTACAGCGAGCTTTGTGCTACGATTGGAGATTAGGAGAATATCCTTAACGGTATAGCTACACGGAGGCATGCTCGGCCCACACGGGCCAGTGGCTTGGCTGCGTACACTATGACCAACTTATTGTCGCAGAGTAACTGCGGCTCAGTAAAATTTTTGAGTTGGAAGGTGATCGCACACTAGTGTTCATATCATGACCAGTCATGACGTTTCTACTAATGAGACAGAGTCTTGTGTTAGTGAGGTAGAAAAGGAGAGAGACAGTAGAGTGACGAATAGAGAGGAAACAAAAAAAGGGTAAGAGAGAAAATAGAGTGAGGGAGAGAGAGGACACAAAAAAGGAATGGCGCAAACCCGGTGTCCAAAACTGGAACTTACGAAATTAACAATAAGCGACCGTAACAGAAGAATTTCATAGACACAGCGACGCTGTCGGAAAAGGTTGTGGCACTCTAACTGCCACAACCTTTTCCGACAGCGTCGCTGTTTTATATTCTCTTTTCTTTATATTCGTTTCTTAATTCAAATACCTCGGAACGAATGTCGCACGACATTGAGGCACCAACAAGATGACTTTCCCGTCGTAAGATTCGCAAGTGTGCGCCGTTGCTTACCTCGATGTCCCGGCAAGTACAGACTGCGGGACCGATCATCAAGCTTCATGATCATGACCAACACTTGACGTCCGCCGGCTTATCGCCCCTATAACGACCTCAAATTTAGGAGCAGTAAACCTATTTACAACGATAATCCCCGCATTCTGACTCTTTCTTTTACATGGAGAACAAAAGAGAGGAAATACACGGATTGTCGTTTTGTCGTCTTGTCTAAGATTCATGACAGGGTTTAGCTAAGTTAAAGCTCGTTTGGTAAGCAATCTTATTTGTTATTATAGACAGAATATTTAATGATGATGTTTAGTAAGGTATTGTTTTACTGCTAGACAAACACATTCCTGCTGCAATGTCTTCATCACTTTTCGTCTCGGGCTCTTTTATGGTAACATCAATAATCTATTCCATAGCGCACTGTGCACAAGCAATAATTTTAAAAATAACGCCTAGTTTGTTTTTGGATACAATTTGGTATTTTATTGGATTGCTTTATCTTTTTTTTCTTTGTATGTGATCGTAGGGCGTTTTTTTCCTTTCTTTTTTTTACTCCCCATTATTTGGCCTTTGTTGCGTTCCCAATAGTGGAACATTTATTTTACTACAATTCAGTCATTCAAAAATATATTTTACTTTCCATTCTTATGAAATTTTGCTGAGACGTTAACCTAAAATTCCCTACTAACGACGTGGGCAGAAGGTACTTGTAATAATTACTTGAGAAATAATATAGGATACAAAGGCCTTTTTTACAGCATGTGGATTACTCGATTAAAGTATTAATGACCGAAATACCACCCACGTGATGGGCGTTACAATATCGTACCGTAAAATTTACCATTTAGTGATGCACCTGCGAATCCAATACTCGAATAATTATACCGATAACTATACAGGTATCGATGGAAGCGGTACAACCCTTTTCTTGTTTGATCTTTGCTCGGAGAACGGTACTTTCATTGCAAATTTTAATGTAGGTGCAATATTAATTATTATAAGGTTAATTATTGAATTTATCGCAGAGTGGAAGATCTTCCTCGATAGTCTGTTACATCAGTCCATCGGTCACTATCTACCTTTCTCTGGTTACTAGTAATGATATATTAGGCAAGTATAAATTATAGTAAGTACCCTATAAATTAAGATTAATGAAATCTTAATTTAATTTCTTCGTTATCTTTGAATATAAATTTTATAATATAAACTTTGTGAGCATGAAGGTATACTTCTGGTGGAGTATAGCTCATAATGTCTCTCTCAAAGAAAGCCCGTGCTGGTAATGGAAACATGATATTGGTCTAATTTTATCAATAAACAATTAAGTTTTAGGCAATCAAATCAAACAATAACAATCAAATCAAATCTCTCAGAATCTATTCAATATATTATGAGTAAGATGAAATACAGTTTGCAAAAAACCTATGCTATGACCTAATAAAATATATAAGGATCAATGTTAAACTGGAGAAGATATATTATGTAGAAACAGTTTTAACTAACATCTAATCATCTCTCCAAAAGCACATTTGACACTAATCACACTGATCTTTACTAATATTATAAACGCAAAAGTTTGTATGTATGGATGGATCTTCGTTACTCTTTCACGCAAAAACTACCGAACCGATTTTGATGAAATTTGGTATGTAGGTACTTTAGGACTTGGGCTACTTTTTATCCCGGGAAACCGCGGGTGGAATTGCAGGGCGCAGCTAGTTTATTATATTTTTTTTTTTTTACTGGAAATAGGCATGCGTTTGACCACTATCTCACCTGATGGTAAGCGACGATGTGGTCTAAGATGTAACACGCTTACCTAGAAGATACCTGTTCACTCTCGATTTGAAGACCCCCAGGTTGTAGTATGTAGTATAAACGCGAAAGTTTGTATGTAAGTGTGTTTGTTTGATTGTTACCTCTTCACGCTGCAACGGCTCAAAAAATTTGAGTAACATTAGTTATGGAGATAGCTTATTATACCCTGGATTAACACATAAGCTACTTTTTATCCCGGAGCAAACCACGGACCGCAGCTAGTCGCGATTAAATTAATATAAATAATAATAATAATAAATAGCGCTCACCGATCACAAACATAGATCGTGACCCCTAACTAGGATTCCCTGTATCTAGGAAACCAGGAGTTATAAGGGCCATGGTCCTACAACACCTAGACACGAAACAAATGCTTGCGCTTTTTTTTCTGTGCACAAACATTTGTTCCGAGTGGTGAAAGAGATTTGAGCCAACCTGCCCAACCACTACACAAAGGAGGCTGTCATGGCATATCATGTTTAAACCTTATTAATACTGAACAATTCGATTACAGAATTTAAACTAACCTACAGAGAAATATGTACTTAGTAATAAACTTGGTTCGTGGTTGACCCAACCAAAATATGTCAGACCATAACGACCAAATGGTCGCTAGTCGCTACGACCAATGCAATGTATTGCATTTCGAAAGTGCAATGTAGTAAATAATATTAACACATCGCGATTGGATCCGGCATTTGCTGTTAGCACGACTGCGGTATTTTGGATCAAATGTATGGCCAGAAAGTTGGATGAGAGCGGAGGGCGTATTGCAGTCTTGGTGTGAATTCGATGAACGTCTGATTCCTCGAGGTGTGAGCGCAATGCATTGCTACGCACTGCTTTTTTACAAGCTTTTATTTAACTTGCAATGTATGTATGTATACATTTATGTATGTATGTAACTATGTTTGTTCGGGTGGAATGTTGCAAGCTGAGTCAGAACTACTTCCTCTTGTTTTACGAAGTTGAATTTTTGCATACTTGTTAAAGTCCGATGACAATGCAATATCATGGTGACAGCCAGCTGATCTGATCATGGAGACGGAAGGTGGGCAATGGAAGTCCTTGACGGAGAATTGTAAACTACTAGTGTTTGGGCTCATTCAAATCTGATCGGATTGATGATATTAAAAGTTCTGGGTGGGTACAATATTATGACAGTATTTTCTCTTTAAAACTTATCTAAAGGAAATTTGTCGGCACCAATGCTTTTAAAAAATAAATGAGTCATCATTTTAGCAGTAATATGCAAAACAAATAAACGAAACGGCAGCACCATTTTCGCGAACCCTGAGCTCAAAAAGCGCTAAACCCAGGTAGTCAGTCACATAATTACTTCATCAAATATTGGTCATCCGCTCCTTGGCAAACGTTTCGTTACTCTTTTCACTTCTCAAGGACAAAATATGTGTCTCCGAAGTGAAAGAGTTTCCTCGGGAACATTTGTTAAAGACAATCTTACTAATATTATAAACGCGAAAGTTTGTAAGAATGTATGGATGTATGTTTGTTACTCTTTCACGCAAAAACTACTGAACGAATAGTGACGAAATTTGGTATATAGGTACTTTAGGTCCTGGATTAACACACAGGCTACTTTTTATCCCGGGAAATCGCGGGGCGCAGCTATTAAAATATAATATCTACCTATTACATATGTTTTTCATTTTCACCCATAACTTTTAATACCGTAAAAAGTACTGCATAGCACTGCATTGCGCTCATCACACCAAAACATCAGATATTAAGTCTCATATGCCCAGTAATTTCGCTGGCTGCAATGCCCCTCAAACCGGAACACAGTAATGCTTGCGCGCTACTGCTTGGCGGCAGAATAACTGGCAAAGCTGTGATACCTACCCAGAAGGCCACCCGCATACGAGAGACCTACCACGAGTAAATATTTAATGAGTCTCCTTAATGGTTCGAATTAGGTCTCCTATATCATTGTTAGTTTTCTGAGCACTTGGACCACTCTCTAATACAGCGTGTTACTCTCTATGATTACAAATGAAAAGGCTCTGACCTTTACAATCCTAGTATTAGTTAAGTACCAACCATATAAAACAAATCCATACACACAACTCAGACGCTGTCTGTTCAAGTGAACAGACAGCGTCTAAAACCACGTTTTTATGCGCCTTTTAGGGTTAGGTCAGGATTGCAAGTGCAAATATTATCTGTGAGTTTTACGCTGAAATGGCTTAACTGATTATGATAAAATGTTCTATACCTAAAGCGCAGACTAAAGCAAAAAAAAATTTGTCTGAAAAACTAAACTACAGCAAGACAAAACTAATGACTAATTCTAAAAAGGTAGATATAAAAAATATCATCATCATCATCATCATCAGCCCATCACGTTCCCACTGCTGGGACACGGGCCTTCTCTCATAGAGAGAGAATAGGCCATAATCCACCACGCTGGCCCAGTGCGGGTTGGTGAATGTCACATGTCCTTGACTTTTTGTGAAAAATTCTTGGACATGCCGGTTTCCTCACGATGTTTTCCTTCACCGTTTTAGAGCGAGTGTTAAATCCGCACATAGCTAAAAAAAAAATACAATATAACATAAAAACTATTTTTGGTACTATTTAATAACGCAGTAAATTGTGGGTATAAACGCAAAATTAAATGCCAATAGGTTGGAGTATATTATTATAATAATTTCATCATAACATGCTGTCGTCTCTAAGATGTTAGATATTATGAAAATGTTAGCAATAAATGTTAACACAAAGACATTAAGCAAGTTAATAAATGTTAGGAATAATTGAGCTAGATACGATACAACCTGTAATAATGGTGCTAAACTTACTTGGACTTATGTTGTCTAATCTTAACGTTGAAACAAATGTTTTATTTATTAACTAAAAACTTTTACTTAGCTTTATGTTCGTATTTTCTGTCGTAAAATTTTTGAAATTAATTTAACCTTATATTTTTATTTAATAAGAGCTATATTTATATTAAAAAATAATCATATTTATAGGAATTGATGTCTCTTAATTTTTTACATGTACTACTTTGGTAGTATATTTTAATTTTAATAGATATTTGGTTAGATACATAATTTAAGAAAGGCAACTAAATAAAAATAACAATTTTATAGGGTTATTGGTATTTTAATAAGTTTAAATAAATTATTCATAATTGTCTATGTATAAAATATGGTGTTATAACAATAGGGAAAACGAACGCAATGCCACGCAACTGCATCGAGGAACGTAACTGAACTAGTAATCCAATATCAATTTTGCGACACGATTACTCGCATTAAGCGCCGCACTTCTCCGGCACCAACTAGATTTAGCTGCATTATTTCAAGATATATAAACGTCAGGCGGAGCTGAACTGCGGGGAAATAATTTAAACTGTCTAAAGTCGTAAATATTAAAACACATTCCGTTTGTACAACACCTCTGGCCGCGGTTTAAGTAAAAGACGAAAGTGCGATTAAGTCAAAAGCTTTCACGATTAATTAAACTAAACAAGAAAGTGACATGTACATAATCTAAAAACCACGTTTTTAAGCACCTTTTAGGGTTAGGTCAGGATTTACAATGCATTTTCATCGAGTTGTGAGCTACCCTGAAAGTTTCAGCCGGATAGCTAATCAGTAGCCTAATTCTACGAAATTAATCTATTCAAATTCTAGTTTCGATCTAGTGTCGTGATTTAAAAATTACTAAAACGTCATCTGTGACAGGAAAAATTGAGAGACGTAGTCATTGAAAACTATAGAGAACATCTAACATTTTTAAAAGTGTTAAATTATCACACGAAATAACACAAAATAGAGTAACATCCGGCCACCTTCTAGTACTTGCAATATCAACTGATGAAATCTTACACACTTCAAATCATTAATTGCTGACCTTTAACCACAATACATATAAACATTAAATATTCAAAAATTATCTAAATAATCGCCAGAGACGAATACTATGAGCTGAAAGATGAACTGAAAATCGGTTCCGTCACCGTGACTCAAAATGGCCGACCCAGCCGAAAGGCGGAGCTACGTGACGTCATCACAAAAAAGTGGCCAATAAACGAAGTAACTTTTGCTACTCTTTCTTTCATGAATTTATACTTTTTACTAATGTGCAAACAAGGCAGACAATACTTTTGGTACTTCAGTGTCGAATTGCGTCACATTTGTATAACACACAAATGTAGACGCATGTTATCACTCCCTTACTTCTTCTGATCTCTTTGGAGGAATATATTTATTTATTTCTATATTTAGTTACTGATATTTATTTTAGATATTAATGATTATAGTTGCTGATTTTTTTGTCAAACCGTAACCGTACACTGAAACCTATTTGCTCATGTGACAGTTCTCTTTCTTCAAGGGTTTGCTGGAAAATATCTCTTTTTAGGGTTAAGCTCGCCTTTGTACATTTATTTTATATTAATCATCGATGTAAATATTACAATAGTGTACAATAAAGTATATAAGGGGAATATTATTATTTGAAAACTGAAACGCAATGAAAACATGGAGCGAGTGTGGCTCAGTGGGAGCTCGTGCGACTTTCGATCCGACTCACCCGAGTTCGAATCCCGCTGGCCCCGCACCACTGACTTTCTTAAGTTATGTGCGGATTTAACACTAGCTCTAAAAACGGTGAAGGAAAAACATCGTGAGGAAACCGGCATGTCCAAGAATTTTTCACAAAAAGTCGAGGACATGTGACATCCACCAACCCGCACTGGGCCAGCGTGGTGGATTATGGCCCATTCTCTCTCTATGAGAGAAGGCCCGTGTCCCAGCAGTGGGAACGTGATGGGCTGATGATGATGATGATGAATGAAAACATGTAGTGTAATCCCGCTGAATATTATATAGGTTGTTGTTAGAATAATATAATATGTATGGGGGTTATTTATGGTTATTCTAACAACAACCTGCATAATATTCAGCGGTATTACACTATATATTTTCATTGCGTTTCAATTTTGAGATGAATTTCCCCAACGTCACACCTGATTGCATTACATTATTATTTGAGTATTAGCTGAATACAATTTTTCTTCAATCCACAATTTAGTTTCGATTTGGTCAACTCTCATTCAAATTTAGCGGAATTGGCCATAACTCTTAACTTGCACCAAACCGTCACCGGCTCTTATTGAATTGTTAAATGCAAAAGCAATACTAGATGTTCGCGTAATAATTGGCATACCGTTGTAAAGCCGTTTCTTTCTCGTTTTATTATCGATCGATGGCTAAGAAACACTGTTCAGTAAAACTGTATTGTTATTGCCTATTCTGGATCCTAGTCTTGTTTTCTCCTTAATTGTATTTATAAATCATCCGTGTAATAAAAATGTAAATAGAATCTTTGAATTTTGACCAGAAACAACTCTCTACAAAAGCCAGAACTTTAAAAAAGCTGCATTTCACTTTTACACTTTGTCATTTTTCTTTGTTTCACTTTCACAATTATGACATTTTTCTTTGTTTCACTTTTACACCTTATATCATTTTTCTTTGTTTCACTTTTACAAATTATGTATATTTTCTTTGTTCACTTTCACAATTTATGTGATTTATTTTGGTTCATTTTTACAATTTATGACATTTTTCTTTGTTTCACTTTTACACTTTATATAATTTTTCTTTGTTTCACTTTTACAAATTATGTATACATAACTTTCTTTGTTCACTTTTACAATATATGTCATCATTCTTTGTTTCACATTAACAATTTATGATACATTTTTCCTTGGTTCACTTCTATGATTTGACTTTGAGTTTTTTTATTAGTTATGTTACGTAGACGAGCAGGTTGTTCGCCTGATGGTAAACGCCTAACCATAAAAGTTTCAGATCCACTCAAAACCTTATTTTACAAAATCCTGCTCAGCACTGCACTGCGCTCGTCACCCTGAGACAATAGCTCTTATGTCTCATAATGCCCGTCATTTCTTGGCAGAGCAACAATATTTTGGCTTCCGATACTACACAATTTTCTCGTCTTTTAATTAAAGTATCTAATACGTATTGACCTACCTACCTCTCCATTTATAAAGCACTTTGAAATTGTATTGTAGGTATCATTTTGGAAACCAACTATTTGTTTACTTCGAGTTTAGTCCCATAGTTATCTGCTTCTCAGAATGTTAAAAGCGCTATAAAAAGCGCAATATTAAATTGAGACATTTCCATATCAAGGCTTATGTTCTTCGTTCGAAATTCGAGTTCGATCCCTATTTTATCGTTTCTATAAAGACTATAAACCATTGAACCACTGAACTGTTTACCATTAAAAGTATATTGGCGTGAAATCTGGTCCGAGTTTGCGTTGTTAAGCTAAGCGCCCATTCAACACGGGCCGGGCCTTACCGGTGAGGCGAGCGTTTTACGTATTCCACCGCGCGTTTGTAGTCATCGCAATATACAAAGTATATCATCATCATCATCATCATCAGCCCGCCACGTTCCCACGCAGGGCCTCAACTTTCCTAATTATGGACAAATAACTATCCTACTAAAATACTTAGACGATCAATGTTGCAAGTGCCGCCTATCCGTACGAAACGTTTCGAATCATTATTTTTGGTGCGAATGTCGAAGGAGTGGAACGCCTTGCCGTCGTCTGTGTTTCTACATAAATACAATCTGGGTGTGTTCAAATCAAGAGTGTGCACGTACTTACCGGGTAAGCGTAATTCAACTGTCATTGGTGTCAAAATTGGTATTTAACAAAATACCTAATACACATTTAACAAATTGTACGTAACGCAATAGTAACGATATCGCGTTGCAGTTCAGTTTCTGAAAATCTTTAGGAGTTGCCGTAGCAAATAGTGAGCAGTATAACGAAACCGTCGAATTCCATCACATGACGAGTAGAAGATAGGCCAAATATCAGCCTTATTTAGTAGACATTCCGCCAATTCGTACAAAGTGTTTTGGTTCCACGTTTATATTTCGTACTGATAAGGAATGGAACTCCATGCGGTCTTCTCCGTTTGCTGATAACTACAAACTGGGTATCTTCAAGGCCAGAGTGAAGAGGTATCTTCTAGATCTACGTGCTCCACCTTTGGCCATATCGTCGCTTAACATCAGGCGAGACGGTGGTACGTAGACCTATCTAATGTAAAAAAAACTGTCAGTAAGCTATAAATATTACCATTTTTTATGCAATTGACTTGCGATAACTTAGATAACAGAATAAGGGCCCAGGTGGGCTTTTGTTTTGCACCGCGGCCCGACCCAGCCTGCCTCATGGACGCTTAGCTTAACAGCACGGGTGCGGGCAAAATACGGCTCAACTTTAACCCCGAGGAAATGGCGGGCGTGTCACAATATTATTTGCTTATTACAAGTTTTATATAAGATCTTAGGTCAATAGCACGTAAACTAAACAAATGGGGTGAGACATTAAATTATTAAATTTATTCGCGTGCAATTGTTGTTGTTCTAGGTTGTTAAATTTAATAAAGGTAGAAATATATTTTTAAAATCAAAATTTTCATTTTTCTAGTTCATACAATTTATGTAAAACGTTTTAGACTTGAACGTAGGACGTTAAATTTAATAAATGTAAACAATTTTTTTAAACGAATATAAAATATATATTTTTGTTTCACTTATGATAGGCACGTCCATCCGAGAAGATAAGAACACGATGCGGCTTACTTCAAAAGTAAAGAATACGTTGCATGCATATTAATTCATATTCTAGTGAAGTATAGCAATACTCCGACAAGAATAATCGGGATTTCCTCATGGATGACATCATCCATCACTTACCTCGTACTGTGTTTAGTAATGTTTGTTAGTTTAGTCTAAGCGGGACTTTAATTTTTTTTTACAAACGAATAAGAATTTAAAATCTTTATATTATGGTTTCGCACAGTTTGTCTATTCAGCCATGCAGTACCTAGTGTCAATGTTAAATATATTAATAGCAATATTCAAATATGGTCCAAGTGTTACACTATTTTGTGGCACGTTTACAAACAAACAATGGTTAATATTCCACCAAAATTACACATAATCACTCGAAGAAACACCTGCTTTGGAAAATTAAAAAAATCTCTGGCAAATTTAATTTCCCGCCAAATGTCAAACTTTTATCTACTTCACCTTGTTTATTGCATAATTATATTTCCGTTATATAGGTTTTTTTCATTTGATTGTTTTTTAAATAAATCCTTATGCTCCTCAGTTAGTAAATTTTCATAAGAGTGCTCAGCTATTAACTGTATTTTTTTCTTTTCAGGTAAAACATCATCATATCTGCAAATTATTGGTGCGCGGTGTGAAGATAAACCATTGTAATGGGTATGAATTAATAAGTATTTATTTCACATTTATTAACTTTATTTAAATTATTTTCATCAACTCGTCACGATTTGTTAAAATATTTAAATAAGTAATATTTTAAAAATAAGGCTGTATATGAAAATGGCCTTTGCCATTTTTGGTAGAGAGACATTAGAGGGAAAATAAAAACTTGGGGAATATAAAACAGAATTTTATTAAAAAAAATTCAAGATTATGGGGGGTTCTAGAACTTGATTGTTATAAGAAACTAGATAGAGAATATTAAGAAACGGATTTGGAAATATTGAATTTCCCTAACTATAAATTAAAAAAAAAAACGTTTATTTTTCACGAGGTCCATATTATTTTTTATTAGGGACATACATATTAATCACTATGGCTAGGTCACAATTAAAATTTTAATAAATTAAATTAAATTGTGTGGCAAAAAAAGTCATAAAACAATAAATTCAAGTCATAAAACAATACAATACATCAAGAATAACAATAAATATATTAAACTATACACACGAAGTTTTCTTTAAAAACTGGATGTTAGCAAAACATTTATCAATGTAATAGTACCTACCTATCATATACACTTACGATCTATGTATTAACATTGAAACCGGACGTCTCACCAAGTAATTATAATTTATAAATCTACTCTTATCGGCCTATTTCAAATTTGACACGCAAGATAAATATGTATTAAAGATATATTAATACAGCGAGGCCTTTGACAACGCCGTGCGGGCGTTATCTACACTTCGGGCCAAAAAAACGAGACAATTTATAAAAATAATGTCTTAATTAGCTAAAATAAGACGCATTGAATAGGACGTTGACGTTGAAAAACGTGGGATATGCAAATAGTATTTTTTGTAACAAAACTTTTTTAATAATTGCTTGACAAATTGTGATATCACTAACCTTGTCCACAACCGTAAATCGTTAATAGAAAAGAGATAAGTAATTGACATTTTTAAAACAATATTTCAAAAATAGCTTTTATTTAATTTTTTACAATAAGACCAATTGGAAATTTATAAGGATTTGGCGGGGCGGCTGGTGGAGTCCACACGTGACCAAAATGCTGGCGTGTATTTTGCCCAACGAGTCAGCCTCGCTGTTCAGCGAGGCAACACCGCTAGCATTTTGGGCACGTTGCCGGACGACGGGTAGGTATCGGTTGAATTTACCTGTAGGTTGGCACCACTCAGTTGGCTCAACCGAAACGTATGTATATGTATATATAATACGCGCTACAAAAGATGAGACTTGACAAACCACGTGGTTTGACTTGCGCAGTAGACGATTTATAGGTCTCTTTAGCGGTATGAGGTCTGAGGCGGGAAGGGATCGGGGATCAACAGGGCAGCGGAAAGAGCGCGGGAGGTGTCGGTACGGCACTGCGCATGCGCGTCAGTTGCCTTCCGTCCCCCTCACCCCGTGCACGCACCGCTTGACTCCGCAGTACAATCGAGTGCAAATTGTGTTTATAAATTTCTACTTTGTTATAGTTGTGTTGTATACGAGTGTAACTTTGTGATATCTTAATTATGCCTCGAGGTAAAACATTAAGAAGACAAAGTAGGTAGATGGTTTACGACGTTTACACTTACATCATATATTGTCAGTGACAGTGACTAGGACAATCTGCCTTTTTTATCTTAAATTTTATTATTTAGTAATAAATCTATGATAGGTTTAAAAAAAAAATATACACCTACCTAATTCTGAATGTTGTCAAAAATCCCTGAATAGATATACAAATTATGGATAACTATTTCGTACACGACTGTACCTGCGCAGGCTCCCCACTACTGACGCTTGTCAAGTCTCATCTTTCGTGGCGCGTATTATACATAGTATTTAATACCTTTTAATTGTTAGAAACTTTGTTTGTTGTTTATAGAAATAAGTAAGTAGTAATAAGTTGAATTAAAGGGTTGGTTTTATTTAATTGAATGACGAGTAAAGCAATTCGTTTACCTGATGGGTAGCCTGCTCATAACAGTTATATTGAAAATTATTATGCAAAATGCTCCGCGGCACTGCACTGCGCTCGTCACCTTGAGACGATATCTCCTAACACTCATATTGTCTAGTAATAGAAATTATAACCTGTCGTATCTCTATTGATATGTTTGTTCTAAATCAAATCAAATCAATTCTTTATTTGCGAGAATACTACATACATTAAAGGTCTTAAAACTTATTACAACAGTCAAGTATTCAGCCTGCAAGCAGGCGTGCACTTATTATGTCAAGTCTCTTATTAATGTAATATTATATATGTATTTTAAAAATAATAGCAAGACTTGTTGAATAATTTATTTTAAAGACAAGCTTTTAACAAATTCGTAATCGGAACCGCGAGCAGATAATGAGTCAAAACATTAGGAAACACTAAGTAGTTTACGATTATCAGTCAACCGTCCGTCTCCATCATCAGATCAGCTGGCTGTCACCATAATATTGCGTTGTCACGAAACATAGACAAGTGTGCAAAATTTCAACTCCGTAGCATAAGAGGAAGTGATTTTAATTTAACTTACAAGAGTTGACCAAATACACATGGTAAGTTAATTAAAAGCTTGTAAAATGGTATATAATTTAATTACGTTATTGTTAAGAGAGCGAGTGTGGCTCAGTGGGAGCTCGTGCGACTTTCGATCCGACGCACCCGAGTTCGAATCCCGCTGGCTTTAATAAAAACGGTGAAGGAAAACATCGTGAGGAAACCGGCATGTCCAAGAATTTTTCACAAAACGTCAAGGACATCTGGCATCCACCAACCCGCACTGGGCCAGCGTGGTGGATTATGGCCCATTCTTTCTCTAAGAGAGAAGGCCCGTGTCCCAGCAGTGGGAACGTGATGGGCTGATGATGACGATGATTATTAAGTATTTATACAACTCTTTAACATATTTCGAGTACTCACAGCAATTTCTAACTTTCCTTTAAAATTGATAAACTTTAAACCTTAAACTTTCCCCTTTCTAAAACCTGACCCTTTCAAAATGAATAACAGCGAAATACGAAATACCATAAACCTATTAACATAATGCATTCGACCGTCTCTCAGGACGAGAAAACGTCTGGTTCTATAAACAGTAAGGGAATTACGTAAGTACGGTTTGGCCTAATACTCATTACCAATTAATAAAAAAGACTTCGTAAAATTTAATCTAAAACGTTTCAGTTATGCACACCAAATTTGTCTAGAACTTATCAAAAAAAAAATAACTTGAAAAAAAAATACAATGGCGCTTATTGCATTAGTATAGGAGCATTGACGTATATCTACCGAACTGTAGTATACATATATATCAATGTATAGGAGCGTTGTGGATTTATCCACAGGATTATGCTGAGCTCAGTCCTTTTTTGACGGCACTGTGCACGGCAGCGATTCTCGTACTCAAGCACCTCGTATACGGTATTTACTTTGAAATGACGTCATGCACTGTGTTGTGTCTCGGAACAGATAAAAAATGTCAGAATTATTAGATTTTATTTATTGATTTAAAAATATAAATTATTATTATTTTACAAAAATACTTATTGACTGATCTTTCGGATATGACAACCATTCGTTCTAACTACATTTTAGAATTTTTTTCAATTAGTGTCCTATCCCTTATTGTTTTATCGTGTTTTGACTGTGTGCAGTTGTCAAAATAAAAGTTTTCCTTCTTTATTTCTTTCTATGAGTATGAGTATTGATGGTTGGTCAAGACAAAGTCTCGACGTCAAGGGGACGTTGTTGAAAGTGGCGCCGCGCGCCGTCACTAACCGTCGTCATAATCTTTCCGCATCATAGATTCTTGCATGTATGAAGTTTTTTTTAAGTACTAGTTTGGTACAAGGGTAGATCGGATCACTTCTCCATACTGCTTTTATATTTCCTGTGACGTCTACGTCTGTTAGCGGGTGCAGTCATGGTTGGACTTGGCAAAAAAAACGACTGCAGTGGACAAGAAGCCGGGGTTCTTAGGCAACCTGCCTAACATACATAAAATCATAATACATAAAATCACATTGATTCTGTACCTAAGTTTAGTAGGGTTATTTTTACTTTATCATTTTTTATTATTACTAAACATGTTTATAAACAATATTTCTGGCATATACGTCATACGTATTACTATGCTGCTAGATAATTAAAAAACGGGCCTCTCACTTTTTAGTAGGTAGATATGATATGGTTGATTTGGTAGATATGGTTAATTTTTTTTTACGCTTAATATTTCTATGTTTGGCTACTATCCCGCCTGATGTGAAGTGATGATGTGGCCTAAGATGGAGCACGTAGATCTAGAGAGAGACGGCAGTTGAGCGGCTGCTCAGATCCGTCTCCCCGGTTTATATTTATTCGCTGCAGTCAAATAGAAAAGTATCTAACTTGAGATTATGCTGTGTGAAAAATAAATGTAATACCTATCCGTTATCTATTATCCTAAACACTGGCCTGGAAAAAACACTAATCCGTATTGCTTTGATTGTATTAAAAAACGCTATTTAAAAAAAATCTATGGAAAAAAAAACAAATCCGTATTGCTTTGATTGTATTAAAAAACACGCTATTTAAATAAAAAGTCCGAGGGCTTTCCGCAACAAAAGTATTGCTTACATTCAACAATCCATCTAGGTACATCCTTCACATCACATATATGTATTAGCTTCACGTCGCTTAGCTTTAACTTAGAAAATGCTAATTGATCACTTTGTGAGTTCCGCTGCTTGAGCAAACTTAACTTATGCAAATTTTTGCATTCCGATCATGTCCTGAGAGATATGGCTTTAGGTAGCTTGAATGGAAAATTCTGTAATAGGTGAAATGGAACGCAGACGTTTGTTCTTTATTTATGGCATCACGCGGTTCATGCATTCAGCCAATTCAAAGAAAATAAAATCATTTAGTTAAATAAATTTAAAAAGTAAAGAAAGGACACAAAAATATTTCAAACGTTAATATTTTACTGTTTTATCGTAAATGTAAAATGATAATTTAATAAGTTAAAATATGTCGAACGCATTCGAACTCTTCATTCCTCGCCAGAAAATACGAGTACCTATAACCCAAGTTTAAAATGTGTGGCATATTGCTAGCGTATGTAAACAGTTACTCAAGTATTGTGTATTATTAGAAATAGTTTAGTTCAAGTATACGTGCTTGAATAAGGCTTTCACAGAGCCATTTTGCAATGTCAATGCCGTGCACATATATGGCAATAACTACGGGACAAGAGGAAGCGGTTTAAACTGCAAAAGAGTCGAGTCTTCGATATTTTATAAACAGTGCCTCAAGCATGCCTGACTTGATTGAATCTGAGACAGGATACTAATGATATTACTTACTTGTGTTAGATCTCTCGTATGCAGGAGGCCGTGTGTAGATACCACAGCTTTGCCAGTTATTCTGCCACCAAGCAGTAGTGCGCAAGTATTACTGTGTTCCGATTTGAAGGGCATTGTAGCCAGCGAAATTACTAAGCTTTTGTGAGACTTAATATCTGATGTCTCGGGGTGATGCAATGCAGTCCTACGCAGTGCTTTTTATAGTATTAATTTAAATTTAAAAAAAATAATTTAAATCTTTTGAGTGGCACTGCAATTGTTATAGGTAGGCGTGGCACTTACCATCAGGCGAACGACATGCCATTCAGTTCCATAAAAAAATATGATCGTAATTACTAATCAGAGTAAGGTAAGGTCTGAATCTGTATAATATGTTTAATTCTATGGACGAATGAAATATCTCTTTCGATCATTCCATGTTCACTTTCAAGTTTCAATCAAATCGCTCCCACTTGTCTCCTAACCCCTCCCCAAGCAGTAGCGAAGCGTAAGTGCTCGTAAAAACTCACATTTACAACGTAAATATAGAAAATGGCCGCCATCTTTTTTTTGTCGCCATACTTGCAGACGCATGCGCTGTAGAATTATTACATTTCAAATAGTTTTTCGAGAGTTTTTTCGTCAGAATCCCACGGGGAAAGATCTAATGTTATTTTAAGTGATTTTTTATATCCGATTTTAATGCATCGGCTTGTTTGTTCCTGCTGATTTATTGCAGTATTAGGATAAAATGCAATGTCGTTTGTTCTATTATGCCTTTTTGCGAGCTTGTAGAGCTAGAGTAGGTTTTCTGTAATCGTTTATACCTTAGTAGGTGATAAATGGATGGATTGAAATCAGTGGGCGGGTGTTTTATGTTGTTGAATGTAGTTAAGCAGTACTCGTTTGTTTTTATGACATAATCTGCATTTCTCGATATTATTATGCAGTCGTGTATCATTGGTTTTTGTTTTATTACATATGCTAAACTTACAAGGCATGGCGGTAATAAAATAAAATTTTAAATTTGATTATTTTATTTAGAAACTTTTAAAGGATTTTTTCTATGCCCTTTATTTTGTTTCTTTTTTTATGTAACTGAATGACGAGACAAGCTGGTCGTTTGCCTGATGGTAAGCAATACGCCAGCCCATAACAATAACAGCACGATTTCGAGTTTTAGGATTTAAGAAAAAATGTAAAGGTCAAAACACACCACATGCGTAAACATTATAATATAAGATTAGACGTACGCGTAAACGTAAGCGTTGACATAAAACCTTCTGACAATAACTAACATATAAAAGAAAGATTTATCCAATTTGGTGCAGTCGTTTGGAAGTTATGCGCGTACAAACATTTCGGTGATTCATTTTTATTTATATAGTTTTTTTTTATTTTGTTTTGAGTGTGTGATTAATCTATGGAAATAAATAGCGATATCGATTGTACTCCCGATTTTGATCGAACAATTTTTTGAGGTTTTGCGTTATTTCATTAACTCGTTTTATATACTTAAATGTGATTTTAAATAATTAATTTTTAGAAAAAAACAAAAACCGACTTCAATGTATCTTCGAAGTCTAAGGTCACATATCGATGAAATTTATATGGAACCACTTCGTAGCTATACTGAACCCGCAAAAAGAATTTTTCAAATCGGTTCATAAATGACGGAGTTCTGAGGTAACAAAGATTAAAAAAAAAATACTTTCGAACAGAGAACCTCCTCCTTTTTTTAAGTCGGTTAAAAATATTGAAACTATTTTATATCGCCCAGTTTGGTTTTTCCTTACATTTTTTGTACGTTCAATATTTTTGCTTGTTCCAACACCGCAATTTTTCCAGTACCTATATGTATGTAACAACTATTCCACCCTAGCTATACCTGTAGTCAAATAGTCCGATGAAATAAAAATAGCCCGATGAGTTTCAACCCTTCGCCTAGCCCTCTCATAACTTAGATTTATTTCCTCTGCACAATAGAGTAATACACAAACAGACAGACACACAGACCGACATTTCCCGGCGCTGCGCTGTATTAAATAGCTATTTATGATGCTACATCTGAAGTAACGGAACTCTGCATGTTTAGTGTTTTCTAGTTTATGCAAAGTTATAACCTAGTTATGAGAATTTCTTGTAAAATAAAAATAGTTGGAGAAATTACTGGGTATATGAGACTTAATATCTGATGTTTCGGGGTGATGAGCGCAATGCAATGCTACACAGTGATTTTTATTTACGAAAAGTTCTGGGTTGCACTGCAATTGTTATGGGCAGGCGTGGCACTTACCATCAGGCGAACGACTTGCTCGTCTCATAACTTAGTTCCATAAAAAGTGGGGTTAATTAGGGTTAGTTGTTAGTGTTTTGTTTTCTTAGTGATAGACAATTGCCAGTTGAAAAATTAGTTTAATAATTTCTCAATACGGCTTAAAGAGACGCTTAAAATAGCAACGAGTATAATACTCTTTAACATCCTTCTTAGTATAGGTAGGTATTTAATGAAGACTAGTTTTAACAATAAAAAAAATAAGATTTTACTTTAACTTTTTTTAAAACTTAATTTTTATAATTGTCCAAAATTTGCAGTAATTATAGGTATATATTTATATTTATAGGGTATATATTTTTAACTCTCTCATTGCAATCAAAATACCGTAATTCCTCCGGCATTTTAATTATGACAAAATCCGCCCGATGATTTCATATCCAACCAACCAGCATTTAGTTCGAAACTAGCTCGGTCGCTATCAAATAATTAAGAATTCGCATACATTTGCATGTTTTTGATCCTATCTCGGGGTTTAACGAACGTACACTTGTCAACCTATCAGCATTAACAAAGTAAAGTGTTTATTGTGTCAAACACAACCTAACCTGATTATGTTTGACATTTTCTCGGCGCGATTTTTCGGAGCCGGATATTTCACTCAGCGATAGTTACTGACCATAAATAATATATATTTTTAATTACTCGCGGTATTTGTGCATTCTGCCATGCCTGTGTAGCGTCAATATTTTATTTTTTAATTGACATACATATATACATCCTAGCCTCTAACAAGGATTCCCTGTATCTAAGGAACCAGGAACTATGAGGACCATGGTCCAACGACACCCAGACACGAAACAAATGCTTGCGTTTTTTTTCTATCCACAAACGTTTGTCCCATCGCCGGAATCGAAACCGCAACGTCATCGTCAGTGTGAAAGAGATTTGAGCCAACCTGCCCAACCAATGCACCACAGAGGGTGTCAAAACAAAAACGATCTATCTAAAACATTATATTCCTGTTTTCAGTATTCAGTAGGACATATAATTTAACAGGTCTCGATTTTTAATTATACATAATGCAATATTTATTTAGCTAGTCGGCGGGCAATGATCTATCAATATTATAACGGTAATTATATGAATATTCCGAGAGTATTTTCTTAAAAGCTTTTTTTACTTATAATGTCTCTAAAGTCATTTCGCATTCCACTTTTCGCCGATTGAGTGATTACGCGTGAACGCCGCATGTTCGGGCTCGTCCGCCGACGTTCGGGTATCCCCGTCTCACGGCTCGCGCACTTTTTTGTCATGCTTTTTGGGCACTGGCCACGAAAGCGGGCGGGCGAAAGCAATTTCTAATTAAAATTTTGCGCTTTATTATGAAAACTATTTAAATTGTAATGATGGGAATGTTTTTGTCATTGTTTTTGCGGTGAGCGGTGATAGAATTATAATTTTGATGGGTGTTTGACTCGTTCAAAAACCATGACGGTGTTAAAAGAATGCTCCGTAAAAGTTGCGTGCTTTCATTTTGTTAATTAGGCCGTACTCACATTTTCATTAATTATGTTGGTATCTTGATTATTTTGTGTTAAAATACGAAGGTCGCAGGCATCAAGAGGCAAACAAAGGTATTAAAAAAAATATTGAATAAAAAGGACATGTCAAATATGCCTAGTATAAGAAAAGAAAATTAACTTAAGTAAAAAAAGGTTTCTACAATAGAGATTAAACTACAGGGAATATCTACAACATTTTGAACAATTATTAGTTTTTTGACGAAATGGAGATTTACAATAAAAATATTTGTTTATTGTTTATATAAATAAACACATAACAGGATAACTGCGGACATCACCTTTAATTTTTCGAACGAAAAAATGTTTTTGAACGAATCCCTATTTTTTTTAACTTTGATTGATCTGCGTTCAAGTAAAGATAACGCGACACGGTCGGGGCAACACCTCCACAATACCTTTTTTGTTTTTGTAACTTGGAGATGTCACCGCCCCACGCGGCTGCTATCAAGATTACTGGCCGTTCTTAAAAATAAATTTAATAATATTCGTAGTTGCCTTTTTATAATAATAAAGTAATTTACATAGTTTGAAATTTCATCTGTCCGTTCATTTCAGATTGTTTTAAAAATAAGTACTTAACTACAATCTTAAACGGAGCAAGCTAAATTTTTATCTGCTGTTTCTGTAGCATATTTTCGCTATGTCTAAGATTATATATGATTATATATGGTTGAGGGGGGTGATGGCTGGTCCACAAGTCATACTCGTGAAAGGGTGCTGCTTGCGGGGACTGGTCTGTTCTAGTCACTCTTACTGCTACTGTCATACCTACTTATATTTTATTTACACTTTTCTGTTACTGATACTATGACTATGGGACATCTCACTCGCATTTCTTGTTTTACATTCTGTTAATTCTAATTTATACGTAATTGTGCTGAAAAAAGACATCCCCGCAGAGTTTCTTGGTGCTATCTTCTCTAGCGGGCGTATTTCCGAAGCACTGGTAGAGTCAGTTTTCGCATTTCTTTTCAGCACTCAGACTTCAATTTGAGTATAGGAAAGAAATGGGTAAACATACTTACCTTTTTTTCAAAGTCATGTTAACATAAGTTACAATTTTTAACATTTTTTATTTGTATCATGTGTTTATGACCTTTAAAAGTGCACTTTTGTGCCTAATTAATAAATGATATTTGACTTTGACTTTGACATTATTCATTATTATTATTATTCATTTATTAAACATTTGTAACATAACAGCACAAAACCAAAGCGTTACAAACACAGTCATAAAATATAATTAATAAATTAATTAAGGAATACAATTATTTAATTATTTAGGAGTATGTCATTAAATTATAATATTAACAAATTAATTAAATAATATATGTATGTATATGTATTGACAATAGGTACTGATAAAATAGATTTGATATTCAATTAATATATTTAATTGAAACAACCCTATGTTGTAAAAATGGACTGTTGGCCCAGTCTAAAAACTCTGACACCAAGGTTTGCCACACACAAATTACTGGGCATCATAAGACTCAACAGCTAATTGTCTCAGGGAACGAGCGCAGTACAGTGCCGCGCTGGATTTTGCAAACAAAGTTATGAGTGGTGCTGTTATTGTTATGGGCTGGCGTATTGCTTACCATCAGGTAAACGTCCAGCTCGTGTCGTCATTCAGTTACATAAAAAAACACACACATACGAGAGAAGAGAACAAGATCGCTTTTTGACGTAATTATAGCTAGGTACATATAGCAGTGAAACTATTGCCTGTCCAGTAGTACCATAAGAGGAAGTGTAAGTGGATGTGCCTTGTTCTTGCCTACTCGTCAGTATTTTACCGATATCTGAGTATTAACTCACAAATAACTAAAACTCATTAAATACAGCCATTAGGGGCTTAGTATAGATGTCAAGGAAAAATGTCTCTTTCACTCACTATCTCCGAAATTAACGGACTTTCACACTAGTACCGAAAACACTAATGTTTGTAATAATATCTAATGGATATTGATGACACCACGCCGTGGTCCGGTTCAAGAAGCTGCGCCTAGGGTTGTCACGTTATTTAGAAAAAATCTTATTTTATTTATTTATTTATTCAAATTACAACTATCATTACAGGAATTTCCCAATTTAAATATGTAAGTCAACAGTATAATTCATTTACATCTACAATAGTCATTAATTATTTTTCATTATAATTCATTTTCATATACAAAAAGTCATTAATTAATTTAACAGTAGGTATACCTCATGCTACCAACACAAATAAAAAATTAAAAAAAATACTATCTAAATGACCTATGTATTATATAAGACATTACAGGATAATTGGTCCCCTTTTCAATCAAATTTGAAAATTAATAAACTTATTTTTATTGATATATTCTCATAATATATCTGCTATTTTTGTTTTGAGGTTGCCAGAGCTTCCATTGTTTTGAAATTTTCCATGTTTGTCCTACGAATTAAATAGTAACATGCCATTTATATTTTATTAAAGTCAAGCTTGGCAACCCTGGGTTACGGTCAGCCAGATCGTAACAAATCGTGTAAATTTCCAGTTGTATCTTAACCAGTTATTATTATTTATCAAAGCCAGGTTTACTGAGCTAAACTGCGGTTAAAGGGAACCGAGAAAAATTATACAGGAAGACCTACTGTCGTTCGAATCTATCATCGGCGAGGGGATCGATCATAGCGTAACTGGGAATAACGTTGCGCAAAACCTCTTTTAGTAGTGCGTAAAAAATGCGATTTACAATGTCTCAAGAATATAATAAATTGATCATTTGCTAATCGAAGTTCTTCCAATTAGTTCCCAGTTTATCTATTTAAAAAGAAAGTTTTAATTTTTTAAATAGCCTCCCCATTCTCTAAGTAATATGCACAATTCTATAAAAAAAGTCTTACAGAAAGTAAGCTCTTTTTAGGGTTCCTACCCAAATAGTAAAACGGGACCCTATTACTAAGACTCCGTCAATCTGTCTGTCCGTCTGTCACGAGGCTGTATCTCATGAACCGTGATAGTTAATAGTTGAAATTTTCACAGATGATGTATTTCTGTTGCCGCTATAACAACAAATGCTAAAAAACAGAAAAAAATATTTAAGTGGGCTTCCATACAACAGACATGATTTTTTTGCCGTTTTTATAGATAATGATACGGAACCCTTTGTGCGTGACTCCGACTCGCACTTGGCTGGTTTTACATTAGATAAGATGATAACTTTTTCTTTTACAGAACTGATTGATGAGTCTAGCATGTCGTTCGCCTGATTGTAATTGCCACGCCTGCCCATAACAACTGCAGTGCCAGCCAGAACTTTTAATACCATAAAAAGCACTGCTTACGCATTGCGCTCATCACTCCGAGACATTTAATTCTCATATATGCCTAGTCATTTCACTGGCTGCAATGCTATTCAAATCGGAACACAGTAATGCTTAATTTAATAATTATTCTGAATAAAAATGTTCTTTATTCTATTCCCGAATACCAAATGATACTATTGTCTTTAAGTTTCTGTTGTTAACAGTACTTACCTGATTTAGATTTTGGAGGAGAGGCGATATGAACAAAAGGAGGTGACAGAAATTGTTTTTTTTTTTGAGGAAACGGATGCTCTTTATATTTGTTTTTTTTTATAACCTTTGCGCTTTGAATAATTCGAAAATCTTACAGATAGCTAACTTATCACTATCAGTATCATCTTCTACCTATTTTACGTAGTAAACACTAATACGCCCGACGACAGCCAGCCAGTCATAACGGAGTTACGGCCACGCAGCAGTTTCAATTAAGCCTCACAGAGGAAAGGGGTGGTTAGGCACTAAATTACACGGTACGCTAGATGGAGTGTCTAAATCGCAGATTAAATATTCTTTAAGACTTCCGCCGGTATACCGTTGTTTGGTGGTAATTATTTTGATAGAAGCGGTAGAGATCGCTCCGTGATGTAATAGTTCATTGCACTGACTTATTCTACGTAATTAATGTACAAATCAATATAAATTATTAATCATGTTAGTTATGTTAGAAATATAACATTTTAATCTGGTTATTAGTTAAGGTCTTGAGTACTCTTTGAGTTGTTTTTATTTATTATGTAGAAAATAACGCTAAAATTAGTTTTCTTTGTTTTAGTTCATACTTTATTTATGAATAACAATGGTACATGTCAGATTAAATACAATTATTTGAATAAATTAAAATTTAATAACATAGTCAAATAATTAATAATAAATCAACAAATAATTAAATAATCAATTAATTAGTAATAATATTAATTTACGGAGATATTGCATAAAAATATCATAATAAAAATTAAAAATAATAATAATATAAAAATAAGTTAATTAAAAATTAATACATAATCCTTAACTAACCTTCTATCTATACGTAGATTTCAATTAAATCTTTACAGCTAACAAATTCATCGTCGCTTGCTTGACAAGCCATCGCTTCAACTTGTATTTAAAGCTGTTCATAGTTTATCATAATTTAAAGTTATATAATTATATATGTAATAATGAATTTTCATATATTGCCAAATTTAATATACCTATAATATAGGTATTGAAGACGGCTACGTGCTACATGGTAGGTAGTATTTCAATTAATTACAATGCATTATAATAGGATTTTTTTCGAATCTCTAATCACTTCAGCGTACAAACAAACTAACGTAGGTACTCTTTACAATTCACCATCCATATCCAGGAAGGAAATTATTAACACAAATTGAATTAGCCAATTGAATAAAAAAATGATAGAGCGACTGCCGAAACCCATCCATTAGACCAGAAATTAGGAGTAACTATCACCTGATTCCCATGATTGGTCAACGGTATATGCCTGAACTTGAATTTTAAAGTTTAAGCTCACCGGGGTTATCTTGTTATTGAGCGTAATGCAGTGCTACGTAGTGCTTTTCATGGTAGTAAAGTTTTGAGTTTTGGTGGCACTGCAATTGTTATGACATGCATTGCTTAGTTGCAAAAAAAATATTGCGATGTCACGAGCACGTCGTTCGCCTGATAGTAAGCGCTGCGCTTGCCCGTAACAATTACAGTGCCAGCCAGAACTTTTAATACAGTGCAAAGTACTCCGTAGCACTAGATTGCGCTCATAACCCCAACACATCAGATTTTATAATTTTGCTGGCTACAATGCCCTTCAAACTAGAAAACAGTAATGATAGCGCACTACTGCTTGACGGCAGAATAACTGGCAAAGCAGTGGTACCTACCCAGATGGCCTCTTGCATACGAGAGACCTGCCACCTTGTGGCCTATCACCTTGTTACGCCGACATACAGCCATATTATTTGCTTTAATAACTTCAAAGAAGATTGCGGTCCTCCGTCCAGGTATATCTATTGAAAGAGTTGATATTGTTCTTCGCCCATGTATGGACCCTTCAGAGAGTGTTATTATTGCTGAAGTTACTGGTTGTTCAGAAAAAAAATGATCAGATTATGTCAAATCAAGCAATGCCTCTGTACTACACCATGTCTGTCCTACACCATAGATATATTTTAGACGAATTTTACCCATAGGTATTTTACATACATGCAAAAAAAAATAATGTTTTTCTGCTTTTATTAAGGGACTTTTACTTTAGTGGAGTGTGTCAGTCCCATCATACCCTAATCTATCATGAAAAATATCTGAATTTTTTTTATACGCCTAACGATCATAATACACAGATTCTGACCCCTAACTAGGATTCCCTGTATCTAGGGAACCAGGAACTATGAGGACCATGGTCCCACAACACCCAGACACGAAACAAATGCTTGCGATTTTTTTACCTTTGCACAAACATTTGTCCCGTTGCGGGAATTGAACGATTGATGCATGAGATTTGAGCCAAACTGCCCAACCACTACACCACAGAGGCTTCCATCTTTGATAACAGCTAATTATTTTAGAGAAACCATACATTTTGATTGTAAAACCTATCATGTTAGATTATTGTGTATAAGTAAATACATAACTAATAACTGCTATTTCATCTTTCAGCCCGGTGGGTATTGACCCTCAAGTGGGACCACACATACGCGTACTACATTATACGTTACATAATTACATCGTATTAGTGTGAAATTACAGTATTGATGTAAGTTAAACTACATTAAATACATGTGTTTACGAACGAAAATGTGAACGAACCGCGGGACGATGAGAAAAAATGTTGTATAAGATTGTAGGCATTGGTACTTTATACAATAGGGGCTATGCATGTGTTGTCAATACATCTGGAAATTAATTTTTACGATAAATTACTCCTGTAAACATTTAGTAGTGAATTATGTAAGCTACAGGCAGGAGGATGCAAGGAAACCAAAATGCTTTGGTTCTATGTTTAATTAAATATAATAATTACATTTTAAGTTCTTCGTGCTAATTATCCTAATGGGTGACAACGGTTCGATGTGAGAACCAGAAGTGACGGTGTGGGGGAAAGCTATATAATGTAAAAAGGTAGAAAGAGAGGGCATGATGTGCTGCGTCAGCGCCTTGTGACTCGCTCCTGCGGGCAGTTGGTATGCACCACGACGTCATACGTAACAAGAGATATTAATTATATTTATTTATTGATTTAAAAATAAAAATAATTATTATTACAAAATATTGATTGAATGATCTTTCTGGTTCGACGAACATTCGTTCTAACTACATTTTTGCAAATGCACAAAATTTTCTAATCGCGAACGGTCAAAATAGGGGTTGGTCGAAATCGCGTATGGTCAAATGCACGTAACTTTCTAATCGCGAACGGTCAAATATTTATTTTAAGTAGAGATCGTAATTATAGGTTTTTTTATTTATAATACATTGCATTTTCAGGTCACGATCCGTGTACCCCCGCAATAACCTACTACGCCAATCAAAATAAAAATTTAACCATACTTTATTCACAAAGTACTAGGAGATAAGAAACAGTGAACAAGTAAAGCGTAATTTGATGTAAACCCAATTTGTGCTGAATTTTGTAAGTGTGCGTGTCCAAGCATTGCAGTGCACGTAAGAGGTGTAGAAGGGACGTTTTCGTTAATCCTACGTTTGTAGGTTATTAAGTATATGTTTGTGAACTTGAAGTACCAGGATAACAGAGATATTGAAGAGGCTTAGGTCATTATATTACGTATGAATTGGTATAGGTACCTACTTCGTATATATATAATACATTTTGACAGCCTCTGAGGTGTAGTGGTTGGGCAAATTGGCTCAAATCTCATACACCACTGAGGTTGCGGGTTCGATTCCCGCGACGCAACAAATGTTTATGAACAAAAAAATAAAAGCGCAAGTATTTGTTTCGTGTATGGTTGTTGTGGGACCATGGTCCTCATAGTACCTGGTTCCCTAGATTCAGGGAATCCTAGTTAGGGGTCAGGAACTATGTATGTGATCGTAGCGTGTATTATTTATAAAAATATATATATAACAATATTCCTCTAGAAATACCAGGGTCGCTGAAATGGCAAAGAAGTCTCACCTGAAAGAGATAGGTAAAGCTTAAGTATTTCTCTCACTTTAACAATTCTAAGCGTGAAGGATATGGATCCTCTTTCCCGTCTTAAGTAGGTATACAATTGTAACTCCTACTATTTTCTGATTGCTTAGTAGAGATTACGATCAAAGCTTCACACATTTTTAAATTTTTTCGCGATCCCCTATTGCTTAACAAAAAGTATTAATAAAAACTAACAAAAGAAACAATAAATTGTTATGGAAAATCATATTCTGATCATATCTAGACTATTTTTGGACAAGATTTCAACACCTATCATTTGCTTTACCATGAGAAGTTTTTTAACAAGGGATATAATTGATTGTTTTATAGTATTGTTAGTTAATTAGGCTGGACGGTTTTTGATGTAGCTCGTGCGTGAGACTTTTTACACAGTGATTGTTAAAAGATAAGGAAATGT
Source organism: Petrophora chlorosata (assembly GCA_951640565.1). Taxonomy (NCBI): domain Eukaryota; kingdom Metazoa; phylum Arthropoda; class Insecta; order Lepidoptera; family Geometridae; genus Petrophora; species Petrophora chlorosata. The sequence goes on from OX621197.1 coordinate 16,458,190, forward strand.
ATTCTTTTGGTAAAGTTCTGTGTTTTAATTTTAAATATCATTTTAATAAGGTAAGTTTTTTTTAACATACTTATATGTATATTGTATAAACAAAATAAGACCACTTTTTGTAGTGATCCAAACAAGAGTTTGCCTTAGGAAGTACCACGATTTTGCCAGATATTCAACCGCTAAGCAATAGTGTGCAAACATTTAGGTTTGAAGGGCACTGTTTCAAATAACCTGGGCATTATATGACTAAAGACTTTGTTTGCGAGAATTTGCAAAATTGTGGGGGGGTGCAACATTTCAATTTGTTGCGATTTTGGCAGAGTTAAGCGGTATGCCGTTTCCAACTTTTTTGATGTCTCTTTTAACTGATTGGCCCAAAGTTAGAACCTACTTTGAGCTGATTGGTTTACAACATTTCAAATTACAGTCAATGTCACTCATGAATTTGACATTGACATATACGACTTAAACACACGCCATGACCACAGAGTACAGCCACTTTTTATTTTGATTTACTTGCCCAGGTTCAACAAATTGTTGACATTCTGCCGATCTTATTCCTTACACTCGCGTTTTTTCAAAATATTTCCAATACTAGAGTATGAAAAAAAGAGTTTATTTTTTGTTTGATCAATTGTTTATCTGCCCTTTGTATTATAGCTTAATTTCACTTACTACTATATAGACTACGTGTTTTCTTTTCATGATTAATCCAAACACTTCTAGTAACTCATTTTTCTTATTGACGACCATAATGTATTAAAATGACTTAGAACGTACTATCATGAAAATTAATGGCTTCTTTATATGGATTTTATGTACATTGACCGGTTAACCTAAGTGCTAATTACAGGTTTAACCGGTGAGTGTCCAACATCTGCTAATATTGGTATTGGCGTATACCTGGATAATTTGTACGTTTATTACGTAATTATGTAGTAATTATAAGAAAATATAGTATGATGGCGGCATTAATATTTAATTACTGCGTGGCGTCCCTTTGAACTCATCTTTAAATGATCTTATCAATATCAGTCTGTATTAGTGCTTTTTGAAAATAACTATAATAAAATAAAATAAATAACTTAAAATAGGTTTTATCTCCCATATTATTAATTACATTTATTTAATGTATTTTATTTTTAATTAATTCTAGTATTTTTTTCTTTATGGGCACCCAAAGGTTGGAACGAGTGTGGCTCAGCAGGAGCACGTGCGACTTTCGATCCAACGCGTCCGAGTTCGAATCCCACTGGCTTCGCACACTGACTTTCTTAAGTTACGTGCGGATTTAACTTCGTTCTAAAAACGGTGAAGAAAAACATCGTGAGGAAACCGGCATTTCCAGAATTTATCACAAGAAGTTCAAGAACGTGACATCCACCAACCCGCACTGGGCCAGCATCGTGGATTATGGCCCATACTCTCTATGGAAGAAGGCCGAGGCCAAGCAGTGGGAACGTAATGGGCTGATGAAGGTTGAAGGCCATGTGTTGCCACATTTTGTCTTTTAGTAAGACAAATGTTTTTAAAACTGTAGCTAGGTCTTCTAGGTCTGCTGTATTTTCCGGAATTGTTTTGTTTATTTATATGATTATTTTTTAATTTTGAATCATGAATATGCTCGTTTGCATCTTTTTAATATTCTTCTCAATACCTGTGAGAAGAGACAGTTGTCTCTTCTCAGCCTAACTCAGGCCTGTGACCTGCACGGGTCAGTTTACGCTGGTTTGTACACTGTATCTACAATAATATTAATTGGGGCCCATTATTTCTTGGCGTAGAAAGCGGGTCGGAGACGACGGTAGTCGGCCGCCCTCGCATTAGTAGTGTATGGTGACCAATGGTGGAGGAAATAAAGGATATTCATGGAAAGTATTAAACTTAGTATGAAGAAATGGTTCATTACATTTTTAACCGACTTCAAAAAGGATAAGGTTTTCTATTCGATTGTTTTTTATGTTTGTTACCTCAGAACTCCGTCATTCATGAACCGATTTGGAAAATTATTTTTGCGTTGGGTTCAGTATACGTGTGTCCTCTTCACCCAAATGTGGTGTGGAAGAGATCGCTTTGAGCAATAAGACCGCCCGTGGTGACACTAGTTTTTCAGTTTGTTATTTTTCCTTTTGCTGTTATAATTTCTGGCGGTGAAACAATAAAGAATTATCTAATCTAATCTATGTAGGTATATAAGTTTTATTTCTTGATGTTTATAAGTATTTGGTATACAATGAAGAGTATTTCTATTCTATTCAATTCTATGTAGCTGTCATGTGACAATTCAAATTTTTGGCCTAATATATTGGAATTTTAAAAGGAAAATTTACATCGCTTAATATAATATATGTATTAACTTGTCAGAAAACTGGATCAGGATTTATTTCACGTTTATTTATGGCTAAAATTCTGGTTATGCTTATAAATAATTCAATATTACATAGACATGCATCACGTTATTTTGATATTCAAACTGATCATTTATTTGCGAAATACGGAATTTATTATACGTTTTGTATAAACATAATAACTTGAGCATAAAATGAGACACAAACGTACCTAGGTATAAAATAAAATAATTTACAACCTGACATGCGAGTGCTATTGGAATGCCAGAAATAAAATATTTCTGAATCTCGTCATAGTTCTCAATCGTAATAAAATTATTAAATACTAGCTAACCTGACAGATGTAGTCCAGTCCATATTAAACAGAAGTAAAAAAAGACAAAGAGGTGTTCGGTGAACCATTGGAGAGACGGGTCTGAGCAGCCGCTCAACTGCCGTTTCTCTCTAGATCTATGTGCTCCACCTTAGGCCACATCATCGCTTCACATCAGGCGAGATAGTGGCCAAACATAGATCTATTAAGCGTAAAAAAAGAGGTTTGAATTGTGTTTTTGGTTCAATATAAATTTAAATGTTGCTTGTCAAATTACTAATAAAATCTCAAAGAAAATAATTTTTAGAAAAAAACAAGAACCGACTTCAAGACTGAACATATATTTTTTTTGTTTTTGTTATTTTTCCACAAAGTGCTAAATCAATTTTGTTAAAATTTATATGGGACCACCTCCAAGCTATGTACTACCAAACAAAAAAATAATCATCAAAATCAATCTATAAATCACGTAACAAACATATGAAAACAAAAAAAAAAGCATCCGTCGAATTGAGAACCTCCTCCTTTTTTGAAATCAGTTGAAAAGGACTTTCAGTTTTTCCCGAATTTGAATATTTTCGGGAAACCTTTTTATACATAAAGTGACCAAAACACTTCAGCCGTCCTCAAGTATTGCGCTTGCCAATGCAAAAAAAAAACATTTGTAAATTTAAAGATAATAAATTAAAATTCGGAAGAGATTGCTGCTTAGCGATATAATAGGCGACGACAGTGTTTATCGTAAAATGTCTGTACTCACTTTAATTCCTTTTTAAATGCAATAAAGAGCTTTCTATAAATATATCCATGTCTAGAATAGTTTAAAGAATGTCTTTACTAATAGGTGTCAATTTTTAAATAGTAAAAAAACTCGCTACCCGCTCCTATACGCTTAGATTTTGGATGCAATCTTCACCACCACTCATTAAGATATCTTTTTCTTATATCGTTTTGAGAAAGGTTCCAATGAAAAATAGATTTATATTCGCATCATTGCTAAATTAAGGTGAATCGGTGATTCAATCATCAAAATTATATATAACTAGCTTTTTTCCCGCGACTTCGTCCACTTGAACGATAGAAGAAGCCCATTTTTGTATTTATTTCCATAACCATCTTAGCAAGACCTCCCCAGTGTATGGGAGCGCGTGCTACGGAGAGGTCAAGCTGTATCTTCGTAATCACCCAACCGATTTTGATGTAACATACCCTATAATCTAAGTTGGAAATAATGCTACAAAACCCTGGAAACCACATTAATATCGGTTCAGCAGTTTCAGAGTCTATAGATAACAAACACACCAACAAACAGACAAAAATTCTGAAAATTCGTGTTCCCTCCCTCAATACCCTCTAAATAGTCCATCCCAGTTGGTTTTGCAAAAATATTTTCAATATGCAGAGTCGGCTCTTTTACATTTTTATACAAAAAAATAGAAAAAAAAATATTGTATTTTTTTTTTAAATAAAATAAACATAAAATGTATAGAACAGTTATTCAAATCTATAAAAATGTCTTCAAAAATCTGAATTTTGAAGCACCCTACTTACATAGTGGAGTATACTCGACCCGTTAACGCTTTTGTCCTGTAACGCTTAGATATAATTGTTGAGTTAAATCGGTATCATTCATTTATATTCTCTTGAACCACGTACTGTCATTAAATACTTTGTAAAAATGATTCATTGTACAATCTAATTAAACATTTTTGAGCGACCTTCGCTCGCTTGAAAAACAAAAAAAAAATTTTTATGGATCCCAGTGATGAGGAGCAAGTCCTTCGCCTGCTGGGAAGCGTCACGTATGCCCATAACTTCTAAAAAAAGCCACCCAGACTTTCTAATACCATAAAAAGCCCTGCATAGGACTGTATTGCGCTCATCACCCCGAGACGTCAGATATTAAGTCTCATATAATGCCCCGTAATTTCGCTGTTTACAATGCCCTTCAAAACTGGAACACAGTAATCAAGCATTACTGTGTTCCAGTTTTGCACTACTGCTTGGCGGCAGAATGACTGGGAAAGCTATGGTACCTACACAGACGGCCTCTCACATACGAGAGACCTATCACATTACATGTCGAAATGAGATCCTCGTCCCTTTTAAAGTCCGGTATAAAAAATAAATAAAAAAACAATTAAATCCTTTTTTCATACTGGCCATCTAGTAGTCTACGGTTTGGTAGAGATGCTACTTTGAGTGCCTTTAAACACAAAAAAAAGTTATCTGGTTCCGCCATTTTTCATGCGTATCTTATAACGTTTTCAATTCAAGTACTTACATAATTTATTTAACTACTATTAAGTACCTACATAAAATATTCATTTATATGCCATAGAACTTCCTCGTTCGAAAACCAATTGGAACTGAATGAGGTTAAGATGAACAATGTTGTATGCCCAGTATTAAATCTGTGTTCATAATGTAAGGAAACCAGGCCAGGTTTGGCTTAAGGCCCTGGTCTGAGAGACGGTTAGTAGGACGAATTCGCCCAGATGAAAATTAAATGTTGGATTTATATCTTCAAATATAGAGAAAGTGCATTGGAGTTCTGATTTATTGGGTGAGAAAACGTATTTATTATTCGTAATTATATTGAAGACAAAGATGCTTGGAACATTCCACTTCTGCAAAGTAGCCAACTGGTACATAAGAAACATAACATTGTAGAAAACCAAAAAAAAAATTAACGAAACCTCTAAAAAATGCCCCTCATTTTCCTGCCGTATCTTCCGAGTAGTGGTACTTTTTCCGATACGTTGGTGATAATTTAATGTTCATAAGTGGCGCCTGTGATGGCAAAAAAAAATAAAAAGGTTTTGATTTTGAGAGAAAATACTCCCGCAGTTCCCTGGGTGAAAAGCCTATGTGTTAATCCAGGGTATGAGCTATCTCCATTCAGAATTAACTCAAATCCGGGTCAACCCCGTTACAGCGTGAAGAAGTAACAAACACACTACAAACTTTTTTATTTTTTTATTAGTGTGATAAGTGTCTAATTGTGTGTTATTGAAATTAGTTTGAAGTTAAATTAATACAAAAATGATAATTAAGGTGCTATTATTACATTGAGAATCAGATATTTTTTATAATTGCTTGAAGACTTTTAACCTCTCAGTGACGATTGTCTTTCTAAGGTGACAACAGTGCTATCGTTCATTTATTGTTATAACCAACTTTAATTTACAATAACATAAAGATGAAATGACCGTAACAGAACATATGGAACCTTTATGACACTTCTGTGCTTCAGAATCTTGTAGTACCTACTACCTATACCCATATGCACTTAGGTTACCTTTGAATAGTCCCCGCAGAGTTTCTAGAGATCTTTACTAGCAGTTGTATTTCTGAAGCACTGGTAGAGTCAGTTTTCGCATTTCTTTTCTGGGCCCAGACTTCAATTTGAGTATGGGAAGGAAATGAGTAGACATACTTACCTTTTTTACAAAGTCTTGATATCTTAAATTGCAATTTTTTGATGTTTAAAGGTGCGTTTCTTTGTTACTATTTAATAAAAATCTTTTGCCTTTGACTTATCAAAGGGTATTGATTTATTAGTGACAGTTAGCGCCTCAAGGTTTGATATTCATAATATCTAGGGCAAATAGATATGGTGCACAGATAGATAAAATTTTATAGGTGTAATTAAATGCAGATAGCCTGGAAGACTTCGTGTGGGTGAATTAATATGTGCAGTTCCGTCTTAGTTGATATAAAGTGACGAATAAATTAGTTGACAAGTTGTTATGACGGCATAGATTAATTTATGTATAAAAAAAAATGAAATAACTCTTTATTGAAACACACACTTAAAATTATGAATAATAAAAACAACGTAACAAAAGTGTAACAATTGGCGGTCTTATCGCTTAAAGCGATCTCTTCCAGACAACTATGCAGGGAGAGGAATTACGAAAAAATAATGGACGGTGGTTTTCAATATCTCAATACACTTACATAAACCAATTACATAAAATACACAGTAATAAAGTAGTAAATAATCTTAATACATACAATAAAATTAAAATAAAACAAACATACACAAACATTAAAAAAAAATATATTAAATACATTACAATAACAGGATAAAGATGATTGTAGCTATAGCGAATGGTATGTATAGATACTTTTATCTGATATAGGAACGACTTTTAATAATGAAAATACGGGAAAGGCAGGAAATGCTTCATGTATCAGGTTGGAAACCACACAAGAGTCTGCCAAAATATCAATGGTGTTATTTGATGTATAATGTAGGTTGCCATGACAATTTTTCGGCTTCGCACGGCTTGCGCGTTTAGCAAGAGTGAAGTAATTAAATAATACTTAACACTGATAAAACCAACTAAAAACGGTGAAGGAAAACATCGTGAGGAAACCGGCATGTTCAAGAATTAATCAAAAAAAAAAATTCAAGGACATGTGACATCCACCAACCCGCACTGGGCCAGCGTGGTGGATTACGGCCCATACTCTCTCTACGAGGGAAGGTCCGACTCCCAGCAGTGGGCACGTAATGGGCTGATGATGATGACTGATAAAACCAAAAGTTTGAACAAGCGTGATAGAACTACGCGAGCAAAGTGAGCCGCCACCCGAAAAAGAAGTCGCTACAACAATAACGTATTTTGGAAATAAAAAATACGACCAGCACTATTAACCCGCATCACAACATTTCCTAGGCCCGGGAAGGGCTCTGCCCAATTGAGATAGAGTGGTCACCAGACATACATATAATTAGGTCACCACACCAAATCGTGGAATATTGTATTTGACGATTACAATTACAATCATCAATACAATATCGACAGGCACTTATCATCATCATCTTCATCATCAGCCCATCACGTTCCCACTGTTGGCACACGGGCTTTCTCCCATAAAAAGAGTATATTTGCTATTTCCACAATGCTGGCCCAGTGGGTTGGTGGATGCCACTTGAATTTTGTGCTTCTTGGATACATTTTCTTAGGATGCTTTCCTTCACCGTTTTTAGAGCGAGTCTTAAATCTGCAAGCCTTGTAAGGCCAAGCATGATACGAACGCCAGTGCATCGGGTCGAAAGTAACACAAGTTACCGCTGAGCCACACTCGCTCTCATACACACTATAGTCTACACACAGTCAAAGATGCACTGACATGTTGTGAAAGTAGGTAATACTAACAAACATCCCAGCGAAACCTTTATAGGTCAATTTACGCAACAAAAGCATTTCCATTCACAATTTATACGAGCGAGCATTAAAGGCAAAGTTGTAGGTGGCGATGCAGTCTCTGGGTCATTCCATTAACATTAATGATTAATACTCAGAAACTATTCGGATGTTTTAATTGAGATACGAACGGGCAATTTTGATTTACCGCCAAAGCCCTTAATTGGAATTATTTGCTTGAAATTAAACGATAATTGGAAGTATTGAAATTTCATTTTCAATTTATATTAACGGTGAAATTGCGTTTGTCCACAAAATTAATTTATATTGCTGTTTAATTTAGAATGCCGTGGAAATTACGGAGTCATCGTGTGTTTAAACTAGAGAAATCGTCCATTGCAAAAGCAATTTACTTTTCTGACAGCACAGTGCCTACCGACTCAGATGTGCGAGCATTTCTGTGTTTCTGTTTGAAGGGCAGTGTGGCCAGCGAAATTACTGGGCATATGAGACTTCATATCTGATGTCTCGGGGTGATGAGCGCAATCCAGTGTTATGCAGTGCTTTTTATGGTATTAAAAGTTCTGAGTGGCACTACAATTGTATGGGCAGGCGTGGTGCTTACCATCAGGCGAACGACTTGCTCGTCTCATTAGGACAATAACAAAAATATTAAGATGTCCTAATAACGTTCTTCTTCTTCATTAATTCAATTCCATCCAAAGGTTGCCTGTAAGAAATTGCGCATACCTATAAGGCTGCCTATTGTGCTACTATTATTGCTTTTTATGTAGTTTTTTTGGTGTTTAATAAAGTACCTATGTATTTATTACTGCAAACTAAATAATAAGATCAACACCCAATTGTCTTATCATTTTTTTTTACTAACTTACAAGACTCCATTTCTTTACGTATCTTAAGACTAGCTGCGCCGCGCGGTGTCACCCGCGATTTCCCGGGATAAAAATTAGTTTTTGTGTATTTTTTAACCAACTTCAAAAAGGAGGAGGTTTACAATTCAATTTTTTTTGTATGTTTGTTACGCAGTTACTCCGGAATTTATAAACTTTATTGAAAAAATATTGGCGTTGGGTCCAGTATAGCTTCAAAGTGGTCCCATATAAATTTCATTGACATTCGACCAGGCACTTCGAAAATACCTCATTATTGACGTCGGGTTTTTTGTTGAAAATGAATTATCCAGGGCCTAAAGTAACTTAAAACCAAATTTCATCAAAATCCGATTTTTAATTTTTGCGTGATCGAGTAACAAACATCCATCCATCCTCACAAACTTTCGCATTTATAATATTAGTAGATTATCTAGAAAGTCTTATAACTCAGAACATTCACTTCAAAATCACCCACCATCGTTACACTATGTGCAAAATTAAGTATCCACCTCACGTCGGCATTATTTAGTTAGACGCGGCAAAAAAGGCCCCATGTCACATCATTAGTGATCGAAACCTGTATACATCGGACAGATACGTCTTATTCAGCCAGCGACGCATAAATAAGATGCGCCGCGGACTAGTAAAATATTAGATGCAAACGAACACACGCAAAAATGTCGAACGGGATTAACATAAGGATATGGCGCGCCCGCCTTTCAGAGTTGGAAAGCCTTTCTGCACGGTAAATTACTTGACAGCGCAACTGGAGATATGCTTTTTAAAAGTACACGCAGGCATTTGTAGATACATATAGCTTTTTTTTTGGAACAGAGCGGTGAAACGAGCAATTCGTTCGCCTGATGGTAAGCGCTACGCCTACCTATAATTGCAGTGGCACTCAGAACGTTTATACCATAAAAAACACTGCGCAGGACTGCATTGCGTTCATCACCCCGAGACATCAGATATTAAGTCTCATATATGCCCAGTGATTTCGCTGGCTACAATGCCCTTGAAACCGGAACACAGTAATGCTTGCGTACTACTGCTTGGTGGCAGAATAACTGGCAAAGCTGCGGTACCTACCCAGACGGCTTCCCGCATACGAGAGACCTACCAGGAGTTTTTTTTTTGTTTTTTTTACGCCTAATTGATCTATGTTTGGCCACTATCTCGCCTGATGTGAAGCGATAATGTGGCCTAAGATGGAGCACATAGATCCAGAGAGAGACGGCAGTTGAGCGGCTGCTCAGACCCGTCTCCCCGATGGTTCACCGAATATCATCCCAAAACACGACTAGGTCATTTGACGGTATGGCTTTGTTCGGTGGGTGGTATTACAACCACGGCCAGAGCCTACCACTCCAAAGCGCGTAAGCGGGTTTCATCACGATGTTTTCCTTCACTGTTTCAGAGCGAGCGTACAAAATCTGCACTTAACTATAAGTCATTGGTGCAGGGCCCAGTCGGGATTCGAACCCAGGTGCGTCGGATTGAAAGGCGCACGAGTTCCCGCTGAGCCACACTCGCTCTAAAAAGCTAAAAATATTTATACCACATTACAAATTTTCTTTATTGATATATGGTTGTACGTCTTCCCAAGATCAGTCTGTGTTTTTACAATAGTAAAATATTTATACCTGATTTATAATTTAATATTAACATTAAAGAATTTGTGAGGTACAGAAATGAAAATATGAAACACGTTTTGAAAAACTAATAAATAAAAATAGTCTAAGTAGGTTACACATTGTATGTTATTGGAATACAGCGGTACAAAACCTATGCATGAATTCATAAATTACGTAGTGTGTGTGAGAATGTGAGATGGTATGTGTGGGAGAGCGTGCAGCTGTGTGTGATAGATGGTGTGTGTGTGTTTGTGAGAGGGTGACTGTGTGCATGTTTGATATTTTCTTGTTAATGTGTATTTCATTTTATCATCTCTAGAAAATGTTTCGAACAGCATCTCTAGAAGTTATCGAATCTCCATCTTCTTCTTCTTCATTAGCCATTCTCTACCAACTGACTGGTGTAGGCTTGCTTTAAACTTCTCAATGTTTCCCGGTTTTGTACAGTGAGAGACAAGTTGCTTTTATAACGTATAATCCTACTTAATAGTATAAATGCGAAAGTCTGTGTGAATATTGTGTGAGTGTATATGTGCGTGAGGGCGTATGTGTCTGTGAGGGCGTGTGTGTCTGTGAGGGCGTGTGTGTCTGTGAGAGGGTGTGTGTGTGTTTATTACCACTTAACTTCGTAACGACTGAACGGATCTCGTTGAAATTTGGTATGAGAAACTTTAGGTCCTAGAATAAGAACATAGTATACTTTTCATCCCGGGAAACCAACAGTTCCTTAGGGAACAACTATAAAACGAAGTCGCGGGTACAAACTAGTGCTAGATAATTTGAAATGCGTTGCCATATTCAAGTCAAGTATTCGATTATTACCATTTCTAGTTATAATGACACGACTTCCAAAATGCGCCGTAGAACATCAAATTAATTTAATTTCTTGATCTATTATTTATTCTATCTGCCATTTTTATGTCTTATTTATTGCTTCGAAGATTGGCATAAGTAATTTTTATGAAAAAATATTGACATAAAAATATTTTCATAGTGTTTTGCGATATCGCAAAGGTCGTAGGATGTTGTAACTCACATGATCATCATCATCAGCCCATTACGTTCCCACTGCTGGGACTCCTGCCTTCCCACGTAGAGAGAGTAGATATGGACCATAATCCACCACGCTGCGCTGGCCCAGTGCGGGTTGGTGGGTGTCACGCGTCCTTAAAATTTTGTAAAATAAATTCTTGAACATGCCGTTTTCTCACAAGTGACTTATTTTACTTTCCTAAGTGATCATAACACTTTTTAAACAAGCACGCAAGCATCTTTAATGAGTTTTTGTTGAAAGTACGAGCACGTAAGGAACAAGCGTTCACGACTGTGGTCTAAGCGCGACTAAGTGCAAGTGTGTCGCGAGACACACTTGAAAAGGTCCATCTTTGAAACTGTGTCACTCGTCTTTCTCTGTTTGAAAATGTCATTGTGTTTCCTGTAAATTACGGACAGCTGTTTTTAAGATTGTTCCCAAGAAATATTAATACTGTTCTCAATATGTTGAAGCTCCTAGCAAATGGCTATATAAGTAACTGTATAGTAAAATTATCTGCCCATAAGTGCAATGGTATGTAAATTGAAATACACCAAATTGATCGTTAAGCTGTATTTCAACCAGTTTCTTTATATATGTGGCGTTCTGCACTATTCTTAGTCTTTGTTTTGCATACATTGTGTTTCTGCTCATTATCGACATACGGTGGTTTTTTGCTGGCGTTACTTTTTAACATATTTTCGAGCTGAACCAGTACTATTATGTATTCTGTACCTGGACTTTTTTTGCTGCCACTACTTTTTTGACGTTATTTTTAAGCTTCTTATCTATTTTTATACAAGCTAACCATCTAGTTTCTCCAGGGTGTAAATATGAATGTAAGTGTTACATTTCTTCTTTTTGAAAGTTCAAGTTCAATGTTCAAAAGTTCTTTATTCATTTTTGGCGTCACAGACGCACTTATGAACGTCAAATTATCACCATGACTACCAACACATAGAAAATAGAGCCACTCCTCAGGAGATACGGCAAAATGAGGGGCAATTTTTTTGAGATTTTATTACAATTTTTTGGTTTGTTACAATGTCATGTTTCTTATGTACAAGTTGGCTACTTTGCAGAAGTGGAATGTTCTAAGCATCTTTGTCTTTTATAAAATAACGATCAGTATAGTATGCTTTTCCCATTGGAATAGCCTTTACGCGTAATTTGAAATAACTTTCTGTGCCGTTATAAATTTTGGAATTTTATTACAAAAACGTACGCAGTTGCCTATGAAATTTCTATGATAATACAAACATACTACTACCATACATACTACTGCCGTCTCTCTCTAGATCTATGTGCTCCATCTTAGACCACATCATCACTTCACATCAGGCGAGATAGTAGCCATACATGAAACATAAATAAAAAAAACCATTATAAATAGTGTTTAAATTCATGGGGAAGCGCAGATTCCTACATAAAACGTAATCTACGCCTTGCTTAGGCATCTGAGGCTCAACTGGTAGCGTCACCGTTGTGTTTGTATCTTTAAGTTTAGCACTATGTTCTTTTAAAAGTGTTTTTAATGTTTTTCTTTAAACTGTCGAAGTGCGCCTTGCTCTTTAGGTAATTTGAAATGGTCATAATTTTATCTTTAGCTACGAACTGAGGAAATTCCATACATATTATTTAAATGCATCTTTAATGGCGTGACTTTTTGCGAACACTAATCAAAATGCTAATAACGTGTTTTAAATTCAGTCAAATGCCAGTTGCCTATCACAGAACTAGCTTCAAGTCGCAGCGCCAAATAAAGATTGATTTATTAAATCATTGAATATTGCAATGGAGACATAGGTATTTTAAGTATCACTAATTATGTACTTATTTGAATATTTTTATTACAAACGATTTGTTATTAGGAATTGTGGAACGTCAAATTAAAGTTTTTTTTAATGATGTGATGAGACGAGCAAATCGTTCGCGTGATGGTAAGCGCCACGCCTGCTCATATAAATTGCAGTGCCACCAGGCCTAGCGCACTCCGCACTGTAGGTACGAAGCTACAAATACATAGCCGGACACCGCCGGCGGGTCGTGTGTCGTTACATGTGCCGCGTCAGAAGAGATAAGAATTATACGATAGAAAGAGAGGCGCTCTGTGGGTTAATATGACTGGTAGGTATACAGCGCTACGCGATCTGAATTGAATTTTATTGCGTTATAGCAAGAGTCGCTATTTGTTAAAATTTCTTTGCGTAGTGATGCTTCTGTCTTCTGTATTCTGTGGTGCCACCCAGAACTTTGTATAATTGCATTGATTTCGTCACCCTGAGATAATTAGCTCATAAGTCTCATAATAACCAGTAATTTCGCTGGCTACAATGCCCTTCAAACAGTAACACAGTAATGCTTGCTTACAGCTTGAGGGAAGGAATAACTGGCAAAGAGGTGGTACCCACCTAGACGGCTTCTGGCATACGAGAGACTTACCACCAGTGGATACTATTACATTACCTAGTAGGTACAATACAATACAATACAAATACTCTTTATTGTATACCAGTAACATAAAAATAAAATGATTACAGATAAACCTTATAACTAGGGTAGTACAATGGGCGGTCTTATCGCTTAGAGCGATCTCTTCCAGACAACCTTTACATCAAATGATCAACCGACATGCAAATAAAAATACCTATTTATGTAAAATCAAATGATAATACATACATTTTAAAACAAATAACCGACTTTAATTCTATCTTCTAAGATATCTTCAAACTCCAAGGTTGAAATTGATAAAATTTGTATGGGACCATATTGAAGCTATATTGTTCCCAACGCAGAATTTTCCAAATCAGTTTACAAATGACGGAGTTCAGAGGTAACATACATAAAAAACTAATTGGGAACCTACTCCTTTTTTAGGGTTCCGTACCCAAAGGGTAAAACGGGACCCTATGTCCCCTACCCTATGAGCCAGTGTCCGTCCGTCTGTCTGTCTGTCTATCTGTCTGTCCGTCTGTCACCAGGCTGTATCTCATGAACCGTGATTGACATTTTCTCAGGTGATGTATTTCTGTTGCCGCTACAACAACAAATATCAAAAAACAGAATAAAATAAATATTTAAGGGGAGCTCCCATACAACAAACATGATTTTTTTGCCGTTTTTATAGATAATGGTACGGAACCCTACGCGCGCGAGTCCGACTCGCACTTGGCCGGCTATTTTTAATTCTCCATATTAGGCTGCTTTCGCAGCTTTCGGATTTCTCCGTTGCCGAAACTCTGCTTGCGCAGGTGTGTCCCGGGCCGACTATCCGGTGCCCCTTGGAACGGACGCTGCCTTTTCAGGCGCATCGGGGGTTGTCAAATTAGACCAGCTTGACGGACTGGTTTCCCTTGAGACGGCTGGCCCCATTCGTAATTCGGTTAATAAGCAAAATAAAAGAAGAACGCACAAATCCTAAGAGCAAGATTTCAATATTACGGGCCAAGCCAGCGAAATTACTGGGCATTATGAGACTCAACAGCTAATTATCTCAGGGTGACGAACGCAGTACAGCGCCGCGCTGGATTTTGCAAAACAAAGTTCTGGGTTATTTTTTTGATTTTTTTTTACGCTTCATAGATCCATGTTTGGCCACTATCACGCCTGATGTGAAGCGATGATGTCGCCTAAGATGAAGCACATAGATCTAGAGATATATTGATATTGTTATGGGCTGGCGTTTAGCTTACCATCAGGCAAAAGACCAGCTCGTCTCGTCATTCAGTTACCTACATTAAAAAAAAAATGTACTAGTACAAGACGCTAATACGACTACATCAACATAAAATACATGTATGTAGTTACTTTAAATACATCACATGAATAGAAAATACATTGATTTAAGTGTAAAATCATGTAAGTAGGTAAATCGATCTAACCGAGTCCCGAGCAGTTTGCCTGAGCACTTGTGACATTAAACATTATACTTCGCATTTCCCTCCAAAGTAGGGTAATGCGCGTCATAAAATAATATGATGTTATTTATTACATCATTTTCTAAAGAAACCTTTTACTTAAGCTCCGTCTAGGCTGGTCTGTCACTTTGACGAACGTAAAATGTGAGGCTTAATAAAACGCATAAAGCTTCATTTTACATGTTAGAAAGCGATATTAACTTTAACTTTACTAAAGGGCGTTGTTTAGTCAGGTCACTTAAATTTATGAGATTTTAAGTCTATTTTGGGCCATGTTTCGAACTTCGTGGCAAAATCATTTCTAAATTGCGGCTACAAAACAAAACACGGGGCAGCTTTCTTTTATTGAATTATTTAATGAGCCGAGCAAGTCTTTAATAAAAATAATAATATTTATTATTATTATAGTCAGGTAACTTAAATTTATGAGGTTTTGATTCTATTTTGGGGCATGCTTCGATCTTTGGGCCAAAATCATTTCTAAATTGGGGCTACAAAACAAAACACTTAATGGATGCCGTACTAAACACAAAGGTAAAATGCAAAGTTTTGTATAAAAATGAAATCAGGGTAAGTGGAAACCTTGACACCTTTAAATCCAACTGGCTTCTATAAATACCTACTATGATTAATATTTAACGGGATCTGGTCTACAACATAATAACTGCTTCAATATTACCCAATTCCACACACAGGAAACTCAAACGATCTGCCATTACAGCTCAACGTCTTAGCACTGCATTAATCTAAATCTAGACTTTCTCACCTCATTTCTAAGTACTAGCTTTTTCCCGCGACTTTGTCCGCGCAGACTACAGAATAAGCACATTTCGTTTATGTTCCACGAGACTATTTTAGTGAGATGTTCCCAGTAAAATTATAAGAGCGTACTACAATTAGGTCAAGCTATATTTTAGATGTAGCCCAACTGATTTTGTATATACCTTAGTTTACTTAATCCTATTAGTCCAAGAATATTAATCAAATTAGTGCAACTATCTCGGAATGAGAGAAAGTCTGCTATAAACTTGTACAAACCTTTATTTTGGTACCCTAAAACTTGTCTCAAAACCTACTTATCGTAGGGTGTTATATCCTACTTTCCTACTTAACATTCTTTATTTAAATAAGGTTTTTCGGGAAGAAAAATTCGACCACCGGCTGGGACTCGAACCCACAACCCAATATTCCCTCAGCGCGGGACGCTCTACCAATTGAGCTACGGTGGGCACCAACTCGAGTGTCGAATTTTTTCTTCCGTTATTTTACCGTCTTAAGGGTGACGTGTACGCCATCTATTGAGAGTGGAGTGAACCTTTTTCTCAACGAGCAAGATCAATGAGTTTTTCGCTTGGCATTCGTTAATGCTTAAAAAATATTATAAGAATTCTTTATTTATACAACATCTACAGTTCAAGTACTTAGTTTAAATAAGTACATTAGTGGTAAGGTGCATATATTATTAGGTGTTACAGTACCCTTTTGTGAATCCCTGTTCCCTGCACTAGGTCTCATAAGAGCCTGTATAGCAGGTTCACAGCGACCCTCTCAGGTCACTCCATCTACAATACATTATTTATATATTTAAGTACCTACATGCTGTGTATATTAACTAAACCTAATTCTATTCAGTATAAATATAATAATAATTACATACATTATAAATGCGAAAGTTTGTAGGGATGGATGTATGAACAGATGGATGGAGGGATGTTTGTTACTCAATCACGCAAAAACTAATGAACGGATGTTGTTGAAATTTGGTGTGTAGGTATATTAGTTCCTGAAAAAGAACTACTTTTTATCTCGGATAACCACGGGTGAAAGCATGATTTTTTTAAACATGTTAATTCGTTGTAGCATTAGTAAAATTTATCAAGTACTTTTGAGTAATGAGGCAACAAACAAACAAACTGACAAAATATCGAGAAATGTTTTCGGGTTCTAAAAGAATCCATCTATTCATCATCATCATCATCAGCCCATCAATTTCCCACTGCTGGGACACGGGTCTTCTCTCATAGAAAGAGTATGGGTCACCACACTGGCCCAGTGCGGGTTAACCAAAACATCATCTCTAGGGCTTAGTTTTTTTTTTATTAATCATTCCAATATTATAAATGCGAAAGATTGTATATAAATGAATAATTGTGTTTGTTCCCTCTTCACGCTGCAACGGCTGAACAGATTTGTATGAAATTACTGAAAACAAACTACATACACTCTACTTACTAAAACTAAACTAACTACATACAAGGAAAAGCAATTGGATAACCCATAGACCATTAAAGGCCTATAGGTAGCTCAAATGCTCCAACCCACTACCAGTTGGCAGCGTACCCAAGATGCTGGCAGTGTTGCCCCGTTGGATTGCAATACTGATACGTTGAGCCAAATAAGTCCCAGCATAAAAAAAGTCTGTCAGAGCGCCTGATTGATGCGACGCATGACCAAAATGCTGGGACTTATATAAAATTTAGAATGGAGATAGCTTATACCCTGGATTAACACGTACGCTACTTTTTGTCCCGAGAAATTGCGGGTGAAACCGCGGGGCGTAATGAATAAATAATAATTGTATAGATAATATCTAGACATTAAACAGTTGGCCTAGATATGCGGTACGGTAGCGAGGCACTTAGTGTTTTTGTCGCCTCGGGGTGAGTTAGAGGTGTACTGGCGATGAAAAAAGTGGTTACAACTTAACTTTATAATGACTGTATCATACAAATT
The DNA here is from genome assembly GCA_951640565.1 of Petrophora chlorosata. NCBI lineage: Eukaryota > Metazoa > Arthropoda > Insecta > Lepidoptera > Geometridae > Petrophora > Petrophora chlorosata. The sequence continues at coordinate 16,476,211 of OX621197.1, forward strand.
ATAATTTATCATTAAAATCAAGATGTGATATTTAACTTCGCATAAAATTATGTTTTTCTATATGCTTTATTCAATTTGACATTAGTATACTTTAAAGACATAGTTTAAATATATGATAATACTGATCCCCTTTGTTTTTTCAACTTACTAGAACACGTGGCAATTTTATGGTTATATCATGTTATATGAATCGTTGTTTGGTTTTTAATAATTATTGACAGCCTCTGAGGTGTAGTGGTTGGGCGGGTTGGCTCAAGTCTCATAAACCACTCAGGCTGCGGGTTCGATTCCCGCCGGGATTGGGATAAATGTTTGTGCAATGAAAAAAAAGCGCCAGCATTTGTTTCGTGTCTGTGTATTATAGGGTATATATGTATTATAGTATAGAGTGTATGCCTGATGGTAAGCAATACACCAACTCATAACAATAACAGCACCATCCAGAACTTTGTTTTGCAAAATCCTGCGCAGCGCTGCACTGCGCTCGTCACCCTGAGACAATTAGCTGTCGAGTCTCATAATGCCCAGTTATTTCGCTGGCTATAATGCCCTTCGAACCGGAACACGGTAACGCTTGCGCACTACTGCTTGGCGGCTGAATAACTGGCAAAGCGGTGGTACCCACCCAGACGGCCTCTCGCATACGAGAAACCTACCACCAGTAACTCCTTTTAATAATATATTTTAGTTATATTATATTTTTTAAGGTTTTTAGTTTTAGTTTCATGTTATTAGTAACAATGTGTTAAATAGAGAAATTAATTAAATTAATAGGGCAAAACGCAGGTCATCGTCCCACATTCACGTTTAAACGGAATTCTGCATTACGAAATAGTAATTAAATAGTAAAGTACCCATTTATTGATCACTTGTAGACGTCGTGGGATAACGACCAGTGCAATACTTGTGTTGCGGAATACTTTGGATGAATGAGAAAGTGTCAGATTCTACGCTATAAATAAACTTAGTTAGCTCGATCTGGGTTAGGCCTATTTATTTTAATATTATAACGGTTTCGAAATCCACTTCCACCAACCTTTAATGAACCAGCGTGGTGGATTACAGTCTCTTTTTTAGCCGACTTTAAAAAAGGAGGAGGTTATCTGTTCGATTGTTTTTTTTTTATGTTTGTTACCTCAGAACTTCGTCATTTATGAACCGATTTGGAAAATTCTTTTTGCGTTGGGTTAAGTATAGCTACGAAGTAGTCCCATATAAATTACATCGATATGTGACCTTGGACTTCGAAGATACATTGAAGTCGGTTTTTGTTTTTTTCTTAAAATTATGTTTCAAGAAATGCCTGTCGGTAACCTGATTTTCCAGCATTTTTTCAACCATTATCAATGTATAAAAAAATATATTTTTAGATATTTTATGGACCTGAGACTAGTATGTCGTTCACCTAATGGTAAATGCCAAGCCTGCCTATAATAATCGCAGTGCCATCCAGAACTTTTAATACCATAAAAATCACTGCGTAGGACTGCATTGCGCTCATCACCCCGAGACATCAGATATTAAGTCTCATATATGCCCAGTAATGTCGCTGGTTACAATGCCCATCGAACTAGAACACAGTAATTTTTGCGCACTACTGCTTGGCGGCAGAATAACTGGCAAAGCTGTGGTACCTACCCAGACGGCCTCCCGCATACGTTAAATGTTTGTACATAAGATGAATGTTTGCACTGCCATGTTGCGCCTTTATTCATTTTATATTAGTCCAGTAAACGCGTTTTCTATTAATAAATTATTGTATTTCATTCAGGCATTTAGTCACAGAGGATAATTTATATATTCGTTCTGTGTTTTATTTTTATTATGGCCAAGGTCAATGCAAATATTTATAAACATAATTATATAGAATATTTATAAAGAATGCCAAGCCGTAAAAATAGAAGTGTAAAAATTAGTTTTGTCTTTTATTTGACAGTCGTAAATTTAATAAAAAATTATAGATGAAATAAAAATAAAAAAACCGGCCAAGTGCAAGTCGCATTCGCGCACGAAGGGTTCTGTACCATTATCTATAAAAACGGCAAAAAAATTATGTCTGTTGTATGGAAGCTCCCTTAAATATTTATTTAATTCTGTTTTTAGTATGTAGCGGCAACAGAAATACATCATCTGTGAAAATTTCGATTGTCTAACTATCACGGTTTATGAGATACAGCCTGGTGACATACGGACAGATATACAGACGGACGGACAGCGGAGTCTTAGTAATAGGTTCCCGTTTTACCCTTTGGGTACAGAACCCTAAAACACAGTTTAGAGGAACATATTTTATTTTTAACATGAAAAATCTAGCTTCTTCTTAATATTGAATAACAAAATACACAAAAACTCTCAGAAAGCAGCAGGACACAGTTATTTATAACGTTGTTAATAGCATATATTCTAACGAATTTTGTTACATCATTCTTGCAATTTGCAAACGATCACTTTCGTAACATAAAAAATATATTTTATTGTTGTTACAATTCAGTATTTCAAACTGAGTTTTATTGCTTGAATATGGATTAAATTTAGATAAAAAAATAATAGCATATGACAACATATCAAATATCTTATGAGCTTAACGACATGAACTTAATAATCTGGAAGATTAACACGATTATTACGTTAATTTATTGTAGTTATATATTACTTTTAACTTATTTTTCTTTCTTTCTTGCATTATAAGGTGTACGTACATTAATGTAATTTATAAATTTTTATTTTCTATATGTCTCGCAGCGGCCGAATATTTTATGAAACCTTTTTAAATAAATTATACTAAAACTTTTACCTGTCATTATGAAAGTCTGTTGTTTTTATGTATTTATATACCTATTATGTACATTTTTTTTAGGCCCATTCCATCTCACGACCGCGAGAAACGGACAAAAATAGGGAGGCCTTTGCCCTGCAGAGGGACGATATAGGCTGAATATAATAATAATATATAGTAATACTATGTACATGTGCTACGTATATATATTGGAATCACATATGTAGGCACATGTTATATATTACCGCGAAAGAGAAAATTATGTATTACCAACTGTAATTTTTTTTTTTTTTAGGTGCAATAAAGTGTTATCTATCTACCCTATTTATCTAAAATTATACAGTTCCTTTTTGGTTGTAAAAACATTATCAAAACAGTTATATCCATGACTGTACCAACTAATAAACTTTTTGACACTTAAATAATATATTAATAACAATGACATTTATAACTATTATACTAACGAACTTAATATAAACAAGTTTCATTGTCCTTCTATTATTAAACATTGCAACTGAACACTTTTACAACCATAATATTTTTTGCAACTGCACCTACTTGCGTAGGTGGTGCTTAATTGCAAATTTAGTTTAGTAACTGGTTTGAATAATATGTTAGTTACCATAATTTATTTAGTTAGTCTGACTAATCAATCAGAAACTTTTGTTTTCTTTTGACGTCTGAACGAAAGTGTTTATTTTGATTGTCTACATTGCACAAAACTCGTCTATTTGGTAATATTAAAGTTTAAGTTACACACACGGCCCTAGTTCTATTATCCATTGATCCACGTATATTATTGCATGTTTGTTGTATAAAAACATTGGAAAAAGCGTCGATATTAACAGTTTGCGTTGTAACAAATCTTACTAATATTATAAACGCGAAAGTTTGTAAGAATGTTTGGATGTATGTTTGTTACTCTTTCACGCAAAAACTACTGAATCGATTTTAATTAAACTTTATAATAATATAGCTTATACATCAGAATATCACATAGGCTACATTTTATCCCGGGAAACCGCGGGTGAAACCGTGGGGTGTAGCTAGTAAATAAATATATTAGAGTTCTATCGTGAGACGAAAGCTTGACCTGCTGCCGAGCACAATTTGCCAAACATCCAGAATTTCGCAATCGTTATAAAATTTGGGAGCACGTGTGACTTTCAAATCGACGCACCCGAGTTCGAGTCCCGCTGGCCTCGCACCATTGACTTTCTTAAGTTAACACTCGCTTTACAACGGTGAAGGAAAAAATCGTAAAAAATACAGCATTTTCAAGAATTCATTACAAAAATTCAAGGACATGCGACATCCAACCGCACTGGGCAAGCGTTGTGGATTATGGCCCGTACTCTCTCTATGAGAGAAAGCCCATGTCCCAGCAGTGGGAACGTGATAGTCTGATATTAATGATGAATAAAATATTTCTGAGAGCGGAAACAAAACCGACATCTACATTATGGCGTTATTTTATGCAAAGTAACTTTGTCTTAAACGGGAATTTAAGTATAAGCGGCCTTACCTACCTTTCAACTATGTATTAAGTTTCACATTGAAGCAATAAATATGGAAACGACCAATTTTGAATACGCAAATACTGCTACTACAGTATATAAAACTATCTGAGCAGTAGCATTATCTACAACATCATAGTAATTCAGAATATACATGAGCCGAGCTTTTCCGCGTGTGTTGGTGGCCTTCCGCCATCTTTCATACAGTGTAATGTGTCATTGTGATAGGGTAGAATCCGAGAAATAATTGTTTTGGATGTGGTACTTAGTCATTTAAGTAGTACCAAGTGTAGCTAACTAAAGAACTTATAGAATTGTTGTTTCTCAGCAATAATGCATGCTTGGCTGTTTAATAAACTTTTTAGGTATGCAAAATATTTCGCCGCTGCCGGGTGTGAACTCGGGGCCTTTTCAGTGCAGGAATTTTTGAACTGAACTGAAAGATTTTCCTTCAGTTCCAGTTCAGATTTTTGTACCGTAGGAAAAGATCCAAACTTCAAGCCTTGGCTGCGGTAAAATGTTTCGCATACTTAATAAGTTTGTTAAACCAAAAAACTCGCCAATTGCGGGACGTCCCATGAATCTTTCGTTATTTTTTTTGTAACTGATTGATAAGACGACCTGACATTCACCTGTTCCTGTGACGTGACATTCATTTGATGGTAAGCAATAGGCCTGCTCATAACAGTAACAGCACCACCCAGAACTTAGTTTTGCCACCCTGAGACAATTAGTTGTTAAATCTCATAATTCCCTGTAATTTCGCTGGCTACAATGTCCTTTAAACTGGAACACAGTAATGCTGCTTGGCGGCAGAATAACTGGCAGAGCAGGGGTACCCGCCCAGACGGCCTCTTGCATAAAAGAAACCTACCTCCAGTAAAATACCTGTTATTTAGATCATAGATAGATTTTATAGAGGTTGATCTCTGTTGGAGTTTAAAGTTGAAAGTATATTCGTAAACTTCTCTATTAAACAATAACGCTAGAATACTTGGTAAACGTTTCGGCCGAGGTCACTTGAGTGTCTTTGGCGAGATTTTCTTGAGAATAAACGGTGCAGCAGATAAATAAAATTGATCTGGATTATTCGTCTATTATTTCCACTGTAGTTACATCAATCTCTACTTTTCCGAAGTAACTTATTTAGTAGTAACGGGCTTTTAGCCCATTTTTGGTTAAGCCCAATTACAAATTCGGAATAAAACGTAATCCCATTTCTTAACTAAGTAGTGTCCGCTACATGTTATCCGTCCTCAATCCATAACCAAACACCAACAAACCAGTATCATTCAACCGCAACGATTTTCTACCTCAAAACAAATGACACCACATTCATGCACATAGATTTTCACACATCTATACATTGCGCGCGCGCAGCCCAGCTCATTCTAATTAAGCAGGCGGCCAGAGATTTATAAGATATGGAAGCATTAGTGAGATTTATACCTAGTACTGAATAATGAGATAAGGCTAATGACTCACCGTGTCCCTGGATTCCCGGCGCTAAACGCTATTATATATTTATATTTCGCTATGGAAATGAAGGATAATTTAATGAATATATTTTATTCTAACAGGATTTGCTATTGAAAAATTGCGGGGTTTTTGATCTGTAAGTAAAGTAGTGTGAAACGGGCTTATTAAGTCTGATAGTTTATTTGATAAATTGGCATCATTAAATTATGTTTATCGTGAGACGAGGATGTTTTTCTCGTAAGAAGTAGACGGTAGAATCGACCTATAACTATAAAATGATCATAAAAACGCAGGTATGTTAGACTCAAATACACAAAAGTAGATGAAGCTTGGTCGGTTAGTAGCTACAAACTATGACCTAAATCACGTATTTACGTACTCTTCGTTCCAAAATAAACTCACGGCCAGAAACTTGTTGCTCATATTGTTTACTAGCCTCGCTCCGAAGTTTCACCCGCGGTTTCCCGGGATAAAAGTAGCCTATGAGTTAATCCAAGGTATTAGCTATTACGCATTTCACTCAAATTTGTTGCGGCGGCGTGAAGAGGGAACACACACACTTACACACTGACATACAAACTAACAAACAAACTAACGCATTTGTAATATTAGTGTGATGTCATGTGATACCAGAGTCTTTTCAACATTATGTGAGATGTCAAACATAGCTTGGTTAGTTATGAAGTTTGTGAGAATTACTTACATAAAAAAAGAAATGAATGTTTATTTCTAACCTCACAGTCCTATTCCCAGTTGCAACCGCAAGTGGACCATTGAAAATTGGCCGCCATTGAAATTATCCGAGCAATAAACCTCGAAAAGTGATGATAATGAGACCGCTCATACCCCTGCTAATTGACACAAGAGCTCATTTCAAAATTACGGTTTGATTGCAGTCCAAGATAAAAACTACAGCGAGAGCGGGTGAAAGGTCAAAACGGGACTGAGACCTAGATGAGAATAATATTTGGGCCAATATAAAGACGTTAAAATCCAGCAAGAAGAGTTAAGGAACGAATTGCATTGTAGATCAGGTTTTTGTTCTTACCTAATAGTTTTGTCCACCACTTTCACACATCCCTTTCACATCACACACACTTATATACATTTCAACGAGTTCAAACTTATTAATCGAATTACTGATCTATCTCTAATTGTTATTTAACAACCATAACACTTATACTTGTTCCCTAAATAGGATTACGTTTATCTAGGGAACCAGGAACTACGAGGACCATGGTCCCACAACACCGCGAAACAAATAATTGCGGTTTTTTTTTTGTGTCCAAATCTTGTCCCGTCACGGGAATCGAAGCCGCACCCTCGGTGGTGTATGAGATTTGAACCAACCACTACACTATTGAGGCTGGCAAAGTTTTAAATTGTGTATCAATGTTATCCGCGCTCGTTTCAGCCTATATCTTGTACAGCTTCTAATCTGTAACCGCGCATACCAGTTCTGTGGGAGCGTAACGGACTCCAAATGCAAGTTATTGCGTAGATAAGCACCCATTAAACTCATATTTTGTTTGACCTTTACAGCCAGAATTATAGTTTTTGAATTTCATCTTACGCCTCTAATTTAAGAGGTAGCGAGTTTTGTAGGAAATTGAAATTATGTGAATAAAGGTGCGGAGAAAAGGAAGTATATGTTTAGAATCATACACTTTGAATTCTGATGCTGTTTTTTAATTAATCGGTGTCTTATTTTTGATTTGCATTGGTACACAGCAGTATTATTTATTTGGAAATTTTGTCAGCGTTTAAGCTCTAGTTATAACAAAAAACAAATAAATAGCTTTATTAATTTAGTTGTAGCTAATACGCTATACCACCTCTATTATTAAGCCGTGGCCTCAGCGGCAAGCAGTGCGGTCACAACTTCCTTACAAGTGCTGTAGTACCAAGCTGTGAGGAGTGGAAGAATGGGAATTTCTAAGCTTATGTAAATTACTTGTGCAAATAAATAAATAAATAAGCTATTTCCATTTTGAAATTCACTCAAATCCGTTAAACCGTTACAGTGTGAAGAAATAACACACACACTACTAACACACAAACTTTTGCATTTATAATTTTAATGTGATGTTAATCACCATATTTGTTTTTGGTGTTCAAACCACCTGAGCAAAGCCGAGCTCGCTAGTTAAAACTCGGACTTCATCGAACTATTTCCTCGTCCCTCCATCAATTGTTGCACAAGCCGGCTTATTGTAGTTGCGCAAGCGCGAACTTGTCCGGAGTAATCTGGATTGATAAACTCGACAGTAATCCGTGGCTGATTGTTAATCGCACTGGATCTAACTGTTGAATTTTAATTTACATTTTTGGCGTTGGTGTTGCTGACAGCGACACCTACGCCGCGCCGATTGGAACCTGAGAACTAGTTGATTTTTTGTGTGAAGCTATTGATTAGATTTTTATTTAAAACTTACTACTTACTGTCCTGCCTAGAAATAACTGACAGTGTTTGTTTATTTGACGAAGATAATAACCAAAAGAGGATACATTTCGTCCCAATAATAGGAACAATTCTTCGGGAATTGCCATAAGTTTATTTTTTAATCTTTATTTATTTATAGAGGGTTTGGTCAGGAAGACTATGTCATCCTCATAGGGGCTTTAATATTAAAAAACTTATCTACGCTTAGTACCTAATTTATGGGAATTGCCATAAGTTAATTTTTGCGAACGATTTCTTGGATGTCAGCTAAAGACCTTAAAGAAGAGCTTAATCATTTCAGACCTCGTGACTGTCATATAACATTGTTGCGCTTCATTAACAATAAAATGTTTACAAGTGTGCACTACAGTATAAAGGCTAGTTTGTGGAACAGAATGACACAAAGAAGTTATAATCCTGCATTTTTCATAGCTTTCCCAAATCTAACAGAACCATAGTTTCTACTCGCCTTGACAGTACTTGTCCTACTTCCTACTCATATTATAACTATGAAAGTTTGTGAGGATGTCTGAATAGATGTTGCTTGTTACTCACACAAGAGCTACTGAACGGATTTGGTGAAATTTTGTATGTTATCCTTAGGTCATGGATAAGAACATAGGATATGTTTTATCCCGGACAACCGCAGCTAGCCAAGTAAAGAAGCAAGGTAATCCTCCAGTTCAATAGTATTTTATTCCTCCTCCAGTCATTTGCTCACTGCTGAGCGTCGTGATGCTCCCGACCACACTTGTCCTTGACAATCCTCCACCACTCGTGACGGCCTCCAGCACAGTTGATGGCGTAGGATATGTTTGTGTCCAGTTGTTTTGACACTTGGTTAGACCACTGGTGGTAGGTTTCTCGTATGCGAGAGGCCGTCTGGGTGTGTACCACCGCTTTGCCAGTTATTCAGCCGCCAAGCAGTAGTACGCAAGCATTACTGTGTTCTGGTTTGAAGATGCATTGTAGCCAGCGAAATTACTGGGCATTATAAGATTCAACAGCCAATTGTCTCAGGGTGACGAGCGCAGTGCAGCGCGGCGCAGGATTTTGCAAAACAAAGTTCTGGGTGGTGCTGTTATTGTTATGGGCTGGCATATTGCTTACCATCAGACAAACGACCAGCTCGTCTCGTCATCCAGCTACATAAAAACAGACCATCGTATTGGGCTACTACCCCTCAGTCTCTTTCCTTCCACATTTCCGGTCACTAAGAGTTTCTTTAATAGTCTTTTACATATTCTCAAATGACCTTGTTCTGTAACTAATAAAATTGGTTCTCTGGTCGTCTAAATTCAATCACAAATTATACAGCCATCTACATAAATAAATTGCTTGTAAATGTCGTTATAATACATAACAAAGTGTGCAAGAAGCACTACCCGACGCCATATTGATGTTTTTTGCGTGGTCACTCGACGGGACGTCTACAGCATAGCGAAATAACTCACTGAAATATGTAGTTTTACAAGAATAGAGTGGTAGTAGAACTTTGGTAGTATTCACTTCACACTAATAGGTATTATAAATGCGAAAGTTTGTGTGTATGTTAGTGTGAAAATGTGTTAGTAACTTCTTCACGCTGCCGTTGTAACGGCTCAACGGGTTTTATTGAATTCGGAATGGAAATAACTTATACCCTGGATTAACTTATACGCTACTTTTTATACCGGGATACCGCGGTGAGACTACGAGGCGCAGCTAGTGTTTCCTTTTTTTTAACCTATTAGATCCCACTGCTGGGCAAAGGTCTACCCCATCTCCCTCCATGGATCCCTCTCCATTGCGATCTCAGGCCAATGCCTTTTGGGCGTTCCTAGGCGTCGACTCCTTGTATTTTCTATGTGTTTTCTATAACAATAAATATATTTTCTCAGCGCGGCTAGTAAGTTATACCTAATACGAGAAGGACATGTAATTTAATAGTAAGTACCTAGTCTGCACGTCACGTACCCTGAAAATCACGGTAGCGCTCAGATGTCATTACCACATAAACGGTCACCCATCCAAGTGGTGGTCCCAGCAACGTTGGTGAACCTAGAAGATCTTCATATTCTTCCTTCATATTCCTACTTGTCTTACCATATCTTACCAACAGCTAGGCGAACTATGCTACTTTGCCTTGATGCCTGCGTAGCTGACAGTGTGGGGTCAGAAAGCCTTTTGGAGAAAAACATTAATCTTTTACGCTAAAGCTGAGATTTTAGCAAATTTAAACATTATGCTGACGACATTTCATATGCTATTTCTAATATAAGCCATAAAATTCCGACTATTGTCGTCTACAAAATCAATATTTATTGTTACTGACGCATCGACAAATAGGTATTTTATATTACAATAATCTTACTTAATAAAAATATTTCCATCAAAAAATTATGAATAATTAATTAAAAGCCCGCCAACACCTACTCGTTTACATTTATTAAAATCTGTCAAACTAAAATTAACATCAAATATTTATTTTATTTTATTCTAACGTTGCGTAAACTTCGTCATACTTCAACGCCTGCACGAAACTTGATACTTGTACAAATAAAAGTATCAAGAATCGTCAATCAAGAATTTAACGTAAAGTTTCCGAAGTCCCCGCAAAAGAGTCTTGGGGACTTCGGAAATGTAAATAAATCTGGCGCAAAATAAACGACTCAACACGAATGTACGGGACATTGCGACCGGTCGCAGTTTCGGTGTAAATGACCACAATTTACGTACAGTTGAACACAAAAATGTTTCTCTCTTCTTCCTTGTTAAGCCACAACATGGTCTCTGTAATACTTTTTTATATTAAATGTACCTAAAATTTGTTTTTTACTTCAATTTCAATTCATTTATTGACCAAATCATAACAATGTACGTTATATTAGGCATTTCATTATTATACACAAGTATACATTTTATTAAAAAAACCGACTTCAATGTATCTTCGAAGTCTAAGGTCAAATATCGATGACATTTTTATGGAACCACTTCGTAGCTATACTGAACCCAACACAAAAACAATTTTCCAAATCGGTTCTGACGGAGTTCTGAGGTAACAAACATAAAAAAAACATACAATCGAATATTTTTTTTTTTACCTGATAGGCTAGCATTTGACCACAGTCTCACCTGATGGAAAGTGACGACGCGGTCGACGATGGATCATGCTTGCCTAGAAGATACCGATTCACTCGGGACTTGAAGACACCTAAATTATAAGAATCGGGAAACAGAGACGCTGGTAAGGTGTTCCATTCCTTAGCTGTTCGCATTATGAAAGTTGAAGCGAAACGCTTTGTTCTGGCAGGAGGAATGTCAACCATAAACGGATGCCGAGTTTCCGTACGTCTTGTTGTCCGATGGTAGAAAGGAGATGGAGGAATTAACTCGTGTAATTCCGTCGCACACTCTCCGTGATGTATCCTGTAAAAAACCGACAAGCTGGCAACTTTACGTCGATGTTCGAGACTCTGTAGCTTAGTTTCGACCAACGTATCGTTACTAATAAGTTTTTTCGCCCGCCTTTCTATGGAGTCCAAGGCCTCTAGTTGATACTTAGCCGAGCCGTCCCAGAGATGACTGCAGTATTCCTTGCAAGAGCGGACTTGTGCTTGGTAAAGGTTAAAAAGCTGTCCCGGCCTGAAATACCGCCTGACCTTCCCCAGGACTCCCAACTCCCCTTTTTGAAGTCGATTTAAAATTACTTAATTAATTATAATCTTTATAATGGTAAAATATAGGTATGAGATTAGAAAATGAACATTTCTGCCTTCCAGCATTTCGTCATAAATTCGTTTATTGTGTAGAAAGAATGTGTTCCGAAGAACACATTTATTTCTTTTTTATGTTTTAAATTCTAGGGTAGGTAATATACACTACGCAATGTCCTGCTACAATAATTAATCTATTTATATCTATGTTAGGTTAACTCGAGGTTAATTTCAGATGTGATCTTGATACATCCCACGGAGCTTTCATGTTGCGGCTTTCGTAAAACAAAAAAAAATGGCAAATTCATATTAATCTAGAACCGACTAGATGCGAGAACATCGCGCACCGAGAGTTCCGCACCCGACATATTAGTTTATGTCTAGAAAATAATCAAATAATAAACATTCCTTTTCTAGAATACGGACTTTCTAGAATACCTCTTTTGAACGTTGTGACGTTGGTTAAATTTTGATTCTATTTGATTCTACGTAAAACTTAATTTTATTTTTCTTTCATCATCATCATCATCATCATCATCAGCCTGTATTCGTCCACTGCTGGACATAGGCCTCTCCCAATGAACGCCACTGAGCCTGGTCTTCGACTCTTCTCATCCAGTTTCTTCCGGCCGCCTTTCGCAGGTCGTCGCTCCACCTGGCCGGTGGGCGTCCTACACTACGCTTGCCGATTCGCGGTCTCTACTCAAGGACACGTCTGCTCCAACGGTCGTCCGTCCTTCGAGAGATGTGACCAGCCCATTGCCACTTCAGCCTACTAATTCGATGGGCTATGCCGGTTACTTTGGTTCTCTGTCGGATTACCTCATTGCGGATCTTATCTTTCAGAGAAACTCCGAGCATAGCCCTTTCCATAGCTCGCTGAGCGACTTTGAACTTATGGATCAGTCTCACTGTGAGTGTCCACGTCTCGGCTCCGTAGGTCATTACTGGTAGGACGCACGCATTAAAGACTTTTGTCTTAAGGCACTGTGGTATGGACGACGTGAAAACTTGACGTAGTTTACAGAACGCTGCCCAGCCTAGCTGAATCCTTCTATCGGCTTCCCTTTCCCCTCGAGTCTCTCTTTCTATTACATAATGTGAGTAAAGTATATCTAGCCTAAATTATATCAGACTTAGCGTAATTAAAATGATATCTGACTTAGCGTAATTAAAATTATATAACTTAGCGTAATTAATATTATATCACTTAGCATAATTAAAATTATATCAGACTTAGCGTAATTAAAATTATATCAGACTTAACGTAATTGAAATTATATCAGACTTAGCGTAATTTAAATTAAATCAGACTTAGCGTAATTAAAATTATATCAGACTTAGCGTAATTGAAATTATATCAGACTTAGCGTAATTAAAATTATATCAGACTTAGCGTAATTAAAATTTTATCAGACTTAACGTAATTGAAATAATATCAGACTTAGCGTAATTAAAATTATATCACTTAGCGTAATTAAAATTATATCACTTAGCGTAATTAAAATTATATCAGACTTAGCGTAATTAAAATTATATTACTTAGCGTAATTAAAATTATATCAGACTTAGCGTAGTCAATTTTTTTTTAAATAAAATTCTTCAAAATTTGTAGTATGATTGATAAAAAAACAAATGGATAAAAATAATTTTAATTTAAATTCAAATGCAACAACCGGTTCTCTTTTTCTCCTTAGCTACGGAACTCTAAAAAGATAATTAGAACAAGTTTATCTAGTTTAGTGGTTAAACAAAGTTGTCTAATCAAAACAAAACTAGTTTTACATGTAGAAAGTATTCCCATGGATCATGACCATGAACCGCTCCCCTTACAATATCAAAGCACCCTGCAGACAAAAAGCGACTTTCGAGTGAACAAATGCCTTAGATTAAATGAATAAAAAATTCAATCAAAGCTTACGCAGCGATTATTACACCGGCGGTACGCAACCGCAGCGGGTACGCAGCGTAACCGCAGCGTATCGGGTGTCCCTTCCGCACATGTCTTTACACTGCAGTATAAATTATAGCCCGTAACTCAGTTTCTTACATTTTTGATTACGCACACTTATTGGCAAAAGCTTTAAACTTAAAGTAGCAATAGCCATTATTAATCATCAGAAAGCTAAAGTCATACTTCTACGTTCATCTTCGTCTCTTTTGACAACATAGAATACTTAGAACTACTATTTTGTAACATTTTTACTTCAATAAATTACTTTGCTTACTTTATGAGCCACACATGGTGTAACATATCTAACCTTTTTTTTACGTAACTTAATGACGAGACGAGCTGGTCGTTTGCCTGATGGTAAGCAATACGCCAGCCCATAACAATAACAGCACCCCCCAGAACTTTGTTTTGCAAAATCCTGCGCGGCGCTGTACTGCGCCCGTCACTCTGAGACAATTAGCTGTTGAGTCTCATAATGCCCAGTAATTTCGCTGGCTACAATGCTCTTCAAGCCGGAACACAGTAATGCTTGCGCACTACCGCTTGGCGGCTGAATAACTGGCAAAGCGGTGGTACCCACCCAGACGGCCTCTCGCATACGAGAAACCACCAGTAACCTCATAGTTTAGTGTTATTTTTTGAGACATTTTAATAGATTTAAAAAAGAGAGACATCTCCGCAGAGTTTCTTGGTGCTATCTTCTCTAGCGGGCGTATTTCCGAAGCACTGGTAGAGTCAATTTCCGAATACTTTTTCTGGGGCCGGAGTTCAATTTGAGTTCAATCAGTGTTTGCGTATGGGAAAGACATGGGTAGGCAATCTTAACTGTTTTTAGAAAGTCATGATATTAAATTTTAAATTAAATTTTTAACGTTTTTTAATCGGTTTGTATTATGTGTATATGAAATTTAAAAGTGCATCTTATGTGCTTATTTAATAAATATCTATTGACTTGACTTTTTTTTCCTTTTCAAAGCACTACCAGTTTACATGCTGGTTTATATGGACATTAATTTGGAAGATCATATTAACTAATTCCAATTCGTATAATATAGATATACTGTCAGTAGTGTACTGTGTTCGCATGCGCCTGCGCCGCGTCCGCGCCGACATGCGTTGACACCTCACACGCGGTACAACTATAAAATTCGTGTATTTATTCCCCACGCACTCCCACACGGGTCGTTTCGCTAAAATATATCGGTTTTTATTCGCATTGTAAGAGTTTACACTGGATTCAACGAGGTGGATGTCAAATCATTTTATTCCGCAAAGAGTGGTTTCGTGTCCAGTGCCTTGTCGCGTGCATTTTATTACCATAATAGATGTTTTATTTCGTTCTCGGCTAACGTAATATTCTGTCTACATATATGTGAATACTATATAATACTGTATATTACCTACCTTATATTTTTTTTATCTATCAAGTTCGTACCAAATCAACTAAAAAACTTACATAGACAACACAATTACACTTTATTGCATACCACAAACATAATAACATGAAAATAACCGGTCAAGTGCAAGTCGGACTCGCGCACGAAGCACGAACGAAAACGGCAAAAAATCATGTCTGTTGTATGGGAGCCTCACTTAATTCTTTTATAGGCCTCACTTAATTCTGTTTTAGTATTTGAGAAAAACATCATCTGTGAAAATTTCAACTTTCTAACTATCATGGTTCATGAGATACAGCCTGGTGACAGACGGACAGACAGACAGACCGACGGACAGCGGAGTCTTAGTAATAGGGTCCCGTTTTACCCTTTGGGTACGGAACCCTAAAAAGATAAACCTTAACTAGGATAATACAATCGGCGGTCTTATCGCATAAAGCTATGAACATGTTTCACATAAAGAATTCAAACCGCAAAAACATGCTATTTTAAATATGAATGAATAGAAAAGAAATAAGAAACATTTATTTGACAACCACAAAATCATGACAAAATACAACTAACAAAATAAAGAAAACAGAAAAAGAATAACCTAATGAGACAACAATTTATACTTATAAAAAAAAAAATATATTAGATCTTACTCATACATCTTATTTAAAAGATAAATTGAAATTTAGTATGAATTAAATTTAAAAGAATGCAGCACTGTCTGCAGAAATAACATTCCTAGAATCTCACATTCTCGTTTACATCCGCTGTCCATATTTCTATAGAGAATACAGCAATGGCTCTTTCGAATAAAATTCTTGATGTAAATAAGCCCGGGCTCAAGGCAGCAAATGATCTTGGCGAGTCTATTCACGCAGACTAAGTATCATTTTACATTGAAGACCAGTCGATTACCGCGCATGCTATAATACTACTAATAAATGTGCAGGAAGCCTCAGATTGTATAGTATGGTACGGCTGAACAAGAAAGCTTGGATCCCGAGCTTGAATGCGAGTATACCGTTATGCGATACTGAGATGACTAGAAGTAATCTTGTATGAAACGTGTCTTTATATATGCCCATACAATAACGTTTTATATGACATAGATCATAAAATAGTTGTATTCCCAAAACGACCTGTCGATAAACACACACAACTTTTGTAGTTATTAAAAGAGTTGGTGTGTTTATAGACTTAAAACCATGAAGTTGCTTAAAACAGCATCGTTTTAAAAAATAAGAGCAACATACTACTTGCTGGTTTAAATAATAAGAATTTATTTAAGGCAGCAAAGTTAAATAGAATGAAATTCAATCGCCAAGATAATGCAAGTGTTAAATTAAAAGAAGCAATACGATCCCGAACGAAATCAGATTAAAGCTCGCTATTAACTGTGGCTGAAATCAAATTATCTTTTTTGATTCTTTAGAGCCAAGCAACGAAATAAAATACAGTACAAGAAAGAGTATAATGAATAAAGGAAGGGAATTCAAAGGTCAAAGTCGATGTAACTTCAACTTCAATTAAAGAAATTCTCGGTGAAGTTTTGTCTGCTGATTGTACTGTATTTTAAGATCCAGTGATTGTATTTATTGCTTTATTTATATTTATTATCATAATTGTTGAAAACTAGAATGGCTTCCTTGTATACTCAATTAACTAGTTCCGTTTTTATGTTTCGGTATTGGGCAAAATAGAACAACAAATTGATTTTATAACCACTTCCATCACGAATAAAAGTTTACAGTGCTTCAATTTTAATTAAATTCAATCTTTATTGTTTCTTTTTTTTATGACCAATTTACTTTGAAAGAAGGCGCATATAAAAATAATCTGACAAAAACATTGCTCTAAATATCTTCAATTAAAACCAATTACAAAGAAAGTGATAGTCACATCGGTATGCAGGTCACAATTCCGATTTATTTTTTAATTATCAACAAACTATTTGTTTATTACACCTTTTACTTTATGAAGAACTATTTAAGGTTCACTTTAGTTTGTGTATAAAGTTGGAGCTGTTCAACTAATGACACTACAAATCCTTCGCAGTCGAGTCCTGGTATTGTCCGCTGCCAAGTTTATTTGCTTCTTGCACTACTGTCGCTATGGCCCGGTTACCTTTTTCCTTTTAACGCGGACAATTTTTAAATGGTTTACGTTTGATACCATTATTGTGTGCCAATCAGGTTGAATTACAATGTCCTTTACGAACGGCCGAACTCAGTAAGAATCTTTACTATTTTTTGTTACAAATCATTTTATTTTATGCTTATTTTTTTACCGAGTAAAGCAAGGGCAGCTGGTCCGTTTATTTAGATGAGGGAGACTCCTTGAATTTAAATAACTTTTGTTTGACATCTGTTAAGTATAAGTAGGTACATTTTGACATGGAAAATGGTCCTTTACGGGATTCAGAATTGTTATTGTATTTATTTTTGCATGTTTCGTTTTAGTATTTTTTTACTGCTAAGGGCCTCTTTGTTAAATCAACGTCTCTTTACGTTGTCGTATATTGTGCTTACTCATTTATACACCTTAAATAATCATAAAGATTCATTTAGTATAAGTTTATGATATTGTAGTTGCGAAAAGTAAATAAAGAACTTTGAACTTTGAACATTGTATTCAATCTGAAGTTACTCTTATGTATGTATTGTCTATACAAGTGCTTTTGATACTATCTATATAATGGTTAATGAGCTTTTGCTGCTATCTTAGCTTTTTGCCATATATTTTATAGCTTTCTAATTGAGAAGTCTTCCAATCTTGCAGTGTGTTAAAAAGACGCGTTAACCCTCTCCGTTTGAGGGTATTCGCAATAAATCTTCCTTTGACCACTCTTATCTCCCTCGACGTGGTAGCCGATATAACCTGTGTCAGCTTGATGGAGAAATTTAAATACAAAACATTTTAAGTACCAGCATTGACGGTCGGAGATAACTTCTATCTAGAACACTCATATTTTCAAAGTGGATGCTCCGTTTTATTTTATTTTAATCACTTCCACCTCACTCTACACAAATAATTAATCTTTTATTTTTAACTTGAACATCTCTTTTAACACAAAATTTCTCTTGTAAGTTGAAGAAAATGTCGAATTCCAATCATGTGTGAGAACTTTCTAATATATGATATTTATGTACACTCTTCAAACCTCATTACTACTTAAGAATACCCGATCATGGAAGCAGATAAAAAAGAATTAGAATTTCTATATTCATTAAACGCGCTAAACGTCGAATCATCGTGTGTGGCTCCAAAACGAAAGGTTACACTTATCGAAGATCTCTTCATTAAAAACTAAAATACGGGGTCGTCGCGACTAAAGAGTGAGTTCTTTCTTAATAAGGGAGCCCGTGCGACAGAGATAGTGAAACCACGAGGTTTGCATGCTGCGCTCGATCGAGCATCAATCAGCCTCCAAACTCCCAATAATAATAAAGTAAGCAATCTGATTCGGGAATCGAACCTACAAATGTGTTTCTCGGTATCCAATTCCGTTGCGTGTACGTATTTAATGATTGACAAAACAAAAACGCAGTTGCGACGCGGTAGATGAATGATATAGTGAAGTGAAGTTGTTTTAATGAATGTTAAACTCGAACGGAATAATGATTTGGAATCGTATATTTTTGAAAAGGGTCCGGATTCACGATAAAACCTCATAATTACTATAAAAGTTAGCATTCAAAGTCGTTATAATGAAGACGCAAGTGTTATTGAACAATACAAAACGTTCAACAATGACCCATTGATATTATGGTCGCGGCTATTGAAATACCGATTTGGCAATGATCTTAACTAACCCTATAATGCTTCAATACTAAAATAATTTATATCAATGACTGACCAATCATGTTAAGATACAAGAATGAAGCCATTAGCGAAATCACTAAAACTAACACTCAGCTGGTATCCGTTTGCAACCCAATTTGCACCATAGATTAAGAGAATCTAAGTCGCAAATTCCCGAATAAGGCAGTATGCGCGTTACACCGTTGTTGCCATTTATCTTGGCATTGGACGTAGCCGCAATTAATCAAGTGCCGTTGTCACGTACGTAATATACAGAAGATAAAGAGAAAAAGATGATTTCAAGCTAATTATCGACGATGTATGATTCTTTTTTTACAGGCCACTTAACACCTACCGGGCCAATTTGTCGGTTGTTCTCTTTTGGTATTCAAACTTTCGGCGCCTTTTCGATCTTTGTTCAGTATTATTTTGGCTGTGAACTGCTTTATCTGTGCATACCACTCCGACACTCGCGAGCGATGTATTTTATATGGTGTTGATTTATTTTCTGGTCGGTATTTTCACTCTCATTTATCATCGTATATCGGATGCATTTAGATTGTTTATTTTATAATGAGCTCGTGCAAAGGTCAGGCTTAATTTTGTTCCTTTTGGTTTTCGCTTTACACGGATCCTTCGTTTGAGATAACTGTTTTGAGATATTGAGAATCTCCTTGAAATCTTTTCTCAATTAAGTGATTAATCATTTTTGCAATCGTCTCGATTTTAAGTTGTAGCTGCTGTATAATGTGTGGATTCTTATAATGATTTCACAGCGTGGATACCATAAGATATTTACAAGCCGTGTTGCTCAATGTATGCAGTATCCTGTTCATAACTTGGAGGACCTCACATAGGCTTATTAATTCACATGGATTAAATACCTCTAAAATTAATTATGATGCTAATCGTGGTGTCAGTAGGCGCAAACAATTAGTTACGCCGAAGAGCTTTAATACTGCCGGTAGCTTTGGTTGCGTTAGAATCTCTTATATGGAATTTCTTGTTCTGCGTTTATTTCTAGCATTCAGGATAGGAATTTTGATTTGTACCTATAAATCACTCAAACACTGTTTGATAGATAATGCCATGTTTAAAGGTTAACAAGTAGGAGAACCTTCAGGTGATCATGATCAAAATTGTCTGGGAATTGTTACTAGTATAAGACCGTGCCCATTATTGCCCATTAAAATGAGTAATGAACTTAGTACGAAGAAATAAAATTAACTTAGCTTGATTAACTGCAGGACTTGTCATTTTAAAACTTAACATTTACTTGAATGTGCAAAACTTTGTATTCTCGCGTAATTAATTATTTTTTTAAGTGTCTGGTATTGTTGTAGACAACGTATAGCATGAGTTCTTGAGCATTTCAAAAATATTAATTTGCATGTCTCAGTTTATTTTAGTTTGGACCCTTATTTTGTACGTTTTTCTAGCCATTATTTGATACCTTGCTAACTTGATCTTTTACTTTCTTCCTCAGATGTCAGCAATAGACCCTGATTGCGGAGTCAACGCCATCGTCAACTACACACTAGGAGACAGCTTTACCAGGTCCCAGTTCATCGTCAAGCCTGACAGTGGAGAGCTGTGCGTCTCTGGGCCTTTGGACTATGAGGCCAACAGCGATTTTGAGTTCGCGGTCATCGCAACTGATAGAGGTAATATTATGCTACAATTATTCATTGTAAATGTGTTATTTATATTACTTTGATGATGTTTATTAGGAAATGTTGTTTTAAAATATTCTAATTTAGGTTTGAAGCAAGTAAAACAAGATTAATAAGCGAATAACAATTGTCTTTACATAAACATATTTTAGTTTAACTGCAATTTATGTTATTCATTATTCCACGTACGAAGACCAATCTAACCTAATAATTCTCTACCATACATAACTGCAAGATATGAAAACGTTATCTTTTATTAGGCGCTCGTTATTTTCTAAGTAGGTTAACGGCATTATTCGGGAGGTATACATGGTAATTGAAAATGATATAATGCTAATTCAAATAACCTTCCGCACAAACACACATTATGATTAAAGTTCAACCCTATTTCTACTTATATTTGGTATTGAAAAAAATCTATATCAACTTCATATCAATGTTATTAGGAGCAGGAGGCTTAGTTTTCTAATATCTCGAAGTAACTTTTCTAATGCCTTTGCACTTAGACTATTACAAAAATTTCTACACGATGCCTTCTAAGACGATACTGCGATTTGCGATACCATGAAATTAAGTATTGAGAAATATCATATAGGGAAAGTTAATATATAAATAATAAAAGCCCAAGTATTTGCGCATGTAAAACCGTAATTTGAGTCGCATCAGTCAATTTCGGATCTCCAACTTTTTGCGCTGACTCCCCTTTTCCTCTCCTTAATTGGCAAAGATGTGACGCGTCAAATGCAGGAACCATTACGTCATCCAGGTACAAAAGTACTCGATGCGTCGATGCCTATAGCCAAGTATATGAAGGATTGACCATTGCTCAAGAATGAGGCAGAAGCGGATTGGTTAGGCCGAAATAAATTCCGAAAATGTCTGTCGGGAACCCCACCTGATTTATGGGGCGAGAAGCGAGCAACTATTACTTCTCGTTTTTATTTGGCGAAGTCCTGATGGCAACTTTGTGTCGCCGACCGCGCCTGGGAAACGAAATTTCTGCTGGATTTAAGGATTTTATTCGAGATAAACTTTCGAGTTATCGTATCGATTGACGTGGTACATCGGAATATCAAGTTATTAAACGATTAAGTAATGTAATGTTAAAGGTATTGCATATCAGCTTGTCACTTTAGACCATTAAGGCGCAATATATTGTCAGACCCTAAATGTTTTATTTTCTGACTTTAATTCGTAATTTGTCGTTGTATTCTGGTGATGTTATTAGAAATATCATTTATTTCTTGTTTAATTTCTATAATATTAAACATCTTAGTTTCCGGAAATAGCTATTTTACAATATTTAATACAATGTGTCTAACATTTAGAGACAATAAATAAGTAATAGTGAAATTGTGTGCAATATCTTATTATGACAATGTAACAAAGTTTTGCAAGGACTCTAAGGCATCAGGTTTCATTGCATATGCATCATTGCTGTTCCTTTTCTATGTTTTTTATTACTTTGTTACATTTGCATATCACTAAGCACAATCAACGTATAAAGTTTCAATTCCCAAACGTTTCAGCATCCAAACTTTTTCCTGTTTGGATATCCAGTTTCAATCTGATTCACTTTTATTTTTAAGGCAAATTTTGTTAATCTGTACAATGATCTTTTTTACTACATGTTTACATGCTCTTAATTCACTAATTCGTTGCAACAGCAATCGATATGACCTTTCAACACACCACAGGAAGAGCATCAACAATGCAAAATACATGCAAAGCAACAATGCTCAAACAATTATTATCGGCGCAGCGTTGTCGGCATAAGCATTGACATCCGCATAAATCAAGTGTCTGTCAATTAAACATAGCATTACAACAATACAAACAATCAAGCAACCAATTATTTATTTATTCGCAGGGGGCCTCTCGACGACCGCAATGGTGAAGATCCAACTTCTCGATATCAACGACAACGTACCAGTATTTACTGTTAAGGACTACAACGTGTCCTTGAAAGAGGGGAGGATATCGAGCGAGCCCATAATTGCAGTCTCCGCGACCGATGCAGATTCAGGAAGATTCGGGACGGTTACGTACAGAATCGTAAATGGGAATGACAATGATATATTCAGAATCGATAGGAGCACAGGAGAGATATTAGTGACGAAGCCGGCTTTGGTGCAGAATAATGCGAAGTTTGATCTAGAAGTTTCTGCTACTGATGGTGGCGGTTTGGCAGCTCCTCAAGGAGCGATGGTTCATGTCACGGCGATGCCAGCTGGGGTTGGATCAGCGCTGTTCGATAAACCAAGATACAACTTCCGTGTGAAGGAGGATGTGCGAGTCAGAACCGTTGTTGGGACTTTGAATGCCACCGTTGGTGAAAGAGGTAAGTGTTTTACTTATTTTTAAATCTGAGCAATGCCAACGCTACATAATATTTATCACGATATTTTCACTAAATGTTAGATGATTGGAATTCGAGATAATAATAAAATTGCCTTTAGAAAGCTGACGTGAAGACAACGCAATAAAAACTTCGACAATATTTCCCACAACGTGTAAACAAATAATTAAATGAACTTAACTTCTAAATGGTATTTAATGATATCATTGACTTTCTCGGAAAGAAAGCGTTAAACGTTTAAGATTACGTACACCGAAACATACTTAGGGAAGAGTAAATAAACATACCTAGGGAAAGAGCAAATATGAATGTTGAGCGGTTCACAGGAACTACCGTTGAAATTACCTTATAGCTTCATTTTGCTTGAACAAATTTATTGGAAACGTGGCGAGGCTGTTTGTATTCAAATAAGAGGCGATAGCGGCAGCCGGGGAAGTGATTAGCGGTAGAGATTCAATACAAATATATATATTTTTGCGCGATTACAGCGCGAGTGTGGCTTAGTGGGAGCAAGTGCGTCTTTCGATCTGATGCACCCGAGTTCGAATCCCGCTGACCTCGCACCACTTTCTTAAGTTATGTGCGGATTTAACACTCGCTCTAAAACGGCGAAGGAAAACATCGTGATGAAACCGGCATGTCCAAAAATTAATCACAAAAAAATTCAAGGACCTGTGGCATCCCGCACTGGGCCAGCGTGGTGGATTATGGCTCATATTTTCTGTATGAGAGAAGGCCCGTGTCCCAGTAGTGGGAACATGATGGGCTGAAGATGATAATAATGATAATGATGATGATGATAACCTATATATTTTGCAAGTACCTACGTAAACGTAACATATTTAATCGTAATGATGATCCCATATCATGCAATCTATATATTGTTTATTCGTCTTCAATATGCTTTCAAAGCCCATTTTTGTAGGTTGAAAATAAACCAGTATAAGAATACCTACGTAGTAATCTACCGGAAATATAAAACACGGGTAAGTTTAAAGCAACATTCCTCATTTAACTATCCCTACACGTCATGCTTAACCGTTCAACTGTCTGGTGTCTAACAAGTTTAAGTTACTGACACTAGTGACAAAATCTTATATTTTGCGCCAACCTTATAGAGGAACGCATACTTTAAATAGTAATCGTCTATTGTCCCAGCCAGGGATCACGACCATCTGATGTGCAGCCATCGTTTCCTCTGGTACACGCCCGTCTTTACCTATTCTCTTAGCGACTGGGGTTTTCACGAAGTGAGGATAAGGAACGAAATGTTAACTGCTAAGACTTTGTCGTAGTTACATTAATATTATTTTAGACTAGTGGATGCACCCGCGGTTAAAGAAGCCTATGTTCTTTTCCAGGACCTAAAGTAGGTACTTAAATACAAAATTTATTCAAAATCCGTTCAGTAGTTTTTACGTGATTGAGTAACAACATCCATCCATCCATCCATCCTCACAAACTTTCGCAATTATAATATTAGTAGGCTTAGTAAGAAATAGAATATAAAAATAATTGTTAGCTTCTGGAGTTGATAGTAATTTTAAAATCATAGTCTCATATATAGTAAAAGTCGACTTAGGTATTTGCTTTTTGGTTCATCGAATATGGTGCAGCGTTTCTTCACACTCTCGAGACTATCTGATTAAAAATCCGCGCTTAGTAAATTAGCAAGCATACAGACTGCATTTTTTTAACCCCCGACGCAAAAATATATGTTATAAGTTCGACCACTATGTGTGGCTGTCTGTGGCACCGTAACTCTTAAACGGGTGAACCGATTTGGATGCAGTTTTTTATTTGAATGCAAGTTTTCTGGCAGTGGCTCTTAGACATGTTTTATTGCGTCAGGGGATTAAATTTTTCTTAATTTATTTTTAGACAGATTATGTTGCCTAATCTGATTTTCAAAAGAACTGTCAGCCACAATGATTTTCCGACATTGAACATAGTAACAACAGGCCCTACCACACCGTTGCGTAACGCTGCGCAAGCGCAACTAAAATATAGACGCGGAAAACCATTCGCAGAGCCTGCTATGCCTATTCGCATTCCAATTTTGAATTTATTCGCTCATTGCCGTCATAATTAACTGCTGATGTGAGATACGTAGCGCGTCTGTTGTGCTTGTAAATATGTCCTGGTAATGATAAAAAGACATTATATAAACGTATTGCTGAATTCAGCTAATATTTCTTTCGGTGTAATTGTTTTAATTGACTATCAATTTTCATTGTCTTCAATAAAAAAATACGCCCAACCGGTACTATGAGGACCATGGTCATTAATACCGATTTGTCAGTAAAATCTATACGATAACGCGCAGTATAACTCCAGTGCATTCAGCAGCAAAGAACCTTGTACCATGTCATAATTGCTTCTACGACATTTCCTTCTTTCAAACACTGTAACTTGGAAATCTTTATTATCACATGGTACTTACAAAAATATAATTTATTGTATCCAACGGTAAATCAAACCTTAGTGCGTGAAACATGGTTATGAATGTTTCCGATATCTGAAGATACAAATTAAGCAATTAGCGAAATGACCGGGATGATCGCCGAATGGGAAGGTTTGGCTTAAAGTGGTAATAATTAATTTTGGCGGATCGTTCAGGAAATTGCCTTGTGATTTGGAGATTCTGGTTGTTTCCGGGTCACACGGCGTAAAGTTTTTAATGTCGGTATTAATAAACAAAAAAAAATTAAGCCCATCGATCCCGAACATTGATTCTGGCCCCTAACTAGGATTCTCCATATCTAGGGAACCAGGAAATGCGGGGATCATGGTCCAACAATACCCAGACACGAAACAAATCGTTGCGCTTTTTTTTCCGTGCATAAACATGTCCCGTCGCGGGAATCGAACCCGCAACCTCAATGGTGTGTAAATTCTTCTTGTTTCTTCTCCGAAGTGTTGTTAAAAGATTATTTTCTTTAAATTTTGGTTTATTTGCTTTATAGTAATTACATGAAAATTTGACAAAGAGTTTTTGTAGTAAGAGTAAGATTTTAAATAATTAGAAAATAAATGATAATGATGAAAAAAAATGATATTACTCGGGCAGGGATCGAACCTGCGTCTTCGGAATACCGTCCCCACGCCTTAACCACTGGGCCACCGTGCCAGCTGCTCGAGCAACCAAATTTCATTTTTCCTCAAAATTATTTAAAATCTTACGATTTTCACTTAGCATGCACTAATGTATTCAATACCAAAAAAAAATTAGTAAGAGTAATTGTAGCAGTTATTGTAAAATGGCCGCGGACTTGCGCGGGCACGGGGGGGATTCTGTTTCATTTTCTCGCAGTCATAGACTGGCGTATACAGCTTTCTTTAGTCAGTTTCAATATAACTTTCCTATCCCATATCTCGTCTACTTAAGAGGTCAGTAGGCACGCATCGAACAGCTAAACATTGCCATAATTTCCCAGCGAAATCATAATTCCGTACCTTTCACAGACAACATAGCTATATTTCAACGTGTAATATATACGCATGGCGCACTATGAATCTCTCGGCCTTTGGGCTGTGGAAATGGAAAACAGTATACAAGGATGGCAAAACAAAACTATTAACAATATTATTTGAACCTATTATTAAGATGGCACAAGCGACCCAAAGTGAGTCTTCTCCTCCGATAATAAGAGTCTACACTTGGATCTGTCTTGCGCCACCTCCTTCCATTCCTCGACGTGGAGTTCGCCCAAGTCCTTTTCGACCTCATCCTTCCAGCGATACCTAGGATATGCTAAGATATGCTCGCTTAACAGCTTGGTCTTCCCCCGTTCTTTCAAGGTGGCCGAGCCAACGGAGCCTAAATTTTGAACCAAAAATATAAGATTTTTAGACCAAATTCTAGTAAAAATGACCATAAAAGCTTTGATATAATTCTACTAAAATCATAAATGTAAAAGTCTGTGAGGATGGATGTATGGATAGATGTTTATTACTAATTCATACAATAACATCTAATGGATTTCATGTTTTTTTTTTTAAATAGGTTACTTCTCGCAATGGGACATCCCGAAAGTATCATATGATACATTTATCCCGCCATATTATTTATTCACTGGTATGAAACTGCAGGACCAAGCTAGTGAAACCATATAAAAATATCAAAAATAACAAACACAATAAAATTTTATAGTTCTTACTTTACATGTCGCGGATAAGTTCTATGAAGATAATATACATTTATAAGTCGAAAGTCAAAGTCAAAAGATATTTATTAAATAGACACAAAAATGCGCTTTTAACCCATTTATACACTATATAAATAATACAAATCAATTAAAATACGTTAAAAATTGTAAACTAATTATTATAACTTTGAAAAAAATAAGAAACATCAACCCATTTCTTTCCTATATATTTTCAATATAATCTTGTCATTAGACTAAAACTAAAAACCTTAAAAAATATAATACTAAAATATATTATTAAAAGGAGTCCCTTTAGGCAAGGTTCCGAAGATACTGGCAGCTTTCCCCCTTTGAATAGCTAGACTAATTCTTTGTCCGAGGTAGCTGCCAGCTCTTCGGTCTCCTGTGATGTCGACTAACCTTTTTGCTATTTCTTTAAAAAGCTTTATAGCGCTAGGACCCCACGGACCAAGGGTCTCGACACCATACTTAAATTGAAATCTAGGCCCAGAAAAGAAATGCGAAAACTGACTCTATCAGTGCTTCGGAAATACACCCGCTAGAGAAAATAGCACCAAGAAACTGTGCGGAGATTTGTATTTTTTCAAATGTTTTCGTAAAATGTTTAATAAGTACAGTAGTAAGTAACAAACATCCATCTATTCATGCATATCTAACTAACTTTCGTATTCACAAAAAAAAACCATAACGTCGAATTGAGAACCCCCTCCTTTTAAAGTCGGTTAATAAGTAGAAAGTTGAAAGGAGGTTAGGATAGGTTATTTAGGATTGCTTAATTCTAAAACGAAGTTTTTATTAGATAGCCTCCCGTAACTCCACTATGGCGTTCCCAGATTCTGCCAATCTTAACTACTCCCCACATCTGCATTGCCAGCTATCTCTATGCCGTAACAATGGTGCAGTCATGGGGTACTGTTCTCATGGACAAGTGCCCGTAACGGTACGGTTCGCAATCCAGTGATTTACAGTGCTAGAACTCAGGACAGAACAGACGTGGTGGGTTACACCAAAACAGTTGTGGGTGAACGAATGTTCGTAGGTATACGACTATTGTAACAGATTTTTCTTCAGAAGTCAATAAGGTGCGTTTTTGCAAAAATAATCTAGATAAATTTTGCTTTTCTTTTTTTGTTCATATTCGAGGATAGTGTTTTTAACTAGGATTCCCTGTGTCTAGGGAACTCAGCACAACAATTCACTATGACAACTTGGCGATTCCTTGCTTCGAAATCACGTCGATTCCTTCATTAATAAACGACATTTCTACGACGCATTCATATAGACATATATATGATGCGTCATAGAGAATACAAATTTCGCAGATGTGGTTTATTAATGAAGGAATCGACGTGATTTCGAAGCAAGGAATCGCCAAGTTGTCATAGTGAATTGGGGCCCAGGGCAAAGTCTTACACGCGAAAAAAGTGTCTATCAGTAGATTGGCTTGTGTTTCACCGTACCATCTCACCTGATGATAAGTGATGCTGCGGTCGACGATGTACATGCTTGTCAGATCTTGTTAATTTGTTACTTGCATATTACCAGATGTTAACTATCAAGAAAGGCTGAACTTTACGGAACTCGGCAATTTTTAGATGTCATTGACACATTGTTGACACATCTCCCGGATGCGGGAGGCCGTCTGGGTAGGTACCACAGCTTTGCCAGTTACTCTGCCGCCAAGCAGTAGTGCGCAAGCATTACTGTGTTCCAGTTTGAAGGGCATTGTAACTAACGAAATTACTGGATATATGACGGTTAATATCTGATGTCTCGGGGTGATGAACGCAGTGCTTTTATGGCATTAAAAGTTCTGGGTAATGCAATTGTTATGGGCAGGCGTGGCGCTTACCATCAACGGGTGACTTACTCGTCTTATAATTCAATAAAAAAAAAGGTCTTGTATATCATGTTTTCTCACATTGTTTTAAGTTTTAAGAATTACCAGACGGTGTAACAGTGTCCAATGGAAAGTCAGCCTGTATAAATATTGGCGAACGCACCGCTCAGCCGCGAGTAAGATAGCGAACGTGTTTATTGACTCTACATCTAAACAGCGATGTCTTGGAGAGTTAAATATTATAAATTCCCGTTTCGATTGGAAAGATCGATTGAATTTCCTAGAGATGCTTACCTACTTAGATGTACATTTGTACAAAGTGAATAGACTTTCTCAGAGAGACATTCCTAACTACCTATATGCTAAGGTTGAATCTTACAAAATACGCTTGTTGGCTTTCTTTGCATACAATAATTTTTAGATAAGTATTATAAAATGTATGTTTATTATATTTTAAAAGTATTGTATGTATTTAGATTAGTAACTATTTTATGGAATTGGTTTATGTAAGTGTATTGAGATATTGAAACCACCGTCCATTTATTTTTGCGATATTCCTCTCCCTGCACAGTTGTCTGGAAGATCGCTTTTAGCGATAAGACCTCCAATTGTTACACTACTAATAAGCTTTTATTGTTATTTTTTATTTATCTGTGTGTTTCAATAAAGAGTTATTTCAGTTTTGGGTACCGTACCCGACATTTGAAATTTTCACAGATGATGTATTTCTGTTGCCGCTATGACAACAAATACTAAAAAACAGAATAAAATCTCTCTCTAGATATATGTGCTCCATCTTAGGCCTCATCATCGCTTCACATCAGGCGAGATAGTGGCCAAACATAGACCTAGAAGCGTAAATATATATATATATATATATATATATATATATTTAAGGGGGCTCCCATACAACAGACGTAATTTTTTTGGCATTTTCATAGATAATGGTACGGAAGCCTTTATGCGCGAGTCTGACTCGCACTTGGCTGGTTTTTCGTTTCATTTCATAAGTATAAAAAAATATGTAGAATAATCATTATAGTACTTTATGCCTCTGTATGAACATAAGATAAAAATGACTAAAAAACAAACAGTTCCTTAGGTAACAACTGCAAGCCGAATTCTACGCGGAGTCGCATATCACTTTAAATCGGTCACGAAAGAACTCCGTAGATTTAGTCACCTCGTGACCACGGGTGATGTATAAGTCTATTATTGCTCAAAACTTTGTATCTCGTTGGAAGTCGACCCCACTGCAAATAAATTATAAAGTAATTAGCCGGTCCAACAATAGCAATATTGCCGGGATCGGTATTGCGAATCAAATCTTTAGATTCATAAGATATCGCGTTAAAAAACACATTGTGGCTCGCGGGCTTGGTATAAGTTACAAGCGCATTTATGTGATATTTACGTCGGTACTGAATTCCCGCCCTGTGGCTTAGCCTTACAATACAATATAATAATACTTTATTGAATAACAAACGAGCGAGTGTGTCTCAGTGAGAGCACGTGCGACTTCCGATTCGACGCACCCGAGTTCGATACTCGCTGGCCCTGCTCCACTGACTTTCCCAAAAATCACGGTTTATAAAACAAGTTTAATTTAAAATACTAGTGTATAGTGGACAAAGTAATATATATTTTTATGGAACTTTGATATCAAAATGTACTTAGCTATAAGGAAGTATTACCGTTATGTTTGTTTATATGTATACTTAGTGGTTCTTATAATAAATAAATACCGCATTGACAGTTATTCAGCCGTCAAGCAGTAGTGCGCAAGCATTACTGTGTTTCGGATTGAAGGGCATTGTAGGCAGCGAAATTACTGGGCATTATGAGACTCAACAGCTAATTGTCTCAGTGTGACGAGCGCAGTACAGCGCCGCGCAGGATTTTGCAAAATAGTTCTGGGTGCTGCTGTTATGGTTATGGGCTGGCGTATTGCTTACCATTAGGCAAACGACCAGCTCGTCTCGTCATTCAGTTACATAAAAAATAATAAAAAAAATAGATCATTGTTCGATTATATTTTGTTAATATAAAATCGCTGCTCTCTCATGCCATTCGCCTCCCACCCATTCTCAAGTTTAATTAGAAAGAGCTCCATAACATTTATGTGCGGTGTACAAACGCACGCCCCCACCAGATTTATTGCAGCAGCTCCGAGATAAACATCCATTAATTAAAAAATACATATTATATTCGATATTTGGAAGGGGATATTAAATGTGTACCTGTTTCCAACTGTGTTGAGTGAGCAAATTGTGTAAACCGATATTTATAGCTGCGCTACGCTTTTTTTGACACTACTGTACTTTTTGTTTGAGTCTGTTCATGGATGATGAATGTATAAAATGATTAGGTTAGAATTTAATAATATCGGTGTAGAACTAGAGAAAACAGCGATTAGTATTTATTACCATTTTTTCTCAATTCTAATTAAAATATCGTCAAAGAAAAATAATAAAAAATAAATTGCAGTCTTTTATTTAAAGTCACCTATACTTGAGCTCAGCAAGATGACCTCAAACCGTACGGGTTTAAACATAACATTAAATAAGTACCCTACTATATAGAAACTCAAACATTCTTTATTCAAATAAATAATAAATACTTCCAACGATCACAAACATAGATCCTAAGGGCCTACTCCGAGTTGCTTTCGTTCGTTCGTTCGCGCGGACTAAAAGAGACACTCTTATGCCTATTGCATAGCGCTGTCCCTATCATCCGACAGAACGAAGATCGTTATTACTTTTTCAGAGTACAGGCCCTGATCCCTAACTAAGATTCCCTGTATCTAAGGAACCAGAAAGTATGACGATCGTAATTCCACAACACCCAGACACAAAACAAATGCTTGCGCTTATTATATTTTTCTATACGCAAACGTTTGTCCCGTCGCGGGAATCGCATGACAATGCATTCTAAATCAATAAAACGTAGTTTTTACATTATTTTTTTAATCTATTACGGATTCTTGTTTAATATTTTTATAGGTAACACTTATGAAGGCTTACTTGCATAGGCAGAAATTAATGCTTCTCTTTCTTTACCGAACATTCAAGTCATTACCAGGTCGAGGTACTCTTCCGTAATTACTAATCTATTGACATCTAATCTAATAACCATGATGCAACATATATCTATACATAAATGTGTATGTAGTATCCGTCGGACCACACGCGTATGCTATTTATCATCAGTGACAGAATGTACGTTGGAGACTACGATTTGCCGTTAGAAGGGTGGAGATAATGTTTTTATGTAGTAAGAAACCACAAAAAAGCGCAGTTGATGATTAGAAAAGACCTGGGCCCTTATTCACTATGACAACTTGGCGATTCCTTGCTTCGAAATCACGTCGTTCCTTCATTAATAAACGATCTCTCTATGACGCATTCATATATTCAAATATATTTTGATTATCTATGACGCGTCATAGAGAATACAAATTTCGCAGATGTCGTTTATTAATGAAGGAATCAACGTGATTTCGATGCAAGGAATTGCAAAGTTGTCATAGTGAATTAGTGCGGTGCGGTACCGGTTAAACTATAGAAAGTGTTTCCTTTAATATTGTTATCTTTCTTCTGTAGTGACGAAATTATACTTGGATTTGAATAACAAAGCGTTCGTTGTTAACCTTAAAGTGGTGATAATTTAATGTGGGAGAGAGCATGGGAGAGCGTATCCCATACGCTCTCCCATGCTCTCTCCCACATTGAGCACAGAGAGCGCCGGTGGAAGTTTATCACTAACACAAGTAAAAATCATAAAAATAAGAATTTCTTATGACTGCCATGACTAGATCAATGATAAGAACAGCCATAACAAACCTTTTTGCAACCTACTTCGCATAAAAAAACAATTTTTATTTCACGCTCGCAGAATTGTATAGTAACTGAAAAATTTGAAATTCGAATCCCCAGATATCCAAGGATGCTTTTCGGCGGGGACGAGCGCGCGCGCATCTCAGTCGAATAAATCCTTGCGTTTGGTTCGTCGACCTCGTCCCTCGCGACAGTTTTTGCCCCCAAAACTTTTAGACCTTCTTTTTTAAAAGTCCGCTCAGTTGGTTGGTACCTACCACAATTATTTTCAACTTTTTCGACGGTGAGTTAACACGATTTATGTGTTAAAACTTTTAGTGCTGTTACGCGTAATAAGCGTAATTTTAGCCGTGACATTTGACTGTCGTGTCCGACATTGGAATTATTTGGAAAGTGCGAAGACATTAAATTAACCGATCAAATAAACAAGCAACATGTCTACTAACCTAAGTTTCAGTAATAACTGTTAAATTATTAATTAATTTTGCAGCAAATTAAAGTGCTCTATTGATTTCAAAGTTATTCTTATGTAAAAGTTAGTCTAGTGAGTTGAAATACAATTAAACCCACAAATTATTCGTAATTCGAAATCCCACGACTTACACATAATTTTATTTTTAACTTAAGGTTGTGTTGCTGATGTATAATCAGGATAAAGCATAGCAATTATTTATTTAAAACTGCGAGGTGATAAACATTAAATATTTTCACATCGCATTAAAGTCAAGCCGAGGTCCCGATCCGATAAACAATAAGATTTCTAAAAGCGGTCCGGTGTCGGCCGTGTTATTCAGAATGCCCTCAGATAATCTAACTTCATTGCATTAGATAAATTAATTCATTAAATTAAATCGGGAATCGCTAACAATTCACATAGGGAAATCTTTACAACACTTAATTGAAGCACAGTTCGGTTCTCGTGAGTGAGATAATCGGTACTCCATTAATGATTTCAATTTAGAAGGGCAACATGCAAATTTATTTTGTGATGGGGAGTGCGGCCGGTACGCCACGCGGGCCCGGCCCGCGTGACTGCCGCCACCGCTGCCTTCGCTAATGAATTGAACGAACACCCGGCCCCGAACTTAAACACGTCTGACGTATCTACTTTATCGATATCGATGAATTAAAGAAATATAAACGCGAGCCAATGTTTCGCCGTAATCCTCTCAAGGATGTTACTTAATGCTCGTGAATTTAAGATTTCACCTTTAAGTAACCCTAAATCAAGTAAACGAACAATTTACCGTGACCGGGATTAAGAGATCATCGCGAAATTTATCACGATAGCGTCTTATGGAAAGCAGTTAAGGGAATGTTATTTGCTGATGGAGGTAAAATCGTTGAAAAAGCCTCGAAAATAGCGACGTATCGGGCAAAAACTGAGGGAAAGAGGATGCCGAATCCTGCCGAAATAAGACGAGGTTGCGCGTCACCGGCTGTATAAAGAGGAGAGACAAAGGGAGGGCGCGACGCGGGGCAGGGGGTGAGGGGAGCGGGGCCAGGACCTGTTACACAAACAAAGACTGCCGGGCATGTCCACGAATAAGACTGTATATCAATCTCCCGTCAGCGGATCTGCCCAAAACGACCGGCGAAAAAACGACCGCAAAAAGTCAGCGCTCAACAAAAAAATATTTCGACAATAAACCCTTTAAATCGTTGTGAGAACTGCCAATTAAAAATTGATAGATACAAAACCGTTTACAGTTGCCACACGCACTGTTACCTTTACTTCTCCAAACCACATATCTCTACTGCTTAGGTACTTGAACTATGACAGTGCTATAAGTTATCCAAGTCTGCAGATATGACAGTTGTATAACCCTATTTAGTCTCAGAAAAAAACGCATAATGTGGTTCATTCAAAACCATAAACAATATTCACAATGTAAATCAAACAAATGCTAATTCAGCGCCGAGTTAGGATCGAAATACAATTAGCAATAAGAACAAACGCACTTGAAGCGACCAAAAGAGACCAAAACAGTTCATTGAGAGACGTAACAATGGCGGACGGGGAACGTGGAAGACATGCCTCGTATTAATTTAATCTGCAAAAGGTGTAATTATGTATAGACAGGTAGAAAATAGATCAAGGTAGGGATGTGGTGGATGTTGTTTTGGCCGGATAGATCAAGGTCCCGAGGTCATACGGATATAAGACAAAAATCTAGCTTTCGTTGTCAACATGTTAAAGTTGAGGAACACATTTTGATCTATAGTTTTGAACCTTTTGTTATTCAATTTATAATATTTATCGAAAATAAAAATTGAAGAACGTGTAAAAAAAATTGTAAATAAACTAAACATAAAATAAAGATTACATATAAAAAAATAATCATTTTTACTATATAATTTTTATACTTAGAAGCAGTCTTCCTCTCTTCTAATTTGTGTGTCCGGCAGGGTTCTTAGTGAACTGACTACAAATTGACTATCTGTTGTACCTACCTACATTAACACGTTGTGTGCGATACAGGGTCTGAAACACCCTGTCCGTGTCTCGCCTCTAGAGCGGTAAGGAAAAAGTTAAACTTCTCTGTCGTGCGGGAGGCGTAACTTCTATCTGGCTTAGTGTAGGAAAGAGATACCTATATATCTGAGATGTGCTATTAATTCCGAGTTCTTTGGTATACCTACTTTAATGCGGGGTTTCTTAGACCTTGTGCGCACTGAATAAATAAAATTTGAATACAGTGCTGAACGAGGTTGGAAACACCTCGTACCCCAACGGACCTCGTACCGCACCTTGCGCTAGCTTCACGCGGCCAGTGTTGTGCATCGCGTTCAAGACTGCACACGCGACGAGGTAATAAGACTGCTGCCAAATTTGTCAAAACGTTAAAGTTAATTAAAGAGGATGATGAAGAAGAATCGGGTGGTAAATCTGAGTCAGAATCACTGATATTTCAAAAACAGATAAGTCACTAATTAATATTTGATAGGCTGATGTTTATGATAACTATGAGTCTGTTTGTTTATTGACTTAATTATGTTTTGTAACTTATCACCATGATTTTGTACAAATTAAGTCCCTCAGTATGCATTTGAACTAATTAACCCGCTTGAAAAATACACAATATTTTTTTTTCTTTTCAGACCCCACTACAAGATCAAATAAGTGGAGATGTGTAGGATGTTATGAAAAACTCCACACCTTCTCACCAAGTCGTGAGACTGACAAAAAATTGAAAAAAAATCTCACAGAATGCATTGGTTGCAAAAAATATTATTGTTTGACCTGTTTTAATGAAAAACACCCATAAGTTTAAATTTAATTAAGAATAAAATACATACTACTGACTTACCTTTGATAAATAAATACAATTAAATAAAATCGATATTTTTTCCCATCACTAAACTATATAAAAAGCTGCCCTTTTTCAGTGCGGTACGGGGTATTTGAGAACTCACATTTTATTTTACCTACAGAATCTAAACTAATAAACCTAACCACGGGCGGTGGCAGATTTGGGTTAATCAACTCATTGTTAATAATAATCGAGACAGAAAAACAGAAAAAACGTACATTTGCCTTATTTGGCGCCAAAAAAAGGATTTTAGACTTCTACGTCGATGTCGGTGTCGGTGGGGTTTAATAAGCCTCGTGCCGCCACAATCTCTGGATTAGGACAAGGTTCAAAACGCCCCGTAACACAATAACGGAAAGTACAGATAAATTAATGCCGCAGGAAACGTGTTAAGAAATGCATTCATTAAATAAAGTTAAATATCTATTGTTATTATTATATAATTCAATGATATATTATTTAATTCTATTAAATTCTATTAAAACTGCGAATGATTTTAGAGCATACCATGATTAGCAAAAGTTAATCGAAAGAATAAGTAATTCGACACATGCCGGGTGCTCAGTGCACCCCTAATCTAGACTAGTTAGAAATAACCTAGGTATGTAATTAATGAAGCTGGGATTCATCCATGAGCCCGTTATTATGATATCGTCCATTATGAAAGTTGCAATTAATGACTCGCTGCCTTTTTTGCTGATGAAGAATGTGATGGTACCTACGAGCAAAATTACAGTAGGAATATTACGTTTATGCACACCCGTACTGGCTTTTTTTATGGAGCTGTGTGATGAGACGAGCACGTCGTTCGCGTGATGGTAAGCGCCACGTCTGCTTATAATATTTACAGTGCCACCCAGAACTTTTATTACCATAAAAAGAATTGCGTAGCACTGCATTGCGCTCATCGATCCGATACATCAGATGTTGAGTCTCATATGTCCAGTAATTTCGCTGGCTACAATGTCCTTTAAACCAGAACACAGTAAAATGCGCACTACTGCTTGGCAGCAGAATAATTGGCAAAGCTGTCGTACCCACCCAGACGGCCTCCCGCATACCACGAGTAAAACCACACTACTAGACAAAGAAACACACGGAAAGACCAAAGTTTTAGATACAGATTGATTTCATCAGCAGCTTTTACTTACTATCCAACTTGAGAGCCTCCAAGGCATAGTGCACCGTGTCTCATGCACCTCAGAGATTTAATTCTCGCTCTACCAGATTGTGCATAGAATAAATGTATGTAAAAGTATTTGTGTCGTATCTGGATGTTGTGGAATCATGGTTTCTGGTTCCCTAGATCCAAACAGGGAATCCTAGTTGGAAGCCAGGATCTATTTTTTTATTTATTTGAGCAATCCAAACAGCGTCTTAGCTAATTTATATAAATACAATATTTCTTGTTTATAAGGCCAAAATAAATGCCAAAATAGCAATATCTAGGTGTGATCATTTTGGAAAAAAGCCAGAATTGTCAGTAAGATTCTAAAGATTTGTGTTATTTTGCGTTGTTTAGGTATTGACCGTGTCACAGAAGAAGTAATAGTTGACATGTATAAACACGATTTTTTTGTATGTAAGAAATATGTTTGTGTGAGTGGCTCCAAACTAAATATTGAAAGACTACTTACTGTTCTATATTGTTTGTGCTATGTGTTAATCAGAATAGGTAATGGTTTATGATATGGGGGAGTTAATGGATATTGATATCGTGTTATGATATAATTTGTGAATGTTTGATGGCGCAATTTCATAGTTTTTTGCCTATAGTTTTTATGGTTGTTTTACGTCTTTATTCTATATCGGTGGTCTCATATCATGCCAATTTTGAAGTGGGTTTTTAAATGACTGCTTCTAGACAGTTTGGTACTAATACAGTTTTGCATAAACTTTAGTTAGATAGATAGATATATAACACTTTATTGCAATTAAAAAAAAGAAAAAAGATTTACAGTTGGTAATACATAATTTCCTATAAGTAGGTACAATGGGCGGTCTTATCGCTAAGCAGCGATCTGTTTCTTTTTTCTTTAAGAACGTTTTCCTGTAACTATAACAGTTAAGGTACCTGCCCTTACTGCCCCGTCTCAAAAACCACCCTGTATACGTAACACATGTACATAATATATAATATAAATATATATACATACAAAAAAGCAGCAGACTTTCATGTTTTTTTTTCCGCGAAGTTTTTTTTTTATGTAACTGAATGACGAGACGAGCTGGTCGTTTGCCTGATGGTAGCAATACGCCAGCCCATAACAATAACAGCACCACCCAGAACTTTGTTTTGTAAAATCCTGCGCGGCGCTGCACTGCGCTCGTCACCCTGATAAAATTAGCTATTAAGTCTCATAATGCCCAGTAATTTCGCTGGCTGCAATGCCCTTCAAACACGGAACACAGTAATGCTTGCGCACTACTCACGCGAAGTTCAAATATCTCAAGCGTCCTCGCTTGTCTAAGTTCAGTTCCTTAGAAAAACTTTAATAAAACTTTTTCGAGATCACGATTGCCGTAAGCTTTTTGGCTGAATTTGGATGTTGCTCGCTCAATACAGGTAATAAACTTACAATTGTCCTAGATCTTCTTATATCACGTTCGACATCAATATCTTCCGAGAAACCCCGAGGATCTGACGTGGAAAGTAAAATGATACGGACACGTCAATATTTATGGAGAATATGAAATAGTGGCGCTCATTTCGCTCGGATGCCGACAAAATCAGGAAATTGAGACAAGTGGGGTCAGCCGTGAGACATACTGGTGTAAAACATCACGACCATTTTAAAAATAATGTTTATTTGCTCTTGCCTCTTAAATTATCTACTGGCCCCGGAAACAATAAAAAAGTTTTTTCGTTTTATTTATTTTAGGAAAACTTACAGCCAATAAATACATTATCTAAGTTCCCACTGCTGGGACTCAGGCTTTCCCTCGTAGAGAGAGTATGGGCAATAATGCACCATGCTGGCCCAGTGCGGGTTGGTGGATGTCACATGTCCTTGAATTTTTAGTGATAAATTCTTGGACATGCCGGTTTCCTCACGATGTTTTCCTTCACCTTTTTTAGAGCGAGTGTTCCGCACATATAAGAAAGTCAGTGGTGCGGGGCCAGCGGGATTCGAACTCGGGTGCGTCGGATCGAAAGTCGCACGTGCTCCCACTGAGCCACACTCGCTCTCTAACCATACATGCTATGATAATATAATTATGTTTAACATAACTCGGTCAATTACAAGTTTTTATCTATTTTGTGTCTGCTAACTGCAAGTCAAGAAGTTGAATACTTTTTCACCAAACAGACTACTCCCACACAATTATTGTTAGAGTTCAAAAATACAGTTATACCTATTGCTTAATGAAAATTAATTTTAAAGACAACCTGATGTACGCACCCAAATAGTCTCCTGTCAGACCTGTAACATGTTTTCAAAGCTTGATAATAAATCCTTTTTTCTTTTTTACAATGTTAGTAAATCATCATCATCATCATCTATTATTCATCTATAGCTGTATGCAGTATGATTGTAAACATGTTGGTATTGCTTTTCACAAGTACTGTGCTATGTAACGAGTCACTGTTCTTCTATACCTCATCAGAAAGTAACAGAGTCTTCTCTTCTAGGAAAACCTCCAGTCCGCTACAGTATCGTCTCCGGGGATCCTCTGCACCACTTCGCCCTTGACCCCACGAGCGGCACCATCATGACGGCAGCTCAGCTGGACCGGGAGACCACACCCTCGTATCTACTCAACGTTCAAGCTGTTAACGGGAACCCACTGAACTTTGATCAGACTCAGGTTTGCATCATCAATAACTTCATCATCATTATCATATTCTTTTTTCTGGTATTTTTAACCTAGCTTAGAAGTAAGAGCACTTGCTAACTTCAGGGTCTTAGTGCCAGGACCCGTAAGTATTTTGCCCACTTACTTTAAGTATACTTAGGTAAAAAGACGAAATATTTTAGCATAGCTATTGCAAACTATACGGGATGTTGGCATCTTCAATTTTAATAAACTTTTTGAGTATGCAAAATATTTTCCCTTTCTGGGGTTTGAACTCGGGGCTCGGGACCTTGTCCTTAAGTCAAGAGGAAGCGCATAACTCAGTGGCCGGAATACCTATATTTGGTATAATTGGTTATACCTTTCGATTTTCCTAATATTATTACTCGTAGGTACCGTAATTTTTCATACATTCTCAAAAACCTATTCTTTTCCAGGTCCAAATAACCCTAACAGATGTGAATGACAACACACCAGAATTCGGCACATCTTCCGTCAGGGTGTCAGTCGCGGAGTCAGCTGCCATCGGGTCCGTGGTCTACGCAGCGAAAGCCACTGATGAGGATGAGGGAAAAAACGGCCATATCAGCTACCACCTGGTGTCTGCGAGTGGACCGTCAAATACTTTTGCTGTGAACCCACAACATGGATTGGTAACGTTGTTGAGGTTAGTAGAGTCAGGCCCTGCTCTAGATTAATTTCTACGTTGCCTTGTCACACCTAACTGACAAGGAAGCGCGTATTAGCCGTATTTGATTAACAAACAACTATTTTAGAAGAAAATTCAATTCGATTTTACATTGAATTTAAATACGAAATTAAAGGCAACATAAGTATCTACAAACTCTGTGCCTCTTTAAGATAACTATGTATATGAACAATCATAATATTCTGAAACTATATAAATCATCTCATCTCAATCATATTTATTCATAGCTATTCCAACTTCTATAGTAAATGTCATAGAAACCAGGCTAAAGCTACTAAAAGTAACAGTACCAAATTCTTGTCTCTTTCCACTAGACCTCTTGACTACGAGAATCTCGTCCGCCACAATCTCCTCATCTCCGCAAAAGACAACGGCGTCCCTTCTCTCAGCGCCAACCTGACCCTGGTGGTGGATGTCCAGGATGTGAATGACAACCCACCCGTTTTCGAACATGACTCTTATACTGCTAATGTGATGGAGTCCGAAGGAGTTAACGCTAAGGTAAGAAACCTAAAGAAACATAAAGCCATTAAAAGGTCCTTTTTTTA
Organism: Petrophora chlorosata; assembly: GCA_951640565.1. Lineage (NCBI taxonomy): Eukaryota > Metazoa > Arthropoda > Insecta > Lepidoptera > Geometridae > Petrophora > Petrophora chlorosata. The sequence continues at coordinate 16,517,513 of OX621197.1, forward strand.
CGCTTAATAGATCCATGTTTGGCCACTATGTCACTATCCACTATCTTGTTATACATACCTAACCGTAAGCTACCTATTACTTCTTATATTATATATCGTACCATAGTACATTTTCCTTTCCACTAATTTTCGTATACTAATGAAATAATTAAATAATTAACTACTTAGCAATTATTAATATGACTTTTTAATAACGTAACGTATGTTGCATAACGTTGTATTTTATTATCCAAAAACCTCTTGCTTTAAAAATGCTACCTTCTATGTCAAGTCATCTAGCTATTTCCCAGACCGAGTGTTATAAAATATAAAATAAAGAATTTACCGTCCAAGTTTTTCCGATGATGAATAATACGACACTTAATTTGTACTTATCTGACAGCTCATATAAAATGCGTAACACAATTTATTACTTAGATGGTAGAACAGAGTACGATAACAATCTACAACCATCGCTTTAGATCTCGGCGACGACTTTCCGAATATGGACCCAGTCGCATTCCCTTTGCAAGAACTGTAAGCCATCCGTGTAATGAAAATTCTCTTTGCAGATATTAGAAATACAAGCGATCGATAAGGACACTGGGAACAACGCGCGGATTACGTACCGTATTCTAGCAAACGGTACAGACGAATTTTTTAATGTGCAACCCAGTACGGGATGGGTTTACCTCGCTAAACCTCTTGATAGAGAAACAGTTGCCAAACACAAAATGGTCATAACCGCAACAGATAATGGAATCCCACCTCTATCTGCCTCGGCTAGCTTAGTCGTCAACGTCATAGATGCTAACGACAATGATCCAGTGTTCTCGAAAGCAGCATATGAATTCCAAGTGGAAGAAAATCAGAAGATTGGAGCTTTCGTTGGGAAGATAGCAGCAACTGATGCAGATTTGGGAGACAATGCCGTTGTGAGATACAGTCTGTTCCCTTCAAACACGAGTTTTAATGTCCATCCAATTACAGGTGAGTTAAATAATGTTTTATTTTTGTAAAAACTTTGGTGTAGAGATTGTAGTAGAGACGAAATGTCTCAGGCTTAATTTCGATTGTCAAATAAAATATCCAGTCTTCAGCGCTTTTTTTAAAAGTTTATTTATTGTTACTGCTCTTATTTATTTTCACTTATGGCAGTACAATTTTTGTTTACGTTACTTCTTAAAACTCCAAATACTGGCGGCGCTACACGCGTCATTACAACACGTACTTACTTAGAACAATGCAATTTTACCGTAATGCCGACTCCAGTCTTATGTTTGACCAAGCAAGGAACTATTCCAGTGACCAACAGGCCACTCGACGCTTTGTTTAGTCCGGCGGCTCTTTTGAAAGCTAAAACCCAAAGTGTGTCGTGCCTTAAGACTCATCGACTGAACAAACAGTTTGGTCAAATAAGACCTTTAATACCTGCACAATTTAAATGGATAGGGAGCAGATCCGATAGCGCATATATTTGCTTTGGGGCCTTCCCATGAACGGCTTTCTATAGCCATCTGTCGCATTCCATCCTGTAATAAGATCAGTTCTGAACTCTCAAATATTATACGAATTTCGATATTGCTTGACGGACTCGATAAGAATGAAAAAGGCATTATAATAAAACAGTTTGGGTAGTATAAGGGCCATGCTGTTGCCCGATGCGATTGGATTATTATTCATAAATGGGCATAATCTGAGCTTGCATGATTCACCGGTTCTTAATCGCGCCGATGGTTATCAACGGAATCGTGTGAGTTTTTCGCTACTCAATATGGACGATCGCAAAAAGAGGGGTTGGCAGTTCGTTATCGCGCCGATAACTGACTGATGAATGGTGGATCTTTTCGTCTCAATTCGGTTATCGGCGATCAACACCCCACGAGCTAGTTAGCGAATCTTTACCGAGAGCTCACCCTTTAGCGTCGTGACTAAATTCGTAAATCATTCGCGGCGACGTCTGTATGTGGTCCCGATTGGCTCCGATCGCGGATTCAGATTTGAACAGGTGCTTATACAATGTTTTCGGTGGCAAAAACTCACAGCCTTTTATGAGCATAATCGCCTCGTCGATTTTATTCGTCGGCGACTCAAAGATCGGACGAGTCTCGGTCTTTCACACCGATCGATCTTATCTCGTATGTCTCTAAACACTCGCTGGTTGTAAATCGTTTATGGCAATTTTTATTGGAAAGGTCACGCCGCTAGCCGCTAGCCGGCGAGGCATCAGCACAGGGAGGCAGCGCACAATGAATTTATGCGCGTCAATTGAGAGTTATAAACGTCGTCGCGCGCGCATGCGTCGTGACCCGCCATTAACTATTATTAAAATATTGCTATGTAGAAGCCTCGCTATTCTCTCCCATGTTTTATTACAAGCCGTACCACGGCAAGATACTGTCGTCGAGTATTTAAAGCTCATACGTTACGAATGTACGTGTAGGACGCTCCATGGTCCTACAACTCGTTTGGTTGACGGATATCTTTTATTTTCATATGTTCGCAAATGAATTATAGGTGTAAAATGTAGTTGGAATCTGACTCTCGACTGTGCGACTATAAATTGCAATAATACCGGCCGTTGAAACAAAAAAGGTAATTGCGATCAAGGGACGAGGTGACGCCATTGTAAATGAATTTGCAGATACGAAATTCCCCGCCCTTAGTTGTTCTTGTAATTCGTCACTCTGCAATAACATTTGTCTTCTTGCAAATGCTCCGTATTATATTTCACCAAAACAGCGTCACAATATTTGTGAGTCCGAAAAATAACAACGAGAATTTTTTCTAGAGTTTGTGCTTCGCATCGCTCATTATAGCGGTCTCGTTCACATCTTATTATTTTGAGAGGATTTTAGATTTACTGTAATTTCAACTTTAATCATGAAGATTTTATGTCCTTTATTGATTGCAGTTATATCGTGAAACCACGTTCTTTCTCGCCGTTTCTGTCATCATGAGTTTAGGGTTCCCAATAAGGAGTCTTTTTTGGATAATCATAGGTATTTCGCCGCAAGCGATCTCTTTTATGAATGTCTAATTTCGGGGTTGAACGTGCACGGTAATCGTTTTGAAATTGACAAAATTCTTAAACGTAGTATCGGCGTGTTTATCAGAAGCTAATTTGCTTAGGACGCGTACTGATTTTATTAAGTATACCTATTGTAAAAAAAGTAACGTGGAAGTTTAATGACATAACCTTAAATGAGTTTCTTAAACTTTTATTTATAATTTTTTATTACCTACCATAATCTTAGTCCATTCTGTTATTTATTTAGAGCTTTTCAGTGAAATGTAGGGTTGGCCACCAGCGACCCACACGAGAGAAGATGAAGACTGAAGTGACTATTAAGTACTATTGTCCATTTTGTGTTACTACATCAATTACAATTTTATTTACAGGTGTAGTTACAACAAAAGAAATCCTAGACCGCGAATTCAAGGCATCGTACTCTCTATTCGCCGAAGCGAAAGATCAAGGTTCTCTCTCGAGGTCTACCCGCGTTCCTGTTTCCATCAAAATCACTGACGTAAATGATAATCCCCCCGAGATCATTGACCCAAGGGAAGACGTTGTTAGTGTGAGGGAAGAACAGCAACCTGGTGCTGAAGTGGCGAGGGTCAAAGCGATTGATAGAGATAATGGAGTCAACTCGACGATTACCTATTCAATACTGAATGAGCGAGACATGGATGGTTTCGGAGTGTTTGTTATCGATTCTTATTCTGGAGTTATCAAGACCAGCACAGGTAAAACTAAGATAAATGTAGTTTTAAATATTAACATGACGATAACATAAATCTCAACCTCGATGTTAATTAATTGAATATTTTTTACAGTTCTGGATCATGAAGAAAGATCGATTTATCGGCTAACTGTAGCAGCAACCGATGGTGGCAATCCTCCTAAGCAGACAGTGAGACAACTAAAAGTTGAAGTTCTGGACTTGAACGATAATAGACCCACGTACACTAGCTCTAGTTTGTCTTTCAAAGTAAGTGTTGTTATAGGTTATTGTTTCAATCAAGCTACTTTAAAAAACACAAACAGAAATCCATCAATGAAATGTCAAACTAGTTCCTAAATAAACACTTGTATTCCAGGTAAAGGAGAATGCCAAAATCGGACACGTGGTCGGAACCGTGGCTTGCTGCGACAGCGACATCAATGATAACTCGATCAACAACGAAGAAGAAAAACAGATTTCTTACCTTCTCATGTCTCTAACATCAGATCATTCACCTGGCACGTTTGAAATTGATAGAAGAACTGGATCGTTAGTTGTTGCAAGACAACTAGATCGGGAGATTCAAGATGAATACCGATTGGAAGTTAGAGCGCTGGATACTTCAGCGACTAACAATCCTCAAAGTAGTGCTGTCACAGTCAAAATTGATATCATTGATGTGAATGATAACGCTCCACAGTGGCCGCAAGATCCAATTAACATAGAAATATCTGAAATTACGCCAATAGGTACAACTGTATATAATTTCACTGCCAAAGACGCAGATTCTGGTGTGAATGGCGAACTGAACTTTCGTATAGTCTCTTCTTTGCCGCCTACCAAAAATATTTTCAACTTAGACCCTTTGACTGGTTCTTTGACAATGACATCAGCTCTTGACTACGAAACGCTCAAGGAATACTGGCTAATTATCGAAGCTACAGATTTAGCTATGAATATATCGGAAAGGATGGCTACATCAGCCACAGTTCACATTGCAGTCGCAGATGCTAATGACAATGCTCCTGCTTTTGTCTCAGCGAATAAAGCTTCTGTCTCATTGAACACTCTCTCAGGTACTCTGTATCAAGCCTTAGCTGTTGATGCCGACTCTGGTAACAATGGAAGGATATCATACTACATATCAAGTGGGAATGAACATGCGTATTTTTCAATGGAGTATGACAATGGAAAATTGACTTTGTCTAACAAATACTCATCTGACATTTCAAGGATACGGCCAGGCCAGTACAGGCTGAACTTGACAGCTTCAGATCATGGAGTTCCGTTCCCACGTCAGAGTCACATGACTCTATTGTTAAATCTGCAAGAGTCTACTAATGTACCTCCAAGGTTTACTGATTCTTACTACAGAGCAAATATTAGCGAAGATATTCGTCCAGGAAGTTTTGTTACCAGGCTCTCAGCAAAGTCTTCTAGAGGTAGTGCGAGTAAGTATTGCTAAATTCCATTAGCATTCAATATTTTAATTCACACAACGTATTCAAGATGTTAATCCCTCATGTCTTGTTTCAGGTAATCTAACTTACACAATTCCAGTTGGAGTAGCTGATAATAAATTCGCCATAGACGAGCGCTTAGGCACAATCACAGTAAAAACTCGCATTGATCGTGAAGAGAAAGACAACTACATCTTCCCAGTTTACGTTACTGATTCCAGTACTTTCCAATCAACGTCAAACTTCAACGTCGCCACTGTGACGATAAGTATTATGGACGTCAATGATAATCCTCCTACTTTCAAAGCTGGGTCTTGCTATCCTCTAGCCGTGCCTGAAAATAACGACCCAGAAGTTATACACACAGTCGCAGCAACAGATAAAGACATCGGAGCGAATGGGGTCATAACTTACAGCATAACGTCGGGAAATAATGGGAATAAATTCTCAATTGATTCTACGACAGGAAAGTTGACTGCTAAGATGCTAGACCGGGAGACTCAATCGAAGTACGCCTTGACCATTACTGCTTTCGATCACGGCTCACCTGTAGCGTTGCAAGGATCTTGTAACATAACAGTAATAGTTGAAGACCAGAATGATAATGATCCTGTTTTCGATACCGGCCATTATTCAGCAGCGATCCCCGAGGACGCCATGATTGATACTTCAGTTATAAAAGTGAGAGCAACAGACGCTGATTTGGGATTCAATAAGCGCATTGTATATTCATTAGCAAACGAAAGTCAGGGACTGTTCAGGATCGATAATAAAACTGGAATAATTTTTACTACGGGGTAAGTTAATTAGATATCGGCCTTGTGATATCGGCATTTTGATTTTTACAATACTAATAGTGATCTAACAATACGTTTGTTTTGTTTCAGGACTTTTGATAGGGAAAAAACAAACGTTTATCATTTTGAAGCAGTAGCTACTGACGAAGGACGATATATTGCTCGGTCTCAAAGAGTTTCCGTAGAAGTGACCATAAATGACGTGAACGATAACAAGCCGATATTTACGAAGTATCCATTCAGAGAACAAGTAGCCACGCTGACGCCACCGGGACAGAGTTTGTTGCGGGTGTCGGCCACTGATAATGATATCGGCATCAACGCGGATGTTATCTACGAGCTGCTCGATACCTCAAACCACAAGTTTCGCATTAACCCCACAACTGGTGTGCTAACGGCTACACAGAGTCTAACCAGCTTGAACGGAAAACTCATACATTTAAAAGTAATGGCCAAAGATAAAGGTAACCCGCCACAGAGCTCGGTTGGCCTCATTGAAATTCGCGTCGGGGATTTTTCCGACCAGACGCCGACGTTGAATTTTCAAAACGCAACATACAACGTCACTATTGAAGAAAATATGGAGTACGGGAAAGATGTGTTACAAGTGACAGCCGTGAGGAGCGACGGCCGTCGGCAGCGGATCATTTATGAAATCGGCAACGGAAACGATCAGTACGCCTTCGAAATGGACCCTACGTCGGGCGTGATAAGGGTCAACAACTCTGCCAATTTGGACTATGAGTCGTACCCCGGGCCGCGGCGACAGCTCGTCGTCGTCGCGCGCACGGAAGGCGCGCCCGTCTTATACGGCTACTGCGACGTTATAATAAATCTGCTCGACCAAAACGACCACGCTCCCAGATTTACGCAGCAGCAGTACATCGCAAACGTTCTAGAAGGGAACACTAAAGGCGAATTTGTCGTACAGCTCTCGGCGAAGGACGGTGACCGCGGGGCAAACGCGAGGCTATTATATCACATCGTAGACGGCAACCACGATAACGCGTTTATTATCGAGCCGGCGTTCTCGGGTCTGGTGAAAACGAACATCGTGCTGGACCGCGAGATCCGCGAGACGTACAAGCTGACGGTGATCGCTACGGACGAGGGCGACCCGCAGATGACGGGCACGGCCACGCTGCGGATCAACGTGGTAGACGTCAACGACAACCAGCCAACCTTCCCTCCGCCAAACGTCACCTCCGTCTCGGAAGGTACGTCCCGCTTTTACTTCACCGCGTGTTCGGCCTCAAATTGCTGTTGAGCGGCCTATCGACTCTTCGAAATAAATTGGTAGAACAAAAAGCGTTTCACAAAGAGAGAGGCACTTTACATAATTTGTATTCTCGACTCCTCGGCCGGGTTACATTGCGACTTTTCGATTCCAGCGCCGAGATTAAATAAAAGGGACTCCTTTGGGATCAATATTTATTGGATGGTATTACATTTTTTCCGAGTGCATGTTTTAGCGGTGCCTCCCCAACGGTTCGCGTTTCGTTTACGGTTTTTTCGTTTCTTTGTTTTTTGTATCATTGTACGTCGACAGAGTTTTTCTTTTAGAACAGTTTTGGTTTTATTTTGCGGGTCGTTAAAACGGCAGTCAAACGAAAGAGTAACGTCAGCGTTTAAAGGTATTTGTTTTTACTTTTTACAGGAGCGGAAGTTGGGACGGTGCTGACATCTGTTACTGCGAACGACGTTGACACGTACCCTGCCCTCAAATACTCAATCATACAGGGAGACAATAGATTTTCGATCGACAGATACAGTGGAAAAGTCGTTCTTAACAGGCATTTGGATTATGAAACTAAGAAGGTGTATGAAGTCAATATAACCGCGTCTGATAGCGAGCATGTCGCCAAGACTACGCTAACGATCAAAGTTACCGACATCAATGACAACTCACCTATGTTTGATGACATATCCTACAATAGAATATTACCAGGTAAAGATTGTTTATAGTGTCTACCTTCATAGTGTATACTACTACAAGCACATTGCTTTAGCCATTGGAAAAACAAAAAGCTTGCCTCTCTGTTATTTTAATAATGTTTTAAACTCGAATTTTTTTTAGTGTTTTGTATTTTTATAAACATTAATAACACAATATGCAAAATTTAAAACAAGTAATCCCAAAGATATCGTTGTTAAATAACTTGATTTTATGATAAAACTCTGACTACACGGATAGTATAGCGTCGATTGAGTAACTAGGTACAGTATATTTTTTCCAGGGATACATCTAATGATTTTTTTTAACTAAACATTTCTTTATTTAAATTTCAGAAGGCACTGACACCCAAGAGATCGGCTCAGTTAGCGCAAAAGACAAAGACAGTGGCGACAACGGCAAGATCAGCTACTCGCTCCTCCGTCCCGCTAAGGGTTACTACATAGACGCCATCTCTGGGGCGATATTCGTCAACTATAGCGCTTTGTCGGGCAGCCAGAGAGATACGCAGTTAGCGATCGTGGCGACGGATCATGGGAAGCCAAATCGAAGTGCGGTGGCAGCTGTGAGGATCAGTACTGGAGCGTCTTCGGAGATCAAGCCGTTTATTGGACAAGATACATATAGGTAACTATTGTTTTCATTTTATCACCCTCTTTATTATCGTTTCGGAAATATTAAAAATACTATTTTTTAATACTACTATATATAATATATAATAAATGCTAATTTATATTTTCCAGAAATTTTAAGTGAACAAAATTTATTGATAAAAATATGTCTCTTTTCATTCCAGGATAACAGTCAACGAAGATACAAAGAAGGGTTCTTCACTACTTCAAATTGGTGGCATCAACGACGTCCTCAAGAAATACAATCTGGACTTCCACATAATATCGGGAAACGAAGGAGATATGTTCGACGTAACTTCAGAAGGAGCTTTGATACTACTCAGTACGCTAGACAGAGAAACTCAAGATTCTTACGTGCTTGGCCTAGCTGCTGTCGAACAAGGAAAAATGTTTAGCTACAATCAAAACAAAACATCTATTACTGTTTTTGTTACTGTAGCAGATGCTAACGATAATGCTCCTATTTTCTCTACAAATGATTTTGAACTTTCTGTCAGTGAGGATGTCAAAATTGGATACACGTTGACACAGCTATCTGCGAGTGATGCTGATCTATATGGAACTCCTAATGCTGCAATCGTGTATAACATTACTTCAGGAGATGATGAGAATCTGTTCTTCATACATCCAACGACGGGCATTTTGACCGTTAATAAAACGTTGGATTATGATACTGGAAACACAGATTATAAATTGATAATTGTAGCTTGTGACCAAGGGGTGCCATCCCTTTGTAACGCGGTCTACATTAAAGTTAGTATTTTGGACGAAAACGATAATGTGCCAACGTTCCCAGTCAATGAGTATTTTGAGACTATTGCGGAAAATGAAAGAGTAGGCACTTCCATATTTACTGCTAGAGCAACAGATTTGGACAAAGGCAAGTATGGGACACTAAATTATTCCATTGTCCCATCCTCAAACAACTACAACAGAAACGGCGATTCCTGGAAAATGTTTCAAATCGATATTTCATCAGGATTGGTAAATACAAACGCAGTATTTGACTACGAGCAGAAGAATAAATATGAATTTTCAATCAAAGCGTCCGATATTGGTGGTAAAAGTACAACAGTGAAAGTCAGAATTGACATTGAAAGCCGCGATGAGTTTTACCCTCAATTTACTCAGAAAACATATAAATTTCCCATTCCGAAATCAGGAACATTACCAGCTGGGTACGTAATTGGGCAAGCCACTGCGACTGATCGAGATAAAGGCATTGATGGAAGAATCGTTTACCAACTTTCAACATCGCATCCATTCTTCAAAATAAACAGAACTACTGGAGTGATCATTTTGAAGAAAAAGATCGATTCTGTTCCCAACCTTTTTGGAGGAGACAAATCAATCAGTTTAGTAGTAACTGCAAGCTCGGGAAGACAAGGCTCATTGACAAATAAGACTGCTGTAGAAATAGGGCTGAATGATTTAGCTGTTGCAGCTGATATTGACCAAATAACTGACGCAGCGGCGGCACCTAGTGGTGGACTATCAGATTGGGCATTAGGATTATTAATAGCATTTATAATAGTAATATTAATATTCGCTGCGGCATTTCTATTTATTAAAATGAAGAATAAGCGGCATAAAAAGGAGAATAAGCCAGGGTTAAGTTCTGAAGGTGTTGGAGCTACAAACAGCTACGTAGATCCAAGTGCTTTTGATACAATACCTATAAGAAACACTGGAAATGTTCCTCCAAATCAATTTGCTCCACCAAAGTATGACGAGATTCCACCGTATGGACCACATACAGCCAGTTCAAATTCCGGAGCTGCGACTACCTCGGAACTTTCTGGGTCTGACCAATCAGGATCTAGTGGTCGAGGGTCGGCAGAGGACGGTGAAGATGGTGAAGACGAAGAAATAAGAATGATAAATGAAGGCCCTTTACAGAGAGAAGGTTTACACAGGCAACCTAACGGAGTCGATGATGATAACCTCTCTGACGTGTCCGTTCATAATACTCAGGAATATTTAGCAAGGCTCGGTATCGTAGCTACAGGTACCGGAGGCGGGGCTTCAACTTCGTCGAGAAGATGCTCAGAAAATGTTGGTACTAAAGAAACAATGTTACATCATGCTCCTATAGACTCAATGCACATGTTCGACGAGGATGGAGCCCACGAAAATGATATCACAAATTTGATTTACGCCAAATTAAACGAAGTGACTGGTAGTGAAAGAGCCAGCAGTGCAGATGAAGCAAGTGCGGCCGTAGACCGGGCGATGGCTTTAGGAGCTTTTCCTAGCGCTCCAGGAGAAAACACAGCTGTGCCCACAGCTGGACCTTCGATGACAGGAAGCCTTAGTTCTATAGTTCATTCAGAAGAAGAGCTTACAGGAAGTTATAATTGGGATTATTTGCTAGATTGGGGTCCTCAATATCAACCTCTAGCTCACGTGTTCTCAGAAATAGCACGGTTAAAGGACGATGCCGTGTCTCTTCAAAGTGGTAATAGTGGTGCTTCTAGTGCTAAGAGTAAAGGAAATTCGATATCAGGAGGTAAAAGCGTACCGCCTCCTTTATTAACAACGGTTGCGCCGAGGAGTTGTCCCGCTCCGTCGTTATCTTGTAGGCAACCACAATTGTTGTTACCTAGGTCTCCTATAAGTCACGATGTTCCTGGAGGTTTCTCAGCCGCTGCAGCCATGTCACCTTCTTTCTCACCTTCGTTATCGCCTTTAGCTACTAGGTCCCCATCGATGTCTCCTTTAGTAGGCCCAGGGCTACCACCTGCTCCCGCTGGAAGGAAACCTCCCCATTCGACTATGAGAATATAAACTGTATTTTTAGTTTAGTTAGACTTGTATTTTTGTAAATATTATAAAAGACAATTTGCCTATGAGTATTCTTTATTGTATTTATTGCGGCCGATGAGATCGGTTACTCTTTTGTATTTTATTAATTTCATTTTGTGCATGTCATTTGTATTCGACTGCCTTGAATGTGCTCAAAGTGATTCGTTAAGTGTTAATTACCGGTTTTTGCGGTAACTGTATATAACTTATCTCGGGTTTAACTTTAATTTGTAAATACTAGTGTATTTTGTAAATTTCTAGGTTCTTGTAAAATATTAAATCAAGACTGCCATGTTGTATTTTTATAGAACGAATCAGCTTTACTTTAAGCTATAAGAATTTTAGCAATTTAATTTTAAGCGTTAGTACATTTTTGTAAATTGCAATCACAAAGTTTTAACTTTTAATAACTGAATGCCAACAAATGTGCCTTTGATAGAAAATTCTACTTTAGTAAGAATATATTTTTACTGTGATTTTGTCCGAAACGTGTAAAACCAATATCACTACTACCTGTTTTTAATTGTCAGTCAAGTTGATATTCAGAAAACTGTACGTTTTATGAAATTATATTTCAATTTTAAAATTTTTATATTTCATAAAACTCATTATAAAATCTTATCAACAATAATATTTATATCATGTTAAACATCATTAATTACAAGTGATTATTTTTGTATGATTTCACTAAAAATAAATGTAAATAACTTTTGTAAATGTATTGTTTAAGGTTCAGCGAGACTGTCTGTGAAATGTTTACACGGAAATAAACAATTAAATTAAATTAATTATTTTATTTTAACAGCCCACTGCTAGACATAGGCCCCTCCCTAAGCATTCCAATGAATCTGATCTTCAGCTCATCAGCTTTTCAACCTGCGTATAGGCGCAGGAATAACTTTGAACTCGGAAGAGTTGTTCGTAAGTAAATACATACAAAAGCAATATCGTGCTTAACAAATAAATAAATACACCCATCGATCACATACATAGAACCTGGCCCCTAACTAGGATTCCATGTATTTAGGGTACCAGGAACTATAAGGACTAAGGTCCCACAACACCTAGACACGAAACAAATGCTTGCCCTTTTTTTCTGTCCACAAAAATTTGTCCAGTCGCGGGAAACGAACACGCATCCTCAGTGGTGTATGAGATTTGAGCCAACCTGCGCAACCACTACACAACAGCAGGCTGTCAAAATATAATTTCCCTGATGGCGAGGCCACCTTCCTAATTTATGTTTCTCGGATTTTTTACTGAATATGAGATACCATACAAGTGTTTTTGTTCGATATACTAATATGCGAAATAGCTGGCTAGTAATTCGAATTAGATAGCGCCATGAGACTTCCTTGTATTTTATGATAGCCTGGTACATTGCGAGCTTGCCCGATTTCGTAGTATAAAATTTTGTTCGTTGTTGAAGAATTTTTTTTAATGCAACTATCCTATTGGGTTCAAAGTTAAATAGGGATAATTTATAAAATAATAAGGACATTGAAGACAATGGAAATGTTTTAATACAATACTTATTATCTGATATAAGGCAATTATACAGTCAAACTCGGACCATGCAAAACTTTTAACATTACAGGTAAACTACTGTCTATTCAAATTCCTAGTCGAGCTTCATAGAGCCATGTCGTAATAAGTTTCGTATAACAGAAGAATATTTAAGAATATATAATATACATACTAAGCTTACAACGACAAAGTTCTATAATGATAATTGTAATTGATCAAAAAGCACGTTATATAAATTGTTGTCGAAAAAGTAATGGTCACTCATAAAATCTCCTTTTGCTTAAGTCACTTAAGTCGTCAATATTATCAACGACTAATGTAAACACATTAGTCGTTGATTACATTGGTCGCTCTAGGAAAAATCTCCTTATTAGATAGCACTTTAGTTAATAAGTCGTCAATACCATCAAAGATATGTATATTTATGACTAATGTATTTTCATTAATCTTTGATTACATGGGTCGCTCCTAGATAAATCTTCTTTTTAGATAGCTTTTAAGTTATCAATATCATCGACTAATGTAAATACAATAGTCATTGATTATATTGGTCGCAAATGGTCGTTCCTGATTTTCTTTGATTAGGACCAATACTTCCTCAGTGCTCTAATATATATTTTTAGCTCGCTATATTTACATGAAGTAGGTACATAATTATGAAGACACCATCTTATAAAGGCTCCAAACAAAATGGACAATTACAAAATTGAATATCACAGATGTGCCTGATACTTATAATGATATATTAGTCGCGTTCACAGTCTAGAGACGAAACCACCTCCGAACCCAAATTTTAGTCACATAGTCTGTTCCCACTATGTCGGATGTAATCAACAAAAATATCATCATCATGAACACAATCAACAAATAATAACTTTGGTAAAATTTAAAAAGTCTTTTGGGACTAAGCAAGTACAATATTAATATTCATCTTATAGTTAAGTAGGAATGGTGATCTTGGCGCTTGCAACAGAGCCGAAATATCGAGTTCTTAAAATAATTCAAAAACATGGTAAATATACCGTCTCTAAACGTAGTTCTAAGTCTCTCTCTTATTCCTATACATTCACGGTTGTCTGGAAGAGATCGCTTTGAGCGATAAGATCGCCCTTTGTGACACTTATATTGTTAAGTTTGTCATAAGCGGTTGCATTTTCTCTATTTAGTTGTTCAATAAAGAGTTATCAATTCATTCATTCAATTTCTTCGAAAAAGGCACGAATATAAGATCAATAGGTAGTACGATCATGACCCAAAAGTACGAGTTTCGTAGTTTTTTTACCCTTCTGGCAACGCTGATTTGATGGAGTATTTTGAATTTGACATTTGCAATGATTAAATGACCGATTAGTGTTTATTTCATCTTTAAAACTTAATGTAAAAAGTCTTCACGTGCTTGATGCTTTGCCGATTGGGCTCTGATCTACATAAATTGTTGATTGATGGTTTACAGTTTACATGTTATCTACATTCGACATAGTGCGCACAAATCAACTTGAAACAAGTTAATTGTGTATCTGGATCCAGTCAAGGTTTGAGTCTTGAAAGAATTTAGGAACTTATTTTATAAAAAACCTAGTACCTACTGTCACAGTGCAGTCAATTTCTCCAAAAACATGCTTCTCTGATTACTCTTGTCAATGACTTCTTGAGCACTATTTTGGACGACTCTATTGAATATAAAAACGCTGATATCGGCTCAGCAAAACGTTGGTGCAAGTTCTATTCAAGCAACTTTTTTTTGGTAAATGATGATACCTTTAACATTTAATTTAATCAGCAAATTTTGCTGCAGTGCACCAATGGGTTAATTAAATTTTATAACATATTTTTATAAAAATATTATTTCTATTCACACTATCATAATCATAATAATTTTAATTTATATTATTGTTTCAATCTAATAATAATAATAAATGTTTAAAAATTTCGCAACTTGATCGAAAATTTCAAGTTATAAATTGCATTAATTTTTTATGATTATTATTTATGAAATTGATCGCATATTTGCATAGTACTAATACAGTCATTAAGGCTTTTATTCATGAATCTACCAAACTCTCATTTCTCTACGTGAAATTGTTTAGCGACATAATGTGAACAGTCTTACTACTACAAATGCCTATATAACAATAGGAGTCTAGAACTAGTATGGCTCAGGAATACTTTAAACTAACCTTGAATCAATTGACTTAGGCCTTATTAGAGGCCAGTTTTACCAACAGTTTGACAGACGATTAATTAAAACTGACTTGCGGTTAATACCTACTAGTACGACTTAATGAGAGATAGGTCATAGGTTCCAGCTGAAAATCAGTACTAAGGTATTTATTACCTTAGTTTTATGCTCGAAACCTTTTCCTAACATTGCGCAACGTTCAATTATACTATAGTTATATTATGTACTTATTATTATATATGTTATCTTTTTCTGTTATATGTATAGTATAGTATTAATTGTTGTGTGTAGTATAGTATTAAAGTTTAATGTAATGTTGCGTTCTTTCTTTCAAAAGATGTTTTTTTATTATTATTATAATATAAATATAAATAATATAAATTACCTAATCACAATCATATTATATCAGTTGCAGTGCCAGCCACAATTCGAATTACAATGCCACTGCAGTGCAATTTTATTATTATTTGACTATGAAGACCCGATGATCTAACATCACCTGAAATCCTCGGTTAAATATTTGGTAAAAATGGCCCCTACTAACACATCCAAACTGTCTTAAGAGAAAAATACTAAATTCGTTTGATGGAGTTAAGGTTCTGCTTTTGTAAATGCATGTCGATGATGACGTCATCCGATGCGAGAGACTTCTTTGGAGTAGTGAGTCCGTCGGCGTCAGAACTTGGTGTCAAGCCGTTTGCTGACGCTGATTCCTGCAGATAGATAAAGTTAAAGATATAAAAGATAATGATGGAACAGCCAGAAAAATACACGGTGGTCGATATTTTTTACTCGGTTCAAGATTTAGAATGATTTTTTTTTTAATATAAATAAATGACCTATAATTGAATGAAATATAATTGACAATTAGCTGAAATGTCTATTTCACTTAACACATATTTATTATTATTTTTTTAATCTGACGCTTTTATAGATTTATTCTACAACATGGACTGAGTACAAAATTCTTTACAATGTAAGAAACTATCTCCTTGAACAAATAAAAAAGGAGGACGGCTCGTCGCCAAATTTAGCACTCAACGTATGCCGGTCCGCTTGTACGTATAAGCGTCACGCACACATTTACATCATGCTATGCCGATCGGTCGTTCAAGATGTTTGGTTATTAAAGGTTAATTCTTAAATGGAACAACACATACAAACATAGAATACTCGTAAAAATTTAGCACACTTTGCAAGTAGCTTAAGAATTTTGCAGTAGGAAAAAAGTAGGCACGTTGGAAATCAAACTAGAAAAAATAATTTAAATCGGCATCATTTATTGGTGGCCTACCGCTTAAAACAATGTCTTCTGATTCATGAAGATGATTTAATTGTTGAGATCAGTTAAGCGCAGATTGTTTGCTGTACAATGTAAGAAACTATCTCATATTCTTAAAGCCTGCATTGTTATATTCATTTCACCTTCTTCAGGCGTTGCTTTTGTCAGGAAAAACTACACATACCCACATATTATGTATACGGTAGCTTACAAAATGAGCAATCAAACAACCGTACTTGCTAAGTAGGTACTAACTTAACCTGCTTATAGGTTTTTCAAGGAAAACAAGATTTTTCAATAAGAAAGATTTCCATTTCATCATCCAGCGCTGAATTTCATTTTATACTACAGATTGTGTTATTTGTAAACCTGGGAAAAACCAAAAAACGAGAGAAAAATAGCCACTAAAGAAATCACGCCTACAACTTAAATCTTACAAACCTGTTCCCCGTCGATAGTATTAAAGCTACTCGTATATTCATTTGTATTTGTGCTCTCGCTTGAAGTTATCTGCGAAACCATTACACGTTTAAAAAGTGCTTTGTTGGAAAGAATAGGATACAACTTAGAAACAAAAGGCTTCTTATCAGTGGCGTAGCTAGGTAACCAAAGGCCCTGGGGCAAACAATAATGGGGAGGGGAGGGGGAGTTACCCGCAAGTTTCAAACAAAGATGTTCGAGACTTGTTGGGAATTCCCCTGTACTTTTTCAAATAAGTTGCCATTATTAAAGTCGGGATGAGCTGGACTCAAGATTGGCCGCAAGGAGCATTAAACCGCGAGGAGTGAAAGGAGGGTAGGGAGGCTTTTGCCTTGCAGTGGGACGACCACGGCTAAAATAATAAATAATTATAAAAATATTAAAGTGGCGTTCCTGGAATCTGGTTTATATATTATATTCCGAATGTGGGAGAAATTTTCACTAGTTCAATCTCAGTTCAAGCTCAGGGGGGACCCTCGGACCAGCTTCCGAGCCCCCTGAGCTGAGGGGCCCCGGGGCACTGCCCCGTCTAGCCCTCCGATAGCTACGCCACTGCTTCTTATTCATTTCATCTGCTCTTTACGTTCCTACTGCTTCAAAGTAAGAGAGATGGGATGCAAGTAGTAATGGAAAGCAAGGATAAAGGGTGAGTGAAGGCGAGAGGGAGGGCGAGAAAGGGATCGGTATAGAAAGGAATGGGAAAGAGACGGAGAGAGAGAAAAAGGGATCGAAAGAGGGAAAAAGACAAAGGGTTCTAGAAAGAGGGAGGGTGAAGTAAGGGAAAAGGAGAGAGAAAAGGAAAAGAAAGGATTAGAGAGTATGTCGATAGTAGCAGATACGAAGTTAGAGACAAAACAAGAGCGAGTACGAGAGAGAGAGAGAAAAAGAGAGACGATGGAAGGAGGAAATAAGAGAGAACGGGGAGAAAACGAAGTGCAACCGGAAGTAGAGAGAGAATAAAATAGTAAGGCAGAGAGAGACAGAGATAAAGAGTCTAAAGGAGAAACATAAAATAGTGAGAGGTAAGATTACCCCGATTACGCCAAATGCGGGTGAACTGATTTTACCAGTATTTAGTTAGAGTTAGACAATGATCAGTCCCATGTGGTGCACTTAGCTAACTGACCACTTTACTGGCTAGTAAATGTAGTGACATACCGTAAAGACAGCGTCACACGCCATGAGCTCGTTCTTGGAGAGATGCTCGACGACCGCGGCGGCGTAGCAGTCGCCCAACATGTTGTTGGTTGTTCGTATCCGATCACTGAAATATAAAAGAGATAAAAGTTCTGAAAGGTCGTTGTGAATTTTAAAACGAATTCGGAAAACGAGGAAGTTCTCAATTCGATAGTTTTTTTTATTTCATGTTTGTTATCTCAGATCTCCGTCATTTACAAACCGATTGGAAAATTCTTGTGCATTGGGTTCAGTAAAGCTACAAGGTGTACCCATACAAATTTTATCGGTATTCGACCTTAGACTTCGAACATACATTTTGATGTATCTTCGATGTCCGAGATTGAAGTCGGATATTTTTTGTTATAAAATAAATTATCTAAAAAGCAGAAGTCATGGCTCAGTTCAGGTGATTTATAAAAAAATGATTTTTTTGCTGACAACAAGACCTACTCCAACTAGGATTTCGGAAAGAAAAATACGACCACCGGCTGGGACTTGAAAAAATTTGACACTCGACTTGGTGACACAGTAGCTCAATTGGGCGGAGCCCTTCCCGCTCTGAGGGAAGATTTATATGCGGGTTCAATTAAAAATGACTTATCGTTTGCTAAGCAAGATATTTTTGGAGATACCAGAACTATTTGATTACCCTTTGACACCTTAAAAGATTGCACAACCTCATATTGATCGTTAATTAAAATTTTATGTTGTCCTTGTGTATTCATGCAAGTAGCGAAACTAAGAAATCATATTTAAAAAAAAAATGATGATGTTACTTACACCAGCCAATCAACAGCGAACAGCAGAGAGACGTCATGCGCCGGCGCATCTACAGCTGCTAACACGACGAGCAGCAGAACTAAAGCTGCTGATGGCACCGACGCTGATGATACAGATGCAGCTGTTGAAGTCAGGCTGAAATGTAGAGAACAACATGTTACAAAACGAAAAAATATCAATTGGGCTGAGCCTTTCCCGCGTCTAAGGAAGATTGTGATGCGGGTTCAAGTCCCAGCTGTAAGCGTATATTTTTTCCGATAAATCTTGTTTAAGGTTTTCGCTTGGCATTTATAATAAGAAAAGGTTCGCGTCGTCACAGAGTATTGAATTGCAATATTGATCTTGCGCGTTGAGAAAATGGTTCGACACCCGACTTTATGACCATCGAAGCTCAATAAGGCAGAGCCTTTCCCGCGTCTAGGCTGAAATTGTGATGCGGGTTCAAGCAACAGCCGGTGATAGAACTCTTCATTTCCCAAAAACCTTCTTAAAAAATAAAATTTAACCAAAACAAATATTATTATAGTATTACATTTATATGAAATTATAATACATTTTATACTGCTAATTTTATAATATAGAAATTATAAAGAACATGAACAGAAAGAAGAACGTAATCGAAGAATCCCCAGAATATCCTCTACCAAACAGATTAAACCAAGCAAAACAGTAGTATGTTAAACTGCAAGAGAATACTTACAATATTGTAGCTAACTGAGCGAATCCCAACGGCATATTATTCATCTGACATATAAAGACACTAGACACCGCCACAAATAGTGCAGTGCCGTCCATGTTGATGTTACACCCAATCGGAAGCACGAACCGAGTGATTCGAGGGTCCACGCGCAAAGGGCCTTCCATGGCGCGGAAAGTGACTGGGAGGGCAGCTGCACTGGAATAAAGAATAATGACGCTCATGATTACATAGATCCTGGCTCCTAACTAGGATTCCCTGGATAACCAGGAACTATGAAGACCGTGGTCTCTCAACACCAGACACGAAACAAATGCTTGCGCCTTTTTGCTAGTCTGATGCGATCTGGAATCAGAAGATACTCTAAATTCTTGGTAAAATCACAATGCATGTCTGTCAATCCTTCTTAATTCAATTTATCTAATCACCATACATGTTACTATTATTCAGATATTTATTTTTCTTCTTAGGTTACCTATATAGGTTTTTTAGAATATTTAAAAACCTAAGCCTAAAGTGCCGCCGGCAGCGGGTCCAAACAGCCGGTGGTTAGGGCGGCAGTGTGAGGAACGTCCTGGCTATAAGTGCCGTGTCAAGGAGTACTGCCTTCTACATCTGACCCTTATCTATCTAGCAAGACCCTCTTGAGATGTTCGTCGAGGCAAATCTAGGTTTATTATTATTACTTTTTCTAGAAAGAATTTTGATATTTTTATGATTAATTTGACAAGACACATGTTACGACAGAATGCATTAAGTTGGCTCAAATCCAAACTAATTCAACAAATTGTTGGCCAAATAGTGACGATATTCAGCCGCCAGTAGTGCGCAAGCATTACTGTGTTCCTGTTTGAAGGGCATTGTAGCCAGCGAAATTACTGAGCATTATGAGACTCAACAGCTAATTTTCACAAGGTGACGAGCGCAGTGCAAGGCAGCATTTTACAAAACAAAGCAATGAGGTGGTGCTGTTATTGTTATGGGCTAGCGTATTGTTTACCATCAGGCAAACGGCCAGCTCGTCTCGTCATTCAGTTAAATAAAAAAAAGTTATGGATAGATCATGCTAGTTTCATCATCAGCCTCTTACAATTCCTCTGCTGGGTTGTGGTAATTCTTTCAGAGATAGTATCGCTTTTATGTATGTCGTCGTATAAATTGACGTAATATACGATGACATGAGTTAAAAACAGCTTGGCGGAGAACACAACGTGTTTACAAATTTAAGGATTGTTTTATGATGTTTTTCTTTACTATTTTGATTCACCTTCTTTGTGTAAGCAGTACTACTGGATAATTCAGAAACTTTTCATTAAAACTAACTAATCATATTCGTTGATTTAATGCGATAAATCGTCATTTGTTACATCAACACAGTACGAAATTATAACTTGTCAGCCTCTATGGTGTAGTGGTTGGGCAAGTTGGCTCAAATCACCTACATCATTGAGGTTGCGGGTTCGATTCCCGCGACGGGACAAATGATTGTGCACAGAAAAATGAAATAAGCGAAAGCGTTTGTTTCGTGCTTGGATGTTGTGGGACCATGATCCTCATATTTCATGGTTCCCTAGATACAGGAAATGCTAGTTAGGGGCCAGGAATTATATTTGTGATCGTTGGGAGTAAAAAAATAATAATTAGTAGGTCCCACACTCGCGATGTTTGTGACATAAGTAATATACGAAGTGTTTTGTTTAAAAATAATGTGTCATTAATTGGCGCTATTTCAGTTCTTAATTGATCAAACGATGCGTCTTGTGATTGTCTTTAGAACGACATACGTACAAAAATATTTTTAATTGCACATTCCTTAAATTACACGGTATCAAGCGATGTCACACACATATACGTATAGTTTACATCTCCTCGACCCATGTCGCCTCTTAAATCATGAAGCATCTATATCTGTCTTTCTCTCTCGACTCTCTCTCATTTCTCTCTCTCAACTCTCTTTCATCTCTCTTCAATACTCAATACTCAATACTTTATTGCAAACATATGTACACAAAAGTTCTTATTGTAGTGGTGAGATTACATATGACCCTACTAGGGTATAGCAAATTATACATTATAATGCATTATAATGGGAGCGGACCGATTTATTCTACGTCTTTGTCAATTACTTATCATTTTATCATTTCATTCTTATTTTCATTAAAAAAGTCATTTAAATTATAATAACATTTTTCTATCAGGAATTGTTTTAATTTTTTATTAAATTTTATATAATTTTCCTCTTCTTTTATTTGGTCAGGTAGATTATTATAAATTTTTACTGACATTACATTCGGACCGGAACTATGTATGTTCAGTCTTGATATGGGTAATACTAATTTATGCTTAAACCTAGTTGCAAATCGCCGTGTTTGTTCTGCATGCTTTAAGAAGAACTGCGGATATTGTCTCACAAATTTACCTACTTCTAGTATATAGATTGATGTTAGGGTCAAGATTTTATTTTTAACAAAATGTGGTTTACTACTTTCCTGTTTTTTGATGTTAGCAAGTATCCGGATACATTTTTTTTGGGCAATAAATGCATCTTGCACGTCAACACTATTACCCCAAAGTAGAATTCCGTACTTAAGCCATGAGTGTGCGTATGCATAGTATGCAGACAGGGCAGTTTTAAGGTCAGTTGCCCTCCTAAGTTCTTTTAATGCATAAGCGAAGCTTGAAAGTTTTGTTTTGATTTTTTGGACATGGGTTTTCCAGTTAATATTTGTTTCTATTTCTATACCTAGCAAAGTAAACGCGTCGACACATTCTAATTTAATATTATTGTATGTGAAATTAATGTCAAGGGATGGTTTTTGGTAAGGTCTAAATTGCATTAATTTCGTTTTTGAAAAATTAATGTCTAAGTTGTGAACGTTCATCCAATTAATTATAGTTTCAAAGATGTCAGTAAGATTATGATTTAAATTATTATTATTATTACAAGATGTCAAGATAGAAATGTCATCGGCAAATAAAACGCAGAAATTATTAATTATTTTTGGGAGATCGTTAATATATAATAGAAATAGGATACATCCGAGTACGCTGCCCTGTGGTATTGAATTGTTTGTTTGTATTATCTTAGATCTTATTAAATTAATTTTACCGGTTTCGGAGTCGAAATGTTCAATTTCTACAAATTGTTTACGTTGGTGTAAATATGAGCTGAACCATTGGTGTGAAATCCCGCGTATTCCTTTATCATATAGTTTGTCCAATAGTATTTTATATTGTACTTTATCGTAAGCTTTAGTCATATCCAATAAGACACCAATTGCGTATTTTTTATCATCGATTATGTCGAGTATCTTATGTATATATTTATAGACAGCTAGTATCGTTGAACGATTTTTCCGGAACCCGTTTTGTGAGTCATCAAATATTTTATGTTTCTCACAGAATGAATTGAGGCGCTTTTGCATTACCTTTTCAAATATCTTAGACGATGTAGGCAAAAGTGCTATAGGTCTATAATTGTTTGGGTCTAGTTTTGATGCTTTTTTATAAACGGGTTTAATTATGGATATTTTTAACAAGTCAGGGAACATGCCTTCCTGGAATGATTGGTTAATCAACAGGTAGTATGGTAAGGTCAGTTCTTTTGCACAGTTTTTAATCAAAATAGGTGGGAGCTCATCGATGCCGTGACTATATTTGCTTTTAAGGTTTCTTATAATATCATATAGTTCACGCGGCTCAACCGGTCTTAGGTACATCGAGTTATGAATGCGCTCGAGCGCCGGTGGCCGCGGCCGGCTGCTGCACTGCGGCGGATGACCTTGCGTAGCGTCCCCACTATTCACTATCCCCACTGACGCGAAATGCTCGTTGAATAGATTTGCAACCTGGCTCGGCTCGGATGTTATCTTATCGTGGATTTTTAACTTTATATTATTTTTGTGTTTTTTGATGTTTTTGTTTGTGCGTTCTTTTATTATTTTCCACATTGTTTTTGTCTTGTTTTCCGCATTTTTCATTTCCCTTATATACTGATTTTGTTTCGACTTATTTACTGTCTTTTTTAATATTTTAACGTATTTTTTATGGTAATTAGTGAGAGTTGAGTCTTTGCAATAAGTTACAAATCTTTTAAAAAGTCGTTTATTTCTGCAAGAAGTTTTTATACCTAAGGTTATCCACGGGGGCTTTTTGTTTACTTTTAGTTTTATACGTTTTTTTGGAATGTATTGGTCAAGAATTTCTATTAGTTTATTATTGAATATAGTGTAGTTTTCGTTTATTGTGTTAGATTCATTTAATAGCATTTTCCAATCTATATATTTTAATTTATTTTTAAATATGTCTATGTTTTGTTTATTAAACAGTCTTTTTTCTATTACCCATTGGATCGGTTTAGTTGCTACTTCAGTTAAGATTTTTATTTTTAGAATCACACTCTTGTGGTCTGAGAACCCATAATCGTAAACATTTGTTTCTATGTTAGTTTTATTAAAGTTAGCAAATACTAGATCTAAACATGTTGATGATGATTTTGTTACTCGTGTCGGTTGGTTAATATATTGATTAAAATTGTATTCTAACATAAGATTTATTAGTAATTTAGATTGTGAATTATTAGCGAAAATATTTGTATTAAAATCACCGCCAATTATTATATTCATAGAGTTATATTTTTTTGTCACTATATCTAATAATTTTCTTAATTGATTATAAAATAAATCGGTCTCTCTGTTGTTCCAATACATAGCTATAAGTAAAACATTAATCTTAGGAATGGAAATTGCACAGAGTTCTATAACGTATTCGACCGACATGTCCACAATATCCTTTCTCTCGATGAATTCTAAGTCACTTTGTAATAATATACACACTCCGCCTCCTGCGTAGTGTAGTCTACAGAAAGATGACGCGACGGTGTACCCGCTGCACTTTATTAATTTTAGTTTATCTTGAGTTAACCATGTTTCTGTTATACATAGCGCTTGATAGTGAGGTACTTCTTCAAGAAAAGCGTCTAGTGTGTCAAGTTTATTATACATGCTTTGCATATTTTGGAACAAGACATTGAAGTTATTTTCTTTAGCGACGAAAAGTATGGCTATTTAGTGTGTTGTTCTGATTCTGTGTGAAAGTGGTATCAGAAACATCGTCGTTGTGTCTAGTGGAGTCGCGTGTTGTAGGACTTGCTGATAGTTCTTGCTGGAGTGGTTGTGATGGCGCTGTTTTTTGGTTCTGGGGGTAAGTGTTGGTAATTTTTCCGTCAATAATAAGTAAGTTGTTTCTTATTACAGCGTGATGTCCGTTTTGCCTGGCTTCACGTAATTGGGCCTGAATGCTTTTTCTGAGCTTTACTGCGTCTTCGTCAAGGTATTCAGATATTGCCATTCCCGAATTTCTGAAGAATCGACCGTTTTGCAATAGGTACTTAGTCATTTTTTTGCTTATGAGTTCAATGACAATAGGTCTACGGTAATTTTTCCGGCCGATTTTTGTGAGTTCTTCTATGTAGCCGGTTAGGTCTACATTTAGTAAGTTTTGAAAGATATTTGTTATTCTAGCGGTTAGTTCATTTTCTGTTTCATGGTCATATTCTGTTAGGCCGTAAAGTACCAATTTTCTTGAGTTATCGATATTTTGTTGCTTATTTGTACTATTTATGTTATTAAATTTATTTTTTATTTGCCTTATTTCTTCTTGGAGCGTTTTATTTTCTGTATTTAATTTTGCAATAGTCTCATTTAGTACATTTATATTATTTTTCATAGTTACTTGTTCTTCCACAATTATATCTGTTTTTTTGTTCATTTCTTGCATCATTATTTCTGTTGTTAGTTGTATTTCAGTTTGTATTGTGTTTTTTATCTCAGAAAGTATAGATTTTTTGTTTTCCTCAAGTTTTTTGTCTAGTAGTATGCTAATTTTTTCGAGTATAGTACTGCTTTCACTGGAAGTTATTTGTGACAATTTTTGGGGTGCTGTTTCTAAGTTATTTCCATAGTGTTCAGATTTGGTTGTGTTTTGATATTCGGATATTGAATCGTCGATAGACATCGTAGTTTCATCCAAGACAGACGCATGCTGTTGTCTTATAGGGGTATTATCATTCCTATTGCGCCTGGTGACATTATCACAGGAAGGGCAGCGCCAGGTTTTCTTCAGCTCAAACATATTGTTTAGGTAATAAGCAGAAGTGATATTTAAGCAAGCATAGTGATAGTTTTTATGGCAGCTTGTACATTTTAGAATGTCTGTTGTTCGTATAATAGTTTGTTTGCATGCTGGGCAATCCATTGTTATAATTTGTAGATTATTTGTAGATAAATTAGTTACTTGCTATGTTTTCGATGGTCCGTAGAACTCGATTCGCCGCACAGTTGATACTTTCGTCCAGTGGATTGTAGTGGGGTCGTTGACCTTACGCTTGCCGTTACCGTGTCGGTTTAAACGTTCAGTCAGTTAAAACTTTTAAACACTTATAAAATCAAAAGTTTCATATCGATTTTTTATATTTTTGCATCACTATACTCCGCTACTTCAACTAACACATTCCTTACACACCTTACACATCTCTCTCCCCCCTCTCTCTTTTTCATCTCTCCTCAACTAACACATTCCTTACACACCTTACACATCTCTCTCCCTCCTCTCTCTCTTTCATCTCTCCTCAACTTACACATTCCTTACACACCTTACACATCTCTCTCCCCTCTTCTCTCTCTTTCATCTCAAGTCACGCGATGTGGGTGACATGCGTCACTAACATTCTCACCCGTCACCTAATTAAATCAAGGTGTAACTCACGTGGAAGCAGTAGCAGAAGCAGTCAGCATAGCATGGGACAGCCCCCAGTAGAACTTGTAAGGATTCTTCTTCAGAAACAAAAAGTAGATCAGCTGCATCACGATTAGCTGGTAGAATAAGACTCCGACAGTGACTGTCGTGATGAACCAGGCCAGCTGTGACATTACTTGCGCTGGAAGAAACGTTTGAAGTTCGTATAATGATATTTTTGTAGGAGTATGAGCAAGAAACGTCAAAATTCCATAGCAGATCATCAATAAAACTAATTTGTTGTCAGTCGGTATCGATTTTCATCCGCTAATAGCTCAGACAAAATATTTGGCTGTCTACTGAAAGACTAATAGACATAAGGGGGGGATTCTTGCCCAGCAGTGACACAACATAGGTTAATAAAAAAAAAAACATAAAAACACAAAACTGACGCCAATTCCCATGTATCTTCGAAGCACAAGGTCGAATATCAATAAAATTTATATAGGGACAACCTTGTAGCTATACTAAACGCAACGAAAAATTTTCCAAATCGGTTTAGAAATGACGGAGTGCTGCAGTAACAAACATAAAAAACAATCGATTTGAGAACCTCCTCCTTTTTCAAGTCGGTTAAAAATAGACCGATACCGAGCCTTATTTTAGTTATATGGCCATTAATTGAGCCAATCTGATACCTTTTCCTTCCATCCTTCTAGTTCTGATTCTGATAGGTGCTGCCTTTTTCTGAGACGGTCTAGAATATTTGATATCGCATCCGTATTCAACTCACCGACATCATCGACTCCGAGAATCTTCCCAGCGATCACACTGCTAACTCCGACTGGAGTGAACCACATGACTCCTGTCACCATCTTCATGATGACCTCGAAGATGGCCTGGAAGAAGTCTATCACCACCTGACCCTTGGCACCTAACGTACCCAGTAGGCTTCCAAAGACTAGGCAGAAGAATACCAGCCCTAATGTGTTGGTGCCCGACCTGAAAGCATTGGGTTAGACCCGTTCCTATATTCAAAAAACTAAAAAATAAAAAAAAACATACCATCGAATTGTAAATTAAACAAATGTAAACCTCCTCCTTTTTGAAGTCGGTTAAAAAGGAATTGGTTATTGGATACGCATGATTGGAGTTTTATTTTTAATATAATTTAAATTAAGTGTTTTATCTATGATTTAACTATGTTTAAAATACTAATGTATTTTGTCTATACTTCTGAACAACTGCTTAAATATTCCCGTTGGTTGCTGAATAGTTAAATTAAAAAAAAAAACGTATTAGAATATTGGTATTTGCTGCCCAGTGTTGCATGAACTTGAAGATTCTGCGCAGTTTCGTTTTATTATAAATTTTAAAATCTCCTTAAGTGTCTTGACATAAAACATAGTTAAAATTTGTTTTTTTTATGTAACTGAATGACAAGACGAGCTGGTCATTTGCCAGATGGTAAGCAATACGCCAGCCCATAATAACAACACCACCCAGAACTTTGTTTCGCAAAATCGCGGCGCTGCACTGCGCTCGTCACCCTGAGACAATTAGCTGTTGAGTCTCAGTAATTAAAAGCCCAGTAATTTCTATATTGCTATATTCGTTCAGTAATTGATAATTTAAATGTAATACGTATAGATAGTGGACCAATTATAATCCTTTATTTTGTTAACGGATTATATATTGTTTTGACTTTGCAAACAAAGTCAATATCTTATTCCTCATTATGTTTTATGTTATGTAGGTTACATTAACCTAAGTGATGTTACATCATTCACTAGATTTCGAGCGAGATTAAGAGCGAGACTGAGCACTGATTAAGAGCGAGTGTATTTCAGCGGGAACTCCTTTCGATCCGACGCACCTGGGTTCGAATCCCAACTCGGCCCTGTACCAATGACTTATAGTTAACTGCAGATTTGGCACGCTCGCTCTAAAAACGGTGAAGGAAAACATCGTGATGAAACCCGCTTACACGCTTTGGAGTGGTAGGCTATGGCCGTGGTTGTAATACCACCCACCAAATTAAGCCATGCCCTCAAGCGACCGTGTTTCGGGATGATGTTCGGTGAACCATTGGGGAGACGGGTCTGAGCAGCCGCACGACTGCCGTCTCTCTCTAGATCTATGTGCTTCATCTTAGGCCACTTCATCGCTTCACATCAGGCGAGATAGTGGCCAAACATGGATCTATTAAGCGTAAAAAGAAATGATTGATTCCCCAAGCTTGAGGGTAAACACGCGATGAGCCCCAAGAGACTGCGGAACAATGTAGATACAGCTAATCGTGAATGTCATGCGAACCGCGACCTTGGGTACATGTCGTGCGAACTTTTATTATGGTATAAGTCTGACGTAGACCGGCTTACGTAAGACTTAGATAGCATTAGCTCTAACTTTAGACTTAGGTAAAGTTTTATGGATTATTGAGAAACACGCCATGAGAGATTCATTTATTTATATAGACACACAAAACAGATTACAGTCAGTTTAGTATTGTTAATAATTCATAAATTGTTTCCAACAAGACTAGTCCAAAACATGTGTACACATCATGATTGTATTTAGCAGTAATAGTATGTTTGGTTATAACTTATGTCTTGTGATCGGTATATGTTTAGGAAATTGTCGAACGTTTCAATATTTTTTTTATATATAACTGAATGACGAGACGAGCTGGTCCTTTGCCTGATGGTAAGCAATACGCCAGCCCATGACAATAACAGCACCACCCAGAACTTTGTTTTGCAAAATCCTGTGGCGCTGCACTGCGCTCGTCACCCTGAGACAATTAGCTGTTGAGTCTCATAATGCCCAGTAATTTCGTTGGCTGCAAAAAATCCAAACCAAACCAGTAATGACCAGATAACGGCGTTATATTCAAGAATACTGCGCTGATGCAGATGATTGGCAGGGGAATCGTCTAACTCGATCCCGATCGCTTTCAAATATCTTTTGTGATCGGTTTTTGTCTATAAATTTGTTGAACTTTTCAACTCTAAGTCCGTGTTTCAATCACAATCGCTAAAAATGATCGATATTGCAGTTTGAAAGATGCTAACGCCTTCCAAATTTGATATTGAAAGCGATCGGGATCGGTGTTCGAGTTACACGATGCCCCTGCGGGTTCGTAATATAGTCATTATATCAAAGGTTGTGGGGTACATGTCTATAATAGCCTGATACATCAAACCCTTGGTTTTAAACTGCAGTATTTAGTCATCCTCTCTCAGAAGCTAAGATTCGTTTTAGAATTGCCGATTTTAGTTTATTTACTTGTAGATATATGCATTGCATCTGTCGCTGAAGCCAATATTTAAATTCATCATCAGGCCATCACGTTCCCACTGCTGGAACACGGACCAAATCTCAGAGAGTATGAGCATAATCCACCACGCTGGCCCAGTGTAGGTTGGTGGATGTCACATGTCCTTGAATTTTTGCGAATTATTCTTGGAAATGCCGGTTTCCTCACGATGTTTTGCTTCACTGTTTTTAAATTGAGTGTTAAATCAGCACATAATAAGAAAGCCAGTGGTGAGGGGCCAGCGCGATTCGAACTCGGATGCATCGGATCGAAAGTCGCATGTGCTCTCACAAAGCTAAACTCACTCTTGAGCCACACTCGCTCAATATTTAAACTCAATTATGATACAATATCAAGAAAATGCTTCAGATAAGTAATTTTCACCTTGCTCACTATGTATAAATAAGCCGCAACAGGGCCAATAAGTTTGCCTTGCTTACTCGTTTTATATCTATCTGTCTATAAGGACCGACCGGATTAAAGTTACTTGGTATAGATTTAAGCCACATGCCACACCAGTACGATATGTAAAATGGTTTCGAAAGAACGACTGACAACAAGAAACAACTTATATTTTTATCAGTTTATGTATATTTAGTATAGGTAGAGTACATGGTATTTATTTTATACAATTCTATTTTAATTGTAGAGCAGAGTATATTATTTTTATATGTTGTATACGTTATTCTATACATATATATGTTACCTCATTACACTGACCGACACTGTAAGTGGAGCAAATTAGGTGTCGAGGAAAATCGATTCACATAATAAGATAAGATTTGCTATTTACCCTAATGTAATTTACCCTTTTGTTTTTGTATAAAAACACTGTGTCTAGTCGAGTAATGTAAATAATCGATAAATTACATAATAATTAGGCATCTGTACAACAATCCAGGTAGTGTTACGTTTTTACTATAGCTTTTATTTTTATTTTTGAGTGATCGCAACCTACATTTATATATATATATATATATATATTTTTTTTTTTTTGTGGAACTGATTGACGAGACGAGCTGGTCGTTTGCCTGATGGTAAGCAATACGCCAGCCCATAACAATAACAACACCACCCAGAATTTTGTTTTGCAAAATCCTGCGCGGCGCTGCACTGCGCTCGTCACCCTGAGACAATTAGCTGTTGAGTCTCATAATGCCCAGTAATTTCGCTGGCTACAATGCCCTTCATACCGGAACACAGTAATGCTTGCGCACTACTGCTTGGCGGCTGAATAACTGGCAAATTATAGTATTGTATTTTATTTTTCCTTTCATCATTGTGATCAAATCCGGCGATGCGACTTCATAAACTATCTGAATCAAACCAGATCTTGGTGGATGCGAGAACTAAAACTATTTGCACCGATAAGAATTTTGGTATATGCGAGTATTACAATTATTTCAATGAAACTTTACTGGTGGTAGGTTTCTCGTATGCGAGAGGCCGTCTGGGTGGGTACCACCGCTTTGCCAGTTATTCAGCCGCCAAGCAGTAGTGCGCAAACATTACTGTGTTCCGGCTTGAAGGACATTGTAGCCAGCGAAATTACTGGGCATTATGAGACTCAACAGCTAATTGTCTCAGGGTGACGAGCGCAGTGCAGCGCCGCGCAGGATTTTGCAAAACAAAGTTTTGGGTGGTGCTATTATTGTTATGGGCTGGCGTATTGCTTACCATCAGACAAACGACCAGCTCGTCTCGTCATTCAGTTACATAAAAAAAAAAAAAAAAAAAAAACTGGATTTGGTGGTTGCGAATACTAAAACTGTTCGAATCTAACAAGATCTTGGTGGATGCGAGAACTAAAAATATTTAAATCGAACAAGATCTTGGTGGTTGCGAATTCTAAAACTGTTTGAATCAAACAAGATCTTGGTTTATATGAATACTAAAACTGCTTTAGCACATTGCCGGAATCAAAGACATCAGATACTAGTGATCAATCAGTGATCAATCGATATGTAAGGCATAAGAATATTTTAGACTCACCTATAAGACACGACTCGCACCATAGTCGGTGCTGTATCATTTTCCGTGTTATTCCTCCCAAACATATTGGGAGCCTCGGCGTAGACTGTGTGCGCTTGCTGGAACGCAGCCTGAACTATATTGTCGGGGAAAATATTCCTGAAATTATATTATTCGCTAACTATGCTAAATTAACAGTACCTACTACCTAGTGATGGAATATATCATGGTGGTTGCATTGTTTAAACTGTCGCTGTATTTTACAAATTAATGTTACGAGGGGAACATTACAACGTCAGAAAATACTATAGAAATGGGATATTTACCATGTTTTTTCAGTTATTATACATAAATTCTGGTAAAATCTGATCTTCCACATATTTTTAGACCATAAGTAGTAATTATAATGCAGTTTTTACATTCTAATTACTATCTACTGTTGGAGATTAAAAATAAAAATCGTCAGAATATTAAAGTAAGTTTCATAGAATTGATAACAAGCAGCATAAGAATAACAAAAGGGTAAGCCAAGAACTCACCGACCAATATCCAAAATACTGTCCAGAATGCTGTGATCCTTTTTTCCCTCCATTGGATTCACGTAGGTTTCCTTCAACTCTGGCTGCCCTGGGTGTATCAGCATTGCCAGTAAAATTCCCAGGAAGGCATTGAACATGGAAGTCAGAATGAAGTAGAGGAGAGTCCTGACTGCTATCTTTCCGCTCATCTTGGCATTGAGGCTGGCAGAACCAGCGATCAGACTAGCGATGATTAGAGGAAGAATCATCAATTTTAGAACCCGCATGAAGAGTTCCCCAGGGTACGATATGACCATCAGAGCATCGGGACCGAGGTTGTAGGGTCGCAGACCAAAACCTGGAAAATACTTAAGGAGTTATTAAGAAGACTTGATATTTAAGGAGTGTAGTGATGCTTTTAATCAATGAACCAAATGAGGTAGCATTCCGAAAAAAATCACGTGGCAGATACTCGCAATATGTTCAGAGTAGTTGCGGTGCATCCGAGAATATTAAGCTGTATAGTAAAGTGCAGAACCGCATTGTCATCGTAATCATAAGATTCATAAGTCATTAGTTTCTAAGTCCTTAATGTTTCAAATGCCCTGTAATTTAGCTGATGATAATGCCTTCCAATAGGTCTGCAATTTGCGGTGCTTAAACAGCGCTTTCAAAACTCAGTATTAACAGTCGGATTAAGTAAAATAGCTATCTATGAGAATAAATGAACATAATACAAAAAGGTAAGTACTTTAAAAATAACCATAAATGACTATCAGGCGAACAACTGGCAAGGTATTGAAAATGTTTAGCTAATATTATATGTTTTGTCATTGTAAACATTGCTTAATATAAAAATACTGTCAAACGAACCGTAATTATATTGTAATATTTAATTCTAGAAATGTTTATTGTAATTTAGAATTAATAAAAACATTACAATTTAAGCTTATTAAGTTTGTTATCATAATATTTAAACAAGCAAACATCTTTCTTATAAAAAAGTTTCTCCGATTTATGATGAGTTCGAAAACAAAAACCTTGACTCAAAAATTTTAAAGATAAATTAATAATGAATGAAACTCACCAAATCCAATTCCTGTAAGCACACCAGCCAAAGTGACCACCAGCATCGTATTGTCTGCAAGGTGCTTCTTCCATCCAGTTGGCTCCTTATGAGCTGACCGGTCTTCCGTGGTCTTCGGCCCCCTATCTGCCGGGCCCATCTTCGCAAACAGGTACTCTGAAAATCGTTCACTTCTCTCCATTACAAACTATCCCAAACTTTCACACCAGACCGGCTGATCTGGACTCGTTCCTTTATTTCTCTCGTACGTTCGCCAGTCACGACTGTATTTTCCCGAGTAACGTTATTCACATGTCCTATGTTATATAAATGTTAATTTGTAATGTTAGTTAGTTCAACCGGAGTTTGTTTCAATAGATTCTAATTTAGTCTGTCATCTTTCGTGTTTGCGGCTGCACTTAGCTTTACTAACCTACAGGGCCCATTGGTTTGCCGTCTCGTATACTATTTGACTTGTATTGTGACAATTGACCTGGTCTTTATTGATTCGCGTTGAATCCACTTCTGTTTTGGTCACATGAAACTTGTTAGCGAGCGGTTTAATAATGCAATGTATGATGCTGACGGTGAAATGAACATTGCGAATATCATGGTAGTAGAAAGAAGCCATGGAGTGGTGCGCGCGCATCCATCGATTTCTTTCCATTCACTTAGTTATATTAAACTTCTATAAATAGTATATTAAATTGTGGGCATTATAGCTTAGTAAAGGATACCTTGAGCTTGTTTAATTTGTCGTGACTTAGGAAAGTAAAACGTAAAATAAATATGCTGCAATTTTATTATTTATGAGTAGTTTTTCAAGGTAAAATTTTGTCTGTTGTATATTTTATGTCATTTGATTGTCTTGAAACTTAATAAAGTCTTAAAACTTTGTTGTTAATAATAATTGTTAAATTTTAAATTTTATACCATACTTTAAGGAATTTGTTTTACAATAGTGTTTTTAGCAACAATGGAAACCGGTCTGGTGTGAAAGTTTGGGATACATTGTAATGGAATCCTTTCCGAGCGATTTTCTTTATAAAACCGCTCGCGAATAAGTTTCATTGTTAGTATTTTATTAAGTAAAAACTACCAAACGAATTTTAATGAAATTTTCTAAATAATTCATTGTGTTCCAAGATCTATTGTACTGACCTAGAAATACGACAAAATATACTTTTTATTCCGGATAATAATGCAAATTCACGCGGATGAAACTGCGGGGCGCAACTATTTTATAATTATAACTAGCTGCGCCCTGCGGTTTCACCCGCGGTATCCTAGGATAAAAAGTAGCCTATGAATTAATCCAGGTTATAAGCTATCTCCATACCAAATTTCATCAAAATCCATTCGGTAGTTTTTGCGTGAAAGAGTAACAAAGGTACATCCATACATCCATACATCCATTCTTACAAACTTTCGCGTTTATAATATTAGTAGGATGTTATTCATTCACTTATTTGGTTGCAAACGTATGTATTTAATTCATAGACGGATAGAAATACGTTGATAATATATGTGCATGTTTTTGGTATTCTTAAACATGCTAACCTATTATTACCGATATATACTTAATTTAAATATTTAAACAAAAGCATTACCTACTTTAACAGTAAGATAACGGTTTAGTAAGTACTAAAAAATTCATTATTATGGACTGCGTCTGTAAGCTAATAAGAATAATAATTTTAAAATTTGTGTTTTTACAATGTTACCTTATGTTAAGGTGCCCTAGGAGTGCGCAGTTTTTAAACAATTGCCCATACCTCGAAACAGTATTCGAATCAAAACACTTTTAACACTTAGCAACGACGTTATTCTTTAAATTAAATCACAAATGATCAACGTACAAATAAACATTTCATAATTATTAATAATCTCAACGACAAGGAAAAATGCGCACTCTTGGGATAGTAGTACCTCAAGAGTGCGCATAAGGTACCGTAAGAGTGCGCACGGCATGCGGCATCCTATGAGTCCGCATGATATATTATGTACACAAATCACAAAAATATGCTAAGATAGGAGGTGCATTTGTCCTGCCACCAATCTGTGCAGCTTCTGCATTGCATCCAATCCTCTGTAATTAGCTCTTCATAATTTTTCTGGCGTCCAGGACAATGCCACTTATTTTCTTACTTTTGTGTTGTGTAATCCATTGTTTGTATTTCGGCAGATATAAATGTAGCCTTATATCTGCCGTGGCAAATCGCCACGACATCACTGTAATTTTTTTTCTCAACTAGATTCCGGCATACCTACTGTAGGTATAGATAAACCCACCTAATAAGCCAGCTACAAGTGTCTTACTCTTATCCTCCTTTCTTAAGGTTCAGAAGTCCAGAGTTTCCACAGAATCATTTTATCTATCCGTTTTCCGTGGTTTTGATGCCATCTGGTAGTAGTGTAATAATGTTTAAGACAAAAGAGTGCGCTATCCTACAAGAGTGCGCATGCGCACTAATGCTGTGCGCACTTTTGTTGCCTAGCCTATATTTTTTATGAAAGTCTTTACTGAGCCATCTGGTTCACCCCGGCAGGAAAGAATGAGGCCGGTTTGTTGTCGAAGAAGTATATTGAATGAATTATGCACAGAAATAACACTTCCCCTTTAAAAATAAGTTACCACGCACTTTGCAAAACACAAAAATATTATTACAAAAGTATTTAAAATCAAAAATCTTACCTTGTTTTATCAAAATTCATTTATTTTTTACAGAAGTTCGTTGAAACATAGTTCTATGGTGGGCTGTCAAAACGCATCTAATGTTTATCTGAACTGTGCAAATTTGCGAAAATTTTCAATGCTGCGTACTCATAGGAACCGCGCGCTCTTGGGTCACTTTACCCTACCAGTTGGTTGCTTTGCAGAAGTGGAATGTTCCAGGCATCTTTGTCTTCTATGTAATTACGAACAGTTTAGTATGCCTTTCGCATTAGAACAGTCTTAACGCGTAATTTGAATTTACTTTCTGTGGACTTACAAACTGAAAAATCTGATATGTTTCAATGGAAACGAAAAAAAAACTCTGTCATGGCCTGACTCTGCACAGATCGTCGTTCCCACAGAAGAAGTTTTGCAAAACGTGGTCTTCAATCACCCCTACGAAAATCCTCATAAATATATTGAAGATCAACGATCTATAAACGAGTCCGTCGATCGCGCACGTAATACCGTTTGTTGGCTTGTAATAGATGCACGTGAGAACGTATTTTTAGCTGCATGGGACATATCACGAGTTTCATAAGTGAATAGAACTGCGAGTTCACTGGGCACAATATACCTTGTATATAGCTATATACAAGGTATACACACACACAAGGTACACAATATACCTTGTATATAGCTATATACAAGGTATATTGTGTAGGTAGCTACCTAGCTTGGTAAATAATTTACAGAACTTTGTACGTCATTCCCTAGAACAGAGCGTTATGTGACTAAAGATTACTTTTTAGGGTTCCGTACCCAAAGGGTAAAACGGGACCCTATTACTAAGACTCCTCTGTCCTTCTGTCTATCTGTCCGTCTGTTACCAGGCTGTATCTCATGAACCGTGATAGTTAGATAGTTGAAATTTTCACGGATGGTGTATTTCTGTAGCCGCTATAAAAACAAATACTAAAAACAGAATTTGAGGGGGCTCCCATACAACTAACGTGATTTTATTGCCGTTTTATAGACAATGGTACGGAACCCTTCGTGCGCGAGTCCGACCTCGCACTTTGCCGGTTTTTTTACTAGTTGCTGGCTTGCATTTGACCACTATCTCACCTGATGTAAGCAATGATGTGGTCTAAGATGTAACACGGTCACCTAGAAGATGTCTTGTTCACTCTCGATTTGAAGACTACCAGGTTGTAAATGCCACGAAAAACAGACGTTAGCAATGCGTTCCACTCTTTGGCTGTCCGAAAGATAAACGTGGAAGCAAAACGAAAGTTTGGTTGGTACTGGGCCCCAATTCACTATGACAACTTGGCGATCCCTTGCTTCGAAATCACGTCGATTCCTTCATTAATAAACGACATCTCTATGACGCATTCATATATTCATTCATCGTCCCCTTAATGCAAAAACCAACTAAGTGCGCATTTGAACCTTTTTTTAAATCTTGAAGAGGAGATTCTAATGCTATTCGTAACTCATTTTTCTTAAAAAGCGCACTTATTTATTTTTGCAGTAAGGGATATATGACGGAAGATATATGACGCGTTATAGAGAAAACAAATTTCGCAGATGTCGTTTATTAATGAAGGAATCGACGTTTCCTCGAAACAAGGAATCGCCAAGTTGTCATAGTGAATTAGGGCCCTGGAGGGTTGTCTACCATGTATAGCCGTGCGTCTGGTTGTCCTATGATGAAGTGGAGACGGTGGTATGACGACTAGTAACTTTGTCGCACCACCGTCCATGTGGTCTGATGATCATGTCATCTGTTAGTTGAGATTTTGAAAAACTAAATTCAGATAAATTATGAGGACGCTTAAATAGATTTATATAAGCATATTATTTGTTAGATACACTATTCTAACAACAGTTGTGATATTTTTATGAAACTGATTGATGAGACGAACAAGTCATTTACCTGGTGGTAAGCGCCACGCCTGCCCATAACAATTACAGTGCAACCCAGAACTTTTAATACGATAAAAAGCACTGCATAACACTACACTTTGTTCATCACCCCGAAGCATCAGATATTAAGTCTCATATGCCCAGTAATTTCGATAGCTACAATGCCCTTCAACTGAAACACAGTAATGATTGCGCACTACTGCTTGGCGGCAGAATAACTGGCAAAGCAGTGGTACCTACACTACCTACCCAGACGACCTCCCGCATACGAGAGACCTACCACGAGTGAAAAGGTATACATATAATATATATATATATAGAGTGAAAAGGTAGATATAAAGACCTAGTCTACCTTATTTCCTTTCTAATTAAATTAAATTATTAAATTACATTTAGTGGTAGACAATGGCACTATTAAAAATATTAACAAAATCCTGAAAATCAGGTTAGTCATGATTAATTAAATTGTTGCAACAGCTATTCACAGTTCCATGCATCCATCCAATTATTTCTAGTTCACTTCATATACACAATAGATACCTATCATCTGACCATCCGCCCATGAGTAACCTGTACTTCTATAGAAGAATAGAAGTATCACAGTCTAGTAGACTGTGCTTCTATACCAATAATATTGGGATCGTATTTAGCTGTACCTCAATTTATTCCCGTTTTTCCGCCAAATATACTGATTGTGCACCAAAATATGTTCATTAAAATATTTCATGAGCACCTATTTTATGAATATTACAGTCATGTTCGCGGCGTTGGCCACCTCACCCTAACCTACCGAGGGCTGCCTCTTATACCATTGGGGTGGCCCAAGGGCCAAGGGCTGCTCCTTATACGTTTGAGTGCTAAAACATACCAAATTTGGTGCACAATCAGTATTTTTGGTGAACGGTTAAAAATTATCTATAATATTGTAAAGAGGTAAAATTGTAAGTAGGTACCTTTGTATGTTTGTAGGAGGTTTTTTTTTATGGAACTGAGTGATTAGACGAGCAGTCGTTCGCCTGATGGTAAGCGCCGCCTGCCCATAACAATTGCAGTGCCACCCAGAACATTTAATACCATAAAAAGCACTGCGTAACGCTGCATTGCGCTCATCACCCCGAGACATCAGATATTAAGACTCATATGCCCAGTAATTCCGCTGGCTACAATGCCCTTCAAACCGGAACACAGTAATGCTTACGCACTGTTGGCGGCAGAGTAACTGGCAAAGCTGTGGTACTTACCCAGACGGCCCGCATACGAGAGACCTACTACAAGTGAATCCCTAGAACTACTGATCCGATTTTAAAAATGATCACTGCTACACATTATACCTACTTCATTATATATAATCAATTTTTTGAAAAAACAAAAACCGACTTCAATGTATCATCGAAGTCCAAGGTCAAACATCGATGAAATTTATATGGGACCACTTCGTAGCTTTTTTTTAATGTAACTGAATGAAGAGACGAGCTGGTTGTTTGCCCGATGGTAAGCAATACGCCAGCCCATAACAATAACAGCACCACCCAGAACTTTGTTTTGTAAAATCCTGCGCGGCGCTGCACTGCGCTCGTCACCCTGATACAATTAGCTATTAAGTCTCATAATGCCCAGTAATTTCGCTGGCTACAATGCCCTTCAAACACGGAACACAGTAATGCTTGCGCACTACTCAACTAACAACACCACCTCATTACTTTGTGTTGCAAAATCCTGCGCGGCGCTGCACTGCGCTCGTCACCCTGAGACAAGTAGCTGTTGAGCTACAATGCCCTTCAAACCGGAACACAGTAATGCTCACGCACTACTGCTTGGCGGCTGAATATCTGGCAAAGCGGTGGTACCCACCAAAACGGCCTCTCGCATATGCATGCATTCACATTTTACATTATATGCAGCTTCATCACTAAGGCCAATAAATAGCTATGATTTCCTGAACTTAACCTAAATATGTACCTAAATAAAGACGAGGACAAGTCTACAAACAAATTCTCAAAAAACCGACTTGCCAACCCAAAAATTTGGTATTTGACAATATCACGCTAACATTGGCGGACTAACATAAAATAAAATGTTTGAATAAAATAAAATGTAATAAAATGATTTTCGTAATATTTTACTCTGTGATATTATAATATCACAGTGTAAAATATATAGTACTGGGTATTAGCTCTGACCGTTTGACGCACTTTGCCTTGTTTGTAGTCGGGTAAGAACAGTAAATAAATTTACTCACGTTTTCAACGGGTGCTTCGGGATTTTTACAAATGTTTTTTAAAAAACACTTTATATACTAGCAGTCAATTTACAAATAAAATGATCTTAAGCCAAAATCAAAACACTTACCCTTTAAATGCTTAATTTTGGCAGCTGTTTTCTTCTCGATAGATAAATTGAACGTAATTTTAAATTTTTGTTAAAAGCTCGAAAACAAAAGAACATTTATTTCTTTTTTATTGCCACACACGCGCAGAGGTTAACGTTTTTTCAAACTAATTTCGAATTAAGACTCCTTGCCAAAAGAAAAAAGAAAAATGCGCTTCGATTTTCATGGCGCCAAAACTTTTTTTTAAACACTTCATACTATCCGGTGTTTTTACATTTTTAAATTGCGCGAAAAAATAGTGGCACAGGTCGGAGTTACTATTGATTCTGTTTATTTTTTAATTAAGTAACATCTAATACGACTGAGTGATTTCTTCCGTCTGTATTTAGTTGGCAACTACATCGAAAAGCTGGTGCATCCACACCCAAGGTTATTTTAATCATGCAGCCGTCAGTGTTATATTGAACTTTTATTTAATGTCATTGGTCCGATGAATCGAGTGGCGTGCTGTTTCCTAGTTGCGTGGATGGAAAAGTATCACACGAAGTACCAAATAGAACGTTATGCAATCCAACAGAATGTTTCCATAGTGTTCTGGGTCTGACGCTTTAATGCTAGATAGATACTCAATACTTTATTGCAAACATATGTACACAAAAGTTCTTATTATAGTAGTGAGGTTACATATGACCCTGCTAGGGTACAGCAAATCATAAATTAAAATGGGAGCGGACCAATTTATTCTACAACGTTTTTGTCAGTTACTTATCATTTTATTATTTCATTCTTATAATCATTAAAAAAGTCATTTTAATTATAATAACATTTTTCCATAAGGAATTTTTTTAATTTGTTATTAAATTTTATATATACATAACTATACATACATTAATTTAGGATATCCATGCAAATACATTACTACCCGTAATTTTGGAAGAGTGGGACAAGGTTTATTAGCTGATATGCCTATCTAAGCCCTGTTATTTGTCTTAGATTTTTCATATTTAGCAAATGATTTTTCCAAGAGTTTCTTCGAAAATTCAATTGCTATAATATTTTTTTACAGCTATTTTCTTTTATATTACTTACTAGCGACCCGCCCCGGCTTCGCACGGTTATAATACATATAAACCTTCCTCTTCAATCACTCTATCTATTAAAAAAAACCGCATCAAAATCCGTTGCGTAGTTTTAAAGATTTAAGCATACATAGGGATATAGGGACAGAGAAAGTGACTTTGTTTTATACTATGTAGTGATTTATCAGTAGAAATTTATTTATATTTTGTGTATTGATTACGTGAATTAGTGGACCTTAAATATTTTAATTATTATTCCTACCTCATTTGTAAACATTACAATAAGCTACCGAATGCTCTAATATTAAGTTTTTTTGTACCAACATTTCTAAATGAATAAATAAATTAATATTAATTAATTCCATAGATTATTAATTTTAATAAAATTTATTGAAATTTATTGTTAATGTGCCCGACATACGTTGCAATGCCTCTTTTTTATAAAAACCTTCACACACTTGCTAACAATGTTGTTACAAAGTGACACTGTGGTCTCCGGGATTGTGTGTCTCGTACGTATAAGGTAACTTTTGATTTAGGTCTTGCATGTAAATAATTATAATAACTGTGTACGTCGCCTCGCTAAAAATCAAAATGTAATCCTGCCATTTATTTATTTATATGCATTTTGAAAATAAATTATTTATTATTTATTATTATTATTATTAAAGTTTCATTGCAATAGGATGAATGATTTATTAACGCATAATGCTTCTACGGGACAAACAAAGAAATACCTTTAGTTGATGTATGTTCCTTTCAAAATATTGTACGGTACCTATTTTGTTTTCCACGCCATCTCTTCAGAACCATGTGAACTATAACCTCAAATGAATGTGCAAGTTTCTACCATTAAACATAGTTGCCAGTGTTTAGCACAGATAGCGTTAAAATAAATTTGTGAATTGTTACATACCTAATAGAATAAAATTATGCTAGTAAAGACACCGTAAAATGTTAACAAAATAGAATAATACTAGTATCGATAATAATAATATACTCGTATCCGACTAATTCAAAACATTGTACAGTACCTATATTGCTTTCTGCGCCATCTCTTCAGAATAATGTGAACCTTGAATTAATGTGCAAGTTTCTACCATTAAACATAGTTGCCAATGTATAGCATAGATGGCGTTAAAATAAATTTGTGAAATGTTACATACCAAATAGAATAAAATTATGCTAGTAAAGACACCGTAAAATGTTTACATAATAGAATAATGCTAGTAACGATAATAATAATATACTCGTACCCGACTAATAATAGAGTCTGGTCGTAGATGATACCACTCAATGCTTTTCTAGGTAGGTACACAATAGCACCTTACTTTTAACGGTCGCCAATACCATTTTTCAGTCATGCACCTATACTGCTATAATACAGGTTTAATATCTGAACCTAGTGTTGTTATAGGTATAACCTTGAACCTAGAAGTGGTAATTAAAGTTCTGGGTTGCACAGGAAATTGTTATGGGCAGGCGTGCCGCTTAACACCAGGCGAACGACCTCGTCTCATAACTAAATTCCATAAAAAAACAATATTGACATAGGGAATCAAAATAGGTAGTAGATATTAGTAGACAGATTATTTAGGTACGAAAAAATTCTAAGCTTCATTAAAACTTTAAAGGATTGAATTCAATGTTTGACTCGTTACCACCATCAACAGTCGAAAACAACTTTCCAATCGAGCTTAAAACCTTAAAATCCCTTTTTGCGGAAAATCCCAAATTGAGAGATTTGCGAGCGAGCAGACTCCCGAAATGCATTTACCGTGCTGACAGCGGATAGGTTACTCACGGCCGGGGAAACAAATGAACACCATTTACCACCCTTTTACCTACAATAATGTTCAAGACACATAGAAAACGGGCCAGGGGCGTTCCGTATCGGAGAATTAGAATTTATATGAAACATGTCACATGATCAACAGACAGGTTTAAAAAAAAATCGAGTGAGTGTGGCTCAGTGGGAGCACGTGCGATTTTCGATCCGACGCACCCGAGTTGAATCCCGCTGGCCCCGCACTATTGTTTCTTAAGTTATGTGCGGATTTAACACTCTCTCTAAAAACGGTGAAGTAAAACATCAATCTCATTGATTGATGTTTCAATCAATCAATCAAATCATTTATTGCGAGAATATAGTACATAAAGGTGATAAAATTCTAAAAAATAAGTCCTTACATTCTACCATGACAATGGTGTGCAATAAAATGTCTTACTAATTATTTAAATTACATTAGATCTCATACCTGTGGTGTAAGGGGTCTCAACTAATATCTTCGAGACCCAAGTCAACCTCTTCGACAATTTACCCTTAATATTACACAGTGTAGTTAGCACGAATGTTCGTCGAACCAGAAAGATCATCCAATCAATATTTATGTGAAATAATAATGATTTATATTTTTAAATCAATGAATAAAATCTAATATTTCTGTCATTTTTAATCTGTTCTTCAACTCAAACGAAACAACAATCACAGGGTATGACGTCATTTGAAGGCAAATGCCGTGAGTCAAGCTTGTGTTTATTTTACGTTATTGCTTTTCATAAAATTTATTTTTGCTGATTTTTTCGTTCTTTATACGTTTCGTTCTTTCGTACAATATAGCCCCCGAACTTCACAAAACGTATTTAAATCTCTTTGCAAGTTTTATTTCGAAGAGTTTGTCGTTTTCTACCTTCGTATGACGTCACATGTTTTGAGGTGACCTTTAGCGCGGAAATATTTGAAACATAATAATTAAACATAGTTTTAGGTACTTTTAGAGCGCTATTTAATTTAACTACTATTTTTCATGGCTATATATATATTCCTTATAGTTAATTTAAAACACTTTCTGAAAAGTTGTCGGATTATCATGATTTCCTCCACGACGTGTCCGTCAACGGCGAACCTTGTTAACTTGGATGCGAGCGCAGGTGACTCGCGAAATCGAATTCGGTCTTTAATACCCGGTTGCAGGGTGCTCAAAACAAATGACCAGAACCATGTGGTGTAATTATAGGTTGGGTCGGGTTTTTCTCAGTTGTCGTTTTACGTCCAAATCTTGAAGACGGGTTTTTTCATATGTTCTTATGGCTTTGTCCACTGTGCGACGCAAAAATGACTTGTGCCAATGTCAAATAATATAATCGAGCGTCAAAGGTTACTACTAGTCAATTATCATACAAACTGGTTGACCCACGGATTAGGATAGGTTACTAATTTATTTATTTAATTTTAGAGCGAGTGTGGCTCTGCGGGAACTCGTGCGCCTTTCGATCCGACGCACCTGGGTTCGAATCCCGACTCGGCCCTGCACTAATGACTTATAGTTAAATGCAGATTTTGCACGCTCGCTCTAAAACGGTGAAGGAAAACATCGTGATGAAACCCGCTTACGCGCTTTGGAGTGGTAGGCTCTGGCCGTGGTTGTAATACCACCCACTGAACAAAGCCATGCCGTCAAGCGACCTAGTCGTGTTTCGGGATGGTGTTCGGTGAACCATCGGAGAGACGGGTCTGAGCAGCCGCTCAACTGCCGCCTCTCTCTAGATCTATGTGCTCCATCTTAGGCCACATCATCGCTTCACATCAGGCGAGATAGTAGCCAAACATAGATCTATAAAGTGAAAAAAAATAATCTAACAAGAGTCTTTCAGACGGTCTCAGTTATATAC
This sequence comes from Petrophora chlorosata, assembly GCA_951640565.1. Taxonomy (NCBI): domain Eukaryota; kingdom Metazoa; phylum Arthropoda; class Insecta; order Lepidoptera; family Geometridae; genus Petrophora; species Petrophora chlorosata. The sequence continues at coordinate 16,562,269 of OX621197.1, forward strand.
AGACATATCTTATTTATTATGGCATTGATTTTATGTTTTAAATTTTAAACAGATTCCTGTCCCAACAACATTTTTCTTCTTTCTTCTTATAAATCCTTATAAAGATTGAATTGTAATACTTTTCACTCATATAGAATGTCTCGCCAAATCCGTGAAAATGTTCGATAAACGATATGACACTGTGTGTCATCTGTAACCGTTTGTGGATTTTCGCGATTTTCGGGTTTGCCACTCACTTGGAATTCGCAATTCGAGCGAAATCATTGCTTTTTGCTGACTGAAGGATTAAATTCATGAGTATTTATCATTCCATGATAGAGAAAATCCAGAGTAAAAGCAAAATTCAAAACTTGCCTGGAAAAGATTGCTCTTAGCGATAAGAACAGCTAATAGAGTACGTATATAGTTCTTTATCCAAAATGTATAACGGAGCTCACAGAAAGTATATTCAAATTTATCGACAAGTAAAGATTACTTCTTATAGGAAAGCATAGTATACTATTCGTAATTATATAGAAGACAAAGATGCTTGGAACATTCCACTTCTGCAAAGTAGCCAACATGAAAAACATAAACCCAAAAAATTTTTACAAAATCTCTAAAAATGTTTCTCAGTTTCTTGCCGTATCCTCTGAGTAGTGGTTCTTTTTTCGATTTGGTGGTAGTCATGGTTATAATTTGACGTCCATAAGTGCGTCTGTGATGCCAAAAATATGATCGAAGCCAAAACTGAATAAAGAGATTTTCATTTGATTTGTAGGTACGATTTTCTTTCAATTTTGTTTGCAACGTTCTATATAACTCGTAACCTAGAACATCTTCCTTTTGCTAAATTTAATTTCTTTTTTTATGAAACTGAATGACGAGACGAGCTGGTCGTTTGCCTGATGGTAAACAATACACTAGCCCATAACAATAACAGCACCACCCAGGGCTTTGGTTTGCAAAATCCTGCACGGCGCTGCACTGCGCTCATCACCCTGAGACAATTAGCTGTTGAGTCTCATAATTCCCAGTAATTTCAATGGATACAATGCCCTTCAAACCGGAACACAGTAATGCTTCCGCACTTGCTTGGCGGCTGAATAACTGGCAAAGCGGCATGCCTAATCCGGTGTAAAAAAAAACACTCTACTCACTTCTTACAACGATAAGGTTCTTTCCACTTCGCTTTCCAAAGAGTTTTATCGATATGGATAGTTCCTCGCTCCTCTTTCACTTTATCACTATGATCTCTTAACAAAACCATTACGTGTCAAAGAACACGTGTTTATCAAAGCGATCGCGGGTGTATAGTCAACTAGTGCTTTGCATTCAAAACACTAGTAACATATTTCTGCAATGGTGGTATTCTGAACCAATATTCTGTTTATTTATTTATCAATGTCAGCCTATTATGTCCCACTGCTGGGCAAAGGTCTCTTCCATCTCCTTTCAAACATCTTTGTCTATAGGTATTTCCATCCATCCGGGTCTGAAGGTTTCGAGATCGTCACGCCACCTTTTTTACAGGCATTTATTGCAATGTTTGTTTGTTTCGGTCAAACCTTGCAAGTTGAATCAGAACCACTTCCTCTTATCCTACGTAGTTGAAATTTTGCGTAGCTGTCAAATTCCGATGACAATACAATGTTATGGTGACAGCCAGCTGATCTGATGATGGAGACGGAAGGTGGGCAATGGAACTCCTTGACGCGTAATCGTAAACTACTAGTGCTTGGGCTCATTTTAATCTGCTCGCGGTTTCGAGTACAAATTTGTTAAAAGCTTGTCTTGAAAAATATATTTTTTAACAAAAACTTGTTTTAAAGAGCGAATGCCTGCATTACAAAAACAAATGTCATAAGATAAAACCATTTGACAACCCTAAAACTAGCGCATAGATAGCCAAAACTAATGCTCGGAAATAACAGGGCGGAAACTAGATAATAATATATATATTTGAGATAATGATATACTTGTTAGATAAAAAATTCATAAAAATCCGTTACGTGAAATGAAATGAAATAAATTTATTTCTCTAAACATGGGTACAGATAAAGATGTTGAGATTTGTTAGGTATAGGTTCCATCATGTTCTACCTTTCGGTGTACAAATATTAATAAGCATTAATTTAATATGCCGCCTCTCTCTAGATCTATGTGCTCCATCTTAGGCCACATCATCGCTTCACATCAGGCGAGATAGTGGCCAAACATAGATCTATTAAGTGTAAAAAAAAAAATACTTGTCAAAATTTAATTTAATGGTGCACGTGCTACTGGTGCATGCCTTTCGAAGCAGTAAATACGTATCTATAAATCTATTCGTACCTATGAGTTGAGACTATCATGCCGTATTAACACAGTACTTACCACAGAAACTAAAGGAGGTTTGCTTTGGTACGCACATTCGCTTTCTACTGCCATTAAGAGTTCGAGAGATGGGATTCTTACCTAACAGCTATACATTTTATCCAAAAAGAAGTCTACTTCAATTCTGCTGTATCTTCGAAGTCCAAGCTGGAATATCGGTTAAATTTATATGGTACCACTTCGTAGCTATACTGAACCCAATGCAAAGAATTTTCCAATTTGGTTATAATAACGGAGTTCTGAGGCAACAAACATAAAAATAGATACAATCGAATTGAGAACTTCCTCCTTTTTTAACCGACTTCAAAATAGAAGGTTCTCTATTCGATTGTTTTTTTATGTTTGTTATCTCAGATCTCCATCATTCATGAACCGATTTGGAAAATTCTTTTTGCGTTGGGTTTAGTAGAGCTATGACGTGGTCCCATATAGATTTCATCGATTTTTGACCTTGGACTTGATGATAAAACGTATACTTGTTTGAAGTCGGTTAAAAATAGGTTATACTAATTAAAAAATATATTATTATAATTGTTTGTGGTATCGTGAATAAGCAGCTCGACTGAAGCTAAGTATTTGTGCGGTATCTGGGTGTTCTGGAACCATAATCCTCAATGGTTCCCTAGATAGAGAACAAATCAAATCCGCTATTTATTTATTATGCGCCTTTTAAATTTTGATCGGTTAAATTTTATTTTATTTTAGTGCAGAATGCCCCACTATCGAATCAGCTCCCCTCATTGGGACTGCATTACGGCCACTATTATAGCACTACGATGAAATTGATGACCCCTCATTCGGTACGTAGTTGAATTTTACTAAGCACTATGTACTCTATATGTACATATAGAAAGAAAGAAAGAAAAACCGTTTATTCGGTACACGACAAACAAACAATAAAAAATATAAAACTTAAATAGTAAATATATGTGCCGAATGGGCTCAGCTCAGCATAAAATGCCAAGAGTTTTACACAACTCGGCGCTAATTTTCCGCTGATACCCGTTTTGCTATAGGAACAGTGAAAAATGTACTGTACATATCATATACCTAGGTCCTATAAATGAATAAATACAGTAGTCATATGTAGCCTAGATAGTGGCTACATATTTGAACCTTTTGGGTTCGAGACGTTAGGACCGTAAGGACCGGGGGGCATACAGTTTTCGAAGATATATCAAAACTTCTTGTCGAAGCAACGCGTGACCGAAATGCTGGCCTATATTTTGGCCAAAGGATAAGCATTGCCATTCAACGTGGCAATGCTGCCAGCATTTTGGGAACGTTGCCCACTGGTAGTGGTTTATTAGATTAGATAAGTTATTAATATTCTTAATTTGTTTTTGTTTGTGTTTTTTAATTATCTGTGTGATTCAATAAACGGGATGAATTGCTTAATAGTCATTCATAATGATAAAATAAAACGTATGGTCATCGTGAAATATCACAGTGGACACAGGAACTACATGACCTCATACCACCATTCCATCATAGGACAACCAGACGCATGGCTATGCGACATCCATACATGGTAGACATCCCCCCTGTACGAACAAAACGTTTTGCTTGCACGTTTATTTTACGAACAGCTAAGGAGTGGAACTTATTGCCAACGTCTGTGTTTCCTGACAACTACAACCTGGGAGTCTTCAGATCGAGATTGAACCGGTATCTTCTAGGCAAGCGTGTTACGCGTGTCATCACTCACCATCAGGGCCGTAATTCACTATGACAACTTGACCATTCCTTGCTTCGAGGTCACGTCGATTCCCTCATTAATAAACGACATCTGCGAAATTTGTAGTCTCTATGACGCGTCATAGATAATCATATAAATGAATATATAAATGCGTTATAGAGATGGTGTCTATTAATGAAGGAATCGACGTGATCTCGAAGCAAGGGATCGACAAGTTGTCATAGTGAATTGAAGCCCTGGTGAGATAATGGTCAAACGCAAGCCCATAGTAAAATACCATTTCGAAAACACCTTGGAAGAACTCCAAATTGCTTATGTGAAGGTACATAATTACGCAATATCAACTAGCCAAATAAGTTTAAGAACCTTATTGAGTAAACTAGCTTTTTCCCGCGACTTTGTCTGCGTAGACGACGGAGAAAGCCCATACTCCATAAACCATTTTACCAAGACCTCTCCATTACATAAGAATGCGTACTACGAAGAGGTCAAGTTGTATCTTCGTAGTCACCCAACCGATTTTGATGTGACATACCGCGTAATCTAAGTTAGGACGTATGGTGCCAAACACTGACAACCAAATTAAATTTTGTTCAGCAGATGTCGAGTCTATAGATAACAAACATTCAAAGTTATAATTTTTTAATAGTAAAGATGATTTAAATGATTTATCTTCTTTGTATTTTTTTCCTTCTCTCACCATTGACCAAACACAGACGACAATTGGAAAGAATTTTGCTATCCTCGAAATATTTTTATTTTCTTAGGTCGACCTTTCCCGAAAACCATGATCTCACTGCAACCCCCATCAATATTTTCACATGACAGCATATCGGTGAACAATTTCCACTGGATTTTAGATAAATGCCGGCACCGAAGCGAGGGAGGAGGGTATCAAATAAAATGTCACGCTCCGATGGATCGAGATACGCGTGAAGATGAATGATCTTGGGAAACTGATTTATACTGTGGCCAAATTTTATTTTCTTTAATGCTGGCAATATGGTCAGATGGTTTTTGGCATGTTAGAAGGCAATCTAGTGAAGAACGAGTGAAATTCGATGTTGGAGAGGTTAATTCCTGCCCTGGGCCCTAATTCACTATGACAACTTGGCGATTCCTTGCTTTGAGGAAACGTCGATTCCTCCATTAATAAACGACATTAACATATATGATAAACATATGAATGCGTCGTAGAGATGTCGTTTATTAATTAAGGAATCGACGTGATTTCGAAGTAAGGAATCGCCAAGTTGTCATAGTGAATTGGGGCCCTGCTAAGAATCTGAAAGAGTGACTTGATTGTCACCTGCCATTGGATAAAAAAATTAAGATCTAGCTTCTTTTTCTCGTGTCGGTGTGTCAAGTGAACCTTCTTGTCGAAGCGTGGTAGGAGCTGTAAGGCCTCCGACATGGTCTAACGACTGTTGTGCCAAGACTAAAACTGGGACCGACGGCAGCACGGATAGCACTTAGATGTAAATACCACACAAACAGTCATTTATCCAAGTAGTGATCGCGGCGAAAGTTGCTTAACCCAGTAGATTATTAACAAATGGGTAGCGCTACAAGACGTAGCTAATCTTCCTCGAGAAAAATACGCCCAATAAATACATACGCCCAATGATCACATACATAGATCCTGGATCCTAACTAGGACTCCTGTATCTGGGAAACCAGGAATTACGAGGACTACGGTCCCACAGCACGCAACAAATGCTTGCGGTTTTTTTTCTGTGCAGGTCCCGTCGCGGGAATCGAACCAGAAACCTCAGTGATATATAAGATTTGAGCCAAACTGCCCAATCACTTCACCACAGAGGCTGACAAAGATGAAGATTAAGATTAGGTAAGTATTAATAATGAAGTACTTAAATTTATGAAAATATTTTAATGTAAGTTTGACAAAATACTCATCTAAGTAGGTAGTTTACGTGATTTCTATCAGAAGGAAGAAGTATATCAAATATTGCAGTCTGAGCCCACAGTGGGATTGAAGACTGAGATAGTATGAATGTAACATGACCTTTTCTCTACAGAGTATACCAATCTACATTGCCTACCTTCCCATCCCATTGATTTATACTAATACTAGCTTTTTCCCGCGACTTCGTCCGCGTGGATGATAGAGGAAGCCCCTCTATCTTGTCGTTAAAGTATCTAAATTTTGAGATTTTTTGATAAACAATTATTTTATCTGTCGCAAAAAATATTTTTCTTAATAAAAAGTATCCTATGTTACTTCTAGTACCTCCAAGAATATGTGTACAAAGTTTCATGATGATCGGTTAAGTAGTTATCGAGTGAAAGCGTATGTAACAAAAAAACTTACATTGACATTTATAATATTCGTAGGGATGTACTTATTGTCTATTAGTAATTCATTACACTGTCAACAGCTATTTAAATAAATATTATTAATGTTCAGGTAATTATGTAGGCTACAGGCAGGAGGATGCAAAGGAAACCAAAATGCTTTGGTTCTACATTTAATTAAATATAAAAACTACATTTTAAGTTCCTACATGCTAATTAACTTAATGGGTGACAGAGGCGATGTGAGAACCAGAAGTGACGGTGTGGGGGAAAGCTATATAATTTAAAATGTTAGAAAGAGAGGGCATGATCTGCTGCGTCGGCGCCTTGTGACTCGCTCCTGCGGGCAGTTGATATGCATCACGACGTCATACGTAACAAGGTTATTTTTATTTTTCTTAAATCTATTTGTTTTTACAATATTTCTATAAAAAAATAAACAAAAGTATTATAAAAAATTCTAAACCTAGAGTGCCGCCGCGGCAGCGGGGCAGGACCCAAACTACCGGTCAGGGCTGCGGAGTGAGGAACCTCATGACGATACGGGCAGTGTCAAGCATCTGCCTTCTGTATCTGATCCTTAATCCAACCGTCTAGCGAGACCCTCTATATTATTATAACTTGCCTTGTTTGTCCCACTGCAGGGACATAAAGACTATAGGTACTTAACTAAAACATGATTCATTCCTTGCTATCATGCTCAATGCGCGCCGGAAATGTTAATGATAATTATAAATACTGCAACACAATTGAACTTTAATTTCCATAGTTCTGGTACTTATTTTTTTTATGGAACTGGGTAATGACATGAGCAAGTCGTTCGCCTAATGATAAGCGCCACGCCTGCCCATAACAGTTGCCGCACCAACCAGAATTTTATTTTGCGAAATCCTGCGCGACAGTGCACTGCTCTCGTCATTCTGAGACAATTGTCTCATAATGCCTTGTAATTTCGCTGGCTACGATGCCGAAACGGAAACACAGCTATGTTTGGATACTACTGCTTGGTGGCAGAATAACTGGCAAAGCGGCGACAGATGGCAATGCAACAATGATTTACCAAGCAACTAAACAATAGCTTAAAAAAGCTAGTAAGGTTCAATATCCCTAAACTAGCAGGTAAATAATTTATTCATTTACTGAGAAGCTTGTAATCGCTCATTTACTAATATTATATAATCATCGCCAGTCCATCACGTGCCCACTGTTGGGTCACGGGCGTTCTCTTATAGAGAGAGTATGGACCATAATCCACCACGCTGGCCCAGTGCGGGTTGGTGGATGTCACACATGTCCTTGAAATTTTGTGATTAATTTTTAGACATGCTGGTATTCCGGTTTCCTTACGATGTTTTCCTTCACCGCGAGTGTTTAATTCGCAAATAAGAAAGTCAGTGGTGCGAGGCCAGCGGGTTTCGAACTCGGGTGCGTCGGATATAAATTCGCACGTGCTACTACTGAGCCACAATTGCATTGTACCATGAAACTAAACAATAGCTTTAGATAAGCGGTAGCGGTAGTGGAGAAGACATATATACCTACACACAAGTAACCAGATGCTTACTTTGACCTTTGTATACGTTATATGCCGGTGTTAGCATATATCTTAATTTTTAGTTGAACTCTTAATGGCAGTAGAAAGCGAATGTGCGTACCAAGACCTCCTTTGGTTTTTGTGGTACTATAAACATATGTTTGTAGAATACTTCTTGTTTTATAAATGAAAAAAAAAACAAACAGAAGGCTTGTCAGGTTCAATATCCATAATTTAATCCATTTATTTAATTCAGGCAATATTAACATAATACTTAGAAGTAAGCTGAAAGATCTACTTATACTCAATGAGCTATGGAGAGAGCTATGCTTGGGATTTCTTTGCGAGATAAGTTCCAGAATGTGGAAACCCGCAAAAGAACAAAGGTAACCGACATAGCTCTCAAAATTAGCAAGTTGAAGTGGCAATGGGCCGGCCATATAGCTCGTAGAACCGATAACCGTCGGGGTAAAAAGATTCTCGAGTAGCGACCACGGGCCGGAAGGCGGAGCGTAGGACGGCCCCCCACAAGGTGGGCAGACGACCTGGTAAGAGTCGCGAGAGCCGCTGCATACATACAGCGAGCAACCGCTGGTTGTGGCGATCTACGGGGGAGGCCTATGTTCAGCAGTGGACGTCTTCCGGCTGATGATGAACTTAGAAGTAATCGCATCAGTACCTTACAGACTAACATACATATTTATATTTTATAAAATTCATAAGAAACACTGTTATTGAGCACGTAATATCGTCGCGCCGCTTTGAAGACTGGTGGTGTCTCGTAGACTGCCTCTGAATTTTCTCTACAGTACACCCTTAGGCCAAAAGTAATACCCAAACCTAAACCAGTAGTACGGCCTAAACTAGTAATTTATTTATTTACTTGGAAACTTGTAATCACTCATTTACTAATTATTATGTAAGATAGATATTAACCAAATGAACTTATCAGTCACCCTCAGTTCAGTCCATTCTGAGACTTCGATATGTCAACATCACGTTAAAATTGTATTAGTTTATTTGCAATTTAATAATGTAATTATTTTAGTGCAGTGTTTTGTGTTTTATGTGTGAAACTCTACAATGAATTGAAAATAGTCGATGCTAAGCAAATATTAGTGTCAAACTCGTTATTGATTCTGCTCAAGACCCACAAAAATGAAGTTTAGATTTATTGAATGATCTGTAGTTTTAAAACTTTGAACCAATCCCCTTATCTTCTTTTGTGCTCAACGCAAAAGTATAAAAGCTTTTGAGTTCTATGTTAAAAAAAAACTTAGTGAACTAAAGTGAAAATGTATTACAAAATTGTATTAGTGGTTGTGTACGTTGTATGTGTGAGTGGAAGTGGTATTTATCATGAAAACACTAAAGTGACATTTAGCCCCGACATGGATTCGGAGTTTTTTGGATTTTCAGTAGTGTTAAATCGTTATGGGTATGTACTCTGTCTCTTGAACCTAAAAGCCACGGTTCAAGCAGCCTTACACATCGGAAATGCTTCTGGCATTGCAATTGTTCAAAGACTGTACTGCTTCCGTCCGCCTCTGCTTGATTGCCATTACATTAAAACAATATATTTCAAACCTCAGTCGCATTTTAGGAATTGGGTTTCTTACATGCACATACAATTAATAAATAAATAATCTACACTAATTTTATAAAAAGGGCAGATTTGAATTATTGTATGTTTGTAACGAATAAACTTAAAACCTACTGGACTGATTTCAAAAATTCTTTCACTTATAGAAAGCTGCATTAGTGGCTATGTTTATTATGTCGACGCGAACAAAGTCGTGAGCGGTTGCTAGTAATAAATAATTACGCTCATCGATCACATACATAGATCCCGGTCCATAACTAGGATTCCCTGTATCTAGAGAACCAGAAACTATGAAGACCACAACACCCAGACACACAAACATTTGTTTCGTCGCGGAAATCGAATCCGCAACCTCAGTGGTGTATGAGATTTGAGCCAATCTGCCCAACGAATACACCACAGAGGCTGTCAAAAAACAATTTACTTACCTATTTATTTTACAGCCTGGTGGTAGGCGCTCCGAAAGCTAAGAGCAGAGAGAGGCTCAACTCTGTGACAGCTACTGGACTTGCTTTTAACTGTAGCTTGAACGATTTGGATTCCAGTGGTTTAGACCCTAAACACGTCATATGCAACCCTTTCGGCCTTGGACTTAGAAGTAAGTTCGCCCAATTTCTTATCGATCATATCTAAGTAGTAAGTAGGTGAATTATTATTTCTAAAAGTCTATGCCGTACCAGTAATACTAAAAAAATAACCGGCCAAGTGCGAGTCGGACTCCCGCACGAAGGGTTCCGTTCCATTATCTATAAATACGGCAAAAATATCATGTCTGTTGTATGGGAGCTTTATTAAATATTTATTTTGTTCGGTTTTTTTAGTAGGTATTTGTTGTTATTGCGGCAACAGAAATACATTATCTGTGAAAATTTCAACTATCTAACTATCACGGTTCATGAGATACAGCCTGGTGACAGACGGACATACAGACAGAGAGACTGACGCACTGGGGAGTCTTAGTAATAGGGTCCCATTTTACCCTTATCCTACGCGGTATGGAACCCTAAAAACTAAACTAGCTATGTGCAGTGACCCAAAGTGAGTCTTGGCCTCCGACATTAGAAGACGCCACTTCAGTCTGCTTGCGCCAACTCCTGCCATTTCTCGACCTGGAAGTCACGCAAGTCCTTCTCCACTTCGTCCTTTCAACGGTACTTGGGACAGCCTACTGGTCGTCGGCCACTCGGTTGCCCCAAATACGCTCGCTTCTCAGCCAGTTCTTTACCTATTCTTTCCAGGTGGCCGAGCCAGTGAAGTCTGCGTGCTTTTATTTCGCCTATATTTGGCTCGGCCACTAGATCTTCCCTCCACGTTACTTTCTTAGCCTCCATGTTCCGTCCTCCTTCCTTACAAGGCCTAAGAGTCTTCTTAAAACAGTCATACTAGGGGTAAAAGTTTGTGTTGGTCTAAAGTTATACCATTAATTCCAATGTCTCTGTATATTAATTACAATGTCGTAACGTTTACATCATAATTGTTTTTTTTTTAATTTAGACTACTTACTAAAACGAAAATGACTTCTTACAAGGAGAAGCAATTGGACAAACCATTGACCAATAAAGGCCTAAAGATACACACAAATGCTCCAGTTTACTACAAATTAGCAGCGTACCCAAGATGCTGGCAGTATTGCCCCGTATAATACTCTCAACAATGCTTTTTTAAATAACTAAATATGATATTTAAAGTATCTAAATGGTAAGTTTTTACTTCGGTTTGTATCAATTATGACTTGTTACAGGGGGTTTTAGATTAAACACAGATAGCTTCTTCAGAGACGACATGTGGTATGGAGCGAGCATTGCATCTCTGACCGATGAAAAATTATTGGTAAGTTATGCAAATGATAAAGGATGACAACGAAACAACTGGATGAAAACAACTCGAATTAGTAATTCGAACTCGGCAAATAAATATTCAAATGCCAAAAGTTTCAACGCCCATGCACATGTTAATTTTGGGAGTGTAGGTATAGATCTCAGATAAAGTATTTGGCTGTCTACTCGAAGGTATAGATAGATATCTTGTCTGTTTAAGACTCATCAGGTGCGGTAACTGCCTCACGACAGCCAGACTACTCTAAAGAAGGTCTAACGACCGAGATGAGAGAACGACCTGTGTTTCCGGATAGCTATTATCTGGGTGTCTTTAAGACAAGAGTGAACAGGTTTCTTCTAGGCGAGCGTGCTACATCTTCGACCGCATCGTCACTTAACAACAGGTGAGATAGCGGTCAAACGCAAGCCTATAAATAATAAAAAAAAGAGATATAGCCCTTTTTTCGTTAGTTGTAAACAAACAAAAACGTCGTCCACTTCTATGTTCTTCTTCTTTCTGTTTATTCGCATAGTACTTTTTAATATGACATAGATCTTGGTCACTAAGCAGATAGAATTCCTTGAACATATGTACCTTTAACTTCCTTGGGATCGTCCATTAATCATGTGAGGCTCGAAGAGGTGGGGGGGGGGGGGGTTGTAGTGAGTGGGTGTCTGTCTGGACTCATCACGGTGCTTACATTGTACCAAAAATTACACGTGATTTTGGGTAAAGGGGGAGTCTAAAACCTCACCACGTATTATCAGGGAGGGACGGGGGTTTTGAAAGTTGCTAAAAAACATCATATATATTTATGAAAAAAAAAGATCCCACGATACCTAGACATGATAGGTAAAACAGATTTTTCTATGCACAAACATTTACACCGTAGCGTAGTGTACTTTTTATGAACTAATTTCAGATCTGCGCGCCAAGATTTACTGAACCCTACAGCTCGAAACATCTGCTTGCACATGGAGTGTGTTCCCTTCGGAAGAGAGACAGAGATAGTCTAATCTATCCACTAAGCGAGAAAGGTTTGCACAACATACAGATTATTAGATCCTAGGTACCTAGATACTGGTGCTAGGTATCTTGTATGCGCGAGGCTGTCTGATGGTTAGGTATCGCCACTTAGCCAGTTTTTCCACGCAGATTTTGCAGAATGACTGGCAAAACGATTTTTTACGCCTAATAGATCTATGTTTGGCCACTTTCTCGCCTGATGTGAAGCGATGATGTGGCCTTAGATGGAGCACATAGATCTAGAGGGAGACGGCAGTTGAGCGGCTGCTCAGACCCATCTCCCCGATGGTTTACCAAACATCATCCCGAAACACGACTAGGTCGCTTGACGGCATGGCTTTGGCTACGATGGTACCAACCTATTCTAACTTCCCAAATAAACATGCCAATTTCGTTTATAGGCATTGTAGTTCGTGGAACTTCAGTAAAAGGTCAGTTGTGATATCATAATGAGTCTCTAGCTAATGACTCGGTATCTGAGTCAGTCATATTTTCTGCATAATAATATCGCTTTTTCGATTTATATACATAAGTGGGTAGGTACTAACTACAAAAAGATAAAAACAGGGTCAAAGTGGGCTTTTTGTCATATACCTAATAATAGGGGAATTTATTACTACTGGAATGTGATACGGCGACTAAAAATATAATTTTGTTTGTTGACGTTTATGTACAGACACCTACCTAAACAGTCACACTATACATATATTTTTGAGCGAGCGGGATCGCACTGCAATTCTTATGAGCAGGCGAACGACTTGCTTGTGTCATCATTTAGTACCTACTATATAAAAAAAAAAACTCCGTATCTATGTTTCATTTTTACCGACAAAAAATCGGTGACAGATTGTTTGACGTGTCCGGCAGCCTTATACCTACTAAATATCTTCAATGAAAGTAGAATGACTCAAATAAAGTTTCCAATGATGACAGCATTCGGGTTCAACTCCCGCTGCCACCCCGCTTTTATTAAAAATTTTTTTTTCATCATCATCATCAACCCATCATGTTCCCACTGCTAGGACACAGGCCTTCTGTCATAGAGTATGGGCCATAATCCACCACACTGGCCCAGTTCGCGTTGGTGGAAGTCACATGTCCTTGAATTTTTATGATTATTTTTGGACATGCCGCTTTGCTTGACGTTTCCTTCATCTTTTTTAGAGCGAGCTTTTAGATTCAATTCGAACTCGGGTCAGATCGAAAGTTGCACGTGCCACCACTGAGCCACACTCGCTCTATTTTTTTTTAATATGCCTTATTCATGACGGTTTCAGCTCGGCAAGCCTTCATGACGGACGGCAAGAGACGCGAGTACGGCGAGTACGGATCCCACCTGAACTTCTACGCATACGGACAGGCTGGCATGTCTTTGAAGGTTGTAGATGACAGCAGAGTCATCATCGGGGCACCTGGACTTCTGCAGTGGACAGGTACTTTCTTATAAACATGTATAGATAAGATTTTAAATAATAAGGAAGAAGAAAAATGATATTGCTCAGGCAGGGATCGGACCTGCGTCTTCGGAATACCGTCCCGACGCCTTAGCCACTGGGCCACCGAGCCAACTGCTCGAGCAACCAAATTTCCTCTATCCTTCTTACATCGTCTTACGGGGATGATTCTACGTTATCTGTCGTCAATGTTTACATTGATCAACCGAACAAGTCTAATATTACAATTAGCAACATGTTCTAATGATAACGATAATAAAGAAAAAAAATGATTAAATGATTCCTAATTATTTAAAATCTTAAGATTTTCGCCTAGCATGCGCTAATGCATTAAATATCAGAAATATAAAGGTAAGTTGTCATTTCACGTTTTTGGAAAACAAATACCTTAATATATTAATAATACTAGCCCTCTGCGCCGCGTCTTTGAATTCGTTTTAGTTATTTGCTAAGAAAGTGTTCGTTTTAGTTATTCCCTAAGAAAGTGTTCGTTTTAGTTATTCCCTAAGAAAGTGTTCGTTTTAGTTATTCCCTAAGAAAGTGTTCGTTTTAGTTATTCACTAAGAAAGAGTTCGTTTTAGTTATTCGCTAAGAAAGTGTTCGTTTTAGTTATTCGCTAAGAAAGTGTTCGTTTTAGTTATTCCCTAAGAAAGTGATCGTTTTAGTTATTCCCTAAGAAAGTGTTCGTTTTAGTTATTCCCTAAGAAAGAGTTCGTATTAGTTATTCCCTAAGAAAGTGTTCGTTTTAGTTATTCCCTAAGAAAGAGTTCGTTTTAGTTATTCCCTAAGAAAGAGTTCGTTTTAGTTATTCCCTAAGAAAGTGTTCGTTTTAGTTATTCCCTAAGAAAATGTTCGTTTTTCGGGATACAAAATATTCTATGTCCTACTCCACGAGCAAACCAAATTTCATCCATATCCTTTCAGTTGTTATTGAATTATGTGGTACAAAAACACAATACAATACAATAACGCTTAATTGCATTGTAAACCTGGTCTTTCAACCCCCTTCTCATAAAGAAATTTATAAAAAGAATGCTTATAATATATGTAGTTCTTTATGTAACAGGCTACTAAAGGACATTCAATTAATAGAAGGATATAAATTTAAGAAATGTTTAAGTGACTGACTCTTGTCTCATTGTTTCTATGACATTAAAGAAATTATAAATTGTAGTGACATTCATAAATAAATATTTAGCAATCATAAATATTGAGCATAACTGTGTTCCGGTTTGAAGGGCATTGTAGCCAGCGAAATTACTGGGCATTATAAGACTCAACAGCTAATTGTCTCAGGGTGACGAGCGCAGTGCAGCGCCTCGCAGGATTTTGTAAAACAAGGTTCTGGGTGGTGCTGTTATTGTTATGGGCTGGCGTATTGCTTTCTATTAGGCGAACGACTAGCTCGTCTCGTCATTCAGTTACATAAAAAAAAATATTGGACGTCTGCATGCAGACTGATTACAACGACTATTGTACTCTGTAACACCTTTCTAGGAATAATATGTATCTACCAATAGGTAATGTAATCTAGCAAATAAATAATTATTATTCCTATTTCTATTGAAAAAAAAAGGGAAAAAATATTTATTAGGTAAAATAAAAGAGGCAAAAGTACATTTACTTATATGGAGCACCTGGTCCTACACTAGGCTCGAACCCGTACTATAGGAGCCAGGACTCTTCCGTCGGGGGTACATCAAATATAATGCCTTAAAATTAGAATCAATTATTATTCTTATTCATACGAAGTAAACACATAATACAAAAAATATACAAAACAACGGGCGGCCTTATCGCTTCGAGCGATTTCTTCCAGACAACCTTACACATACACTCTCCTACACACAGAATATAATGTTGCGGAAAGTTAATTTTTGATTTGATTTCAGGGGGCATTCTACAATATATTTACAGTCCGCAAGAATCAAGCTCTTATTTCAGCAAACAAGTAATTACCAACCCGTACTACACTCAGGAATTAGGTCCGGATGACTACTTTGGTAAGTAGCTTCATTATCATCGACTTCATGATTCCAATTGAAGAGCGAGTGTGGCCCAGTGGGAGCACGAGCGACTTTCGATCCGACGCACCCATGTTCGAATCCCGCTGGCCCCGCACCACTGACATTCTTAAGTTATGTCTGTGGTTATGTGCGGATTTAACACTCGCTCTAAAAACGGTGAAGTAAAACATCGTGAGGAAACCGGCATGTTCAAAAATTAATCACAAAAATTCAAGGACATGTGACATCCACCAACCCGCACTGGGCCAGCGTGGTGGATTATGGCCCAAACTCTATCTATGAGAGAAGGCCCGTGTCCCAGCAGTGGAGACGTAATGGGCTGATGATGATGATGATGACTCATGATTCCATGATTTCATGACAAACTCAGCAAAATATTAAGAAACTTAGTGTGAAAAAAAATTGACATTAAAAAAATAAGCCCAACGATCAAGATCAAGACACAAATCCTGGCTCCTTATTAGAATTCCCTGACGACAGCCAGACACGAAACAAACGCTTGCGCGTTTTTTTCTATGCTAACTTCTTTACTAACATTTGTTCCGTCCCGCTTATCGAACCCGCAACCTCAGTGGTGTATGAGATTTTAGCCAAGCTGCCCAACTGCCCAAGACCACAGAGGCTGTCATCTGGAACATCTGCACAAATTTACACAATTTTACAAAAAATCTTTAACACCGCTTCCTACATCGCTTTGTTTCGTTACCTATCCACAAAAATTCAAATCTTGAACTTTGAATGGATCCAGGGCATTACTTCTCATACACCTTTATTAACACCGTTCTAACACTGACAAAACAGAAAAGAAAATTGTTTAAATTTACTGCAGGCAGTATCAAAACGCATGTACCATGTTTCAGGATACAGTGTTGAAGCTGGATTCTTTCTACCTTTCGCTGATACATTGTTCGTGGGGGGAGCACCTCGAGCTATGAAAGGGTACGGACAGGTTGGTAAAACTAAATTAATAAAACCCATAATAATTATATCATTTTCTATCAGACAATCAAGAAGCATACTGATTCTAAAAAAGAAGTTATAATAGGGCAGAGAACTTCAGTTCTTCTATTGTGCTATTTGTACTCTGTAAAGAAGAAACTCACTGATTGAAAACCATATTCAATCTAGCGATACTGAAAGGTGATATAAATGCAAGCGCAGTGGAGCGCCGCGGAGGATTTTAAAAGACAGATCTGGGTGGTGCTGCAACTGTTATGGGCAGGCGTTTTGCTTACAGGCGTTTTGGTGAACGAAAAGTTTTTCACCAGTCAATCCATGTAATTTAGCGACCACGCTAAATTTCATAAAAAATCTAATCTCTTGAATTACGAATACGTGCTTTTCCGTTGTCTCAATTCTCCAAATTGGAGGAAACACCAAGACTTTAAAAGTTGCAATTTAAGGCAAAAAAGATTTCATTTTGCAGGTGCTAATTTTTGAACCGGCTGTACGTGAGCAGAATCCTCTTAAAGTTAAAGCGAAAGTCCATGGTCCTCAACTAGGCGCATACTTCGGAGCCAGTCTTTGCTGCTTGGACATAGATGGAGATGGATCTACAGACTTGCTGCTCGTTGGAGCTCCCAATTATGTGACGAAAGATGGCGGTTTACCTTATGATCAAGGGGCTGTGTTTGTTTACAGAAACGAGCCAGGGGTAAATTTGTATAGATTTTATACCTTTTTTGATACTGAAAGAGCGGGGTCGAAAAGACAAGTAAAAGAAAGGATAGTCAATTGCTTGTCCTTTCGTCAAATCTGATTTATTTTGATATTGTGGTTGTCCTTGGCAGATTGGTATAAGTAATCTCTGCCCAGGGTACGCCAAATGCTTAATATATAATCAATGATTAAAAAGTGAAAGAAAGATCTGAAAACTCAATTCGAGAAGGTTTTCATTTACTTCCAAGTACCTACCTATCTGAGGGTCAATAAGAGAGAAACGTTGTTCCAAATGTACTAAACATTGCAATAATATGCACCAGGCTTTAAAACCATCTAGACCAAAAAAAAACACGTGAAACAAAAAATCTCATCATCATTTGCTTTACAATATAATTTCTTTAAATTGTAGTTTTTTACCAAACTAAATAAAGTCGCTGATTAAATTAAATGTATCTAATTGCAGACCAACAACTTTACACTACACGAGTCTGGTCATGTTATGGGCTCAGGAGCCAGTGGAGCCCGATTCGGATCAGTCATAGCGGACCTTGGTGACGTGGATGGGGACGGATATAGAGGTAATCAATCCTTTAGGATGCCTAGAAGCCTTGAAAAATCGCACTTATTATTACGGTTGAAATAAAATACTAAATAATAGGAACTTAAGATTTTAAATAATTGGAAGAAGAAAAAAATAATCAATGAAAATTGAGCATTGACGACAGATGTCGTAGAATCGTCCCCGTAAGACGATATAAGAAGGATAGATGAAATTTGGTTGCTCGAGCAGTAGGCTCGATGGCCGAGTGGTTAAGGCGTCGGGACGGTATTCCGAAGACGCAGGTTTGATCCCTGCCCGAGCAATATCATTGTTCTTCTTCCTAATTATTTAAAATCTTAAGATTTTCGCCTAGCATGCGCTAATGCATTCAATATCAAAAAAAAAATAGGAACTTATAAAGGGGAGCTTAGTTGAAAGTGGTTGTTTGTAATTAAGTCAATTTTAATGACGTGATTATAAGTAACCGGGTTATAAAGTTATTAAATGCTTTTTTTACACACTACAAAAAACCGTTATAAAATATTAAATTAATGAGAGTGAATCGCTGAGCCAAGCTTGCAAAGGCAATGTAAATTATAGGTATAAATGTTTGATTGATAAATGTGTATGGTTTGACAGCATTTGAATAGTCGTGCAAGCTGTCCGATTTCAAATTTCCAATACTTACAAATCCTATTCTTTCTCATTTCAGATGTAGCTATAGGAGCACCTTGGGAGAACGATGGATCAGGGGTGGTGTATATCTACAGAGGTTACGATAAAGGTCTAAGAAGTCAGTACGTGCAAAAGATAATGGCAGCAGGCGCATTAAGTTTTGGAATTTCAATTTCTAAAGGGATGGATGTTGACGGCAATAACTGTAATGGTATGTAACAGTTTATATATGTCATGTAAGTGGAAAAAAGGAATGGAAAGATTTGCTGATTCGAAGCCTTAGAGACCATTTTAAGAAGAACCAAAAAGCTCATTGGTGACGACGCACTGGTTAAGACTAAGCTACAGAGTCTTGAACATCGGCGCAAAGTTGCCAGTTTATCGGTCTTTTACCGGATACATTTCGGAGAGTATGCAACGGAATTACATGAGCTTATTCCGCCATCCCCATTCTATCACCGGACGACCAGGCGTACGGCAAGCCGTCATCAATTAATGGTTGACATCCCTCCTGCTCGCACCAAGCGCTTTGCTTCGACCTTCATAATGCGAACGGCCAAGGAGTGGAACTCTCTGCCGGCATTTGTGTTTTCAATTCAAATTCAACCTTTGCTCAACATCCTTCCGAATAGGTTTATAGATTACTTGTTAAATTTTAGGAGACGATAAAGTAAGTACTTATGCAGAGGTGGACTCCATCCAGGACTTATCAAATTAATATCAGTGTACCGTTATATCAACTATGTCGTTTTTGGGACCAGTTTGGTCTAGATAAGTGTCAAGGTGCTGTAGTTGTAACATGAGTGCTCTGCTTACCTACCGTGATTTAAATGACAATTAAAAATTAACGTTTTTTCTTTACAATAAAGATAATTTTGCTTTACCTTGTTATCATCACTATTTACATTGTATCGATCTCTCTAGGTTTTCCCCACAACCTTCCTTAACGTCTATCATCAGCATATCATCAGTCATTTTCGTACGCATCTCTTTCTCTTTGTCTCATGTAAATAAATGGCTGTCTTGTCCACATTTAAGAAGATTAATCTCTCTTTTATATTTCAGATCTAGCCATAGGTGCAGCTAAGAGCTCAACAGTGTACCTGTACCGGTGTGTACCATCCATCACAGTAAACGCTTTTATCAAAGTGCCTGATGCTATGAACCTACCTCACAACGCGACTGGATTCACTGCGCTGTTCTGCGTCAAGGCAGTGGCTAGACCGCAGTGGTCCCACGTGAAGGCTGGTAAGAATTTTGTATTTTCTTTTCATTATCGTGTGAGTGTGTGCGGCTAACCCACATGGGCATAGCCTAACGAGTATCTGTTGTGCTTAGACCACAAATAGGAACACTAGCTATTTCAAATTAAAATCTTTTAGCAGTCGGCTTTTAATCACCTCAGCCGCCAGTTGCTACAGTTACACCTTTTGGGTCATAAGTTATATACCTTAGCTAAGGAATGGTCCGCCTTGCAATTGTCATAGTCCGTTCTATAAAGATCTTAGGAACTAAGGTCTTTGAACTTTGAAATCTAAGCCCAGCAAAAATATTTGATCAAGAATTCGATCTCGCGAAGCCGATAGGTTTATAAAAGCACTGCATTAAAAATAAATCGATGATTTCTATTTTCAAATTTAATAGAGAATAGAACACATCAAATGACCTTTTTTTCAGAACTCAACACAACAATTATAGTAGACCCAGAAGAGAACCGGGCGACTTTATCTGGAGATCCACATTTAAAAGTATCTATCATGCCGGGAAACGAACTTTGTGAAGAACAAACAGTCGATGTGAAGGTAAATTTCAACTAAATCATGTTCTAAGCTTCCATCCATGTGATGTGATGAGGCATCGGAAAATACACCTATGCAGCTAGTGTTAAAGTCGCTTTTGTCATGATAGGGAAGAATTATTTTCCTGATATATAAGTATATATATTATGTGACGTCGATGCAATTTCATAAAAATGTATTTTCAGCCTACGGCAGATTTGTCAAAGCCGATCTCAATGAAGTTTTTCTTGAAACCTGATGAGCTGATGAAAAGTAAGTTCGTAAATTGATTTTTAGTAAAGATACGTTTTAGTTCGTATTAATAAATATTTTATTGATAGTTTTATCTAGAAAGCATAGTGTTCAAGTAAAAAATGTCTTACATGTTCATTCATAATTTTATTCAAAAATCTTGCACAAATTATTTATGCAAGGTCGTCTGACAATTCTATACAATTTCTGCAATCATTTGCTTTCGAGTGTCTGCAGAGCGAACTTTTACGAAAACCTTGTCATATTTATTACTTCTTGGGAATTCCGAACGATCGAAAAAGTACTGACGTTAAAAATGTATTTACTTTTTAGATGACTCCACCGTGTTCAATACCCACGCAGCAAGAGTGTCAGAAGACTCTATCCTGGAAACCTCATTCCTCATCCAGTTAGTAAGAGACTGTGGTGAAGACATGATCTGCACTCCTTGGCTAGAGATGACCTTAGAAGCTTTTGATAGTAGGTACGTATATCAGTTCTTTAATCTCTTTGTTATTTGTAGTGTCATAAATGTATTTTAAAATAACTCTTTTTGCGAGAAAACTATGAGTACCTACGATCTTTCTTGTTGTTCCCTGATCTCAAAAATTCCCTTCCTTAAAAGTTTCAACAAAAGAGTGTTCCAAGTACAAGACACCAAACTCCTATTTCAGTGATCCATACACTCCAGGAACCAACAACAGACTAGGGGCAACGCTCACCATCCTCAACAAAGAAGAACCAGCTTACGGGGCAAGGGTCAACATCACTCTGCCAATGGTTCCAAAGCGTCTACCCAGTCTGTGTTCTTTGGAAGACTTGGTTCTGACGTGTGATGTACCAGCACCTTTGTTACGTGATCAAGAGGTAAATGATACTATGAGTAAAGTTTAAGTTTTTGTAAATATTGTAACGTAACGGAGGTCTCCCGGCTAGCTCTACCTATAACCTCCGCACGTACAGTAAGTACCTCTTCTGGAAGAGAAAGAGAAACTGGGAAGCTGTAATAATAAATTAGGTTGATTTAGTGATACATTTAATACAATATATAAAACATTAGTGCTGCTTAAAGAAAAGATCTTCTGCCTGTCGAAAAGGGTAAATGAGAACATAGTACTTTGCCGATAGAGGGAAATGAGAACGTATAGTACTTTGTCCTGGGTTTGTCCTTACTACTCCCAATCCAGGGGACGGTTGCAACCTTTCCTTAGGCGTTCGACGGCGGCGAGTGGGCCTTTGTTTGGGCCACCAACTTGTGAGACCTCGACAACAGTGTCTCAAAAATAATATGGTTTTCCACCTTGATATAATATGGTTTTCCACCTTGATCACCTTCAACAATCATGAGAACCTCTCTCTTACGAAGCTCACGTTCAAGTCCCCCGATTCTTATCTTTTTATATCTTTTCGTTCTCTGTCAGTTAATTTCGAATTCTCTTTTCTTTTTCTTCTTTTCTTTTCAGGCAATAAAAGTAGGTCCATTAAAAATATAACAAATAGGTTCGATGAGTCATGCATAATTAATGAATATGATATGTAACCCTACAATATGCTTAGATGAACATTAGGTTTTGCTGCTATAGAATTCTTTAGATAAATATATGAATTCTCTATTGTAGGTACCTAAAAAATTTATAAGCAAAAGTCTTGTGCAGTACGTGATGGGAATGGTTAGAAGAAACAGACTTACGAATCAGTTTTTCTAGTGTAGCATTTGTAAAATATCATCAAAATTGTCAACCGTCACCTTGATAATTCAATTGTATTATACCCATTATGATACAATCAATTTATCAAGGTGTGAAATTAATTATTAAGTATGTGTAGAAATGTAGTCTATTTTTTCAGTAATTTCTTTCTGTTTTCAGATATCTTGGGATATTGAGTTGGAGTATAAGGAGAGCGAAGAAAATGAATTATTTTTAAAGATGAAGGCTGAACTAAGTGATCCATTGTACAATAGGAATATAACCAATGAGTCGGAAAAGGAGGTCACTCTAAAAATAATGCCTATAGGCTCTTTTAATGTTGCTGGGTATGTCTTTTACATGTTTAACATAGCGCCATCTACTGGATTACCGCCGCAATATTACCATAACTATATATTGATTCGTTAACCAAGCGAATGACGCTGTAGTTTCTTATCTTTTACAGAGATGGCGTTGCTCATTCATTAATTTTTGGGGACAATGTATATTTTATTTTTAAATTGATATTGGAAGTACTTACTGTCCGAATACGCTGAACATTTTTAATGCTTACGTATGACTAGTAGCTAGGCGCGGCTTTACCCGCGAAAAAAATATTCTATGTCCTTGTCCAGGACCAGCCCCCCTACCCATATGTCCCTCAAGCGCCAATCATATATCGTGTTGAGATCGAATTAAGGTATAGCGTCACAGCGGCTAATAAGATACGGTCTAATTATTGTCGATTCAGGCGAGATATCGAATTAATCACATTCTATTTTTACCAAAAGACGATGACTACGAGTTAAGATAAACATAATGGGACAATATTATGGCATCATAAAATATTGTCGCAGTGAATCTACACCTTAATCTGAGCTCAACACGATATACGATTGGCGCTTGAGGGACATATGGGTAGGGGGGCTGGACCTCAGGTAGTATATCTACATACCAAATAATCAAAATCTGTTTAGTTATTTATGCGTAATTATCTAAGAAGCATCCATCTATCCATCCATCCTCACAAACTTTTGCATTTATTATATGAGTAAAGTGCAGGTATAAACTTTACAATTGTAGGCTCCTTTAAAACCGCGTGTTTACGTATTTATTATAATTTTTTTTTAGGAAACCTCTTCCAAATGACTCAATAGCTGTTACAAGAGAAAAGTTTTACGAAGCTGAGGACATTGTATTTTCGCATTTTATAGAGGTAACCTACATTACAATATTCTGACTTTTACACATTTCTTGAATAGTTTCTGTTCATAAAATATATTTTTCCATTACAGATATCAAATTTCGGACCATCAAACTTTCTAACTGAATTTCGCATCACTTTACCAGCAATGGTGAGTTTTTTTTTATTTCTACTACGTATCTAACACTTAACCATTTTTCAGCCTGAAATAAAATAGGTCCAATTTGCTACAACATTATCTACAATTTTTTTTTATTGGCAAGCATTTTTGAAACTTCGTACACTTTTTGAAATATGAGTGACGAGACGAGGAGTTCGTTCTATTGATAGTAAACCTGCCCATAAAACTTTCAGCACCACCCAAAAGAGAAAAGATTTTGCAAAACAACAAAATATTTTGTGGCACTTGACAGCCTCTGTGGTGTAGTGGTTGGGCTCAAATCTCATACACCAATGAGGTTGCGGGTTCTATTCCCGCTACGGGACAAATGTTTGTGCACAGAAACAAGTATACGTTTTATCAAACAAAAATACCGACTTCAATGTATCTGCGAAGTTCAAGGTCAAATATAGATGAAATTTATATGGGACCTCTTCGTAGCTATACTGAACCCAACGCAAAATTGAAGTTTCCAAATCGGTTTATAAATGAAGGAAATCTGAGGTAACACACATAAAAAAAAAAAAAAGTACAATCGAATAGAGAACCTTCTCCTTTTTTAAGTCGGTTAAAAAAAGCGCAAGTGTTTGTATTGTTTGGGTGTTGTGGGACCATGGTCCTCATAGTTCCTGGTTCCCTAGTTACAGGGAATCCTAGTTAGAGGCCAGGATTCTATGTATGTATGTGAGTATGTGATCGTTGGGCGTTTATTTATTTATTGTTATGTACCATGAGAGTAAATAGAAATAATTGACAATTCAATAATTGCTAAATTGGGCTCATTTTAATCTGATTGCGGTTCCGATTACAAACTTGTTAAAAGTTTGTTTTTGAAAATATATTCTTCAACAAAAACCTTTTTATTTTTCCCGCAGGTAAACCTGTCAAGTCCAATGGAAAGATGCGAGGAAATGGACGGAACGTCAAATTGGACAGTGCTAGAGTGTAACTGGTACGTGCACGCCAAAGTTTCGCATTCACTCGTCTTGCCGCTACGATTTGATCTGATTAGACATGGTGAGTAGTACTTAATCATCATCATCATCAGCTCATCACGTTCCCACTGCTGGGACACGGGTTTTCTCTAAAAGAGAGAGTACAGCAAGTGTGGCTGAGAGCACGTGCGACTTTCAATCCGACGCGCCCAAGTTCGAATCCTACTAGTGGCGCGCCACTGACTTTATTAAGTTACTAGCTGCACCCCGCGGTTTTACTCGCGGTTTCACGGAATAAAATATAGCCTATCTGTTATTCTGATGTATAAGCTAAAATTGTAAAGTTTCATTAAAATCCATTCAGTAGTCTTTTCGTAAAAGAGTAACGACCATCCATACATCCAAACTTTGGCGTTTATAAGTAGGGATATGCGGATTTTAACACTTGCTCTTAAAACGGTGAAGGAAAACATCGTGAGAAACTGGCACGTCCAAGAATAAATCACAAAAATTTAAGAAAGAAAGAAAGATATTATTTATTGCCAAACTGTACACAAAAGGACAATGTTATGTAAATGTTAAGGACATGTGAAGTTCACCAGCTCGCATTGGGCCAGGGTGGTGAATTATGGCCCATACTCTCTGAGAGAAGGCCCGAGTAGTATTTAATAGTTGTAGCTTATCTGCTTCTACAAAAATTGTATCAATGTATAAATAAATACGCCAAACGATCACATACATAGATCCTGGCCCCTAACGAGGACTCTCTGTGTCTAGGGAACTAGAAACTACGAGGACCATGGTCCCACAATACCCAGACACGAAACAAATGTTTGCTCTTTTTTTCCTATGCACAAAAGTTTGAGTCGCGGGAATCGAACCCGCAACCTCAGTGCTGTATGAGATTTGAGCCAACCACTACACCACGGAGGCTGTCAATCAATGAAAAAACAAAAGACGTAATGATTTTCAGTTTCCCTCCATCAAGAAAATATACTAAAGGCACAAGAGCGCTGTATATTTATTTGAGCGTTATTTATTTATTTTTTAAATTTACGGCTTCTTTTAGTCATTTATAGCTAGTTACATATGATTTAAGCTTAAGCCAAAAAATAATCTGTATAAGAAGTATTATTGAAAAAAAAATGAAAATGAAATTTTTTTTTTATTACAGCAATAAAGGTAGTAAGGTTACATTGTTAGGTAGGTACATTTTAAACTAGGAATTACTTATTATTTAATAACTACAAATTGCAGACACTTTTTATCTAACAAATAAATATCTTTCGAGAAGACCACAATTGCGAGAACAGATGTTAATGTTGAGGCAGTCAGTTGAGTGAGAATATGATAAATACGAGAGTTTGTGTACCTATTTACAGGGTGGGGCAATTTTTTCAAATCAAATCAAATCAAAAGTTCTTTATTTAATTTTGTCGTCACAGACGCACTTATGAACGTCAATTATTACAATGACTCTACCACCGTATCGGAAAAAGAACCACTACTCAGAAGATACGGCAAGAAAATGAGGGGCATATTTTTTAGAACTCTTGTTACAATATTTTATGTTTGTTTTTGACAATGTTATTTTTCTTATGTGCCAGTTGGCTGCTTGGCAGAAGCAAAATGTTCCATGCATCTTTGTCTTCTATGTTTGTTATATTTTGGCTCGTTAAGGGTAGTATGGGAATGTTTTTTTTTATTATTGCCAAAACTTATGATTTGATTTGGTATGTTACTTTGGGAAAAGTGTTCCTGATTGGAAATAGAGTCGATTAAGACCAACTTGTTTTTTTTGACAAATGTCATTTTTTGGTTGAACCGCACTTATTTTCAAAAATCTAAAAATGGCAATATCTTTTTCTTCAAAATAAAACAGAAAGTTCCTAAGAACAAAACCTTCTAACTACAAAAGAAAAGCTACCCTTAAGGGGCCAAAAATTTGCCCCACCCTGTAAATTTGTTATCTCTTCACGCTGCAACGACTGAATGTACTTTAGTAAAATTTAGAATAAAGATAGCTTAGAAGCTGAATTAATACTTGAATTGTTTGAGATAGCATAAATTCTGTTTCAGGGGACATTTTAAAACGGAATACGACGTTAAACTTTACTACTGAAGTCGAAGTGACCAACAGTGGCAATGGGAACAGGTAAGAAAATCGTTGGATTGGATAATATAACCACACCAACACAGATTTGCCAGTTATTCAACCGCCAAGCAACCGTGCGCAAGCATTATTGTGTTCTGGTTTTAAAGGCATTGTAGCCAGCGAAATTACTTGGCATATAAGTCTCGGGGTGATGAGCGCAATGCAGCTCTACGCAGTACTTTTTCTAAAAGTTCTTTGTGGCACTTCAATTTTTAAATACAGGCGTGGCACTTACCATCAGGCGAACGACCAGCTCGTCTTATAACTTGGTTCCAAAATGTACCTTCATGGTGGATTATGTTAATCTATGACTTTCTTTTTATAAGAAAACATCCCTGTGTATACAGTAATAACACGTAAGAGCATAGTTAGACGAGCAAATCGTTTGCCTCATGATAAGCGCCACGTTTGCTTATAACAATAGCAATGACACCAAGACATTTGAATACCATGCAAATTACTGCGTAGAACCGCATTGTGCTTATCAGCCTGAGACATCAGGTATGCTCAGTAATTTCGCTGGCTACAATGCTCTTCGAACCGGAACACAGTAATGAGCGATATAATATCTGGTTATAGTACCTATAGACTAATGATTTAGAGGGAAAACCTAACCTTTTTTTATGCAACTTAATGACGAGACGAGCCGGTCGTTTGCCTGATAGTAAGCAATACGCCAACCCATAACAATAACAGCACCACCCAGAACTTTGTTTTGCAAAATCCTGCGCGACGCTGTACTGCGCTCGTCACCCTGAGACAATTAGCTGTTGAGTCTCATAATGCCCAGTAATTTCGCTGGCTACAATTCCCTTCAAGCCGGAACACAGTAATGCTCGCGCACTACTGCTTGGCGGCTGAATTGTATCTTTTATTAAGCTTGTTACCTCAGAACTCAGTCTTATATAAACTGATTTGGAAAATTTTTATGTTGGGATCAGTATAGCTTCAACATGGTCACATAAAATTTCATCGATATTCGACCTTGGACTTCGTACCTATCAGAATTGAAATCAGTGTTTTTAATGTAAGTACTTATGTTACCAGGACGAAGCAAATAACGACCACACTGGTGTTGGACCCGGCTCCACCGATATGGCCTCAGATACTCGGTGTAGTGTCCGGACTTATCTTATTGGCAGCTATCGTTTATCTGCTACATAAAGTAAGTAATTGCTTGGTATTGAGTTAATACGAGTATCTAGTTTATATATTTTTTAGCCACACCAGGCCTAGCGCACTCCACACTGTAGGTACGGCGGGTCGCGCGTCGTTACACGTGCCGCGTCAGAAGAAATAAGAGCTATGCGATAGAAAGAGAGGCGCTCCGTAGGTTTATATGACGGATAGGTATGCAGCACTACGCGAGCTGAATTGAATTTAATTGCGTCACAGCAAGAGTCGCTATTTGTTTAAATTTTTTTGCGGAGTGATGCTTCTGTCCCTTAGTATTCTGTGGTCACACTAATATTATAAATGCGAATGTTTGTATGTGTGTTAGTGTGTTTGCTACTTCTTCACGCTGTAACGGCTCAACGGATTTGAGTGAAATTCGGAATGAAGATAGCGTATACTCTGGAATAACACTGGCTACTTTTTATCTCGGGAAACCGCGGGTGGAACCGCGTACAGCAGCTAGTAAGTCAGTGGTAAAAATTTTATGAACCGAGTTCAAAAAAGAGTTTCTCTATTCGATTGTATTTTTTAAGCTATTGCATAGCTTCTATCGCGGGCCTTGAGCGTGGAGACCGAATCCAGAAATTCCGTAACGAAAATAACCTAACACCCCCCACTCCGAATGCTATGCAATAGCTTTACCGCGGCAGTCTCCGAGTGCCACGTCTTTTTTTTTATTTTATGTTTGTTACCTCAGAACTCCGTCATTCGTGAACCGATTTGGAAAATTCTTTTTGCGTTGGATTCAGTATAGCTACGAAATGGTCCCATATAAATTTCATTGATATTTGAGCTTGAACTTCGAAGATACATTGCAGTTGGTTTTTTTTATAAAACGTAAACTTGTTTGTGTTACTTTATGACGAGACGAGCAGGTCGTTCGCCTGATGGTAAGCAATACGCCAGCCCATAACAGTTGCAGCACCACCCCGAACTTTGTTTTGTAAAATCCCGCGCGGCGCTGCACTGCGCTCGTCACCCTGAGACTATTAGCTCTTAAGTATCATAATGATACTCAGATATGATAACTTCAATCAATCAAAAATCAGAGTGTGTGCTTTTGTGCGTGTGTGCTATGTGCTCAGTAATTTTACTGACTACAATTAACATCATTAGCCCATTACGTTCCCACTGCTGGGATTCGGGCCTCCCCTCGTAGAGAGAGTATAGGTCATAAACAACCTCGCTGGCCCAGTGCGGGTTTGCCGGATGTCATTTGTCCTTGAATTTTTGTGATAAATTCTTGGACATACTGGCTCCCTCACGATGTTTTCGTTCACCGTTTTTAGAGCGAGTGTTAAATCCGCATACTAAAGAAAGTCAGTGGTGCGGGGCCAGCGGGATTCGAACTTGCATGTGCTCCCACTGAGCCACTCTCGCTTTAATGCTCGCTGGCTACAATTCCCTAAACAATAAGATAAACAATATGCCTCTTACTTTCCAGTACGGCTTTTTCTCTCGCCAGCAGCGTAAGAAGCTCAAAGAACTGCAGGAGCAAACCCAGCCGCTTACGCCAATCGAACCGGCGTGTTCAGACCCTTCCATTGCCGCTGACACTGACGAGTCTACCCAGGAACTGCTGTTTGATTCTGACTGATGCGGAGATCTGTTTTAGGTACAACTAAAAGGAGGTCATATAAGTAATATCATCATTCATCACATCACATTCCCACTGCTGGGAAACGGGCCTTTATCGAGAGTGAGTATGGTTCATAATCCACCACGCTCGCCCAGTGGCAGGATGTCACATATCTTTGAATTTTTATGATTAATTCTTGGACATGCTGGTTTCCTCCGATGTTTTCCTTCACCGTTTTTAGAGCGAGTGTTAAATCCGCACGTAACTAAAGTCAGTGTGCGGGACCAGCGGGATTTGAACTCCGGTGCGTCGGATCGAAAGTTGCAAATTATTCCACTGAGCCACACTCGCTCTAAATAATATGTTTAGTACAATTTTAGATCACATATTGGTATATCATAGTATACGAACTTTATTGTTTGATGAAGTTTAATAGAAAGTTTAAGTAATTGTTAGAATTTTAAGATCTATATTGATATTTCTATTTTATATTCATAATTTTTTACCAAAGATAAAATATTGAACTTGACTGAGTAAATCATAACTATAGTGTAGGTCCGTTGTTCCAGTAGGCCTTGTCCCCGCCACGGGGACAACAGGACGTCATTAAATTTTCGTGCCATTGTCCCCTTTACGGGGATACAGCCAATAGTTTAGGTTATGTTAGAACTGTGACCACACAGCGCGAGCCGAGCGAGCGAAGCGAGCGTGCCGCGGCAGCAGCCGGCGAAGCGTCAGAAAGTAATTTTTCCACATAAAATTTACTATTCTATATCAATGGAAACAGAGTAAGTAGACATCGGGACGTATTTCTAA
This sequence comes from Petrophora chlorosata, assembly GCA_951640565.1. Taxonomy (NCBI): domain Eukaryota; kingdom Metazoa; phylum Arthropoda; class Insecta; order Lepidoptera; family Geometridae; genus Petrophora; species Petrophora chlorosata. The sequence continues at coordinate 16,592,722 of OX621197.1, forward strand.
ATATTGTATTAAAGTACCAATGTCCCCGTTTAACGGGGACACGGCTTACGGGGACAACGGACCTACATCATAACTATAAGTTCCAATTTGTAAGCATTACTTTTAATAATAAGCAAGTAATAAATATTTTATGATGAAATCTTCACTGTTATTTTTCTCACATCACTCCATATTTTTTCCTATCAAACCTAGGGATGTCACTCGTCACAATACACCGGGACATATTTATTGGACTGATTATTGAAATAATTATTTATTTGATTAATGACTTATTTATCTTATTTTATTTGAGCATGATATTTTATATTTTGTATTTGTAACTCACTTTATGATGTAATTGTATTTTAATGGGTTTGTTAATTACCTGATAATATTTTTTTTTATATTCCTGATTTTCAGTCTCTGATTTTGACTAATGCGTCTCAAATGCCGAGCCCAAGTAAGCTCTAAATAAATGATTATAATATAGTTATATATATATATATATATATATATATTTTTTTTTTTCGCCTTATAGATCTATGTTTGGCCACTATCTCACCTGATGTGAAGCGATGATGTGGCCTAAGATGGAGCACATAGGTCTAGAGAGAGACGGCAGTTGAGCGGCTGCTCAGACCCGTCTCCCTGATGGTTCACCGAACATCATATTATATATTGTTTTAGTTATATATCATATTATTTTTATGTAAATACAAAGAATAGTAATAATAGAAAATTTAAAGTGAATAAGTACCCATATAAATAATGCTACAAACATATGTATAACATAAACTATGCGTCGATATTGATTATAGAATCCTACTAATATTATAAATGCGAACGTTTGTGAATCACGCAAAAACTACTGAACGGATTCTGATGAAATTTGGTACGTAGGTACTTTAGATAGATAGATAGATAAACACTTTATTATTCACCTTAAAAATAGAGATAAAGTACAAGTAAAATGTTTACAGTGGTGTAACAATGGGCGGTCTTATCGCTCAAAGCGATCTCTTCCAGACAACCTTTGGATGGAGAGGAATAACGAACCATACACAGACGGTGGTGATAGAAAATATAATATTTAGGTTCTGGAAAAGGACTAGGTATATTTTATTCCGGCAAATCGCAGATGACACCGAGGGGCGCAGCTAGTAAACAAAACCAATGTTTAATTTTTTTGTATACTGTATTTTTTATATACTGTATATATTGGGTACATAAAATTATATTCATATGAGTATATCAACGTTAAAATGCAAACGAATAAATTACAAATTTTACATGCCAATATATAAACCAAACTATCATCATCAGCCCATCACTTTCCCACTGCTGGGACCTTCGGACGGGCCTTGGGACGGGCGGCCCTTTTCTAGCATCATGGACGGATCATGGAGTAAGGGTCATAATCCACCACGCAAGCCCAGTGCGGATTGGTGGATGTCCTTGAATTTTTGTGATAAATTCTAGGACATGTCGGTTTCTTCACGATGTTTTCCTTTACTGTTTTAGGAGTGATTATTAAATCCTCACATACCTATAATTTAAGAAAGTCAGTAGTGCGGAGCCAGCGGGAAGCGGGAAGCAGTCGGTCAATATTAATCTTCCCGGTCAGTGGCACGGCTCTAGCTCTAATCTAAAAGACAAGAGCAGTGCCAAGTCAGCTGACTGATCGCACGCTTCCTGAGTTCTCCGTGCCAGCTTTAAAGTAGGTAACCTTGATCGTCAACTATTAACAGTAGGTAATTATTATTCATAAAGCCTTGTACATAATTTTATTATATTCATTCGTACAAAAAAAATGCCCATTAATATAAAGTTTTATTTAATAATTATAATTCAATATTAAATATAATAAATTATAATCAGTAGACAGATTTTGTAAAAATATTTTTTAAGGTTTGGAAAATATCGTGAGTCGAAATATTCATTACTAGCGACCCGCCCCGGCTTCGCACGGTTATTATACATATAAACCTTCCTCTTCAATCACTCTATCTATTAAAAAAACCGCATCAAAATCCGTTGCGTAGTTTTAAAGATTTAAGCATACATAGGGATATAGGGACAGAGAAATCGACTTTGTTTTATACTATGTAGTGAAGTGATAGTGATAAATATAATCGGCTACACTCACGGTCAACAACCTGGTTGGAGTTATCTGACACAATCATAACGTGAGTGTAGCCGCTTATATTAATAATGAAAATAATATTTCTTTGTTAATTACTTATTTTAAATAATAACAGAGTTCCAAAAATAAAAGTACCAGATGATCGTATTGACATTTTAATCCTTAATACGTAGTCTTTATTAAACATACGTTCCCCTATTTTCAATGGAACATACTATCTTTGTACATACTATCATCATCATCATCAGCCTATTGCAGTCCACTGCTGGACATAGGCCTCTCCAATTGCACGCCATTGAGTACGATCCCCGGCTACTCTCATTCAGCTGCTGCCAGCCACCTTGCGAAGATCGTCGCTCCAGACTGTGCAGACTATAATAATGTATAATATCTTCAAAACATATCGTGTTTTTACATAAACTTTTTACATTATTTTAAACTATCTAGAAGGAAAAGAACAATATTTTCGACATAAAGTCGAATGTAGACATGTTACCTATTTTGTTTATCGATATAATGTCTACGTGACGAAAATTAGGGCACTGATAGAGAAGGTAAATTTAACACAATAAGAAAATTACAGAGCTTAGAAGTACCTTGATCAAAAGAAGTTAAGCTACTGTTGCGATGCTGTGAATAACCATTTAGATGATACATTTCCGCAGGTGTCTAATCTCGGCCACGTACGGATGTTCAGATGTCACCCACGTACGGATGTTTAAATCTCGGCCACTTGCGGATGTTCCAAACGTTTTCAATATTAACCAACACATTTCTGACATAAAGGTATCCTATAAGTTCTTATTGAACCTTACTTAGAGAAGTTAAGGTAACAATATGTTTCTTAAAATGTTCTGGAAAACGAGGGATTTTTTTACTGTACAAAGAAAATCTTCTTAACTATTTCCTTTGAAAACTTTACCTAGGTACTTCTTTTTAAAATACCTATTTGAGTCTACCAAGCCAAAAATTACGGGAGCCATGAATAACATATCTCAGACAAAACCCGTTTTTATTATATATATGTATAATATGCCTTAAGAAAAAATGCAAAATTTTAAAATAAAAACTACATACATCTTCTCTCATGTAGATGTGTGGCCAGCCCTGGTATTGGAGGTTTTATATCTCCTGAAGGCCTCATTGCCTAACGATTATTGTTCTGAGACAACAACCTGGACCGATGACTTAACTACATTCTAACAAACAAAGTATGTCGATATCCATTAACTGTGCTCTATATAAGTTAATAAATAAAAAAAAATACTAAATTGAGTAGATTTTAGGAACGCCTGACACTAACGTTGTTTCCTGTTCCAAATACAATATACGGGAGTATTTCCACAGGCGTCTAATCTCGGCCGTTGGATGTGCAGTAAACTAAACTAGTGTAATAATGTCTATTATGCCACATTAAATTAACAAAATAAAAAAGTAGATTTTACTTTAGGAAAGCCTCCTACTAACGTCGTTTCCTGTTCCAAATGCAAGATACTGGAATATTTCCACAGGCGTCTAATCTCGGCCGTCGGATGTGCAGTGTTCCGGCACGTCCTGCAGCCATGTTTACTGAGCTTATCAGGTGAGGTTTTGCGTTTACCCGGGTCAGAATAAGGCTGCCCGCCCACCTTAAATAATCGGTCACTGATTTTTTGTCAGTGAATATGAAACATACGAGATATGAATTTCATATTGCAACGCGCGCGTCCTACAAAAAGTCAGTCGCAAAATAGGCCCGTGTCCCAGCAGTAGGAACAGCTGATGAAAATTAATTATAATAAAAATAAAAAGCGAACTACTTACCCACATAATATAATTGGGTACCAAACATCCATCCATCCACCCTCACAAACTTTCGCATTTATAATATTAGTAGTAGGAATATATAGTAAGGAAGGTTATACAAATTGGGGATCATGGGCTATATATCAGGAACAGCTAGTTATAGACGTGAACGACAAAATTTCTCGTGGGAGATACGTGCAGCGTGACAGTTGTCCCGTCGCAGGCGCCTGACAGCCTCCGGACCACGCCAGGCTTGTCCGCAGCCACCGTCACGCATCGCATGCCTTGGAGGGACAGCCCGATCTGAACAGAAACCATTTTTTCTTGAGATGAGCTTCCGTGTCTGGGTAATTAATTAAAGACCACTGCGCTTCCAAATAACTCACTTATTTATTACAAGCATTGTTTGTTTGTTTAGGTCAAATTTTGCAAGTTGAATCGGAACACCTTTCTCTTATCCTACGGAGTAGAAATTTTGCTTTTGAAATTTTTCAATTAGTTTTGACTGTATCATTATACACTATCCTCTAGTGATATATTATATGTACCTATTATAATATTGTGTCTATATATAATAGCCTAATAAAATGCAATAAGAAGTAGTAAAAATAGGTGAGTATCTACCTATCAAGTTATACCTAATACAGCCATTATTCGACAGCGTCTGCCGTTTAGTGGTTGAGCAGGTTGGCTCAAATACCATACATCACAAAGGTTGTGGGTTCGATTGCGGCGACGGGAAATGTTTGTGAGAAAAATTGTGCAAATATTTGTTTCGTGTCTGCGTTTTGAGACCATGGTCCTCGTAGTTCCTGGGTCCCTAGATACAGGGAATCGGGGCGCATTTTTTTTTGTTTCCCTTTCTGAATAGTTGTCTCGATCCACTTTGAATTTAGTCAAGTTTTACCTGTATATCCACTTTTTCGTCAGCCACATCTGCATCGACCTCATTATCCTCACTGTACACCAAGTTGGAGTCATTGACATCAGTGCAATTCCCGCATTTCCATATACCGCTTATTAGGACCGGATCGTCTCCTGAAATAATTTATTTAGTGCAATATGTAAAATCCTACAGCCGGGATCTACAGAAAACATGAGGAGCGTACAAATGGTCATAGAAATCCTCGATCTTGGTTAGAATCTCCGGTATTGACACAACGGTTTTGCCATCAGCTGTTTTAAGATTGGTCACTCCTACCAAGTTGCTGGATGACAACCTTGGACCCACGGTTCTGCTCGATTGCCTTTTGAATCTGGCTTGTATTGGAGCCCCGAAATTTCCTTCGTGTCTTTTTGATTTTTTTCTAAGATTTGCGTGCTCCGACAAAAAGCCTTGGGTGTCTTCTTTATGTTTTAAGCCGGGAAGTCTCGTCTGAAAGCTTAGATTTCTTGGCCGTGCTCTGCATGGTACAGAACTTCACAACCTCCTCCTTGAGGACTTTAACTACCTTATCTAGCCCTTCGTTTATACGTCAACCTACTTTCTACTTAATCTTATCTTATTTTCTATTAATATTTTAAATGCGAAAGTCTGTGTGTGTGTGTATATATTTAAATGTGTTACCACTTATCTTACTTTATATCTTATCTTATATCCTTATATCTTATCATATTGAGCGAGTTTGGCTCAGCGGGAACTCGTGCGCCTTTCAATCCAACGCACCTGGGTTCGATTCCCGAGTCGGCCCTGCACCAATGACTTATAGTTAAGTGCAGATTTTGCACGCTCGCTCTAAAACGGTGAAGGAAAACATTGTGATGAAACCCGCTTACGTGCTTTGGAGTGGTAGGCTCTGGCCGTGGTTGTAATACCACCCACCGAACAAAGCCATGCCGTCAAGCGACCTAGTCGTGTTTCGGGATAATGTTCGGTGAACCATCGGGGAGACGGGTCTGAGCAGCCGCTCAACTGCCGTCTCTCTCTAGATCTATGTGCCCCATCTTAGGCCACATCATCGCTTCACATCAGGCAAGATAGTGGCCAAACATAGATCATCATCATTATCATCATCATCAGCCCATCACGTTCCCACTGCTGGGACACGGGCCTTCTCTCATAGAGAGAGTATGGGCCATAATCCACCACGCTGGCTCAGTGCGGGTTGGTGGATAAAAACACATAATCATAATCAATCACATAAATATAGATCTATTAAGTGTAAAAAAAAAATATATACTTTAGGGCCATTTTGATAAGTGGAGTGGTAGTCTCTGGCCGTGGTTGTAATACCACCCACCGAACAAAACCATGCCGTTAAGCGACCTAGTCGTGTTTCGGGATGATGTTCGGTGAACCATCGGGGAAACGGGTATGAGTAGCCGCTCAACTGCCGTCTCTCTGTAGATCTATGTGCTCCATCTTAGGCCACATCATCGCTTCACATCAGGCGAGATAGTGGCCAAACATAGATCTATTAAGCGTAAAAAAATAATAAGTTTATCATTATTTATAGCCTTACCTCCATCATCTTCATTTGACTGAGTTTCCAGACTTATGCCGTTCAAAAGCATATCTATTACTGGGTCTATGTAATCATCACTTGGGTTTTCTACCGAGAAATTCACTGATATTAATAACAAACATAGGAACTTTAACATCTTGTTAACTTTAGAGAACAGTGATAATTATTGTTTATTTGTATTTTGTATTTTTATGCAACCGTGGTTGCACCGGGGCAATCGAACGGTAATAAATAAGAATCGCAACAAGGCAATTACAATTTAAGATGCGTTATGATAAAAATGTACATTTAGATTTATTTATATTCAAGTATGCAAAATTATTTTGTTCGGCCAAAACTGATCACAATCAACACTTGAGACTTTTATTAGAAACTTTTTACTCATTTCCAATTAGGTACTAAAGTTTTCCAATTAATTAGAGCTATTTAATTAGTGTATTAGTTTTGCGCGTGTATTCTCAATAGACACTAGTCAAGACTACGTAATGGGTTCTACATTTATCAGTTTCGTTAACCTTATAGAGATAATGTCTGTTTGTTCATTATAGTTCAAGTATTTTGATTAATTTATATCTAACCGTATAATGTAATATACCTACATTAACCACTTGTAACATTAACAATATTTTTTTAGGTACTATAATAGGCAGGGTGATTCATCATGAGCGTCAGTATGGGAAGTCTGAAACTGTGTGATAGTTTGTTCTTCTTCTCTCGTATGGGTATGTGACTAATCCTGGTGTCGGAGATTTTATATCACCCGAAGACCTCCGACATGGGCGACTTGTCCGACAACAACCGGGACCGACGCGTTTCCTGCTAATTACGGTAGCGCTCGTAGCGTAACTTGCCTAGCTGTTCGTAAAATATTAGATTAGATTAGATTAGATAACTCTTTATTGTTATACCACCATTATTACAACAAAAGAAAAATTACAAACTTAAAATCTAAAGGGTTACAATGGGCGGTTTTATTGCTCAAAGCGATCTCTTCTAGACAACCTTTGAATGGAGAGGATTTAAAGAAACTGTAAGAAACGTAAAAAATCTTCCAGGTTAAGCAGGAAGGAATAATTAGGTAGATCAAATTAGAGATAAGAGAAACTGTATTCATAGATTTGACTTGTCGTGGGATTTCGACCTGGGCCCCAATTCACTATGACAACTTGGAGATTCCTTGCTTCGAGGAAACGTCGATTCCTTCATTAATAAACGACATCTCTATGACGCAATCATATATTCATATACTCAGATGGATGAACATTATGATGGGTAATCTAACATAATGTTCTGCCATTTGTTATGAGTGAAGACATTTAATTTTAATTTAAGTATTATGTAATTTAATTTATTTAAATTTGAATTGGTTTATTTTAATGTAATTTTATTTAAATTAATTTTAATTTTGATTTGATTTATTTAATGTAATTTAATTTAATTTGATTTAAATTAATTTAAGTTGGTTCATTTTTATAAATTTATTTGATTTGTAATTTTATTTGATTTGACTGTTTTTAATTTTGATTTTGTTTATTCAATGTAATATTATTAATGTAGATTAATTTAATTATTTGACATGTTTAATATGGATTTTTATCTGAAATAAATGATTTAATAATATATATGACGCGTCATAGAGAATACAAATTTCGCAGATGTCGTTTATTAACGAAGGAATCGACGTTTCCTCGAAGCAAGGAATCGCCAAGTTGTCATAGTGAATTAAGGCCCTGATAATTTTCCAATGAGAGATTCAATCTTCAGTGACAGGTACCTACATATTCACTTTCCTAACCATTTGCATATATGAGACATATATTTGCATATCTGATATCTCGGAGTGACGAGCGGAATGGTGTGTGGCCCTGCAATTGTTATGGCCAAGCGTGGCACTTACTGTCTTCGCCAAAAATGAATATTACTCTATGGTATATTATAACTGTATCCGAACTCATTCCACGCACACAAACGCACAAAACGCACACTTTCAAATTTCCTCCCACAACCCCCGCATCCTAAGTACTCTGCACTTCCGAAATAGCCAGTGCCGCGCACGGTCGTGTTCTCGCAACTCACACGAAGTCACCCTAGTTCTCACCCCGGGGTGAACACGCGATCGTGACACCGATCCTCAAAGAAGACCTTGTGAGGAGAAGAGCAGTTCAGAAACCAGTGACCTCGTAAAGCCGTAAGTCCCTTCCTCTATCCTCACACTTACTATTAGACGAAAGACTTCTAGACATCTGTGCTGAGCCAAAATCCGATTTGGCACCACAATTCCATATATGTTTAATTTTATTAGTTGAGTCTCATATTGCTCAGTAATTTCGCTGTCTACAATACCCTTCAAACCGGAACACAGTAATGCTCGCGCACTAAAGCTTTACTCAAATTTGTTCGTGTCTGGGTGTTATGGGATCATATCTGGGTGTTCTCGTAGTTCCTGGTTTCCTAGGGTTGAGCCGTTGCAGAAGTAACCAACACAAAACACACTTACATCCAAACTTTCGCACTTATATATTATTGTTATTAGTGTGGTAAGCAGATAAGTGACTAATGCAAAGCAGAGCATGAATGAATGAACGAATGATTCAATGAATGATTTATTTATTTATCAGAATATGGTGAAAATATGTCTTAAAAATTATAAATGTCCAATATTCTACCGTTTCCGGTGTATAAATGCGCATGCATACATAAAATTATATTACCATTGAAAAAATTTAATTACCAATAGTAACAGTAATTCTGCTTGTCAAGATTTACGAAAACATTTTTAATACTACGACGTAACTTTATTAAGTTTTCAAAAATCAGGATAGGTATGTAATATGTAAATTCTAATAGTAAAGCCTTACTAACTTCTATTTTTGTTATAGTTGAATGTGAATAACTGAGCGTGCCTATAAAAAAAATTAAAACATCGGTCATGGAACCCTAACCGCATCAGAAACTTCTTTCAAAAACTAAAGGTATTATAATGAAGTGATAAATTAATTATAATACGGGCGATGATGGCCCAGCTGACGTTTACTACGAATCATTAAGCTTTCCACGTTACCCTGACCTTGACATTGCAAATTTGCAATGCCTTCCACACGAGGCGCGAGGCTTGGCACTGCCATTTATGGAAGAACCGAAAATTGCACTCTATAATTTGTGTGAATAAGTTTTTTTTTTAATTTGACGAGCATCCTGATGACGGTAGTAGTAATTATAGTACGACAATGTTTATGTATTTAAATTCAACTTTCATATATTCTCTATGTAACTGAGTGATAAGACGAGCACGTCGAACATGCCATAACAATTGCAGTGCCACTCAGAACTTTTAATACCATAAAAAGCACTGCGTAAGACTGCATTGCGCTCATTACCTGAGACATCTTTGCCCAGTAATTTCGCTGGCCACAATGCCCTTCAAAATAATGCTAGCGCACTACTGCTCGGCGGTAGAATAACTGGCAAAGCAGTGGTACCTACCCAGACGGCCTACCGCATACGAGAAACCTACCAACAGTCATCAAAAAGCACTGTTTTTAAATGCCGGAAACTCAAGTCAAAGCAATCCTCAAGAAATATTCCTATTTTATTATACCAAATTTTACCAATAAACTTTTTCGCTTAAACAAATACTTAGGTCAAACGAAACAAATACTTCCAGCTTCATCAAATTCAATAAAGTATTGGAATTTAGCAATTACGGGGAACATCTTGAAGAGATCAAAATATTTGGACCGCAGGCTAACCGAAGTTTTCTAATCAAAATATTAATCCGTTGAGTAAACATGGTCGCCTAAACTAATTGTTTGACTTGGAAAACTTTTGGTTTTGTGTAACTTTTGGCTTTCACACACAAAATTTACCCTAATTCGGAGTAATTTTATTTTGTTGGTGATGGAGACTAAATGTTACTAACTAAATTTACTAGCTGTTGCGTAGTGAAGTGATCTAACCTGTTCCCGACAATTTTCCATCTCACCCTTATCCCGCTCTCTCTATGAGAGAAGGCCCGTGTCCCAGCAGTGGGAACATGACGGGCTGATGATGATGATGATATAAAATACAACTAGTGAAGACTATAGAAGTAAATATTGAACCATTTTATACCGTAAATGATTAAAAAAACCGGACTATTGTTTGGCAGAGCTCATAAATGTTCTCATTGTTCTATAATGGAAAACATCTATAAATAAATCTATGTATATATAAAACATAACTACTTCACATGCATTTTATCACTAAGTAAGATAAGTTGAACAGTTTCCTATTTTGGAGACGACTGGAGCAACGAGGGAAAAATAGTTGAAGTTTTTCGAGCAAAGCGGGACTATCAAAATTTATATTTATCAACTTATGCAGAAATACTAGTGTATATCTGCAATTTTTAAAACGACATGTCCTTGAGCTTCATGTCACCGAAATGAAGATGCTGCGGTGGATGTGCGGCGTTTCGCGTATAGATCGTATCCGGAACGAGCACATCCGCGGCAGCCTCGGAGTACGGGACATAGCAGACAAGCTCCAGGAAAGTCGTTTGAGGTGGCTGGGTCATGTCCTACGCAGACCGGTGGAGTACGTCGGCAATCAGTGCCTAGACCTTGTAGTCTCAGGAGCAAGATCTCGTGGCCGGCCTAAGACGCGATGGCTTAACGTTGTTAATGCGGACATGAGAGCCAATAAACTCACAATGCAGGACGCCGAAAACCGTGCGAAGTGGAGAGAGAGGAGTTGGAAAGCGGACCCCGGCCGAAGCCGGAAATAATAATCGCTAGGCAGAAGAAGAAGAAGATCTGCAATGTTTCTTCTCAGCTCCAGTGGGAACATCTTGAAATGAGTGGTCTTGAATCATAGGTATTATCGGCGATAAAGATTGTTTGAGTAAGTGAGATGGTATATAAACACTGTTTCTAAAGACTTTCAGGTCGATCAATGTGTATTGCATATGAAGGGCTCCAGATTGGACACTCCAAGCCCTCGCCGCGACCGCTCGTTCTCCGTGAAGATGAGCGTCTGTACTGCTGAAACACCGGTTGAGTGTTTCGACTAATATCCGTGAGTGTAGCTGGTTAGAAATTGTGAGTTTATATGACCTTTAAGAGCCCACACTACCCCAGCTCAAATCAAAATGCTGCCACGCGACGGCCCGTCAACTCGTAGCTACAGTCGCAACTATCTCGCTCGCACCTAGTAGGTACGTTGCGCGGCCGAGCGGGAGCGAGTGCCGGAGCGCGTCTGAACCAACACAGCGGCTGTCGCGGACGTGTAGTTTTCCACGCAATATTTCGGTATTAAATTTCTAACAAAATAAAAAATAACATTATTTTAAATTGAATACATAAGATACACGTATTATATTAGTTCAGATTTGTGTAAAAAGTTTCATTATAATAGGTCAAGTATTAACTGTATACTGCTTTTTATTTACAAAATTTAAGTGGGAAGTTTGTGAATTTTTTGTATCGAGACTTTTTTTAGTAATCGTGTTTTTACAACGTATGGACATCAGAGTATATCCTCAACTATACTATATATTTTTTTCAACACGATTGATTCAATACTATTATTGATATGCAACTTCAAACGCGAACGGTAAAGCAGTTTTGAGGTAGTGTGCAGTCTTAAATGACATAACATTGACAGCCTCTGTGTCGCAGTAGTTGGGCAGGTTGGTTGAAATCTTGTACAACATTTAAGCTGCGGGTTCGAATCCCGCGCCAGGACAAATGTTTGTGCATAGAAATCGCAAGCACTTGTTTTCTGCCCGGGTGTCGTGGGACCATGGTCCTCGTAGTTCCTGGTTCCCTAGATAAAGGGAATTCTAGTAAGAGACCAGGATCTATGTAAGTTTGTGGTCGTCGGGCGTATTTATTTATGTAATGTGTAATTTTGGTAGAGAAATAAATAAATCAAAAACAGTTTCAAATTTTTATTGTAACAACTTATTATAAATTTATAAAAAATAATTTAAAGTTAATACTAAAATGCTTGGAACATGATGAGGACGGTTTTTTGTGAATGAGTTTTTAACAAGTTTTTTTTTACAAGTGCAACACATAAAAATATACAAAATCAACACATAAAAAATTAACTAAATGATTTTCATCATTGTTTTTTAATTTAATTAAGAATGTATAATTTACTTACTTACTAAATAATAAAACAAAACTTTATCTACATTTTGGTTTAATTTTTATCTGTAGGTACCTACAAGTATAAACTAAATCTAATATAAAATAAAGATATATAAAATATATAATATTGATAATGTAGAAAGTATATATATATATATATATGAACATACATATATATATATATATATGAACATGAAAAATACTATTTTAATTAAATAACGCTCTAAAAGTACCAAAAACTATGTTTAAATATTATGTTTCGAATATTGCCGCGCAAAAGGTCACCTCAAAACTTGTGACGTCATATGTAGGTACAAAACGACAATATCTTCGAAATAAAACTAGCAAAGAGATTTAAATACGTTTTGTGAAGTTTGGGGACGTATATTGTAGTAACGGAACGAAAAAATTAGCAAAAATACATTTTATGAAAAGCAAAAACCTAAAATAAACAAAAGCTTGACTTACGGCATTTGCCTACAAATGACGTCATGCGCTGTGATTGTTGTTTCGTTTGAGACGAAGAACAGATTAAAAATGTCAGAATTATTAGATATTATTTATTGTTTTAAAAATATAAATCATTACTATTTTTCAAAAATATTGATTAAATTATCTTTCTGGTTCGACGAACATTCGTTTGAACTACATTTTAGATATTTTCTCGATTACTGTCCGATCCCCTATTCTATCGCACACTGTTTTGGTTTCTTAATTAGGTACCTTCATTTATATTAAATTGAGAGCCCCACTCAACTCACAATCATCATCATCATCAGCCTATTACGTTCCCACTGCTGGGATATGGGCCTTCTCTCAAAGGAGAGTATGGGCCATAATCCACCACGCTGGCCCAGTGCAGGTTGTGGATGTCAAATGTCCTTGAATTTTTGTGATTAATTCTTGGACATACCGGCTTCCTCACGATGTTTCCTTTACCGAGTGTTAAATCCGGCCATAAGTTAAGACAGTCAGTGATGCGAGGCCAATAGGATTCGTACTAGGGTGTGTCGGATCGAAAGTCGCACGTGCTTCCACTGAGCCTGATTGACACTCGTTCTGATAATGATGTAGATATTTACATTTTAAAGTTACTCGTCTATACAAGAATATTTAGGCAATTTTTACTGGTTAATATATTTAATGGCCTATTTAGAAATCACAAATTTCTTGTGGGTTGCATCTACAATAGTGGTAAGGCATAATTTACTTGCATCATCAAAAGGACTCGTATAAATGGGTTCTCTATTTACCTAATGAATTGGGTGTTGTGGGACCATGGGCCTCGTAGTTCCTGGTTCCCAAGATATAGAGAATCCTAGTTAGGGGACAGGATCTACGAGTATGTATGTGATCGTTTGGTGTATTTATTATTATTCATATTTTTTTTATTCTTATATTTTTTTTACACTTAATAGATCTATTTTTGGCCACTATCTCGCCTGATGTGAAGCGATGATGTGGTAGGCCACATCATCGCTTCACATCAGGCGAGAGGCAGTTGAGCGGCTGCTCAGACTCGTCTCCCCGACGGTTCACCATGCCGTCAAGCGAACTAGTCGTGTTTCGAGATGATGTTCGGTGAACCATCAGGGAGACGAGTCTGAGCAGCCGCTCTACTGCCGTCTCTCTCTAGATCTATGTGCTCCATCTTAGGCCACATCATCGCTTCACATCAGGCGAGATAATGGCCAAACATAGATCTATTAAGTGTAAAAAAAATGTTAAAGAAGAATTGACGACAAGAACAAGATTTCATCCGACATATAGTCAAAAATAGATTTTCTAGTTTATGCAGATAGATAGATAAAACGTTTATTTGCCAACACAACACACATGTACATTAAATAACAAATTGTAAGACACCTAAACTACAAGCAAAGTATGCTAACTATTATGCTATAAGTAAGTGTGTGTTGTACGAGCGAGTGTGGCTCAGTGGGAGCTCGAGCGACTTTCGATCCGACGCACCCGAGTTCGAGTCCCGCTGACCCCGCACCACTAGCTTTCTTAAGCTATGTACGGATTTAACACTCGCTCTAAAACGGTGAAGGAAAACATCGTGAGGAAACCGGCATGTCCAAGAATTTTTCACAAAAAGTCCAGGACATGTGACATTCACCAACCCGCACTGGGCCAGCGTGGTGGCCTATTCTCTCTCTATGAGAGAAGGCCCGTGTCCCAGCAGTGGGAACGTGATGGGCTGATGACGAAGTGTGTGTTGCAGTTATGACAAATGGGCCATAGCTCAGCGAATAAAATTGCTCAAGGAGCAAACACTGAATTTTCAGCTATTGCCCTGTCTGAGGTGACGAAGCGAATCGAGCGCATTACAACGATGTACCTAAATTATGTGTCGATAATATTTTCTGTTTAAATTAATTTAAATTACGTTATGTCAATTTTTTTTATATTATTATACATGCATTATCATTAATAACATATTATTATTAATAATATAAAATAATAACAATAAATTCACATAATATACTATATAGGTAATACAGTTAAATATTACAAAAATTTAAATTAAAAATTTAACATGTATTAGTATAAAATATGTATAAAATATAATTATGTATAAGTAGTAGAATAAAGGGCTTTTTTACTTTTCTTTTACTTTTACTATGTCGAAAAAGACACGATTTTTCTATTACAATGTAATAGAAGAAAAGTCGAACACATATATTAGTATTAGTTCAAGATCAAGATCGCCCGTTCCAACGTCGCGGAGACTACAGAATAGCAGCAATATCAGTTTCTTATTGGTTTCTCAATAATCTTTTACCAAATCAAGGTTTTGACTTTTCCAGCAGATATTTCTTAACCCCTTGGAAGTAAACAGGGATGTATTCCTTCCAGTTGATGTCTCGAGCCAGACACGGGAAGACACGAGCGTCATTCGGAGACAGGGATTCGTACAGAACTCGAGACCTATCCGTCTTCATAGTCCAGGAGTTGATTGTGAAGAACTCTAATAGATTCTGTATCATGACAGCTTGGGAGACGAGTTTTGTGAATCTGAAAAAAAGAGGATATATTAAATATCTACTACTACAGTTTTACAGTCGTGCCATACAGTTTTACTAATAAAAGGCAAATTACTGGGCATTACGAGACTTAACAGCTAATTGTCTCAGGGTGACGAGCGCAGTGCAGCGCCGAGCAGGATTTTGCAAAACAAAAATTTTGGGTGGTGCTGTTATTGTTATGGGCTGGCGTATTGCTTACCATCAGGCAAACGACTAGCTCGTCTTGTCATTCAGTTACATAAATAAATTATTTTTCAAAAAAAACTAAACCGACTTCAAAACCACAAATGGCACTCAAAAGTAAAAAATAAATTAATATAATTATCATAAGCGCTACCCACTCATATATTTGAAGTCGGTGCCAGCCAAGTGTAATAGGTAGCAGATAAATACTATGTATATAGTAAGTACTACTTGTAGGTAGTATCTATCTACTACCTTTTAGACTTGGCTGGCACCGACTTCAAATATATGAGTGGGTAGCGCTTATGATAATTATATTAATTTATTTTTTACTTTTGAGTGCCATTTGTGGTTTTGAAGTCGGTTTAGTTTTTTTTGAAAAATAATTTATTTTACCTTTTTTAGTGAAAAACAAGTTTTAATTAAATTAATTCAAAAAGTTTTTAAAGACAAGCTTTTATGATCTAGAAGCCACATCATGACGAAGTTTAAAACGGGCTATCACAATTAAATGCATGTACAAAAAAATTTCATGTCTGTCCTATATCTCTGTTGAAGAGTTCCCTCGCCGGAAGTCAATCCTGGGTGTATCTACCATGTCATGATGGAATTTAGAACAGGCTATTATGGTTAAATCCATTTACGAAATGTTGTGTCTGTACTATTCACCGTTGAGGAGTTCCCTCACCGGAAGTCAACCCTGGGTGAAGCAGGTGAAGCAGTCGAATACAAACCTCCACCTTTAGAAAGTTGGTTACGAAAAAAACAAGAACCGACTTGAAGATTAAACTTATATTTTTTGTTTTTGCTATTTTTTTCAAAAACTACTGAATGAATTTCGATAAAATTTATATGGGACCACCTTTGAAGTATTACCTACCAATCAAAAAAAGAATCATCGAAATCAATGCATAATTGACGGAGTAATCGCGTAACAAACACACAAAAAAAAAAAAACATACCGTCGAATTGTAAACCTCCTCCTTTTTGAAGTCGGTTAAAAAAGGAGTCCCTTTGGGTAGGTACTACAGCTTTGCCAGTTATTCTGCCGCCAAGCAGTAGCGCGCAAGCACTAAGTTCGTGTTTGAAATTACTAGGCATATGAGATTTAATATGTTATATCTCGGGGTGATGAGCGCAATGCAGTGCTACGCAGTGTATTTATGGTATTAAAAGCTTTGGGTGGCACTGCAATTGTTATGGGTAGGCGTGGCGCTTACCATCAGGTGAACGACTAGCTCGTCTCATCACTCAGTTAAATTAAAAAAAAGTTCATACTAAAAAAGTTCTTCATACTGTTTATACATTTATTTATTCTTTTTGGGATTATGTTTTCTTTTCTTTCTTTATTTTGTAAGTATATGATTGTGGTCGTCAAATAAATGTTTTTTCTTTCTTTCTTTATTACTCATTAATCAACTCGACACCCGACCAGCGATGCCTCCACTCGGCTTCGGCTTTTGTCTACGGATGGTTATTGCGCGGTTGGCGAGTTGACGGCGCGGCGTCAACGAGATGACATTTACGAAACAATCCACTCGCCGGTTGCGTGCGATTCACTCGGAACCCGCGCGTTGTCAACCCGCAGTCAACGCGCCCACGCCGCAAGCGTAAACGGGACAAAGCGGGTTGTCACCAAGTGGTTCTCGCGAGCGAGGCGTTCCGGTTACGTTACGGAGTTGATAACTGAGTGTTTTATGTGGAATTTCATATTTATAAAGAATTCCCAACCGCTCGAGGCGAGGCGGCCACGCTGGCCCTGCCCCCGTACCCATATGTCCCTCAAGCGCCAATCGTATATCGTGTTGAGCTCAGCTTAGGGCTTAGATTCACTGCGACAATATTTTAGGATGCCATTTATTGTCCCATTAAGTTTATCTCAACTTGTAGTTAACATATTTTGGTATAAATGAATGGGATTAATTCGATTTCTTGCCTAAATCGACAATAATTATTAGTCGGTATCTCATTAGCCGCAGTGAAGCTAAACCTTAATTTGAGCTCAACACGATATACGATTGGCGCTTGAGGGACATATGGGTACGGGGCAGGTCGGGTGCCGGGTTGACTAATAAAATGCAACGTATCGGTAGGTCCCCGGTTTACTGAACTGTGTATTTAAAAACTATAGTCCTACATTATCTCGAAATAAGAAAAAAATATTTGTTAATTCGCTTAGTACTTCTAAACAGCTTGATGAATTTTGATGTGACTTTCATCAACATTAAGGTAAGGTTCAAAAATCATATCGCACACGTGAATAGCCTGAGGGGGTTAGGTTTAGTCACAGTGTAATCGATATCTAAGGAATGCATGATTTAGATAAGTAAAAATAAGTTTGTATTTAGAATTATTTAAAACTAGCAACCGCCCGTGACGTTCGCGTCGACATAATGAACAGCTTATATCACTCAGAGATAGTGTAGTTTCTATCAGTGAGTGTTTTCAAAATCGGATCAGTAGTTCCAGAGATTACCCCTATAAACATACATATTAATATACAAACAACTTTACCTCTTTATAATATTAAGTCGATTACATTTTGTATCATATTATACATATGTATTTAGTAGAAATTAAATAGTTTATTGTAAGTTTATATCTAAATTATAATACCAATTAATAGCATGAAACTAAAACTAATAACCTTAAAAAATATAATACTAAAATATATTATTAAAAGGAGTCCCTTTAGGCAAGGTTCCGAAGATACTGGCAGCGTTCCCCCTAATATTAAGTATATATAGATTTATAGTATATATAAAATATTGTAACAAAACTTCTAAAAAAAATGCCCCTCAGTTTCTTGCCGTATCTTCTGAGTAGTGGTTCTTTTTCCGATACGGCGGTAGAGTCATTGTGATCATTGACGTTTATAAGTGCGTCTGTGATGCGAAAACTGAAGAAAGAACTTTTGATTGATAGTAGTAGATATACGTAGGGCAATTGCTGCTATCAGCGGCTGGAGAAAGTGCCCAAGATCGGGCTTTCTTCAGTCGCATATCGGATCGGTACAATGATATAAGATGATAAAAGATGATGATGATAAAAAGAAAGGAGTAAAACAACATACCTAGGCCTGTTCATAGAGAGCCTCGCCAGCAAATCTGCTCCGTAAGCGAGTAAGTACATCATCATAGTTATTAACTTCACCAACCAGTAACGTTTGGTGCGTAGCATTACACCGGGGTATGGAAAATCATCTGAAAATATATTAATATATTTTAAACTAGCTGCGCCCTGCGGTTTCACCCGCGGTTTCCCGGGATAAAAAGTAGCATATGTATTAATCCAGGGTATAAGCTATCTCCATACCAAATTTCATCAAAATCCATTTAGTAGTTTTTGCGTGAAAGAGTAACAAAGGTACATCCATTCTTACAAACTTTCGCGTTTACAATATTAGTAGGAAGTAGGATATTCTGAAATAAAAAAAATAATAATTATTAGCTGCACCCCACGGTTTCCTGGGATATAAAGTAGTACATACCTACCTAAGTCAAAAGTCAGAAGAAGAAAAGACCAGCATATTTAGAATGTATCGGGTCTATTCACGCACACGTATGCATTTATCAAAATAACATATTGACTAACGACGTGTCGGTCAAGTTACATTGATCGTGGTAACAAGAAGTCAGTTAAAAATATATTAAGCATGTCTACCCATTTTCCCATTTACTCAAATACGTTGGTAACAGTTAGTCTTCTTGGCTCAAATTGAAGTCTGGGCCCAGAAAAGAAATGCGAAATCTGACTCTAACCGTGCTTCGGAAATACTCCCGCTAGAGAAGATAGCACCAGTAAACTCTGCGGGGATGTCCAATTTTTTAAATCTTTTAAAATGGTTTAAAAATATAACACTAATCAATAAGATATAAATTATAATTAACGTAACACAATGATAAACTAGAAGTGCGAGACAGATGTCCCATAGTCATAATATCAGTAACATGAAAATATAAGTATCATAAGCTATCTCTATTCCAAATTCCACTCACATCTATTGAGCCGTTACAGCATGAAGAATTAACAAACACACTAACACAAACATTACATACAAACTTTTCAATTTATTTGGTGTGATGGCGAGATAGTAAGGTTCGAAAGTGTTTGGTTACTCGAGCAGACGGCTTGGTAGCCTAGCGGCTAAGGCGCAAAGTAGATATTCCAAAGACGCAGATTCGATCCTTGCCTGAACATTTTTTTTTTCTGAAAACTTTTATGATTTATATGTTTTATAATAATATATGTAGCAATAATGATACTCATACATATATAGACTAATATAACTATATCAATATACTAATACATACCATATACCTAGCTATACATAGTTATATAAAGATAATAAGTAGCAGTGGGTTAGGGGTAGGATAGGTAATGAGCCTTTACCATAATAATGAATAATAATGTTAGTCGAAATTATGTTCAAATATATACAGTGATAAAAACTAAACTAACCTACAACTAAATTAAAAAAGTGAAATTAAAGATCAAACACAGAATAGGGGATCGGACAACTTTTCAGAAAGTGTTTTAAATTAACTACAATGGATATATATAGTTATGAAAAATACTATTTTAATTAAATAACGCTCTTAAAGTACCTAAAACTATGTTTAAATATTATGTTTCAAATATTGCCGCGCAAAAAGTCACCTCAAAACTTGTGATGTCATTTATAGGTAGAAAACGACAAACTCTTCGAAATAAAACTTGCAAAGAGATTCTAATACGTTTTGTGAAGTTTGGGGACTATATTGTAGTAATGGAACGAAAAAATTAGCAAAAATACATTTTATGAAAAGCAAAAACGTAAATAAACATAAGCTTGACTCACGGCATTTGCCTACAAATGACGTCATGCGCTGTGATTGTTGTTTCATTTGAGATGAAGAACAGATTAAAAATGTCAGAATTATTAGATATTATTTATTATTTATTGATTTAAAAATATAAATCATTACTATTTTACAAAAATATTAATTGACTGATCTTTCTGGTTCGACGAACATTCGTTCTAACTACATTTTAGATTTTTTCTCGATTACTGTCCGATCCCCTATTCAGGTCACCGTCCGCGGGCAAGGTACCCAAAAAGCTGGCGATGTTACCTCTTTGAATGGCCAGACTAATGAATGATGAATAATATACTCACTGAACTCTGTTTTGATACTCTCTTGCGCGTACAAGTCCGATATCTCTTTCATTGTTATAGGATTGGACGTGCCAGAACAAGAGTTGTACACAGCTACTTCTGGTTGCCTAAAAACAAACAAAATACCTAGAAATTGCTCCAAAAATTACATTCCATACAATTTTAGCGACCCAGTGTCGCACAGTGGAAGCATGTGCGACTTTCGATCGACGCATCCAAGTTCGAATCCCGCTGGCCCCACACCACTGACTTTCTTAAATTATGTGTGGATTTAACACTCGCTCTAAAAACGATCAAACTCAAACTCAAACTCAAACGCGGTATTGCTCACGGGACATGCACGTATGTGGTTTTTGGTTGATAACTCCCAGCATCTTTGTTGGTTCAAATTAATGCTCACTGCTCAGTGATTTGGCTGCATTTGGGCCAATGGATTAATAATTCATTTTAGCAAGTTATTGTTACATAGCACGTACTCTAGCCTCATTCCTGAGGTCTTCCTGATCCACTTTGCGCTCCTTTTAAATTATAATAGTGAAATTTCGATGTACCTCCATTGACGTGTGTGTAAGGACCACTGGGAAGCAGGATGGCTTCTGCTAAAAAAAATATATCAATGATGGTTTGCTGTCTGATGATAAATACGTTTCTCCTCACCTTTTCGCCCTGGCAGCAGCAACCAGCGTCAAGTTGCTCACGTAATCCACAGGTATCAAGTCCAGGATGTGGTCATCGGCGGTGTGCACCACTCGGCAGACACCCTTGGCGATGACGGTGAGGAGGCCAGTGGCTCCGTACCAGTTATCCACCCATCCTTTGACAGGCTCGTCCTTTGATGGCGTCACTAGAAATGCAAAAAACATGAAGCTAGAGCGAACTAAATTGCAGATATCCTTAGGGAATCGAAAGACTCAAAAGGACAAAACCTTTCGAGTTAGTTTAGTGAAGAGACAGTGTATCATAGTTCCTATACATACTTTATTGCTACCTGTACATAACACGAAAACAAAGTGTCTTCGACTTAAAAGAGACAGTAAGAAAAGTGTTAATGGACACATTCTTAGTTATACTATGCATCGCAATTTAAGTCAAACCAGGCCTAGCACACTCCGCACTGTAGGTACGAGCTACAAGTACATAGGCGGACACCGACGGCGGGTCGCGAGTCGTTACAGAAGAGATAAGAGCTATGCGATAGAAAGAGAGACGCTCTGTAGGTTAATATGACTGGTAAGTATGCAGCGCTACGCGAGCTGAATTGAATTTTATTGCGTCATAGCAAGAGTCGCTATTTGTTTAAATTTCTTTACGGAGTGATGCTTCTGCCCCTTAGTATTCTGTGGTCAAACCAGGCCTAGCGCACTCCGCACTGTAGGTACGAAGCTACAAGTACATAGCCGGACACCGACGGCGGGTCACGCGTCGTTACACGTACCGCGTCAGAAGAAATAAGAGCTATGTGATAGAAAGAGAGGCGCTCTGTAGGTTAATATGGCTGGTAGGTGAGCAGCGCTACGCGAGCTGAATTGAATTTTATTGCGTCATAGCAAGAGTCGCTATTTGTTTAAATTTCTTTGCGGAGTGATGCTTCTGTCCCTTATTATTCTGTGATTATATCCTCATTAGTTTTAAACGTCTCACTCTACGAATCACCCTCACTACAAAGTGGTAGGTCTCTCGTTTGCGAGAGGTCGTCTGGGTTGGTGCCCTTCTTCTCATCGCGAAAGCAATAGAAAACGTATCTACGAGTTTTACGACTGCTAAGAACTACAAAAAGAACTTACGAATTATTTTTACAAAGTAAATGTCCCTAGCCTTATGTGTATTGTGATACCTATCTGTATTGTGTACGAAAAATCCAATGATCAATTATTGTAAGACAAATTACAGCTACGTAAAGACTTACCAATGGAAGGTCTAACAATTACAGCTGGTATGTCTCCATGAATTTCTGAGACGAGGTGTTCTGCTAACGCTTTCGTAAACGTGTAGATATTTGGTCTTCCATCTGAAACGCAGCAATTAAAAATAATATAAAAAGACTCTTTAAAATTTTGGCCATAATAGCCAGCCAAAGCACATACTCAGAAACCTAGTCGACTTTCAGGAGCATCATTCCGCGCAGTCGCTAAACCGTCATATTTAATACCAAATTTAAGAATTATTTTCTACAATACATTACATATTTAATGAAATTTTGAATAAACACCCATTATAAAAACTTTTTTTTGTTTTACCTAACCAACCTAATCTAATAAACTACTACCAGTGGGCAATGTTCCCAAAATGCTGGCAGCATTGCCACGTACAATTATAAATCAAATGTACAATTATAAATGTGATGCACGATCAATAGACACTCCAGAACTACTTTCCCGTTTAACGTTTTCTGTACCATTAAGGCTGCCACGAGTTTCGAGATTTAACTTGCTTAGGGATGAATTGTGAAAATCTAACTTGGGCTAGAACGCACCTCTAAACAGACTAGTAAGAGAATTTAATCGCATGTCTAAAACTGCAGACTTAGATCTGTTTATGGATGACGTTCGGAAGTTTAAGAGAACCATTGTGTGATATTTTTGTATATTTTATTTATCTTCTAAATTAATTATTGTCATATTTTTAGTTTTAATTTTTGTAATACCTTTTATATTTGTTTAAAATTTTTTGTTAATTTAATTAATTGCTTCTTTATTATGTAATTCTTGCTTGCTATTGTAATAGTTGCATGTAGTCTTCGCCTTTAACATTAAGCCCAGATCCAATTTGAATGAATTTATATTTTATAGTAACGATGTACATTGTGTTGGCGTTCAATAAATAAATAAATAAATAAATAGGAAGATTTGATTATTTGCAAGCTAGTCAGAGCACGCGGCCGATCACCCACGCGTTGGACAGATCTTATTAAGACTGCAACTCCAGAAATGGAGAAGCATTGCGATAGCAGTAACCCTCGCTAAGGAGAACCACGACGCTGAAGAACCACCCCACACACCATCTTTTACACCACGACCACTCTGACGAAAGTGCCCGACTAGGAAGAAGAAGCTAACGATAGGAATGAGACTGTAAAAACTTACTCAAGAACTTTGCAATCGTGGCGTCGCTCGGTTCTTCTTGTTGAGCAAATTTGTAGGCTTCCTCTATCGAGACGGGAGGTGGATAGACAATCTCTTCTATCACTGCTCTCTCACAGTTGCAGTACGCCGTTGATGTGTGGACAAACACCTGGAATTAAATGGAAGATGTTAACAACACACAAGCTGAACATAGGTTTTGCTGGTCACCCATAACAGTTGCAGCTCCAGCGAGAACTAATTCGTTTTGCAAAATGCGTCGTTTGCAAAGTTCATTTTACGAACTCTTCTATGTTTTTGATTTTTCAAACCCCGTTCGAGCAAATTGACGGGCGTTCAAGGGCATTAGAGCCAGCGAAATTATTGGGTAAATGAGACTTAATCTGATGTCTTGGGGTGAAAATCGCAATGCAGTGCTACACAGTGCTGTGCTTTTTATGGTCTTAAAAGTTATGTGTGGCACAGCAATTCTTATAGGCAGGCGTGAAGCTTACCATCAGGCTAATGACTTACTCATCTCTTCACGCAGTTACATAAAAGAGACAATTTATTCTTTTTATTCCTCGTTCTGAATAATATATTAAAAATTATATTAATTATAAAAATCTCAGATTTTTGCATAGCATGTTAAGACATCAAAAATGTCAAGTTACTCCTAAAGGGCATGAAGTAGATAACAAATATACTGACCTGAAGGTTTTTCATGATATGACAGAGGTTGAGCACATTTCTGGTGCCTTCCAGGTTGATGTCTAAAGCGGCCTTCATAGGCTCGTGAAACTTGATCGAAGCTGCAGAGTGTATCACTACTGATACCTAAAGATTCAAAATATTTCGCTTTACACATTATATTTATTTTATACATGAAAAGGATTGATACATGAAAGGAGAAATTGGATGAGAAGAGCTGAAGACTGGGTTCAGTGGCGTTCATTGGGAGAGGCCTATGTCCAGCAGTGGACGACTACAGGCTGGTGATGATAATGATGATGAAAAGGTTACCTATATATAGGCACATAAAACACCTGCGTGTGTACTAAAGTAGTTATTACATCAATATCTTTGGGTCATCATCATCAGCCCATTACGTTCCCACTGCTGGGACTCGGACCTTCCATAATCCACCACGCTGGCCCAGTGCGGGTTGGTGGATGTCACATGACCTTGAATTTTTGTGATTAATTCTTGAACATGCCGGCTTCCTCACGATGTTTTCCTTCACCGTTTTTAGAGCGAGTGTTAAATACGCACATAACTTACGAAAGTCAGTGGTACGGGGCCAGCGAGGTTCGAACTCGGGTGCGTCTGATCGAAAGGCGCACGTGCTCCCACTGAGTCACACTCGCTCACATATCTTTGGGTAATACAGATTATTTCAACAATGGAATAATAATAATGATAAATCTGTTATTTACATCGTACAATTAACAAATTACATCATATTTATTCAAACCTCGGTAGCGGTTACATATTTGAGCCGTTTGGTGTGGAGACTTGGGTCCGTGGGGACCGAGAGCTCATCGTATTTTCAAAAGTCTGTCAGGGCGCCTGATCGATGCGACGCGTGACCAAAATGCTGGGACTTATTTGGCTCAACGTATCAGTATTGCAATCCAACTGGGCAATACTGCCAGCATCTTGGGTACGCTGCCAACTGGTAGTGGGTTGGAGCATTTGAGCTACCTATAGGCCTTTAATGGTCTATGGGTTGTCCAATTGCTTCTCCTTGTATGTAGTTAGTTTAGTTTTAGTAAGTAGAGTGTAGTTTGTTTTCAGTAATAAAGGCATACGCCCGTTAAAAAAAATATATATAATGTAATGCCCGTCATATTATAAGTACACTTTACTTACTTTAATTACATTTACTTTCATTTTGTTCAGTTTATACTGGCTAACAATTTTTTTTTATTACGTTCATGCATATTGCACCGACCTACTTGTAGTCTTAGTAATATTTTCTGCACATCGTATCTCAGAGCCCCGAGACCTAGTTATATATACTCTAAACCCGAGACAGACTTAACTGATGGTAGGATTCTCGTATGCGAGAGTCCGTCTGGGTGGGTACCACCGCTTTGCCAGTTATTCAACCGCCAAGCAGTAGTGCGCAAGCATTACTGTGTTCCGGTTTGAAGGGCATTTTAGCCAGCGAAATTACTGGGCATTATGAGACTCAACAGCTAATTGTCTCAGGGTGACGAGCGCAGTGCGGTGCCGCGCAGGATTTTGCAAAACAATGTTCTGGGTGGTGCTGTTATTGTTATGGGCTGGCGTATTGCTTACCATTAGGCAAACGACCAGCTCGTCTCGTCACTCAGTTACATAAAAAAAACATACTTCTTTTTTTTAACCGACTTCAAAAAGATTATTCGATTGTATTTTTTTATGTTTGTTACCTCAGAACTCCGTCATTAATGAACCGATTTGGAAAAATATTTTTGCGTTGGGTTCAGTATAGCTACGAAGTTTGTCTGTCTGTCTGTCTGTCCGTCTCACTAAGCTGCATCTCTTAAACCGTGATAGTTAGTTGAAATTTTCACAGATGATGTATTTCTGTTGCCGCTATAACAACAAATAGGTACTACAAATATTTTATTGGTTTAGATATCATTTTACCTACTTTTTCTATAACTGTCTCTAGGTCTTCAGTCTTCATGTTCAAGTTTTGCGCGCCGATATCGCCTTTCAGTAAAACGATTTTATCCAAATCATGGGGCCTTTCGTTTCGTAGTCGGGAAAATATCTGAAAAACAAAAATATTTTGTAGTGTGTGACTGTGTAGGTACATAATTAGCGAAGAAGAGCGAGTGTGGCTCAGAGGGAGCACGTGCGACTTCGATCTGACACACCCGAGTTCGAATCCCTCTGGCCCCGCACCACTAAATTTCTTAAGTTTTGTGCGGATTTAACACTCGCTCTAAAAACGGTGAAGGAAAACATCGTAAGGAAACCGGCATGTCCAAGAATTCAAGGATATGTGATATCCACCAACCCGGACTGGGCCTACGTGGTGGATTATGGCCCATACTCTCTCTATGAGAGAAGGCCCGTGTCCCAGCAGTGGGAACGTGATGGGCTGATGATGATGATGACCACACCTGATTAGTAAAAACAGTTTAAGAAGAATTTGCAACCCGCATTATTTTTTTATATTACATTATCAAGTTGTAAGTGTAGTTATATTATATTATCAAGTTGTTTCGTTACCATACTTCAAAAAATGTACAAATTTTTTTTTTTGTAAATTTTTTTTTTTATTTACCTAGTAAAGCCACCTATGTTGAAAAGACAAACTAAAGACTAAAATTTATTTTGTCTTCAAAGCACTACTTACGCTATCCTGCCCCCCCCCCCCCACCCCCTCTGCAGATGAATCGTCTTACTCGAACATCCGCCCGATCGCTTTCAAACATGTTTTGTGATTGATATTTGTCTGCGATATTGTCGAAATTTTCAATAGCCCGCGTCTCTATCCCTATCCCAATCACTCGCTAAAAATGATCGATACCTATTGTAGTTTGGAAGAAGCTGATGCCTACCAAATTTGAAATTGAAAGCGATCGGGATCGGTGTTCGAGTTACAGGATTCGCCAGGGCCCCAAATCACTATGTCAACTTGGCGATTCCTTGCTTCGAAATCACGTCGATTCCTTCATTAAAAAACGACATCTCTATGACGCATTCATATATTCATATATATGACGTGTCATAGAGAATACAAATTTCGCAGTTGTCGTTTATTAATGAAAGAATCGACGTTTCCTGGAAGCAAAAAATCGCCAAGTTGTCATAGTGAATTAGGGCTCAGGTCACTCAGGCGTCAATCGTATACAGTGTTGTCTTGTGATGCAATATATCGTCCCATGAAAATTTATAACAACTTGTAGTTACCGTATTTTGGTGTAAATTAATCAATGTAAATAAATGTGATTTCTTGCTTGAATCGACAATAATTAGTCCGCATCTCCATTAGTCGCAGTGAAGCTATACCTTTATTTGAGCTCAGCACGATACGAGTATATAAACGATTGGCGTTTGAGGGACTGGGGGCTAGAGGATAAAAGGAAGGGGCAGGTTGTA
Organism: Petrophora chlorosata; assembly: GCA_951640565.1. Classification (NCBI taxonomy): domain Eukaryota; kingdom Metazoa; phylum Arthropoda; class Insecta; order Lepidoptera; family Geometridae; genus Petrophora; species Petrophora chlorosata. Next base: position 16,620,761 of record OX621197.1, read on the forward strand.
TTTCTTCCTATCCTCAAGTCCGACAGGACTTGTACACGACAGTGTACAAGGTATTTATAGCTTTTAGATAAATAACAATCAATACTAACAGGCAACTCAGTAATGGTACGGAGTCTCTGCTCGGCGCTGACATTCTTCTTGTCTCGCAGTAAAACATACACCTTGTCTACCTTCGGGCAGCTGTATAGGAGCTTCTCTATCAGCACCTGAAAAATAAAATCGTAATCTAATGACGTATTTTGCGAGTGAGCACCCTCTACTTTAAATAAATATATAAATAAAATGGCTTAATTGCAGACAACCTGAAACTCATAATTACATAAATACAATTTAAAGTTTTTAAAGTAAGTCAAAGTAGTATACACTAAGTAAAAATAAAATAAAATAAAATACATATAATACAGTATAATTTTAAACTAAATAAAATAGTTTATTTGCGATTTACGCTCTGGTGCACAGGAACCCAAAACCTAAATATAGGAATGTACAAACGTCTGTACAAAACGACCGGACAAGCCTTAATGCTATTACTTGAGTTCCAAATCCTTTCCAAAATAATGCTATGTGGGCTCTTATAATAGTGAAGAAATCAGGCACCCGTGTCTCGGCAAACAAGCTCGACGCACTACAGAATCTTGGCTTCTTCATGAGGATGCGAAATGCGTGATTATATTGCACCCTCATGGTCAACCTTTAGATGGAGACACGTTATGTTTAAGTCCATGTTGTTTGGCATATTGTTCACACACTGCTAACAGTCTTCTTAGACCACTAATCGAGGGGCTGAAAAGCACCATGTCGTTAGCGTATCTGAGGTTGTTGACACAAACATTTCCAATATGACATCCAATTCTGGTGCTTCTCAGCTCCTTGATCAAGTTATTTACATAAATATTAAAAAGGTCCGGGGAGATCTGCCCTCCCTGGCGTACTCCAAATTCCAATCTATTTTCACTGGACGTCGTGTCACCATTGCACCGCATTGGTTTAGTTTCACCATTTCAGCTGGGACCTGAGCTCAGGACAGTTTGTTCCAGAGAATGTCATAATTCACCAGATCAAATGCCCGACTTAGGTCCAGAAAACAGAAATAGACTGACGTCTGACGTGTCACGAAGTAATTTACAGTATGCTTGGGACTAAGATGGCTGAGTCCGTTGAAAGCCCGGAACGGAAACCAAACTGTGCATCATCTATACATATATTGTTCACCAATAGAGATTGCAAACGTCGTTCAAATATCTTTCCTATTACATTCGCTAATGAGATCGGGCGATAATTACCTACACTTGTTAAATAACTAGTTTTATTATTAACAATCGACACTACAACCGTTTTCATAAGGCTATTAGGTAGAAATGAATATTTTAGACAAGTTATATAAATTACATAACTTATTATAAATTATGTCTCCAGCACAAACATATGTTTGATGCCTTGGAGATTTACCGCGCTTCATATTACGAACATCCACTGTCAACATCCAGTGTCTCAAATAAATGTTTAGAGGTCGAGATACAACTTTTGGTAGTGTTTTTCTAATTTGTCCGTTCCTCTAAATCTGGATGTATACTAAATCTGTTAGAAAAAAAACCGCAATTTCTTTAGGACTCTGCAAGCCGTCGACCGTCACTGGCATTGGTTAATCTTTTGTGGTCGAGATTTTTAGTGGAATTGCAAAATTTCGTAAAGTTTTTGTTACGTCTGTGAGTCGCTTATATCCATTTTGATTGAGTCCTCATTAGCCTGGCGCCATTTTAATTTATTTTTAAAGATACTTCGTGTTTCACACTATTTACTATATGTATAATCACCAGCTGACGGTTTACCGGCGGGAACCCAACACTTGAAGTAAATACGAGCGGTGTTATGACTATTTTTAACATGATAATTCCATCCGGTTACTTGCTTTTGTCTCTGCCTACCAGAGCGAAACGATTACTATTTTTACCCAAACAAAAAAGATACTAAATCATCTTGCTAAAAATAATAGGAATGATTATATTATTTAAAAAATTTAAGCAGTTTTTTCCTACATCCTGCCCGAAGAAGAGATATAAAAGAATTGACCATCATTGCAAACTTTGTTGCGCAAATAACTACTGCTTTGGTAAAATCAAATATCTTGATTGGTTTTTTTAAATCAGCAACCAGTTTTACTAGTAACTTAATTTACGACTTAAAATAAAAAATCTTATATTAGCGAAACCAACATGTTGACCACAGATAGTAAATAAAAAAAATTAACATTTTAATTTGCACTATGAGACCATTACCAATTTATTACATGGTATAATTGGCTTTTTCCTTGGCGACTTCATCTGCGTGACGACAGCCGAAGCCCATTATCGTTTTTTTTGCAAGACCGTCTAAGTAAGACCTCTCTAGTATATAAGAGCGCTTTCTGCGAAGAGTTCATGCTATATCTTCGTAGTCACCCAACCGATTTTGATGTAAGCTACCAAACTCGAAAACAGAATTAAAACCCGTTCAGCAGTTTTCGAGTCTGTAGGTAACAAACATTCAAAGTTACAATTGGATAATAGTAAAAGAAAGATAGACCTATCAATCATCATCATCATCATCAGCCCATTACGTTCTCACTGCTGGGATACGGGCCTTCTCTCATAGAGAGAGTTTGGGCTATGATCCACCACGCTGGCATAGTGCGGGTTGGTGGATGTCACATGTCTTTGAATTTTTGTGATTAATTCTTGGACATGCCGGTTTCCTCACGATGTTTTCCTTCACCGTTTTTAGAGCGAGTGTTAAATTCGCACATAACTTAAGAATGTCAGTGATGCGGGGCCAGCGGGATTCGTACATGGGTGCGTCGGATCGAAAGTCGCACGTGCTCCCACTGGGCCACACACGCTCTATATATAGACCTACTTGTGTTTATTTCTCATTCGTTAAACGGACGGATGTATCAGCATTCAGAAATCTCAATTGTTGTTGCGTATTTTTATATCAATTGTAAATTGTTTTGAATAGTATACTGTGACGCATTGTTTTACAATTTGTAAATAGTAGACACGCGCGGAACAGGGCTGTCATCATCATCATCATCATCATCAGCCCATCACGTTCCCACTGCTGGGACACGGGCCTTCTCTTAGAGAGAGAATGGGCCATAGTCCACCACGCTGGCCCAGTGCGGGTTGGTGGATGTCACATGTCCATGACTTTTTGTGAAAAATTCTTGGACATGCCGGTTTCCTCACGATGTTTTCCTTCACCGTTTTTAAAGCGAGTGTTAAATCCGCACTCGCACTCGGAACAGGGTTGTATTGTATGATATTTCCTAGGAGACTGTTGAGTTTTTGGGGATAAGGCCCTAAGCGCTCCCGCTACGTTTAGCATCCGCAATCCGCGTAGATTCACTGTTTTCAAAGAACTTTTGTTCTTTGAAAGTTTTAACTTAATAATCACAGTACAAATCAGTATCATCATATATATAAAATTCTCGTGTCACAATGTTAGTTACCTTACTCCTCCGAAACGGCTTTACTAATTTTTACCAAATTTTATATGCATATTCAGTAGGTTTGAGAATCGGCTACTATCTATTTTTCATACCCCTAAGTGATAAGGGTTGTTCACCCTTAACATTTTTTTAATTTATATGGCAAAACAACGTTTGCCGGGTCAGCTAGTATATATATACATTAGTAGTAGTAATAATACATTATATAAATACTTGTGGTAAAGTTCTGGGTGGTACTGTAATAATTGTTATGAGCAGGCGTGGCGCTTACCATCAGAACGAATTGCTCGTCTCATAACTAAGTTCCATTAAAAAAAATTGTAACTTAAGTTAATATGGCTTTGAAAAAAGAATAAGGGTGTCTTTCCAGCCCAGAAAAGAAATGCGAAAACTGACTTTACCAGTGTTTCGGAAATACTCGTACTACCGTTAGATATGATACGCCAAGAAACTCTACAGGAATATCTCTTTTTTTTCTTTTTTACCACATTTTTATTAATACTTTCTTGTTTGTCTGTGAGACTCAAATTTCGATCACTTCCCGATTAGCTATCCGGCTGAAACTTTCAGGGCAGCTCACAACTAGATGACAATGCATTCTACTTCCATTTATTAACCTAACCTAACCTCAAAGAGCGCATAAAAACGTGGGTTTTTTAGATTATTTTTTAGTATTTCACTTTTTTGTTCCAATCTACATTTATATTTTGCCTCTTTTACCTAATAAACATTTTTTCATTTTCATTTTTTTCATATTCCAGTCTTCAGGTACATTTCGGAAGCTTTGTCAATGCTGCATGCAAAAAGAAGCATCTGTGGTTAAAGCCTAAGATTTATCTTATTATTTTTTTCATTTTAAATAACTTCTATATCATCATCAGCCCATCACGTTCCCACTGCTGGGACACGGGCCTTCTCTCATAGAGAGGGTATGGACCATAATCCACCACGCTGGTTCCAGTGCGGATTGGTGGATAGAGACTTCTATATACTATTATAAAAATAAAAATGGAACAGAGCCAATTCTGCACATTGAAAATATTTTCAAAAAAACTACGATTTTGAGAATTTTTGTCTGTTTGTTTATTTGTTTGTTTTTTTATGATTAAATGGGCTCACGTTTGACAACAACTCACCTGATGGTAAGGGTAGCTGCGGTCTAAGGTGGAGCACGTTTGCCCATGAGGTGCCTATTCACTTTTGTCTTAAAGAGACCCAGGTTGTAATTGGAAGGAAATAAGTATTGTGGTAAAGAATTCCACTCCTTAGCAGTACGTACAATGAAAGAGTCAGCGAAGCTTGTGATTGTTATGGATTTGGAGACGGCTGAACGGATTTTAATGTGGTTTTTAGGGTAGCATTAGTTCCAACTTAGATTATAGGGTATGTCAAAATTAAAATACATCAAAATTGGTCGAAAACGAAGATTCAGATTGACCTCTTCGTAGTACGTGCTCTCATATACTGGGGTGGTCTTGCTAAGGTGGTCTTAGAAAAAATACGAATATGGGCTTTCTGCCCCTCACCTCCTTATTTATTATTCACTGTTTTTAAGGTATAATCAGATAGAAGATTATTTGGGGAGCATAATTATGAGCATTCATTATATTAAGGTTTCTGTTTTAAATCACATATTGTTAGTTTTTACGTTAATTGCAAATTATTAGCATGGTATAATTGTGTGGGAAATCACAAGTTTTTTTTTATTATTTATATGTTTGCGTTTGACCGCTATCTCACCTGTTGTTAGTGACGATGCGGTCAAAGATGTAGCACGCTCGCCTATAAGAAACCTGTTCACTATTGTCTTAAAGACACCCGGATTATAGCTATCCGGAAACACAGATGCTGGCAGAGAGTTCCACTCCTTGGCCGCATTATGAAGGTCGAAGCAAAGTGTGTGAAGTAGTTTGTAGTCCAGGGAGGAACAAATTGTTCGCGACTTTGGCAGAGTATAAGATGGGTTTGGGAGATACCAACTTTATTTTGAAGCATGAATAAAAAGAATGAGTGGCCAGAATGCTGGCTCATATTTGGGTCAAAAAATTAGCATTGCCATTCAGCGTGGCAATGCGGCCAGCGTTCTGGGCACTTTCCCCTCCACCATAGGCCTTTTAGAATAATTTTATTATATTTTGTATATATATTTAAGTTATTTTGTATATATTATATATTTAAGTTATTTTGTATATAAATACATATTTAAGTTATTTAAGCAATTTCAGTTTAGTTTTAGATATATCTCTGTATTTGAGTTTGTTGTGTATAAAAAAGTTCGACACACTTTATTTTTTATTTACTTCATTTGCAATGATTATAATATATCTCTACAAAATACAAATACAAAAACTTTATTTTGACAAAAAATCTTACGAGTAATTACAATAATTTAAGTACATATATGAGTTTTTTTTTACGCTTCATAGATCTATGTTTGGCCACTATCTCGCCTGATATGAAGCGATGATGTGGCTTAAGATGGTACATAGACCTAGAGAGAGACGGCAGTTGAGCGGCTGTTCAGACCCGATTCCCCGATGGTTCACCGAACATCATTCCGAAACACGACTAGGTCGCTTGACGGCATGGCTTTGTTCTGTAGGTGATATTACAACCACGGCCAGAGCCTACCACTCCAAAGCTTCACCGTTTTAGAGCAAGCGTGCAAAATCTGCACTTAACCATAAGTCAATGGTGCAGGGCTGAGTTGGGATTCGAACCCAGGTGCGTCAGATCGAAAGGCACACGAGTTCCCGCAGAGCCACACTCGCTCTAAAGGTTACTAATGGTCCCCGCACTAGGGCAAGCGTGTATTGCGGGTGGCCTGGGCAGATTAATAGATACCAGTTTTTGAGTACCTACTATTTTTATTAACAATGAGGAAACCTACAAAATATAGAATACGATAAATTATGTTTTTTATGACATAATTGAAAACATGTTTTTTAGGGATCCGTACCCAAAGAGTAAAACGAGACTATTACTAAGACTCCGCTGTCCGTCCGTCTGTCTGTATGTCTTTCCGTCTGTCACCAGGCTGTATCTAATGAACCGTGATAGTTAGATAGTTGAAATTTTCACATATGATGTATTTCTGTTGTCGCTATAACAACAAATACTAAAAACAAAATAAAAAAATATTTAAGTGGGGCTCCCATACAACACATGGATTTTTTTGCTGATTTTATAGATAATGGTACGAAACCCTTCGTGCGCAAGTTCGACTCGCACTTGGACGATTTTACTCTATATATATATATATATATATAATTATTTTTATATGTGATCACATAAGATAAACTAAATTTTAATTGCCAGTTTTGTAGGCTACAAATATCAATATACCTCGCTTAACAATAAAATCGTTTTTAATTATGGTGAAAACTGCATCAAAATCAATTGAGTAGTTACGTAAATAAATACATGATGCACAAAAATCATCGCTAGTTAGCAAAAATTATAAAAACTTTTTCTCACAACAAATCCCTCACCTTTCCAAGGTATCCTGCTCCTCCAGTGATAAACACCGACCTTCCCGCATAGAACTCGGGAACAGGCACGTACGTTTCCACACCCATTTTAACACAAGAACTAAAATAACTTTTGTTTTTATTAAATAGCAGCCAAAAAGCTATCGCTATAGCAACGCAGAGCACCCGCGCCGGCGGCAAGTCTCAGCACAGTGAGGAGTAGCACAACGTTTAAACATTTTATATGCAAACGTAACTGAAGATGAATTTTGAGTGTGTAATAGTATCGCATTCTTGACAAATTAATAATCTCTTTCTTTCTTTTAAATGGTTTAAAATGAAAATTCTAATTCTAAATTCAAGTTCCAAAATAATTGACAGCCTCTGTGGTGGTTTTTTACAAACTACCGACTCTACCGAGGTTGCGTGTACGATTCCCATAACGGGACAATGTTTGTACACAGAAAACAAAGCAAGTATTTGAATAGAATAGAATAAAAATTTAAATCGAATAATTTAAATAAATTATTATTCACCTAGTGGTAATTACAGTCATAATTATTTAAAAACTAGTTGCAAACTTCGTACCGCCATGTATATGTATATATATATATATATATAGCGGAAAATGCTGAAAGGAGTCCCAGGACCGATATTGATAGAAACTAATAGTACTGCATATAATTGGTTTATTGAAAAGCTTTCTTTCCTAGACAGGAATATAACACATTGGTTTAAAAAATATAACAATATTTATTTCTCAATAAGAAATTACATTTTGTGAATATAAAAGTAACTTAGGTATAAAGCAGACAATATTATCATAAAATATTTGAAGAGAGAAAAACATCCTGTATTATTGCACCATCCTATAGTGTCGCTTATAAGGATCGAGTTCTGGAGTAGAGCAACAGAATACTAAGGGGCAGAAGCATCACTCCGCAAAGAAATTTAAACAAATAGCGACTCTTGCTATGACGCAATAAAAATTCAATTCAGCTCGCGTAGCGCTGCATACCTACCAGTCATATTAACCTACAGAGCGCCTCTCTTTCTATCGTATAGCTTTTACCACTTCTAACGCGGCACGTGTAGCAACGCGCGACCCGCCGTCGGTGTCCAGCTATGTACTTGTAGCTTCGTACCTACAGTGCGGAGTGCGCTAGGTCTGATAGAACATAGATCCTCTAATACCCTCCAATTAAAGACTCCTGTATGAACCTACGTCTCTCGTCTCCGACAAATCATTCGTTGTTCAAGCTATCTGTCTGTGAATAGAACATATTTACTATCATAAGGTTGCACATTACATTATACTTACCTATAAGACTCGTCTGTTCATGGGGTAAAGATAACATATTACGAATATTATTATTTTGAAAAAAAAGTGAACGGATAAAAAAAATACATTAACAAAACATATAAATTACTATGAACTGGACAAATATAACTTTAAACGCGTTCTTTGAAAGTAGCCAGTGATATTAGCGTAATATTTTTGTTTTAGATAAAAGTCATGTCAACTGATGATAACAGCAAATTATTGCAAAAGGAAAAATTTTATATTTTTTTTATTGTGTTGGAGCTCACAGAAAGTAAATTCAAAATGCGTGTGAAAAATATTCTAATGTAAAAGCATCTATACAATTAGTAATTACATAGAAGACAAAGATGTATGGAACATTCCGCTTCTACCAAGTAGCCAACTACGGCACACAAGAAACTTAATATTGTCAAAAACAACTAAAGTTCTAAAAAAATTAAAGCTCCTCAGTTTCTTAGCGTACCTTCTGGGTAGTGGTTTTTTAACCGACTTCTTTACTAATTATTTAATATCGAATAAATTATTAAAAAAAATATTAAACCGACTTCGAAACCACAAATAGGCACTCAAAAGTGAAAAATAAATTAATATAATTATCATAAGCGCTACCCACTCATATATTTGAAGTCGGTGCCAGCCAAGTCCAATAGGTAGTAGATAAATAATAATAATCAATAACGTCCAATGATCACATACATAGATCCCGGCCCCTAACTAGGATTCCCTGTATACCCTAGGGACCAAGGAACTATGAGGACCATGGTCCCACAACACCCAGACATGAAACAAATGCTTGCGCTTTTTGAAACATTTGTCCCGTCGCGGGAATCGAACCTGCAACCTCAGTGATGTATGAGATTTGAGCCAACCTGCCCAACCACTACACCACAGAGGCTGTCTAGATACTATGTATGTAGTAAGTAGGTAGTATCTATCTACTACCTATTAGACTTGACTGGTACCGACTTCAAGCAGATGAGTGGGTAGTGCTTATAATAATTATTTATTTTTCACTCTTGAGTGCCTATTTGTGGTTTTGAAGTCGGTTTTTATCCGATACGGTGGTAGAGTCATTGTTATAATTGACGTTCATAAGTGTCTGTTATGCCAAAATTTAATAAAGAACTTTTTAATTCTGAAAGGTCAGCTGGATCATCATTGTTCGAATGATAATTAAATTGTGTCTTCAGTAAAAAGTTAAGCTAGAATAGAGCTTTTGCGTAAAGAGTTCCGTATACGACTTTTTATACTTTTTGACGGAAAATAAAGTGAATGTAGCCAATGTTTATCCAGCGTATATGCAATATCTATTCCAGGGTTATTTCACTCAAATCCGTGGACACACATACACAGAAACATTCGCATTTATAATATTGGTGTGATGTGATTTTTGTGTTTATAAACGATACGATATAATAGGGAATCGGACAAGTATTCAGAATATATATATATATATATATATATATATATTTGCCGTGCAAAAAGTCACTGACGTTATGTAAAGGCAAACGAAACGACAAGTTCTAAGAAAGCAAACCTGCAAAGTGATTTTTACGTTTTTGTGAAGTTTAAGGACTTTATGGTCGTCATGGAATGAAATTCATGAAAAATGTCAGAGTTATTAGACTTTATTTATTGATTTAAAAATATAAATAATTATTATTACACAAAAATATTGATTGAATAATCTTTGAGATTTGACAAACTTGTTCTTACTACATTTAAGATTTGTTTTCAATTTTAAATAAGAACAAAAAATAATTTAAATAAGAAAATAATAACTACAGATAAATTATTCAATATAAATTATTATTTTATAAAGAAAGAAAGAAAATACATTTATTCAGGACATCACACAACATTACACTGGACATAACAAAATAAAGACAAAACATAAGCAATAAGTACAACACAGTGAAATGTTGCGCGATGTCAGTCGACTCAACATCGCTAATGTATTTTTAAGTACCTTAAGCACTGATTTTTAGTCGGAACCCTTGACATCACGAACAATCGGATGACATTACTAGCTGCATCGCGGTTTTACACGGGAAACTACGGAGTTTCCCGCGATAAAAGTAGCCTATAGATGTGTTAGTCCAGGGTGGTTAGGCAAGGGTATCTTCATTCCAAATTTCATCCAAATAAGTATGTTACCTATGTATAGAAAACCATCAAGTTTTATCAGCGTTTTCCTTGCCGCCACAGACCCCCAAAATAATGAAGACGTATGTAATCAACATAAACTTTAAGTTAAATGCGCCTCCGGTCAGGAATACCAATAAGATGATGTTCTGAGACCGACAAGACACATCTTATTACCGCAATTGGCAAGGTGAAGGTGATAGTTTGGCTCGAGTATTTTGCTCAAGAAAGTTTTGAGGCGCAATAACACAGGAAGATTTTGCAAAATAAAGTTCAGGGTGGTGCTGTTATTTTTATGGGCAGGCGTATTGCTTACCATCAGACGAACGACCAGCTCGTCTCGTCATTCAGTTACATAAAACAAGATGCATAAACCTGCCACCGAGTATTGAATTTCTAATCTCTATAAATGAAAATATGTGAAATATTTTCAACAGATGTCGCGGCCGTCGCCAGACGGTAAAGACAAGTTGTGCCAGTATTTCGACCACCGAGGTACCTTTCGTGGTAGCTTAGTTGGTTAATAGCGTTTCCTGTGCCTAAGTTTAAGGAAAAGGTTCCAAGTTCAAACCTCAGCTGCGGCGAAATAATTTGAATTTTTAAATTGTGATCTTGTTATAATTTAAAAAGAAGAAATTTACAATTGTCACAAAAAAAAAAAGAAATTAAAAAGATACTAAACTATGTACAACTAGAAATTTATATACAAGTGGTGACCATGCGGCAAGGTGCCAAGAACGCTGGCTGCATTCCCGCGTTTAATGGCTAAAGCTAATCTTTGAGCCAGGAACGAGCCAGCCCTTTTGTCACCTGCAGCTTCGACAAGACGTGGGCAAATTTTTTTATATAGATGTTTTGTGCCTGGACCCCATGGACCAAAGGTTTCGACACCAAGCGGCGCAAAAATGTAATCACTGCAGAGTGAAGCATATTTCCGCCGCTTGGCGTCTTCGGCAGCCTCCGCCGCGGCTCCGGCCTTTGACACTGATCCACTGAGGTGAGAAGGAGCCGACGTATCGACGCAAGTTGCGTCCCATACAAGGGCTCGACCACGCTCCCAGGGGATCAGCGTCATGCCGTCCGGACGCTTACCATCATCGCGAACGACCCCCACCGGTTCTAGCACCGAAGGGATGTTGATGGTGGCAAGTGTCCGTTTGATGATGTCGTTTATGGAGCCGTGGCGGGAGAATCTGCCAGCACTTTTCTGGCAATACAGTCCATGAAGTCCATCCCTGTCGACGTCGCTGCCACATGGACACCGATGGCGCTCCACAATTGCCGCACCCAGTCGCAGACCGACGGCAATGCGGAAGCTGCCATCGTCGAGCAGTGTGCCGAGGTTAGAAGTTAGTTAGTTATTAGTTCTATTTTTAAATAATTTGTTAAACTATAGCCAAGCATGCGTTAATGCTTAGAAACACTCGCTAGTGGTAGGTTTACCACCGCTTTGCCAGTTATTCAGCCGCCAATCAGTAGTGCGCGAGCATTACTCTGTTCCAGTTTGAAGGGCATTGTAGCCAGTGAAATTAGGTACTGGGAATTAGGTACATTATGAGACTCAATTGCTAATTTTCTCAGGGTGACGAGCGCAGTATTGCTTACCATCAGGCAAACGGCCAGCTCGTCTCGTCATTCAATTACATAAAAAAAGCTATAAAGGGACTATTTTGTTGCAGTGAGACCAAATTTTCAAAACTTATAATTATAATTGTGCACTCGTGTACAAAAAATTTAATGGGTATCACTCAGAGAGGTGGACCCCCGTCAGATGTGTTTTTAACCGACTTGTAAAAAGCAGGAGGATCTCAATTCGACGTCATGTTCTTTAACCGACTTCAAAAAGTAGGTTATATATTCGATTGTTATTTTTATTATTATTTTTTGTATGTTTGTTACGCGATTACTCCGTCATTTATGAATCGATTTAGATAATTATTTTTTGTTTGGTAGGTGATACATCAGAGGTGGTCCTATAAATTTTTATAATTGACTAAGCATTTTTTGAAAAAATCAACAAAAACAAAAAGTATAAGTTTAGTCTTGAAGTCAGTTTCTGCTTTTTTTTTTCAAAAAAATAATTGTGTGCCTACTTATAGGTGGTTGTCATAGGCATAAGACGTTCGCTTTATACCTCTAGCAACAACAACGATGGCTTACCAATCGATACCCACAGATACCTATATACATTACCTAGATTATCCCTAGTCCATACCCTCACGTATCTTATTATTTCTTCTTTTTCAGCCTTTGTCATCCCACTGCTGGGTATAGGCCTCCTCTCCATTTCGACATCTCTTCCTATCCTGTGCCATTCTCCACCACTTCTTTCCAGCTACCTTTACTATGTCATCGACCTATCTGGCTGGCGATCTGCCTCTAGATCGGCACTCTTCCATTCTGTGACTCCTTGTACCCGCCCAAGAAACGTGTGATGTACGAAGCAGTGGACTACAAAAAGTTATACGATTCCTTCAAAAATTGTATTTATGACTATATGGTTCCAAACTATGACAAAATAGAGAACATTATAAAAAGTAACCTCAAGGAGAGCAAAATCACTAAAACTAAAATACTGAACCCACCCCAACAAGACTGGATATGCAAAGAAATTACTACCAAGATTAGAAAGAGAAATGAATTATGGTACAGACTTAAACGGAATCCAGATAGTGAAGAACTGAAAACGCAATTTTGTACAGTGAGACATGATACCGCTGAAAAAATAAGGAAATCAAAGAATGAGTACTACTATGGTGAATTTATGAAATGCGTAACAAATCCAAAGAAGATGTGGAACTTGATAAATACTTTATCTAATAATAAAACCAAATCAGATTGTACTCCCCCAAAACTTCTAACTGAATTGGGTCCCATAACAGATGGAAATGCTATTTGCGCGACATTTAACAACTACTTCTCAACTATAGGGTCAACTCTGGCCAATTTGATCCTTGCTCGATATCAACAAAACCTTGCTTCACCTCAGATTCCGCAATACACAAATCAATTTTCTAATTTTACTCCTTGTCAAAAAGATGAAATTTCCAAAATAATTTGTAACCTTGATCCAAACTGTAGTGTGGGAATAGATGGTATCTCAACTAAAGTCATCAAATGTATAAGTGACTTAATAGGAGATGAACTGACTGACTGTATCAACAAACATCTAGCTGAAGGGACGTTTCCCGATGCCTTAAAGGTAGCTAAGGTCACTCCTATCTATAAGGCGGGTACTAAAACTGATCCAAGCAATTACCGGCCTATTTCGGTATTACCTGTTATTTCCAAAATCTTTGAAAAGGTCATTCACTCACGCTTAGACAAATATTTAACTTCCATCAATTTTCTTTTTGTACGACAATATGGATTCCGATCACACTCAAATACTCTGTCAGCGACAGCAGATTTGATAACCAAAATTAAAACTAATATCGATCAGAAAATGCTAGCCCTGGGCATTTTTATTGACCTGAAAAAAGCATTTGATACAGTCAGTCACTCTATTCTGCTCCAAAAACTAAACGACCTAGGTATAACAGGAACGGCCTATAAAATGTTCGAGTCTTATTTGACTAATAGATTCCAGATAGTTAAGATCGGTGAGTATCAAAGTAAACCACATAAAATATCCTTTGGTGTTCCACAGGGGTCCATACTTGGACCGCTGTTGTTTCTAATCTACATTAACTCCATTCACGAAATCGCATTGCACGGAAACATATCGTTATATGCAGATGACACCTGTCTTTTCTATTTTGGAAGTTCCATACCGGATATGCTAAACCAAGCTCAAGAAGACCTAAACAAACTCGTTTGTTGGTTCCAAGATAATCTCCTAACTATTAATGCGTCTAAAACAAGCTACGTCTTTTTTAAATCCAAAAACAAAAAAGTTCTTTTAGACTCGCCCCTCAAAATTGATCAGGAAATACTCCAAGAAAAATATTCCGAAAAATACCTAGGCCTACATTTAGATAATCACCTAAATTGGAATATACATATAGACCGTATTCGTTCTAAACTGTCGTCCTTATTGGGTTCTCTGCGTAATATAGTACGATGCCTCCCCCGTCGCGTGCGCCAAACGATATATAATTCATTAGTGAAGTCGCATCTATTATACCTGATTGAGATTTGGGGTAGCGCTCCAAAAACTAATCTTAAAGACCTACAGATTGCACAAAACAAACTTATTAAAATGTTATTTAATTATGACTATCTAACACCTACAATAAAAATATACAAGGAAACAAAGTACATGAATATTAAACAACTATATAACTACTGCACGTGTATACTTATAAGAAAAATTCTTAATAAGTCAATTCATACCGAAATTTCATTTACTAAAATACATGAGATACATAGCCGCAGCAGTCGTAGAAAAGACCACATCATACTTCCAAGAGTGCGAACCACCCATGGTACGAGAACCATAAGTTTTGCGGGAGTACAAATTTATAACAAATTACCAAAGGAGGTGAAGAATGCAGTTTCTTTTAACATTTTTAAAAATAAACTAAAGAGACACATACTGAACGACATAACATTACTAAGATAAACAAGTTATCAATCTGATGTTGCTTGCACTGTGGCGCCTACGTATATTCTTGCCTGTCATGTCAATATTATACGTCCAAACTAGGTACGGTTTTATCCCTGCGGGTAGTTAGAAAATATTTTATGATAATATTGTCTGCTTTATACCTAAGTTACTTTTATATTCACAAAATGTCGAAGCACATAATTTACTTTAAGCCTTTTTTTTTTTTTCTCATATAAGTGAAATGTAATTTCTTGTTGAGAAATAAATATTCTTTAACCCGAGGTTATCTGGGTTGATACCACCGCTTATCCTGTTCTTCTGCCGCCAAACAGTAGTGCGTAAGCATTACTGCGTTCCGGTTTGAAGGGCATTGTAGCCAGTGACATTACTGGGCATGTGAGACTTAATATCTAATGTTTCGGGATGATGAGTGCTACGCAGTGCTTTTTATTAAAAATCCTGAGTGGCACTTCATGGGCAGGCGTGGCGCTTACAATCAGGCGAACAACTTGCTCGTCACATAACTCAGTTCAGGCAATAATTGAATTGACATTATTTTACATGAACTTATAAAGAGAAGGTTACTAACATAGCCAGGAAGTTGATACTAACACAATGGATTGTAAATATCTGAAAATTAATAAATGAATTGAATTGAACTAAATATAGTACAGTTAAATATAGTACAGTAAAATATAATACAGTTAACAAATTAACGGTACCAGAGGCCCATAAAATATATACCTTACAGAGGATAAACTACTGAACGGATTTTGATAAAATTTGTTATGTAGGACCTGGAAAAGGACATAGGCTACTTATCATCCCGGAAAACTACAGGTGACCGCGATAAGAAGCTAGTAATGTTATATAAAAACTATAATTGGCGTGACCGAGATCGTCTGTTCTCAGCGCTGCGAACACTACAGAATAGCAGCAACACCCATTACAATTGGCTCCTCCATAGAACAGAAGAAACTCCTCCACAAAACAGAAAACTGATGACGTGAGCCAAATTAATGTTTCGGTTTCTCCAGCAGATATTTCTTAACCCCATGGAAGTAAACAGGGATGTAATCCTTCCAGTTGATGTCTCGAGCCAGACACGGGAAGACACGAGCGTCATCCGGAGACAGGGACTCGTACAGAACTCGAGACCTGTCCGTCTTCATAGCCCAGGTGTTGATTGTAAAAAACTCTAAGAAATTTTGCATCATGACACCTTTCGAGACGAGTTTTGTAAATCTGAAAGAAGGGGAATTATTAAATTTACAATGTATTAATAATTCGTAATACGCTAGTTCTCACAAGTTTACATTTATCTTTATGCTATGGTTTTACTAATACCAATTTAAAAGTTATCCGATGATAGTCCTACATTATCTCGAAAAAACAAAAATATACGAAAATAGAATTATTATTCGCTTACTACCCTAAACTGATTGATATAGAGGGTATAGAATTAAAAAAATAAAGGAATTAAAGGACCCCAGAAGCAATACAAACTTGTTTCAGACTTGCAACAAGTTTTAGCTATTAAACGTGAAAATTTGTACCAAGTTTACCATGGCAAGTGAGCAAATTTGCTGCAAGTTAAAGTCAAACTTTCTAGTCATCACACAACATATGTACTTGCATGATACTTGTCACGACAAAGATGCCACAGTTTTGTCATATCAAAGAACCTGCAATGCAAATATTTTATTCCACTCGGTTGCGGTTCCCGATTGACGATACCCACGTACCAAATCTACGTCATAATGACGTAAATTTACGGGTGTTTTTCGACGTAGGTAATTTAAATTATTTTAATAACAGGAATAGGAACTGCCTTATAATAATATCAAGTGCTTTTGCTTAAAACACGATCCGGCACAAATAACCCTTACTGCAAAGGGATATCGAGCCAGTAACTAAACTAGTGTTAAATCTCCTGAACGCATCAAGCGTTTATTCAATATCACACCTAAGAGATCCTTGGAGAATCGTGTAACCGTGGGCTAACTTGACGCCAACACCACCTAGTTCTGACTCTGGAAATACATGTGCTAGACACATCACAGGAAAAACATGCTTGCAGCATTCATAAGCTTGCTTGGACTATAAACTTCATTGTCGCGACAAACTTGAAGTATCAAAACAATATCAAAAGAAAAACAAACTTGCAGCAAACTTATGTTTCATTGCCGCAACAAATTTAAACGTATCAAAAAGAAAAACAAACTTGCAGCAAGCTTATATTCCATTGTCGTGACAAACTTGATGCATCAAACAATATTAAAGATGAAACAAACTTGCAGCAAGTTTACTTGCTATGTGGGACTGTTGAAAGAGTGGCGAAGATCGCGCTCAGTAGCGTGCTTTGGGGAGTGATGTATGTCTAGCAGTGGATAAGAAGACGATGATGAAAAGAAAGGAGTGATACAACATACCTAGGCCTGTTCATAGAGAGCCACGCCAGCAAGTCCACTCCGTAAGCAATTAGGTACATCATTATAGTTATTAACTTCACCAACCAGTATCGTTTGGTGCGTAGCATTAGACCAGGGTATGGTAGTTCATCTGAAAGTAAATGTTTGGCAAAAAGTTCAAGATTATACTTTTAAAGGTTTTGTGTAACCATTTAATTGTTAATATAAAAATGTTATTTTTATTTAGAAACATGAAACATTATAGGTATGTAAGAAGAGATGATAATAAAAAAACAGTTATACATTTTAAGAATTTTGGATTCTCGAGCAGACAACTCGGTGGCCCAATGGTGAGTACCTAAATTTAATTATTTCACTGACTACGCGAAAGAATTTGTTTTATTAGAATTTACAAAGTAAACAATACACTGATTATATATTAAAAATGTGCTGAAATAATTGTACTTACTGAAGCCTTCTTGGACACCCGTTTGCGCGTACAACTCTATCAACTGCTTCATTGTAATAGGATTGGAAGTGCTTGAGCAAGAGTTATACACATCCACTTCTGTTTGTCTGAAACAAGCAAACTTTTAGGTAACACTTACTTTTCTCTGCGGCGCGGCGTTGTATTACAATAAAGGGAATATTATTGTTAAGTTTAGCTGTCCCTTTATACTATTTTTTTATTATTCTTGTATTTTTATTTTCTTAGTTTGTTGTTAGTTAATTGATTTTGTGGTCATCAAAAAAATGTTCTTTTCTTTCTTTCTTTCTTTCTAATGTGAGTATTATTCATAATTAGGTCGCGGTTGCGCCAAGCGCTCGCCGCGACCGCGCGTACTCCTTGGTGTGTGTCTGTACCACTTGAATACCGGTCGAGTACTTCGACTTATGAGTGAGCCAGTTATTAAATCACATTATGAATAAAAGGAATGTTATTATGACACATAAAAAATGTCTCCATCATTTAAACTACTGCATCAATTACATCTCAGCGCTACAAATAAACAAATTGTCAATCTACACAACTAATTGCACATCACAATAATGCTGTGTAAAAACTTGCAGTAGGTACCCCACTTCTACGTGGTTCGAATCAAGAGTGAGTAGAGACCTAGAGTATATTCTGGATAAAGGGCATTGTAGACAGCGAAGGAGGTGGCGAGCGAAACGAGCTGGCAACTTCCGCAGCAAAGCAAAGTTCAAGAACTACGATGGAGCGACAATGGAGTCACTGCAAGGATGGAGCGACTAGTGGGACTTCTGGTGGAGTCTTTTTCATACCGTGGGTAGTTAAGCCTCTGTTTAATTGAGCGGTTGTCATCAAGTCATATGCCTAATTCTACTTCCGTTATTCTTACGTTTACCTAAGGAGTGATTTAAAAACCCTATAAAATACGTTTCTCCTCACCGTTTCGCCCTAGCAGCAGCCACCAGCGTCAAGTTGCTCACGTAATCCACAGGTATCAAGTCCACGATTTGCTCGTCAGTGGTGTACAGCACCCGGCAGACACCCTTGGCGATGACGGTGAGGAGGCCAGTGGCTCCGTGCCAGTTGTCCACCCATCCTTTGACAGGCTCGTCCTTTGATGGCGTCACTAAAAGTGCAGAAAACATGAAAAGATTAAACAATGGTAAGCGCTTTTAAACAGCCGGCTGTGACATAAATAAGCTGTGGGTTTTTATCATTAAAAATAACCTCTTTAGGTTTATTACGTCTTAATCACACTCACTACTAAGTGGTCTCTCATATGCGAGAAGCCTTATGGGTAGGTACCACCAGTTATTCTGCCGCAAAGCAGTAGTGCGCAAGAATTCCGGGTATTCCGGGTTGAACGGCATTGTAATCAGCGAAATTAATAGGCATATGAAACTTGATATAAATGCAGTTGACAGAGTTGCAGTTGAGAGGCAGATGCAGTGCGACGTAGTACTTTGCATTGAAAATAAAAGTTCTGGGAGACAATGCAGTTGACTCACCAATTGAAGGTCTGACGATTACAGCTGGTATGTCTCCATGAGTTTCAGAGACGAGGTGTTCTGCTAACGCTTTTGAAAAAGTATAGGTATTTGGTTTTCCGTCTGAAATCCAGAAATTTTAAATATATAAACAGGTTCCTAGAAACGTTTGGCCAAAGCACGTACTCGACGACGTAGTTGTGTGTTGGGTTGACGTTCGGAAAACCCAGGGAAAATGAAAGATTGGTCTGAGTCAATCATCTGCCATTTCTTTAGATCTATGCATGAGCTCTATTATCGGCCACATCATCGCTTCAAATATGCAGTGATATGATGATGAAGTCCTCCACAACTTGTCCGTCGACGGCGGACCTTGTTAACTTGGATGCGAGCGCAGGTGACTCGCGAAGCCGAATTTGGTCTTGAACACCTGACCAGAACTATTATAGGTGTAATTATAAAAGGGCTTGGGTCGGGTTTTCCGCAGTTAAAGTTTTGTGTCCAGGCAAGATCTAAGAGACGAGTTTTTTAGGCAATATACCTAGTGTCTAAAAATGGGTCTTTAGAAAAACCACAAACACAACCAAAACCAGACCAAAGCCAAGGACAATATGATGTGGTTTCCAGGTTCAAAGATTCAGCTATAGTAGCATCATCTATGATCAATGCCAAGATATGATTATAAAAAAAAAAAAAATAACAAAGGCGAACGCCTCATAAAACACTTAAGATAAGCCGGTTCGCTTGTTCGTACAACAAGCCTCACGCGCATATCAACATCATTCTATGCTGATTGGCTGGCGGCGGCTGTCAGATCGGCACTTCTTTCACTCAAACAAACTTACGCCACCCGCCATTGCTATGCTTCAGTTGTTGCTCAGCGAGATTCCATCTGCCTTTTTTATTCGTTCTATCTACTCAGTTATGAATGAGACAAATAAGAGTTTGTAAATATTACAAAGAGACTAACTCAAAAAGTTTGCGATCTTGGCTTCGGTCAACCCTTCTTGTTGAGCAAATTTGTAGGCTTCCTCTATCGACACGGACGGTGGGTAGACGATCTCTTCTATCACTGCTTTCTCACAATTGCAGTACGCTGTTGACATGTGGACGAACACCTGGAATTAAACAGATGTTAACAAAAAACAAGCAGATGAATGTAATAAACGACGTTTTAAGGTCTTACTTATTCGAACCCTGCTAATGCAAATTATATTTGTTCTTTTTAATTTCGGCAAAGGTGTCGTACATTCAACATCGAGAAAGACAAAATATTCCAAAATGGCTTCGAGTATAGCAAACATATCTACTGACCCGTAGGTTTTTCATGTCGTGACAAAGATTAAGCACATTTCTGGTGCCCTCCAGGTTCGTCTTAAGAGCGACCTTCAGTGGCTCGTGAAACTTGATAGAAGCTGCAGAGTGTATCACTACTGACACCTGAAATTAACAAGTATACATTTTATAAAAAAAAATTAAACCGGCTTCAATGTGTCTTTGAAGTCCAAGGTCAAATATCGATGAAATTTATATAGGGCCACTCCGTAGCTATACTGAATCAAGCAAAGATAAATTTTGCAAATCGGTTCATAAATGACGAAGTTCTGAGGTTGCAAGCATAAAAGAAAAACATACAATCGAATAGAGAACCTCTGCTTTTTTTTAAAGTCAGTTAAAAATAATTCGATTTAGACTTACATTTACACATTAAAAAATTTATTATATTATGAATAAAGGAACCTTTTAACCGACTGTTTAGGTACTACCCTGTCATAATATTTTTGATTACGTCTTATCTGTGGGAACTACAGCTCATTTTAATAATGGAATAATAATTATTATATATTATTATTATTGTAATTTTCGTCAAGGCCCAGGAGGACAAGCTCAGCAAGTACCTTGACTTGGCCCACGAGGTAACCGTCTTGTGGGATGTTGCCTCAATTCAATTCAATTCAAAAGTTCTTTATTTTAATTTTGACGCCACAGACGCACTTATGAACGTCAATTTTTACAATGACTACCACCGTATTGGAAAAAGAACCACTACTCAGATCGACAATACTTCAATGTCCAGATAATTGTTTCCTGTCTCGGGTTATTCCCAAAGTACTCCATTCTTTTGTTCCAAGAAGATAAGAATCCCATACATTAATTCTCAAATTACTCCAAAGAAATATTAGTATATATATTTTTTTAAGTTGCATTTTACTCCACGTGTAGCTGGTTTTATTCTCAAAATACTCCAGTGATTTTTCAGCATCAAATACCTAACTACTCTATTTAGATATTATAAAATTAACATTTCATTTTCAGTTTCATTCTACTCCATGATATGTTGAAAAGGTACAGTCAGTCACAGTATTTATAAGCACTGTACCAAAATAATGCAGATGAAAGTTTTTTTTTTATTGTGTTAGATGTTTACGTCTGTAGTAATTGGAGTAAACCTCGTCACACCACATATTTTTATTGCATTATATATTACCTATTTATTAAAACGAGTGTGAAAGAGATAGTTCCAAAGTCAAACTGGAAAGCAGTGTCTCTATCACTAGCGCCGCCAGTATCAGCGCATAGCATATAATCACACGCATAGCGCGATCAATGTGTTTAGAGAGAGAGTAGAGTATTGTTTATCTATGTTTAAGTAAGGTTCAATTCACTTGCCTTTTTTGTAATAAGTGTGTTTTTTGTAATTATTGTATTCCAACTTTTCCTCGTGGTTAAATGTATTTTTATAAACAGTTTTGCACCTGACTGTACGTCAACTATCTTGGAGTAGGATGCAGCATAAAACAGTTTTTTTTAATTAATAATCATTAAACAGAAATGGTTGGAGTAGTTTGAGAACGAATATACGGTTTATGAAGTCATTATACTACAACTTATTACCTAAACAACCCTTTTGAAACTAGAAGTGTGGAGTACTTTGAGAACATTTTTATATTCTCATGAAACTTAATGAAACTTAAATTATAAAATATATTTTTGATATTTTTTCGTGGAGTAGTTTGAGAAAATTTCTTGGAGTACTTTGAGAATAACTCCCTGTCTCACCCCGACATAGTTTATAATTTAGGTTTAGGTATCTTATAAACCTACCTTTTCTTTGACTGTCTGTAGGTCTTCAGTCTTCATGTTCAAGTTTTGCGCGCCAATGTCACCTTTCAGCAAAACAATTTTGCCCAAATGTTGGGGCCTTTCCTTTTGTAGTCGGGCAAAAAGCTGAAATTAATTTTTAAATTATTATTAGTTAACATTAATTAGTTTACAATCATTCATTCTATATAAGCCTACGTACTTGGCAAAATACAAAAGTCCATAAAAAATTTATCCCGACTCGGTCCTGCACCAATAACATAGTTAAGTGCAGATTTTGCACGCTCGCTCTAAAACGGTGAAGGAAAACATCGTGATGAAACCCGCTTACGCGCTTTGGAGTGGTAGGCTGTGGCCGCGGTTGTAATACCACCCACCGAACAAAGCCATACCGTCAAGCGACCTAGTCGTGTTTCGGGATGATGTTCGGTGAACCCATAGGGGAGACGGGTCTGAGCAGCCGCTCAACTGCCGTCTCTCTCTAGATCTATGTGCACCATCTTAGGCCACATCATCGCTTCACATCAGGCGATATAGTGGCCAAACATAGATCTATTAAGCGTAAAAAAAATAAAAAATAAATACGTGTAATTCCGTGACGGGACTTCGTTAACCTCATTGTAAGCACCACCCAGAATATAATATAAAATTGCTTTCTATTTTTTGTTTACTTTCAAAAATAGAAAATATAGAAATATAAATAAATAAAACATATCTCAACACTAACAGGCAACTCAGTAATGGTACGGAGTCTCTGTTCGGCGCTGACATTCTTCTTGTCTCGCAGTAAAACATACACCTTGTCCACCTTCGGGCAGCTGTACAGAAGCTTCTCTATCAATACCTGGAAAATAAAATCGAATTTTATGCTTAGGTACCTATGCATTGACTGCCCAATAATAACATAAGCCTATGTTATTATTTGGCAACACCAATTGTGAGTTAAACAGTATTAATCCCTACACGACTTTTCATGTATATATATATATATATCAAGTATTTAATTTCCTACTTAATAAATGTTTTTATTCAGTTAAAGACTCTCTCAATGACAATAATTTAATTACTTGATTTCTAATTTGATGACAATACTAATAATTATACTCTGTGACATTTTTATGCATTTTTGTAATTTTTAATATTTCTATAACATTTTTATTTTTTCTTACTATGACTTAATTTAATTAATAAAGTTTTGACATTTTATATGATAAAAATAAACAAAATTATGTTTTAATAAAATTGTTTGCTATGTCACCTTGCTATGTAACCAAAATTTTCATTCTCATCATTCATTTCATTTCATGGTGTCGATGTCGTAGCGATCTGCTAAAAGATTGCATGGCTTCTATACAATCCGAAAATCGACTGGATTTTATGCCACGATCGGCGCATCCCCAATTATATATATTATATATATATATATATATATAATAATAATATCAATATATAAATATTTCAATATATATGATATTATTTATTGTTATATATATATATATTATATATTATATATATATATATATTATATATATATATATATATATATAATAATATTAATATATAAATATTTCAATATATATGATATTATTTATTGTTATATATATATATATTATATATATATATATATATTATATATATATATATATATATATATATATATATATAACAATAAATAATATCAATCACTAGTGACTTCGTCTATGTAGACGACACAGGAAGCCCAATAGCCCAGATAGTAATATAAACTTGTGGCAGACTTGCAAACTTGCTGGTACAGGAAGAATAGAATAGAATAGAATAACTCTTTATTATAACACCAAAATACAGAATCATAAACTAAAATATCAACTACCTTAATAATAGTGTCACAAAGGGCAGTCTTATCGCTCTAAGCGATCTCCAGACAACCTACAAGTGAAGGAATTTTGACAAAAATATATATAGACGCTATGGGCGAGTATTCTTAAACCAGACCTCCCCAGTATATGGGAGCGTCGTACGAAAAAGTCAAATTGTATCTTCGTAGTCACCCAACCAATTTTGATGTAGGTACCTAACATACCTTATAATCTAAGTTTTTACTTATGCTACCAAACCCTGAAAACCAAATCTAGATTCATATAGCAGTTTTCGAGTCTAAAGGTAAAAAACATTCAAAGTTATAATTTAATAAATATTAAAGAAGATTGTAGGTACCTACAGGTTAATGAACATTGTTTTTGTACCTATGTAGGTATACTGTGACGCACTGAGTATAAAAAAAATGTTATTGACAGTTTAAAACCTTAACATTGTTATCAAATATCTGCAAAATACATAATTTTCCTAAATCATAGGTCGAGCAAAAACTTTATCACTTTTACATGATCTTAAATTAATTGTGTAGATGTCATACAAATAAATTTATTTCGTTTCATTTCAGGTTCAGCTAAAGCTCATAAAATAACGTTTTCTCACTACTTAAAAATCACCTTTCCAAGGTATCCTGCTCCTCCAGTGATAAACACCGACCTTCCCGCATAGAACTCGGGAACAGGCACGTACATTTCAACAACCATTTTAACACAAGAACTAAAACTACTTTTGTTGTTATTAAATAGCAGTAAAAAGCTATCGTTATAGCAACGCAGAGCTCCCGCGCTGGCGGCAAGTCTCAGCACAATGAGGAGCAACACAACGTCTAAACATTTTATATGCAACTGTAAGGACTAAAGATAAGCTTTAAGTGCGTAAGCAGTTTTGCACTCTATACAGAACACCTACGTGTAATTTTCAAATGTTTAATCATTATAAATATAAATCGGCTACAGTCAGGTTATGATTGTGTCGGATAACTCCGACCAGGTTTCGGACAATTAGGATGTCCTTCTTCCGGGAGTTTACGCTTTGGATTCGCGGCGAAGACTAAAAAAAGCAAGAAGCGGTGGTTCACCCCAACGTCCTACATTTAAACTTAGACATTCACCTCGAAAATGATCGAAATTTATTTTGACCCGGAAACCGTCATAGAGCCTCTTGAAAACCCTCGCCAAACCACATTTCTGGCGTTTTTTTAGGTTTTGTTAAGAGGATGATTTTGCCAAAACTTTAACATAAGATGAATTGCCATTGTTGAACAACAGTCTGATCTATTTAACAGACGTCGACATGGTCAACCAGTGGAGAGGGCACTGGCTGTCTATAAAGAGTATACTTTATGCAGGAACTACACCGTCCATACCAATAACAAGGAATGCTACTATTGTAACGGTTGCTAATACACACTGTTGGTCCGCGGCGCTACCTCATTTGCGTTCCTCAGAACTTTATTCAGTTTTCACATCACAGACTCACTTATGAATGTCTGCGCCATTTGTTGGTGTTTTGTGGGTGCAACTGTGGGAGAAGTACCTCACTTGGACACTCATAGTCGCGGCGTCGTACAAACATCTCAACACTTCGATATACCGCTAGTCCACTTGGCACCGCTGTGGTGACTCCAGAACAGCCCAGGTTTCAACGGAGTCAAAGGCCTTCTCATAGTCCACGAAGCGAGACAGAGGGGCTGGTTATACTCTTCGGACTTCTGTATAACCTGCCTCACTATGTGGATGTGGTCTATGGTGCCAAATCCTCCGCGGAACCCAGCCTGCTCCGGAGGCTGAAACTCGTCAAGTCTTCTTGCGAGACGATTAGTGATGACCCTCGAAAACAGCTTATAGACATGGCTCAGGAGTGAGATGGGACGATAGTTTTTCAGGAGGGTTTTATCCCCCTTTTTGAAAAAAAGTACTACAATACTCCTGTTCCACGCCTTTGGAGTTCTCCCAGTAAACAGAGCGGAATTGAATAGCTTCTGGAGCTCCTGAAGTACAGGTTTACCTCCTGCTTTCAGAAACTCTGAAGTTATACCGTCTTCCCCTGGGGCTTTTCCATTTTTAAGCTGTCCGAGCGCCATCCCTACTTCGTCCAGGCTGATTTCCGGCAGTTCCTCGGTGTAGTGTCGAGTGAGAGTGGCTCGAGCATCTTCTGTGATGGTGTCGGGTCGTAAAACATGCGTGTCGTAGAGCCGGCTATAGAAATCTTCAATCTCAGCAAAGACCTCCGGCTTTGAGTTATGGTAAAAATAATTAATTTTTATATATATGTTAATGAATTATAATAAAAAATAATTAATGACTATTGTAAATATACATGAATTATAATGGAAAATAACTTTGACTGAT
The DNA here is from genome assembly GCA_951640565.1 of Petrophora chlorosata. Taxonomy (NCBI): domain Eukaryota; kingdom Metazoa; phylum Arthropoda; class Insecta; order Lepidoptera; family Geometridae; genus Petrophora; species Petrophora chlorosata. The sequence continues at coordinate 16,647,416 of OX621197.1, forward strand.
GTAGATGTCAATTAAATATATAATTGACTATTTTAAATGTAAATAAATTGTAATGTTGACATACACTATTGAATTGGGAAATTCCTGTAATGATAGTTGTATTTGAATTTGAATAAATAAATAAATAAATTTGAAAAACACACAGAGGAAGCCCATATTCGTATTTTTTAAAGATCATCTTAGCAATACCTCTCCAACCTCCCCAGTATATAAGAGCGCGTACTAGGACGAAGAGGTCAAACTTACCCAACTGATTTTGATTTAGCATTACCCTATAATCTAAGTTGGAGCTAATGCTACCAAACCCTAAAAATCGCAATGAAATCCGTTTCAGATACTATAGATAACAAACAAACAGACAAAAATTTTAAAAATCGTAGATTCGTATTTTGTGACCTCTAAATAGTCGATCGAGAATTGGCTCAGTTCCATTTTTACAATAGAGATATATATTAAAAATAAAATAAAAATGCTTTATTTCGGACAATATATACATCCATATTTTAAGCTTAAATAAAACATTAGAATTGAAAATTATAAATTACAATTAAAATAACAAGTTAAAATTACAATTTGAAAATAACAATTAAAATTCAAAACTTAATTCAAAATTAAATAAAAATTAAAAAAATAAATTCTAAATTAAATTCAAAAATTAAAATAATAAATTACATTCAAAAGATTCAGAATTAAAAAAATGAAATAGCTAAATAAATAAAAATTAAATTGTTATACAATTTTAGGCAAACCCCGCCGAACTAGACATTACTATTACTTTTACATCTTTATATTAGACATTTAAATTACTTTTACATCTTTATTTTAGGCTATTATTTGAAATGGATTTTAATGGATTTTTTAATTGCCTGAAAAAAAAAATGTTATTATTTTAAATTTAGTTATCATATCATATATTTAGGTAATATAAATGCAAAAGTTTGTGAAGATGGATTTTCGTTACCTAAAATCATGCAAAAACAATTTTGGACTGATTTTGATAAAAAATTGCAAGTTTATAAGTACCTACTGTAGATCTTGAAATAACTTATCATACATACTTTTATATTATATGGTTACGCTAGTGAAACCGCAAGGTGCAGAAAAAATTCTTTAAATAAATTAACTCATACACATACCTTGTCACTCAGATATTTAATAATAAGGAACATTATTTACATTTCTGTGTTTTGTCACTTCGTAGTAATTACACCTATCCTACAAAAACACTATTTGTTTATATACATATTCACACATTTGTTTGTATATGGAGTGTCATTTTTGTTCTTCATAAAATTAAGTAAAGATCCATCAATCAAAATCAATCATTGATTTGCAAGAATTATAAATAAGGCCTTATAACTAAATAGATTTCGCAATGTATTCAGCCTGCAAGCAAGCGCGGAAGTATTATCTCTGCCAGAAGCCTCAGTAAATGCTAGGTCAGCTACATCATTGTTCGAATGATAATTAACTTGTCACCTTAAGTTAAGCCGCGCTTCCACTTCCCTGCCGAACAAACAATTTGATCTGAGCAAAATGTTTGACTGTTCGTTCTGCCGACGTTCGCTCAAAACAGGACCTGCTGGCCGATTCAGAAGCTCACGACAACTCATTTGTCGATCGATTCGGTTTGATATCGTACGATTCAAAATATTTTAAATTCACAATACTCGAATCGACGTTCAAATTGTCGTAGTCGATAACCAATCGTAACCGTACGATAAACGCGTATTTATCGACCGAGAACGTTATTCACAATGCAGATATCGAAGCAAAGTTTTCGAACGTCTGATTAATTTCCACGACAACTTATCGAGTGCAACATATCACTCGAAAGCATTAGATTTGACCGTCAATACCGAGTATATTCCGTGTGTTGTTGAATAAACTACATTTTCTACTACAAATAAAATAAAACTCATAGTAAGATTCAACATAAACTAATTCTATGTAATAAAGTACCTACCAAGTCTAGTATTTATTTGTAGGTTAAGTTCGCTTTGATTGTTTTAGGACTATTTACTTACTACTATAAGATTACTTAATAAGATGCATAAATCTATCGAGATAAAATCACTGTACCTATATAATTATTATAAAGTACTCTGTGATACTATGTAATAGTAATTTTGGTATTTACTTAACATTTCTAACGAATCTTGATGAGGCTCGTCTTCTCGCTCGATCTTCTTTTAATAATTTCAAAACATGATAAAGAAAACAATTTGCGATAGACATTTAAATTTGGCGGTTTGTCAATGTCTAAAGCATAGATTAAACATTAATGTCAAGTGGATATCAGCAGGTGGGTGTTTACGAAGCTCTTGTTTTTTTTATATTTCTACCAATATCTGGCGCTTATAATTGTTGATTATAATTTAATTCGTGATAAACGTTGTTATAATAAATTTTGATAACTTGAAAACATTTTTATATCGTCTAGTTAATAATACAATTTTCTGCGAGTATTGCACACAAAACGAACTCCGTAAATGCAACACGTTGTCGTATCGATTTCGATATCGTAACCGAAACCGTGTCGAATCCTCGGGGCGGATGTTCTGAATAGCTCGAAAAGAAACCTACGACACGAGATCGTTATCCAATCGAATCGATTCGGTATGTTGTCGTGGGGTTCTGAATTGGCCAGCTGGTCCCTACTGACATGCGACAGAGTATCACAGAGCTACAATGTGCACGAATAAAAGGTCTGTCTTACACTCAGTATTCATTCAACCAGGAACAAAAAAAAATAAAAAAAATATTGTGCTCTTTGAAAGACAGAAACCTTCTGTTTCAAGACCAAACCAACAATGCACATACGTTACATGGGCGGAGTTCTGTCGGCTGTTGGAGGACTCAGGCCCCTTTACTATTATCTTTCATTGGATTTACCTGGGTCAATGATGGGGCTATAGATGCCCGAATTTATAATATAATATATCTACTCTAATTAATATATGAGACCTCGGTATATTATTGGCCGGAAAATTTCTAAGTGCTTGTATATCTAACTAATTTCTGACTTTCTTACCCAACTGACCCATTAACTAATATCTAAAATATCTATATTCCCTGCCGAACAAACAATTTGATCTGAGCAAAATGTTTGAGTGTTCGTTCTGCCGACGTTCGGTCAAAACAGAAAACATCTGTTATCACTACAAGAGACAATGAACACTAGTTCTCAATCAGTTCGTCAATGTTCGCGTAGAATTCTATAAGAGATTGCATCAACAAAGCACGTCCAACGTCAAGTGAACGCTGAGAGGAACTGTTTGCTCACCGGTAACGCCGTTTTTACTGAATGAAAGAACGAATGGGCAATTATCAAATGACAACGAACACTTGTTTAGAAATCAAAAGATCGTACTAAACAGCTCCCTGGTGACAAGTGACATCATAGACGTCGCGTCGATTTGCGTTTTCAATTTTGTAGTTGCAAAGTATTTTCTTACTTTCACTCCATGTTCGCATAGAATTCAATAAAAGATAGGACGACAACCAAACACATTCAACGTCGAGTGAACGCTCAGAGCATAACTGTTCGCTCACTTGTGGCACCGTTTTGACTTAATTAAAGAGCGAGCGAGCAATCGTTCGCCAAATTCGGCCGATTGTCACCGAACGTGCATACTCACTCTCGAAACCATTTTCATTTGAGAAAACAAATTTTAGGTACTTATGTATGCATCCGTGGTCGAATTACAAGGACTGGCTGGGTAGCGCCGGCGCTGGACTCCAAAGAACATATTTAAAAAAAACTGCATTTCAATTCGTGCCTTAGCTTCTGAGTTTATCCCGGACAGACAGACAGACAGACAAACATTTTAAAAACTGTATTTTTGGGTTCTATAGCTCCCAAATACTTTTAAAAAATGATTTTCAAAAATATCTTCAATGAACAGTAGCCACCTCGTTTCAGTTTTAATATAAGTAGGTTTAGATACAAATCGTGTGGTACAATCAAACAATTCTATGAGCTCTGAATCCCACACTAGGATAAATCCTGTGATTCAGTCTCTTTCATTCTGTATCACTATACACACGTATACAACTTAATTGAAATCAACGAAGACTCATCACATGTCACTGAATAAATATTTACGTTTCAAGACTTGAGAGGCAACAAACAAACAAACCCACTCAACAATAACTTAGTTATATTAAACATCAATCTCAAAACATATCTATAGATATAAAACGCTATGTTCAAAAAACTTTGAATATATTTATATTCAAAGTATTAGTTCAAGTTATTTATTTAATCTTTATTTCAGACAACGTTAGAGAAGTTACAGATGTAATTTACATATTCTACGGCCCATATAAATATATACATTAGCACTAATATACATACAATATAGGTATATTAATATGTATGTGACACGTTAACGAACGAATAAAATAGCTCGTACAAATTAAAAAATTAAATTTCTCTTAAGTCTACTCGTGTAAGGTCTCGCGTATGCGAGAGGCCGTCTGGGTAGGTATGTACCACAAATTTAACAGTAATTTCGCCTAGCAGTGCGCAAGCATTACTATGTTCCGGCAGGCCTATAGCGCACTCCGCACTCTAGGTACGAAGTTACATGTACACAGCCGGACACCGACGGCGGGTCGCGCGTCGTTACACGTGCCGCATCAGCTGGCCGATTCAGAACCTCACGACAACTCATTTGTCGATCGATTCGGTTTGATATCGTACGATTCAAAATATTTTAAATTCACAATAGTCGAATCGACGTTCAAATTGTCGTAGTCGATAACCAATCGTAACCGTACGATAAACGCGTATTTATCGACCGAGATCGTTATTCGCAATGCAGATATCGAAGTAAAGTTTTCGAACGTCCGATTAATTTCCACGACAACTTATCGAGTGCAGCATATCACTCGAAAGCATTAGATTTGACCGTCAATACCGAGTATATTTCGTGTTTTGTTAAATAAACTACATCTTCTACTACAAATAAAATAAAACTCACAGTAAGATTCAACATAAACTAATTCTATGTAATAAAGTACCTACCAAGTCTAGTATTTATTTGTAGGTTAAGTTCGCTCTGATTGTTTTAGAACTATTTACTTACTACTATAAGATCACTTAATAAGATGCATAAATCTACCGAAATAAAATCACTGTACCTAAATAAAATCACTGTACCTAAATAATTATTATAAAGTACTCTGTGATACTATGTAAAAGTAATTTTGGTATTTTCTTAACATTTCTAACGAATCTTGATGAGGCTCGTCTTCTCGCGCGATCTTCTTTTAATAATTTCAAAACATGATAAAGAAAACAATTTGCGATAGACATTTAAATTTGGCGGTTTGTCAATGTCAAAAGCATAGATTAAACATTAATGTCAAGTGGATATCAGCAGGTGGGTGTTTACGAAGCTCTTGTTTTTTTATATTTCTACCAATATCTGGCGCTTATAATTGTTGATTATAATTTAATTCGTGATAAACGTTGTTATAATAAATTTTGATAACTTGAAAACATTTTTATATCGTCTAGATAATAATACAATTTTCTGCGAGTATTGCACACAAAACGAACTCCGTAAATGCAACACGTTGTCGTATCGATTTCGATATCGTAACCGAAACCGTGTCGAATCCTCGGGGCGGATGTTCTGAATAGCTCGAAAAGAAACCTACGACACGAGATCGTTATCCAATCGAATCGATTCGGTATGTTGTCGTGGGGTTCTGAATCGGCCAGCAGAAGAGATAAGAGCTATGCGATATTCGACTCTCACTCGACTGGTTCCGCTCCTACCTGGGTGAGCGAAAGCAAAGAGTTCGGATCTCCGGGGAGTATAGTGATTTTGCACAAGTTTCTTTCGGGGTCCCCCAGGGATCAGTGCTTGGACCTACTCTCTTCTTGGCTTACATCAACGACCTCTGCCAACTTAATATGAAGCAGGCTAATATATTTACATTTGCAGATGACACCGCACTTATCTTTCACGGTAACAGCTGGGAAGAGGTTATTGATGTCACCCAGAGGAGACTAGCTGAAGTTGCTAACTGGCTACAAGCTAACCTACTTACACTGAATACAACTAAAACTAAATTTATGGCTTTCCGCATATCTCAGCGCTCACAACCCACTACTATCAATCTCAGACTACATTCTTGTAACACACTTGATAGTTATGATTGTAAATGTCCTGAACTGCAAAGGGTTGATAACATAAGATATCTTGGAATCATGATTGATCAACAACTTAACTGGGAATCCCAGATACTGACCCTACGTGCCCGTCTTCGCAAGATGACCTACATTTTCAAAAAACTTGGCTATGTGGCTGACCCTGAAACACTGCGTATCATATACCTGGCTTTGTGTCAGTCGATCTTAAGCTACTGCATAGTTTGTTGGGGTTCCGCAGCAAAAACACTACTCATGAAGCTAGAAAGAGCTCAGCGAGCTCTTTTAAAGGTCGCTTACCGAAAACCGTATAGATACCCGACGAACAAACTATATGAGGAGACTAAGTACCTTAGAGTTCGACAGCTTTATATTCTAGCAGCTACATTACGTTTTCATAAGAATTCTAACGATACATTATCAAAATCTAATCGATCTACTCGCCGAAATACCTGGAAACTTCCCCATACAAGCACTCTCTTTGCCCAACGTGCTTTTTCCTACAAAGGTGCGTACATATACCAACACTTAGATAGACTGCTAAAAATACTCCAAGTCTCCCGCTTCATCTGTAAGCGTATGGTAACCGCCTGGCTTTTGTCGCTGGGCTATGAAGAAACCGAGAGAATTCTCAGAGTGGATAGATAACGTTGTGGGGCCTGGTCCCTACTGACATGCGACAGAGTATCACAGAGCTACAATGTGCACGAATAAAAGGTCTGTCTTACACTCAGTATTCATTCAACCAGGAACAAAAAAAAAAAATATTGTGCCCTTCGCAAGACAGAAACCTTCTGTTTCAAGACCAAACCAACAATGCACATACGTTACATGGGCGGAGCTCTGTCGGCTGTTGGAGGACTCAGGCCCCTTTACTATTATCTTTCATTGGATTTACCTGGGTCAATGATGGTTCTATAGATGCCCGAATTTATAATATAATATATCTACTCTAATTAATATATGAGACCTCGGTATATTCTTGGCCGGAAAATTTCTAAGTGCTTGTATATCTAACTAATTTCTGACTTTCTTACCCAACTACCCATTAACTAATATCTAAATTATCTAAGTACCTACTAACGCCTCATAAATATAATACATATATCAATACATACCTAACTAAGCACTATTGACATAGCCTAGCTATTGAAATAACACACCATATTACCTCGTCTTATATAGATTTATGTGAGTTGTGCCCGTACCTAATTATTATTTAAAATCATTTAATTTTATTTCAGTATCCTATTATGAACCGCACATAGTAAGTAATTGCTTACGAAGCATTCTTTTGCAGTTCTTTTGTATGCAACCGCACACAAAGTTAGACATACGTAATGACACACTTAATAAACTCGATTCTGGATACTACCTACCTAACTACTGACACAATAGACGCACCCACACACTCATACACGACTCCCATTCGGCACCGGTAGGTAGGCAGGTGATCCATGTCAGTGCGTTTCTCTTACTTTTTCGATACCTACTCCCATCATATGAGTTAGTTAATTTGGATTAGCTAATAATATATGATTAAATAACTTATATTGCTACCACTTATCACATTCAGTACACTGATTAATAAATCTATCCTATTATTTGTTTCGCTTTGTAAACTGCTATACCGAATGAAAGAGACTGAATCCTACGACACAGGAGTTATCCTAGTGTGGGATTCAGAGCTCATAGAATTGATTGTACACGATTTGTATTTGCAATAAAATGATTGATTGATTGTTTGATAGAATGAGAGGCGCTCTGTAGGTTAATATGAATGGTAGGTATGCAGCACTACGCGAGCTGAATTGAATTTTATTGCGTCATAGCAAGAGTCGCTATTTGTTTAAATTTCTTTGCGGAGTGATGCTTCTGTCCCTTAGTATTCTGTGGTTCCGGTTTGAAGGGCATTGTAGCCAGCGAAAGTACTGGGTATATGATGTCTCGGGGTGATGAGCACACTGTTGCACTACGTAGTACTTTTTATGATATTAAAAATTCAGGGTGGCACTGCAATTGTTATGGACAGGCGTGGCGCTTACCATCAGGCAAACGACCTGCTCCTGCTAGTATCAACAGTCAGTACCATAAAAAAGACGCTTTCATTCATTGTATACATCTTTCAACAACGACGACTTACCATTCCATGCCCACACATACCTACCTAGATTATCCCTACTCTATACCTACATACGTATACCACATATAAAAGGGCATTTTACTGTTCTGCCTAACATTAAATACGAATATTATCATTTGTATTGGAAAAATAAAGCATAAACTCCAGTGTAAAAACCTTTATTATTATAACAATTTTTTTATACATTATAATTTCATATTAAACATTTCATTTCAATTTTACAAAATTTTTATAAACATAGATATCTATCTCTTGAAATATAATTAAGATAACAGTTTTAACAGCCAACATATGGCTTATTCCCAAAGTACTCCAAGAAATTTTCTCAAACTACTCCACGAAAAAAATATCAAAAATATATTTTATAATTTTAGTTTCATTCTTCTCCATGAGAATATAAAAATGTTCTCAAAGTACTCCACACTACTAGTTTCAAAAGGGTTGTTTAGGTAATAAGTTGTAGTATAATGAGTTCATAAACCGTATATTCGTTCTCAAACTACTCCAACCATTTCTGTTTAATGATTATTAATTAAAAAAAACTGTTTTATGCTGCATCCTACTCCAAAAGATAGTTGACGTACAGTCAGGTGCAAAACTGTTTATAAAAATTTATTTAACCACGAGGAAAAGTTTGAATAAAATACAGTAACTGGTTTGTAATTGTTTATCATTTTATTAATATAAATTACATTATAAATATAATTTTGAATAAATCAACCACAATATTTTGAAAAATAATTGTATATCTGGATTAAAAGTTAAATTAACACGATAGTTAAAAAAACCTATGAGAACTTACCTAAAATAATAAAATACATCAAACTTGAATAATAAAAACAATAAGTCTCTTTCTAGCCCTAATTTTAAAATAATATTCTAGAAATGTACCAATCTAAATAAAATCAAAGCTTGATTCAGGTTCCTGTTTGTAGAGTGTCGGCTTCTGTTTACAGCAGGAGTGTGTTCTACGATATTGCCTGTTTGAAGTGGAAATCACCATCCTTTGGTTATGGCATTGGGAAATGTTTTGCTTAGAGCATTTATTTATTTATTTAACTTCATATGTATTTTTGCTCTTTATTGGGTAGAAGAATAAACTCAACTGGACATGTTAGAGTTTGACTCTCATTGCTACCCACGTCCACATGTATCGAATAGATCTGATGAAACGGCATGGGACAACTCCAAAAGATTCCATCCATGAAACAGATTTGACTTCGTTTTAAAATTCTTCTGCCCTCCGGGACTTCGATACTTATAGCACTCTGTTTGTCCCGTGAATTCAACTGACCAATTAACCTTGATGTATATAATGACCATATTATACCAGCTTATTACAAAAAAGGCAAGTGAATTGCACATTACTTAAACATAGATAAACAATACTCTACTCTCCTCTCTCTCTAAACACATTGATCGCGCTATGCGTGTGAACCGATACTGGCGGCGCTAGTGATAGCGACACTGCTTTCCAGCTTGAGTTTTGAACTGTCTCTTTCACACTCATTTTAATAAATAGGTAATATATAATGCAATAAAAATATGTGGTGTGACGAGGTTTACTCCAATTACTACAGACGTAAAAATCTAACACAATAAAAAAAAAAATCGTCAGCATTATTTTAGTACAGTGCTTATAAATACTGAGACTGACTGTACCTTTGCAACATCTCATGGAGTAGAATGAAACTGAAAATAAACTGTTAATTTTATAATATCTAGATGGAGTAGTTAGGTATTTGATGTTGAAAAATCACTGGAGTATTTTGAGAATAAAACCAGCTACACGTGGAGTAAAATGCAACTTTAAAAAAAATAAAAAATAAAAATAATATTTCTTTGGAGTAATTTGAGAATTAATGTATGGGATTCTTATCTTCTTGGAACAAAAGAATGGAGTACTTTGGGAATAACCCCAACATATTATTAAAAAAATATATATTTGTTTTACCTAACCATTGCCATGTTGAACGGCAATGATTATCCTTTGGCCAAAATACCTATACCTATAGCAAAGAAAACAAAATATTACTACGTAAAGAAGCGAAACTAACTCGATTCGTATTAGCTCATCCCTACAATAATTACGCGCACACACAAAACGTGTGCGGACAGGCCGGTGCGCCAGTAGTAATACTAGACAGTTAGCTCGGCGAATTTGTAGGGAGTGTCGGGGGCCTGCCTATAGGTTAGCGTTTTGGTCACGTGTTGCCTCGACTAGAAATTTTGCAGTATCTTTGAAAACTCTATGTGCCTCCAGATACTTGCGCCACTTGAGGTTCTCCGCTCCCATTAAAATGAGTTAAATTTATGCAATTAAATTTAATTTGAAAGAGCCTTATGTATAAGGTGTAACTAAATATGTATTTATATAGACCCGAAGGGTGCTATTCTGACCAAGCATACTAAAAACTTGACGTGTACAAAGGTTGGATATATAGCGTATTTGAAATTCGCATATAATTATAAAAATTGATTTTATCTTAGAAATTTGTGACAACCTTAACTTGATTTGTCATCAGTGTATGCTATTATTGTGTCTCCAGTTGCTAGGGTAGTCCTCAATTTCGCGGAGGAAACTTAATCATCTCAACCATCGTCACTCAAACAGCGTGAACCAATTTAATATTTCGGTTTCTCCAACAGATATTTCTTAACCCCTTGGAAGTACACAGGCATGTATTCCTTCCAGTTGATGTCTCGAGCCAGACACGGGAATACGCGAGCGTCATCCGGAGACAGGGACTCGTACAGAACTCGAGACCTGTCTGTCTTCATATTCCAGGAACGGATTGTGAAAAACTCTAAGAAATTTCCTATCACGACAGCTTGGGAGATGAGTTTTGTAAATCTGAAAGAAAGGGAAATAATTTACAATATATTTTCAGTCGCACTCCAATATACCTATAGTAGTGCCCCACATTTTCAAAATAGTCTTTATACTTCCTAATACCTATTTAAAAATTATAGTCTTCTTATATTCTTAATTACTACACTGTCAGAACATTTACATCGTAGATTATAGATTACTAGCTGTTGCCCGCGACTTGGTGGAAAGTTTAACGCTGATGTAGTGACTTTTTTGTAGATTATGTAAAACACATGTTATTTACGAAATCCCTACTTCGTTCGCATGAACCATAGTTTAACGCTAATCTAAAGAATCTTTTTAAAGATTATGAAAAATAACCTGTGATTGTCGGGACCAAGCACGTAAAGTCTCTCGGATCACGTCGCCTGTAAGAAGGCCACGTACAGCTGTCCGTGTGAGAAACATCCTATATTCAGATCAACACTGGCGGTCTGGAGCGTCTGTTCCTGCGATTTGTTGACCGTCAATGCAAAGCAAATGCTCACAGAAAAGTGCACGCGTTTGAATTGGAACGGAAAGTGGGGGTGCGTGATATGAAAACTGATTATCCAGCGCCACGGCCTGTCAGTATCTCTGCCTCAATGAGATTCTTCTGTAGCGATACTACCTTTAGCTGAGTTCCGTTACACAACTTCTAAGGGGTTGAATTTCCAAGAAGCATAATCGCTGAAAGCCCTGATGCACTTAAAGAGTTCAAATTCTACGGGGTACACGCGGTCTAGTGAATCGTCACCGATAGTAATGACAACATCTTGTAACATAGTACAGACAACGATTTAGACAACGATTTACGACCCTCTCGTCTGATACGTCTACGTCCTGTTCAATGATCTTCAGAGCATACAGACGGGTGAGGCGGGTTATCTTCGGCGAGATGGAGTAGGTACTTCTCCCACAGTTGCTAATACACACAGTCTGTCCGCGGCGCTACCTCATTTGCGTTCCTCAGAACAGTTAATGGTGTTGAACACCCTACGATCCACGTAGCCTGCAGAAGACTGTTCAAAGTTCAAAAGTTCTTCATTCAGTTTTCACATTACACACGCACTTATGAACGTCTGCGCCATTTGTTTGTTTGTACCTTCTACCCCCATATTATATTAACATAAACCTACATAATATTCAGCGGAATTACACTAGATATTTTCATTGTTTTTGAAAAATAATATCTCCCGTTGGCTTAACTTTTATAAAGTGAGGGACAATCGTAACAATCATTCTACTGGGGCTGAAAACTAAGGGATATCAGGAACAACCCGTAACAATCAGAAAATGTAGTGCGGGAAGCCATGTGATTCGATATTAGATGGAGCGACGGTTTATGCAGAGTAGCTGTTGCCAGCAGCGACTCTTGAAAGAGTGCCGAATATCGGACTCAGTGGCGTGCTTTGGGGGGAGGCGTATGTCTAGCAGAGGTGGTGATGAAAAGAAATGTGTAAAACAACATACCTAGGCCTGTTCATAGAGAGCCTCGCCAGCAAATCTGCTCCGTAAGCGAGTAAGTACATCATCATAGTTATTAACTTCACCAACCAGTAACGTTTGGTGCGTAGAACTAGTTCAGGGTATGGCAATTCATCTGAAAGTATTAGCGCATGTTAGGCGAAAAATTCAAGATTATACAATATAATACAATAAATGCTTTATTGAATACCGAACACACATGAAAAACAATAGTTAACAAAGTTAATGAACAGTGGGTACAATGGGCAGCCTTATAGCTATGCGCAATTTCTTACAGGCAACCTTTGGATGGACAGGAACTTTAATGGAAATATTGGGGTGCGTCTGTTCTCATCTTGCGTTTTCATCTCACGAGCATTATTTTCCGGATTCCACTCACTCAAATTAAAAACGAAGGCCGTTATCATCTCATAAGAAATTTAATAGTTATTTAGTTCGCTTTTCACTCAAAGGATTCTTATTATTTCGCCCGGTTTCATCTCACAGGGTTGTACCAAAGAAAACTAAATATTACTACGGTTGTATTATGAAATATTTCAATTTCAATAATTTATTGCGTTCCATTATATTATTAAATAGATGTTTTCAATAAATACAGTTCATTATGGACCCTGTCAGGCAAAACAATTAGAAGAGAGGAAGAACACTAGCGAAAATATTAATTATTGAGTTATTATTATTATTTATTATTATTATATTATCATTATTATTATTATTATATTATTATTATATTATTTACATACTTAAATCTAAGTACTTTACAACATTTCAATAAAAATAATATTATACATACAAAAATATTATAAATAACCTAAGCCTAGAGTGCCGCCGGCAGCGGGGCAGGGCCCAAACTACCGGTGGTTAGGGCTGCAGAGTGGGGAATAATAATATAGTGTCGCAGCCTAACGTCGCTTCAACAATAATTAGAACGCCTATCGAAATCACGAGAGCAATCAAGTTCAACTTTTTCTTTCACCACCGTCATAGTATTTTTTTTAGGCATACCGCCTCAATTGTATAAAATCATTCGATTCATTCACGCAATACGTATAGAACTAAATGTACTTTGATACTGAATTATACATACAAATCAAGAAATATTTCGGGTTTTATTCCAAGAAACTCGCAGTGTCTCCTAGCGTAGACATAGTTTTTTTGGCGACCGTGACAGGACGAAAACCGAAGTTCAGAAATCAATCGTCGACGTGCCAAGTTTGCACCAAGTAAACGGCGTCGCATCCAATCCAGAATTCCACTCAAAGGTCTACAGAAGGAATAATCCTGCTCCTGGAAGAAGTCAGGACCGGCAGCGAAGGAAAAATAAGTGACATAACCACGAACACAGCAGAAAACTGCCATCAAGATAAGTGTCCATCCTTGCCTATTCCCACACAATCTAACTGTTTAAAATCCTTTGTTATTGGCTCCACAGTGCGTCTAAAGCATCAAATAGTTGCGTAATAACTATTTAAATCCATTTCATCCAGTAGTTTCGGTATCAAAGTGGAAATTATTCATTAATTACATGCCAAGATTCACAAAGGTCAAAGTCCATTGTCCATAAATTTTATACAAAATATAACGAATAGTTCATTTAATTGCCATAGGTACTCATTCATAAGCGTATTAATCAATTTCTATCCATCAATTCGACCTTTTTTACAGTCAATATGTACTTATTTAATAAATAGACGTCTAAATCAGTTTTCATCCAATTTTAAGGTTATTTCCATCACGATCTTGCTTTATCTTGCGCAGGATCATAAAACGCAATCTCCTAATTATTATCAGTATAGTATTTTTTTTTGATTTTCACCCTATTCGCCGAATTTTCCAGAAATAACTGGGGCGCCCCGGTCACAAATCCCGTTACATACCTACCTACTTCGAGTGATCAGCTGATCGACCGGCGGGCTCCGGAACTGACTCCTGCGGCAAGCTGTCACCAAAGGAGGAGAGCAAGACATTATAACCTGACTGCAGCTAAGTCAGATATAATTGTATTTCTTTATACATTCATTCAGTACAATATAAATTTACTCAAATAATTAATTATCTACTAAAATCATGACTGACTACGAAAAATGTAGTTCTACTATTAAAGATTTAGTTACAAAGCGTAGTTCAGTCAAAGGCCAAATTACAAAGTTTAAAAATTATCTTACAAGTTTAGAATCATCAGAAGTGACTAGCTTCGAACTGGCCGAGCTTTCTCTTAAACTAAACAAATTTGAGGGATTAGCTGGCAAGTTTGATACTATTCAAACTGATATCGAGGTCTTGAATCCTCAAGGCCTGGGTTCCGAGATTGACGAGAGGGAAGGCATCGAAAGTAATATTATTACTTGCATGGCAAGAGCAAAGGTTTTAATTGATAATGCAAACATACAGATAGAATCCCGACGCATGTCAGTCGCGACAGAATCACCATGCCATCACTCTCGTGGTCATGACCATGATTTAGGGTTCAAGTTACCTACCATACAAATTTCTAAATTTGACGGAGCTTATTTCCGGTGGCTCGAATTTCGAGATACATTTTTAACATTAGTGCATAAAAACGAACGTATCTCGGACATACATAAGTTCCATTACTTGATCTCATACCTAGAAGGAGACGCGGCGCGAATTTTATCCAATCTTGAAGTGTCATCATCAAATTATAAAAGTGCCTGGTCATTGCTTTGTGATCGTTATGATAACAAAAGAGTGCTTATCAATCACCATCTTACGTCATTATTTAACGTGCAACCGATCGCACGCGAATCAGAACGCTCATTACGATTTTTAGTTGATCACGTAACGAAAAATCTACGCGCATTGTCCAGTCTAGGGCAACCTACAGACAAGTGGGATATTCTACTCATTTTTATGTTATCGTCCAAATTAGATACTCACACTTTAACAAAGTGGGAAGAACTTCGCAATTCATTTGATGATGTCCCCACCCTAGAACAATTTAATAAGTTTTTGACAGATCGTGCCGACGTGCTAGAATCCTTGAATCGTAGCAAGTACGACAAGTCGAATACCATGCAGCAAGCCACGTCTCGCCCTGGTCCGAGTACTTCTAGACAACATACAAATAACTACAACTATAACAAACAAAATGCAAATTTTAACAATAAACAAGAAAAATCTCCATTTATTAAAACGTTTGCAAGCACAAGTCAACATATACAAAAGAACACATGTATCATTTGCAAAGATGCTCACCGGATTTATGATTGTTCTATATTTAAAAACAAAAGTATAAATGACAAGTTATCTGATATCAAAAAACATAACTTGTGTTCTAACTGTTTGAGGCAGGGACATCAACTGTCTGACTGTCGTTTGGGTCCGTGCAGAGTTTGTAACAAAAAACACAATACTATAATACATTCAGATCAGGCTCCAATCTCCTCCAATGTTTCGGAGTCCGTAGCAAATTTCTCCAAGCAAGGTCCCAGCGAGGTCATCTTGTCCACAGCGATCATCAAAGTCTTGAACCCAGCAACTGGTGTGACGGAGCAGGTGCGCGCCCTCCTAGACTGCGGCAGCCAATCCTCCTTCATCACCGAAAATCTGAAACATAAACTACAATTAAGTACACATACAATAGAAGCTATTAACATTATTGGTATAGGAAATAATTCATGCAGTGAGGTAGTGGAATGTTCTACTATACAAATACAGTCAATGAATAATCCATACAAAGTTAGCTTACCTTGCTTGGTGCTAAGAGAACTGACGGGTGAGTTACCAAGGGCTCCTATAAACATACGAAACATAAACTTACCCAGCAACATGAAATTGGCCGATCCTAACTTTGACTTACCTGCGAAGATCGATGTTCTTCTTGGTGCGGACATATTCTGGGACATCTTGGGCTCAAAACAGCATTCATTAGGGCCCAAGAACCCAAAATTAATTGATTCTAAACTCGGTTGGCTAATAGCCGGACCAATCCATGCTAGCTCTGCTAAGTATGTCCAAAGCAATCATTCATTCAATCATACATACAACCAATCATTAAACTATCCACCCAATCATACATACAACCAATCATTAAATTATCCATCCAATCCTTCATGCAACCAATTATCCAATTATCCATCCGATCCTTCATGCAACCAATTATCCAATTATCCATCCGATCCTTCATGCAACCAATCATTCAATTATCCATCCAATCATTCATGCGATCAACCATACAATCAGACAAGCAAGCAAACTTCCAATTACATGTCCAATCAAGATCATACAAATAATCATACAAACAATCATACAAACAATCATACAAACAATCATACAAACAATCATACAAACAATCATACAAACAATCATACAAACAATCATACATCCAATACCATTCATTCAAGTGATCAATCATTCAGTCATTCGCAGAATGCGGAACAAAGCATTAATAAGCTCCTAACAAGGTTTTGGGAAATTGAGGAGCTCCCACAAAAACACATTTTAAGTAAAGAAGAAAGGTTATGTGAGGAACATTTCTTAACCAACACTAAACGGTTAAGCTCAGGCAGATTTAGTGTCAAGCTACCTTTGACTAACAGTCCTGATTGCCTTGGTGAGTCATACAACATGGCAAAGAAACGCCTTCTCAATCTAGAAAAGCGATTTCGTAACAATTCTGAATTAAAGTCACAGTATACACAATTTATTCGTGAATATGCCGAACTAGGCCATTTATCTGTGTCTCCTGATCCAAAGCCTATTCCAGGATATTTCTTATGTCATCACGCAGTATTCCGAGAGGACAGCGAATCTACCAAAATTCGAGTTGTTTTCGACGGTTCTGCACCCACTTCCTCGGGGTACTCGCTCAATGATATCTTGATGGTAGGGCCAAATGTTCAAAATTCCCTTCTTTTTATATTACTCAGAGCAAGAATGTATAAATACTTACTTACCGGCGATATTGAGAAGATGTATCGCCAGGTTCAAGTACATCCAAGCGATCGAAACTTGCAATTGATCTTATGGAGAGCGGACGAATCGCTCCCAATACAAACCTTACGATTAAATGTTCTTACTTACGGTACAGCAAGTGCGGCTCATTTAAGTACGAGGTGTTTATGGCAAGTTGGAGAGGAATGTGTGGACAGCCAAATCAAATCAATCATACAGAACGATTTTTATGTTGACGACTTGATAACCGGCGCGAACAGCGAGAAAGAGTTACGCTACATACAAAAATCTGTTTCTGAAGCATTAGATTCAGCATGTTTTCCTCTACGAAAATACAAGAGTAACTTACCGAATCTTTTGGGCAATCTTGAACATGATTCAAAGGACAAACTAATTCTAAGTGAATCTTCAAGCACTCTCGGCCTGGGATGGAATCCAGCCGAAGATTATATTCATTATCCAATCAAACCAATGTCAAATAAAAATGACAATGTCACTAAGCGATCCATCATGTCCAATGCATTTAGAATTTTTGATCCGCTTGGCTTGCTAAGCCCATGCAACATCCAGCCAAAGATGATCCTTCAAAAATTATGGCTCTTAAAATCCGATTGGGATGAGCCTGTTCCCCAAGATATCAAGAAGTCTTGGGACGAATTCTCTGATAATACACATCACCTTGCTAAGCTAAAAGTACCCAGAAATATCCTATGCGATCAACCGACGGCTATAGAAATCCATTCATTTAGTGATAGTTCCGAAAAGGCTTTTGGCGCTTGTATCTATATAAAATCAACAAATGTGAACCAAGAAATCACTGTGAACCTGTTATGTGCCAAATCAAAGGTCTCACCACTAAAGCCTACGACTATACCTCGCCTGGAACTCTGCGCAGCACTCCTCTCAGCCAAGTTAACGAAAAGCGTTACTGATGCTATCAAATACAAACCTGCGCGCATAGTTCATTGGTGCGACTCTAGTGTGGTCCTCGCTTGGATACACAGCAATCCTAGAAATTTAAAAACATTTGTTGCTAATCGTGTAGGTGAGATTATAGATATAACAAGTCCATCTTCTTGGAGATACGTACCTACTGCAGAAAATCCGGCTGATTTGATTTCCAGGGGCGTCAATGCCAGTCAGCTGCCAAGTTCAAATCTCTGGTGGCACGGCCCGACCTTTCTGGCCAAAGGTGAAAGTGAATGGCCATCTCTAAAATTTAATAAAATTCAAAGTGACTTACCTGAAGTGAAGTCCTCCATCCACGCAAATCCAGCCGTCGCCGCCGCCGCCGCAGAACCTGTAATTAAAATTGAAAATTATTCAAATCTTACTAAGCTACAAAGAATGTTTGCATATGTAAAACGATTCATTTTTAATTTAAAAAATCTTTCAAATAAGCGTTTTGGTATTTTAACTACTGATGAGCTGCAGGATTCATTCTATCATCTCTGTACTATGGCTCAATTACAATCATTTACTACAGAATACAATATATTAAAACAAAACTTACCTTTAAACAATAAATCCAAATTGTTGTCATTGTCACCATTCATGGACAACAACAAATTGATAAGAGTAGGAGGAAGGATTGATGCTTCCAACTATCCATACGAGAAAAAACATCCCATTGTACTCGACGCATCACATCATTTAACTAAAATTTATTTTGCTCGCGAACACATACGTCAATTGCATGCTGGACCACAGCTCTTGTTAGCCACTGTCAGGGAAACAATTTGGCCCATAAATGGACGTCACCTTGCTCGCAATACAGTGCACAACTGTGTTAGGTGCAGACGTTTTCAAGGCAAAACCCTTTGCCCAAAAATG
Organism: Petrophora chlorosata; assembly: GCA_951640565.1. Classification (NCBI taxonomy): domain Eukaryota; kingdom Metazoa; phylum Arthropoda; class Insecta; order Lepidoptera; family Geometridae; genus Petrophora; species Petrophora chlorosata. The sequence goes on from OX621197.1 coordinate 16,666,811, forward strand.
GGAAACCTTCCAGTTCAGCGAATTACACCTGACTTCCCATTCTTGTCTGTGGGTTTGGACTATGCAGGTCCATTTCTCATCCTAAATCGTAAGGGGCGTGGTTCGAAACTCATAAAGTGCTATTTGTGCTTATTTATTTGCATGCGTTATAAGTGTGTACATTTAGAAGCAGTAAGCAGTCTATCTAAAGAAGATTTCCTTATGACACTTCGTAGATTCATTTCGCGTCGCGGCAAACCTTCGGAAATGTTCTCCGATAATGGTAGAAACTTTGTCTCTGCGGCCAAGGAATTAGGTCAATTTCTAAAAGCAAACAATCATTCTCTTTCTGACTTTGCTGCACAGGAAGGGATCAAATTTTCATTCATCCCAGCCTACTCTCCTCACTTTGGGGGCATCTGGGAGTCGGGGATCAAATCCGCTAAACATCACATTTCCAGATTTTTATCTCGCGACAGCCACTTAACATTCGAGGAAGTTCAAACTTTATTCGCACAAGTGGAGGCAATACTTAACAGCCGTCCCTTGTGTCCCATGTCCTCTAATCCTAACGACCTGCTCTCCCTCACCCCTGGACACTTTCTTATCGGAAGACCATTGACGACGTTCCCGTCTCCTGCGCTACAAGAATTCAACCCAAACAGACTACAACGGTACCAAAGATTGGAACAAATGCGACAACATTTTTGGCTCCGATGGCAAAGGGAGTATATCTCAGAACTGCAACAGCGTCAGAAATGGACACAAGAGACAGCCAGTCTAAATGTGGGAGATCTTGTCCTAATTAAAGAAGATTTCATCCCCCCTCTATGTTGGAGCCTTGGAAGAGTTGTGAAGCTGTATTCTGGGCCCGATAACATACACCGTGTTGCAGATATCAATACAACCCGAGGCTGCGTACGGCGCTCACTTGTTCGTCTGTCTCCACTTCCGAAGCCTGAAGTTATTTCATGTTGAAAGACGGATCTTTCAACGGGGCGGAACATGTCGCAGCCTAACGTCGCTTCAACAATAATTAGAACGCCTATCGAAATCACGAGAGCAATCAAGTTCAACTTTTTCTTTCACCACCGTCATAGTATTTTTTTTAGGCATACCGCCTCAATTGTATAAAATCATTCGATTCATTCACGCAATACGTATAGAACTAAATGTACTTTGATACTGAATTATACATACAAATCAAGAAATATTTCGGGTTTTATTCCAAGAAACTCGCAGTGTCTCCTAGCGTAGACATATAGTAATATTATTATTATTATTATTATACACAAAATTACAAATTACGAGTTCTGTGTCACATCACCACCAGTAATAATGTTTACTAAAATCAGTTAACGAGAACATCGTTAATTGATTTTAATGTTAGTTAATAGTAAATATTAAGCTAACTTGATTTTTTTTAGAATAAACTAATGTTGTTACTATTTACTTACGTTGTTTTTTACTAGTTAAGTGAAATAAGAAATGATTGTAATTTTATTTTTTTTAATATTCTTTATACACTCTAATTTTTATTTATGATATAACTAGTTATTTTTCAACTGTACAATTTAACATCAAAAGTTAAATACTATTAGGTATTCTATGGTAGTTGCAGGAATGGAGTACTATTATTAAAAAAAATCGTGGTTGTAGGACTGAGGTGAGATGAAAACGAACTCTTGTAATATTAGCGAGATGAAAACAGATTAATTATCATTTTTTTTTTTGCGTGAGATGAAAACGTAAGATGAGAACGGACACACAAATATTGCGGTCAGTGTGGTGACATTATAAAACTTCAATGATTATAGTTATTTTTATAAGATGTTTGTTATCATTTAATTATCTAAATATATGTATAATTATGTATAATTAGTTAATAACGTTATCATTATTGGAGTTATAATCTATACTTATAATAAAACTGTAACAAAGCGGTTACTGTACATTTAAGATATATTTGAAAATCTATTTTTTTAGGAGTATATGTTAGCAACAGAACCCAAAAATACAATTTTTATCAATTTTTGTCTTTCTGTTGTCTGTCTGTCCGGGATAAACTCAGAAACTAGGGCACGAATTTGAATGCAGTATTTTGTAATATGTTCTGTGGAGTCCGGCGCTACACATAGGCTTTGTTTCATCAAAATCGGTCCAGTAATATTGAAGTTATGACGCAATTTAGGAAAAAATATACGTGTCCACCTGTTTAGAAATACGAAACATTAAATGTAAGGCGCGATAAAATAATATAATATAATAATTTTGGATTATTAAATTTGGACAGACAGCTGGGTGACCCATCAGTGGTTAATAAATAAACGCCAGTTCCATAATCAGAATTAGATAGCGTAAGCATTGCCGTTGGGCTTAGCCCGCGGTGACAAGATTCTCCGCGGATCTCCTAGGTGTAAAATTGAATAAACGCTTGATAGAATCAGGAGATTTAGCACTACCTTAGTTTTCTGGCTTGATATTCCTTTGCAAGGGTTCTCCATTTCATTTTGATAATTCCTCTGAATCCAAAGGTTGCCTGAAAGAGATCGCTTTTAGCGATAAGGCCACCCAATGTAACACTTTCTTTGTGTTTATGTAATCTCTTTAATTTAATGTTTGCAATATAGCATTCATCTATCTGTCTATCTATCTATCTATCTATCTATCTATCTATCTATCTATCTACCTATCTATCTATCTATCTATCTATCTATCTATCTGTCTATCTATTTATCTATCTTCGTGCCGAAACGTGTTCGTCAATCAATATAATCAGCATCGTCAATCGAAAACCATACTTATTTGCATTGCAGCTTGTTTGCTGTGACAAAACTGTGGTCTCTTTGTCGTGACAAGTATTATACAAGTTTGTTGCGTGGCAACTACAAGTTTTACTTAAACTTGCAGCAAGTTTGCACACTTGCCATGGAAATTTTGGTGCAAGTTTTCACGGTTAATACTTCAAACTTGTTGCAAGTCTAAAACAAATTTATATTGCTATCTGGGTATGCATGCAATTTAATTTGATTAGTGTAAGTTGTAAAAAACATAATATCTACTTGATTTTTTTTATGTTGTGTTGCTTTAAACAATCTATAGACATATTTGTAAAAAAATAGTCTAACACTTAAGACTTGGCCATCGCAAAGCGATAATTGTTGACAGGGCGGCAGGGTGATCGTATCACTGGCTATATTAAAATATCTCAGCACCGCGATATCACAGCACAATGAAACATACACCAGATATTAAGTTAAGATTTAGGCTACCAAACCCTGCACCACATTAAGATCCGTGGTAGTTTTCGAGTCGACAAACACACAAAGAAATAAACAAACAAAGAAACGAAAATTCTCAATACCATAGATTCATGTTCAATACCCTCTAAATAGTCGATCCCAGTTGGTTATTCAAAAATATCTTCAATGTGCAGAATTGACTTGGATTCATTTTTATAATAGTATAAAGAGATTTGCCTTATACGTCATTTGAAGCTGAAATAACTGTACTTACTGAAACCTGCTTGGACGCTCACTTGCGAGTACAAATCCAATATCTTCTTCATTGTAATAGGATTGGACGAGCTTGAGCAAGAGTTATACACACTTACTTCTGGTTGTCTAAAACAAACAAGTTATCAAGTCACGAGTGAAAAGGTACTGCCTTTGCAAGCGTGCTACATCGTCGACCACATTTTTGCTTACCATCAAGTAAGATTGCGGTCAAACGCAAGTTAATAAAAAATAAAATAACCTTTCACTGCGGCATTGTATTACAATAAAGGGAATGTCTCCATCAATTAAACTACTATATCAATTACATCACTGTGCTACAAATAAACTTATTGACTATCTAAATTATTAATTGTACATCACAATAATGCTGTGTCAATAATTTGCTGTACCCCACTTCTTCCAGGTTCGAATCGCTCATATACCTAGAGACCTATAGAGTATATCCGGTTTGAAGAGCATTGTAGCCAGAGAAGTTACTGGGCATATGAAACTTAATATTTAAGGTCTTCGGGTAAAAAGCGCAATTCAGTGCTATGCAGTACTTTAAATTGTATTAAAAGTTTGGGTGCCACTGCTATTGTTATGGGCAAGCGTGGCGCTTACCATAAGGTCAATGAATCATTAATGAATTCAATAAAAATCTAAAAGAATGAAACAAGCCAACGAGGACGAATGGAGCGAAGTGGAGGTGGTGAGCAAAGCGAGCTGGCGACTTCCGCAGTGATGAGAAGTTCAAGTATGTTGTTGAAGCAAAAGATGGAGCGATGAGCGACACTTCTGGTGGAGTAGTTTTCATACTCTTTGGGTAGTTAAGACTCTGCCCAATTGAGCTACGGTGCGGTGGTCACCAAGTCATATAACAAAACATTTTCTTTCGTTATTTATACGTCTTAGAGGTGACGTAAAAACCCTAAAAACCCTAAAAAAGACTTTTCATCTCACCGTTTCGCCCTAGCAGCAGCCACCAGCGTCAAGTTGCTCACATAGTCCACAGGTATCAAGTCCAGGATTTGCTCGTCAGTGGTGTACACCACCCGGCAGACACCCTTGGCGATGACGGTGAGGAAGCCAGTGGCTCCGTTCCAGTTGTCCACCCATCCTTTGATAGGCTCGTCCTTCGATGGCGTCACTAGAAAAGCAGAAAACATGGAGCGATTAGACGATGGTGAGAGCTTTTGAACAGTCGGCTGTGACATAAAAAAGCTGTGGCTCTTTTAACATTTTTATGTTAAAGTGGTAGCAGTGACCTCATTAGTTTTATTACGTCTTACTCTCATTCACTACTAGGTGGTAGGTCTCTCACGTACGAGAAGCCTTCTAGGTTTACCACCGCTTTATCAGTTTCTGCCGCAAAGCAGTAGTGCTCAAGCACTACCCCGGACCGCGGACCCTTTTCCTTACCCCAGATTTCTGGCCTACAGGGGTTATAGGGATAGTAGGCAAAAACAATATCTGTATATATATTTTTACATGATATATAGACAAACAAGCAGACGGCCTGCCTGGATGGTAAGCGGTTACCGTCGCCTATTTACGCCTGCAAGACTCGGGGTATAACTAGTGCGTTGCCTACCATTAAGAACCCTTTGAATTCCTTGTGTTGTGTAGTAGCGTAATAGAATACTTAGTTATTGTGTTATATTTTTGTATATATGTTAGTCTGTAAGGTATGTATTATATGGGCCTCTGTTAATTTTACTTAGTTAACTTTAATACACCCTAAAGTTAATAAATAAATAAAAAAATACTGTATTCCGGGTTTAAGGACATTGTAGCCAGCAGAATTAATAAGCATATGAAACTTGATATCAATATGATATCACGGGGTGACGCGTGCAATGCAGTGCGACGCAGTACTTTGCATTGAAAATAAAAGTTCTGGGTGGCAATGCAGTTGACTCACCAATGGAAGGTCTGACGATAACAACTGGTATGTTTCCATGAGTTTCAAAGACGAGGTGTTCTGCAAGTGCTTTCGAAAAAGTATAGGTATTTGGTTTTCCGTCTGAAATGCAGAAATTTTAAATATATAGGTACCACAGAATACTAAGGGATAGAAGCATCACTCTGTAAAGAAATTTAAACAAATAGCGACTCTTGCTATGGCTTAATAAAATTCAATTCAGCAAGCGTAGCGCTGCTTAGCCACCAGTCATATTAACCTACAGAGCGCCTCTCTTTCAATCGAATAGCTCTTATCTCTTCTGACGGGGTGCGTGTAACGACGCGCGACCCGCCGTCGGTGTCCGGCTATGTACTTGTAGCTTCTTACCTACAGTGCGGAGTGCGCTAGGCCTGTATATAGGTACAAAGGTTCTTTGATACGTTTGGCCAAAGCAAATACTCGACGACCTAGTTGTATTTGATGTTCGGAGAACCCAGGGAGAACCATCAGGAAGGCGGGTCTGAACAGTCGCTTAAATAAGTATAGCACCTTCCTTTAGATCTATGCTTGAGCTCTATCTGCGGCTACAACGTCGCTTCAAATCAGGCGATATGATGATGATGACGATTTTCTCCTCGACGTGTCCATCGACGGCGAACCTTGTTAACTTGTTTAGAGTTGCTAAATATTACTAAAAGACTAACTCAAAAATTTTGCAATCGTAGCTTCGCTCAAGTTTTCTTCTTGAGCATATTTGTAGGCTTCCTCTATCGACACGGACGGTGGGTAGACGATCTCTTCTATCACTGCTTTCTCACAGTTGCAGTACGCTGTTGACATGTGGACAAACACCTGGAATTAAATAGAAGATGTTAACAAAAAATAAGCAGATGGATTAAATAAACAACCAGATGCACTCGTGTTCAGCAAAATATTTCCTATGCGTCATGTGTAGCATAAATATTTCTTCTATGAACGTGGCTGGCACCGACTCCAAACATGTATACTTATTTTTAATGAATTTCGTCATTACAGACTTACATACGAACGTCAATAATGACAACAATGATTCCAAAGAGTACTAAGATTACGACCTTATTTACATGGAAACAAGAATAAATAACACCCAATACATACTCGTATATTATGGTTCCTGGTATTTTTATACTATTAATTATTCTGTGCCCTTACTAGGATTCCTTGTATCTATGGAAAAAGAACATAGTTACCAATATAGTGTTAAATTATGTAAACGATTTAAAATAATTGTATCTCGTCTTTCGGGACCTTTTAAGGCGTGACGTGTTCGAACCCTGCACATGCAAACAAATTAATTCTTGATATTTTTTACCAAAAATTCAACATTCAAGCCGTACTTTCAACATCGAAAAAGACAAAATACTCTAAAAGTGTCGAGTAGATAGTAGGTATAGCAAATATACTCACCCGTAGGTTTTTCATGTCATGACAAAGGTTAAGCACATTTCTGGTGCCTTCCAGGTTCATTTCAAGAGCGGTCTTCAGTGGCTCGTGAAACTTGATAGAAGCTGCAGAGTGTATCACTACTGACACCTAAAAATAAAAAATAATTCGTTTTAAACTTAACTTTACAGATTTATTTATATATTCACAACACATGTAACTTACAGACTTATTATCTATAGGCCTTTAATGGTCTATGGGTTATCAAATTGAGTCTCCTTGTATGTAGTTAGTTTAGTTTTAGTAAGTAGAATGTAGTTTGTTTTCAGCAATAAAGGCATTCGCCCGTTACTTACGGACTAATTCAAACATTTATGGCAAAACTAAGGTACATTACATGGCAAAACTAAGGTACATTACATGGAAAAACTAAGGTACATTACATGGCAAAACTAAGATACATTACATGGCAAAACTAAGATACGCTTCTGAACTTGCCTGCCTTTTCATGGAAGATATCACATAACAAAATGTATAAGAAAATTGGTACCTATTAACCGCCTGTTTACGTACTAACTGGTCACAATATTATTGATTACGTCATTATCTTTGATAACTGCAGCTCATTTCAATAATGGAATAATAATAATAATAATGATCGTAAGGCCCAGGATGATAAGCTCAGCAAGTACCTTGACTTGGCCCACGAGGTGACCGTCTTGAGGGATGTTGACTCAACGATCAATGTCAAATCATGTCAGTTGTTTCTGGTCTCATCCTGATATAGTCCATTATTTAGGTTTAGGTATCTTATAAACTTCTCACTCAAGTTATGTGCGGATTTAACACTCGCTCTAAAAACGGTAAAGGAAAACATCGTGATGAAACCGGCATTTCCAAGGATTTATCACAAAAATTCAAGGACACATAACATCCACCAACCCGCACTGGGCCAGCGTGGTGGATTATGGCCCATACTCTCTCTATGAGAGAAGGCCCGTGTCCCAGCAGTGGGAACGTGATGGGCTGATGATGATGGAGATCTTATAAACCTACCTTTTGAATAACTGTCTGTAGGTCTTCAGTGTTCATGTTCAAGTTTTGCGCGCCAATGTCACCTTTCAGCAAAACAATTTTGCTCAAATCTTGGGGCCTTTCCTTTTGTAGTCGGGCAAATAGCTGAAATTTGTTTTAAATCATAATTAGTTTACCTTCTTTATATTCTTTTTTTTTTTTTTAAAGTTTACAAAAGTCTATATTTTTTATTTATGCATGTAATTACATGACGGGTCTGGTAATTCGTTTAATTATTTTCGGTTATGTTACGTAATGTATGTTTCGGTAAGCAACACTGCCCGTAACAGTAACAGCACCACCCAAAACACTTTTATTCAAAATCCTCTGCGCGGCACTGCACTGTGCTCGTCACCCTGACGACCCTGCCCAGTAATTTCTGATACACCGGATTTTTTTATTTTAAAAACGTAATGATAAACATCATTTTTTAATAACTACTATAATGTCACAAAATTCTTAATAGTATTACATATAATACTTTATAATAATGTCTGGGAGTATTTACCATAGTAATTCTTTTTCTCTATGTTATATATATGTTACGGCTAAAAGCCGAAGTGCGGCTACACCTAGTTTTAGCCAGCTACAACTAGGTGCAGCCGGCCACATGCGGTTAAACTTAGATCTATCCAACTTATCTTCGAATAGAACTAGGTTTAGCCTTCATCATAGCGGCTAGAACTAGGTGCAGCCGCACACCAATCAAACGTATAAGGGGCAGCCCTCGGTAGGTTAGGGTGAGGCGGGGGTGGCCCTTGGGCCACCCCAACGCCGCGAACATGTATATTAGATATAATATAATGTAGATTATCATCTATCACTTCGATAGATTATAATCTACCGAAAAATAAAGCGACGGTTCACAATCTTTCGACAGTTTACAATCTCGCATATTGGATAGATCTAAGTTTAACCGCATGTGGCCGGTTGCAACTGTGCCGGCTAAAACTAGGTGTAGCCGCACTTCGGCTTTTAGCCGTAACATATATACTAGAAAATGACGTACATTTGTCATAGCCTCAAGATGTCACTTCATGTCCTAAAATATTTAATGCGCAAAATTAATGACTGTTGAAGACAGATCCACGATGTCTTGGTAAGCAATTTTTGTCGATTTTTAGGAACTTATCTTAAAAATCAAGGAAAAAATGTGTTTCCTATTTTTGGTTTACTTTCGAAACAAAAAGTGACACTTACCGAATATCTATAAATAAATAAAAAAATATCTCAATACTAACAGGCAAGTCAGTAATAGTACGGAGTCTTTGTTCGGCGCTGACATTCTTCTTGTCTCGCAGTAAAACGTACACCTTATCCACCTTTGGGCAGCTGTAAAGTAGCTTCTCTATCAACACCTGGAAAATAAAATCGACTTTTATACACAGGTATGCATTGACTGTCCAATAATAACATAAACAGTGACTTTTCATGGTCTTGTGGCGACATGAAAAGTCACTCAGATTGCATGACTTCCCTTCCCTTCTCCGATACAAAATTCGACTGGATCGTAAGCCACGATCGGCGCATTACCAATTATTTTCAACCATAGCATAACCAAATAACAGTTATACAGGCATTGAGTTTTGATTGATCTAATTACAAAATAATAAATGATATCAATTACAAGCTTATGCCCGTGACTGCGTCTATGTAGACGACACAGGAAGCCCAATAGCCCATATAGCAATATAAACTTGTTTCAGACTTGCAACAAGTTTGAAGTATCAAACGTATAAACTTGTACCAAGTTTGCCATGGCAAGTGTGCAATCTTGCTGCAAGTTACAGAAAGCCAATAGCTATGGGCAAGTCTTGTTAAAATTGTTTTAGAAAAAATTGGACGTTTATTTAGACTTGCCCAGTATATGGGAGCTTGTGAGGAAAAGGTCAAATTGTATCAAAACATCAAAATCTGTCTGACTATGAATAGTCACCCAACAAATTTAGCTGTAGGTACCTAGTTTATAAACTAAGTTGGGACTTCTGTTACCAAACTGAAAACTAAATTAAATCTTCTTTTTTTTTTTTTTTTTATTTAATATGTCGGCAAACAAGCAGACGGCCCGCCTGATGGTAAGCGGTTACCGTCGCCTATGGACATCTGCAGCACCAGAGGCATTGCTGATGCGTTGCCGACCCTTAAGGACTCTATTAATTCCCCTTTTAAAGGACTCCATGTTGTAGCTCAAAGGAAATACCGACGAAGGTAGGTCGTTCCACATCTTACAAGTGCGAGGAAGGAAATTGCGAGTGAAGCGTGTCGTGTGGGAAGTCCAGTTTTGTAAGATGTGGGGGTGAGCTTTTTGACGATGGCGAGATGTGCGGTGGAAAAATTGGGAAGGCGGAATCAGGTCAAAAAGCTCTTCAGAACATTCCCCATTATAAAGGCGGTAGAACACACAAAGCGAACCGATATCTCTTCGGAGGCTAAGTGGCTCTAATTTTTCAGACACCTTGGGATCATCGACAATCCTAATGGCTCTTCGCTGTAGGGAGTCAAGAGGCTGAAGCAAATACTTGGGTGCGCCGTTCCACAAGTGAGAGCAATACTCCACGTGGGGCCTTTTGAGCATGATTTAGCAGTTTTTGAGTTTATAGGCAACAAAACAATTTTATAAATATTAAAAGAAGTTTGCGTGACGATCTCGACACCTGGATGGAAATAGCTATAGACAGAGATGTTGGAAGGAGATGGGGGACCTTTGCCCAGCAGTAGGACACAATAGGTTAATATAACAATAATAATAATTCACCTCAATAGCCCAATCATAAGTAATTTTCATATCTTCAATAATAGTCCTCACACTTATCGGGGGCTGTCTTTGATTGTATCTTCTAATGATGCGCTTAGAGACAGTCCCCGGTAAGTGTTGCCCATTACATATCTACATTAAATGCTCTAAGAAGCTCTACGTGTTGGACTCATGTCCCCGCGCAAGCCTTCCAAAGGACCGGGTGTATAACCCGTGAGAAAGAGTGACATAATTATAAAGAAGATTGTAGGTACAGGTATATATATGTACATTGTTTTGTATCTATGTAGGTATACTGTGATGCGCTGAGTATAGATGGAGTGATAAAAAAATATAGTTATTGACAGAGATACGCGCGGAGACAGAGTTGTATGTTCTTATGTAAAAAAAGCGTATTATTCGGTAGAAGAGTTCAAAAAAGATTCAGTGTAAATATTTAGACATAACACATTGTTATTATTAAAATGGAAATGTAAATCAAAAGTATTTAAATTGACATATATCCCAATTTGACTTAGTACATACGCATTTAATATATTATTTTATCAATTAATAATGTAAATCAATATTTCAATTTCGAATGTTTATGTTTTAAATTGAAATTGACTGTAGTGAATAAGCACTGATGACTACTTTTGACATAAATGTAATTATGTATATGTTATTGTAAAATCCCGTATATTGGTAAATCCTAAGATCTTCCAGTAAAACCTAAGGTTTCATCATCATCATCATCATCAGCCTACATCAGTCCACTGCTGGACATAGGCCTCTCCCATAGCTCTCTCCCATAGCAAATCTAGGGAAAAGAAACGAACTAATACAACTCTAGTGCTCTTTTCTTTGCAAGTGTTATAAAAAAAATCGTATGAAACGCGTGCGCGTTGACTCTCGGCTCCCTTATTGCGCTCGCCTACGGCTCGTTTATCTATTAATGATCAACTTAGCATACTTATAGCATAATGTACTATTATTACATTCATGTGATATTTAATGAATCATACAAATAAATTTATTTCATTTCATTTGAGCTTTAGTAAAAGCAATTATATCACCTTTCCAAGGAATCCTGTTCCTCCAGTGATAAACACCGACCTTCCTGCATAGAACTCGGGAACAGGCACGTACGTTTCCACACCCATTTTAACACAACAACTAAAATAACTTTTGTTTTTATTAAATAGCAGCCAAAAAGCTATCGTTATAGCAACGCAGAGCACCCGCGCGGCGGCAAGTCTCAGCACAGTGAGGAGTAGCACAACGTTTAAACATTTTATATGACTGAAGATGAACTTTAATTGCGTAAGCAGTTTCGCACTCTATACGCAACACCTACGTGAAATTTACAAATGTTAATATTATTTCCGCAGTATTCACAATATTTTATCCTGACGTCCGGTACTTGGACTGGTACTCATGACTATTCATATGGTCACTGACCGAATCTCAGAGGTTCAAACTCAAGGTTTGGTACAGAAAGAAACATGTTGGGAATCAAGACCATCGACCAAATTAGAAACTACATCATTCGCTCCAAAACCGACCTTATTGGTGTAGGAATCAAAACTGCTAGGCTTTAAATGGGAGTGGGCGAGACACGTAAGCCGAATGCACCCAGATCATTGGGCAAGGGTTGTAACGCAATGGGTACCTGAAACCATCGACTATTTAGAGGGTACTGAACACAAATCTAAGGTTTTTAGAATTTTTGTATGTTTGTTTGTTTGTGTGCTTGTTACCTATAGACTCGAAAACTACGAACGGATTTTACTGCGGTTTTCAGTGTTTGATAGCATACAGCTTGACTTCAAATATAGGTTATGAATATATAAATATATAATATGAAATTTTTAAAAATCTGCTTATGGGGGGATTAAATGGGGGTAGAAGTTTGTATGGTAAAAAGTTATTAGATTGTCCTAGAATCTTGAAACTCAAAATTTATACTGTTAATTAAAAATTAACGAATACGGGTCCGAGATTTTTTTCATATAAGCTTCTTTAAGCGATGAGGACAGGAAATAGGTAAAGTTAGTATGAATTTGAACCGCTCGCTGTATAGACTATGACAATGAATGAAATACATACATGTAAAATTTTATTTACATAAAAAAATACCATGGCAAAAACTATATTTCAGCGTTTTCAGTAAGTATTAAAAAACAACTCGGAAATTTTACATGAAAAGAGCTATAACAGACATGACAGAAAAATCCAATCTCCTCATTTTTAGCTTCTATAGACTCGAAAACTACTGAACGGATTTTAATGCAGTTTCCATTGTTTGATAGCCTATATCCTAACTTAAAATCTGGTGTATGTTTCATAGCGCTATGATATCGCAATGCTGAGATATCTTAACATAAGCGTTCGAAGTAATGCAGGAAAAGCGATAACCCACATTTTTTGCTTCCGTAACTGTTAGCTTAATTTTGAGACTGCTAATTCTGAGTAATGAGATGAGCAAGGTGTTCACCTGACGGTAAGCGCCAAGCTTGCCCATAACAATTGCAGTGCCATCCATAACTTTTAATACCATAAAAGTACTACGTAGCACTACAATGTGCTCATCACCCCGAGACATCAGATATTAAGTCTTATTTGCCCAGTAATTTTGCTGGCTACAATGTCCTTCAAACTGGAACACAGTAATGCTTGCGCACTACTGCTTGGCGACAGAATAACTGGCAAAGCGGTGGTACCTACCCAGATGGCCCCCCGCATACGAGAGACGTACCACGAGTGAATATAATATTCATCATCATCAGCCCATCACGTTCCCAATGCTGGGACACGGGCCTTCTCTCTTGGAGGGAGTATGGGCCATAATCTACCACGCTAGCCCAGGTTTTCTCCCGATGTTTTCCTTCGCCGTTTTTAGAGCGAGTGTTAAATCCTCACATAACTTAAGAAAGTCAGTGATGCGGGGCTAGCGGGATTCGAACTTGGGTGCGTCGGATCGAAAGACGCACGTTCTCCCACTGAGCCACACTCGCTCTCAAAATATAATATTATCATTGATTTATATCTTGACTCACTTGAAGTCAGGATAACATTTAATTATTTCGAGTGCCTCCATGAGTGATATAAAGTATTTTTTGTGGAACTGATTAATGAAACGAGCAAGTCATTCCCTTTTCTTGGTTTACAACGAACCTAATCCAATCACATCTGTAGATGTTTTGAGACAGAATAATCGATGCGGCAAATGAAATAAGAAGGGGTTCAACAACTGGATTAGTAAACAGTGGATTAAGACACAGAATGAGAGTATGTGTGCGAAACAGAGGTGGACACGTGGAACATGAATTGTATTCGTAAACTTTTTGTAAAAATAGTAATAAACGTCACTTTGTATCTATTTGGATTGTTTTATTTTGTTTTCTGACCCAAGTAATAAATTTGACGCTTAAGTACCTTTATATTTTACTACTACCTGGGAGCCTTTCATCACAGTTTTTCTAAGAATTTTGATAGTATCCTAGATTGTTATACCTTGTTGGATAGCTAATGAAACGTAAATATTTTAAGAATATCTGCAGCATGGCTGTCAGACTTTTTTTTAATATTTCATAAAGAAAAAAGTATTTAACTTTCTTCAATTTATAACTATCAATCGTCTACTACGACCCAGTTGGTTCTGTTAACTGCAATTTTAGTGTTGAAAATAATAAAGCAACTTAACTACTACACAAAAATCGTAAATATAGATAAATTAGAGAAAAAAGTCACCAAAAAAAAAATGCCTTTACACAAAAAATCGGCAATTAAAAAATAAACTTCAAAATCCAATATCTTGAAATCGGTTAAGGTTTGGGTACGGTGTTTCATAGTCAAATCAGTCAGGAATGATGGAAACTACAACCTCTTAACGGATCTAGGACGACTTAACCTGTAACCCTGTATATGAGAGCGCGTTCTACGAAGAGGTCAAGTATATCTTCGTAGTTAAACCTCCGATTTTAACGTAACATACCCTATAATCTAAGTTGAAACTAATGCTACCAAACCCTGAAAACGACATTAACATCCGTTTAGCAGTTTCAATCAAATATTCAATCAATAATTTATTTTCAAGAATACAAGTATAAATAAGGTCTCAGCAAATATTATGTCAGCTAAATTATTGCTAGAGTGATAATTAACTTGTCACTTAAGTTAAGCTGCGCTTCCACTTCCCTGCCAAACGAACATATTGATAGTAGCAAATGTTTGACTGTTCGTTCTGCCAACGTTGCTCAAAACAGAAAACATCAGTTTTCACTACAAGCAGGCCTAGCGCACTCCTCACTGTATGTACGAAGCTACAAGTACATAGCTGGACACCGACGGCGGGTCGCGCGTCGTTACACATGCCGCGTCAGAAGAGATAAGAGCTATGCGATAGAAAGTGAAGCGCTCTGTCGGTTAATATGACTGGTAGGTATGTAGCGCTACGCGAGCTGAATTGAATTTTATTGCGTCATAGCAAGTCGCTCTTTGTTTAAATTTCTTTGCGGAGTGATGCTTCTGTCCCTTAGTATTATTCTGTGCTACAAGAGACAACGAACACTAGTTCTGAACAGTTCGCTCTATGTTCGCGTAGAATTCTATATAACATTGCATCAACCAAACACGTCCAACGTCAAGTGAACGCTAAGAGCAACTGTCTGCATACCGGTAACGAAAATTCACTGAATGAAAGAACGAGCCAGCAATCGGTCGCCGAGTTCAATCAATTATCGGCAATTATCGAACAAAAACGAACACTTGTTCTAAACAAAAGATCGTACTGAACAGTTTCCTGGTGACAAGTGACATCATGGACGTTGATTTGCTTTTTCAATTATATAGTTACAAAGATAAAAGATCGGGCATAAACCAATCACGTACAACGTTGAGTAAACGCTCAAGGGCAATCCGCTAAATTTGAATGACGATGAATGAGATACTTTTGTGTTTTTAATATTTTGGCTTAATACAATTTTGCTAGGTTTAAAAATTGTATTATATACAAACATGGGAAGTGAAAGATACTTTTTCAATTGTAATGCGCGAATACTCAACGAATTTCAGCTACCGGAACAGGCTGAGTTTCGAGGAGGAGTGCTGCATCCTCCTCGAAACTGAGTCTCAGCATAGACCACATTCACACATTGTGGCAGATTATACAGAAGCTCGAGGAGTATAATCAGCCCCTGTGCTTAGCATTTGTGGACTTTGAAAAGGCTTTTGACTCCGTTAATAACTGGTCAGTCTCTGCAACGATATCAAGTTGATTGGCGATACATCCAAGTGTTGAGATGTCTTTACGATACCGCAACAATATCCGTCCAAGTAAAGAATAGTCAGAATAAACATATCCACCTGCGCCGAGGGGTAAGACAAGGGGATGTTATTTACCCCAAATTTCAATTTTACATCAAATTTTTACCAACGTATTGGATAATATGTTTAAGACGCTGAATTGGAAAGGACGGGGCATTAACGTAAACGGCGAGCACATCTCACACTTACGATTTGCAGATGATATTGTCACAATAGCTGAGTCGTTGCTAGAGTTGCAACAGATGCTGGACGGCCTAGCTGATTCTTCTCAACGCATTGTTCTCCGGATGAACTTAGGTAAAATTAAAAAATTGTTCAACGAACATGTTACTCCAGAACCGATCGCCATTAATGATCATACAACGTAAATACGGTAAACGTATTCTTTTACAACTTCGAGAGAAGTTGTAAAAGAATACGTTTACCTTGGGCAAACAATGCAGTTGGGTAAAAACAACTTCGAAATAGAGGCCAACAGAAGAATATAGCTAGGTTGAGCAGTATTTTGGAAATTGCGTCGAGTATTTTCGTCGCCTATTCAGAAAAGGCTCAAGACAAAAGTTGTTCGGACAAATTAGCGCCTGCTACCAATCTCCCATTTTAAGCACGCGTCGCTGTCATAGTTTTTAATCATTGCTAGGAGTGAAGGGTGTTATTGCTATAATGACTTTTTTTTCTACCACCTGTGTAAAAACATAAATTCTTTCTCACTTCTACTGTCATACGAGGAGCTGCATTAAAGCATTATCAAAAAGAAGAAACTAATCGTTTCATTTTCCACTACCTGAACTAGGATCTAAACATGGTGCATATCGCACCGGGTAGCAGGCATTGAAGGCAGTGATCAAGAACAAGTATTGGATTGGAAAATCATAAACGAAGCAAGTGCATGGCGCCCGGCCATTGAAGTCCAAAGGTCAAACTAGTTAGAATTCAGTTTTTTCGGCGATTAAGTGTACTCATTTCCATCCAGTACCCTATTCAGGTAGTATTAAGTGTAATTAAGAGCACCACAACAGGTTAGTAAATAATTTCTTTGCATTTTAGTACGGTTTTAGGTGTTACGTTAAGATATATTTAATTGAAACGCAATGAAAATATATAGTGTAATCCCGCTGAATATTATGTAGGTTGTTGTTAGAATAATATAATATGTATGGGGGTTGATAGTAAATGTAAAATGAATTTAAATTAAAATATATATATATATATAAATAATCCCTCCGCTTTTTTTTATATATAAATGCAAAATTTTGTGAAGATGGATTTTTGTTACCTACAGTCACGCAAAAACAATTTTGAACGGATTTTGATAAAAAATTGCAAATTTATAAGTACCTACTGTAGATCTTGAAATAACTTATCAAATATACTTTCATATTAAATAGTTTCGCTAGTGAAGCCGCAGAAGCGAGCAAGAAATCTTGAAATAAAATAACTCATACAAATTACAAAATTAAACGTCACTCTAAGTCATCTATCTTCCTACCAATAACACTGTTATTATTATTTTTATGTAAATAAGTATTATATTGAATGTATTAAAATAATATTTTGATAAGTATATATTAGTCTACTTTAATAATAATATTTTTGTTTTTGTGTGTATTAGAATGTAAATATTAGCATGTATGTATGATTATATAGGTATTTAGTTGTAATTAACAAATTTTGTTGTACACCGCCGTCTACTTCTTCTTCCGATACTGTCCATCCAAAGGTTGTCTGGAAGAGATCGCTTCAAGCGATAAGACCGCCCATTGTACTACCTTAGTTAAGGACTGTGTTATTGTCTATTTCTATAATTTGGTATACAATAAAGAGTCTTTCTATTCTATACCTTGTCACGCAGATATCAAAATAATAAGGTACATTATTTAGATTTCTGTGCCGTGTCACTTCGTAGTACACCTACGTCCTACAAAAATACATTTGTTTATATACATATTCATACGTTTGTACATGGAGTGTCATTTTTGTTCTTCATAAAATTATTGTTTCGAAGTAAAGGTCAATCAATCAATCATTGACAGCCTCTGTGGTGTAGTGGTTGGGCAGGTTGGCTCAAACCTCATACACCAATGAGGTTGCGGGTTCGATTCCCGCGACGGGACAAATGTTTGTGGACAAATAAAAAAAGCGCAATCATTTGTTTCGTGCCTGGGTGTTGTGGGACCATGGTCGTCATAGTTCCTGGTTCCCTAGATACAGGGAATCCTAGTAAGGGGTCAGGATCTATGTATGTGATCGTTGGGCGTTATAAAAAAATATATAAAAACATAATTGATTTGCAAAAATTATAAATAAGGCCTTATAACTAAATAAATTTCGAAATTTATTCAGCCTGCAAGCAAGCGCGGAAATATTATCTCTGCCAGAAGCCTCGGCAAATGCTAGGTCAGCTACATCATTGTTAGAATGATAATTAACTTGTCACTTAAGTTAAGCCGCGCTTCCATTTCCCTGCCGAACAAACATTTTGATCTGAGCAAAATGTTTGAGTGTTCGTTCTGCCGACGTTCGGTCAAAACAGAAAACATCTGTTATCACTACAAGAGACAATGAACACTAGTTCTCAATCAGTTCGTCAATGTTCGCGTAGAATTCTATAAGAGATTGCATCAACAAAGCACGTCCAACGTCAAGTGAACGCTGAGAGGAACTGTTTGCTTACCGGTAACACCGTTTTTACTGAATGTGACATCATTGACGGCGATCTGCTTTTTCAATTATGTATTTTCTTACTTCGACTCTATGTTCGCATAAAATTCAATAAAAGATCGGACATCAACCAAACACGTTCAACGTCACGCGACCACTGAGAGCATAACTATTGACTCCGTTTTGACTGAATTAAAGCTCGAGCGAGCAATCGTTCGCCTAATTCGGCCGATTGCCACCGAACGTGCAGACTCACTCGCGAATGTGTATCTATTTGAGAAAACAATTCTATATTTTATTTTTGCAATCGTGGTCGAATTACAAGGATTGGCTGGGTAGCGCCGGCACCATTAAACATATTTTAAAAAAACTGCATTTCAATTCATGCCTTAGCTTTCGAGTTTATCCCGGATAGACAGACAGACAAATTTTTTATAAACTGTATTTTTGAGTTTTACAATGCTCCCAAATACTCTTAAAAATTGTTTTTCAAAATTATCTTCAATGTATAGTAGCCGCCTCGTTTCAGTTTTATTATAAGTAGGTAAAGATACAAATCGTGTGGTACAATCAACCAATTCTATGAGCTCTAAATCCCACACTAGGATAAATCCTGTGTTGTAGGATTCAGTCTCTTTATTCTGTGTCACTGTATAAACTTATACATTTTAATGTATATCAACGAAGACTCATCACATGTCGCTGAATAAATATTCAAGATTTGAGAGACAACAAACAAACAAACCCACTCAACAATAAGTTAGTTATATCAAACATCAAATCGAGTTACTCGTACCGTACCCTTTCAGAGTTCATGGGAGAGAACTAAATTAATAATATAAGATTTGGGTTCTGAGAAAACTCTATAAAATGATAAACCGTAGAGTTTGTATAAATCGGAATTGCACCAACTAATTCCCTCGTCACCGTTTCATCGTTGGACTACTAGACGTACGGCAACGCGCCACCGTTGTATGGTGGACATTCCTCCTGCGCTGCGCGCACTAAGCGCTTCGCTTCCACTTTTATTATGCGCACCGCTAACGAGTGGAACTCTGCCAGGCTCAGTCTTTCCCGATAGATACAATCTAGGAGTTTTCAAGTAGTGACTTGAAAACTCCTAGATTTACTAGTCTTCTGTTTACTAGTGAGTGAATAGGTACTATCTTGGCAAGCGTGCTACGTTGTCATAAAATTTGCTATTTTACTCAATTAAGATATTATATAGTATTTCATATTATATAGTATTGACATATAGACGAAACATATTGAGAAAAAGACGGAGAACGGCTGAAGACGGTGGAGCTGACCAGGACCTGACCTGACTGACGGAGGACTGCCTATCTCTTTTAAAATGGTTTGTTATTGTTCTGTGTATGGATGCAAAGAAACCACTTACACAAATAAGAATCGAAGATTTTTTGGTTTTTCGCGTCTCCCAGCCAAGCGATAGTGGTTGTGAAAGAGAAACACTAAGGTTGCTTACGTATAGCGTTGTCCTTGTCGCGCTCGATTCGTATTATCTCATCCCTGCAATCATTGAGGTCTCACTCATCTCACTCACTCATAATTACGCACACACACAAAACGAGTGCGGACAGGCCGGTGCGCCAGTAATAGTACTAGACAGTTAGCTCGGCGAATTTGTATGGAGTGTCTGGGATCTGCTATAGCCGTCATTGCCGATAACTATATAGATGGCGCTAAACATAAAACATCTAACAAACATATCTAGACTTTATTTTATGTTTACGATTATAGAATTTAAGATTAAGAGCAAGGACGAGACGGGCGATAAACTATACCCATTCACGTTTCTCTGGTATATATCGTGGCTTCTAGGCGTGAGTCTGATGTACTAACGCGAGAACACAAATGAGAACATCGTTTGAATGAAGATTGGTGTCTGTGTTCACGTCTAATCCAGCGAGACTTCTCGCCGTGAGTCTGCGGAGGGTTTTTAAAGTTTACATTCATTTTGTGAATATAAAATATGATCGAAGACACAAAATATCAATATACTTGCATCACCTTCCTCAGAAGGAGTAAGAGACACTCATCACGTGACCTATTAATGATAATAAAATATCTAACCAAAGTTATTTCTTTGCATTGAATATAACGAATACGTTGCGCAATAATCAAAACGACAATACACTTAATATAATATATAAATTAAAAAAACATGTAAAATAATAATAACGTTTATTGAAACTTAAAATATATTGTAAACAGTATATAATAGTATACTTACACCTAGTAGTTACTTTTGTAACCAATATCAATTAAAAACTAGCACTGGTCTGGTGGTATCATTAGATAACCCTGAACCCCACACTAGAGTGACCTGTGTCGTGGGGTTCAGTCTTTTCCGTTTGAGGATCTAATATAGTAGGTCTAATATAATAGTAGTAAGGATAATCATGATATATGACGGAGTGACAGCTCCAGGATTCTTTTTAAAAAGTGTGACGTCTGCACTGCTGACGCTACTGTCTTCACCATCATAGTGATCGCTCATCCTCCAGGAATGAATGGCTTGCGGGCAGTCTTCGAATGGATTTATTCGGTTTTACAATTTGTTACAATTACAATTGAGGAGCTCCGAACAGTCCGGCCGCTCGAGCCAGACTGAGCTGCGATCGGTCGGGCTGTCGTATTTATAGCAAACCTAAGGCTCGCACAAACATTGTTTGCAAAATCTATTCAAACTTGCTTGCGAGTGTCTTAATTCAAATTTAACAATAAATCAATGTTACAAAATGATGTTTTAAGGTTTAAACAGTTAACTTAATCAGTTAAATAAGAAGTTAACATAAAAGTAGTGAATTTAATCATTCAACAATGAGTTGATGATTCTAAACAGTAGTTATGTAATTAAAACTATTAGTAGTAAAGTTTGTTAGCGTCTCTGCGCCGATATATATAATAAGGAGTACAGATTAAACAGTTAATAAAAGATAGATAAATAAAGTTAAATAAGTTAAATCTCAGGTTTTTAGGCTACGTGTGTGATTGCGAGGTATGTGCGAGGTTGGATGTATGTGTTATGAATGTGTGGGTGTCGACCGTATAATGACTGTGTCGTGTGTTGTGGACAAAAGATAAATGTTGCGTGTGTGTGGTGTGAGTGCGTGTGCAATGAATGAATGAAGAATGTGCAGGTTGAAAATGTGTAATAATAGGGAATTTGCATGTTTTTTTAATGCATGAATCGATTTATTATTGAATAATATTAATGAAATAAAATGTTTAAAAATTTTATGGTATCATTTGTCAATAAAATAACTAAATAAAAATTTGAATCAATTTAAATAAACATAAACGCGCCATTTGCGTGTGACGTCGAAACGTAAGGACCTAGGATCGGTCTATCTATGCTACATGTGTGTGTATATCAATAATTTACCATCAGAGCGGGCTCTATGTAAAAATTGACCAATAAGCAGCGAGGCGCGTGACGTCAGATAGTGGTTGTACGTACTCAAGCGTCTTGCGATTACGTTCCGTTTCTCAAACAAAAAGAAACATTGAAACACAAATAAACTACCCAATTAATAATAATTACTATATCACTACTAAATGTTTACAGGAGTAATATATCGTAAAAAGTAACTTCCAGATTTTTCGACAACACATGCATATTCCCTATTTATCAGGTGCTCATGATTAGGGGAAGTTTTATCAGGATGAGATATGCAGAACATGTTTTTAGATTTGGGTAGGTGCGATACTTTTCCACGTGTTTGTGTTTAAAATTTATTTTATTTATACACAATAAATTATTTTAAAGTGTTCCATTAGAAATCCTATATTTTCCTTTGTACTGACTTATTAATTATCCCTTATCGCCTTCCAAAATATCGACTTTGATATTGTTCCTGTCCACCGAACATAAGTTAATTAACAAAGACGAAGGAAGCTTCACAAAGGGTTCGGGTTATCTCTATATAACGGATGAGCGCGTCTGTCTCGGTAGGGTACTGCTATCGTGATGCCAGCACCTGGTATGGGGGCTGGGAGGTGATTTGAATCTGTTTAAAGTGGAAATGTGAGGACTCTTACTCAATACTCAATTACTTATTAATTATCTATTAATGGTCTATGGGTTGTCCAATTGCTTCTCCTTGTACGTAGTTAGTTTAGTTTTAGTAAGTAGAGTGCAGAGTTGTTTTCAGTAATAAAGGCATACGCCCGTTAAAAAAAAAAAAACTTATTGCAATCATATATATACATTTAAAGAGGTCTTTTGAAAGGGTTAGTAAACATATATGACAGAGTTTGGCAATAGAAGCTACAGCGAGCAGACCAATCTATTAAATTAAAAAAAACATTATTATTAATAATAATGTTTTTTGTTTGTTGTAATGGTTGATAATGTTTTTAATAGATTAGTCTATATACATTTTTAATAAATTATAAATTAATATTAATAATAATAGTAATATATAAATTGTTAATAAATTTTTAAATACTTCCAAACTATATTGCGACCCAAATATATTATTATTTTATGTACCTACTCGTATGTATATAATAAAGATATGTTTGTATGTGTATTATATATTTACTATTTATATGTTTCTACCATACATAAGAGGCGGTCTTATCGCTAAACAGTGATCTCTTCCAGACAACGTTTACTGGTAGTAGGTTTCTCGTATGCGAGAGACCGTCTGGGTGGGTACCACCGCTTTGCCATTTATTCAGCCGCCAAGCAGTAGTGCAGCATTACTGTGTTCCGGTTTGAAGGGCATTGTAGCCAGCAAAATTACTGGGCATTATGAGACTCAACAGCTAATTGTCTCAGGGTGACGAGTGCAGCGCAGCGCCGCGCAGGATTTCGCAAAATAAAGTTCTGGGTGGTGCTGTTATTGTTATGGGCTGGCGTATTGCTTACCATCAGGCAAACGACCAGCTCGTCTCGTCATTCAGTCAAACAACAAAAAAAACCGTATGCTATAGAGAGACAATATTTTATAGACGTTCTATTGTATTGTATCCTATGTGGTAATTCAGTGTATAAGCACAGAATGCAAATCTGTTCTACCATTGCGGCGCGAAGTGGGAACAAAAACTCACACACAAAATTTAGCATTTTATTTTTATTGTTGTTTGTGCATATTATTAACTACCGAACCTACCGAATTAATTAATCAAATGTATTATTGATATAATTGTATGACTGTGTTTGTAACTCTTTGGACCTATATCTATATACTGTTAAGTTACAAATTATGAAAGACAAAGTCAAATATCATTATTAAATGTAAGGTGGTTGTAATACCACCCACCGAACAAAGCCATGCCGTCAAGCGACCTAGTCGTGTTTTGGGATGATGTTCGGTGAACCATCGGAGAGACGGGTCTGAGCAGCCGCTCAACTGCCGTCTCTCTTTAGATCTACGTGCTTCATCTTAGGCCACATCATCGCTTCACATCAGGCGAGATAGTGGCCAAACATGGATCTATTAAGCGTAAAAAAATAAAAAATAAATCGGCACCAAAGTGCACTTTAAAGGTCATAAACACATGATAAAAATAAAATTAAAAATGTGTTCAAAATTGTAACTTATTTTAACATGACTTTGAAAAAAAGGTAAGTATGTTCACAAATTATAAATAAATTAATTATTAATATTAGTGTGATTAATAATAATATTAGTAGTGATAGGAAACATTTTGAAACAAAGGACAATTTAAATATTAATTGCCCAATTTGATGCTGCAATACGCCCTGCACGTATGCTGAGCTTTTAATAACAGCGTATTCTTTAATACGGCTTATCTGCCGTATAACGGACTGTGAACCCGTATAAAGGAATATCTGTTATACGGACTACATATGGAAAATATGAGATTTAAATCCACTCTTTCAAATCTAATAAAGAGTATGAATAGAAACTAAACTATGAACGTCTAGTCTAGCTGGTTTAAACACGTAAATATAGATGAAATAGATAAATTGCACGAAAACAACAGAAACTTTCACTCGTGGTACTTTTATGCTGGAGGCCGTCTGGGTTGGTACTACTTGGTACCACAGCTTTGCCAGTTTATCTGCCACCAAGCAGTAGTGTGCAAGCATTACTGTGTTCTAGTTTGAAGAGCTTAATATTTGATGTCTTGGGGTGATGCAATCCTTCGCCGTTCATTTTTTTTTTTTTTTTTTTACGCCTTATAGATCTATGTTTGGCCACCTATCTCGCCTGATGTGAAGCGATGATGTGGCCTAAGATGGAGCACATAGATTTAGAGAGAGACGGCAGTTGAGCGGCTGCTCAGACCCGTCTCCCCGATGGTTCACCGAACATCATCCCGAAACACGATTAGGTCGCTTGACGGCATGGCTTTGTTCGGTGGGTGGTATTACAACCACGGCCAGAGCCTACCACTCCAAACCGCGTAAGCGGGTTTCATCACGATGTTTGCCTTCACCGTTTTAGAGCGAGCGTGCAAAATCTGCACTTAACTATAAGTCATTGGTGCAGGGCCGAGTCGGGATTCGAACCCAGGTGCGTCGGATCGAAAGGCGTACGAGGTCCCGCTGAGCCACACTCGCTCAAAATTTCATTTCAGTTCATTTTATAGTATTAAAAGTTCTGGGTGGCACTGCAATTGTTATGGGCAGACGTGGCGCTTGCCATCAGGCGAACGACATTCTCGTCTTATCAATCAGTTCCATAAAAAAATAACTTGTATTACTGTGATTTTGTTGGCATAAATGGCGTTACTTCATCTGGATTTGTAGTCAAAATGGGTGTACCACAGGAATCAATTTTGGGTCCATTCTTGTTCTTAGTGTACGTAAATGACTAGGAACGTTTTTCGGGATAGATGACAAGAATTATCTAGCAGTTGTATATCCGAAACACTGGTTGAGTAAGTTTTCCCATTATTTTCTTTTCTATGTTGGTTCGAGTGTGGAAAAGAAATGGGTAAATATGCTTTTTTAAGTTAAATTTGTACTATGTGTTTATAACGTTTAAAAAGGTACATTGAGGTGTAGCGAGGGGCGGTAAGAGAAACGTCCGTTCCCGTTGATAGTTACTTTAATACTAAATTAAATATAGTATACCACATACCACATCTACGGGATAGTTATCAAAAAATGAGTCAACAAATATTTTTTAATATACCAAATTATTATTATTATTATCGCGGGCCGAACCTGGACACGAATGGCGCAGACTCGAGGCAAATGACATGATATGAGAGAGGCCTATACCCAGCAGTGGGATGTAAAGGGCTGTGGATGATGATGATGATACCAAATTAAACTAAGTATTACAAACAGGTTTAAAAAACAAACAAACACACACATACAGGTTTAAGTAATACGTTTTTTTACTTTCCTTGAATGACTAGATTTTATTGTGACAGCAAGCGATTGTACAAGAAAACCATAAGAAAATGATCAAGTGTACACAGACTACACAGGTTGTTTTTTAATTAATGAAGGTCCAGTTTACCCAGAGCTCTTCTAACAAGACCACTTATTTATTGTACCTAAGTACCTTAAGTGTAAATTGCCTGAACCTTCAAATTATCCGTACAACGAACACACTCAAATTTTTCACCCTAATTGGGCGCCGACAAAAGCAATTTCGTATTAGGATTTATCAAAGAAATTACCCATATAAACGGAGGCTGGAGGGCCCTCATTATCTTTGCCTCGTTGTAGTGTTGCCAGATGTCCCAATTTTTTACAGGACCAAACTTTTGAGTGTAATGGAATCAGGCGTGACGTTGCGGAAATTGATCTCAAAACTGAAACGCAATGTAAATATGTAGTGTAAGCCCGCTGAATATATTCAGAAGAAAAGTAGGAGAACAAGAGAAAGAAGAGAAGAAAAGAAGGATAAGGAACAGAGAAGAAGAAGACGGAGAAGAGAGAGAGAAGAAGAAGTTCGGTTCAGAGAAGTAGGAGAGTGTTGAATATTGTTCCAGTACTAAATTTTTGGGTTTTGGATAGCGAGAATTTATTTCAAAAGTTTCATCGTAAACTTTTTTTACTTATTAACTACCTACCTAACCCACCAATACTTAGAAAGACTGGATACAAACAAGTAAAAAGTAAAAATTCACAAATTATACAATATTCAACCACTGCAATTGGTGCTATGCCAAAGGCAACACTGCGTAGAGCTAGAATTATTCAGAGCTAAATAAAAAAAGGACTTACTAAAAAATAAAATGTATAGAGCATTATAGAGTATACAATGATTTTATCAAAAAACAACCGACTTCAATTTTGATGTCTCTTTGAAGTTCAAGGTCGAATATCAATGACTTTTCAAGGTCAAATAAAAATAAAAAATCAAGGGACCATTTCGTAGCTATACTTCAATTTTATATATTGGTGAACCCAACGCAAAATTGAAGAATTTTCCATATCGGTTTATAAATGACAGAGTTCTGAGGCTACAAACATAAAAAATAAAAAAAATATATTAAAAAAAATTCAATTGAATTGAGAGTTTCCTCCTTTTTGAAGTCCGTAATTTCCCGATGTAGGTAGGTAATTAGGTATACATTTTTATACCACAATTAAATCAATAATTCCGAATTATCCAAGAATTGAATCTGGCAACACTACTTGTTAGCGAAAATGAAATCTTTTCTCGCCATAGATCTTTTTGTTCCTAACGAGAGAGTAGTTTCAAAGGAACAATGTTACACTATTAATAGAGGGCAAAGAAGGCAAAGTTTGAGAAGCGTAATGAAGATAAACTGAGAGGACAAGTGTCGCAAAAGTGGACAAAAACTTGAGTGGACAGATGTTCTGTCAGGGCTTAGATACCCTGCATATCGCATTATATGTAGGGTATCTAGCGCTCGTAGCGTAGCTCTCCTAGCCGTTCGTAACTAATCTTCAGGTCAAGCAACGTTCGCAGCGGTCACAACTCGGAAGGGTGAGCGTTTGTTTGGTATTTATATCTGAGCGCTACCGTGCTGCGGAGGGCACGTTAAGCTGTCCCGGTTGTTGTCTTAGGACAACAGTCGTTAGGCCATGTTGGAGGCCTTCGGGCGGTCTAAAAACTCCGACAACAGGGTTGGCCACACACCCACACGGGAAAAGAAGAATGCGTCAGCGCCGAGCGCTGTCATTCGTGCACCGGCCCGCAGCGGCCGCAACCCACTCACGGCAGGGAACAGATTTCGATTCGCATAATTATGACTCGCTGCACCCCGTGGCTTCACTTATGGTTTCCTGAGTTAAAAAGTAACCTTAGTGTTAATCCAGCGTATAAGCAGGCCTAGCGCACTCCTCACTGTAGGTACGAAGCTACAAGTACATAGCCGGACACCGACGGCGGGTCGCGCGTCGTTACACGTGCCGCGTCAGAAGAGATAAGAGCTATGCGATAGAAAGAGAGCTCTGTAGGTTAATATGATTGGTAGGTATGCAGCGCTACGCGAACTGAATTGGATTTTATTGCGTCATAGCTAGAGTCGCTATTTGTATAAATTTCTTTGCGGAGTGATGCTTCTGTCCCTTAGTATTCTGTGCATATACCCAGTAATTTTGCTTACTACAATGCCGTCAAACCGGAACAAAGTAATGCTTGGGCACTATTGCGATAGAATAATATTTTTCAAAAAAAACTGAACCGACTTCAAAACCACAAATGGCACTCAAAAGTGAAAAATAAATTAATATAATTATTATAAGCGCTACCCACTCATATATTTGAAGTCGGTGCCAGCCAAGTGTAATAGGTAGTAGATAAATACTAACACTTTTGAGTGCCTATTTGTAGTTATGAAGTCTGTTAAGTTTTTTTTTAAAATAATTTATTTTACCCTTTTTAGTGCAAAACAAGTTTTAATTAAATTAATTTAAAACGTTTTTAAAGACAAGCTTTTATGATCTAGCAGCCACATCATGACGAAGTTTAAAACCGGCTATCACAATTAAATGCATGTTCCAAAAAAATTTTATGTCTGTCCTATTCTCTGTTGAGGAGTTCCCTCGCCGGAAGTCCATCCTGGGTGTATCAGTCATATCATGATGGAATTTAGAACAGGCTATTATGGTTAAATACATTTACAAAATGTTGTGTCTGTACTATTCACCGTTGAGGAGTTCCTTCGCCGGAAGTCAACCCTGGGTGAAGCAGGTGAAGCAATCGAATACAAACCTCCACCTATCGAAAGTCAGTTACAAAAAAAAAACAAGAACCGACTTGAAGATTAAACTTATATTTTTTGTTTTTGCTATTTTTTTCAAAAAGTGCTGAATGAATTTCGATAAAATTTATATGGGACCACCTCTGAAGTATGACCTACCAAACAAAAAAAGAATCATCGAAATCAATGTATAATTGGTGGAGTAATGGCGTAACAAACACAAAAAAAAAAAAACGTACCGTCGAATTGTAAACCTCCTCCTTTTTGAAGACGGTTAAAAAAGCGGTGGTACCAAACTAAACAGCTTCTTACATACGAGAGACCTAACACCCTAGTAAGTACACACACAACACTTTCCTATCAATAATATTAGAAAAATGTAGTATTTACAGTAATAAACTCGTCAATTCCAGTAACATGTGCAATTATTATACCATTCACAACTTCGTCGCCCATTAATTTTCAAAGCACCTGTAGGAGATTGTTCAACATCCCTTAGAATAGAGATGAGGCGTGGAAGCGGCAGAAGGCTATCAATATCCCGTCCATAGGTACAGGTTGGTACGATTCACTTACACATAGGTAGGATTAATAGGGAGTTTTGGCCTACAGAGAAAGTCTACCGCCAGTACAGGGAGCGTAGGCGAAAACACTTCCCAGTTTTGAATTAGCTTAATAAAATAGTTTGAATATAATTTATTATCTTTAAGTAGTTATTTTACTTGAATACATCATCATCATCATCCACAGCCCTTTACATCCCACTGCTGGGTATAGGCCTCTCTCATATCATGCCATTCGCCTCGACTCTGTGCCATTCGTGTCCAGGTTCGGCCCGCGATTCTTACAATATCGTCGACCCATGTTGCTTCCGGACGCCCAACGCTGCGCTTGCCCTGTCTTGGCCACCTACCCAAAGTAAATTGTTATTAAAAATAATTTGTATCCGATAAAAAGAGCTATGTATCCGAAAAACCTCTTTACTTTACTCTGCTCTACTTTTTACTCTCGCTTTTAGCGATAACGCCGCCTATTTTAACACTTTTTATGTATTTTTTAAACCACTTCAAAAAGGAGAAGTTTCTCTATTCGATTGTATTTATTTTTTGTTTGTTACCTCAGTATTCCGTCATTCATGAACTGACATGGAAAATTCTTTTTGCGTTGGGTTCAGTATAGCTACGAAGTGGTCCCATATAAATTTCATCGATATTTGAACTTGGACTTCGAAGATACATTGAAATCGTTTTTTTGTTTGATAAAACGTAGCGTTTATCTATTAACACATTTATCTACTCTAAATCAAACTGTACTTAATTCGATAAGTACTACAAAATTCCGGATAACAGCCGAAAATTTCGGATATTAATCCGAACTACATCTCTAGTTTAAATTTTCGCAAAATTACCTCCTACCCGCCTGGAACGTTTTCTATCAGTTACGAACATTTGGCAATTAAACAAGTTTTCCTTTAGTTTTGTGGAACGTGAAGTATACTTTCTTATAGGTACAAGCATGTACTGTACTCGTGGTAGGTCTCTCGTATGCGGGAGGCCGTTTGGGTAGGTACCACCGCTTTGCTAGTTATTCCGCCACCAAGCAGTAGTACGCAAGCTTTACTGTGTTTCGGTTTGAGGGGTATAATGCCAGCGAAATAACTGGGCGTATGAGGCCTAATATCTGATGTCTCAGGGTGATGAGCGCAATGCAGTCATACGCAGTGCTTTTTATGGTATTAAAAATTCTCTTGTTATGTTATGCAATTGTTAGACAGGCGTGGCGCTTACCATCAGGCAAACGACATGCTCGTCTCATAACTCAGTTCAGCAAAAAAAAGGATTGGGTTTTTGAAAATTCATACATTTGCCAAAAATCGACAAAACATAAAAAAATCACTTAAATGGTAATAAGGGATACCTACTTAAAATGTATGGGCACATTTATATTGTTGCTACAACTCGATGAAAATAGACATTATAATTTTCATACAAATCTGATTGCCCGAGTCGACATGAATGAAAGCACTTTTATTCGTAATCTGTGGTTTCTACGAAGCGTAGATATTTTTAATTTTTTTCCTACTTAATAAATTTTTATATAATTAATTTTTACCAGATATTTCAAATTTTTGCTAGATAGATAGGTATTTATTTTTAGTCGATCACTATATCCATCAAGGTTGGTACAGATAACAAAATTTCGTTCCACTTGTCAACCCTCCTACCTGTGAGAGTTCAAAGGTATACATTCTGAAATTTTATTATGCCTCCCGCGCACCTCACTCCCGTACCAGCTTACATAGGCTAATTGATTTCAATTAAAAACATGAAGCGTTAAAACGGCAGTTTTGGATGTGATTTTCTAACGAACCCCGAAGATAAGGAGTGTAGGTATAATATATAAGGTTATGTAGGACTACTCGTAGTAGTACTATCAATTATTTATTTCTGTGCCCCTATCGGGGTCTTACCTCAGAGAGAGAGAGAGAGAGAGACAGAAAAAGAGATCTTTAGCTCTTGAAATAAATTAATAAATAATTCTTTTCTCAGATAGAGAAGACCCCGATAGAACACATAGAACACAGAAAAAAAAAATCTTCTTACAGAGAGAAAGGAATCTCTCTCTCTGTCTCTGAGAAAGGACCCTAATAGGGGTAAATAAATAAATCATTTTTCTCACAGAGTAATGCCCCGAGTGTTGCACGTGTCCATAGGCGACGGTAACCGCTTACCATCCAGGCGGGCCGTTTGCTTGTTTGTCTATTAGTAATATATTTTTTTTTACAAAAGATTGAATTTTCTCAGCTATACGAAAACTTACTTAGAATGTATTGAACATAATTAACATTAAATTAACCGTAAAAAATATGTTAATGACCGTATCAAAATCCGTGGGTGCTTTAGAAGTGGTAGGTCTATCTGGTTTGTGGAAAACCATCTAGTTAGATATCACTGCTTTGCCAGTTATTCGGCCGCCAAGCAGTAGTGCGCAAGCATTACTGTGTTCCGATTTAAGCGCATTGTAACCAGAATTACTAGGCATATGAGATTAAATATTTGATGTCTCGGAATGATGATTGAAATGCAGTGCTACACAGTTTTATGGTATTAAAAGTTCTGGATGGCACTGCAATTGTTATGGGCAGGCGTGGCGCTTACCATCAGGCGAACGACTCATTATTCAGATTCATAACAATAAGTAAGCGGAGAAACAGAAATTAAGACGAGATCAGCGACTTTTTTTAACTATGTAAAAGGGATAAAACTGCGGGGAAAATGCCGCTGCACTGCCCTTCTGCCACAAGGGTGGCAGAAGGGGATGTGTGTGGGGCTCGAACCCACTAAAAACCCCCCGTGAGCAGTCCTCTGCCAAGGTGGGGCGAGATGGGGTTGCATTCACCATCTCGCCCCGGCAGTAGGCCCGGGTGTTAACCCAGCCACTACGCCTGTGGAGAGGTGACCTTGCTCACCAAGGCCACCCCCCAGACGAGTGGGGCCGTGCAAGCTGACAGAGAGTCCACACTCGTGATGCCTTCTCCATTCCTCTTCAACAATTCCGAACCGACCGTCAGAGGGCACTAATTTAGAAACACAGCACAAACTCAATTGTGACTCGAAAGCTCTGCCATGGGTGTAACTTTATATCACTGCCCGTAGGCCCACCGCTATAAGTCCTATCCATCCAAAGGTTTTCTTGTAGAGGTTTAGCTTTGCGATTAGGTCGCCCATTGTTACATTTTTAAAACTGTTAAATACGACTATAATAGTACTATTGAAACAGCGAGTATGGGTCAGAGTGTACACGTGCGACTTTCGATCCAACTCACTTGAGTTCGTACCCCGCTGGCGCCGCACCACAGACTTTCTTAAGTTATGTGCGGATTTAACACTCACTCTAAAAACACAACCAGAATTAATCACAAAAATTCAAGGACATGTGACATCCACCAACCTGCACTGGGCCAGCGTGGTGGATTATGGCCCATACTCTCTCTATGAGAGAAGGCCGTGTCTATGGGAACGTTATAGGCTGATGATAATTACTACTTTTAAAATATGAAAAACATTATGTGGTGAAATTAATTGAACAAATTCACAAGTCCACAGATACATCGCTAAGATGGCGCGAACAGCACTCCAACCTAAATTTTCTTGGCAAGATGAAAGCAGAACAGAGATACTGAGGCATTTCACTAATAAAATTCTAAAAGTCTACCCCACATTAAGTAACCAAATAAATCTTTAAGCCTCAGTCAGTTTGATACATTCATTTATTTTGGTTACTTATACTAAATCACTCGCATCATCCCCTAAGATAGACACATTATTCAGCTTAAAAATAGAAAACCTCAAGTTAAATGTAAAACTTGCAGGTACTCAAATTCTATTCAATTCAAAAGTTCTTTAATTCAATATTGTCGTCACAGACATTCTTATGAACGTCAATAATTATTACAATGACATTATTACTACCACCGTATCGGAAAAAGAACCACTACTTAGAAGATACGGCAAGAAACTGAGGGGCATATTTTTTAGAACTATTGAAAGATTGATTACCTATAAGTTAAATGTTTACAATGGTATAACAATGGGTGGTCTTATCGCTTAAAGCGATCTCTTCCAGACAACCTTTGGATAGAGAGGAATAACGGAACAAACGGACGGCGGTGATAGAAATTATAATAGATATAAATAATAAATTATAATACCTAGGTACTAATGGCAAAGAAAACTAACTGTTATGCTAAGGGCTTGTGCATGATATAAAATATAATATTTAATTACTTTTACATATGACTACATATATAAACTTATATACCTTATTAATAAACATACATACAATATATAATTGTAACATATATATTATGCAATTCTTAATTTAATTGTCTCGGGGTGCAGAGCACAATGCAGTGCTACACAGTTTTTTTTTCTGATATAAAAGGTTCTGGGTGGCACTGCAATTGTTATAGGCAGGCGTGGCGCTTACTATCGGGCGAACGACTTGCTCCTCTCATAATTCAGTTCCATAAAAAAAAGGGAGCGGAACTAACATGTCGCACGAAACTTTTGAATGAAAGTCAAAGTCAAAATCTCTTTAATCATTTTGGCATTATAGACGCACTTATGAACGTCAAATTATCACAATGACTCTACCACCGTATCGGAAAAAGAACCACTACTCAGAAGAATGAAACGAATGATTTAAGTTTGCTGACGTGCTTTCGTTACTGATTTGGTTATACATACCAAAGGTCCTATGTAATGGGATCCCAATTTGGTCTACGGTATACGTCAGGCTTTAGGCTTTAGTCGCTCCGTAGCCGCCGTAGAGGGTGCCCGCTACGAGACTGCTACGCGCAACTCGAAACTTCGCTGCGAGTTTTGAGCTACCGCGAAAATCAATTTCATTATTTTTGTGAAACACATATTTTGCAATCTTTAGATATTTGGAAATGGTTCCGATAATTTTCGTAGTTTAATTTTGTAACTTGAAATATTTATTTTATTTTAATTCAAGTGTTGTCAGAAATCATGTGAAATTAACTGAAAAAGTTTGAAAACAATGGAGACTTTTCCCGATTAGTGTGTTTGATTGTCATGGTAAGTCCAGTATATTTTTCTACTTGTAAGAACAAAACGCACCGCTTTTAAAGGGACCCTTTATACTCACATTTGGCACAACAAAGCTACTTTATTAGATTCACTGACGATTGTGTAATATTATTATTATAGTAATTTAATAACTTTTGCTAAATATTTTTATACTTAGAAGCTCTCTTCTAAATGGCGTACCGGACAGGGTCCTTAGTGAACTGATTACAAATTGACCATCTGTTGTACCTACCTACACTGAGGAATAGCAAGCCGTTCAAGAGTAGCAAGTCGCTCACCTGAAGGTAAGCCCCACGCCTGCCTATAACAATTGCAGTGCCGCCCAGAAATTTAGTAATACGTCTTTATAAACTGTTTATTTCCTAATTTTGTGGTTGTCAAATGCTTTTTTCTTTCTTTCTTTTCATATAAGTGGAAGAAATGCTTTATCCCACCAGTGGGAACGTAAAAAAGAGTAAGAAAGTATGATTATAATTAACAACATAGGATTTTAGGCATGGTTCTCGCAACTAAACAAAACAAAATCATTTTATAACAAAGACAACCGGCTTTATTTCTGATGTATCTTTGAAGTCAAATGTCAAATATCGATAAGAGAAAAATTTTCCACCTTGGGACCACATTGTAGCTATACTGAACCCAACGCAAAAATAATTTTCAAAATCGGTTTCTAAATGACGGAGTTCTGAGGTAACAAACATTAAAAAAATACAATCAAATTGAGAACCTTGTCCTTTTTTATAAAATCTGCTAAAAAATATCTGAATAGTCAAAATTATAAGTAACTTGTGGGAGATACTTGTGCGTGGGAACAGCCGGTCAGAAAGTCCAACTATTTCTATGAAGGTGTGTGTTGTGTAGTTCATCATCATCGTCATCATCAATATCAGCCCATTATGCTCCTACTGCTGGGACTCGAGCTTTCCCTCGTAAAGAGAATATGGGCCATAGTCCACCACGCTGGCCCAGTGCGGGTATCACATGTCCTTGAAAGTGTGATTTATTCATGAACATGCCTGTTTACTCACGATGTTTTCCTTCACCGTTTTTAGAGCGAGTGTTGATTCCGCACATAACTTAAGAAAGTCAGTGGCCAGCGGGATACGAACTTGGATGCGTCGGATCGAAAGTCACTGAGCCACCCTCGCTCTTATGCATGCATGTCAGTCTTTAATTAAAAGCAACACACGTTTTGTGGATTTATGCGAAATCATCTCACGCCCGTTCGGCGAAGGAATCAAAATTGTTGTTTTTGAATTAAGTTCCAAGCATCGAATAACAAAGCCATGAGATTCTATTTCACGGATTTTAAATTAATAATTACCAGAATTAGGAGCCGCCCCAAAACGAGATTAGAATTTGTAATGCGAAGCTGAAATGCTTTTTTGTGGTAGGTCGTCTAGTAAATTAGGTTTCTCTTAAATTAAGTATTGTTCGGGTTTATTACATTTAGAAATGTAATATGAACTTACCTGCATAGTTAGTTGTGTCAGGCCTAGCGCATTTCGCACTTTAGGTACGAAGCTACAAGTACATCGGCACTGAGCGGCGTCAGAAGAGGTAAGAGCTACGGGATAGAAAGAGAGGCGCTCTGTAGGTTAATATGACTGGTAGGTACGCAGCGCTACGCGAGCTGAACTCTATTGCGTCGTAGCTAGAGTCGCTATTTGTTTTTCTTTGCGGAATCATGCTTCTGTACCTTGGTACTATTAGGTATTCTGTGTTTGTGTCTACATGTTTATTTGTGATGTTATTTAGAATGAATTTGTTTACTTAATTTTTATACTGGCTCATAATGAACTTTTTGCCGAACTTATCTTATTAATACTTTCCATAAACACTATTGACAGCGTGGCGAAAAATATATTTACCTATAACATTGAACACTCGAGAGTGTTTAAACTGAAAAAATAAGTAGTGATGAAAACGGCACGGGCGTCTTGTCTGTGGACAGGCAGAGCAGACGGGATTTAGCCAGTAGGTGGCTAAGGCCAAGTCTGGCACTAGTCACTACCCGGGCCCTCCCTTCCCGAGTATCCAAGAGATTTCTCCGTCTGGACAAAAAAAAACCAATCACACACTTTACTCCACTTTATCTAGATCACATAAAGCTTTTAAATAGTTTTTGATAGGATTTTATTTTTATTTTATATTTTATTTTATTATCATAGGAAAACTTACAGCTAGGTACAATAATAAATATACAAGATATAGTGGAAGGTCAATTAAAAATTTCCACAAATAAATATTAAATATGATTAGATATAAATATATGTACAGTAGATGTAGAAGCATAAACGAGAACAGAAGATTTGAACACAGAAGTAATTTTATTTTTTTATCTAACCTATACTGTCCCACTACTAGGCAAAGGTCTCCCCCACCTCTTTCTTTTCTTCTTTCTTTTTTTCTTTCTCTTTCACAGAAGTAATAGAAAGGGAAAATATATATATTAATAATAGATGTTACATAGAAATATAATGCAAACTATGAAAAGTATTTTTTGTTCAGTGTTCCTTTCAGATTGAACACTGAGGTGTTGAATAAATATGTATCCATATGCGATAGTCTCTACTCTCTGCCGGCATCTGTGTTTCCGGATAGCTATAATCTGGTTGTCTTTAAGACAAGAGTGAATAGGTTTGCGAGCGTGCTACATCTTCGACTGCATCGTCACTTAACAAAAGGCGAGATAGCGGTCAAACGCAAGCCTATAAATAATAAAAAAAAAGTCCATAGAGTAGAGTCAGTTAACACTTGCATGCCCTTATAAGAAAACTATTTTGCCTATATGGTCAAAAAGCCCCCAAGTGCGTCTCATTGTTTCTTCCTTTTCCACTTTTTCCATTTATCCGTTTACAAAATAGAAACTTGGTTAACGTTAAATGCTTCTAATCGAATTAATATCTATTGAGAAGCCGTAAAATGACTTTATAGCTGTATTTACGACTCGTCGGAGACGCGACGTGTTCTCTTTACCCTCATGTAACCTATTTTACCGTGACTTAGGTTGTTGGGTGAAGCTTGTCTTAATCTAGGTATAGATATCGGTGTCACTGTCGATCAATTTATTGATAACAAGCTATCAACAGCTTGACAATGAAGGCACTTTTAAAATGCATGAAAACCTTTACTGTAGAAAATATTAAGATAGATAGATATACACGCTGAGCTTTGCAAGGGGAATCCATAAGGCCACTAACCTAACCGTTAGAGACAGAATAATTTGTTGTTTGAAATCCTTTTGGAGTTTTCCAAAAATACGTATAAAAGTACATTCTTGGATGAATGAAAAAAATCGATTTTACACAGAAAAATCGATTTTTTTATGTAGATCGATTCAGTAAAATTAATGATGATTATATTATTAATAAATGAATTTTAATTAGATAAAATGTTTTAAAAAGAATGTATATCACGGTTTATACTGCCTCTGACATGGTATAAAAATGGTATAAGCATTCAATTCAATTCAATTCAATAATTTATTGATAAAAATATTTTACAAGTCAAGTCAAGTCAAGAAATTGTATAATAAACCTTTTTCAATTATTAAATACAATCTTATAAAAATAAAAATACTTTGTAACTAAGTATTGTTATAAATAAATATGTTGTCATAGGTAGGTACTCCACACATATGAAAAAAAGTGTGTGTCAATGAGCAGCTTTTATATCATCAAAGAACTCATCTACACTATAGTATGCTTTGGCGAGCAGCAGCAACCTGAGTTTTGATAGGAACGAACTCGTGCTCGGCGCGCCGGTAATGCTCTCGGGGAGCGCATTGTACACCTTAGCGCCCACAAACTTCATTGGAAGAGTGCAATCGTCTTCAAATTATTAACAAGGATCAGAAGCAGCTCTAAACGCATAAGTGCAAATGTGGAGTTCTGATCGGTTGCTGTACCTTACATAGACAAGTGTTACGACAAGTGTTGTTCATGAATACGAGTGTCAGAAGTTTCATCATATTTTATTGTTGTGTATAATTGCATTTTGTGTAAAATGGTTGAATGGTATAACTACAGCTCTTATGATTTTTGAAAATTCCTCTAACTTTCATACTCGTTAGCGACCCTTAAAATTATCTTTTAAATAATCTGAAAAAAATACTGTGCACATTTTTTATCGTATGGAAACGTACCAACAGAAGCCCCAAAAGAAAATGTAAAAAAAAATTCCAACATTTTTGAAGCACCTATCATGAAGTAGGTAGGTACTTGTGTAAATGTCGCAGCCAACTAGCTTAATTCGCCGTTCAATCAACAGCCTAGCCTCTTTACTAAGCAGCGCCGTTCAACTAACGGCCTGAATGTTATTCAGCCATTTGATCAAACAAATGGCAAATGACTTGGATCAATGATGTTTAATTACTTGCCTAGCCTATTCATTTATAAAACCTTTTTTCCAAATGAAAAATAGTACAATATGTGTGTAGTGACAATAAAATGTGAATTTAGCTGAAGCCCTCGGTAGGTTAGGGTGCGGCGGGGGTGACCCTTAGGTCGTCCCAACGCCGCGAACAAGTATTTTAGATATAATGTAAGTAGATTATAATCTATCACTTCGTTAGATTATAATCTACCGAAAAATAATGCGACGGTTCACAATCTTTGGACATTGTACAATATATCTAAGTTTAACCGCATGCCTAAGCCGGCCAGTTTATTAAATGTTGTAATAGACGCTATGGCTGAATATCATTCAGGCTGCTAGTTGAACGGCGCTGTTTAGTAAAGAGGCTAGGCTGTTGATTGAACGGCGAATTAAGTTAGTTGGCTGCGACATACATACTATATCCAAAAGTTAAACATGTTTCCTCTTGTTGGCGTTGACCTGCTAATCGTAACTTGGTCCCACGTCGCCTCGGGGACCGAACTAAAATCTGGCGCAAAAACAACAACAACAAGAGCTTTCCTGTTAACTCCGTGTACCAATATACCTAGTTACATAGAAATTTTAGACATTCTACTAATATTATAAATGCGAAAGTTTGTGAGGATGTTTTTTTTTATGTAACTGGATGACGAGACGAGCTGGATGTTTGCCTGATGGTAAGCAATACACCAGCCCATAACAATAACAGCACCATCCAGAACTTTATTTTGCAAAATCCTGCGTGGCGCTGCACTCGTAACCCTGAGAGAATTAGCTGTTGAGTCTCATAATGCCCAGTAATTTCGCTGGCTACTATGCCCTTCAAACCGGAACACAGTAATGCTTGCGCACTACTGCTTGGCGGCTGAATAACTGGCAAAGTTGTTTGGATGGATGGATGTTTGTTACTCAATCATAAACACGGGTATGTAGATACATTAGGTCCTAGAAAAGGATATAAGCTTCTTTTTATCCCGGGGAACCGCGGGGTGGCAAAATATCATCTCAGTAATAGCTGCGCCCCGCGTTTTCACCCGCGGTTTCCCAGGATAAAAAGTAGCCTATGTGCTATTCCAAGTCCTAAAGTACCTACATACCAAATTTCATCAAAATCGGTTCGGCAGTTTTTTGCATGAAAGAGTAACAAACATACATCCACACATTCACGTTTATAATATTAGTAGGATATAAGTATGATAATCTGAAAATAAGTAAAAATAATTTCCGGAGAACCATGAGTATGTTTGACTACGAAACCTTGCCTTAGGGTCCTATCAGCATTTACGGCGTCCTATAAAATTGAACGGTGCGCTCGTAAAAATAAGGTCGATAATCCTTTATTCTAAACTAGGTACATTGCATAAATGGCTGGTCGTTTGCAGGAGAAGATAACAAAATGGTTTTTCTATAATAATGTTATTGCGTGAAACCGCTACTCATGTGGTTTTTTGTTCGCGGTGTTTAAAAGTAGCTTTTGAAATGAAATGTCAGCAACTGTGGTGTATTGGTTGGGCAGGTTGGCTCGAATCTCTTACACCACTGAGTTTGCGGGTTCGATTCCCGCGACCGGACAAATATTTGAACAAAGAAAAAAAACAGCAAACATTTGCTTCATGTCTGGGTGTTATGGGACCATGATCCTCGTAGTGCCTGGTTCTCTAGACACAGGGAATCCTAGTTAGAGGTCAGGATCAATGAATGTGATCGTTTAAAAAATGAAATGAAATAAATATATTCGTAAGAATTTTGGTTCTGGACATTTATAATAATACATTTACAAATTCCTCAGGAAAATGTAGAAACGCAAGCAGGACCACCGAGGAAAGCTAGTATCATCGTTAAGCGAATGCCCCTCTTTTAGATAGCGAGCACCGCAAAACTTTACTCATTAACACTTTTGTCGCCAAGTGTATCTTATAGATAGGGTTGTCCGTACTATACATATTTTATTTTGTCCTTTATTTTATCCTAGAGTACTTACGCTAGTAATGTTGCACAATATTTTAAAACGACGTAATAGATTTTGCCCTCATTTACTATATTAATGGTAAAATTATTCTTTATAAAAAAAAACTAAAACCCTTTTTCAATGACACAAAATATTTTGATTTAGGTATGTAATTTTTAAATAAATTACGTACCTACTCCTACTTTAGGTATATTACTCGTACCATAAGTGCCATAGATATAAGTATATATAAAAAATATAGGTGTATTTAATTTTTTTGCGCTTAATTGATCTATGTTTGGCCACTATCTCACCTGATGTGAAGTGATAATGTGACCTAAGATGGAGCACAAAGATCTAGAGAGAGACGTTAGTTGAGCGGCTGCCCAGATCCGTTTCCCCGATGTTTATACCATATTCTTTCATTCTCACGTAAAATTATTAGTACAACAGTGACAACCCTACTAAAGTACACTCGAGCGCAAAATTGATATGCATCCGACGATTACGGGAGTCCTTGGCTAATTATGAAACCTTGTTAAAAGGAATACTGAAGGAAACTTGAGGTTTATATTTTACAAAGTATAATAGAGCATGACTTATAACTTATTGCGATTTACAGATAGGATAACTTTATTTACATCATAATTATTATTATTAATCAATGGTGACCGAGATTTAGTAGTAGATAGGTACATGTCTATGGATACTACATGATGTCTTTAATATCATCATCATCATAATCACCAGCCCATCGCGTTCCCACTGCTGGGACTGTGGCTTTCCCACGTAGAGAGTGTATGGGCCCTAATCCACCACGCTGGCCCAGTGCGGGTTGGTGAATGTCACATGTCTTTAAATTATTGTGATAAATTCTTGGACATGCCGGTTTCCTCACGATTTTTTCCTTCACCATTTTTAGAGCGAGTGTTAAATCCGCACATAGCTTAAGAAAGTCAGTAGTGCGGGGCCAGCGGGATTCGAACTCGGGTGCGTCGGATCGAAAGTCGCACGTGCTGCCACTGAGCCACACTCGCCTCGATTTACAGATGAGATAACTTTATTTACATCATAATAATTATTATGAGCCAGTGATGACCCAGATTTAATAGTAGATAGATACATCTCTCTGGATACTACATGATGTTTTTAATCTCATCATCATCATCACCAGCCCATCGCGTTCCCACTGCTTGGACTCGGGCCTTCCCTCGTAGAAAGAGTATGGGCCTTAATCCACCACGGTGGCCCAGTGCGGGTTGGTGGATGTCTTTAATCTATCTATAAGTATTTTATATCTATCTATATCTATACTATTATAACAAGCGAATTTGGTCAAAAGCTAGTTATATAAAAAAAAAGATTTTTACTATCCCAACATTTATATATTTATTTTGATAGCCTCTTTGGTGTGGTGGTTGGGCAGGTGGGCTCAAATCTCATATACCGCTGAGGTTGCGGGTTCGATTACCGCGACGGGACAAATGTTTGTGCACAGAAAAAAAAGCGCAAGCATTTGTTTCGTGTCTGGGTGTTGTGGGACCATGGTCCTCATAGTTCCTGGTTCCCTAGATACAGGGAATCCTAGTTAGGGGTCAGGATCTATGTATGTGATCGTTGGGCGTTATTTATTTATTTTATTTATATAGGCAACTTTACTGTTGGTTTTCAATTTGGGCTTCAATTATTACCCCTAAGGTGCAAAACCCTTGACCCATTAAATCTTACGAAATCAAGCCTGTTTTGAGACGTCAGCACGGGTTATCTGTGTAAACTCCCCCTGAAATTCAGCATAAGATAAGGGTAGGAAGCGGAACTCTATGTATATCGAAAGTGTGTGCATAGAAAATAAAATTGAGTAAGCATTAATTTCGTGTCTGAGCTAATATCATAATTGGTATGGTCCCACGTAGTTCCCGGTTCGTTAGAATCTAGATATTCCTAAACGAAAGGTGAAGAAGTCCTTCGATACGTCCGGGAGAGAATAAGCATGTACCGGAATTCGCGTGAGGAGCCCATCAACGTGAGTTTGTCGCAGCTGGAGCAGACTAGGACCACTCACTTCAATTCCTACGCGCTCCAGGTTCCAGCGGAACACGCGAAGATGTTCCTCGCCCCGGACTTCTGGCCTGCAGGGGTAGTCTACCGCCGGTACAGGGAAAGTAGGCGAAAACAATTCCCTGTTGTAGCTTAATAAAAATAGTTTTTAATATTATAATATGTATGTTAATCTGTAAGGTATATATAATATAGGTCTTTATATATTACTTTAGTCATTAATGTAACTATTGTTTTCTTAAGTTACCTGAAATAAAGAAGTAATAATAATAAATAAACAGGATTCCTTATATTAAGGGACCTACAAATCCTAGAATCCTAGTTAAGGGTGTAATTTGGGCGTTATTATTTTTTACATTGATTAGTATATTACTCTCAGAAAAAGAGTAAGGACCAGAACTAAACCAACCATGAGGACCAAAGTGGCTTGGCAGTTGCTAATTAATTTTTTCAATATTACTGAAAATAAAGTAGCTACATTATATCATCTGATACTACATTTGATGTTCAAACGAGCATAGTCTGGACAAAACATCTTACCAATTACAGTATCAACAGTAAAGTACATACTTGTGGTAGGTCTCTGTATGCGGGAGGCCGTCTGAGTAGGTGCCACAACTTTGCCAGTTATTCTGCCACCAAGCAGTAGTGCGCAAGCATTACTGTGTTCCGGTTTGAAGGGCATTGTAGCCAGTGAAATTACTGGGCATATGAGACTTAATATCTGATGTCTCAAGGTGATGAGCGCAATGCAGTGCTGCGCAGTGCTTTTTGGTATTAAAAGTGGGTGGCACTGCAATTGTTATGGGCAAGTGTAGTGCTTACCATCAGGTGAACGACGTCCTCGTCTCATCACTCAGTTCCATAAGTTCAGTTTCCACCGAACAAAGCGATGCCTACAAGCGACCTAGTCGTGTTTCGGGATGACGTTGAACAATCGGGGAGAAGGGTCTGAGCAGCCGCTTAACTGCTGTCTCTTTCTAGATCTATGTGCTCCATCTTAGGCCACATCATCGCTTCACATCAGGCGAGATAGTGGCCAAACATAGACCTTTTAAGCGCAAAAAAAAATACAATTTGCCTGTAAAATGTTGTCTCATTTTAAAAAGTAGGTAGTTCCCTTATAGTAGAGATGCTTACGCTTTATTGCAAGGCATTATTCAAAGCCCAGACGCTTTGAGACTAGTCTTAAAAATCCATCTGAGAAACGACACCTTTCCAGAATTTCGTTTGAGAATTTATCAAAGAATGCAAATTGTCAAGTAATTTATGTACGTGCTACGGTGGTATTTCCACGTCTTTCACCAAGAAATGTTGTACTATTAAACGCGTGCAAAAAAGGAAAGGTAACGAGAGATAAACCTGAACGTCGCGACATCCCTTCTCGCATGCGTATATTTTGGAGTTTATTTTTATTAAGCCTCGTAAAAGTAAATGTGAGACTCCTTAGCGTTGAAGTTAAAGGAACGTACCTTATCGCAGTGAAGGCAAGGTGCTTTTATTTTACCAGCGAGTGTTCGAGATCCGTAGTCCGCATAGTTCTTGGTTACCTTACTGTAGCATCCAATTCGGTTCGGTAGTTGAGGCGTGAAAAAAAACAAAAAAATTATACCTAATAATATTTTTATTTGATTTAGGACTCAGGGCCGATTTTTAACAACGAAGGTATGAAGGAGTATTTTCGAATTTGGTGCAATCAGCTCTAAAACCCACTTGTATTAACGTAAAATTGCTGTTAACTCACGGATTAGGCTTTGGATTAAGTGTTAATTTTCATCCTAAAATGGGTTAGGTACCTTCGAATTGACGTTGGCACTTAATCAAAAATAGTCGTAAGAGACCATTTTTTATCAATTGCGGAAAATTTACCTCCCAAATTTATTTACTTCGTAAATGATTTGTTATCGGAATACGTAGTTTGATAACACAGATAAAAGTAACTCATCCACATAAATACCGAGATATAGA
Source organism: Petrophora chlorosata (assembly GCA_951640565.1). NCBI lineage: Eukaryota > Metazoa > Arthropoda > Insecta > Lepidoptera > Geometridae > Petrophora > Petrophora chlorosata. The sequence continues at coordinate 16,711,515 of OX621197.1, forward strand.
GAACGATAGAACTACCTATCAGTTGAGTCATAGCCAGTTGAGATACAAGCGTGTTATTAAACAGATACTCGGACAATACAGAAAAACAGCAAACGGACATATAATAAAATATTGAGTTATTCAATGGACAGAGAATTTGTCTGACCCAGCTGACCTGTGGACTGGCACGTTCGTACCGTACCAATCTGAATCACACAAACATCAAAGTGTAAAATGGGAGTTACCTGCGAGATCTTAATTAAAAAACCAAGGGAAGGAGTCCACAAGGCTGGAGGACCGGTTACAGGCGTGATAAGATACGCATTAGACAAGCCAACAAAATACAAAGAAATACTTCTCGCTCTGATAGGACAAGGAGTATGCACGTGGAAGGAGTCACAAAAAGACTCTGAAGGTAATTACAAAACAGTTCGATATACTGGAACAGAGAATTACACATCACAATCAATAAGTTTATACAAAGAAGGACCAACCTTTGTTTTACCATCTGGAGTCTATGATTACCCATTCAGTTTCTCCCTGCCATTAAACATACCACCGACTTACCAAAACGACGTGTGTTCGATTAAATACAACCTAGTTATGATATTCAGAAAACCCAATTTCTTCAAAAGTCCTAAAACGTTCGACGCAGAGATTACTGTACATAGCTACGTGAACCCAACTTCTCCGCCTGGAAATACATTCTTCGAACTGGAAAAGACCCTGTTAAAGCCTTTCAGCAGGAAAACTCATCAGATCAACTTAAAAACAGGAATTCCGAGCACTATACTCAAACCTGGACAAAATGCAGACATAACTTACGAAATAACCAATGATACTAATGTTACTATACCGTCCATAAAAACGGAACTGCTATGTTACACAACATACACAGCCCGTTGTGGAAGAAGAAAGAATACTGCTCTTAAATACCCAGCTTGTAAAGTTGAGACACCGAGCATTCCTGACAATGGTATTGCCAATATGACGAACACTATGCCTATTTTAACCGATCTGCAAACCATACAGAATTGTACAATCATGGTGAATGAGTTCAGAGTGAAAGTGACAGTTAAACTACCGATCCCTTATATTAATGCATCTACTGAGATGAGCGTAGTTCTTGGAGAAATGTATGGTGCTTTTGATGTAGATGCAGCTGTGGAGGTCTATGAAGATGAACCACCTTGCTACTTTGAGGCAATGACAGAAAATTTAGAAGAAAAGTATATGTCTGAAATAGCATTTGCGGACAAATAAGAAGTTGTGAAGATATTGTGAAATTAAAGCTGAATTTTCACAAGGGCAGAATTGTGATAGTGATGTGAACGAATAAAACTAATAAATATTTTTTTTACGTTTTATAGTAAATGGGTTTTTTTTATTTTATGTCGATTATTCAGTGAGCAAAATATATGAATATTTTAATTTATTTAAAAATCAAAATTACCAATTTAAGAAATATACCCGTTAGAGAATGATAGCACCTAGAAAATCCAAGAGGATTAATCTTTTAAAATGTGTAAACAATCCAATAATTAAAACTATAATGTAATAATAATTTATTTTATTTCAGATTTACATCCATATTTTATTAATAATTATTTATAAGTGACTTAAAGTTATGTTAGTACCAATACATTATTATTAAATTAAATTTCAACGAGATACATTTTCACTTAAATTAAATTTATTTATTTAAATCTTTCTCAATAACAGTCAAACTGCAATGATTATTTATCAATAACAATAATGAATTAATGTCATCATATTATTTATATACATAAATTATGTTTTTAATGTAATAATTATCAGTCTGGTTAAATTTCAATTATCAATAGGTGTCTAAATAAAATTCAATCTTAAAAATAGCAGATATCAAATAAATGCAAATCGAACAAATAATAATCACTATAATAGGGAATCGACAGTAATCGAAATAAAATCTAAAATGTAGTTAGAACGAATGTTTAGATTATGATAGTAAAACGAGACTTAATCGCCCTAAAAACATTAATTTTATTTAACCCCGCCCGCCTTTCTCGACGTTGATACCTGCATTCTCCAGTCTTCTCGTGACCACGGCCAACGCAACTTGGTCGAAACGTCGAGGTAAATAAAAGTTTAAAAATTACTAGAACGAATGTTTGTCGAATCCGAAAGATCATTCAATCAATATTTTTGTAAAATATATTTTTTTAAATCAATAAATAAAATCTAATAATTCTCATTTTTTATCTGTTCCGAAACACAACACAGTGCATGACGTCATTTCAAAGTAAATACCGTGTGCAAAGCTTGTGTTAATTTTATATTTTTGCTTCTTAAGTAAATCAAAACGATATGTTCTTCATGCCATGACGACCCTAAAGTCCTTAAACTTCACAAAAACGTATAAATCACTTCGCAAGTTTGCTTTCGTAGAGCTTGTCGTTTCGTTTGCCTGCGTGTGACATCATGTACTGACGAATTTAATTAAAATATTATTTTTCATTGCTACAAATATCCATTATTTTTTTTTATTTATTACTTCTTTATTTCAGGTAACTTAAGAAAACAATAGTTACATTAGTGACTAAAGTAATTCTAAGACCCATATTATATATACCTTACAGATTAACATACATATTATAATATTAAAAACTATTTATATTAAGCTACAACAGGGAATTGTTTTCGCCTACTTTCCCTGTACCGGCGGTAGACTATTCCTGCAGGTCAGAAGTCCGGGGCGAGGAACATCTTCGCGTGTTCCGCTGGAACCTGGAGCGCGTAGGAATTGAAGTCATTGGTCTGTTGTGTCTGCTCCAGCCGCGACAAACTCACGTTGATGGGCTCCTCACGCGAATTCTGGTACATACTTATTCTCTGCCGGACGTATCGAAGGACTTCTTCACCCTTCGTCTCTTTGTCCAGGCGGGAGAGGTATATGTTGATAGTCGGGGTTACAACACGCAACGTTGAAGTTGTAACCGTGGCAGTGCCACGATGATTACGGCTAATCTGTCGAAGCCGGCGCTTTTTCTCCACGAGCGTGAAACCATCGTTGGTCAGGCTACGGGCAGCTGCAGAAGTAGTTCGTAACGCAGCTGATGTTGCTGGCTGCGAGGCTCGGGATACCTGGGCGTAAGACTGCTTTTGACGCCGGGATGGAGGTGGCGGTGCAGCAGCAGCTGACGTCACAGGCTTAGGCACGACGACGGGTGACGGAGGGTTTATGGCTAATTTTAAACACTTTCTGAAAAGTTGTCCGATCCCCTATTCCGAATGAAATGTCCTTACGTCTGATTTATCGGACCCGGCTAGCTAATTTTTAAGAGATTACTCGTACGGCCGGTCCTCAAGACAATAGAAAATCCACTGTGTCTTCTACAGCTATGAGTCAAGAGATTAAACACTGTTTTCAAAATAAACCTCCCACGGTGTGTTGGTTTTGAAAGCTTCGCGGAATTCGACTTTGTGAATAATTAACGTTCGTACGTTTAACCGTGCATAAGAATTTATAAGGCAGCCATTATGCTTAACGTATCGTGAATATGTAATTATTATGAATCTTAGAAATAACGAGGACTTTAAGTAGACTTTACATGTAATTAGTAACTAAATGGGGACTGGATATAACGACGGCTCATTTTCATTGGTCGTTAGAGAACTCATTCGAGGTGCGGAAGATTTCTATTTGGGAAGAAGAGGCAAAGTTTATCGAAGACGTTGCCACTAGCATATACGGTCATCGTCATCATCATTATCAGCCTGTTATCGCCCACTGCTGAGCATAGGCCTCCCTTCGGTGCTCCCATTCTCCCCTATCTCTCGCCACTCTCATCCGTCATGGCTGAGCATAAACAGTAAACAAACAAATGTCAAAATTGGAAATTTGCAAAAAGTTATGATAAACGATGGCTGTATAATTTTTTTTTAATTGGCTTAATATAGTCACACAGAATACTAAGGGACAGAAGCATCACTCCGCAAAGAAATTTAAACAAATAGCGACTCTTGCTATGACGCAATAAAATTCAGCTCGTGTAGCGCTGCACTGGTAGGTAACCAGTCATATTAACCTACAGAGCACCTCTCTTTCTATCGCATAGCTCTTATCTCTTCTGACGCGGCACGCGGCGGTGACCGGCTATGTACTGGTAACTTCGTACCTACAGTGCGGAGTGCGCTAGGCCTGATAGTCATTAAATATTCAGTTAATCAAATATAAAACTTAAACAACAAAGTGCAAGTTTACAACAAAGTGAAAGTATAGCTGGAAAGGTTGGTATTTTAAATGTTTTGAGCATCTTCAAAGCATAATGTTATGTTAATAATAACATAATCACTTATGGCCACAAATATATGTGTTGATAAATCTGGTACTTAACCTAACTTTTACCAATGATCGTCTTCTTGTTAATTCTTGTTTTATACGACAAAAAAAACAACTTCAACATTTACAAGCACGAGCGGGATAAAGCTGCAGTCTTCTTTCCTATTTGTTGGGAGTATTTTGTTCCTATTTGTTGGGAGTATATACGATAAACAGCGCGTTGTGTGCAAAACAGCGCGCTATGTGCAAAACAGCGAGCTACTTTCCCGCCACCACATGCATAATGTTGCTAGTTAAAAAAATTACCGCTATTAGGTAGAAACTCAAACTGCTGTAAAATTTCATAATGTCTGTGAAAGACATTTTACAACAGTTTTAGTTTAATATAAGGTAGGAACGTTTTAAAAGCATTTTCGTATTTTATTATTCGTAACTAAGTTCACCTAAGCTCCCGAAGTACCGACTACTTACCATCCAAGCTGGTGCCGGAACAATAACCGAACACACAAAAGACACATAAAAAATTGTAGTAAAAAAACGGTTAATAACCCACCTAGTTATTACTCTAGGGCCAGAAAATCGTAAATTTATAGCGGCCGTAATCCGTGTTTATGATCTTAGGAAAGTGAGCTTGTTTAAATATATTTTTGTATGAATGTCAGTTTCTGAGGAGTTAAGTTTATGTATAAAATATGGCCTTAGGGCGAAAGTTGACCGCGGGCCAGCGAGACAAGCTTACCACTTTCAAACATAATGTTTGTTTTCTCGATGCCACACCAGCCGGCCCACCCACTAGTCCCTCTAGCGCCAATCGTATATCTTGATGAGCTCAGATTGAGGTGTTAATTCAATGCGACAACTTTTTTTTAAAACTGTAACCGTACTCTGTAAAACCTACTAGCTCTAGGGTTTGCTGAGAGAAATCTTGTTTAGGGTTACGCTTTGTTACACATCGCAATATTGCTGACCTAGGGGCGAACCCCCAACACTAATTAAATCACTGTCAGCAATATAACCTTCCTATATAAACCGGTAATTTTTAGAATCCAAGGCTCTTTTCTTTAATCGCTCTCAAGCGACCTAACTACGGACCAGCCCCCCTACCCATATGTCCCTCAAGCGCCAATCGTATATCGTGTTGAGTTCAGTTTACGGTATAGATTCACTGCGACAATATTTTATAATGACATATTGTCCCATTAAGTTTATCTTAACTTTTAGTTATCATATTTTGGTATAAATGAATGAGATTAATTCGATTTCTTGCCTGAATTGATAATAATTAGTCGTTATCTCATTAGTCGCAGTGAAGCTATACCTTAATTTGAGCCCAACACGACACAACAACTACAAAAATGTTGAAAAATAACAACTTCCAAACTTCAAAAAAATTTTTCGAGTTTACTCGTAATAAATGGACCCAAAAAACTCGATATTTATCGAGTTTTTTGGTACCTTTTATTCAAATTCTATAGGAATTATCGAAAAAATAAAAACCTACAAACCTCAATAATGATAACATCTCTTACATGTCCAAATTTCATCGAATTTGGTTATTGTTTAGGGGGTAGTAAAACGTTTTCTCTTTTTGTATGAAAATATCAGCGTGCCGTTCCCTCTTAACACATTGAATGAGTCGCGAAAGATATTAACGTCACTCCCGGATGCATTGATTCCGTTATACCTACGTACGACATATTCGTAGAATTGGAGAGTTATGTGCTAAGTTTGTTCTAGCAGTCGGAACATGAAGAAACTTTGAGACTCTGACGCGGATAGTGGTAAGGAACGTTTAGGGAAATGTCGTCTAAAATTGAGGAACAATCTGTGAATTAGTTTATACAAAAATGAGAGGTTACGATTTTTGTTGCATTTGCATTGCATGCAGCCATATCGCATTTCTTTTTTTCTTTGTTTATTTAGCATTAAACACTTTTAATTACTTAATTAGCTGTTATTTGTGGAGGCTTTTAATTAGCTTTTTTATTTTGCCTGTTTGAATGTTTATAATTATATTGGAACAAAAGCTGTTAGCACCCTAAAAAAAAGAAGATAAATCCAATTATTACAAACATTACAGAGGTAATAGGTACCTCTAAACAAGAAGCAGTATATTTTATAAATTTACCCTTTACATGAAGTGTTAACCCTTTTTACTAAAATATGAATGGCGTGTCCCTTTCGGCTGGACAATGACAAATCAACAAGGGTCAAAAGGAAACAGCACTTGTAATAAGTTAATTAATTAGAAGTTTGGACAGTTTCGTTAATAAATGAGATAATAATTGCTGAGCATTTAAAAGTCGAGATAAATCTGGAACGATTCTTGTTTTTATATATTGTTTGTTGTTTTTTGTTTTGTTTGTTATCTTACTAATATTATAAACGCGAAAGTTTGTAAGAATGGATGTATGGATGTATGGATGTACCTTTGTTACTCTTTCACGCAAAAACTACTGAATGGATTTTGATGAAATTTGGTATGGAGATAGCTTATACCCTGGATTAACACATAGGCTTTTTATCCCGGGAAACCGCGGGTGAAATTGCAGGGCGCAGCTAGTCACATATATTACTAGCTGCATCTTGCGGCTTCAAACGCAAAAAACACTGAAATAAAAAGCCTATGTGTTAATAATCATAATTCATTTATTCATAAGAGTATTGTGTACATTAGACATTATTACATGTTATGTTTCAAACACTCTACCGTTTCCGGTGTACAAATATTATAAGGGTCATTTTGAATTTATATAAAAACATGCAATGTCAAATTTAAAGAAAATTCCGCCTGTTCGTACCAAACGTTTTGGGTCGTCCTTTTTAGTGCAAACGTCAAAGGAGTGGAATGCCTTGCCGTCGTCTGTATTTCCAAAGAAATACAATTTGGGTGTGTTCAAATCTAGAGTGAACAAGTATCTACTGGGTAAGCGTGCTTCATCTTCGAGCGCATCGTCACTTTCCATCAGGTGAGATTAAAATGAATAACAAATCGAAGCTTCTAGTACTATAAGTACAAAGTCAGCAATTTAAATGTGAACACCAACTATATCGCTCTCTCACAGGTCAGCGAAATTCGAGTGTAGGCCCGTTGTCCCCGTAGGGCTTGTCCCCGCTAAGGGGACAACAGGAAGTCATTAAATGTTTGTACCATTGTCCCCTTCACGGAGATACAGCCACTAGTTAGGTTAGGTTAGAACTGTGACCACACAGCGCGAGCCGAGCGAGCGAAGCGAGCGTGCCGCGGCTCAGCCAGCGAAGAGCCAGAAAGTAATTTTCCTATAGTTATATAGTATAAAGTTTACCTTAATATATCAACGGAAACAGAGTAAGGGGACATCGGGACGTATTTTTAAATATTTTACTAAAGTACCACTGTCCCCTTTTAACGGAGACACGGCTTACGGGGACAACGGACCTACACCGAATTTTTATATCAAGAATAACATGTTTACAATGATTGGTACATAAGAGAAATAAGACATTTAGATATGACACATTGAAACTCAGTCTTCAGAGTAGTAGGGCTTACGGTAGGTATAACTAGTATTATAAGTAGTATACCTACTAGGATTTACTGGTGGTAGGTTTCTCGTATGCGAGAGGCCGTCTGGGTGGGTACCACCGCTTTTCTAGTTATTCAGCCGCCAAGCAGTAGTGCGCGAGCATTACTATGTATTATGAGACAGCTAATTGTCTCAGGGTGACGAGCGCAGTACAGTGCCGCGCAGGATTTTGCAAAACAATTAATTATGGGTGGTGCTGTTATTGTTATAGGCTGGCGTATTACTTACCACCAGGCGAACGACCAGCTCGTCTCGTCATTCAGTTACATAAAAAAATTCAAACAAAACAATCAGAGAATCTCACTGCAATCTGCTTTAAAATAACGTTAGTGCCCTATATTTAGCTGTAGAGCACTAAATCTCGGGGACAGAGATGAATGAGCCTTCATACGAGGGCTAAAATTAAATTTTCTTTGTTAAAATAAACGACCGCCGCCGTTCCAAATCGTGTAAATAACCCAGATATTTAATTAAAAACCTACTCGCTTCGCTTTTTACGCTTCTTTACGTTTTTTTAGTGGCCGGATTAACAACCTCTCTTATAGCTATTAAAAAATCGACTCTAACTGAAAACAATAAGGTGGAGATTACAATGTAAGATGAATGTTCTAATAAAATAGGCCAGAACTTGAAGACCACTTGTGCAGTTGTAAGAGGGCGCTAGCATCGACTCGGCGCTTGAAGCTCGCTTGAAGCTGACTTGAAGGGTGCTTAATAATGTGTCTCATGGGGGTTTTTGTCGAAGTCAGCTGGTTTTGACACTTGAGTGTCTGCGATAAAAGAAAACGCTCTGGGCGCTGAAATTTTCAAGACATTTTAGCATCTGAGAAAGACGATTTAACGCAGTTCAGGACCTCTTAACTCAGGTCTCGTTTGAAGGTTAGATGGAATACGACTTAGATAGACGGACCTTTGAATAACTTAGAGATTGACGGATAGATTGCGCGATAAATGGGACCTATTGTTCTAGGACGCTGGTATTTGCGGTGCGGGATTGCTTTGGATAATAGAGTTCCAGAATATTCTAATTGAAGTTAATAATTACCTTTAGGTAGGTTCATGAACAAACAGATTGGGAGTTGGTTTATTTTGCATTTATAAGGTAGGTATAATTGGTTTTACAGAAGCTTGAAGGAAAAATTACAAAAGTACCTACATCTAAGCAGCAAGAAATTCCATTACCTATTTATTATTATTTTGCCCATTCGGCGTATATATTTAAGTTTTATTTTTTATTTAATTTTGTTTGTCATTTTTGTGTGCCGAATAAATGGTTTTTCTATCTTTCTTTATCTATTTGTGTATACGAATCTAGCAACTTTCCCGGCTTTGTACTTGCAGTCATCATCCCGTTCCCACTGCTGGGACACGGGTCTTCTCTCATGGAGAGAGTATGGGCCATAATCCACCACGCTGGCCAAGTGCGGGTCGGTGGATGTCACATGTCCTTGAATTTTTAAATCATTAACATTATTATATTAATTGAAATGAATAGTAAAATTAATATTTATTTGTTTTATTTTAGCGTTCTATCTAACACTTGTTATTACAAAAATGGACGTTTTATTAAAGCTTTATCCGCGTAAATTTTAATGAGTTTTATTTCTAAAGAAAACTGTTTGTTTAATAAAAGCTGATCTCGAGTAATCCAGTTTTCATGGAAGAGCTACTTTCGCTGTCCAATTTAATTTCCAAGGCTTCGTAACTCGTAACAAATACTTCGTAATTTCTTTGTGGTTTTTTGGGAACTTGTGCCCATTTCCATTAGCTTGTTGCCAAAAGCGAACAAATAAGGGAGTGTTTGGGAACTTATAAACTCTGCGATTCAAAATACCAATTCGAATTAAAAGTTTTGCGAGCGTTTCTTCGTGCGTTGTTGTAATGATGTAGAATCGTTTTAGCAGCTATTTTATTTTATTAATTTACCACGTTTTTATTAAATCACTTTCTTGTTTCTCTGTCTGTCGTTTTGGATGGAACCTTGCAACTTAAATTTCGAGCACTTCCCGATTAGTTATCCGGCTGTAACTTTCAGGGTAGCTCACCACTCGATGACAATGTATTCTAAATCCATTTATTAGCATGCATTGCCGGCCTCAAAAACCGCATAAAAACGTAGTTTTTAGATTATTTTTTGAATCTGTCACTATTTTGTTTGTTTTCTGATATCACAAAAACTTGTTTTATATGTATAGTTTTAATGCTACAAAAAATCGAACACTAATCAAACTAAAGCGAACTAATCAAACTTAATACTATCTGAGCTTGCGGTTTTCAATTTACTTTTACATTGAAGATTCAACATTTTTTAGTCTTACACATTTGTAATTGAATTCTATGAAAAACTACGAAGATATAATTGACATTTTTTTTTATGATACTGTAATTTTGAAACCATTTCAAGCCTTTAGCTAAATTAAAGAAAAGCAATATTTTATTATTCACTGGTTTCGGAGATTAAAAAAAACGGTTCGGCAGAATTTCGATAATTGCCTGGGCCAGTAAAAAAAAAATATATATATTCTGTGGTCACGTCTCATATGTCAAATAATGTCAGGACTTTTTGGCGGGAAGTGAAAATTGATACAGTTAAATTTTGATGTATTTTCCAAACAAGTGTTATTTCGGGTGATCATGTGTAATTTTGGTGGAATGTGTTCGTAAACGTGCACGAGTGTAGGCAAATAAAACAAAATAGAGAAAAACATTGCTTTTTATGTTCTCCTAAAAAGTCCATGGAATGCTTGAATAAAGTTCCACCACATTATTGAAGCACTAGGAGAGGGTCCGGCTTGTTGCTGTTGACCCTCATTCTTAACAAAAGTATAATAAATGGAATATTAAACTATCAAATAAAAACTACGTAAGACATGGCGGCATGGTCCTAAAGACTTTAGCCTGCCTAACGGGCGAACTTAAAAAAAAACAAATAATGTCAATGTCAACTTAATAAGTGACACACACAGACAGAGAGACTGACTGACGGAGTTACTCTCGCATTTATAATATTATTGTACAAGCTTAAGCTTAACAAGATTAGGATATAAGCCGATATTTGAAACAAACAAACAATGATATATTGTTCTCCCTACATAATAAATAAACATCGAGCTACAAAACGCCTCAAGAGGCCTAGATGCCGTCAACGAAAGTATAATGTTGGCAATTTGGAGTTCACAAGAAATTCTACCCTCCAGATTAATTCACAATGCAACTTTTGCGTAACAATACTTAACAATTTCTTTCAAATAACTTGTCAACTCGTGCTCGATTCAAATTAAAACTTTTACGCTTGTAGGTACTCCAACATTCGAGCGCGGTCGCAATGTCGCCGGAGCTTTTGTTATTTTTGTTTTCTTTACTATTATAATAATAATTGAATTTCAGTACATTAAAATTTAAAAAAAAACATCTGACTCAGAAAACCTATAAAGGAAAAAACGGCCCGATATTGATAAAACATGTCTATGAACCTCCACTAGAAAACCTGCTTTCAAATAAACAAAACCCTATCCAAATATTTTTGAAAAATCAACTGGGATCGACTATTTAGAGGACTGACTGAGCATGAATCTACGGTTTATAGAATTTTCGTCTGTTTGTTTGTTTGTTTGTTATCTATGGACTCGAAAACTACCGAACGCATCTTGATGCGGTTTTCAGTGTTCAATAGCCTAAATCTTAACTTAAAATTTGGTGTATATTTCATTTCACTGTGATTTTTTTATTTTATTTTTATTAGTAATTGGCTTTGGCGATTGGTGACTTTCAACATTTTTAAATAATATAGATTACATAAATGGCTGCTTGGGAGATGCTTTTATTCGGTCCATGATTTTTTTTCTATTAAAATAAATATATAGTTGTTTTAACTTTAAAATTTTGTGACTTAATTTATTATTATTTATAAAAAGAGTTAAGGCTCGACGTTATCAATTTTGTACTATTTTTATTGTATGACACTTTTGGAATTTATTTGAAACATTGACATTTTGATAATTATAATTTTATTTGACTTTTTAATGGTGTTATTAAATCGAATGTTGTAAATTGTAATGAAATTATGTGGTGTATTGACATTTCAAATAATAAGATTTTAATTAAATACAATATTATAAACATTTGCACGCTGATAAAGCAATAAAAAATTGTGTAACGACTACACATTTAAACATTTGAGACCTGTGTTATATAATTTAATGTACCATGTTTAAAGCAAATAAATATTTTGGAATTTGGAATTTGGAATTTGTGATATCGCAATGCTGAGATATCTTTAGATAAGCGTGCAATGAGATGAGAGAATGTAGGTATGTACATGCACTCTGTAACCCTGTAAGGGCGTTTACAACTTCGTTTCTACGAGATAAAAAGATTTCGATGTCTTAATTCAGCATATAAACTATCCTCTACTTCAAATCCGTTTTGCTGTTGCGCCGTAAAGAGGTAACAAACATACTAACACACAAATACTCTCTGTCTGCCTTTACTTCTGTAACAGGCATACGAGCTACGCGATCAATTTATTTATAAACCTTTTTTTATGTAACTTAAAGATGAGACGAGCTGGTCGTTTGCTTGATGGTGAGCAACACGCCAGCCCATATCAATTACAGCACCAACCAGAACTTTGACCTGACCTAACCTTATAAATGTGTACATGAGGCTTGTGATGTGTACGAAAGAACTGACCGGCATAGCTTGAGTGTTTCACTTTTGAATTTGGCGACGAGGCATCCGCCTATTATAGGGTTCCGTACCCAAAGGGTAAAACGGGACCCTATTACTAAGACTCCGCTGTCCGTCCGTCAGTCCGTCTGTCACCAGGCTGTATCTCATGAACCGTGATAGTTAGTTGATTTTCACAGACGATGTATTTCTGTTGCCGCTATAACAACAAATACTAAAAAACAGAATAAAATTAATAATTAAGGGAGCTCCCATACAACAAACGTGAATTTTTGCCGTTTTTATAGATAATGGTACGGAACCCTTCATGCGCGAGTGCAACTCGCACTTGGCCGGTTGTTTCAACCGCTTGACCGCTTTTGACCGACCGTTTGACCAACGCCAGCGAGTGTTCAGATCAAAGACACGTACAATACACTTGAAATAAGCACACTTGACTTTGAGTTAAGGCGAGGAACAAGTAAGCCGTTTAAGTCATGGAGATTTAAGAGCGCATTTTGTATTACCACGTTTTTATTGAGTCACTTTCTTGTTTGTCTTCTGTGGTTCCGGGTAGAATCATGCAAGTCAAATTTCGAGCACTTTTAGATTATAGGCCGACCGTTTAACTCGCGTATCGCCTGCGCGGTAAGAAGGGAGCGAGGGGAGATGTTAGCGGGTGGGTGAAAGGGAAAGGACGTAAGCTCTCTGCTCCGCGCACCCCTAGACAACTTTTAGGGTGTCAATATACAACTATTTACAGACTTACAGCTGGGTATCTCGAATTCCGAAATTCATACCTAATTTAAGCTTAAATGACTGGACTAATTGTCTAGTTTAATGTGGAATTACTGCGAATTTTATTTCGCTCTAGTACCATGATTACAAAGGATCATAGACGATGGACGGTAACCGTTTTCACTGGATTTATGCTTAAGTATTTACCACAATTTTACCATAAAAATAAATAATATGACCACGTCTAAAATGATACACATACATTCAAAAGCGGAAGCGAAATCTTTTTACCTAATATATTAATACGTAATAATTAATAAAAAAAACTAAACTAAGTGAATATTAATAATATGTACATACATAGGTACGGGTATAAGTTGAGTGTGGATACACACGTGACCAAAAGACGTTTATTTTGTCCAAAGAATCAGCGTCGCTATTCAGCGAGGCAACGCCGCGCCGCCAGCATTTAGGGCACGTTGCCGGACGACGAGTATCAGTTGAATTATCTGTAGGCCATTTAGTTGGCTCAACCAATACCCGTATGTAGGTACATATCGGGCTAAGTACTAAATAGCACAAGTCTTATTCTAGTTTGAGATGCCACGATAAAACTACGGCAGCATTACGGTACGATACCTATTTGTGTCTTCATTGCAGGTGTTGTATCTAGCTGGTTTAGAAGTAGCTTCGTCTTCTGCTTCTTTAGCCTGATACGGCCCTGATCGTTCGATCGAAAAGGTGGAGGCTCAAGCGTTTGGAAATTACATTAAATTAGCAAAAACCATTTACAAAGCCTTTACTAAAATACATTTCCAATTTAAAGCTAGTTTACAAGCAATGAAAGCCTTGAATCAAAGTTAATGGATTTTACTTACTTTGTAGTACCATGAATGTGTTTATAGTCAAAACAATCCAAATTAAATGATCAAACTGAGTAATTATCAAATCGTAAGAATTTCATTATTTAACAATGAATGTAATTCTATAAAATGTAATATTATAGTTATGCAATCAAAACTTTTAGTAGTAAATTAATGGTTATCAGTTTCGTTATTTTTAACAGCTGCTGAAGTTTGTTAGCATCTGCAACGATATACATGTCTAATATATCTATACATATAATAAAATCGTAGAGCCCAAAAAACTGTACCTAATTGGAAGATATTCGGAAAAAAACAGCCAGGGCGATTTAAAATAAGTCGTAAAAAATAATAACGCATTTTTAAAATGTTTATGTGTTTGTTTGTGTGGACTTCTATAACTTAAAAAATACTGAACGAAACCGAAAAAAATTGATGAAATTTTAACGAGTATGTTTAATTAAACCCTGGTTCTAATATAGGCTACTAAAATTTTGGAAAATCTGCTTATTAGTTAGGTTGACTAGGTTAATTACGGTTAATAGTTATTATTAACACAATTTATAAAATTATAAATTTATTCGGTTTGTTTAATATATTATCTTTTATATAACGTTATAAACTGAAACAGACGCCGTTTTACGATGGGGGCCGTAAAACGAAACGTAAATATAAAATTATATAAGAACATAAACGGATTATAGAAACGACCTTCTATTTTCAGCTAATTGGGAGATCTGAATCAGCATTATATTGCTCGCAGATAAAGGATTTGGATATCCTTAACCTAAGGATTGGCTATTTGAATTAAAAATAATGCTTGATTTGGACTTTTGTGCAATTTGATAATTTATTTTATACAAAAAAAAACGACTTCAATTCAGACGTATCTTTGAATTCCATGGTCGAAACGACTATATCATTTTTCTTTTCAGACGTTTTTAATGTCCGAAACCTGGTTGGAGTAATTTCGACGTTTACTGTAAGTCTTAGCCGTTTTATTGATTTGATTGATTGATTTATTTAATAAACAATATACCTAATATTTATGACGAATATACAGTAATAAATATATAATATACACTAATGATTATATAATTAAATGACAAATCGTGAAATGCTATATGAAAATAAATCTCTTAAGACTTATTAAAATTAATACTTTTAAAAATTGCAATTATTATAATGCAATGGAATCAGGCGTGACGTTGCGGAAATTCATCTCAAAACTGAAACGCAATGAAAATATATAGTGTAATCCCGCTGAATATTATGTAGGTTGTTGTTAGTTCCTAACAACAACACTCTTTTTACGACACGGCGAAACCGTTTGCACGAGGCATCATCAGGTGTCGACTCGCCGAACGCTGGAACGAGAGTGAGCTAATTACGGCGCTCCGTCGCTTTAAATACCCTCTCGCACGTCGTCTCTGCCACGTGACGCATGATCGAAGATGCGTAATAATGGAGAGGACACGTGAGTTTGGTCATTCAGCAGTGTATGAGCTTGGTTGTTGTGTTTTAAAATTTCTAATTGTTCCAGTACACACAACCTTTTTGTGAAAAAGGGTTCCGGTTGTCGACACCTGATGATGCCTCGTGCAGACGGCGAAACACGTGTCGTACAAAGAGTGTTGTTGTTAGGAACTAACAACAACCTACATAATATTCAGCGGGATTACACTATATATTTTCATTGCGTTTCAGTTTTGCAATTATTATAATTAGTATTACTTTTTAATTTGATTGAATTTTTGCTATATAATTTTTATACTTAAAAGCAGTCTTAGACCATCTGTTGTACCTACCTACATCAAAGAAAACTAACTATTACTTACGTACCTACATTAAGGAATGCATTAAATACATAAATAAATAAATATACGAGGAAGGATCAAAAAGTAGTGAGAACGACATACTCCTTGGTAAGAAAAAAAATAAATACTGGCAGGCATAGTTCAGATACATATTTGTAATATTTATAAAGAAAAAAATCTTCGATTCCCTTTTGTTTTTTTCTGAATGTAGTCATTTGTTTGCTTCGTGTCAGAATGTGTTCGTGAACGGAAATGGAGAAAAACTAAGTGTGAGCCGTTATTAAATACCTCTGTTTGAAAAAGTTAACGACGCAAGAGATTCATTGCGATTTGGAGGATACTAACAAAATGCATTGTAATTATCTGAAAATTAATAAATGAATTGAATTTAATTGATAAACATTGTTACTTGTAATTATCCTGTGACAAAACTAAATTGCTAGACAAATAAAACAATAATTGCGTCGATGTGACTGTTTGGAATTATTATAAAACTCTTAAGTAAACAGCGAACCAATGGAAAACCTTGTTTTCCAGCCTTTTCCAATCATGCTTTTTACTTAATCGCTCCCAAACATCCCATATTTTATCTTGAAATTGCAGCTCCAGCACATATACCGCCGAAACTATGATTGCCTTGGGGTTACCTTTATCAACAAAAATACACAACAGGGAAACAGAAAACGATAAAAAAGTAGATAATTCGAATCGGCTCTCGACAGAACCAATTGTTCGGTAAGGCTGGTAAAGTTCCCTGCAGCGTTCCCTTGGCCTCAATTGCAAACCAGTTCAGAATTTACAAACTGAGTTAGCTAGAAGAGATCACGTTAAGCAACAAAACCGCCTATTGTGAATGATTGATTGATTGATAACGCTTCATTGTACACCAATAACTAAAGAGAGTAGGAGAAATAAAGAGAAAATAAAGAAAATAAGGATGTACCGTAGTTCGCGTGAGGAGCCCATCAACGTGAGTTTATCGCGGCTGGAGCAGACTAGGACCACTGATTTCAAGTGCTGCGCGCTCCAGGTTCCAGCGGCACACGCGAAGATGTTCCTTACCCCGGACTTCTGACCTACAGGGGTAGTCTACCGCCGAAAGTAGGCAAAAACAATTATTCCTTATGTGTTGTGTAGTAGCATAATAAAATACTTAGTTATTGTGCTATATTTTTGTATATATGTTAGTCTGTAAGGATATATATATATATATATATATATATATAGTCTATGGGCCTCTGTTAATTTTACTTTGTTGTACTTTAATACTGCTTAAAATAAATGGATAAATAAATAAGTAACATTACAAAAACAAAAATAGGACTTAAAAATTTGATCAGTGCAATGGGCGGTCTTATCGCTAATAAGCGATCTCTTCCAGATAACCTTTGGATGGAGAGGAGTGTGACTTATCTATCGGGCATTCGCAATCTCTCATGTAATCTTTCTTAATAATTTCTTGTGTAGTGCTCGTATCATAGCTCGTCTAGCCGTTCGTAACAGATCTATTAGTTTAAGCAACGTTCGCAGCGGTCACAACTTGGATGGGTGACCGTGTGGTATTTACATTTGTTCGCTGCCGTGCTTTGGAGGGTACGTTAAGCTATCGATCTCGGTTATTAGAGCAACAGTCGTTAGGCCATAAAATATCGGAGGCTTTCGGGCGGTCTATAATCTTGTCTATAATCTTGTTACCGTCTTTTTCTATAATCTTGTTGTTTCGTCTGTACCGCTCGAACACCGGTCGAGTGTCTCGACTTATTCTCGTGAGTGTAGCCGGTTAGTAAACAATAATATGAATAATACTCACGCTAGTTTTAATAATAATATAATCTTGTTAGTTTATAAGAAAGAAGAAGAGAAAATTTCTCTTGTAAGAGATGATGATGACGATGAATTGTTAACTTCATTGCTTCAGTCAGCCTCTGTGGTGTAGTGGTTGGGCTCAAATCTCATACACCACTGAGGTTGCGGGTTCAATTCCCGCAACGGCTCAAATGACTGAGCACAGAAAAAAAAGCGCTCATTAGTTTCGTATCTAGGTGTTGAGGGACCATGATCCTCGTAGTTCCTGGTTCCTTAGATTAGAATAGATTAGATTAGATAACTCTTTATTGTTTCACCACCAGAAAATATAATAACAAACTTAAAAACTAAAGTGTTACAAAGCGATCTCTTCCAGACAAACTTTGGATGGAGAGGACTTAAAGAAACTATTTACAGGGAATCCTAGTTAGGGGCCAGGATCTACGTATGTATTTAATCGTATTTATTTATTTATTACTAGCAGCCCGCCCCGGCTTCGCACGGGTATTTAACAAAAATTAAAAATTATAATACACACACATCTCCCCTCCTGTGCGCCCCGTACCCCAGTGACACCTTCACTGCATAAGGTGCTGCCTAGCTAGCCGAGCAGGGTGAGCGGCTACCACGCAACTTTTTTCTAATACTTACCTACATTTTTAAACTCGTAATATCTTTCGAATGGAATGTCTGAATTGAATAATTCAAAAAGTTATACAAAGATATTGAAGCAGTTTTGAATATGAAGTAATTTCTTTTGATAAGGATTAATACCAAGATACAAATAAAGAGCCTTTTCCAGCGGTGGCATTTTAATTAAAATTTTAATATAAAAGAACACTTATTGTGGCATAACTATAATAGTTAGACATAATTATGCTGTCGCGACACTTTTTGTAAATAATTATGTGTTCTGCAAAGTCATAGTACATTATATTATTCTATCATTAATAGTTTTCGGAGCGCTCGCGATTTAAAGAATATTTTAGGTATTTTTTTTATACCTTGGGTTACATTATTGGAGATTTAGTAGGGATCTCTAAATTTTTTGAAAATATATATAGCCTATGTCACCCGGGGATAGTGCAGCTTCCGAACAGTGAAATAATTTTTTAAATCGGTTCAGTAGTTTCGGAGCCTATTCAATGCAAACAAACAATCAAATCGTTCCTCTTTATAATATTAGTTTAGATTGTTTGTCAAATGCGTCTGTGTTCGAATAAAGAGTTTACCCATCTATCAATTTATAAACATAAAATTAGTTCGCAACCATATAGATTAAAAAAATAAAATAAAACAACAATCATATCAATAAATTCATAAGATTGTTTGAAACTAAGCTCTGAAACTACAAAGCGTGATAGACACAATGAATTCAACTGTCCAATAAAAGGGATAAGAGACCCATGACGCGCTAGCAACTGTCCAGTTCCCCGTTCCAGTCCAGCGGGTGCGAACCACTCATCTGTGCGGAAAAAACGGAACTGTAGGCGAGGATCACCGTTTAGCGCTTGACCTTTATCTATTCAGCGTGTTCCCGTTTGAAAACCAGCCGAGTGAAGGAAAGGGTTGCTAAGGATATCCGATTTAATCCTACAAATTGTACAAGCGAGAGGCAGCGATTCCAATACATTAGTATACTGGATTCGCTGCCTTAGAAACATTGTTCACTGATAATGTTATATCAGGCCTAGCGCACTCCGCACTGTAGGTACGAAGCTACAAGCACATAGCCGGACACCGGCGGCGGGTCACGCGTCGTTACACGTGCCGCGTCAGAGGAGATAAGAGCTATGCGATAGAAAGAGAGGCGCTCTGTAGGTTAATATGGTAGGTATGAAAGAAAGAAAATAAGTTTATTATGAGACCATCTTATACTAAAAACACAGGTAAAAGGTACAGTTAAACTAAATTAGATGGTCATAAAAGGACACAACTCAGCATAATGCGCCACGACAGCGCTTTTCAGTTGTGCCCTTTTTCGTGACGAGTAGTTGCAAATTAACTTATAAGTAAGTATTATGTATAAGTAGGTATTTACATGGAGATAATTAATAATATTGTTACACATGAATAAATTTACATATACAGGTTACAGATACAGTTCCATATACTATTTATTAAGAAGTTAAGTTTAGTCAGTCAGAATTGTACAATGAAAGAGAACAAAAAAAAACGACAAAAGGTTACCTCAGATGAGTTTCCACCCTCAGAGCAACTTTTGCTCGGCTAGTAATAGTAATTTAAATTTGTGTCTAAATGTAGGTTTTGACATTGGTCGTCGAAGAGGGGATGGGATATTGTTCCAACATTTAGTTGCCATGCAGCGAGCAGTTGGTATGCAGCGCTACGCGAGCTGAATTGAATTTTATTGCGTCATAGCAAGTCGCTATTTGTTTAAATTTCTTTGCGGAGTGATGCTTCTGTCCCTTAGTATACTACATAAATATATATATGTATGTAGGTATGGAGGTAGGTATACAGATGTATATGTATATGTATGTAGGTATACAGATGGTATTATTGATGGTGGCGCTCGTAGCGTAGCTCGCCAAGCCGTTCGTAACAGATCTTTAAGGTTAAGCAACTATCGCAGCGATCATAACTTGGATGGGTAACCATTCGGTATACATTTACATCTGAGCGACGCCGTGACTCGGAGGGCACGTTCAGCCGTCGGTCCCGGCTGTTGTCTTAGGTAGATAAGTAAAGGTCAATAGTCATTAAGCCATGTCGGAAGCCTTCAGGCGGTGTAAAACTCCCGACACCAGCGAGAGAAGTTTGATGGTTGCGCGTTGGATTATATTGAAGCGACACAATTTCACCGGGATTTCGTTTCACAATATAAAAATACATTAAATATTTTATAAAAGTGACATTAGACTTAAAGAAAATAATTCAAAAAAAAATCGACTTCAATTGTATTTTCGAAGTCCAAGGTCGAATATCGATGAAATTTATATATACCTAATAAAATAATAAACATAATAATAATTAACAAAAATTTGCATACATGACAGAAGAATTACACAGTGTTTAATACTATATATACCTACCTAGACAATTTGTTTATTGAAACACACAGATAATTAAAAGACACAAACAAAACAAATTAAAAATACTAATAACTAATCTATTAACAATATAATATAATTTTTTTTTTTCTATAGTTTGTTTAGATTACCTTGTATACTGAACTGAGCGCAAAAATGATTTTCCGAATCGGTTTATAAAAGAAGGAGTTATGAAGTAACAAACATGAAAAAATACAATTGAATTGAGAACCTCTTCCTTTTCTTTGTCGGTATAAAATTCAAAATGAGTAAGTATCTTCTAGCTACAGTTACAGTAGGTTGCATTTATAAATATTTATTTATAAACCATTCAAAATATAATATTTTTTACAAAAAAAAACCGACTTCAATGTATCTTCGAAGTCCAAAGTTAAATATCCATGAAATGTATATGGGACCACTTCGTAGCTATACTGAACCCAACGCAAAAATAATTTTACAAATCGGTTCATAAATGACGGAGTTCTGAGGTAACAAACATGAACAAAAAACAATCGAACAGAGAACCTTCTACTTTTTTAGTCGGTTAAAAATACATCATTATGATGGGATAGTTCGCTGCCCTCTAGACTCCATTCATCCGAAAATCAAACGTTCATACTTTGATTTTCTCAAATGATTTCAAAATAAATTTCGTATTCCATTCAATCACATAAGCTCTTTGTAGGTATTTGAAGGATCAAACTAGGTATTCCAATTTTGAAATCAAGTGTCTGCGCAACGCACCTCAAAGGACTGCCCTTTTAGGCCTCTTAGGGTCTCGTTCAAAGGGTCCGGATCTATCGAGGTAATTGGCCAAATCTAGTTTACTAGAAATAGGTTCACCAATGTTCGTTTATTTTTAGTTGTAACTGAGCTTTTTTTTAT
This sequence comes from Petrophora chlorosata, assembly GCA_951640565.1. Classification (NCBI taxonomy): domain Eukaryota; kingdom Metazoa; phylum Arthropoda; class Insecta; order Lepidoptera; family Geometridae; genus Petrophora; species Petrophora chlorosata. The sequence goes on from OX621197.1 coordinate 16,733,214, forward strand.
GGAATCGAGTAATGAGACGAGCACGTCGTTAGCCTGATGGTAAGCGCCGCGCCTGCCCATAACAATTAATAAATAATAAATAAAAAGTAAAATTATAAGTGTGGCTCAAGAGCGAGTGTGGCTCAGTGGGAGCAAGTGCGACTTTCGATCCAACGCACCCAAGTTCGAATCCCGCTGGCCCCGCACCACTGACTTTCTTAAGTTATGTGCGGATTTAACACTCGCTCTAGAAACGGTGAAGGAAAACATCGTGAGGAAACCGGCATGTCCAAGAATTTTTCACAAAAAATCAAGGACGTGTGACATCCACCAACCCGCACTGGGTCAGCGCGATGGATTATGGCCCATCCTCTATGAGAGAAGGCCCGTGTTCCAGCAGTGGGAACATTATGGGCTGATGATGATGATGATGATGATGATGAAATGCAAAAGTTTGTATATAAATGTGGTAGTATGGTGGTGTTAGTGTTTGTTGCTTCTTCACGCTGTATCGGCTCAACGCTTATACCCTGAATTAATAAATAAGCTTTTTATCCCGGGAAACGGCGGGTGAAGTCACGGAGCGTAGCTATATAAATTAATATATATTGTTATTATATTGTGTAAATTAATCAAGTGACCACGTTTTTAAAATGAGTATAATTTGAAAATTTTAAATATATCTAGCTTATTTCGGGTTCTTTAAAAGGAGAGTGTCATTTCACAGATTTTCCCAACGAAATAGTTTCACGAAATGTGTCCTTCGTACGCATTGCTGATCAAATCAGACCCTCCAAATGCGTAGTTATAAAGGAAATGACCTATATAAAAGTGTTTATTTCGTTTTTTCGCCATGTTGCAATCTGCTAGCACATATTCAGCTGAAAGGGATCACAGTTGAAACTGCTATTTAGTCGATGAATAGGGGCGTAGCAAGGAGAATTTTTCCTTTATAGCGACGGATAGTGGAAACAATGAAGCCTAAACTCGTTCCCAACGCAATCACAGCCAATAACACTATATAGTTCAAAGTGTTTTTATTATCCTTTATCGAATGTGAAATATTATTTAAATTACTAAGAAACCAAATGGTAACTTGTAATTAAGCTCATTGTGTGACAGAGTATGTCTTCACTCCTGATGACTGTTTTTTTTAATTAATATTGTTGAGTCTCATAATGCCCAGTAATTTCGTTGGCCTCAATGCTCTTTAAACCAGAACACAATAATGCTTTCGCACTACTGCTTGGTGACAGAATAACTGGCAAAGTTATAGTATCTACCCAGACGGCCCCCTGCATACGAGAGACCCACCACGAGTAAATAAATATGTTAATATGTACAATCTTAGCCAAACTTCTCGACTTATTTGGTGTTAACAACCCTATAAAACTATCCTTTCCTGCCGAGCCTCTCTCAGCGTGAAATCAATTTTCAGATAAAAGAGGTATTTCTTCCCACTTTGCAGACACACTTTAGAGTAGACATACGACTCTACTGGTTACGCCGGATAGTTCTATAGCTGTTGTGGAACGTCCGGACAAAAGCGCGGCCACATCGTTTGGAATTAGTTAATTTCCTCTCAATTGTCGGCCACTTCGGATACTTTGCCGTACAAATTATTGATATCCTTCGTTCGGCAATGAGATAAATTGATAGATAACTTTTTATTATACACCAAAAGTAAGTAACTTAATTGATACCCACGTTGTTGCTGGTCATATTGCAATTAGAGTTCTCCGAACGCGCAATAGCGCCTACTAGACATGAAATCTATATTACACGCAGTAGAGCCTATGTCACCACTGGCTGTTATCAATTTATTTTGTCCTATTAGTTGCCATAAATAATTTATTATTTGTGCATATGCCGGATACTAGACAAAGGCCGGACACTCATTTCATCTCTACATTAAAATAAAAATGCGAAATAGGATGACAAGAGAAAGCGGGGCGCAAAATTGGCTATTTCTTGACAACGGGAAACGAATTAACCTCGAAACAGGCCCAAGAGCCGGGAATGGGTTAAGAAAATGATTTAAATATTAAGGTCGGAGCTTTGGAGAGCAATCAAAAATAAATAGGTTTTTAGTTGACGTCACAAGAGAGACAGGCCTCGGATGAAAACCAACATAGAAATCAATAATATTCTTTTTATTTTAACTTAGATATTTAAGGCTTGAAAACTTGTGAATTAACAAACTTTTAGGTATGCATAATATTTCGATAAATATGTGAAATATTTTTCAATAGATGTCGCGCCTGTCACCCTACGGCTTGAAACTGCGTAAAGCGGGCGCCCACGACGGGCACCCGTTATCGCGTTCCCGCGTATCTACGCGCGTGGACACGCGGATGGGCTCTGTGGGAACGCGACAGAATAAATCAAAATAATTATAACATAAAAAAAAAAAAAAAGGTATTTACTACATAAAAGGTTGAAAGTAAAAAGTAAAAGTAGTAAAAAGGTAAAAGTATGTACTACAACAAAAGGTTTCTTTGTTTTATACGATTCTCGTTTTTGATTGCAATCAAATAGTTTACTTTCAGGTTTTACTGTTCTTGCCGACTAAAAAAAAGTAAATGGACGTCGCCCATTGGTTGATTGTATTGTGTACCATTTTCTTGGGAAATAGAAAGCGGTGGGAATAAAGGAAATATGCTTTTTGTCTCGTTTCTTTGCCATTTTATTTTCGAAGCAATATTCTTTTTATTTTCTTGTAAGGATCATTTATCAAACTCTATATTGTCATTTAAGCTTTCTTTTGTATCCAATTTCAGTCTTATAAATAAATGGGTAATGTTTTGTCTTGTCTGACGCAGTTTTAGAATTATTTTTTATTTGTCTTCAATAAAGGTTGCTCGCCAGTTGGTTGCAATAATTGAATATACCTTTTGTTGCTATCGGCCAGGGTCCCAATTCATTATGACAACTTGGCGATTCCTTGCTTCGAAATCACGTCGATTCCTTCATTTATAAACGACATCTCTATGACGCGTTTATATACACATACCTACATATATATGGCGCGTCATAGAGAATACAAATTTCGCAGATGTCGTTTATTAATGAAGGAGTCGACGTTTCCTCGAAGCAAGGAATCGCTAAGTTGTCATAGTGAATTAGGGCCCTGGTTAGGTCACAAGGTAATTTCAAATTAAAAATAAATAGATATATAACGCCGGTCGATTACATACACAGATCTTGGCCCCTAACTAAGATTCCCTGTATCTAGGCAACCAGTAACTACGAGAGCCATGGTCCCACAACACCCAGACACGAAACAAATGCTTGCGCTTTTTTCTTTGCACAAACATTTGTCCCGTCGCGGGAATTGAACCCGCAATCTCAATGGTATATACGATTTGAGCCAACCTGCCCAACCACAACACCACAGAGGCTGTGTACATCATTGCTTTGTACTCGTGCCATTAACTGACATATTTTTTACTAGCCAAATATAATAAGATTTTAAATAAATAGGAAGAAGAAAAATTTTATTGTTCGGGCAGATCGAACCTGCGTCTTCGAAATATCGCCCCGACGCCTTGACCACTAGGCCACCAAGCCAACTGCTCGAGCAACCCAATTTCTTCTTCAGTGTGGTATTACAACCACGGCCAGAGCCTACCACTCCAAAGCGCGTAAGCGGGATTCATCACGATGTTTTCCTTCACCTTTTTTGAGCGAGCGAGAATCTGCACTTTACTATAAGTCATTGGTGCAAGGCCAAGTCGAGATACGAACCCAGGTGCGTCGGATCGAAGGCGCACGAGTTCCCGTTGAGCCACACTCGCTCTAGTAGTGCGCAAGCATTACTGTGTTCCGGTTTGAAGGGCATTAATGCCAGCTTTTTATGGTATTAAAAGTTTTAAGTGGCACTGCAATTGTTATGGGCAGGCGTGGTGCTAACCATCAGGCAAACGACCTACTCGTCTCATTACTGCTCCATTAAAAAAAACATTGAAGTCGCTCCAACGGTAGTCGGAAACAAAAGACCAAGTTGATGCATAGTTATTACAGAAATGTTTCTACTGTATTGAACTATTTACCCTATTTACCCGATACACCGGCATTGGTAATACGCTTTGTTCGGTACCTACTCGTAGATAAGAAAAGTTTGGTACGGCACCTACAATATGCCAAATAAAATCAAATCAAAATTAATTTGAAATATGGAACTGCCATATGTATAGCTATATTTATTTCTCTATCTCTTATTGAAATGTCGACTACAAAGCCAGCCGGTGGCACAACCAATCGGCACGGCAGTTACCTTGTGAATCAAATGTCGATGCCTAGTTTAGCCACTTACCTTAATACAGTTATGTAATGTGTTAGGAACTACCTTCACCTTTGATTATTTGTGTAGTCAGAATACCTCTTGCAGTGGATGTTGATTGTTAACGTTTGCATTTCAAGTTTGTCGCGAACAAAACCGAACAAAGTAAGGCGTGTTACGAGGTTTCGTTGAGATAGTTGTTACGGAGTGGCTTCAGATTGCGTTCAATGTGGAAGACGGCATACAATGCACACATTTTCTGTTAAAAGCTATTGTGTTTATCTTTATGGTGTGTAGTGTCGAATTGCTATACCTTTATAGACCGACTGTCGTGTTTAAATGTCAGAGTTTAGCGAAGTCCATGTGGAAATGCAAAGCACATAATGGTTCTTTTGATTTAGGGCGTCAGCCGTCTCATGTCATGATGGAACCGAACAAAATTTTAATGAAGAACAAATATTGTAGGCTTGTGTGCCGCCTTCCAAAGCCTTGTAAGATAGTTTGTTGTAGTAAGAGAGAAGTGCACTTTGTATTCTGTAGCCTGTTGAAGTGTTGATAGCTGCGCGAACGCATTATATTTTTGGACAGACGACTCACTCAATAAAAAATTATTATAAAATATCTATCTTGTTCAGTTTTGGCATCGCTGACACACTTGTGGACGTCAAATTATCACCATGACTCTACCACCTTATCGGAAAAGAACCATTACTCGGAAGATACGGAAAAAAACTGAGGGGCATTTTTTTTAAAGATTAACCAACATTATCGTCATCATCATCAGCCCATTACGTTCCCACTGCTGGGACACGGGCCTTCTCTCATAGAGAGAGAATGGGCCATAATCCTCCACGCTGGCCCAGTGCGGGTTGGTGGATGTCACATGTCCTTGACTTTTTGTGAAAAATTCTTGGACATGCCGGTTTCCTCACGATGTTTTCCTTCACCGTTAACCAACATTATAAATGCGAAAATTTGTGAGGATGGATGGATGTTTTCTAGTCAATCACGCAAAAACTACTAAACGGATTTTGATGAAATATGGTATGTAGGTTCTTTAGGTCCTGAAAAAGGACATGGGCTACTTTTTATCCCGGAAAATCCCGGCGGAAACCGCGGGGCGCAGCTAGTGCGTAATAAATAACAGTATTTATTCGCTAGTTTAGTGAATTTATTTTTTCTTCGTGTGCTTTGGTAGGTTTTCCTCCTCCCTTTTAACAAGTCAAAGGTTTTCCTCGAAGTCAAGGATAGCTGCAATTTAGGGTCGACCATGAGCGGTGTTATGACCGGCCTAATGGAGAGGTACGCTTCTCTTAGATATACCGAGTAAGCTACATTCTTTTAGATATATTACGCGTCTTACGATGGCGAGATTTTTTCTTATTTTTGTTGTGCTGCAGACAAAGTTTTTGTTATCTAGTAGTTTTTTTTTATAGAACCAGGCCTAGCGCACTCCGCACTGTAGGTACGAAGCTACAAGTACACCGACGGCGGGTCGCGCGTTGCTACACGTGCCGCGTCAGAAGAGATAAGAGCTATGCGATAGAAAGAGAGGCGCTCTGTAGGTTAATATGACTGGTAGGTATGCAGCGCTACGCGAGCTAAATTGAATTTTATTGCGTCATAGCAAGAGTCGCTATTTGTTTAAATTTATTTGCGGAGTGATGCTTCTGTCCCTTTGTATTCTATGATAGAACTGAGTGATGCGATGAGGGAATTATTTTTAATGCAATGGAATCAGGCGTGACGTTGCGGAAATTCATTTTAAAACTGAAACGCAATGAAAATATGTAGTGTACTCCTGTTAAATATTATTGTTAAATTTTAAATTATTTACTTTACTTTTAATTATTTCTTCGTACTTTAATTTAGGATAAGACCACATAATTTATTATTTATTTATTTACACCGCCGACCTCTCTCACTCAGCTATTTAACTAGAAGTAGAACTAGAAGAAGAGATCGCTTTTAGCGATTAGTCCGCCCATTGTACTTTAGTTTTTAAGTTGTTTCCATGTACCTACTTATTATTTTAGTTTGCTGTACAATAAAGTATTGTGTATTGTATTGTATTTAAATTATTATAATTATATAAATCATTTATTTTTTAAATTATTTTTATACTTAGATTACTGCGAGATTGCACAATACAAACATACCATATATTATATGGTAGGTCTCTCGTATGCAGGAGGCTGTCTTGGTAGGTACCACAGCTTTGCCAGTTATTCTGCCGCCAAGCAATATTGCGCAAACATTACTGTGTTCGAAGGCCTAGCGAAATTACTGGGCATATGAAACTTAATATCCGACGTCTCGGGGTGATGAGCGCAATGCATTGATACACAATGCTTTTCATGGTATTAAAAGTTCTGGGTAGCACTGCAATTGTTATGGGCAGGCGTGGCGCTTACCATCAGGTGAACGACTAGCTCGTCTTATCACTCAGTTCCATAAAAAAAGAAATTCGGAATCATCATCATCATCAGCCCATCACGTTCCCACTGCTGGGACACGGGCCTTCTCTCATAGAGAGAGTATGGGCCATAATCCACCACGCTGGCCCAGTGCGGGTTGGTGGATGTCACATGTCCTTGAATTTTTGTGATTAATTTTTGGATATGCCGGTTTCCTCACGATGTTTTCCTTCACCGTTTTTTTAGAGCTAGTGTTAAATCCGCACATAACTTAAGAAAGTCAGTGATGCGGGGCCAGCGGGATTCGAACTCGGGTGCGTCGGATCGAAAATCGCACGTTCTCCCACTGAGCCACACTCGCTCACCTCAAATTCGGAATAGAGATAGCTAATACCCTGGATTAACATATAGGCTAATTTTTATCCCGGGAAATCGCGGGTGAAACAGCGGGGCGCAGCTAGGTATATATCTTTCTGACTTTCTAAAGGTACTCAAGATTATTTTTACTTTATTTCGCAGCATTTTTTTTAAGCACTTTAATACTAAAAAATATTTTCAGCTTTTAAAATTCATTAAACTGCTTACGTATTCATACAAATCTGATCCAATACTTACTTTAAGCTTTTAACGTTCAGCTTGGCTGAGAGCCAAGTGCGCTGCGAAATCAAATTACATATTTCTTAATGGCTATAACAATTTTCATGCATTTCAACCCATTTTTACTGAATCGACCTTAAAATCTCTCAAATCATTTTGGCATTACAGACGCACTTATGAACGTCAAATTATCGTCATATTAGAACCACGACTCAAAAGATACTGAAGAAACTGAGGGGCATTTATCTTTAGAGATTTTGTTAAATTTTTTTGGGTTTTTACAATGTTATGTTTCTTATGTACCAGTTGGTTACTTTGCAGAAGAGGAATGTGCCAAGCATCTTTGTCTTCTTTGTAATTACGAACAGTGTAGTATGCTTTTCCCATTAGAACATTCTTAACGCGTAATTTGAATTTACTTTCTGTGAGCTCCGTTACACATTTAGTCTAGTTTTTTATGGAACTTGTAATGAGACGAGCATGTCGTTCGCCTGATGGTTATACCCTGAAAATGGTTTTTATCCTGGATTAACATACAGGCTACTTCTTATCCCGGGGAACCACAGGTGAAGCCGAAGGGACAACTAGTTGATAATATTTGAGATCACGACATCGCGCCTCTGTCACGCATTATAATAAGCCCTGAAATCTAACCATTTGTTATAATTAATACACAATTTTAACAGAAATATAGCAAAGTTTAGTAATCTCATTATGCTGGTTTCAGAAGTTATCAGACGCAAATAATGTACATGCGTAATTCGCTAAACTTTCCACGAACCGCTAATATAAACGTCTAATTTTACATTAAAAGTTTTCACATGGAATTTATTTTATCCGACGAACTCGAAATGTAGAAAACAAAGAATTCTATTTACTAGGCTAGCTTTTATATTCTTATATTCTTTATTGTAGAAAAATTTAAAAAATAATCAAAATTTAAAAAAAAAATTAAAAAAGTAGAAAAAAATGAAATTTTATTTATTTTAAATTTATTTTTTAATTTTATATTTTTTTTAATTTTTAAAGTTTGTTTTGATTGATGATTTCTGAGTAGAATTGTGTACAGCGCAATTTGCAAGTCACGCATGTAAAATTTGAGTTTTATCGTAGATTAAATTTAACACTACAATAAGCAACGTTTATTTTTTCGTTTTGAACATAAATGTAAGTACCTACTACCTACATAATAAATATAATATTATATATTTCACTAGCAACCGCCCGTGACTTCGTTCGCGTTGACATAATAAAATATAGGCTAGCACTCAGGGATAGGGTAACTTTCTATTCAGTGAAATAATTTTCAAAATTGGATCAGTAGTTCCAGAGATTACTTTCTAGACACATACTTATGTATATACTACAATTGACCATATACAATTTGACCTCTTTTTAATATTACTATAGATATAGATAAGAATAGGGGATCGGACAAGTTTTCAGAAAGTTAACCTTAAAATTAACCAAAATCGTATCGTATGAAGCCGAGAAAAATAACATTTTAATTAAATAAAGTCCTAAAAGTGCCTAAAACTATGTTTAAATGTTATGTTTCGAATATTGTCACGCCATAGGTCACCTCAGAACGTACGACGCGACGTCATATGAAGACAAACAAAGCGAAACGCTCTACGAAAGCAGAGTTGCAAAGTGATTAATACGTTTTTGTGAAGTAAGGACTTTAGGGTTGTCATGGCATGAAAAACATATCGTTTTGATTTAGATGAAAAGCAAAAATATAAAATAAACACCAGCTTCGCACTCGGTATTCACTCTGAAATGACGTCATGCACTGTGATTGATTTTATTTATTGATTTAAAAATATAAATTATTATAATATTACAAAAATATTGATTGATTGATCTTTCAGATTCGACAAACATTCGTTCAAACTACATTTCAGATTTTTGTTCGATTACTGTCCGATCCCCTATGGGTATACAAGGCAAATATATTCCCAAAATCTAACTTCCACCTTTTACCACTAACATACAAATCCTTTTTTTTCCTACCATCCTTTATCACCTCTCTCGCTCTGGAATGAAGGTCCAAAGGCCCTTTTACTCTTAACGGCTCACACGGAGAGTATACCCCGTAGTTTGGCAAGACGTCAGGTTTTATGTCCCTGCAGGTATGCCTGTAGTCTCCTTTATATAAGACAGGAAATTCAGGAGGGAGGTTGTAGGATTATGTTGAAAAAGTAGTTGTTATGTATACTTAACTTATTTTAATATTTTATTTTTTATAAATAACAACTAAAATGGAAGTTATATATGAAACTAGTTTGAATGTATATGAAATATCAACTCCACCCGTGAAAGAAGCGAAATTCAGTGATTTCAACGAATGCAAAATGTTGTCTTTAATTTAAAACGTGGCCAATTAAATTATGATTTGGATCCGACGGGAATATAGGGTTCTTCGGGCATCTGAATTAAAAAGATCCGTAGTAGTCCAAACACAATTTTAATTTCGAACACACGTACCTACAATCAGGCACAATCGATAGAGTAAAATTATCACAATATTGTAAATCACACAAACTACAAATCAAAGACCGGCACTCTAGGAGTACGGATTGAAACGCGTCGCAGCGCACAGCTTTCAGAGTCGGACTGCTGACAGAAAAGCGTATGCACACTGGCGCCAGCGGCGGATGGCGCGGGTAACTGAGCGACGTTTGATTGGCCGTCACAAACAATGTCGCCAACATTACTAATGATCTCGTAGGGTTGTCGTGCTAAAAATTATAATACTCAATACTTTATTGCAAACATATGTACACAAAAGTTCTTATTGTAGTGGTGAGATTACATATGACCCTACTAGGGTATAGCAAATTATACATTATAATGCATTATAATGGGAGCGGACCGATTTATTCTACGTCTTTGTCAATTACTTATCATTTTATCATTTCATTCTTATTTTCATTAAAAAAGTCATTTAAATTATAATAACATTTTTCTATCAGGAATTGTTTTAATTTTTTATTAAATTTTATATAATTTTCCTCTTCTTTTATTTCGTCAGGTAGATTATTATAAATTTTTACTGACATTACATTCGGACCGGAACTATGTATGTTCAGTCTTGATATGGGTAATACTAATTTATGCTTAAACCTAGTTGCAAATCGCCGTGTTTGTTCTGCATGCTTTAAGAAGAACTGCGGATATTGTCTCACAAATTTACCTACTTCTAGTATATATATTGATGTTAGGGTCAAGATTTTATTTTTAACAAAATGTGGTTTACTACTTTCCTGTTTTTTGATGTTAGCAAGTATCCGGATACATTTTTTTTGGGCAATAAATGCATCTTGCACGTCAACACTATTACCCCAAAGTAGAATTCCGTACTTAAGCCATGAGTGTGCGTATGCATAGTATGCAGACAGGGCAGTTTTAAGGTCAGTTGCCCTCCTAAGTTCTTTTAATGCATAAGCGAAGCTTGAAAGTTTTGTTTTGATTTTTTGGACATGGGTTTTCCAGTTAATATTTGTTTCTATTTCTATACCTAGCAAAGTAAACGCGTCGACACATTCTAATTTAATATTATTGTATGTGAAATTAATGTCAAGGGATGGTTTTTGGTAAGGTCTAAATTGCATTAATTTCGTTTTTGAAAAATTAATGTCTAGGTTGTGAACGTTCATCCAATTAATTATAGTTTCAAAGATGTCAGTAAGATTATGATTTAAATTATTATTATTATTACAAGATGTCAAGATAGAAATGTCATCGGCAAATAAAACGCAGAAATTATTAATTATTTTTGGGAGATCGTTAATATATAATAAAAATAGGATACATCCGAGTACGCTGCCCTGTGGTATTGAATTGTTTGTTTGTATTATCTTAGATCTTATTAAATTAATTTTACCGGTTTCGGAGTCGAAATGTTCAATTTCTACAAATCGTTTACGTTGGTGTAAATATGAGCTGAACCATTGGTGTGAAATCCCGCGTATTCCTTTATCATATAGTTTGTCCAATAGTATTTAATAAAATATAGTTTAACTTAAACAGTAAACAGTAACATACAGTGTTTTTAAACTACATATAATGTCCCTTTTTTGCTGCAACAGAAAGCCAACTTTTAACTTTTTGAGTACATATTATTGTTTATATTTATAAGTAGAGTTGTGGTTTACGCAATAAAGCAAATGACAATCTGTATCTACTTATATATGCAATTATTTTGCATCTTGTCCAATACGTGTACGTAGCTACCTTGAGCCTAATAATTCATGTTTATTAAAAAAAACCGACTTTAATTCTGATGTATCTTCGAAGTCCAAGGTCGAATATCGGTGAAATTGATATGGGACCACCTATACAGTGTTGAAGAAGTTAAAATAATTAATTATTAGAAAAAAACAAAAACCGACTTCAATGTATCTTCGAAGTCCAAGGTGCGATTTGGAAAATTCTTTTTGCACTGAACCCAATGCGAAAAGAATTTTCCAAATCGGTTCATAAATGACGGAGTTCTGAGGTAACAAACATAAAAAAATATATAAAAAAACAATACATCCGAATAGAGAACCTCCTCGTTTTTGAAGTCGGTTAAAAATACAGTCGAAGTGAAAACTACCTCCTTTTTTGAAGTCTGTTAAAAACCAAGTAAACTAACCCAAATACCATATATACACAAAATAAATAATAGTACTTACTTACATCCTAAATATCTCTCCTATAAAACACCCAGTGCATTTGTGCACAAAATCCTTAGACTCATAAAGTCACACCTCTCGTATGCCATCGACAAATCTAGTTAACTTCAAAAGAGATCCCTTAAGCCTTGATTGTGATTGCCTTCAATGAGAAGCCTTTATTTCGATTGTATCAAGATCCCCATTCCCTCTCTCAATGGACAATGGGCTTTGACGTGAAGCTTTCGAGCTTCGAGGTTTGTAATCAAGTGTGATCGTAAGCCTTTTAGGTCTTTGTGCGAAACTCAACAGAAAATAATATTGTTCCTACTTACCTAAAAGAAAAGGGAAATACTATAGCTGGAATAGATACACCGAAATCGTCAGATACTCATGGTTTGCTTTTTATGCCCAACGGTCACATACATAGACCACTCCTAACTATGATTCCTTGTATTTAGGAAAACATGAGGAGACAGGGCAACCTCGTGAGGTAACTCATTCTTAAACTATATCATAACATCATACTGGTCTGTGAGGGACTGGATTAAACTACTACTACTACTTATACTTTAAGGTACGAGTTGGTAGCCGACTGCAGACAGCAGCAGCAGACGACGTGTCAAACCAATAGTGTCGCAGCGACACGTCGTCTGCGATGGTGCGATGTAGTCGGGCGACGTGTCGCTAGCTGCGGAAGGTATTTCATAGAAATACATAGAAACCAATAGTGTCGCAGCGCACGTCGTCTGCGATGGTGCGATGTAGTCGGGCGACGTGTCGCTAGCTGCGGAAGGTATTTCATAGAAATACATAGAAACCAATAGTGTCGCAGCGACACGTCGTCTGCGATGGTGCGATGTAGTCGGGCGACGTGTCGCTAGCTGCGGAAGGTATTTCATAGAAATACATAGAAACCAATAGTTTCGCAGCGACACGTCGTCTGCGATGGTGCGATGTAGTCGGGCGACGTGTCGCTAGCTGCGGAAGGTATTTCATAGAAATACATAGAAACCAATAGTGTCGCAGCGACACGTCGTCTGCGAAGGTGCGATGTAGTCGGGCGACGTGTCGCTAGCTGCGGAAGGTATTTCATAGAAATACATAGAAACCAATAGTGTCGCAGCGACACGTCGTCTGCGAAGGTGCGATGTAGTCGGGCGACGTGTCGCTAGCTGCGGAAGGTATTTCATAGAAATACATAGAAACCAATAGTGTCGAACTCGCTTTTTTATTTTAATGTTAATGTTATTTACTGCATTGTAGACATCCCTTAACATCTCTCACCTATCGTCTTGTGTGTTTTGCATTATACAGTATTTGTTTACTATGTTACATTATAACTATTTATGGTTAACGATGATGGATTCACTAATACAAAGTTTTTTATTTATTTTGAAGTCTTTATATTAAGTATGAAACTGTTTTCTGATCCTTGAATAAATTAAAACACAACAGGACCATGATTCCACAACGCCCAGATACGAAACAAATACTTACTTTTCTGCGCGAACGTTTGTCCCGTAGCAAGAATCGAACCTGTTACCTCCTGTGAGATGTGAACCGATCTCCCACACACACTAACACTACACCACAATGCTATTTCTATCTACAGTCTGCTACATCAAGCGTTTAGCAAAAATAGGAACTGGGTATCTGAGTCTTGAATGCTTAGGTCTGAATGCGATGATACCTCAACCCAAAGTCCCGGGTGTTACTGCAACTGTTTGTGATTATAAAATTACTCTTAGAAGCCAAAAACAAAAATATCTCAGTCCTCCAATTTATTTAAGAAGATGAACCTCGCGCGATACAATCCAAGCCGTTGTCTCTCAGGGATCAACTCGAATTGTTCCAAAGACCGCAGCGAATTTAATCAAAGAAAAAAATACTGCGGCAAAATACAGCGTTTTAGCTTTCTTACTCTATTTATTTATTTTGTATTCAGATATAAGTGGTATTTTATGTACCGAGAATAGCAATATATACTGGTTAGGACCAGACTACTATGAGTCATCGTCACACTTAAACAATTGAAATGAAATGAAACGAAATGAAGCGAAACAAGAAACGAAATGAAATGCAATGAATTTATTTGCAGTAGGTAAATGTGGTACAATCAATAAAGGTCTTAAAATAAATAAATCTTGCTTTATATATCATAGGCCTTTTCCATCTGAAGAGATGATTACATTCGTCTGCGCGAATCTAAAGCGTAAATTCACGGAAGAAGGACATCCTAATTGTCCGAAACCTGGTCGGACTTATTCCGACACAATCATAGCGTGAGTGTAGCCGCTTATATTTATAATGATTACATTCACATAAAAGCATGCAATGTTTTTGTGTTTCACATTTGTGTTAGCATGCAAATTCAATTCAAATATTGTCAAAAATCTCAAACAATTTCAAGCATTAGCATAGGTATTTTGCAAGCGATGCATGCACCATATGTTATGTAAAATTTAGGTACTGTATGACAGCAGAATAAATGAAACCGCAATGATTACTATCAGACAAACAAGCCCATTGCAGAAACAATCTAATTACCGACTCAAGATATACACTGGTTCCCAATCATCATCCCTAAAAGTACATAAATAAATGTTTACGATAATAATTGTATTTTTATAAAATTAAATTAAATCAAAAATAAAAAATAAAAAAATTAATTTATTTGCAAAGATGATGATTATTATTTGATTAAAACTTTCGTGAGTTTGACACATTATTTAAAACTATTTAAACCGGTTTTACTCACGTATTTGCGCCATAAGTAAATAGTATGTGCGATAAACAAATACGTGATTAAAACCGGCTAAGTTTTAAATGATAGAAAGAAAGAAAAGCATTTATTTGGCACACAAAAACGACAAACAAAAAATAAAAAACAAAAACTTAAGTCATAAATATATGTGCCAAATGGGCTCAGCTCAGCATCAAATGATGATGATTATGATAAGATTTGAACTGTATTTTTGACTTGCCCTGTGTAATGCACTTTGTTACATGGCTTATAAAATTCTGATTTTGATACCGATATACTTATTTGATACGGGTAATTATATATTTTTTTTTTATGTAACTGAGTGACGAGACGAGCTGGTCGTTTGCCTGATGGTAAGCAATACGCCAGCCCATAACAATAACAGCACCACCCAGAACTTTGTTTTGCAAAATCCTGCGCGGCGCTGCACTGCGCTCGTCACCCTAAGACAATTAGCTGTTGAGTCTCATAATGTCCAGTAATTTCGCTGGCTACAATGCCCTTCAAACCGGAACACAGTGATGCTTGCGCACTACTGCTTGGCGGCTGAATAACTGATTAATAATATCTAATTAGTTAATATTTTTATGCGTCTTTATTAATACTCACTGCATATTAATTACAAGTGTTCCCTGATAATTTACGAACATTTTATGCACGCTTAAAATTATCATCACCTTAGCAATACTGTTGGAATTAAATTTGATTATTCTTGCTGGTAACTTGTATAACTTTTGGTAAGCCAAATGTCATTGTGACAGTGACGCATAATTAAAGGTTCGGCTATCTCTTACTGTTCGATCTATCTGTGTTACTCCCACATTACTCCTGAATTACGTACAGTAAACGGATTTTCTTATTTGCTGACTTTTAATTGATATAAGTCCCAACCTGAACAAATACAACAATTTGATTAATTAAAAAAAATTAATTAATTTAACACTCATTCCAAAGCGCACAAAAGCATCGTGAGGAAATCAAATATCACAAAATTCAGGAAAAAATATGTGTATAAATATTTATTAATTTATACTTTAGCACAAAACAGTTTGTACATGGAGGACTTAATGCTAGATAGTATTTTCTACCAGTCATCCAGGACGTGCAAGAAAAAATGGTAGCGGTGCAGTAAAGTGTGTTATAGGAAATATTAAACCACATAAAGTTAATATATACATAATAGGTATAAATATATTTCTCGGTATCTTTAAAGCTTGAGCGACAACCACGAAATGATTTCGAAGTTAACCCCATAATTGAACCAGCGTTCCGCTTAAGGGGCGATATTGCTAACTTTGAGTACCACTGCCTCAAGGGATTACTGTATGCTCCATTCGGATAAACGCAATTTATATATTTACTGAGAAGCCTCGGTTGAATCCCAAATCTCATTTCGATGTTTATGGATGTCCCAATCGCTATTATGTGAATGTTTACGTAAATTTTGATTGGTTATACCACAGAATAGATAATAAGTACCTACTAGTTTTTTTAACCTAATTGATCCCACTGCTGGGCAAAGGTCTCCCCCAACTAGTCATATCTAAAATATATCACAAAATAAAAGAAATAACTATTATTAACTCATTTCTTATTTCTTCTGGGCCAACATTAGTTATGCACTTTTTTCTGTAATAAGTCCATTGTTTTATTATTATTATTATATTATGTCACAACTCTATGTTCGATTTTTTAAAGTAAAACTTATCCTTAAATATTATTTGTCGTTTGTTCTACAAAGTGGTGCCACAATGGCGACATTATTTGAACACACGGCTATGGCTACTTGTCAGGAGTCATCAAACATATATTTTACTAGCTGCGCCCTGCGGTTTCACCCGCGGTTTCCCGGAATAAAAGTAGCCTATGTATTAATCCACGGTATAAGCTATCTCCATACCAAATTTCATCAAAATCCATTCAGTAGTTTTTGCGTGAAAGAGTAACAAATGTACATCCATACATCCATTCTTACAAACTTTCGCGTTTATAATATTAGTAGGCTTTTACGAGGTTTTGAGTCGCAAGTTCCACCCGGAACGACAGACAGACAAACAAGAAAGTGACTTAATAAAAACATGGCAATAATAATAAAAATTAGTTCAACTTGCTTACAAATCATATTAAAGCGTCGCGTCGGCAATAAAACATTTTAAGCGAATACAATAAGCAGCGAAATTCAGTTCGTTGAGTGGAGCAACCAAATTTAATTTGTCGTCCTCACTTCAAGAAAATTGGCTGTGTTGCCATACCTTGTACATAAATCAAGTTGACTAAAGTCTGATGCTTTTTGTAAACAACTTTTTAAGGCTCGTTTAAATTATTATTGCCAGCATCCAAGTACCGAACAATACTTTTACGTTTTTAGAAACATCAGAAAGGCTTTAGCTTACTGTAATAGTATTTAATCGTTTTGGTTAGATTTCAGATGCTTTGATATATTATACTATTTAATATTCATGTTAGATTAAGTTTTTTTAAGGGTTGCATTAACTATCACGCCTATTGGTAAATGATGTTGTAACACGCTCGCCTAGAAGATACCTGTTCACTCTCGATTTGATCTTTGACTCCCATATTGTAGTTGTTAGGAAACACAGACTTTGGCAATGCGTTCCACTCTTTGGCTGTTTGTATATTGAACGTGGAACCAAAACGTTTTGTTCGTACATGAGGGAGATTCAACCAATAACAGGAAATACAGCTTTATCTGTTATTCGTATATTTTAGTCAAAAACCGCAGACAAACTATAAAATATAACTAACCTTATACAGCGCTCTAATATAAGTAATCACGATCTTCAACCAAATCAAGTTGATGAAGAAGTTCAGTACATCCACCAGGTACACATGGAGCACGTAGATGTTGTACTGGCTCCTGATGATGCGAGAGAAGGGGCAGAAAGAAGCCATGGGTTCCAAGGTTGAGGACCAGGAGAACTGGCTCGAGGAATGGAATGTTTGTCAATGAGTGGAGCTGTAAAAGAAAAACGATTGTTAAGTCAATCAATAACTTATTGTCATCAAAGTTTGTAGTGGATGTCTACCGTTTATGGGTGTCACATGGCCGTGCGTCTGGTTGTCCCATGATGGAAAGGAGACGGTATGAGGTCTTGTAGCGCAAGATACAAATAGAGGGAGACAACATTTATAAAATCTGACTTTGACAAGGAAAACATAGAATTTCTAACTTGTGAACTAGCATAGTAAATTATCAAAACGTTAAAATAAACGTAGGTCAAACGATCTCCCCTACACAAAAGGGGCTGACGCCTGAACTTCACATGTCAAAGTGTTCATTTCTGAAAACCCTTTGCAGCCGTTGGACACTCGTACATTTTTTATGAAAAATAATATATGGCGAATGTTTGTAGTTACACCGTATAATGGGTATATATGATCGAAAGTATAATAAATGTAAAGCTACTATATTCAACATAGGTATAGATAGGTATGACTCATTTTGTATACATACAGTAGGTAAATATACCTACCTAACATTTTCAGTATTTTAAAATTGTTTTGCTAATGGATATTTTTCAAAGAAATATACGATTTATTTAAGGTCTAACTTTACAGTCAACAATTTCTATCGTCTCTTGTAACCACCTTGTGCCACCCACCATCCCTATCCCTAGCCATCCCCATATCCTTCTTCAAGAACACATGTTGAGTTTTGAGGAATCATTACTGACATAATTACTGGGCATACGTTTTAATATCCGATGTCTCGCGGTGATGAACGCAATGCAGTGCTACGCAGTTCTTTTTACGGTAAAAGTTTTTGGTGGAACTCAATTGTTATGGCCAGGCACTTACCATCAGGCGAACGATTTGCACGTCCCATTACTCAGTTCCATAAAAAACATAGTGTTTATTCGCGTACTTATTTATATCAAAATAACAATTTTTCTATTAAACGTCGATGTAAATTTTGATAATAATTTCATTTATTTATTTTTACCAACAGCTGTTTACATAAAAAATAAACAGTAGAATAATTTACAGAGTGCCAATTACAGGTTCTCATAAATAGATTATAAAATCGAATTGAGAACTTCCTTCTTTTTTATTAGGGTTCCGTACCCAAAGAGTAAAACGGGACCCTATTACTAAGACTCCGCTGTCCGTCCATCTGCCTGTCGGTATGTTCCGTCTGTCCCGAACCGTGATAGTTAGACAGTAGAAATTTTCACAGATGATGTATTTCTGTTGCCGCTATAACAACAAATACTAAAGAACAGAATTAAATAAATATTTAAGGGGGCTCCCATACAACAAACGTGATTTTGCCGTTTTTATTGATGGTATGGAACCAATTCGTGCGCGATCTGACTCGCACTTGGCCGCTTTTATTTCGGTTAAAAAGTGTTTAAATAAGTACAATTTGCGAAGGTTCAAAAAGCACTTAACGAAAGCTTGTTGTTTTTTACGGCTTCAGTAATTTTCAAATGAAAAAAACAGTCCTATCTACGCTTAAAATATAATACAAAAGCACACGCAACATCAAGCAACGGAAATTAAAAAGACAGCAGAATATCAGCGCGGGCTATTATGCTGAGCTGTTTCTCATTTTGTAGTCTACTATTGTCTGTATTTTATGAGCCGTACCTTTTTAAAGCTTTTTAGAGCGATGCTACTGCATCGCAGCCGCATGACAGATGCACTGGTGCCGCTTGCCGCAACGCAATGGGTTGCCAACGGGTCCCACAAATCGAATCCCACTTAATTTTTTGTTGCATCTAAACCCAGATATTTTTTTGAGCCCCCAACGAATCCCACACTAATAATGTAATTATTAATAATAATTATAATTGAAATTAGTTAAATTAGTCCCCGATAAGTGTTGCCCATTACATGTTCTAAGAGGCCTTTACGTATTGGATTGTCCCCGCGCAAGCCTTCCAAAGGAGCGGTTGTATAGCCCGTGAGTAAGAGCGACATAATAATAATTACCTATAATAATCATAATCATTTATTTATAATTACACTGTAACACGTCAACTATAAAATATCATAAAATATGTAATAACAATAATTGTTAATTGAACTCTCGTATGCGGGAGGCCGTCAGGGTGGGTACCACAGCTTTGCCAGTTATTCTACCGCCTTAGTGCACAAGCATTACTGTGTTCCGTTTTGAAGGGCATTGTAGGCAACGAAATTACTAACATATGAGACTTAATATCTGATGTCTCGGGGTGACGAGCGCAATGCAGTGCTGCGCAGTGCTAAAAAAATATAGGAATATAATAAAATATAATATATTATATAAAAATAATATATTATATAAAAATAATATATTATATAAATAGAATAGATATATAATATATTATATAAATAGGAATAGAACACCTTACCAGCGTCTCTGTTTCCCGATTCTTACAATCTAGGTGTCTTCAAGTCCAGAGTGAATCAGTATCTTCTAGGCAAGCATGATCCATCGTCGACCGCGTCATCACTTTCCATCAGGTGAGACAGCGGTCAAATGTTTGCTTATCAAATAATAAAAAAAAATATATATATGGTATTAAACTTTTTGCTATTTTTTTCAAAAAGTACTGAATGAATTTCGAAAAAATTTATATGGGACCCCCTCTGAAGTATGACCTACCAATCAAAAAAGAATCATCGAAAGCAATGCATAATTGGCGGAGTAATCGCGCAATAAATAATAATAAAAAACATACCGTCAAATTGTAAACCTCCTCCTTTTTGAAGTCGGTTAAAAAATAAAGACAGAACCTTTAAAGGAGAAAGATTTAAAATGTTTTGCGCTCTCTCTATAGGTAGTGTATGTTACCACAGAATACTAAAGGACAGAAGCATCACTCCGCAAAGAAATTGAAACAAATAGCGACTCTTGCTATGACGCAATAAAATACAATTCTGCTCGCGTAGCGTCTGTAGGTCAATATGACTGGTAGGTATGCAGATACCTACCAGTCATATTGACCTACAGAGCGCCTCTCTTTCTATCGCAAAGCTCTTATCTCTTCTGACGCGGCACGTGTAACGACGCGCGACCCGCCGTCGGTGTCCGGCTATGTACTTGTAGCTTCGTACCTACAGTGCGGAGTGCGCTAGGCCTGGTGTTACTTTGTTACGTAGGACCAGTGAAAAATATATGGTACAACCTGTTAGGACGCGTAAGGTCCACATTTACATGAGAAAGGTAATGGCGCGAGGTTTTGATTGCGGTGAATTCTAAAACATGAATTTACATTTTATTTTGCATTTGGGATTTTTTCGCCGGATTTCCACATGTGAAGGACGGGTCTTACTGCGATACGAAAACCTCTCTCAATTCAATTAAATTAAGAATACACAAGAGCGAGTGTGGCTCAATGGCAGCACGTGCGACTTTCGATCCGACGCACCCGAGTTCGAACCCCGCTGGCCTTGCACCACTGACTTTCTTAAGTTATGTGCGGAATTAACACTCGCTCAAAAAACGGTGAAGGAAAACATCGTGAGGAAACCAGCATGTTCAAGAATTAATCACAAAAATTCAAGGACATGTGACATCCACCAACCCGCACTGGGCCAGCGTGGTGGATTATGGTCCATACTCTCTCTTCGAGGGAAGGCCCGAGACCCAGCAGTGGGAACGTAATGGGCTGATGATGATGATGAAGAATACACTACAAAACTTGAGCGAGTGTGGCTCAGCGTGAACTCGTGCAACTTACGATCCGATGCACCCGAGTTCGAATCCCGCTGGCCCTGCACCACTGACTGCTAATTAAAAGTTCTGGGTAGTGCTGTAACTGTTATGGGCAGTGTTGCTTACCATCAGGTGTACAACCGGCTCGTCTCGTCAGTCAATTACATAAAAAAGTATACGTTTTATCAAAAAAACTGACTTCAATTCTGATGTATCTTCGAAGTCCAAAGTCGAATATCGATGAAATTTATATGGGACCACTTCGTAGCTATACTGAACCCAACGCAACATGAGATTCTTCCAAAATTTTTCCAAATCGGTTTATGAATGTCGGAGTTCTAAGGTAACAAACATAAAAAAATAATTAATTTTTCGAAAATACAAGAAACACTTCAAAACTTAACTTATATTTATGTTTCTGTTATTTTTTTCAAAAAGTGCTGAATCAATTTCGGCAAAATTTATATGGGACCACCTCTGAAGACCTACCAAACAAAAAAGAATCATCAAAATCAATTCCTAATTGGCGGAGTTATCGCGTAACAAACATACAAAAAAACATACCGACGAATTCAGAACCTTTTTGAAGTCGGTTGAAAAAATACAATCGAATAAAAACCTTCACCTTTTGGAAGTCGGTTAAAGAATACGGAAAACAGCCGTTGACTAACTTGTCGTCACGCACTCAAACTTGTCAACGTCCCGGCTTAGACATCTCGCAACATTGTAAGTGTTATATTAAAAAATAGCCGGCCAAGTGCGAGTCGAACTCACGCACGAAGAGTTCCGTACCAATCTATAAAAACATCACGTTTGTTGTATGGGAGGCCCCTTAAATATTTATTTTATTCTGTTTTTTAGTATTTGTTGCTATAGCGGCAACAGAAATACATCATCTGTGAAAATTTCAACTGTCTTACTATCACGGTTCATGAGATACAGCCTGGTGACAGAAGGACGGACAGACAGACAGACGGACAGATAGACGGACGGACAGCGGAGTCTTAGTAATAGGGTCCCGTTTTATCTTTTGGGTACGGAACCCTAAAAACCGACAGACTTATTACACTCCAGACTATTGTCACCATGTCTCCCTTTGTTCCCGAGTAATTACGCTGGACAGAAATATGAGGGCTGTCGTAAAACCGCCGCTGTTTTATTTGTGAGATGGACACCTTGTTTATTATTCTACTAGCGAACGAGAAGTACACATTAGAATGTGTAACTTAGAACTTTTGTTAGGCGTAGGAACGTGTCTAAAGAACTTTACGCAATGGTCATTTAATTAGGTCCAACGGGGATCTTTATATTGCCAGAAGGCTTTTTGCAGATTTGTACTTTCCTAGCTTGTCACTCTCGTATATCAATTGTAGTTAATATAAAACACTTTCTAAAAAGTGTTCCGATCCCCTATTGAGCAATGGGACGAGGGATTCGTTCGTTTTATTGATTCTGACACCTATATAGCCATGAAAAATACTATTTTAATTAAATAACGCTCTAAAAGTAACTAAAACTATGTTTAAATATTATGTTTTAAATAATGCCGCGCAAAAGGTCACCTTAAAACTTGTGACGTCATTTGAAGGTAGAAAACGACAAACTCTTCGAAATAAAACTTGTATAGAGATTTAAATACGTCTTGTGAAGTTTGGGGACTATATTTCGTTCCATTACTACAGTAATGGAACGAAAAAATTAGCAATAGTACATTTTATGATAAGCAAAAACATTAAAAATGTCAGAATTATTAGATTTTATTTATTGATTTAAAAATATAAATCATTATTATTTCACAAAAATATTGATTGAATGATCTTTCTGGTTCGGCGTACATTCGTTCTAACTACATCTTAGATTTTTTTCTCGATTACTGTCCGATCCCCTATTATAAAAAAAAGCTATAACGTTTTTACACAAATTACCTACATCACAGAATACTAAGGGACAGAAGCTTCACTCCGCAAATAAATTTATGCAAATAGCGACTCTTGCTATGACGCAATAAAATACAATTCCGCTCGCGTAGCGCTGCATACCTACCAGTCATATTGACCTACAGAGCGCCTCTCTTTCTATCGCATAACTCTTATCTCTTCTGACGCGACACGTGTAACGCCGCGCGACCCGCCGTCGGTGTCCGGCTATGTACTTATAGCTTCGTACCTACAGTGCGGAGTGCGCTAGGCCTGCCTACATATACCAGACTGTCTCATACTCGCACAAAACTCACACAACTTGTGTTTGACAAGAGCCCGGCAAACTGGCAGCTGTCAAACAAAAAGTCAGAAACGAGGGGGAAATCGGGCCAGGTAGTCAAATGCAGGTAAAACCATGGAATTAAAGTTTCCATTGGTAAAACGCTACACGGTAGGTAATCAAAGCGTTTTACATAGTCTATTAAATCATTTACTGGACTGAACAAAGTGCAAGGTCTCTGATATACTAGTTACGGAAGATATAAAAGCTACATGTATCCAACGTACCTCGCAAAGATAGCATCGCATAATGCACGCACACTGTGATCGTTGTTGTCTGTATAAATGTTGGATATCTACTTTTTGCTCAATATATAGTTGTAGATCTAACATTTAACTGCTCTCTAATACCTATTTCTATTTGTATAAAGTAAAACCATAATTGGATGTGAGACTTAATAATAAGTTATTATTAAGATCTGAATGTGTGAACTCAAATAAATAAGTAAATTAAGAACTCCCTGCCCCCGCGTCCCGTACTTACCGCAGGCGTGGCGCGTAAGAAATTGACGGGCAATAAAAGTATCAGATTGAATTGAACGCGGAAAAATACAAGTGTAAGTGAAGTGCATCATAAAATCCTTAAGCTTTATTTCCTACAATGATGAAGTCGTCACGTTGTTTATTATTTCAGTGGCGACCGCCTCCCTTTACCCCTCCTCCTCGCGGGGTTGGCTTTTACCAGATTAGACGGATAATATGGACGTTGATGATAGATTTACAAGAATAAGAAATATATTAGATCTTCCGCCTGAAAGAAGGTGTCGAGAAAAGCTGAAGGGATTTGAATAATTTGAAATTTAAAATACGAGTATACCTAGTCCTGCAAAAAAGTATTGACAAAAATATCTTCAATGTATAGTAATCGCCTCGTTACAATTGTATTCTTCTCTCGTGTGGATGTGTGGCACAACCTGGTGTCGGAGTCTCGGCTGCCCGAAGGCCTCCGACATGCACTACCGAGTCTACCGACTGTAGTCCTAAGACAACAACCGGGACCGACGGCGTTACGTGCCCTCCGAGGCACGGTAGCGCTCAGATGTAAATAAAGAGAATGAAAGAAAGAAACAATTTATTTTAACAAAACTGCACACAACAAGCAACGCACATATACAAGTGCAGGAGGACTATATAAATATCACACAAATGGTCACACGCCCAAGTAGCGGTCGTAGCGTAGCTCGCCTAGCCTTTCGTAACAGGTAATCTTAGCAACGTTCAGCGGTCCCAGTTTTATATAAGTACTAGTGATTCGCGGCGTGCGCGAGCTGTTTAAGCAGCTCGCGTCGGGGGGTGGTTGCTTTTTTTATATAAGCTTCTTATCGATTACGGTTCTAAAGTTATTTAAGCCTTTCTGTTATAAAAAACAACTTTTGTATGGCGGCCATCTTGGAAAATGGCGCAATCCAAGTGATTTTGTGGCGTGCGCTGTTTAAGCAGCTCGCGTCGGGGGGTGTTGCTTTTTTTATAGGAGCTCCCTATCGATTACGGTTCTAAAGTTATCCTATTAGTTCTGAAAAAAAAACTTTTGTATGGCAGCCATCTTGAAAAATGGCGAGATCCTATTTTTTTCATAATCGTAATGTGCGGCCCAGAAAACCCCCCGATGCAAAATTTCAGTTGGATCGGAGCAAATTTCAAATGGCCGCCATATTTTTTTTATTTTTTTTTATTTTTTTCCAACTTTTCCATTTTTCCCCCATCGTCCTCTATGATATTTGGTCGAGCACCCTATACCAAACTCTTACCATTCAAAATTAATTTGCATTTTTATTTTGTATGGCAGCCATGTTTTTGTGTGCGGTTTCGCACGGAAAAAGAGGAAGGTTTATATGCGTATATTATATACATTTATACTCGCACACTCACGCATACCCCCACAAAATTGTTATATATATATATGTATTTTATTAGTCTGCTCTGCACTTTTGCTTTTATTTATATATTTTCTCGTGACCCAACAAACAATGTATTGTATAAGCCACTATACCAAACCACGTGAGGGCACTGTAATACGGGTTCTTTTGAACCTACCACAGGCACCAGTCTCTCAAAAGAATAGGTACGTAAATTAGCCACAGATTCTTAACATTGTAACATCTATTGTGAGAGAAAATTAATGAATTATTTATTATTATACATATAAACCTTTCTCTGGAATCACTCTGTCTATTGATGAAAACCGCATTAAAACCCGTAGCGCAGTTTAAAAGATCTAAGCGTACAGATGTAGACGGCGGGAAGCGTCTTTGTTTTATACTATGTATGTAGGGATAGATTAAGTTGGAAAAAAAGCCTAGTCTATACGTACCTCGTATACATATTATAATCATAAATATTAGATTACCATATAGACACAACGCCTAAGCCGAAGCACTAACACCAAGGTCAAAAAGAGACAACCGTTCAGTGCTCTCCATCTTATTTTTTGTCAAGACGCGTCTTTGCTTCGAACTGACGTAGGCATTTATTGTATTACAAAATTGGAGAGTCACATCTGACAGACCTAGATTAACTGCCAAAAAAAGAAACTTATTATGCGATTTATTATCAACTGAAGATGAACGTGTTTTCTAAACTACCACTTGACAGGGTATTATAAATATAGAATTATGGTTTTTACTTTTTGACTTACTGGAAAAATACTGAGAATTAACTGGGCATATGAGACTTGATATCTGATGCTTCGCAGTAATTTTTATGGTATTAAAAATTCTAGGTGGCCCTGCAATTGTTATGGGCATGCCTTACCAGCAGAAGAACGACTTGCTCGCCTTATTCCATAAAAAAACTTGATTACATTTAAGTAGATCCAGGTACATGAAGAGATTAAGCTGTGTTTGGTCTAACTAATTCTTAAAGGGGCGATAAGTTCAATTAACCTTCTCTGTCCCACAGCTGGGCAATGGGCCTTTATATCGATTATAGATCTATGTTTGGTCACTATCTCGCCTAATGTTAATGCGACGATGTGGCCAAAGATAGAGCTCATAGTGAGTAAGTGACTGCTCAGATTCGTCTGCCTGATTTTTCACCGAACATAATCTCGAAACACGACAAGGTTGCTGGCATGCTTTTTTCAGTAGGTGATGACACAACCGCAAACGGAGCCTTCCACTCTATTAATTAAAAATAATAAATAAATAGCCATAACCATCTTAGGCCATATCATCGCTTCACATCAGACGAGATAGTGTCAAAACATAGATCGATTAAGCGTAAAAAAAAACGCCCAACGATCACATACAGATCCTGGGCCCAAACTAGGATTCCCTGTATCTTAAAACCAAGAACTACGAGGACCATGGTTCCACAACACCTCAGACACGAGACAAAGCTTGCGTTCTTTTTCTGTGCACAAAAATTTGACTCGGCTCAGGAATCGAACCCGTGACCTCAGTGGTGTGAGGACCTGCTCAACCACTACGCCACAGTGACTGTCAATACAATTAATTCTTTCCACATCTTATCTCCTTTTTCTATCTCTTCTATACCTTAATGTTAGGATCGAATTTTAGAACATTATCGTTCATACCTACTCCCCTAACTCCTAAAAGCCTCCTTTAAGCGTGTTACAAAAGATGTAAACTCAAATTATTTCGCGTGCTAACATTAATGCTCCAAGATCATCCCCTAAAAGCGAATTTAAACGTGTAGCGCCCCATCATGCGAAATCTAATCTAATTCGTATCGCCATTTCCGCGTAAATCGCAGTTTTGCCGTGTGAGGTTAAGTGCTTCAATAAATAAATTAAATTGAAGTACTTACACATTTGTGCGTCGACATTCACAAATATGTGACGCTTTTTTTTAAAAATGGAACTGAGTGATGGGTCGAACAAGTCCTTGTTGTCTGATGGTAAGCGCCACGCCTAGAAAAGTATGAAATTTAATACCATAAAAAGCCCTGCATAGCACTGCATTGCGCTTATCATCTCTATACATTGGATATTAAGTCTTATATGCCCAGTAATTTCGCTGGCTACAATGCCCGTCAAACCAGAACACAGTAATGGTTGCGCACTACTGCTTGGCGGCAGAATAACTGGCAAAGCTGTGTTACGTACCCAGACGGCCTCCCGCATACGAGAGACCTACCACGAGTAAAACTTGCTTTATATTATTAAGGCTTGGGAGTGGCTGAAAGATATCGGCTTTATCGATACCGCCAATTCTGACAGCCTCTGTGGTGTAGTGGTTGGGCAGGTTGGCTAAAAACTCTTACATCACTGAGGTTGCGGGTTCGATTCCTGCGAAGGGACAAATGTTTGTACACAGAAAAAAAGCGCATGCATTTGATTCGTGTCTGGGTGTTGTGGGACTATGGTCCTGGATCCAGGATGATCCAGGATGATCCAGGATCTATGTAGTGATCGTTGGGCGTATAGATACCTGTAATGATAACTGTTAAAAAAATAAGAATCAGCAAGGAAAAAAGTTCAAGCAGTCCTATCAATAAATAATAGAGACAATAAGGAATGTGTTAATGGACACACTTTTAATATCAGTCTATCAGTTTAAGTTAAATGTAAATTACGTATTAGCCAAATCAATTTTATTCAAAAGAGCGGAATGCCTTTATTACTAAAAACAAACTACACTCGACTTACTAAAACTAACTACTTACAAGGAGAAGCAATTAGACAACCCATAGACCATTAAAGGCCTACAGATAGCTCAAATGCTCCAACCCACTACCAGTTGGCAGCGTACCCAAGATGCTGGCAGTATTGCCCCGTTGGATTGCAATACTGATACGTTGAGCCAAATAAGTCCCAGCATTTTGGTCACGCGTTGCATCGATCAGGTACTCTGACAGACTTTTGAAAATACGATGAGCTCCCGGACCCCACGGACCCAAAATCTCCACACCAAACGGCTCATATACTCGTATGTAACCGCTACCGAGGTTAGCATATTTCCGCCGCTTGAGCTACTCGGCCGAATTAGCCGCCGCGCCAGCCATATCAATTGGCTAGATTGTAATAAAAATGGGGACCATAATAAACAATTAAAAAAAAAAACCGACTTCAATGTCTTTTCGAAGTCCAAAGACAAATATCAATGAAATTTATATGGGACCACTTCGTAGCTATACCGAACTCAACGCAAAAATAATTTTCCAAATCGGTCTATAAATGACGGAGTTCTGAGGTAACAAAACATGAAACAAAGTTAAAAAAAAACAATCGAACAGAGAACCTTCTCGTTATAATAATGACTATGAAACCATACTAAGAAAAAAATCCTATCAATAAATTAAAACGCAGGCGCAGTATTCAACCGCACAAATACGTCTTTATACTAAGGTATTAGGTCCTTATGTATAAGAGATTCCTATACAAATCCTCTCCATCTTAAAACTCGTCTCCATTGGTTTTGCTCCATGTCGTGAGTATTTACACAGAGTGTGCCGACAGCTCGCAGGAATTTAGCGGGTAAACAAATTAAAGTTGCAAGTGTGAGAATTGATTACTTACATATATATGGACTAAATCTCATTACCCATATTTGCATTGCGCGATCAATTTGTTAAATAAATAATTTATTTTTGGAGCAATTCGTCGATCAACATCGGCACCGCGATTGCCAATTCCTTACTTTAACATGTTTGTCTTCACCATAATAATAGGGATTCGCACGTACTCGCCAGACCTTGCTCCAACGGACTACCATTTTTTCGTGATTTGGACAATTATCTACGTGATAAAAATTTTTCTTCACAGTACAAAATACTTTCACACAATCTATCAAATCTTGATCCCCAGAGTTCTATAAAGGCCTAAATTAACTTCCGTTTAGATGGCAGCAGTAAGATAATGAGGTAATGGTAATGGGGGTAAATATTTTGAATAAATAAGTATGTTAAATCTAAAAATAACGAGTTTCAATATTTCAGTACAAATTGGCAATTTCAGAGAGAGAGCGAGTGTGGCTCAGTGGGAGCTAGTGCGACTTTCGATCCGACGCACCCGAGTTCGAATCCCGCTAGCACCGCACCACTGACTTTCTTAAGTTATATGCAGATTTAGCACTCGCTCTAAAAACGGTGAAGGAAAACATCGTGAGGAAGCCGGCACGTCCAAGAATTTTTCACAAAAAGTCAAGAACATGTGACATCCATCAACCCGCACTGGGCCAGCGTGGTGGATTATGGTCCATTCTCTCTCTATGAGAGAAGGCCCGTGTCCCAGTAGTGGGAACGTGATGGGCTGATGATGATGATGATGGCAATTTCATACTTTAACCCCTAATAACCTCTCTCTCTGTCTTTAACCTATGGTATCTTATTGTGTATCCAAACGCTACAAACGCATATAATGACACGCACTCCTTTCTTCCCCCAACCCCCGCATTCTAAAAATCGTCACTTCCGAAAAAGGCAGTACTGCGCGCGCGCATGCAGATCACAACTCTCTCGCGAAGTCACCCTACCTCTTCGCGGGGTGCACCCGTGATCGGTCGGCTGTGTACCGCTCAAAAGAAGACCTTGTGTGAATGAAGAAGTAGGTACCCAAATACCAACAACCTGTAAGCCCCGCCCCGTCCTTTTATCACACACAACGTTTTTGTAAATAAAAGTAAATATTAAAGAAATCGCAGATAATAATTCTTTGCGTTGCAAAGGAAAATGGTAACTAATAAGCTGGTAGCTATACCTTATTCGGATTTAACACTCGCTCTAAAACGGTGAAGGAAAACATCGTGAGGAAACCGGCATGTCCAAGAATTTTTCACAAAAAGTCAAGGACATGTGACATTCACCAACCCGCACTGGGCCAGCGTGGTGGATTATGGCCCATTCTTTCTCTATGAGAGAAGGCCCGTGTTCCAGCAGTGGAAACGTGATGAGCTGATGATGATGATGATGATACCTAATTCCCTGTTACGAACCTATCACGCCTAATATGTAGGTAGGTATAACAATTTACGGCGTGGAAGCACCGTTTCTTGTTAAATATACCTTGCGATTCGAGAAATAGAGTAACTCCTAATTTGAACCACATGCCTTCCCCATAAACGAATCACCGATGATAATGTGTTCAAATTACATACCATGTACCTACTAATGTCGCCGTTACCCTCCATTGAGACCCATTCCTCTTATAACTCGGTAAATGAAGACATACTGTGCGTACAGTGTGTGCGAGCAATGAGTACCTTTGTTTATTTGAAGCTTTTATGTAACTTGCAATGTTTATTATTTTGTTAACCGACTTCAGAAACGGAAAAGGTTATCTATTCGATATATAGATAGGTGCGGAAATTTCTCTCAAATTTAGAGAGGTTTTTTTTAAATTTTATATTTTTTATTTTCCTGCTGTAGCTTAATATAAATAGTTTTTAAATATTATAATATGTATATATATAATATGTCTGTAAGGTATATATAATATGGGTCTTAGAATTACTTTAGTCACTAATGTAACTACTGTTTTCTTAAGTTAACTGAAATAAAGAAGTAATAATAAATAATGATAAAAAATTACCGAAGGGAAAATTAATTAAATAAATTTTTCCTCCCGGAAACAGAACAATACAATAACGAACCATTTTGTTTTAGGTATATTAATATTGTATCAAAGTCAATATATTAAATTTTAATGATAAAAGAGAGAGGCAAACCTTCGTCAGTCAGGTCAGATCCTGGTCAGATCCACCGTCTTCAGCCGTTATCCGCAGTCCTTTTTTTCTCAATATGTTTCGTCCATATGTCAAATAGTCAGCCTACTCTACCTCTGTAAAGCAGGTCGTCGTCGTCATCCAAAAAAGTCATAACAACCTCAAATAACATAATTCATCGCACATATAAAATAAACATTTGAATCTCACTCATTCGTCATTCGCAGCGAGCGGTGACAACCGAGTGTCGCAAGCACGGCATTACCCAGAATTTTACCCATACGTTGCGGGTGACAACAAATTGGCGGGGGGTGGAAGTGTCACTTCTTTACGTAAGTAATAGTTAGTTTTCTTTGGGTTTGGTTTCAAAATTCAAAACTTATTTATTCAATTTAAGCATAACAGACGCACTTCTTACAATGACTCTACCACCGCACCGTACTGGAAAAAGAACCACTACCCGGAAGATATGGCAAGAAAATGAGGGACAATTTTTTTAGAACTTTCGTTACGTTATGTTTGTTGTTGACAATATTATGTTTCGTATGTGCCAGTTGGCTACTAGGCAGAAGCGGAATGTTCCATGCATCATTGTCTTTTTATAACCGACTTCAAAAAGGAGTAAGTTCTCTATTCGATTGTGGTTTTTTTATGTTTATTACCTCAGAACTCCGTCATTGATGAACCGATTTGGAAAATTCTTTTTTCGTTGGGTTCAGTATAGCTACGTAATGGTCCCAGGTAAATTTAAAATCATTTATATTTGATAGTGGACTTCGAAGATACATTGAAGTCGGTTTTTTTATAAAATGTATTTTTGTGTAATTACTAACAGTAAGTATAGTATAGATTTTCATAGATTAAATAAAGTAAATAAAAACTAGAATTAAGAAACAAAATAAATACCTAGGTATAATATTTTAGGTGTCTTCAAGTCCCGAGTGAATCGGTATCTTCTAGGCAAGCATGATCCATCGTCGACCGCGTCATCACTTTCCATCAGGTGAGACAGCGGTCAAATGTTTGCCTATCAGGTAATAAAAAAAAATGAAAAAACCTTTACCAACAATCAACCATATTTATATTATACTCCATTGAAAAGCTATCTAGACACTCATTACGAATGCTGGGTAATCTCAAAAGCCCCAGAAACTCTAGATAATTCCGGGCAGCGTCGCCCGAGACGAAACCCAAGTAAATAAAATATATATACATTTGCGACCTACAGCCCACTGGGAAAGCCTACCTTTATAACCTGTCTACTTATACGTGACATAAGGGAGCGAAAGAAAAAATATTTGAACTGTAGAGTTTCTTTTTTACGAAAAATAAAGTTTTCGGTTTTCTTCAATATAATATGGTTGTGAATAGCCAAATTTGTATTCTAACGTAAACATAATGTCTACTATGCCTGTGGTAGAATTGGCACCTAGCACATTTTCAAGGCAATCCAAAGCTAGACCCCCCACACTCCATACGAATTCGCCGAGCTAACTGTCTAGTGCTACTACTGACGCACCGGCCTGTCCGCACACGTTTTGTGTGTGTACGTAATTATTGTAGGGATGAGCTAATACGAATCGAGCGCGACAAGGACAACGCTATACGTAAGCAACTTAAGTGTTTCTCTTTCACACCCACTATCGCTTGGCTGGGAGACGCGAAAAACCAAAATATCTTCGATTCTTATTTGTGTAAGTGGTTTCTTTGCATCCATACACAGAACAATAATGAACCATTTTAAAAGAGATACGCAGACCTCCGTCAGACAGGTCAGGTCCTGGTCAGCTCCACCGTCTTCAGCCGTTCTTCGTCTTTTTCTCAATATGTTTCGTCTATATGTCAAAGTCAAATAGTCAGCCGGCCAGCTCTACCTCTGTAAAGCAGGTCGTCATCGTCATCCAAAAAGGTCATAACAACCTCAAATAACATAATTGATCGCACATATAAAATAAACATTTCAATCTCACACATTAGTCATTCGTAGCGAGCGGTGACAACAGAGTGACGCAAGCACGGCATTGCCCATTTTTTCATCGATGCATTGCGGGTGACAACAAATTAGCGGGGGGTGGGAGTGTCGCTTCTTTACGTAGTAATATTTAGTTTTCTTCGGCTATAGTGACACTGTTACTGCTATGGGCTGCTTGGGCGAGGGGGTTGCTATTTTCATGGCCTTATATAGTCTAGCAAAGGCCGACACAACAAAATATACTCTTCTCACTTGGCGATAGTGTAGCTTTCTATCAGTGAAAGAGTTTTATGAATTGGATCAGTCATCATCATCAGCCCATCACGTTCCCACTGCTGGGACACGGGTCTTCTCCCATAGAGTATGAGCCATAATCCACCACGCTGGCCCAGTGCGGGTTGGTAGATGTCACTCACATGTCTTTGAATTTTTGAGATAAATTCTTTGATATACCGGGTTTCCTTACGATATTTTCCTTCACCGTTTTTAGAGCTAGTGGAGCGGGGCCAGCGGGATTCGAACGAGGGTGCGTCGGATCGAAAGTCGTACGTTCTCCCTCTGAGCCACACTCGCTCGCTTGATCGCTGGAATCGGATCAGTAGTTCCACACATACATACAACTTTACCTCTTTATAATATTAGTATAGATCAGGGTTTCCCAACCTTTTTTGCGTGGTGCCCCCCCCCCCCCCCCGCCCCCGGATCATAAAAAAATATTTTCATGCCCCCTATATTTTTCTTTATAGCTTCAATAAAAAACACAAATTATTAGTAAGTCGAGGAACTGGCAGATGTCCTTCTGAAGCAAGAGTGGCAACTTTTAGATTAAGGAGAAAGCGTTTTATCCAAAATTTCTCCAACATCAACAGGTGAAAGTCATCTTTCATAGTCGAATCTGCCTTCATTTCCAGAAATTCTTTTTGGACATCTTCTGGTAATTGCAGAACATTGACCACAAATGGATTTCTGATCATGTGCCATATTGGCGATTCTGAATTAACGTCTCTGTAAAATCTGTCGGTGAAATTCTTTCTGTATGTGTTTTAAATCATAAATAATAAGTAATTGAATTAAATTATCCGAACACTTCATGCCCCCCACCCCTTGAGATCTCTCTTTGCCCCACCAGGGGGGCAAGCCCCACTGGTTGGGAAGGCCTGGTATAGATAAAAGAAACCCGCGCATAAACATTTCAATGCTTCCAGAATATTCACGCTTCAGGAACAGAATAATAAAATAAATAAACTTAAATTTACCGTGTTGAATGTCGAGTTCCTTGCGGGTCATTGAGTCCGTAACCACAATCTTTATTCAGCGTTCCTTATTCCTTATCTTAGAGGCTTTACAGCCTCTGTGGTGTAGTGGTTCGGCAGGTTGGCCCAAATCTCAAACACCAGTGAGGTTGCGGGTTCGATTCCCGCGACGGGACAAATGTTTGTGCAAAGAAAAAAAGCGCAAGCATTTGATTTGTGTCTGGGTGTTGAGGGCCATGGATCACCGTCCTTATAGTTCCTGGTTCTCTTGATACAGGGAATCCTAGTTAGGGGCCATATGTATGTGATGATTGGGCGTAATTATTTATTTATTTATTATTTACAGTGACTTTTTGAAGCGATACAGTAGCGCATAGAAAGTGCTGTTCGTTGCTCTTAGCAGCATTGTCTCACTGAACTCATCGCGACTGGTTCGTGTCTGTAGCACTGCTTCTTTTCTTTTGGCCAAACCTGGTGACGATGTTATTGACCTCCAACATGGTTTAACTACTATCGTCCTAATACTGGCACCGACGCGTCGGTCACAGAAAGTAAATTCAAAATACGCGTAAAGATAGTTCTAATGTACCACGTAATTATACGTAATTCTGTTCTACGTAATTATATTGAAAACAAAGACGCTTGGAACATTCCACTTCTGCAAAGTAGCCAACTGGTACATAAGAAACATAACATTGTAGAAAACCAAAAAAAGTAATAAAATCTCTAAAAAGTCGTCCATATTAAGCTTCTAAATATTTTGTATCACCCATCATCCTTTCTACTAATATTATACATGCGCGGAAGTGTGAAGGTTTGTGTGTGAGGGTGTAAGAGGATGTGTTATGGTATGTGTGTACGTGTGTGTGAGAGAGAGTTAGTTAGTACTCTAT
Source organism: Petrophora chlorosata (assembly GCA_951640565.1). NCBI lineage: Eukaryota > Metazoa > Arthropoda > Insecta > Lepidoptera > Geometridae > Petrophora > Petrophora chlorosata. The sequence goes on from OX621197.1 coordinate 16,768,582, forward strand.
AATGATAGGTCCTCATCATCAGCCCATTGCGTTCCCACTGTTGGAACTCGGGCCGTCCCTCATAGAAAGAGTATGGGCCATAAAAATTGGGAAATTTGGTATGTAGATACTTTATCTCGCCTATCTCTATCGTGGAATACAATATTTATAGTACTTTCCATCCCAGGATAATGAACAGTTCCCTGGGGAACGACTATAAACCGAACTCTACGCGAATGGAGTCGGCAGTCCAACAATAAAACTTCAAATGTTACAGAAGTGTCAAACTTATCGCCGAAAACTCATTCCACTTCTTAAATGGCGTATTCATCCCTCCCTCGACAGTGTAATTAAGACTTACAACTTGGGTTGACAAGGTAGATAATCGCACGAGAGAAGAATAGAGGGCTTAGTGAAAGTAATCAGCATTGATTGCATCTTTGTAGGCGAATTCTTTGAATGGATGCCCAGTTAATTGAGACTGATTTGACAATGCGACGGATTCATCCAAAGGTCGAATGTGTGTGTCAAATAGAAGACGGAATCTTGTAAAGATTTTCTAAAGAGAATTGGAATAACATTCGGGTCTGATTAACTTGATGACATCTTTGTTTGGATCAGCAGTGAGGATTTATTTATCCTACTATAATATTAGGAAATGCAAATGTTTGATGTTAGTGTGTTTGTATGTGTTTGATACCTCATCACGCCGCAACGGCTAAACGGATATGGCTAAAATTTGGTATAGTAATACTCTAGATCTTGGAATTACAAACAGGATAGGTACTTTTCATCCGCAGGTAAACCGCGAGGCGCAGCTATTTTTAAAATATTTCGTAATCGACCTCCCCTCAAACAAAATTAAATACACACATGCATAATTTCCCCCGAGCATTCATATATATCCGAAACATTTCGATTATAGATGTAAAAAATCAACGAGGTGCGCGTAATGCTACATAAATTATTCACTCGGGAAGGTAGCGGAAAGGGAAAGGGGAGAATACGGAGCGAGGATTTGATTTTGGGGGAAGTCGTCTGTCAAATATGAAGTTGCTGTTTCTGAGAAAAAAATACAGTGCCGTTACATTACCGTAATTTTAACCCCTGACGCAAAAAGGAGGAGTGTTGAAAGTTTGACCACTATGTCTGTGTATCTGTCTGTGGCACCGTAGCTTTAAAGGGGTGAAACGGTTCAGCGGTTTTTTACTTTTTATAGGCTTTTTGTGTCGGGAGTATTTTTATTTTTTTGCGTAAAGACTTCTCTCTTAGATCTCTCCATAATGCTATCTTTTTAGAGCACCTCAGTATCCACACGACGACGCAAAAATAAGTCGTGTAACCCGTTCCGTTGCGGAGTAATAACTACTTAGTTCTTTATTCGCGTGTAGTAAATTTCGAGGCTCTTTTCCATTTTTCGAAATTTACAGAACAAAAGTTATGAGTGGTGCTACAACTTTTATGGGCAAGTGTGTTGCTTATCATCAGGTGAACGGCCTGCTCGTCTCGTTAATCAGTTTAAAAAAGTGAAGTTATGATAAATTTGCGACCCGTTCGGGCTTCATATGACTGCTATTTACATTATGGGGACTTGTCCACACTTGACAATCTATTAGCCTAGAGTAGATACCGTCACCGTCATGGTCATACTGAGAACCAGCGTCTAATGTCATTAACATTAGACATTTGTGGTGAGCTGTAGTCCCTTTTGGCACCACAAACTTTATCTATTCATTTATTTCGTATTGCCTTGTTTTGTTATAAGTATTCTTTCTGTTTTTGTATTTTATCCTACGTGTGTCTTTTTATTTACTTCTTTCTGGTTGTCAAATAAATGTTTTGTCTTTCTTTTCTTTCTTTCTTTCATGGCAGTATTTCGCCTCTCACACACGTTTTTCCCCGTCTAAATCTACGGTGAAAACAATTGGCAATTTCTCGAGACGGCGCGCGATATTGCCGTGTTCACAGACTTATTTTTGCCGTGAAAATCTACGGCTAATTACCGTAATTTTTCACGGCGATAAAACGTACGTGTAGACATGTCTACGGCACGGTTTCTCTGCAATACGGCGCGCTATCTCAGAAAAACGTCAATTGTATTTACGTAGATATTTACGGCCTTTCCAAACGTATTTATACTAGCTGCGCCCCGCGATTTCTCGTGATAAAGTAGCATATACGGGTATGTTAATCCAGAGTATAAGCTTTCTCCATTTCGAATTCACTCAAATCTGTTGAGCCGTTACAGCGTGAAGCATGATTTGGAGTGGTAGGCTCTGGCCGTGGTTGTAATACCACCCACCGAACAAAGCCATGCCGTCGAGTGACCTAGTTGTGTTACGGGATGATGTTCGGGGAGACAGGTCTGAGCAGCCGGTCAACTGCCGCCTCTCTCTAGATGTATGTGCTCCATCTTAAGCCACATCATTGCTTCACATCAGGCGAGATAGTGGCCAAATATGGATCTATTAACGGTAAAAAAAAAATGTATAGAAATTTGCCTTTTTGAGACTATATATTTGCGGAAACATAACTTTATTATAATAAGAAGGTTAAAAGTTTTCTTTGAAATATATCCATTCATAAGTTTTACAAAAAACAAGTTCTTGATCCTTGTTATCATTCACCTTTCGACTCCGATGGAAAAAAAAGTATCAAAACACAGACACACTTACACACATACGTACAAAATAAGATTGGAGTAGGTGAAGAGAATCTATATACGTACTCTACGTGGAAGGTGTCACGATCCTCAACAATGAGGGACTGGGAAGGAGGATGTGATATTTTTTTTATATATATGAATAAAACTACTTTCTTCAGACCCCAGGGTCCGTATCCGTACTTTTTTAATTTAGTATCTTGCTTTATTCTTAAATACATCTTATTTTCTGCTTCCGCGCAGTAAAGATTATAATTATTAATAGTAATAATATGTTTATTTTTAGTATGCATTATTTAAAAGAAGTTTAGGTACAGATTTTCCAAATAGTTAATTATTATAAGTTGTTATTATATATATATATATATATATATATATGCCTTTTATATAGAATGTGATAGTTTAATAGTATGAAGTGAACTGAGATTATAGCCCCCAATCCTACGTTCCTCATTATGTCCACGTTAGGGGTAGAATCTGTTAGCAATCGGAAGCGCAGAGTGAGAATGGCTGTAGAATTTGAACCTCGGCACGCAGGCCGCAATCAATTCCAAATTATAGGTGACTGGCAGCTTTTATTTGCTGAATAGAAGACTTAGCTTGTACCTAATAGATCCGTGGTTTTTAGAAATTTCTACATACTATAAATAAAAAATTAAATCAAGCGAAAACATAATTTATTTTTTTCAGCTGAATAATCTGGAGCTACGTATTTTTAACCGACCGACTCCGAAAGGTGGAGGTTCTCAATTCTACGGTATGTTTTTTTTGGGTGTTTGTTACGCGATTGCTCCGCCAATTATGAATTGATTTTGATGATTCTTTTTTTGATTGGTAGGTCATTCTTCAGAGGTGGTCCCATTTAAATTTTATCGAAATTTATTCCGCACTAATTGAAATAATTACCAAAAACAAAATATTTAAGGTTAGTCATAGGGAATTGGGGCCCTGAACCCAACGCAAAAGAATTTTCCAAATCGGTTCATAAATGACGGAATTCACATTAAAAAAATAAAAATAAAGAAAAAAAACATACATTCGAATAGAGCACCTCCTCCTTCTTGTTAAAGTCGGTTAAAAAAAATTGTCACTGTACGGAGCGGGTCAAAATGTGAGCACCCCACATGACGCAAGTCCTGTGGTAATGTAGAGCAAACTATACTAGTAGTGTTATGTAGTAGTGTAGTGTAGTAGTGGAGTGTAGTTTTAATTAGGCAAAGATCCTGCCAAGTTCAAAAACACTCTTGACAACTTACACAACTTTCACGATTAACCCAACATACCATGTTTGAATTCTGAATGGAACCCTATCAGTACCGGTCAATTTAACTCATTTAGTTATTTAGCAAAGGTATGGCTACATAATACTTCAGCAATGAAAGAGGTTTGCCAGGCGGAAAATAAATCATTATATTTTTATATCGAATGCATTAGCGCATGCTAGGAGGAAAAGAGAGCGAGTGTGGCTGTGTGGGAGCACATGCGAGTTTCGACCTGGCGCACCCGAGTTTGAATTCCAATGACTTTCTTAAGTTATGTGCGGATTTAACACTCGCTCTTAAAACGGTGAAGGAAAACATCGTGAGGAAACCGGCATGTCCAAGAATATATCACAAAAATTCAAGAACATGTGACATCCAACTACCCACACTGGGCCAGCGTGGTGGATTATGGCCTATACTGTCTCTACAAGAAAAGGCCCGAGTCCCAGCTGTGGGAACGAAATGGGCTGATGATGATGAGGAGAAAACACTAAGATTTTAAATAATTAGAAAGAAAAATGTGAGCATTGACGACAAGCGACGTAGAATCGTCACCGTTAGACGTTATAATACGATAACCGTAAGACGATAATTTCTCTTATTTTGTGACAATTGTAAATTTCTTCATAATAAAATAAAAAGAAAAGAATCAGCCTCGCAATTCAGCGAGGCAACGCCGCCAGCATTTTGGGCACATTGCCGGACGACGGGTATCGGTTGAATTATCTGTAGGCCATTCAGTTGGCTCAACCGATACCCACATGTACATAGTATTTAATATCTCTTAGTTTAGTTTTTAAATTATTTAGCCTTTTTTTATATTATATTATTAAAAAGGGACAAGAGTTTAAACTTTAATTACTACTATGTTCAAAAGGGGTTCCCTCGCAGCAAAAATTTCAAGTGTCGTTATTTGACACCCGACGCTGGTTTTCAGCAAAACCTCAAGGCGTGCGGATGTATTTGGCTTCAAAACTAAAATAGAAGATAAATACACTACTATTGATAAGATTCTAAACTATGTACAACTAGAAATTTATATACATGTGGTGACCATGCGGCAAGGTGCCAAGAACGCTGGCTGCATTCCCGCGTTTAATGGCTAAAGCTAATCATTGAACCAGGAATGAGCCAGCCCTTTTGTCACCTGCAGCTTCGACAAGAAAGAAAATTTTGTGTTTTTGTATTTCTGTTTTCTTTATTTTGTTAGTTATATGATTTAGTAGCGTCAAATAAATATTTTTTCTTTCTTTCTATATAAAAAGGATAGAAGAAATTTGGTTGCTCGAGCAGTTGGCACGGTGGCCCAGTGGTTAAGGCGTCGGGACGGTATTCCGAAGACGCACATTCGATCTCTGTCCGAGTAATATCATTTTTCTTCTTTCTTATTATTTAAAATCTTAAAATCGTTACACTTCACGTACAAGTACTTTCATTAGTTTTATCCTTAGCAAAATATTCGCAGATGCAAACACGCAACACGAACCACGTGACGATCAAAATACAGTACCTATTCCACAAACTAAATGCATCACAACCCACGAAAAACATGGTTTACTCCCTTTCCATTTTATTTTTTTTATATTACTGAATGACGAGACGAGCTGGTCGTTTGCCTGATGGTAAGCAATACGCCAGCCCATAACAATAACAGCACCACCCAGAACTTTCTTTTGCAAAATCCTGCGCGGTGCTGCACTGCGTTGAGTCTGAGTCTAGCTGTTGAGTCTCATAATGCCCAGTAATTTCGCTGGCTACAATGCCCTTCAAGCCGGAACACAGTAATGCTTGCGCACTACTGCTTGGCGGTTGAATAACTGTCAAAGCGGTGGTACCCACCCAAACGGAGTCTCACGGACGGCATACGAGAAACCTACCATCATTATTTTGAATTTAACTAGAGTTTCCCTTACGACAACTAAGCAAAGGAACAAAGTTTCTTTACTACATGGATGTTTCCTTAAAATACGGAAGACTCCATGCTGGCTACCAATTTATCCTCTCCATATTAACAATAGATTTTTTTTCCAGGATAGTCGGCGGTGAAGCCGGCCTGGCATGACGCGGACACCTCGCCCCTCTCCCCCCTTGTACCTCAGCTCACCCCTCTACGAGTCTACCTTGAAGATATCCTTCGTCCTGACCCTTTTCACTCTTATCTTACTACCAGTCACATCACAAATGACTAAACTAACAAATGGAGATATTAGTAACAATGAAACAAATGTAAATTACACAGACACATCCAAAAATGAGCTTATTGTAAACCATGTGACCACCAAAGAGTATCAGACACTCCTAGACAGATTTCGAAGAAAACCTATTAGGAATAACAAAAACCAAAACGATAGCAATATTAAAATTAATATAGAACCTAATAATGATAGCATATTTAACGATACTATAGAATATAATAATATAGAAAACAATGAAGCATCAAAAGTGAACGAGAAAGATGTAGACAACTCAATGGAAAAGTTAAGAGTAGACGATGAAGCAAGAACCAAAATATTGCACGATTTTTTTACAACTGTAAGTAAATATCCCGATCCCGATGAATCGAGAATTGATGCCGATAATGTAACTGAATATGAGAATTTAAATGAGAGAAACGAAGAGATAGATGTACCATCTAAGAATAATGAGTCATTAGTGAATCCCACAAACAAACCTTTATTTTCCAAAATTCCTAATACCAGTGTTATGCAAACTCCGAGACCGAGAATCGATGGTAAGTTTCAGTTATCTTATTTCATTTAATACAATAATAATTGCAATGGAATCAGGCGTGACGTTGCGGAAATTCATCTCAAAACTGAAACGCAATGAAAATATATAGTGTAATCCCGCTGAATATTATGTAGGTTGTTGTTAGAATAATATAATATATATGGGGGTTGATAGTAAATGTAAAATGAATTTAAATTAAAATAAATATATACCTATATATAAATAATCCCTCCGCTTTTTTATATATGTACCTATTAATAAAAAAATATATAATAAATTAATTATATAATTATTATTATTATTTTTTATTTTTTAATTATATAATTATTATTATTATTATTATTTATTATTATTATTATTATTTATTATTATTATTTTTTATTATTATTATTATTTTTATTATTTTTATTATTTTTTATTATTATTAATTATTCATAATATAATCATATAATAAATTAATTTATTATATGATTATATTACATTATTATTATTAATAAAAAATGGTAATGCGTTTAATATTGTATATAAGAAAAGGTAAATAATGTATTAATTTAGTAAATAATAAATAATGTTAAAGAAAGAAAGCCCTAACAACAACACTCTTTGTACGACACGTGTTTCGCCGTCTGCACGAGGCATCATCAGGTTTCGACTTGCCGAACGCGAACGAGAACTCTCGTTCCAGCGTTCGGCAAAAAAAAAGCGGAGGAGATATATATATTAATTTTAATTCATTTTACATTTACTATCAGCTCCCATATGTATTATATTATTCTAACAACAACCTACATAATATTCAGCGGGATTACACTATATATTGTCATTGCGTTTCAACATTAATAATTCATGATTCATTTTGTTTTACATTTGGATACACCTGAGATTGATTCAAATTTAAAATTATACTCGAGTTAGATATTTTCGCACCGATGTTCTCTTGATACGTATCATAATCGTCCGCAGGGATCCATTTAAGCAGAATCTTCTTTTTTGAACACCTATTTTTGGCATCAATGATTTGATTGAAAAGTTCTGGGTTATAATCAAGTTATAATAAGCTAGAGCGAGTGTGGCTCAGCAGGAACTCATGCGCCTTTCGATAACACGCAACTGGGTTCGAATCCCGACTCGGCCCTGCACCAATGACTTATAGTTAAGTGCAGATTTTGCACGCTCGCTCTAAAACGGCGAAGGAAAACGTCGTGATGAAACCCGCTTACGCGCTTTGGAGTGGTAGGCTCTAGCCGTGGTTGCAATACCACCCACCGAACAAAGCCATGCCGTCAAGCGACCTAGTCGTGTTTCGGGATGATGTTCGGTGAACCATCGGGGAGACGGGTCTGAGCAGCCGCTCAACTGCCGTCTCTCTCTAGATCTATGTGCTCCATCTTAGGCCACATCATCGCTTCACATCAGGCGAGATAGTGGCCAAACATAGATCTATTAAGAGTAAAAAAAAAGTTATAATAATAGATACATAGATGCCTAGATGGGAGGCACCGATTATAATATGTATGATTGAAGCAAAACATTTGTACTTTATTGTGACTTGTTGTGTACCGGGGCCAATTGAACGTAGTGATTGATTTATCACTCGTTTTTTTTCTGTGAGTAAGGTCATAGAGAAGTTAATCAGTTGAGAAATAAGTTCCGTTCCAAAGTAGGTATCTTACCACCTTCTGACTCTATTATTTTTCTCCGCAATTCTGTCAGCCGGAGTCCAGTTGGCGGGAAGGTGACCAGGCCCCTAGTTAGTTAGTTAGTTATCATTCATACACCTCCTAAAACGAATTTTAGATGTGCTGAGGCAATCACCCACTTATGTCCTAAACCTATTTCACCACTAGCTTTTTCCTGCGACTCTGTCCGCGTGAACGACAGAGAAGCCCATGTTCGGTTTTTTACAATAAACAAATAGATAAATTGTCTAATACCCGTGGATTCGTGTTCGGTACCCCCTAAATAGTCGATCCCAACTGTTTATTTAATTATTTTAAATTGTCCCCACTGTACAGAATTGGTTTGGTTCCATTTTTATTTATAATATTACTTATAATACCATTTCTAGTATAGATAACAAACACTTATTCAAGCTATTATTTATATAAATATTTATTTACACACTCATCACACACCCACCTGTTCACCCTCACACTCACACACTAACTCATTCAAAAGGCATAAATTGAGATATTTGTAAGTTGTAAATAAAAACTTTTAGCTATTTATTCTTGTAAGTTTTAAGATCTAGGTACAGCCTACTTATGTACATCTTAGTAATATCAATAAATGGAAGACACTGAAACCCACGACACAGGTTTTCCTAGTGTGGGTTCCAGGGTTCACCTTGCATTGCATAACAAACCTAACAATTGCAAATTGTTCCACATCTCCGATATGTATTAAAATTGTTAATTGTTACCTGGCTAAATAAATAAATTTATGATTAAATTTATGATTATGAGATGACGTAAAAACTTCTGGAAACGATTCACCGTCATCATCAGCCGTAGTTCCTGTTTTGTTCTTTTATATTTTTGTCATAGTTTACGTAGGTATGACACAACGTATATAATAAAAAATAAAATAGACTTCAAAATCGCCCAATTACGCTACTTTACCTATGTCAGTATTTGGTAATAAAGTTTTTTTAATATAGACGTTGCGTCAATTTGTTTGGGAAATTGATCTCCTAAATTAACTCTAGCGACTCAGATATTCAAAAGGGGTGTAGCAATTATTAAATATGGCCCCGCTCCAACCACGAATTAAGCCTTTAATGGTTATTCCGATTTGATGTCGAGCCAGAAACAATGGACAGAGGTTGTAAAATTCATTTTTCGAGAGAATTTCATTATGATCTTTATTTAACAGCGTATCGAATTTTGGCAGCACTGGGCTATCATTAAAAAAGTTGCCAGTTTATTTTACCCTTTAATAACGCGTAACTTTTTCGAGTTTATTTGGAAAATATTGCATGGAATTTATTTATTGAAATTATTTAGATGTCTATGCATAAATTTTGCTAAATTATATTTTAATAAAACCAATTAGGGATGAAATAAGGTCCTTTGTTGTATAAATCTCATTATTCAAAGTTTAAGCGAAAGTTATAGCTGCTTTTATTGTTGTAGTCTGTTCGCAACGTCGACCGACGTGACAAGCGGGGGCGGTGTAACACCAAACTCTAGGAAGCAATTAGTTTTGCATACAAATAAGATTAGTTCCCGTGTTCGGCCACGTCGGTTGCGGTTGTGGACAGATTATGTTATGACTCACAATGGGACAAAGTTTTGAAGTTAAACATAATTTATAGTAGTGTACATACACTACTGTACTGTGCTTATTATTTTCTCAAACGCTTGGCAAGTTAACATGTCAAAAGTTAAAAAGCCCTGGCTGACTACTTAGATTTTTGAATTTGATATTTTAACATTGTGAACTAGCGCATTTCGATCCATTTTTAACCTCCGGTGCAAAAAGGAGGGGTGTTATAAGTTTGACCACTATGTGTGTCTGTCTGTGGCACCGTAGCTCTTAAACGGGTGAACCGATTTGGATGCGGTTGTTTTTTATTTGACAGAAAGTTTTCTAGGGGTTTTTTTAGGTACCTAGGTACCTAGGTTTTATTGTGTCGGGGGTATTTAAATTTTAAATTTATAGTAATAAGAAATATCGTTCGATTTCCTCAAGATCCTAGTAAACCCTTGGTACTTTTCATAGACCTAGCTTTAAATATAACGAACAACAGACTACAGAATACAACAAACCCTTGTTATACCTACCTCAATGTTACATTCTCTAAGTATTCTGTAAATTCTCAGGTATTTGTAGTACAATTTATTAGAAACAGCATGTTTCTTCTAATACAACAGGAACTCTATTTATTCTGGGCTACATTCTTGCTTACCATATCTTTATTTACATTTAGGTAAATAGTGTGAGAATAATCCGCGTGTGATAAATACCCGTTCCCGTTGTGGTTGTGGTGCGGCTGTCACGCTGCGGCCGGATTGTTGTATTGTTTACGGAAATTCGGGATACATTTTAAACGGATATTGAATTATATTTAGCATTGAGCTTGGTTTATTTCAATATTAAAATAATCATTATTCGTATGAAAGATAAAACAGGTGTGTGACAGGATGAGAATAGCCGGGGTACCTACTCTCATCATGTCACACACCTGTTTTATCGTCCTCAATGGGATGCAGTTAGAGAGGCCTATGTCCAGCAGTGGACTGGGACAGGCTGATGGTGTTGCTATTAAATGCAGATCTTAACAATAAAGTGACAGATCAAACAATAAACGAAAACCACGTTTTTATCCGCCTTTTGAGGTTAAGTCAGCATTGCATGCAATTAAATGATTTTAGAATGCATTGTCATGGAGTTGTGAGCTACCCTAAAACTTTCAGCCGGTTAGCTAATCGGGAAATGCTCGAAATTTGAGTTGCAAGATTCCACCCGGAACGACCGACAGACAAACAAGAAAGTGACGTAATAAAAACGTGATAAAAAATAAAAATTGCAATTAATCATTCTTACTTAAGCCTTAGTTTGTTAGAGATAGCATTTAACTAGAAAACCTTAGAGTAATGTATACTCTATGTAGACAACATTAAAAATAAGCAAGGAGTTGTAGGTAGGTCAAGTAAATAATAATGATGGGTCCGAAGTCACTTAAAATTCGGTAACAAACAATATGTTATTAATCGAGTTGGCTAGCTTCTTAAATTCCACATCCAACCATGACGTCACGTTTAAGCGCGTAACTATGGTAACTAACTTTACTACCCACATTCCCGCTACTCGTCAGTTCGACCGCATCCGAACAGCGGTTAGTTTTCAACTAATTGCGAATTAAGGGTTAAACTTCGATTTGATCAATCAGTTCACACATCGAGAAATTCTTGAGGGTTAGAGTTGGGTTCGGATTGGATTTAATTAATGCAAACATGATAAAGTCCGCTAACGTTGAGGGGGGTGATGGCTGGTCCACAAGTCATACTCGTATACGGGTGCTGCTTGCGGGGACTGGTCTGGTCTGGTCACTCCTAACTGCTACTGTCATACCTACTTATATTTTATTTACACTTCTTTGTTACTGATACTATAATTAAGGGACATCTCACTCGCACTTCTTGTTAGAGATTCTGTTAATTCTAATTTATACCTAATTGTTCATTGTTATATTTTGAAATATTTTAAAAGAGCTGAAAAAAAGACTTCCCCGCAGTTTCTTGGTGCTATCATCAGCACTGGTAGAGACAGTTTTCGCATTTCTTTTCTGCACCCAGACTTCAATTTGAATATAGGAAAGAAATGGGTAAACATACTTACCTTTTTTTCAAAGTCATGTTAACTTAAGTTACAATTTTTTACAAATTTTATTTGTATCATGTGTTTATGACCTTTAAAAGTGCACTTTTGTGCCTATTTAATAAATGATAATTTATTTGACAGTAAAGTGAAGAATACTAAATTTCCACCACTTTACTGAGGCACAATGGAAGGGTTTGTCTCTTAGACGATGGCCCTAATCAAAGATTGAAGCATTAAAAAGGCATAATTTGATATTTAATTGATTCCCTGGCTGATAGTGTAAACCGTGATAAGCCAAAAAATAATCTGTTACCGTACTCCACTGCTACTACGTCGCACACCAGCTGATTTTTATATTAAAATTGGTTTTCCAGCAATAGAAGTTACTTACAATTAATAATTGATTTAATTTCATTTTTATATACCGTATTTAATCATTTAGTAAAACATTGATTTGGTTTTGTTAAAAATAGTAATTCTGCGTACTGGCAACTCTGAGTGCAAATTTGAAGTTTGATCTCTTGCTGAAAAATTTAAGACTGTGAAATTTATATATCTAATGGACTTTTTGGCGGGAAGTGAAAAGTGATACAGTTCGATTTTGTTTTATTTTCCAAACAAGTGTTATTTCGAGTGATCATGTGTAATATCGGTGGAATTTGTTCGTAAACGTGCACAAGTGTATGCAAATGAAACAAAATTGAGATGACATTGCTTTTTATGTTCTCCCAAAAGTCCATGGAAAGCTTGAATAAAGTTCCACAACTTTATTGAAGCATTAGGAGAGGGTCCGGCTTGCTGCTGATGACCCTCATTCTTAACAAAAGTATAATAAATGGAATATTAAACTATCAAATAAAAACTACGTAAGACATGGCGGTATGGTCCTAGAGACTTTAGCCTGCCTTAACGGGCGAACTTAAAAATTTAATATCTAATTTTAATCCGATCGAGTCTTTACGAAAAATCATTGTTTAACTATAAGTAAATAAGCTATACACGCTAAAGTTATATTGAACGAGTTGTTATTTTTCGGTATCCTAAACCAATATTACAATCACAAAATTTGTATTGCGAGCAGACACGACAGTTCTTTAAATCTAATAACATTTTCCAACATGTTTATAATATACCTTGGCTAGAAAATTATTACTTAAAATGTCTAGAAAGAATTTATATTTAAGGTGATACATCTGTAAACTTTAAAATGGACCCTCGTCGGAGCTGACATGCACTCCGATTATCATTTATTCACGGCAACATCTTTCACTTCGCGAGTTTATTTATAAAAGTGTATTTTCGCCGTCTAAACACTGACAGACAGACGGACTGACAGACTGACATCACAGTAAATTGATTAGTGGTTTGAGATGGGCTTAAAAAGGTTACCTACCTTACTTTTTACTGTAGTATTAGCTCAAGAGACAAAGTAAAAAGATAAATTAGTATTGAAAAGTTTAGATTACTAAAACCAGCCGAAAAGCTAATTAAGGGTTCCATGGCCGCCATATTGGTTTCCGTTAAGTTTGAAAACGCGATTTTACAATGACTTTCACCATTTTGAATTTATATGGCGTCATTAAAGCCTAAGAAACTAGACAATAAATATGTTCACTGGTCTTCAATCAATAAATCTGGCGTCTAACGTATGCATTTAGTAGGGTTCACGTTGATCTACCTGCACCGGATCGGCGTGCGTTAGCAGCGAGTGCTGATGTTCGACTAATAATATTGCACGAATGCGTTAGAGGAAGACACAAGATGAAGATGAAAGCGCACGAGTGTGGACATCCTATAATAATTATGGTGGTGGTTTCCAAATACAAATCGCTTAGAGTAAACAATCTTTTTTATGTTACTGAATGATGAGATGAGCAAGTCGTTCGCCTGATGGTAAGCGCCACTTCTGCTCATAACAATTGCAGTGCCATCCAGAACTTTTAATACCATAAAAGCATTGCGTAGCACTGCGTTGCGCTCATCTACCCAAGAGAGCAGTAGTGCGCAAGCATTATGAGAACATCAGAATGCTTGCGCACTATTTGCTTGCTTTGCTTGGCGGCAGAATAATTGTCAAAGCTGTGGTACCTACCCAGACGGCCTCACGTATACGAAAGACCTACCATCTGTCACAAAGGTGCTTACATATTATACAAATATAGGTATACTAGCGACCCGCCCCGGCTTCGCACGGTTATTATACATATATACCTTCCTCTTCAATCACTCTAACTACATATTAATAAAAACCGCATCAAAATCCGTTGCGTAGTTGTAAAGATTTAAGCATACATAGGGATATAGGGACACAGAAAGCGACTTTGTTTTATACTATGTAGTGATTCTACATAGGCTGTGGTATCCGTATTCTCTTCGAGTTAATCAGTCCACATATTTAGTCTCATATATAACTTAATACAACTTGAGTTACGGATCAAATGTTGCATGTAAGGACGTCACAGTACAAGTGTATCAATCAAGTGCATTTCCCGCCAAAATGCTGACAGTCAATCGGAAACCGAGTGGGAGTGCCGGAATCCAATATCCTCTCCGCAGTCGAGCTTCGTAAAGGTTAAAGTCGTCTAGAGATGAAGATTCCGGTCACTATCCGGCTTCCAGTCTTGCAGGTTCGAAAAAATAAAAGAAAGAAAATATACATTAATTCTGGACTATTTGTTCAAGTTTCAAGTATAAATTCATCGGTAGATAATAAAATAGGAAAATTCTATGTTTGTGTAAAGGACCCAGTCACCGTCATCTGCAACACTAGGCTTTAGGTACTACTAGTCATTCCCCGCGGTTTCACTCGCGTGGCGTTTTACAGTGATAAAAAGTTTTCTATGTGTTAATCTAGCATAAGTATAAACTATCTACATGCCAAATTTCATCCAAATCTGTTCAGCCGTTGCAGCCTGAAAGGGGAAAAGACTTTACACACAAAGTTTCTCAAGAGGGGCCACTTTCGACGTTAAAAATATATGGCAGTGGATTATCTATTTGTTTTTTTACCTAAGAATATATGTTCATGCCCTTAAACGAAGAAAAAACGGCGATCTCCTCGTCGCCAAATTAAGAAGTCAAGCACTCAAATGTATGCCGGCCACACATTTACATCTAGCTATGCCGATCGGCCGTCACATCGAACATCCGTTCACTCGAACAAACATAACGCCACCACCATTGCTATGCTTCAGTTGTTGCTTGGCGAGATTCCGTCCACCTTTTTTATTCGTTCCAGTTCCGGCCATTTATTTACCGGCATTCGGCCAAACTGCTCTCCGCTACATTCCTCGGAAGCTCTATTAAACTATAGTTATCTACCAAAGTTCGGAGAAAGAAATATTACACCGGTTTGTGTAGATTTCTATCGCGATAAAAAGTTTGATTTAATGCTGAAGTTAGCCCGAGTTAGTTATCCGATATTAAGGATTTATTAAACCTAGGTTTGATTATTTAAATATTTTAGAAGTAATTACTTTTAGATTAGATTTAAATTGCACCTGATTTAGACGTTCGTTGGCAGGATTACTTAATACCTTTTTTTATTACTTTTTCATTCGTCCTACTTATTATCTACTGCACACTATCATCTTTAAAATGTTGTTTTCCTTACCCTATCGGTTGTCTGGAAGAGATCGCTGCTTAGCGACAAGACCGCCTAGTGTACTTATAGGAAATTATGTATTACCAACTGTAATTATGTTTTCTTTTTTTAAGTGCAATAAAGTGTTATCTCTCTATCTACTTTCGTCACCAGGCCCTTTGAATCAGGTAATTAATATATCAATGGAATCTCTCAAATCAGCACAACGTACGGCCAAATTGTCTTCTAAATCGAACCTAGTCCCTAAAATTTGAGCAGCAGTATTCTATATCTACTCTTGTTCGTTAAGGTCATCAGAGAAATTCTACTAAAGACTCCACCTCACCGCACAACTTTTTACGATTGCTCCTTTACTGTAGAAACTGTTCGATTGTGGAACGCGTTACCTACTGAGATTAAACGAGCACCGTCCCTGGATACTTTTAAACAACGAGTAAAGGTCTTATACTATTCGCAATAGCTAATATTCATCTTTATCGGGTTATTGTAATATTATTTCATCATCATCATCAGCCCATTACGTTTCCACTGCTGGGACTCGGGCCTTCCCTCGTAGAGAGAGTATGGGCCGTCATCCACCACGCTGGCCCAGTGCGGGTTGGTGGATGTCACATGTCCTTGAATTTTTGTGATTAATTCTTGAACATGCCGGTTTCCTCACGATGTTTTCCTTCACCGTTTTTAGAGCGAGTGCTAATTCCGCACATAACTTAAGAAAGTCAGTGGTGTGGGGCCAGCGGGGATCGAACTCAGGTGCGTCTGATCGAAAGTCGCACGTGCTCCCACTGAGCCACACTCGCTCCAAATCCGCACTCGCTCGCTAATATTATTTATTTTAATGTAAATATATGTTTAGGTATTTTTTTTTATGTATTTAGATTATTTACTATGTAATTGGTGTGTATTTTATGTAATTGGTTTATGTATGTGTATTAAGAAATTGAAAGCCACAGTTCATTTATTTTTGTTTTATTCCCCTCCCTGCACGGTTATCTGAAAGAGATCGCTTTTAGCGATAATTATCTGTGTGTGTATATAAAGAGTTATTTCATTTTCATTTCATCAAGACGTGGCGTCGTCGCCAACGGGACGATATTGCAAAGACGCAGGCAACGCAGATTTAAGATATGATAAGATATTTATTTTCAAAACACGAAAATTACAATGGAAGCTTAAAGTTATAAATAAACATAGTTACAATATATCTATAACAAAATTAAATTTCCAATGGGTTAGAACGGCAGCTCCACACTAGGCCCTAGGCCCGTGTCGTGGAACCCTTAATATACGATTACAAATTTGTACACATTAGTATCGGAAGCGTCCTAATTGAGGTCTACGTTAAAATTATATGTAAAATGAAATAAAATATGTGCCCGATGTATGAGAGTGTGTGAGGGTGTGTGAGGGTGAGTGTGATGATGTGTGTGAGGGTTTAAGTTCTTTTTAATAGGTACATATTTAAAATATGTACCTATCATCTCGACGTCAGCAAAACTTCACCAATATGTCACCCATGTTCATTCAGTTTCTTGTCGAACAACTTCTCGTGACTTTAAACATACTGTATTACTCGTTGTAGGTCTCTCATATGCGGAGGCCGTCTGGGTAGGTACCACAGCTTTGCTAGTTATTCTGCCGCCAAGCAGTAGTGCGCAAGCATTACAGTATTCCGGTTTGAAGGGCATTGTAGCTAGTGAAATTACTCGGCATTATGAGACTTAACAACTAATTGTCTTAGGGTGATGAGCGCAATGCAGTGCTACGGCGTGCTTTTATTAAAAGTTCTGGGTGGCACTGCAATTGTAATGGGCAGGCGTGGTGCTTACCATCAGGCGATCGACTTGTTCGTCTTATCACTCAGTTATATTAAAAAAATTCAATTTTGATACATTTATACTTAGGAGTACTATACAGGTAGGTAGCTAATTACAATTATTATTATTATTATTATTTCGAGCCTACAATGTCCCACTGCAGGGCAAAGGCCTCCCTTTCATTCTTCCACGTTTCACGGCTCTTTGCTATTGTCGTCCAGTCTTTCATGAAGGAGTCCAGGTCATCACGCCATCTCCGTCGAGGCCTGCCGCGGGGCCGTCGGCCGTTGTTAGGGGACCACTCTGTTGTTACTTTTGCCCAAAGTTCGTTCGGCATGCGGCAAATGTGTCCAGCCCAGTCCCACTTCAAGCCGGCAGCTTTTTGGGTGACGTCTATAATTTGAGTTTGGGAGCGCAGTGTGGTGTTTTTAATGCGGTCCGTAAGTTTGACTCCGAGGATACTGCGCTCCATTGCTCGTTGGCAAACCTCGAGTGCGGACCTCTGCTGAGCAGTCAAAGACCAGGTTTGGGCGCCGTATGTGAGGATGGGTAGTATACACATGTCCATGAGTCTTCGCTTAAGGGAAATAGGAAGCTTCCCTTTCATAAGCTGCTTCATGGACCAATAGCTCCTCCAGGCGTTTTCGGTGCGTCTAGCAATTTCTTTGTCCTGTCTCGCCTGGAAGGAGACTAGTTGGCCCAAATAAATGTACTCATGGACATACTCTACCACCACATCGCTCACTTCCACTTTGCGTTTAACGCTATTAGTCATGAGTTTAGTCTTTGACATATTCATTCGAAGTCCGACCTCGAGGCTTGCCATGCTTAGATCTTCTAGCATGTGTCCCATCTCAGTTGCTGAGGAAGAAAAGAGGACGATGTCGTCGGCAAAACGAAGGTTGGTTAGTCTTCGTTCACCGACAACGATGCCCTTCTCTTCCCAGCCTGCTGCCAGCTTTCGGAAGACTTCTTCCAACACTGCAGTAAACAATTTTGGAGACAAGGGGTCGCCCTGTTTAACTCCTTTCTGAATTAGGAAAGACTGTCCTGTGGATTGTAATTTTATTGCTGCGGTACTATTGTTGTAAATGTTTTGCAATAAATGGATATAAGTTGGGTCAATTTGTTGATTTTGTAATGAGTCAAAGATTGAGGTATGTGTTATGCTATCAAAAGCTTTTGAATAATCCACAAACGCAAGATAGAGAGGAAACTTAAATTCAGTATGTTTTTCTATTATTTGATTCAGTGATTGCAAATGGTCTGTTGTAGAAAGGCCTCGTCGAAAACCTGCCTGTTCTGGGGGTTGGTGAGTATCGAGCTTTCCCGATATTCTACTTTCTATCACTTTTATGAAGGTTTTATACAGGTGCGACACAAGGCTAATAGGTCTGTAATTACCGATGTCTGTTTTATCACCTTTTTTGTGAAGAAGTATTATATTGGAATGACAAAAATGTTTAGGAAGTTGGCCTGATTCTAAGATAAAGTTAAACAAGTTTGTGATATGTGAAAGAAGAATCGGTTCCCCCATTTTAAGAGATTCTGTGGTGACTCCATCATCACCAGGACTTCTGTGGTACTTCATGTTGCGCAACGCACAATGAACCTCGTAGCCGGTTATTGGCGAAACATTTTTGGAACATGAGTATGCAGTGGTGGTTTGTGAAGGGACTGAATTTTCAGAGTAAAGCTTTTTATAGAAATCTGTAGAAATTTGAAGGACTTTATCCCTATCGCCTTGCTTCACACCTGTGCTATCTTTTAAGCAAACTATGCCAGATTTACTTATTTCCATGCCTTGTTTGGCTATTTTTAATGAAATGGAGTTTTCAAGAGCACTTTTAACAAGATCAACGTTACGGTTTCTTAAATCTCTGCGAATTGCACGTTTTACGAATTTATCTTTAATTTTGTATTCTGTGGTATAATAAGTAAGTTTTGCCCTTTCCTCTATTAGTTTTTTCGTGTTATCGCTTAATTTTCTTTCCTTATTTTTAACAGATTTTATTTTTTGAGATGCTTTTTTAATGCTTTCTATAATATTGTTATACTGGACATCAACGTCTTCAGATTCTGTGTTTAAAAGATCGAAACTGTTTTTTAATTCAACTGTGAATTTAGCTTTATTGGCTATGAGCGTGGTCTTATCTAATCTTTTTATAGTTTTCTTGATCACTTGCAGTCGATGAATTTTGAAATTAAGGGTTATTTTAGTGCGCAATGGTCGATGGTCAGAGCTAAATTTAAATTTGTTAAGAGCCTCTACGTTCTGTACTATTTGTTTGCTGGAGGAAAGGCTGAAGTCAATTTCATTTTTAGTTTTATTATCCGCAGAAATCCATGTCCATCGACGGTGTGGTTTTTTGTAAAAATAGCTATTTGATACGCTGAGATTTTGACCAAATGTAAACTGCAATAGCCGCGTACCTCTTTCATTTCTCGATCCTAGTCCATGAGGTCCTAGTATGTTGTGGTTATCTAAATCTTGTCTTGCACCAACTTTAGCATTGAAATCACCCATCACCATCGTCCATGTACCTCTGTGCTCGTCACAGGCTTTGTTTAACAGATCGTAGAATGCCTCAACCTCCTCGTCGGGATGAGATGAGGTTGGTGCGTAAACTTGCACAACGGTAAGGGTCTTTTTGTTTGTTAAGCGAAATCTGAGAATTGCTATTCTATGAGAGTATGACATGAATTCCATGATGTTATTTTTCCATTTTTTGGCAACTAGGAAACCTACTCCGTGTTGGCTGCCAGCTGGTCCTGAATAAAAAAATATGGTTTCGTTCCTTTCAACGGTGTCCTCGCCTTCTCTTCTAACCTCTGATAAGCCTATTATATCCCAACGTACATCTTCCAAAGCGTTTTCTAATTCGACTAACCTTTCTTCTGTTCTAAGAGTACGTACGTTATAAGTAAAAGTATTGAGAGTTTCGGTATCCGTTTTACAAGCATTGGTCATTTGGCAGTTAAGAGAACCCGCCCGGGGATTATCTAGCCTCAAGAGACCAGGGAGTGTCTGCCCACTGCCATGGGCGTCGGCTCCACTGGAATCGCCGGGCACTCGAGGCTTATCTTTCGTGAAACGTTTCATGATTGGAAGGGGGTTAGACTTTTAACCCACCACGCTTGTCAAATGCGGGTTGGTGGGTTTGCAGTGAGCCGACTGACTAGGCTCGTGGGACGCCGCCGTTGGTACGCTAGGTACTCATCCGCCGCCACCCGAAACCGACATCCTGCACTAATGCCGATTGTTCTACTTTGGCCTCGTAAGGACGTTCGCGTCCATGAGCCCAAAGCAGCTTGGGGATTGCTGTTTGGTCGGGGACTGCCGTAGCAGCTAGCGGTGATATCTCACAGCCGATCCATTATCCGCCACCTATGGACCCCGGTAGTAGCCCACAGCAATAATTACAATATTCGGGGAAAACCCCACGCCTGCGGTAGGAATACCACAGAGTAAATAGGTATATAACGAAAACTTTAGACGTTGATGTGGGTACCTAATGATTCTTTTCTACCATTATATTCGGGGGAACTTGTGATTTATATGGACTCCAAAAGGGTTTGGAGGTGTAACTGTGTTTTATCATGCAATAACGTGTTGTTTACCTAAAACTGCCTCTCTAATAAAACAAGAACGTACACTATTATATAAATAGAAGATAAAAAACACTTTAATGCACTTAAAAAAAGGAATTATAATTGGTAATGCATAATGTCTTATAGGTACAATAGGCGGTCTATCGCTAAGCAGCGATATCTTCCAGAGAATCATTAGATAAGGAACTTTTTAAAGATGATGATGATGAATGATAGTCTTCTTCTTAGCGAGTCGATCCTTCGGTTTTATATTTTTTTGGACCAGTACTCCGCCACAAGCACAGCATTGTCCGTGGCATTGTACAAGTCCTCGAGTGTACAGGTGGCTGGACACGCAGGGCAAGACAAAAGGTGTGCCATAGTCTGGGGAGAGACACCGCGCTCGCATACACTATCCGAGCTGTAGCCCCCCCACCTGCGCATGTTTTCCTTGCTGCAGCCGACTTGGGATCGAAGTCTGTTTAAAGACTTCCATGTCGGCCAAGGCAGATTGTGTCCAGGGGGAGTTTTTCGGAAAGTGAAATTGGTGATGCTGTAGGGTATCTCTCCTGCCATAGGCGCGCCTTGGAGGCATCTTCATATATTAGTAACGGAAGGACATCTTTAATAAAGCTACGCCGACTTGGAGTCACGGGAATGTGGTGGAGCATGGGGTGCCAAGACGATAGTGTGCAGTAATAAGTATACAGGTGGATTGTTGGTGGTGGTTGGATTTTTGAGACTACTTTATTAAATTCCTTATACACAGGTACCGCTCTTAAACGTTTAACCACAATAGTTAAGTTAATTATGAAGCAGACGGTACAAAGCAGCATTAACGCTATATTTAATTAATTAATACACCTTTAATCATCGCTATTAGCCGTCAAAGGTGTAACCACTCATAGAGCCGTTATTAACCCACTGTTAATCGCGCATCACGTCGACGGTTTGGTTAAATAACCCATTGTCAGGTTATTGGTTTCGAGCGGTGACCATCTCTCTAGATATTTCCGGATTCCATGTTCCAACAATTTAAGAAACTTAAGAACGTGGTTTGGACACATTTTTAATAATAATTTAGCGTTCCGCACTCGCCTTGAAAAAACCACCGGATGTGGTGAACCGGGTGTGTGTGAACTATAGTTGGATTACTCCAATTTAAACGTGAGTGTCACCCGTAAATTATTATTAATAATTAAGAAACATAGTTCTTTGTTATTATATTTATATGCAGCATTAACGAATGCCAAGCGAAAAACCTCAAACAAGGTTTTACGGAAAGAAAATCAATTGGGCAGAGCACTTCCCACGCTGAGGGAAGATTGTGCGATGGAATTATACGAGCTAATTTCCACATTCTTTTGTACTATCGGACGACAAGACGCACGGAAACTCAGCATCCGTACATGGTTGACATTCTTCATGCCCGAACAAAGTGTTTCGCTTCGAGTTTTGTAATGCGAACAGCTAAGGAATGGAACACCTTACCAGCGTCTTCGTTTCCTGATTCTCATAATCTAGGTGTTTTTAAGTCAAGACTGGGTTAAATGCTTACCTAATCAGGAATTAAAAAACAACCAAGATTCAAGTGATCACAATATCCTAGAATAAGGTTGATATCATGGTCACAGTTTTCCCAAACGCGTAAACGTAAAGGTAACCCAAAGTGCGTGGGAACATCGCATGCCAGCGGGTGCCAGGGGGTGCCAGGGGGTGAAAGAGGGGTAATTAGTTTTGGGGGTTGAACGTTACGTTGCGAATCGATTGAGACGATTGAAGTCAGTATACGTCACCAGTCAGGCAGGCTAATGAGAAAAATGGGGAGCTTTAGCTAAAGATTACTTTCTATTTATAATCTTGGAAGGGTTCTCTTTGCGTCATAGGCATTAAGGTACAGTAAGTACTTTTTTAATAATAATAATACTCTAAGAGGCCTCTACGTGTTGGACTCATGTCCCCGCGCAAGCCTTCCAAAGGACCGGGTGTATAACCCGTGAGAAAGAGCGACATAATACTCATGGTTCTGGTTCTCATCCATTAAAAATCACTTCAATAGCCCAATCATAAGTAATTTCCATATCTGCAATAATAGTCCTCGCACTTATCGGGGGCTGTCTTTGATTGCATGTTCTTAATGATGCACTTAGAGACAGTCCCCGATACGTGTTGCCTATTACATAACTAAACTACATGCTCTAAGAGGCCTCTACGTGTTAGACTCATGTCCCCGCGCAAGCCTTCCAAAGGACCGGACGTATAAACCCATGAGAAAGAGTGACATAATAATAAATAAATAACGCCCAACGATCACATACATAGATCCTGGGCCTTAAACAAGATTGCCTGTATCTAGGAAACTAGGAACTACGAGGACCATGGTCCCACAACACCCAGACACGAAACAAATACATGCGCTCATTTTTTATGCACAAACATTTGTCCTGTCGCGGGAATTGAACCCGCAACCTCATTGGTGTATGAGATAACATATCGATAACATTTTTTTATTTAACTAAGTGGCGAGACGAACATTTCAACTGATGGTAAGCAATACGCCTGCCCGTACCAGTTGCAGCGCCATAGCCAGAACCTCTTTCTCAGAAGCGCTGCGCTCGTCAGAGTGAGACAAGCGACGACGTTCTCTTTAGCTTTTAAGTCTCATAATGCCCAGTAATTTCGCTTGAAACAGGCACTTCCCAAGGCGGAAACTACAAAAGTGAAACGCGTCATCATCGATTCAAAAGACACGAACCGACTTCAAGACTAAACTTATATTTATGTTTCTGTTATACTTTTCAAAAAGTGCTAAATCAATTTCGATAAAATATATATGGGACCACCTCTCACCTACCAAACAAAAAATCATCAAAATCAATACATAATTGGCGGAGTAATCGCGTAATAAACATACAAAAAAAAACATACCGTCGAATTGAGAGCCTCCTCCTTTTTCTGAAGTCCGTTGAAAAGACTAACATAATTTGGAAGATAATTGTGAGACTAATCAAAAAATAACACTTAATATTATTGAGCCTGCAAATGTTTTATCTCTATAAGTAGTTACCAGTGAAGCGGAAGATCGCTAGCAAGCAAATAATACGATGGAATAAGGTCTACCATAGAAAATACCTAGATAAAATTACACAGTATCGTTCCGGCCCACCATGTTTGCCCAGTCGACTGAAACTAAGCCGGGGGAAATTGCCATACATACTGGCTTTAGTTCTTTAGCTAGGAAAACTAAGCTACGGATGCTCCTTTAACAATACCCAAGATGAGGGTGTATCTTTAGTGTATCTCTGTGTGAGTGGGTTTATTTTGTGTCGCATCCTCTAAAGCTAAAAGCCTCCAGCGCTAAAATTAAGTATTTTTATATAAACTTACGCAAAAGTGACGGTTAGATTTTACTGGTAAAATTTACTGGTGGTAGGTTTCTCGTATGCGGGATGCTGTCTGGGTGGGTACCACTGCTTTGCCAGTTATTCTACCGCCAAGCAGTAGTCCGCGAGCATTACTGTGTTCCGGTTTGAAGGGCATTGTAGCCAGCGAAATTACTGGGCATTATGAGACTCAACAGTTAATTGTCTCAGGGTGACGAGCGCAGTGCAGCGCCGCGCAGGATTTTGCAAAACAAAGCTCTGATTGGTGCTGTTATTGTTATGGCTGGCGTATTGCTTACCATCAGGCAGACGACCAGCTCGTCTCGTTAGTCAGTAAAAAAAAGATAGTCGCGCAGAATACGGAAGTAGAATGATTCTCTAAAAATGAGTTAAGTTTAGAGATAGTGTGCGCGTCAGCGGACGTCGTAGAGCGAGTGTGGCTCAGTGGGAACACGTGTGACTTTCGATCCGACGCACCTGAGTTCGAATCCTGCTGGCCCCGCACTACTGACTTACTAAAGTTATGTGCAGATTCAACACTCGCTCTAAAAACGGTGAAGGAAAACATCGTGAGGAAACCGGCATGTCCAACAATCAATCATAAAAAAATCAAAGACATGTGACATCCACCAGCCCGCACTGGGCCAGCGTGGTGGATTGTGGCCCATACTCTCTCTATGAGAGAAGGCCCGTGTCCCAGCAGTGGGAACCTGATGGGCAGATGTGTGTGTGTGTGTGCGTGTGTGCGCGTCAGAATACGATGATACTGTGTTTGACACATCTAACTCTAATTTAGCGCAAATAAAGTTTAAATTCTGCAGCATAGAATTAGGGCCAGTATCTCTTGAAAGAGTGTATCTCTTTAGTAATATGTACTTAAACTACTACTTACTAGAAAGTTCCACACAAATCGACATTCAACAGCACGCGTCCCAAGCTAACAGATTCAACCCTTTTACCCTTCTTCAGATACTATTTATCCTCTGATATCACTACGCCATAAAATTTTCGTCTCAGACGTCTCCAGAAGATGGTACGGCGCCAACGTGTCTACACAAGTAGCATCCCAAACCAGGGGCCGTCCCATCCTCCAGGGAATGAGCGTCATACCGTCAGGCCTTTTGCCATCGTCCCGCACTAGGCCGTTCGGCTCCAGAATTGCAGACATATTGGCACTTCCAAAGGCCCGACGGATGACGTCGTTTAGGGCGTTGTGGCGAGCCATGCGGCCAGCGCTTCGACTGCATGACAGCCCGTGGTGACCGAGACGGTTAACCGGCTCACCACAAGCGGCGCACCGGTGAGGTACAACGCACGTTTATAATAAATAATGTTAAAGAAAGAAAACCCTAACAACAACCCTCTTTGTACGACACGTGTTTCGCCGTCTGCACGAGGCATCATCAGGTGTCGACTCGCCGAATGCTGGAACGAGAGAATTCTCTCGTTGCGATCTCACTTACCGATGCGATGTAAATTCGCAACGCGTAAACTAGAGATGTCATGCGATATAACATCATGGTGGCAGGATGACCATATACCAAGACATCTAGACACGTAATCACTACTTTCTTTGATATTGAATGCATTAGCGCATGTAAGGCATAAATCTTAAGATTTTTAATAATTAGATAAATGATATTCCTCCGCCAGAGATTTTTTTTTACACAATAGATTTATGTTTGGCCACTATCTCGCCTGATGTGAAGCGATAATGTGGCCTAAGATGGTGCACATAGATCTAGAGAGAGACGGCAGTCGAGCGGCTGCTCCGACCCGTCTCCCCGGTGGGTCACCAAACATCATCCCGAAACACGACTAGGTCACTTGACGGCATGGCTTTGTTCGGTGGATGGTAATACAACCACGGCCAGAGCTTACTACTCCAAACCTGCTGATTGAACCTGCATCTTAGGAATACCGTCCCAATGCCTTAGCCACTGAGTCGCCGAGTCAACGGCTCGAGCGACCAAATTTGATCAATGTGATTAACGACAGATGACGTAGAATCGTACCCGTAAGACGATAAAAGAAACTTGGTTGCTCGAGCAGTTAGTAGGCTCGGTGACCCAGTGGTTAAGGCGTCGGACGGTATTCCGAAGACGCAGGTTCGATCCCTGCCCGAGCAATATAACTTTTCTTCCTTATTATTTAAATCTTAATCATTACTATCTTTTCATTTATTGTAAAATATGTAGAATTCGCAGCCACTTTTTTAATCTTTGAGTAAATGTCTACCATAAAAGCTATTCTTTCTTGTACTGTAGTTCCATCTATTTATTATCTTTATTCCACTAATAACACTGGCGAAATTACTGGGCATTATGAGACTCAACAGCTAATTGTCTCAGGGTGACGAGTGCAGTACGGCGCCGCGCAGGATTTTGCAAAACAAAGTTCTGGGTGGTGCTATTATTGTTATGGGCTGGCGTATTGCTTACCATCAGGCAAACGACCAGCTCGTCTCGTCACTCAGATAAATAATAAAAAAAATAAATAATAACACGTAATAATACGTATTTCACATAAAATATATTCAGGGAAGCCGCATGAAAAGACTATAAAAAACGGCCAAGTGCGAGTCGGACTCGCACACGAAGGGTTCCGTACCATTATCTATAAAAACGGCGTTAAAAATCACGTTTGTTGTATGGGAGCCCCCCTTAAATATGGATTTTCTTCTGTTTTTTATCGTTTAAGTTTATATATTTGTTGTTATAGCGGCAACAGAAATACATCATCTGTGAAAATTTCAACTGTCACGGTTCATGAGATACAGCCTGGTGACAGACGGACAGCGGAGTCTTAATAATATAGAGTCCCGTTTTACCCTTTGGGTACAGAACCCTGAAAACAAGTGTATTCTAACAGGGTATGTACATGAATATACATCTAGGGACTGACGAGGAGTGGATAGAGTTATTAAGTTGTTTATATTAAAAAAAATATGCTAAACACAACACGGAGGCTGGCCGCGACGGCCTCTCAACCGTAGCTTTCTTTTTTATTTTTATTGCCCCTAAATAAAAGTAAATATGAAAATTATCGTGCGTTCATGAACTTGCGAAGCTATGAACGAATTTTTACAGCCTAGTTTTGAAGCGGGGTGGTAGTGACAGATAGCCAGACATCAGTATAAGACGAAACATTTTTTTTTATGTTTGATATTGAAGTAGAAAATAATATTTAAGACTATTCTTATGGGAAAGGATACTATACTGTTCGTAATTATATTTATTTATTTATATATTATACTTTTGGGTGGGCATTACAGTTTCGCCCATCCAAGGTTCAAAAAATACATATGCAATTAATTTCAAATTCAAATATTGTTAATTATCACCTAAAATTAACAATATTTGAATTTGAAATTACCTAAAAATTATATTAAATAAATATTACATAAGCTCGTGGACATATATATAGAAGACAAAGATGCTTGAATCATTCTTCTGCAAAGTAGCCCACTGGTACAAAAGAAACATAATATTGTACAAAAAATTCAACAAAATCTCTAAAAAAGATGCCCTTCTGTTTCTTGCCGTATCTTCTGAATAGTGGATATCGTAGTGATTATTTTCTATATGTGTAGAGTTTTTATTCGATACGGTGGCGGTGGTGGTAGAGTCATGGTGATATTTGCCGTTCATAGGTGCGTCTGTAAAGCCAAAACTGAATAAAGAGATATTTAAATGATTTATTTTAATTTTTAACCGAATCCAAAAGAGGAGTAGGTTCTCTATTCGATTGTATTTTTTTATGTTTGTTACCTCTGAGCTCTGTCACTTATGAACCGATTTGGAAAATTCTTTTTGCGTTGGGTTCAGTATAGCCACAGAATACTAAGGGACAGAAACATCACTCCGCAAAGAAATTTAAACAAAAAATTTGACTTCTGCTATGACGCAATAAAATTCAATTACCGCTGCATACTTACCAGTCATTAACCTACAGAGCGCCTCTCTTTCTATCGCATAGCTCTTATATCTTCTGACGCGGCACGTGTAACGACGCGCGACCCGCCGTCGGTGTCCGGCTATGTACTTATAGCGTTAGTTTTCTTTGCTTGTAGCTTCGTACCTACAGTGCGGAGTGCGCTAGGCCTGGTATAGCTACGAAGTGGTCCCTTATAAATTTCATCGATATTCGACCTTGGACTTCGAAGATACATTGAAATCGGTTTTTTGTTTGATAAAACGTATACTTGTAATTTTTTTATTTTTACATTCCTCGAAGTCCTGAAGACATTTTTAAAAACAAATTACACTTAAAAAACTCCAAGAAATCGCATTGATCGCGTACGTCCTTCGGTTAATAATCTCATACACACGTGTCCGACTTCCTCCACAATGGACAATGTATTCGCAGCACGCAGCCTAGACAAATGTTCCCTCGCGAAGTTATAAATTGTGTGAAATACCTAATGGAAACCCCGTGGGAATACGAAGGCTGGGTAAATTACAGACGCGCATTGACGTCCCCATATTAACCTTACTGTAAAAAGGTGGAATTCGTCCTGGGGGATGAATTGCTCGAATCTAAAATAGAAGATGTTTTGATGCAGATGTCGTGTATTAATGAAGGAATCGACGTGATTTCGAAGCAAGGAATCGCTAAGTTGTCATAGTGAGTTGGGGCCCAGAAGATGTTCAATTACTTTGAGATCTTGACAAGCAGATCACTGTATTGACAGAATATGATCAGGCCTGCGAACAAAATATCATATGCTAAACTTATTTTACCAATATTATAAATGCGAGAGTTTGTGAGGATGATGGATGGATGGATGGATGGATAGATGGATGGATGGATGGATAGATGGATGGATGGATAGATGGATGGATAGATGGATGGATCGATGGGTGGATGGATGGATGGATGGATGGATGGATGGATGGATGGATGGATGGATGGATGTATGGATGGATGAATGGATGGATGGATGGATGGATGGATGGATGGATGTATGGATGGATGGATGGATGGATGGATGGAGGTATGGGTGGATGGATGGATGTGTGGATGGATGTATGGATGGATGGATGGATGAATAGATAGATGTATGGATGGATAGATGTTTGTTACTGAATCACTCACGCAAATACTACTGAACGGGTTTAGATGAAATTTAGTATGTAGGTTGTTTAGGTCCTGGAGAACGACATAGACTACTTTTTATCCCGGGAAACCGCGGGTGAAATCGTGGGGCGCTGCTAGTAACCAGTATATGTAGTAACAATAAATTCGTATTGCCGATTCGCATATATGTGAAAAATATGACGAATACAAAGAATTTCCCTTATTATTAACCTACTGATATATCGCTCACTGCTTCGAGCCCATATGACACGCATGTACGCGTTTCTGCGGCTTTATTCCAATAAAAGTATAAATAATATTCTTAGAAAATATATCTCTTTAAAAGTGTGAAGTGGATCCTTAAAGGTAGGCAACGCACCAGTAATGCCCCGAGTGCTGCAGGTGTCCATAGGCGACGGTAACCGCCTACCATCCAGGCAAACCGTCTGCTTGTTTGTCTATTTATAGAAAAAATGCAACAAAAGACATTACCTACAATATCACGTGGATTATAGCATAATTGCCTACAGTAAACCTACCGGTAAGTTGAAGCACCGTACTTGAATAATCGTGCAGGGTCAGACGAGGCAAATATATTTATAAAAATTGTTTAATTAAAACAGTATAAATTTAATCTCCACATAATACTGGCCGGGTACTTGGTGAAATCGGTATTTTTAATATGTTTTTAATAAAATTATGGAGTTAGGTTTTTACTGGTGGTAGGTTTCTCGTATGAGAGAAGCCGTCATCTGGGTGGATGGCACCGCTGGACCCATTCAAAATAGAGACCAATTTAAGAATTTTAAGTCTAGTAAAATTTCCCTCACGTAGTTCTCAACAAGTTACTTATATTTTGTGGAGTATTATCTCTTTATGGAAAAGCTCTGTATAATGTTTAGAGAAACAAAAAGGGAAATAAGTAGTGGAAGTAACTTTGAAGAAGGGTAGAAAGGGTATGGCTGAATGTATGTTGGCTCGGGACGCGCGTGATGTTGAATATGCATCGATTGTTGGAACTTCGTAGGGTACTTGGCACTTGAGGGAAACAGTGAATATCTAGTTCAACAGTTTATAGAGAGGTATTTATTTCACCCGCGAATTTAAAATTGCCCTTTATGACATTCATCAGGCGAACGACTTGCTCGTCACATGATTCAGATACATTATAAATATCTTCAAACTTAATCCTGTAACTCTGAAACAATCCTATGTCTACTGATCAAATGCCGCGTCCTGAAATTCCTGAAATTAGTTTATGTGTACCCGAAAGTCACGTTAACTCGAGTTCGTCATATAGTTTAATCTGTATTAGGACGCGATTGGTGTGACAAGCGTTTTGCGTACATTTCTGCGGGCATGATTCATCATCCATGATCATATTATTCGATCTGTTGGGCATTTGCTTACCAAAGTTTTATTTAAATGGTTCCTATATCTTTGATGTGATGAAGTTGTAGAGATAGTGGAAAAACATTGGACGAGACAGGCACTGGACAGGCAGGAATGGATGAGAATGTTACGTTTATACAATAGCGATCTACATTTAGGTGTTAGTGCTACACATGCTTACCGTCCCGCACAACGCTATGCAAAACGCTCTCACCAACGCATAACCTTAACATTAACATAACGTCATTAAGCTTCGCGAGTTCCAGCAGAACAGCGAGTGAAATATCTCATTACCTTCTCATTAAGAAGTGAACTAATAGGATTCTCTCATCAGGAAGGATTTTAACTGTAATTACGTAGAACTATTATGTATTCTGTGCTATGACTATTTACTCGTGGTAGGTCTCTCGTATGCGAGATACTGCAGCTTTACCAGTTATTCTGCCGCCAAGCAGTAGTGCGCAAGCATTACAGGTTTGAAGAGCATCGTAGCCAGCGAAGTTTCTGGGCATATGAGACTAAATTTTGGGTGTCTCGGGGTGATAAAATAAAAAAAAAATATAAAGCACGCAGTGCTTTTTATCGTACTTATTAAAAGTTCGGGGTAACACTGCAATTGTTACGGGCAGGCGTGGCGCTTACCACCAGACGAAAGACTTGCTCGTCTTATCACTCGGTACCATAATAATAATACCAAAAACATGAACAATGTCAATAAAATAAACTACAATATTGATACAAAACAATAGGAACATTCTAAATGCCTACATAAACATATACTAGGTACACATTATAGAAAAAAGAAAGAAAATGAATTTTTATTGCCAATAACTTAATATACCTCCGCTAGACCGCACTTCAAATCATTAGGTATCCTCACACTCCCTTCCACAGTGATATTGCAAGTAGCTGTTTTTGTAAGGTCAAATGTGAGATCATTCGGGAAAATAGGCGAATCCCATCCTCATACCTGTACGTACCCATCGGAAAGGCAAACTTGCCACCGTGACACGCTCTCTCGCCAAGTCTGACAAGTTCACGCATGTCATGGGGCCGAGGGTCTACAATAAGCTTCCCGATGAATTAAAAGAAGCATCAAGTATGAGAGTGTTTAAGTTGAAATTAAAACGTTGGCTTATCAACCAAACTTTCTACAGCTTCGCAGAATTTCTAGGGACTAGATAGAACTTGACATTTTTTATTATTTATCTTACTTAATTAAACCTATGATCTATTTTTAACTGATGACATTAAATTGCAACTTATTGTGTAATATGGTACAAAGTGGTACGAATAACTGGACTATTGTTTTTTTATTATAGAGCGAGTGTGGCTCAGCGGTATCTCTTGCGCCTTTCGATCCGACGCACTTGGGTTCGAATCCCGACTCGGTCCTGCACCAATGACTTATAGTTAAGTGCAGATTTTGCACGCTCGCTCTAAAACGGTGAAGGAAAACATGATGAAACCCGCTTACGCGCTTTGGAGTGGTAGGCTCTGGCCGTGGTTGTAATACCACCCACCGAACAAAGCCATGCCTTCAAGCGACCTAGTCGTGTTTCGGGATGATGTTCGGTGAACCTTCAATAAACTAAAGATTCGATAAAGAGTTCGGGGAGGCGGGTCTGAGCAGCCGCTCAACTGCCGTCTCTCTCTAGATCTATGTGCTCCATCTTAGGCCACATCATCGCTTCACATCAGGCGAGATATTGGCCAAACATAGATCTATTAGACGTAAAAAAAAAACATATTTTTATATGAATAAATTACTATGACTACTATGACTATAACTACAATATTTATATACTATTATGATTTGGCAATAAGGGGTAGTAATTACACATTATATTATAAGCATAAATAAATATTTACTTAAAATAGATACATACATATATACATAGGTTATATCCTAGATTAATACAAACGCTACTTTTTACCCAGGGAAACCGTGGTTGAAACCGCGGGGCGCATCTAGTAGTCCTTTAAAACCTTTGGCGAATAAATGCACGTATGTTTTTACGAATAGACTCGATAAATTTAATACAAACATGGGTTATTTTTATTAAAAAATAAGGTTTGGGTGGGCTTTGTTTATATTCGATCATGACGACTTCTTCATCGTTACTTTCGAAATGCAAAATGCTGTCGTGCATATAAAAAAAATATTGTCAGTAATATATATTCTTAGGCATTACCCCATCCACCCGAAGGTTTTCTGTAAGAGATTGCTTCAAGCTACAAAACCGCCAATTTTATAACTTTAGATTAGTTTGTTTTCTTAATGTTTTATGTATGTAGTGTACATTAAAAAGTATTGTTATTCTATTTTTTTTTAACGTTATTGGCTTGAGTTTGACCACTATCTCACCTGTTGGTAAGCGACGATGCGGTCGACGATGTAGCACGCTTGCCAAGATCGTACCTGTTCAATCGAGATTTGAAGATTCCTAGTTTGTAAGTATTGGGAAAGATTGACTCCGGCAAGGAATTCCACTCGTTAGGAGTGCGCATAATGAAAGTGGAAGCGAAACGCTTAGTACGCGCAGGAGAAATGTCCACCATATAACGGTGGCGGGTTGCCGTTCGTCTCGTAGTCCGATGATGAAACGTGGACGGGGGAATTAATTGGTGTAATTCCGCCGCACACTCGCCGAAATGTATCCGATAAAAGACCGATAGACTGGCTATTTTGCGACGATGTTCAAGGCTGTGGATTCTATAAGTAGAACGACGTACAGCTGATGGTAATCACCAAGCCCACCATTAAATTGCAGTAGCAAAGAAATAACCCACTACAAAAAACATTGGAATATTCAGGAAATTTAAAATCTATGGCTAAATGTTGAATCACTATTTCGCTAATATAACTCGTTCATTTCCAATCAGCTCATTGCAGTTTCTCTTTGATACACAATTTATGACATTTTAATATACCATAAGAAGCTTTTTGCTTGTTTTTACGTAGTATATACCTACTTATAAATTATTATGATTCACTTTACGAGCACGAGAAGTTCATTCATTCATTCATCAGCCCATCACGTTCCCACTGCTGGGACACGGGCTTTCTCTCATAAAGAAGTGCGGGTTGGTGGATGTCACATATCCTTGACTTTTGTGATAAATTCTTGGACATGCCGGAAGCACGAGAAGTATAAAGTATAATGTGACCAACCCTGGGTTCGGATTTTTAGACCACCCAAAGGCTTCCAATATGACCTAACGACTGATGTGCAAACAGAACGGCTTAACACTCCGAAAGTTGCTTAACCTACAAGATCCTTTACGAACGGCTAGGCGAGCTACGCTACGAGCGCTACGTGACGATTATTAACGTAGATGTACCTGTAGACGTGCGCTAATCATGTCCTGGAGCGGACCGGACATGGAACGATTCCTTTCTCTCTCGGAACCATGTTCAGGAAACATGTTCGCGGAACTGTCTTGTTCCGCCAATCCAAATGTTTCAATTCGGTTCATGTTAATGTTCATGTGTTTAGAACCGCTATGACTGTATTATTTACATATTTTCTCGTCTTAATAAGAACGTGTATGGTGGGAGAAAGTTATAATTTAACAGTTGCATTATAACCAAAACTGTTAGTTGATTTACCTTCATACTTATCAGGCTTAGGACTGTCAACCAAGCTGACAAACATGATACTTATTTTTCAATCTAGTACTAACTTTAACTCGTAGTACGTAAGCCACATTATTTATTCTAATAACATTACAAGAGTCTTTAGGATAGAGAGAGAACTCGGATCGGTTCGTGAATCATCGCCGTCGGTCATAGTCGGTCGGTGCGGTGAGGTATACATGTGCGTTCCTCAGTTCCGCACGGATTAAGACATACGAACGCGGATTGCACCGATATCGTTCCAGTGGAGGAAATAGTTCCTGGAACTGTTATGGTCCGGAACGACACACCTCTAGTAACCTGCAAATATGTATGTTAGTCTCAAACACTATTTATAGTACAGAATCACATTTTAATCAAAAAGCAACATAACATAAAAGTCTAAACAAGCGCGCGCGCCGATCGCCCTGTAGAAGTGATGCACCCGCCCGACTCCGTGGCGCCGTCGTCGCTCCGCCCGCTCCCCGCGTACCACCGCTATGTAGTCGCGCTTAACATGTATTTTTCAAATTACCAGAAACTAAGCTTTGTTAATTCATTCCCGGGTTTAAACAGGATGAATATCAAACAATTATACTGAAAACGTTACTCATACCCGCTAGGTTGAGGCCAATATTTGAAAAATATATGAAAGCTTTTATTTTTAATAAAACGTAACCATTATTTATTAATCCTATGTAAAGATTAAGTACGCTTACGAGCCTATGTTTCTCGAGGTCATAAGCGATTTCATGTTTAGACATATCTGTTACACTAATTGTTAAAATTTCGATGGTAATTATTGATATTTTTAACAATTTACAAACTTCAGAAATTTAGAAACTCAAACAAGATTTTCCGGAAAGAAAAAATACGACCACCGCTTGGGAATTGAACCCGCATCTCATCTTCTTTTTAATCTTTTTCTTACCGAGAAATCTTGTTTGAGTTTTTCGCTTGGCATTCGTTAATGCTTTTACTCAGAACTTTAGAAAGTTGAGCGGAAACGCGGAGGCCAATTTATGAGGTATAAGGATGTGCTTAATAGACACATGAAAAGGTGTGAAATCGTGTCTACCAAGTTGGAAGCCTTCGTCGAAAATCGTTTGGAATGGAGGCGATCAGTGCAGCAAAATGTATACACATTTGAAAACAAGCGAAGGAGAGACCTTGATGCGAAACGAGACCACCTCAAAAGTAAACCTCCTTCAAACATAGTTTATAATTACGTGAACGGTGTCCTCACATGTAGCACATGTAATCGTACGTTTACAGCTAAAATTGGATACGTCAGTCATGTGAGGATGCACCAAACACGTACAGTAACTTAAGTCAGTCGCCGTAGCCAAAAACGGCTAGGAATGCATCATCATCATCAAGTATGATAAGAATATAGAGAAAGTTAGTATACCTAGTTCATAGAATAACTGACAAACGGTGGTATACCAACCCAGACGGCCTTTTGCACACAAGATACCTTCCTAGTCGAGATTCAACGTCTAACTATTATAATGTGTACCTATGTACTATTTGTTTCTCATACCGTTTCCCATCATGATCATTATCATCATCAGCCCATTACGTTTCCACTGCGACACGGGTATTCTCTCTCGGAGAGAGTGAGGGGCCTAATCCACCACGCTGGCCCAGTGCGGGCTGGTGGATTTCACATGTCCTTTAACTTCGTGATTCTTGGACATGTCGGATTCTTTAGAATCAGAATCATGCGTTTGAAATGAGCATGCGTTTGACGACATCTCGCCTGCTGGGAAGCGAAGAAGCGCCTTAAGTTGGAGCACGCTTGCCCATAAGATGCCTATTCACTTTAGACTTAAAGAGACACGTGTTTTAGCTATTTGGAAACAAAGACGCTGGTAGAGCATTCCACTCCTTAGCAATCCGCATGATGAAGGAATCTGCGCTATGTCGGTCACTTTAGTTCTCTGTCGGATCACCTCATTGCGGATCCGATCTTTCAGAGAAACTTCGAGTATAGCTCTCTCCATAGCTCTAAGCGGATTAGTCTTATTGTGAGTGTCCACGTCTTGGCTCCGTAACTCGGACTGTAAGGCTGTTGGTTCCCAACCTGTGATAGTTTGATCGACACAATACTCCGTGCCACTGAACCGGCCCAGCACGGCCGAGTGCACACGCGTTGAACCGCGTAATACCGACGGGCTGAAAGCCGCCAAAAAATGCAACGAGCATTTTTCAGCTTCTCCCACGTTGCCAGTGACAGGACCATTTTAGAAATACTGTTGCTGCCAAACTTTCAGACTAAAAGCTATTCGAGTTGGGAAATAGATTTTTTTTACTTAAAAAAATGAAATGGCTTGTTTTCGCACATTTTTGCGAAAACATGTTTATAATAAATGTCTCTTCATTAGCCCCTTATTCTTGCTGATGGTACGCGCATCTTTTTTAGAAAGAAAGTTAAAATCAGTAAAAGAAAAATACAGTTCAGGAGCTGACATAATTTTACTTTTAAACAGTAGGTATAAAATATTAAAACTCTTTATTAAACTCTTTATTTCAGGCAATATTAAAGTACAACAAAGTAAAATTAACAGAGGCCCACAGAATATATACCTTACAGACTAACATACATACAAAAATATAACATTATATTTAATAAACCACACACACTACTTCACAGGGTTCAAACATTTCGCTCTTTCCCTGTATCTCCGGTATATTGTTGTAGTTATAATAGCCATTAATATGGCATTTAGGTACTGGTGCACTTATTTATGTTTAACTTCACTCACATCTAAGTACTTCTGGTTTAACTATGGTCCTATTTGTATAGCATTTATATGTATGTTTTATACCGTTTTGTAAAGCTGTTGATTGCTTTAATAAATAAATAATGAAAATGCTAAAATATATTATGAGATTTTTTTGCTGATCATCTACAGATATCTTTATTTTTTATTTTTTATTGTTTTGGAAGGGGTTTGGTGCACATAGGGTGGTCCCTATGTGCACCAAACCCCTTCTGTCACCCCATCTGCCGATAACATCATCTGACATCTCTAAATTAAAAAGCGCAATCATTTTATTATTAAAAAAAATATTAGGTATATTTATATATCTTGATAATATACATATTACTATTTATATATACCATATGTATTATTAATTATATACATGTTATTTGTTTTATATATATTTTATATATCAACTTTAGTTTAAATATATTGTTAGACTACATACCTACGTACTTATGTCTGCACACTATCGTCTATAAGATATTGTCTCTCTATAGCATACGGTTGTCTGGAAGAGATCGCTGTTTAGCGATGAGACCGCCTACTGTACTTATCATAAGAAAGTATGTTAAAAAAAAAATCCTTCTTAAATGCAATAAAGTGTTTTCTATTCTATAATTTACAAAATTCATACATGAAAATTAAATGAAACATTGTAAAAAAATACCGTGTCTAGCTATGAACTGAGTCACAAAAATGTATTGTAAAAAGCTAGCAACCCAGTAGCCGTTTGGTCTGGCCTTTTCCTCTTATATTTTGTTTAAACACCGGCGGCGGCGTTTCCAAATAAAAGCCAACTGAAGCGAGAAATTTTTGTTCGTTTATGTACAGCAACCTTGTTAACGAAATCATGGATTTTTGCTAGAAATACTTCGTTGGTGAACTCGACACCTTGCACTGAATTCGAAGGTAAAAATGAATGTAAATTTCTATTTATTGGCATAGCAATTAAGATAGTACTGCACGTTTTCCTTTGTTTTCAACAATCGTCAATACAATCATTTAATGTATTGTTAGTATGAACTCGACACTATTTGAACTGAATTCGAAAGTGAAAATGAATGTA
The DNA here is from genome assembly GCA_951640565.1 of Petrophora chlorosata. NCBI lineage: Eukaryota > Metazoa > Arthropoda > Insecta > Lepidoptera > Geometridae > Petrophora > Petrophora chlorosata. The sequence goes on from OX621197.1 coordinate 16,806,862, forward strand.
AATTTCTTTATGCATTTGTTTGGCATAGCAATTCCTGTGTTTTAGTTGTCTTCTTTCTTTTCTTTTCTCTTCTTCTCTTTCAGTTGACCATCATGAACACGGAACACGTAAACAGTTTGTAACACGAGATTTCTGTAATTTCACTTTATTATGATGAAAAAATAGTACCACCAGGCAATTCCTAAGCCCTCGCAGAGTTCCAAAAAGATATTTATTCCAATCTGGAGCCTTTTCTTAACTAAAAGTTAGGTTTATTAGTACGTATGTTTAGCCACTGTCTCGGCTGATGACGACGTGGACAAAGATGAAGCACATGGGTGTATATGTCTATATCTATATTTTTGCCTATGCTGTCCCACTGCTGGGCAAAGGCTCCATCTCTTTAAACGCATCCCGATCTCCCGCTATGTCGAGCCATTCCTTTTGGAATGCCACGAGATCATCTCGCCAGCGTTTTCTCGGATTAATTTATTTATGTATATATTTTCTCTATGTTACTTAGACCGTTAGACCTCTTTTACTTTTTATTTACACCACCTATCTCTCACTCCATTAGTTCTTTGCATCCAAAGGTTGACTAGAAGAGATCACTTTTAGCGATAGGCCGCCCGTATTACTTTAGTTTATGAAAATATTTTTTTATCTAGTTAATTATTGTCACTAATTCATTATATTTATCATTTGTTTCGTGTCTGGGTATTGTAGAACCATGGCCCTAGTAGTTCCTGTTTCCCTAGATACAGGGAATCCTAGTTAGGAGCTATCTATGTTTGTGATCGTTGGGCGTATTTATTTATTTTTTAGATCTTATTGTTAAGCATCTGCTGACCCAATACTGGAAATTGAATCCCGTCTGTTAAGTCACTGTTTTTCGAGTATAGGGTACTTAACGTAGCGCTAAATAGCTCATGAGTGGATACTGAAATCGAATAGGTACCTACCTAGTGTTCGATTTCAGGATCTTCTCAGTTTGTGATCTTAACCACAAAGGCTGTAAATCAGTTTTACCTTCGTTATCTGTACGCACGGGGCGTATAATAACTCAGTTGTGAACTAGCGACGCGAACATTTTCCAATAATTTTGATATTGGAAAATTGACAGCGTTAATTATTTTCATGGCGTCAATGTTTTCCAATAGCACTTACATCGCAATTAAAGTGCTTTTATTTAATTTTATTTGGGAGCACGACTCGTAATTAACATGTCCGGAGATGCAGTACATACTTAATACGACAAGGGCCGATAATAATGATAATATGTTGCTATAATGTAAGTAAGGTGACGATTCTGCACAATAAAACTGTGTTTTGCACATAGACCATAGTTTTGCAGACACGCCATAGTATTGTAGACAGGCCATAGTTTTGCAGATAGGCCATAGTTTTGCAGATAGGCGATAGTTTTGCAGATAAGCCATAGTTTTGCAGATAAGCCATAGTTTTGTTATAGGCCATAATTTTGCAGAAAGGTCATCGTTTTGCAGATAGGCCATAGTTTTGCAGATAGGTGATAGTTTTGCAGATAAGCCATAGTTTTGCAGATAAGCCATAGTTTGGTTATAGGCCATAGTTTTGCAGAAACGTCATCGTTTTGCAGATAGGCCATAGTTTTCCAAATAAAACAGTGCACTTGAGGGGCTCGAGTAGAAGCTTATATTTCGACGTCTCTGTAGTGTAATGGTTGGGCAGGTTGACTCAAATCACATCTACGATTAAGGTTGTAGGTTCGATTACCGAGGCGCGGGCGGGACAAATGTTTGAAAAAAATAGCGCAAGCATTTGTTTCGTGTCTGGGTGTAGTAGGTCCATGGTCCTCGTAGTTCCTGGTTCCCTAGATACAAGGGATCCTAGTTAGAGGCCAGGATCTATGTTTGTGATCGTTGGGTATATATCATTTATTTATATTTATTTTTTGTTTTCGTTTTATTAGTTAATTTCATATGATGAACATAATTTAATTATTTATTCACTTTCTTTTAGGAAAACGACACAAGACGACGATATCTTGCCAAATGCACTTCTCCTCTAAACAAAGGTACCCACTTGGTACTGGTTCCTACATAAAGCAATACTTTGGCATAACCTAGTTCAATTTATGCAATATTTCGATCATTGACCATATAATTTTTTAGCTTTAAAAGTTAAGCCTTGAGTTCTTAGAGAACTCAATTTATTCTGTTTTCTAAGCAATACCTCTAGAACAGCTTGAAGGTAATTGAGCTTAAGCTACCATCCCCAAGATGCCGTGAACACAGGACGCAATAGTTAGCTGTAAGTGCAGGCGACCTCTCGCAAAGGTCACAGTTAAATGTCAGCGGAGTCCATTACCCGAATGACCCAGTCGCTAACTGTCGGTAGCGACCGCATTCAAAACACAACTTTTTAGATGCAACTTTTAATCGTGTTCTTGAGTAAAATAGAAACTTCACAATTTGACAAAGACGCCATTTTGTGATCATCGACAATGTTACTAGCGTGAAAAAACTTTAGTGTGCCCATCAATAATTTTGGAATCCTACCAAACTATCAAAATCAGCTTTGGTGTTGCCGTGTTTGAAAAATATGCGTATAATAGACGAAACTCAAACGTATTAAAGTTGACAAGGGCTCTTAATGTTGCCACCTTTAACAGTAACAGTAATTAAAAAAGAAAGGTATAGTAATAGTACAGGTGATAGTTATTTGAAGGCTGAATATTTAGTATCTGAAAGTTTAAAAAAAAAAGAAGTAAGGTGAGGAAAGTTTACCACCAAACATAAATTTACCGTTTTGATCGGAAAAATATAGTCACCCTATCCGATACTCAGGAAACTACCCTATCCGATAAAGATAAAATCATTTTGTAGAAATCTTTGCCGAAAATCGATAACCAACCATTCATAAAGACCTTATTTTCAACAGACTTCAAAAAAGGAGAAACTTCTCATTTCGACGGTATGTTTTTTTTTGTATGTTTGTTACGCGATTACTCCGCCAATTATAAATTGATTTTGATGATTCATTTTTGTTTGGTAGGTCATACTTCAGAGGTCATAGAGGTCATAATCAATTTCGATAAAATTTATATGGGACCACCCATTAAATAAAAAAGTAACAAAAACAAAAAATATAAGTTTAGTCTTGAATTCGGTTCTTGTTTTTTTCTCAAAAATAATTATTACGTAAAACTATCATTAGAAATTCATATAGGAACGGGTTCTTTACGTTTCTCAACCTAATTCTAGACCACAATTTTTTGAAAAGGATAAAGAATATGGAAATACGAACCGAAGCGGGAAGTCTTGAAACAATGCAATACAAAAACTCGGAGCCCTACAGAGCATTATACAAAGAAATGTAGATATATTTTCATTTAAAAGAGAGTTTCAACAATGAAGGTATCCTCCTAAACACAATGGAATTTAATTGGACCATACTATAGAAAATATTCATGGAATCGTCAGAACTAATTTAGACCCTTCTTCCCTCAACGGTCTTATACACAGTTTTGATTCATACAAATAAATAATCTTACCAACATACTAATTTCAAGTTAAACCACAGAATACTAAGGGACAGAAGCATCACTCCGCAAAGAAATTTAAGCAAATAGCGACTCTTGCTATGACGCATTAAAGTTCAATTCAGCTCGCGTAGCGCTGCATACCTACCAGTTATATTAACCTACAGAGCGCCTCTCTTTCTATCGTACAGCTCTTATCGCTTCTGACGCGGCACGTGTAACGACGGGCGACCCGCCGTAGGTGTCCGGCTATGTACTTGTAGCTTCGTACCTACAGTGCGGAGTGCGCTAGGCCTGGTTAAAGAGAGAAACGCTCATTTATGTAGTTTAATCATCATTAACCGTTTATTAATACGCTTTATGTTTAAGTAAGCTTTAACACGTGCAACTTGTGGGTGAAGTATAGGCAGCGAGCTAACAACGGTCTTCGCGTACAGTATAATAATGCTTTCAGGGTGCTGATAGGGCTTCTACGATACTGTAGCGCATCTCAAATGTTTGCGTAGGCTCGTGTTGACGACTTTTACGCGATCTTGATGAAAAGAGCCGCATCGAGGATAAGAAGGTTGCGTGGAGGTTCCAAAAGTATTATAACAGTATTATCAGAGAAGATACCGCCGGCCTCGCAGTTTATAAATCTCAAAATTTATCAGAAGTACTAACATAGTTTTGAAATACTGACTAACATCAAATAATTTAAATAAAACACTTATTTGAATTATTTGACGTAGTATTTATAATAATGCATCAAATACTAACATCAAATAATTTAAATAAAAAGTTTTCTTATTATTCACATCATTTATTTACATTACGTCTAAGATTTATTACAATATTTCTATAAAAACAAAAATATAAAAAATCCTAAACCTGGGATGCCGCCGGCAGCGGGGCAGGGCCCAAACAACCGGTGGTTAGGGCTGCAAAGGAGGCACCTCCTGAATACCTCCTCAATACGTGTCGTGTCGAGGAGTACTCTGCCTTCTGCATATAATCCAACCGTCTAGCGAGAGCCTCTTGAGATGCTGTACGAGGCTCCTCGCTATAAGGCTGCCAAAACAAATATCGGAACAATGATCGTAGAGTCAACATCCCACATGGCGGTTACCTCGTGGGCCAAGCCTAAGCCTACTTACTAAGCTTGTCCTTATCGGCCTTCATGTGGTTCTCGTCATGTGGAATGGTGATGTCAACGAGCACTGCCCGGCGCTGGGACCGATCCACCACGACATCAGGTTTATTAGCTACAATAGTCCTGTCCTGTTTGTCTGTAATATTTATTTTACGACACTGTGTTTATTTGTATAGAAAATACAAATAAAAACGAAAATGGAGAAACTCACGAGAAGCGGAAAGTCGATAGAAATTAAATTGTATTTCATTTATAAAGTGTTCCCAATGCGGAAAACGACAACCCTGCAAAAAATGTGATTGCCTACTTCAATGAATATAGACATTCATTGAACGAGATTATTAGGCAAGGGGAGGCAGAAGGCAGGGCAACCCGAAGGCCAAATAAAATAAAAATAAAAATTCCTAATAATGAACTATTTTTTTCGATTGGAACGAATTCTGTGGAAGTTTTCTTTTGAGCCTCACTGGTATAGAAGAAATATAAACAACCACATGCAGTATGGGCGAAATAGTCAAACTAATATTTTAAATGCGAAAGTTTGTCAGGATGGATGGTTTTTATTATGATAAAATGGGCTCACGTTTGACATAAACTCACCAAATGGTAAGCGTAGGTACGGTCTAAGGTAGAGCACGTTAACCCATGAGGTGCCTATTCACTCTTGTTTTGAAGAGACCCAGGTTGTAATTGGAAGGAAATAAGTATTCTGATAGAGAATGCCACTCCTTAGCAGTACATATAAGCTTTAATAAATAATAAAATATAAAAAGCTTTGTGCGGACTGGTGGTAAGTGCACAACGTAAGGGTGAAGTGACCCTCCTTGCCTGGTGGTCCTAAGATGGAATTGGGGGAATGAAGGAATCAGCTGATGCAGGTCTTGTGCACACTCCCGGAAATGTAGTCTATAGAAAATCGACAGGCTGGTTATTTGTCTTCTGCGCTCATGGCTTTGTACCATTGAATAGATGGAGAGATGGACAGATGGATGGATGTTTGCTACTTAATCAAGCAATAATAATTATTATTATATAAGTACACCACCGTCTTTTGTCGTTTCACAAATCCTCTCCATCCCAAGGTTGTCTGGAAGAGATCGCTTATTAGCGATAAGACCGCCCATTGTACTAATTAAATTTTTAAGTTCTATGTCTATTTGTTCTTGTTATGTTTTTGGTGTACAATAAAGTGTTATCAATCAATCAATCAATCAAGCAAAAACTACTGAACGAATTTTGATGAAATTTAGTATGTAGATACTTTAGGTCCTGGAAAAGGACATAGAATACTTTTTATTCCGGGAATCCGCGGAGTGCAGCTTGTAATGAAATATGTTAACTATCGTAGATTTTTTATAATCTGCTTCCCAAATTACGTTGCTAATGCGTTTATTTTTTTTAGCTTGCTTAGCAAAGCACATATACTTTCCTCGGACAATCTTTTACATATCTTTCGTTTCACTACAACGGAATTCATGAAGCAATACTTTCTACTACTATTTAAATGTCATTTAGTATCAAGCTTGTATCCAACTTACTGCTGTTCTAATATTATCAAACGGACCAACTTGCTCATTCGCCAATAAATCATCGGCTCAACCGGAAATAGTTCGCAATCAATATCATAGAGAAGTCCCATACTGTTGATAGTCTAGGAAGCTTATTTTAAATCCTTTGATTGATGTTAACGACCACTCACTGAAGGGAAACTTCACGTACGGTCAACGACAAACGTTGCTGAACATTTGTGATTCTTTGATTGACTACACCTTCAATGTTTGTCTTTTATCTCCGAATGTTGCATTTAAAATGTCTGTTAATATTCTGTGCGAATAGGAAAATTGCAAAAAATTTCATGTAATTTGAATATTTTTAGTGTTATTGAAAATTGAAAGATCGAAAAATTTCAGCTACTTATGTCTCTGACTGTACATAGAGATGGAACTTTGTAGGTTGACTAATGTTTACTAATGACCATCGGGAGACGGGTCTGAGCAGCCGCTCAACTGCCGTCTCTCTCTAGATCTTTGTGCTTCATCTTAGGCCACATCATCGCTTCACATCAGGCGAGATAGTGGCCAAATTTGGATCTATTAACGGTAAAAAAAAAATGTATAGAAATTTGCCTTTTTGAGACTATATATTTGCGGAAACATAACTTTATTATAATAAGAAGGTTAAAAGTTTTCTTTGACATATATCCATTCATAAGTTTTACAAAAAACAAGTTCTTGATCCTTGTTATCATTCACCTTTCGACTCCCACGTTTGTTACGAAATATGCATCTGTATGGGAAATGAGATGTTTGATGTCGGCTTCAGGCCTGACCATTTATGAAGATTTTGTATCTAGTTGTAATAATTTGCACGCCTGACGGTCATAACATAGCGATCTAAAATATTTATTAAAACCTATAATAAAATTGAATTTTAACCTGTTTTTGCAAATAAATGAATTTTGAATTTTGAATTTTGATATATTTCACGACAAGTCTATTTGTACTTACAATCCCATCTCTCAACAAATCCCACTCGACATAACCCATTGAATTTCGCACCATATGCGTAGGAATTCGCGCTTACGATGTAGAGGGATTAACCAGTATTAAAATCCATACCTATGCCAACACAAAACGTTGTTAGGTCAATTTGTTATTTTTTTTAACGGGTGAATAATTAAAATAAATTAATTATAAATTTTTAATTTGTTATTCCAACCATCATTTTTCCGTGCTTCATTTTCGAATATCTGAAAAATAAAGGTTTTCTGCGAAGAGAAAATGTAAAAAAAATATTTTACGGTAATTTTGCAGTTGTGAATTCACAATTTCGTGCCAAATTTCATTTTTTTACCACTGCCTAGGCCAACGTTTGACCACGATCTCACCTGATGGAAAGCGACGATGTGGTCTAAGATGAATCACGCTTGCCTATTAAGTGACTTTTCATTCTTGATTTGAACACCCAGTTTGTATTTAATGGAAAGCACAGATGATGAGCGAGTGTGGCTCAGTGGAAGCATGTGCGACTTTCGATCCGACGCACCCGAGTTCGAATCCCGCTGGCCCCGCACCACTAACTTTCTTAAGTTACGAGTATGTGCGGATTTAACACTCGCTCTAAAAATGGTGAAGGAAAAACATCGTGAGGAAACCGGCATGTCCAAGAATTAATCACAAAATTTAAGGACATGTGACATCCACCAACCCTTACTGGGCCAGCGTGGTGGATTATGGCCCATACTCTCTCTTTGATAGACGGCTCGTGTCCCTAGCAGTGGGAACGTGATGATGATGATAATGATGAGAGTGATGGCAGGACATAACGTATATTATGAAATTATTGAAGAATAGAAATAAACTATTGGTCATAGATCCTTAGTGTTTGGCCTCAAAGGACAGCTCGATGAGTTACAAAATCATACAAAATAACATCAAGCAAAATTAATATAAAAAATTGCCTTCAAAATCGCGCAGACGAGGCGCGCGGGGGAATGGAACACTTCATCAAAACGCAATCGCAACAGCAATAGCATTAGCAGACCGCCGCCACAGTTCGCATTCGTGGGGCATGGTAAGCAAGGCGAAGTGGTGTGCTAAACGATGAATTTTAGCATTGATCGAATTTCGTAAGTAAATTCATAATTTGATTATTGCTAATATAAATTTAGCAGCATTATCGCTGCGAATGCTAACTAATCCAGTACCTAGCTTTAAATGTCGACGAGCAAAATCAATCGTGAGTGGGATGATTCGATTACTACACGTACCCGATGACGTCATAAAGTTTAATGACGTCACGAGCCCGTGCATGTGCCTCCTTTGTGTGAACCGTTATCTGTAATGGAACGTGGAATGGTAGCATACATTTTCATTCTCCGTTTAAAAACCTATGCATTGCATTAAGTACATATGTGTGTGGGTGAATTTAACGAGACGTTCACTTTGTCTTTTATTTTCTATCTTTCTTACACCTAGGCATAAAGTATCATTATATTCCTTTCACACGCAATATCTCTATCCAGTACCTATCATTTAATATCCTATTAATATTATAATTGCGAAACTTGTGAGTATGGATGCATGGATGAAAGTTTGAAGCAAAAATAGATTTTGAAATTTGGTATGTAGATAATTTTGGTCCTGGAAAAAATCATAGGCTACTTTTATCCCGGTTTTTTCAAGTGCACAAACATTTGTCTCTTCGCGGGAATCGAACCCGCAACCTTGGTGGTGTATTAGATTTGAGCCAACCTACCCAACCACTATACCACAGAGGCTGTCAAATTGCGTACAGGATTCGTACCTACGAAAGTAGTATTTTTTTCCGTTCCGTTTCCGCAATTTTTTTACCATTTGCGACTGACGTGGTAGTCTCACAGACACCGCAAAATCAAAAAGTGTGTCCTATGTTGGTATTTGTTATGTTACGAATCCCGGGCCTTTAGTACCTTCTTATCACGCGGCCATTGGTCAATCAGTGCGCCGTGAGAGGTCGAGACAAACTCAAGTGCTATTTTAACTGGAAAGGTCCACAACGACCACGTCAGTGTTAAGGTAGGTGTCTGTAAAACTACCACCTCAGTAAAATAGTTATATTTTCCTAGTGTTTCCTAAACTACAAGTCAGTAAAATTGTTTTGTAACAAACATTTTCACACAATTTCGTTCAGATGGCTCACTCAAATAACAGCTAATACCCAAAAACCCGGTTCCAAAAAACTTCGGCTGGATCTTTTTAAAGCTCTGACCAGCTAGTAGAACGTAGAACAGTGGTTGGAAGAAGAAAGTGAGCAGGAGTTCAGCGATCATGATTTCGAAGGTGACAACCGGGATTTGCTACCAGAAACCGAATTGTTTAAATTCGATAAAGTTTCAGATGAAGCAGAGTCTGAGTATCTGTCTGAGATCATCGGAAGAAATACGTGAAGAACCTTCTGAAACCGTAGGTCACATCGGTTGAACTATCTGAATATTTCAAAGGTCAAAATGGATTTATTTGGAATCATCAAGAGTGCCCTAGGAATTCACGAATTTGGATCACTTAAAAAAGCTTGCCTGTGCAACGACAGATTATCTAGAGAACTGCGCATGACTGTTATTAGAGTTTTGGGTAAGGTTTTAGGACCTTCCCCCTCCACCTCCAAAAACTCGATATTTTCCAGCAAGTAGGAGAAAATTGTGTCACATTTATTCAGCAAAAATAAAAAGAGTAACAAAATATTAATGCTGTGATTGTTTGAAGCTGATTTGCCGCCAGTGGTCCAAGCGACTATGTATATCGAAATTGCCAAAAAAAAGTTAAACTTTGAGGCTGGATAACTTTTTATTCAGCCAATGAATATAGCTTAAACTCTTAGTTCTGATTCATTATAATTGCTTTTTTTGATAAATAACGTTCGTTCCTTGAAAAGTAATACTGTTGATTTTTATTTTCACTTCTTGCATATATAGGCATAAATTTCTGAGGGCTGGTTGTTGCTAATTAGATGAAAATTTGTAAACATCACATTGCTTTTTATTTTGAAATATTATTAAGTTATAATATAATATATACTTTAAGCATGTAGAAAAATAACACCACAATAGTATTTGAAAAGTAATTATAAAATTATGAACAGTCAAAGTGGTGTCTAGTAGACTACCACGTCAGTGGAATTGTAATAAATAGGGCACGTCAGTCGCAGAGGTTTAATGTAGTATAAAATCCCACTCTTTTAAACCCTCGTTTTAAATCCCACCCGGCAACATTTCAGTGCGTTTTTCTAAAAAGTTTAAAAAAATGAGCAACAGGGCACTCTCCTCATCAATTTTAAACAGGATGTTGCCAGATTTAGAAGTTCTCCATAACACTGATGTGTTTTTGGAACACGTATATATTATTACGTTTAGTTTAGACGTCGGGTCAGTATTCAGAAGACGCAGGTTCGATCCCTGCCCGAGCAATATCATTTTTTTTCTTCCTAATTATTTAAATCTTACGATTTTCACCTAGCATCCGCTAATGCATTAAATATCAGAAAGTAGAACTAGTACATTTATGAATAATTCAACATAGAAAGACTTTCTAACGACTACTACTGAAGGAACCCGTGAAAAGGTAAGCCAACAACTCTAGATACATTATCACAAGAAAATTTAAAATGAAGAAACTTTACCGACTAGTTAGAAATTCTGTGGAAACTTCAACTTTTAGAGGCTTTGAAACAATTCCTCCGGGATTCTGAGATACATATCTGGCAACACAGTTTAAACATCTATTAAGTGAAATTAACTTTTTCGTCCCCCGACGGAGATTGTCGTCCCGCGACACGAACCTATTATATTAGATTTCTGCTCAATCGGACAAAGAAGATTTACAATTCCCAATAAAATTGCCTATCCAAAAGATTCTACCCTTTTACCTATATTTTCATCGTACCTACCTAATGTTTATCCTTAGCTCTTTAAATAAATAAACACGCCCAACGACACATACATAGATCCTGGCCCCTAACTAGGATTCCCTGTATCTATGGAACCAGGCTTTATGAAGACCATGGTCCTAGGACACCCAGACACGAAACAAATGCTTGCACTTTTTTTTTCTATGCACGAACATTAGTCCCGTCGCGGGAATCGAACCCGCAACCTCAATGGTGTATGAGATTTGAGCCAACCCGCCCAACCACTACACCACAGAGGCTGATCTTTGGATAATATTTGAGAACGAAATTAAAATTGCACGATGAGGCTATCATCTATAATTAGAACTATATGTAATACCTAATTTAAGTTCAAAACTGTTTGCATTTAATCATATAGTTCTGTTGATGGTCCAAATAAATAAATAAATAAAATTATGATAAGATAGAGATAAAGATATATTTATTTTGGAATTTCAACAAACATCACATATCATATACATTCAGAAGTGATTGACACAAGTTTTTATTCCTGGTTGGAGAACATTGGCATTGATACCCAAACTAGGAAACCTGTGTTTTGGCATACCATTACTTTTTTTTTAAGTTCGCCCGTTTCACAGGCTAAAGTCTCAAGAACCATACCGCCATGTCTTACGTAGTCTCTAATTGATAGTTTAATATTCCATTTATTATACTTTTGTTGAGGATGAGGGTCAACAGCAACAAGCCGAACCCTCTCCTAGTGCTTCAATAAAGTGGTGGAACTTTATTCAAGCTTTCCATGGACTTTTTGGGAGAACATAAAAAGCAATGTTTTCCCTATTTTGTTTCATTTGCCTACACTTGTGCATGTTTACGAAAAGATAATGTTCAATATTCCACCGATATAACACATGATCACTCGAAATAACACTTGTTTGGAAAATAAAACAAAATCGAACTGTATCACTTTTCAGTTCCCGCCAAAAAGTCCTCATACCAATACTCCCCGCCCGACATACATATTTAAAAAAGTATCAGAAAAATATTACAAAAGAGTTTGTGTAAAATTTAATATTGACTCGTCATTTAGAGGTTAATATTAAATGACACCACCGAAGGCTTTAGCGTCTATTTTCGTTACAATGGCAGTGCAAAATGTTAAGGAAAACCAGAAAGCGACGAAGCCAATCCCAAACGTTATTAAAGAATCAAAGGGAGAACGTTGCTTATAAATAAACGAAACAATGCGTTTCATTCGCAAACATATTAAGAGCAAATGGGACCAAATACCGTTTTTATATATTTCACACACCAAAATAAAATGTGTTTTATTAACCGACTTCAAAAAAGGAGGAGGTTCTCTGTTCGATTGTATTTTTTTTAATTTTTATTATTATTTTTTTGTTTTTTTTTTTTTATGTTTTGTACCTCAGAACTCAGTCATTTATGAACCGATTTGGAAAATTCTCTTTGCGTTGGGTTCAGTATAGCTACGAAGTGGTCCCATATACATTTCATGGATATGAGACCTTGGACTTCGAAGATACATTGAAGTCGGTTTTTGTTTTTTTCTAAAATTAATTTTTATTTAGGTTATGTAAACGGTACAATGATGATGAAAATTTGTTTGTGAGATGAAAGGTTGTCTGGAAGAGATCGCTTTGACCTTTGATAAGACCGCCCATTGTAACACTTTAGTTTTTAAGTTTGTAATTTTTCTTTTGTTGTAATAATTTCTGGTGGTGTAACAATAAAGAGTTATCTAACCTAATCTAAAATTATTTGGTATGGAAAACCAATTTCAGCTTACTTTTACCTGAGAATTTTTATATTAGCACTAGCTGACCCGGCAAACGTTGTTTTGCCATATAAATTTTAAAAAAATGTTAAGGATGAGCAACCCTTATCACTTAGGGGTATGAAAAATAGATAGTAGCCGATTCTCAGACCTACTGAATATGCATATAAAATTTGGTAAAAATCAGTAAAGCCGTTTCGGAGGAGTAAGGTAACTAACATTGTGACACAAAAAAAATATATGTATATATGATTTTTAATAAATAAATAAATAATGCCCAACGATCACACACATAGCTCCTGGCCCCTAACTAGGATTCCCTGTGTCTAGAGAACCAGGAAGTATGAGGACCATGGTCCCACAACACCCAGACACGAAACAAATGCTTGCGATTTTTTTTTCATTATCATAGTCAGCCCATCACGTTCCCACTGCTGGGACACGGGCCTTCTCTCATAGAGAGAGAATGGGCCATAATCCACCACGCTGGCCCAGTGCGGGTTGGTGGATGTCACATGTCCCTTAATTTTTGTGATAAATCTTGAACATGCCGGTTTCCTCACGATGTTTTCCTTCACCGTTTTATAGCGAGTGTTAATTCCGCACATAACTTAAGAAAGTCAGTGGAGCGGGGTCAGCGGGATTCGAACTCGGGTGCGTCGGATCGAAAGTCGCACGAGCTCCCACTGAGCCACACTCGGTCTTATATCAATTTAATTAAGGCCATTTGCTACATTTCAATTAATTTCCGCTCGAAAAGGTTTATCCGAGCAATAAAGTATTTCAGCTAAATGGAGACTTTAATAGAGTTTTAATTAAGGGAAGCGCGATGTAAAACTTTGGCGGGAAAGAGGGAGGGGAGGGAAGTTGGAAACTTGGTCGTCACCGGTCAACGAGCTTTCAGGTGCGGATGGAGCCATGGCTTTTAAAAGTATTTTTTCATTATTTTACCACATTTTTATAAATCACTTTCTCGTGTGTCTGTCTGTCTGTCTGTTGTTCCAGGTGGAACCTTGCAACTCAAATTTCTAGCAACTTCTCGATTAGCTTTCCGGCTGAAACTTTCAGTGTAGCGCACAACTCGATGACAATGCATTTTAATTCCATTTATTAGCATGCAATGCTGACCTAACCTCAAAAGGCACATATAAACGTGGTTATTAGATATTTTTTTTAATCTGTCACTTTCAGTTTTTTTTAATAGACTTAAGCCAGTTATAGCTATGAAGGTTTACGAGTCTTTTTTTAACCACCGCCACCGTGTTAAATCCTACTAATAAATGCGAAAGTTTGTATGGATGGATGGATGTTTATTACTCAAACACGCAAAACTACCGAACGGATGTTGATGAAATCTGATGTACTGATGTGGGTACTTTAGGTCTAGGAAAATGAGATAAGCTATTTTACCCTGGGAAATCGCGGGTGAAACCGCAGAGCGCAGCTAGCCCGCATATAACTTGATATTCTCAAGTTATAGTTGCGGTCCAGCGGAATTCGAACTCCGGTGCGACGGTTCGCAAGCAAGTTCCCGCTACCGCATATAATCATCTATATACCTACTACCTACTAAACATCTGTCGACCTACATGTGTGAGGAATTCTGGCCAAAGGGTGTCATGTTTCGACGATTCAGAGGACGGCTGCAAGCGTCACCGCTGACACCGCAAGCTGACACCACGCAGTTGCGTCACACGTCGCCGACAAAACGTGTCACATATATATAAATATTTTAATATAAATTATATGTATGTTAGCTCTAAGGTATATATTTATATGGGCCGTAGAATAAGTAAATAACATCTGTAACTTATTTTAATGTTGCCTGAAATAAAGATTAAATAAATAAATATACATCTAAATTAGGACGGTAGCGCTCGTAGCGTAGCTCGCCTAGCCGTTCGTAACATATCTGCTAGGTTAAGCAACGTTCGCAGCGGTCACAACTTGGAGGGGTGACCGTTTGTGTGGCATTCACATCTGAGCGCTACCGTGCTTCGGAGGACAAGTTAACCTGTCGGTCCCGGTTGTTGCCTTAGGACAACACTCGTTAGGTCATGTTGGAGGACTTCGGTCGGTCTCTGGTACAGATACTTTCCGGACACGGATGTTTCGGAAAGTATCTGCACCAGATCGCAAGACGGGAGGCCCCGGTCTGCCACGAATGTGGAGCGCCGGAGGATACGGCGCTCCACACGCTGGAAGTGTTTGCCGCATGGGACCCAAAGCGGCACACGCTTTCAGCGGTGATAGGGCAAGATCTCTCTCTGCCGAGCGTGGTGAACGCCATGCTCGGCAGCGAGAGATCGTGGCAGGCGGTGGTCTCCTTCTGCGAAGCAGTTATGGCGCAGAAGGAGACAGCGGAGTGATCCAGGGAGGACAATGCCCTGTCTCACCCCTCCGGCGCAGACGAAGGGGAGCGAGGAACCGCCTCCTCCACTGGTAGAGTTCTACAGGGTCACTGGTAGAGAGTCGGGGGACTTTCTGCTGGCTTGCATGGCCCCCCTCGTCTGGGGGGTGGCCTTGGTGAGCAGGGCCACCCCTCCACAGGCGCAGTGGCCCGTATAACACCCGGGCCTACTGCCGGGGCGAGATGGTGAATGCTACCGCGACCCCATCTTGCCCCACCACGGCAGAGGACTGCTCACGGGGGGGTTTTTAGTGGGTTCAAGCCCCAAACACCCCCTTCTGCCACCCCCCATTTCTACCAGATGGGTAAATGCCACTGCATGGCATTGGCATTTATGCTCAAAAAAAAAACTTCGGGCAGTCTAAAAACGCCGACACCAGGGTTGGTCACGCACCCACACGAGAGAAGAATAGTAATAGATTCAAGGATGCGGCTCATGCCTACAATCTCTAAGATATTCTATAAATATAGTTAAAGGTACACTTAGCTTCACAAGTTATCAGTACCATTAGCAAGATATCTAAGTACCCCAGATGGCAAGCAACCCCTGCTACCGTTCGGTGTAACATTAAAATATCATTTATGGATTGTGAGGCGTGAATACGGACACAAATCTTAGACATGCAGTGACGAAGCTTTAGGTAAATGTTATAGACTTTAGCGTTCATAGAAATTAGCTATGTTATTTTATATTATAGTAGTTCCTAAAATGAATTACCTAGATGATAAGAGATTATCATATTCCTTGACCGTCTAGACTAGTCGGAGTATTATACTGTCCTACCCAACGCCTCATAATTTGAATCTCATTAATACATTAATATAAGTGCGTAAGCACAACTGATAGGTATAGAAGTCAATCAACATACAAAATGCGCTCGAGCAACGCACACATAGACTCACGGACACGATATCTCGGCGCAGTTGAGCTCAGTGCGAGCGCGAGTGCCATCCACTTGAGACACCTGTAAACTTTCTTGCGCCAAAATGGAGCACCAAAAAAAATTTTATAACTGTTCAGTGGACGGTTATTTAAATTAAACATTAAACGGTGAATTGTCGTTTTTAAGCTAACAGTTGTTTCAGAGAGGTAAGTAGGTATTTGCTTGTATTTCGATGGTTCGATTTAGCGTAACACAGAACAGTTAGGTAGGTAGGTAACCGCCCCGGCCCCCAGCCCCGCGCCGAACAAGCGAGCATGACTTTGTGGCCTTGTCATATTTTTACAAGTAAAAAGTTACGTAACGTGCGCAGCAGCGTAGTGCGCCAGCTGTGTAGCGCACAAATCTAAGTAGCGCACGTAGTTGCGTAGCTGCGTAGCTGCGTAGCATGCATAACTACGTATCTTTGAAGGGTGTAGCACATTCACTAATAACCATAATAATATAATTATTTACCTAATTTTTATACAATATTTCTATAAAAAAAATATAAAAAACCTAAACCTAGAGTGCCGCCGGCAGTAGGGCAAGGCCCAAAGTACCGGTGGTTAGGTTTGCAGAGTGAGACAATACGTACCGTGTCAAGGAGTACTGCCATCTGCATTTGACTCTTGATCCAACCATCTAGCGAGATTTTTTGGTAAGTAACCTCATGTAGCCTCTATTATTATTATGTCGCTCTTTCTCACGGGTTATACACCCGGTCCTTTGGAAGGCTTGCGCGGGGACATGAGTCCAACACGTAGAGGCCTCTTAGAGCATTTAATTTAGATATTTAATGGGCAACACTTATCGGGGACAGTCTATAAGTGCATCATCAGAAGATACAATCAAAGACAGCCCCCGATAAGTGCGAGGACTATTATTGAAGATATGAAAATTATTTATGATTGGGCTATTGAGGTGAATTTTTAATGGATGAGAGCCGTTCTATGATATGAGACCTCGCACCTGCCAGTTCCGCCTCATAAGAAAATATTTTGGCAGGTGGTGACTCGCCACCCACTAAACGGGCCCCCTATAAGGGCCGCCGTTCATTGGCGACGAGAAGAGCAAAGTTGGTGTGGGTGGCTAAAGGGTGTCAAGAGGTGTGCTACAGTTTCACTTAAACGCTACTCCCGGCGTTATGCCCTTTAACACTTCCACCCTTGGAGCTTAGTTCTTAGCTCTTGCATCTCCACCCCCAACGGCCAGTTAAGGCAAGCCGAGGGTCAGGGGTCTCATTTAGCCCCAGAGAGAATCTCGGGGTAAGGCTCAATGTCGCCACGCACCGACGACTCGCCACAAAGTCGCCCCTGGCCTATGATAAGATGCAAATTAATTAATTAATTAACTTATTATTATTATTATGTAATTACTGGCAACATTTAAGTGATATTTATACATTTCACTCAGTGTTTACAGAATAATGAATGGTATTAAATATTCAATACTTAAAATAGCATCCAAAAACACTGAAGTTAGAGCTCTCGCTATACAAATTTAATGTGCCTAAACGTTCGAAAGCTTACGAGGGTTAGACATCCATACATACATACATAATATGTTGTGTAAGTTATATGTCCAGATACAGGGCCCATTAGGCCGTGATGGATGTTCAGACCAACCCGAAGCTACGTTTAATGCCTTTATTACCTTTTTTAATGCATAAAGATGGTACAAGCTTTGTTATAGTGAAAAAGGTTTTAAATGAGAGCGGAGATTTATTTTTATTAATTTCTGGGGATACGTGACTAGGTGGTTAAGATACATTAATATGTAAATTCATTTACACTTAATATATTTTATAATAGTTTCTAGTAATATTATTCACGATTGCAATGCCGCGCAATGTTTTAGGTAGTGCTTCAACTGTTATGGGCAGGTGTGGTGCTTACCATCAGGACGACCTGCACGTCTCGTTTGAACGAATTTCAGTAAACTTATACAATACAAATACAATACTTTATTGTACACCAAACAAAAATAATCAGTAGGTACATGAAAACAACTTAAAAACTAAGGTACAATGGAAATGCAAACAAATAAATTATGTGGTCTTATCCCTTGCATTTCTCCCCCAGACCCATCCAGAACCACGACCAGCCGTATCGTCTCCATCTTGGGACTGTTCGAGCTGTCTGTGGGAGAGGTGCCGCGAGCTGATGGCGCGTCGGAGCTGGCAGCGGCGCGGCTGGCTGTGGACCACGTCAACAAAAGAGACCTGCTGCCAGGGTACAAGTTGCATCTTATCACGAATGATACTAAGGTATACTTTTTAATCAACAATCTATTAATAATGTTTTTGGGTAAAATTCGACACTTGAGTTGGTGTCCACCGTAACTCAATTGGTAGAGCGCTTCCCGCGCTGAGGGAAGATTGAGGTGCGTTTCAAGTCTCAGCCGGTCGTCGATTTTTTTTTTTTTTTATATATATTATATACACAAAACAAACTACAATCAATACAGAGCTATAACTAAATATCATAGAGTTTTGAGTCTAGATTGTAATCCAAAAAAAATTTGTACACCGAAAAACAAAGCTGAGACAGTTTTCGGGATTATATACAACAAATAGGTCACAATCATAATACAATATATGTTATGCAAAATATGCACATCTGCAAACATGACATTTACAGACATGCACATTCAGCACAAACACTGTAAATATAAATAAGTGTTAAATTAAATTTAAATATATGGAGCATCCAGTCTGTAGGGGAGGCAAATGAAGAATCCAGAAGTAAAGATATTTTCGAAAATTGTCGCGAACGAGGAGGTAGTATATGCGCACTGTCATAAGGTTATCGACGACTGCCCGCGGATAGGTTCGCGTCGCGCGCCCGCGCTTCACTGCCCCGCGCCTACCCCCTTCAGCCCCCCGCACCCTTACAAACTCCTCGTACGTACCATTCCCTTTTTTTATTTAATAAAAATATTTAAATAATAAAAAAGGTTAAAAAACAGTATTAGATGCGTGTCGCTAACACAGTCTCCACACAATGGTTGAGTCTGGACTGTCATTTCTTTCTGAAAAGCCTTCTTATTCTTATGAAAATAAATGGACAATCGCAAATAGAACAATAAATCGCAGCGAAAGCAAATTATTCATTGCGATTCGGACAGACTGAGGCTACGACCTTCGGTAGGACTGAGGATTATTTTTAGAACTGAGATAACTTGCAGCTAACTTTCCGAACTATCTGAAAAGCTTCGTATCCAATTACTAGCAGGTATTCTAGAATACAGGGCCATACATAATACCTATTGTACAATACAATATAACTTAGGAACGGCCTATCTACTGATATATAATACCTGTTCAATGTACCTGAACTATATTATAAAGATTGAAATTTATATACAAGTGTTGTCCATGAGGCAAGGTGCCTGCATTCCCACGTTGAAAGGTTAACTCTAATCTTTTAAGAAAGAATAAGCCAGTCCTCTTGTCACCTAAGGCTTCGACAGGACGTGGGCAAATGTTTTTTATAATTCTTTGGTGCCTGGACCCTCATGGTTTTGATGCCAAGCGGCGCAAAAATGTAATCACTGCTAAGTGAAGCATATTTCCGCCGCTTGGCGTCTTCGGCAGCCTCCGACGCGGCTCCGGCCTTTGATACCGATCCACTGAGGCGAGATGTTGAATAAATAAACGTTTCTTTTTCCGATACGGTGGTAGAGTCATTGTGATAATTTGACGTTCATAAGTGCGTCTGTGATGCCAAAATTATTAAAGAGATTTTGATTTTGATTTTATTTAAAAAACTTTACTATGAAAATTAACGTGGTTTGGACACATTATTAATAATAATTTACGGGTGACGCGTTCGCGAGCGTACCGCACTCACCTTAAAAAAGACCGCAGGATGTGGTTGAAACTATAATTGGATTACTCCAATTTAAACGTGAGTGTCACCTGTAGATTATTATTAATAAAGTTTAAAAAAACATAATACAACAGAGCGAGAGTGAGCACGAGTTTTATAGCGAGTGTGGCCGAGTGGTAAATTGTGCGCCTTCCGATCCAGCGCAACCATGTTCGAATCCTGACTCAGCCCCTGCAAGAAGAGTTTTGCACGCTCGCTGTAAGAACGGTGCAGGAAATCATCGTGAGGAAATCCGCTAGTACGCGCTCTCATATTTTATACAGGGGAGGTCGTGCTAAAATGGTCTTGGAAAAAGACGGATAGGCTTCTTCTGTCGTCCACGCAGACGGTCATCGATGGTGGTGCGGCAATATCTTTAATATAACTATAACCTACTTACACTATTAGCTATTACTGGTGGTAGGTTTCTCGTATGCGAGAGACCGTCTGGGTAGGTACCACCGCTTTGCCAGTTTTTCAGCCACCAAGCAGTAGTGCGATAGCATTACTGTGTTCCGGCTTGAAGGGTATTGTAGCCAGCGAAATTACTGGACATTACAGCTAATTGTCTCAGGGTGACGACCGCAGTGCAGCGCCGCGCAGATTTTTGCAAAACAATGTTCTGGGTGGTGCTGTTATTGTCATGGGCTGGCGTATTGCTTACCATCAGGCAAACGACCAGATCGTCTCGTCATTCAGTTACATAAAATAAAAATAAAAAAGACATATTTCTAATATACATGATTGCCCACAGTGCGATCCAGGTGTAGGCGTGGACCGGTTCTTCCACGCCCTGTACACGAAGCGGGAGTCCAGGATGGTGATGCTGCTAGGAACAGCTTGCTCCGAAGTCACGGAGAGCATCGCCAAGATTGTGCCGTACTGGAACATCGTGCAGGTGAGATGAAGCAGACAAGAATGCTAAGCAAGCACGATGGAAAGCCGTCAACTATGGCCACGCTCCAATTCTTTACCCTACATCCCGCAGACTCTTAGGATCTTAGTGTAATACTAAACACCCACCAACTAAATACTACAACTAACATGGTTGAGGGGGGTGATGGCTGGTCCACAAGTCATACTCGTGAACGGGTGCTGCTTGCGGGGACTGGTCTGTTCTAGTCACTCCTACTGCTACTGTCATACCTACTTATATTTTATTTACGCTTTTCTGTTACTGATACTATGACTTTGGGACATCTCACTCGCATTTCTTGTTTGACATTCTGTGAATTCTAATTTATACGTAATTGTTCATTGTTATTTTCGAGACATTTTAAAAGAGCTGAAAAAAAGAAATCCCCGCAGAGTTTCTTGGTGCTATCTTCTCTAGCGGGCGTATTTCCGAAGCACTGGTAGAGTCAGTTTTCGCATTTCTTTTCAGCACTCAGACTTCAATTTGAGTATAGGAAAGAAATGGGTAAACATACTTACCTTTTTTTCAAAGTCATGTTAACATAAGTTACAATTTTTAACATATTTTATTTGTATCATGTGTTTATGACCTTTAAAAGTGCACTTTTGTGCCCATTTAATAAATGTTATTTGACTTTGACTAAGACCATGCTATCAAGCGACCTAGTTTTCGGGATGATGATTGGTGAAGTCAGAGATAAGGGGCTGATCAGAGTGCTCCATCTTCGGCCACATCGTCACTTAACATGAGGCTAGATAGTAGCCAAACATAGATCTGTTATTCAATAAGCGGTATAAAAAAAGGAACGACAACTTTACTGATCGTTTGTTTCTACAATTGTCACTTACAAGTAGCTCGAGGTTTCTATTATAATTCTACTAATATTATAAACGCGAAAGTTTGTAAGAATGTATGGATGTATGTTTGTTACTCCTTCATGCAAAAACTACCGAACCGATTTTGATGAAATTTGGTATGTAAGTACTTAGGACTTAAACCGCGGGCAAAACCCCGGGGCGCAGCTATAAAATAATTGTACAATCTATTTAAAACTCATATTAAGGACTAGTGCCATCTGTTGATCGCGTTTCGTCTCACTGTAAATTTAAAACATAGTAGCATAAATCTATTCCTTTGTATTACGAGGGCGGGTCAAAAAGTTCGCGGAATGGAGGGGTAAGAGAGGGGAGGGGGTAGTTATTTTTACCTGTCGCTACTTGTTGAGTCAATACAATTATAAATACTAAGTTTTAGGTCAATCGGTCCATTAACCTTTGAGATATCGCTGGATAAACAAGTCAATCGGGAAGAAAATATCAACTATGGAGAAAATTGAGTATTGTGCCATGATTAAGTTTCTCACTAAGCAAGGAAAAACGCCTCAGAACATTATAGAAGAATTGTCATCAGTTTACGGGGACTCTTCCCCTGGAAAAACAATGATTTACAAGTGGCATAGTCTTTTCAAGCAAGGCAGAGACTCAATTGAAGACGATCAGAGCAGCAACGTCCTCAAAAATTGTTGAAAAAGTTGAAAAACTTGTTCTAGAAGATGCACGCCTAAAGAAGAAACAAATCGCAGAGATGACTGGAGTATCATCTACGACCATTTTGAATATTCTCCATGACCATCTTGGCATGTCTAAGGTCAGTGCAAGATGGGTACCGAGAATGCTCACAGCGCTTCAAAAACAGCAGCGCGTCGAGTGTTCGCGCGAGTTTTTGGAGCTGTGTAATAAAAACAGGGATGAATTTCTGAACCGAATTGTGACTGGAGATGAAACTTGGGTTCATCGCTATGAACCTGAGTCGAGGAGCAGGAGTCAATGCAGTGGCACAAAAAAGGCGCAGCACCGCCTAAGAAGTTTAAGGTGTCACAATCGGCCGGAAGGATTATGGCTACAGTTTTTTGGGATTCCGAGGGGATTTTATTGATCGATTATAAAGATAAAGGTGTCAATATCACGGGGAAATACTACGCTACACTATTGAAAAAATTAAAAGAAGCAATTAAAGAAAAGAGAAGGGGGGAAAATGGTCTCGAGGTGTGCTCCTTTTGCATGACAACGCACTAGCTCACAAAAGTCATGTTGCGATGGCTGCCTTACAGTGCGGCTTCGAAACTTTAAACCACCCTTCCTATAGTCCAGATTTGGCCCCTTGTGATTATTATTTGTTCCCAAACATGAAAAGAGGTTCGTGGCAAGAAATTTACGGATAACGAAAAAGTGAAGTCGACAATTTCTGCTTATTTTGAAGGCCTCGACAAATCATTGCTTTTTCGAAGGTATAAACAAATTATTAGAAAGTTCTGAAAAGTGTATTAATGGAGAATATATTAAAAAGGAAAAATAAATTCATGCACACTTTAAATTCACCCCTCTTCCCTTTCATTCCGCGAACTGTTTGACCTCTCCTCGTATATTATCTATGAGAGCCCTGCATCAAAATTCGAAAGGTGATAGCCCTAGTGCGAACCCTGAAGTCACGTGCTTTAGATACCTATGCATCAGTGAACGGAAATAAGCTTGCATAAGTTGACAATAATAATTATTTTCTATTCATGGCGTAGATCCCAAGCAAGAATGGAATTAACCACCATACATAAAATAATGAAACAATATAAACAACTAACACACAATATATATTAAAATATTTATGTATGTGATACGTTTTGTGGGCGACGTGTGACGCAACTGCGTGGTGTCAGCTTGCGGTGTCAGCGGTGACGCTTGCAGCAGTCCTCTGAATCGCCGAACCACGACCCTCTTTGGCCAGAATTCTTCACACAAGTAGGTCGACATCTTCAGTGGGAACTCGCACCACAAAATAATTAAAATTCACATTGTGGCGCGGCTCCAACCGCACGACCCTCAGAGGAGCATTGATCTTCTTCACGACGTACTCAGTAACATCTTCAGCCCTGATGGAGAAGTGTAGGCGGGACACGTAGAGTAGCGTCGTGGGAATCGCCGGGCGCAGCAGGTGGCTCGGTCCGGTCGGTGCTGTGCCGTAGTTGTTCTGGTTCTGACGAGTGGGCAACTTGTGTAGACTTTGCGTCTGAGCTTCATCTTGGAACCCATCTTTTCAGTTTTGTGGTTGTAGTGGTTGTGGTTTTAGTGGTTGTGGTTGTGGTCGTGGTTGTGGTCGTGGTTGTGGTCGTGGTCGTGGTCGTGGTCGTGGTCGTGGTCGTGATCGTGGTCGTGGTTGTGGTTGTGGTCGTGGTTGTGATTGTGGTCGTGGTCGTGGTTCTGGTCGTGGTCGTCGGGGCTATGCTTGCTTTAACAGCATTCTGTATGTGGCTGTTGTGGATTATTTTATATTTGGCTCAAATACAGCCTTTGGCGGGCCCTGAACTTGCAACCCATCGCGCCTACTGGATAGCGTACAAATGGGGTAACCTTCCAAGAGGTACAACCACGACGACGACCACGACCACGACTACAACCACAACCACAACCACAACCTCTTGGAACCTCTTGGAACATCACCCCATTTATACGCCACCCAGTAGGCACGATGGGTTGAAAGTTCCGGGCCCGCCAAGGGCTGCATTCTGGCCATTCACAAAATAATTCACGACAGCCACATACAAAATGCTGTTACAACAAGCATAGCTCTGACGAATTATTCGTGTCAAACGCCAATCGTTTCATTTTACTATTCGAATTTTGAATCTGCATGCAGTGCCAGTATTCAAAAGGAGTTTGGTTAAGACCAATGTTAAGGTTAAGGTTTATTACAAACAGACCTCAGACAAAAGGTTTTGTTGTAGTCGTAAAATAGATTTAATATAGTACTAGCTCTTGCCCGCGACTTCGTTCGCGTGGACTATAGCTTAACGCTGATATAGAGACTTTTGATAATGTACATCATCAATAATGTGTATCATGTTATTTACGAAATCCCTACTTCGTTCGCATGAACCACAGTTTAACGCTAATCTAAAGACTTTTTAAAGATTATGTACAATACATGCTATTTACAAAACTTCCCTGTGATTCTCGGGAGCGAGCACGTAAAGTCTCTCGGATCACGTGGCCTGGTAGAATGCCACGTACAGCTGTCCGTGTTTTTTTTATTTTTTCACTTGTAGCAAACAAGCAGACGGCCCGCCTGGATGATAAGCGGTTACCGTCGCCTATAGACACCTGCAACACTCGGGGCAGTACTGGTGCATTGCCTACCTTTAAAGACCCTTTTCACCCTTCTTTTATTTTTCGGGTTTGTTGGTTTCGATATACCGACTATATCAGGTAACGTCGTCCTAAAGTAAATAATAAAAAAGTTTTAACATTACTGATGTGGTGCATTTCATAAAAATATCATTTGTGAGTTCTAATTATACCCCTAACGCCATCTAGTTTCTAAACTATAAACAAATTTTCAAGAGTTAAAATAATCAAAGCTCTTTTCATGTAAAGTTTCCGAGCTGTTTTTAAGACTTACTAAAAACACTGAAATTAAGTCTTTGCCATGGTATTTTTTTTATGTACATAAAATTTTAAATATATATTTCATGCGTTTTTATAATAATATTACCTATTTCTTGTCCTCATCGCTTAAGGTATATAACAAAAACTAGTATTTCGCCGCGTGCGCGAGCTGCTAAAGCAGCTCGCGTGGTGGTGGTGTTATTTTTTTTTATAGAAACTTCCTATCGATTACGGTTCTAAAGTTATCTAAGCCTTTATGTTTTAAAAACAAACTTTTGTATGGCGGCCATATTGGAAAATGGCGCAATCCAAGTGATTTTGTGGCGTGCGCGAGCTGCTAAAGCAGCTCGCGTGGGGTGGTGTTGTTTTTTTTTATAGAAGCTCCCTATCGATTACGGTTTTAAAGTTATTCTCTTTGTTTGGAAAAAAATCTTTTGTATGGCAGCCATCTTGAAAATGGGTCCAATCCAAATTTTTTTTTCATAATCGTAATCTTCGACCCAGAAAACCCCCCGATGCAAAATTTCAGTTGGATCGGAGCAACTTTCAAAATGGCCGCCATTTTTTTTCTTTTTTTTTAATTTTTCCAACTTTCCCAAATTTCCCTCATGGTCCTCTATGATATTTGGTCGAGCACCCTATACCTATCTGTAACCGTTTAAAAGTTATTTGCATATTATTTTCACCTATTTTGTCATGAAAAAAAACATTTGTATGGCAGCCATCTTGAAAAATGGCGGAATCAAATTTTTTTTTTCATAATCGTAATCTACGCCCCAGAAAACCTCCCTATGCAAAATTTCAGTCGGATCGGAGCAACTTTCAAAATGGCCGCCATTTTTTTTTCTTTTTTTTTAATTTTTCCAACTTTTTCAAATTTCCCCCATCGCCCTCTATGACATTTGGTCGATCACCCTATACCTATCTCTTACCGTTTAAAAGTTATTTGCATTTTTATTTTGTATGGCGGCCATGTTTTTTTGTATGGCGGCCATCTTTTTTTTCAAATTTTCAAAAATGGCCCAGGTTTTGGGGCATATTTAGTTCAAGCGGTACCCCCATTCGATTTATAGTTTCCGAGATCCCTTGAGCAGTTCCATCTCGGAGACACCTTTCCATGGATTTCGGATTTTTCTGGTTGGTTTCAAAACACCCTCTATACAACCGTACCAAACACTCCCCCCCACCATAACGGCAAGTCGGAGATCAATTCTGTCAATATGTCAGTCAGTCAGTCAGTCAGTCAGTCAGTCAGTCAGTCAGTGAGTGGTCTTTCACTTTTATATAATATAACTAGTATTTCGCCGCGTGCGCGAGCTGCTAAAGCAGCTCGCGTGGTGGTGGTGTTATTTTTTTTTATAGAAACTTCCTATCGATTACGGTTCTAAAGTTATCTAAGCCTTTATGTTCTAAAAACAAACTTTTGTATGGCGGCCATATTGGAAAATGGCGCAATCCAAGTGATTTTGTGGCGTGCGCGAGCTGCTAAAGCAGCTCGCGTGGGGTGGTGTTGTTTTTTTTTTATAGAATCTCCCTATCGATTACGGTTTTAAAGTTATTCTCTATGTTCGGAAAAAAATCTTTTGTATGGCGGCCATCTTGAAAAATGGCGGAATCCAAATTATTTTTTCATAATCGTAATCTACAACCTAAAAAACCCCCCGATGCAAAATTTCAGTCGAATCGGAGCATTTTTCAAAATGGCCGCCATTTTTCTTTCTTTTTTTTTAATTTTTCCAACTTTTCCAAATGTCCCCTATGGTCCTCTATGATATTAGGTCGAGCACCCTATACCTATCTGTAACCGTTTAAAAGTTATTTGCATATTATTTTCACCTATTTTGTCATGAAAAAAAACGTTTGTATGGCAGCCATCTTGAAAAATGGCGGAATCCAAATTTTTTTTTCATAATCGTAATCAACGACCCAGAAAACCCCCCTATGCAAAATTTCAGTCGGATCGGAGCAACTTTCAAAATGGCCGCCATTATTTTTTCTTTTTTTTTAATTTTCCAACTTTTTCAGATTTCCCCCATCGCCCTCTATGACATTTGGTCGAGCACCCTATACCTATCTCTAACCATTCAAAAGTTATTAACATTTTTATTTTGTATGGCGGCCATGTTTTTTTGTATGGCGGCCATCTTTTTTTTCAAATTTTCAAAATTGGCCCAAGGTTTGGGGCATATTTAGTTCAAGCGGTACCCCCATCCGATTTATAGTTTCCGAGATCCCCTGAGCAGTTCCATCGAGGAAACCATTTTCTGGTGATTTCGGATTTTTCTGGTTGGTTTCAAAACACCCTCTATCCAACGGTACCAAAGACTCCCCCCCACCATATCGGCAAGTACCACTTCTATTTCTGTCAATTGTCAGTTATGGTCTTTCAGTTTTATATAATAACTAGTATTTCGCCGCGTGCGCGAGCTGCTAAAGCAGCTCGCGTGGGGGGGTGGCTGCTGGTTTTTTTTAAAGCTTCCTATCGATTACGGTTCTAAAGTTTTGTTTACCTTTTTTGTTCTGAAAACAAACTTTTGTATGGCGGCCATCTTGAAAAAAAGCTGGATTTCAAGTGATTGTGTGGCGTGCGCGAGCTGCTAAAGCAGCTCGCGTGGGGGGGTGTTTTGCTTATTAATAAAAGCTCCCTATCAATTACGGTTCTAAAGTTATTTAAGTTCAGTTGTTCTAAAAAAAAGACTTTTGTATGGCGGCCATCTTGGAAAATGGCGGAATCCAAGTGATTTTGTGGCGTGCGCGAGCTGCTAAAGCAGCTCGCGTGGGGGGGTGTTGCTTTTTTTTTATAGACGCTTCCTATCGACTACGGTTCAAAAGTTTTGTTTGGCTTATTTTTCCGGAAAAAAAACTTTTGTATGGCGGCCATATTGAAAAATGGCGGAATCCAAAATTTTTTTTCATAATAATAATCTTTGACCCAGAAAACCCCCCGATGCAAAATTTCAGTCGGATCGGAGCAACTTTCAAAATGGCCGCCATTTTTTTTTCTTTTTTTTTAATTTTTCCAACTTTTCCAAATTTCCCCCATCGCCCTCTATGACATTTGGTAGAGCACCCTATACCTATCTCTAACCATTCAAAAGATATTTTCATTTTTATTTTGTATGGCGGCCATGTTTTTTTGTATGGCGGCCATCTTTTTTTTTAAATTTTCAAAAATGGCCCAAGGTTTGGGGCATATTTAGTTCAAGCGGTACCCCCATCCGATTTATAGTTTCCGAGATCCCCTGAGCAGTTCCATCGAGGAAACCACTTTCTGGTGATTTCGGATTTTTCTGGTTGGTTTCAAAACACCCTCTATACAACCGTACTAAACACTCCCCCCCACCATATCGGCAAGTACCACTTCTATTTCTGTCAATTGTCAGTCAGTGACCTTTCAGTTTTATATAATAACTAGTATTTCGCCGCGTGCGCGAGCTGCTAAAGCAGCTCGCGTGGGGGGGTGGCTGCTGTTTTTTTTTTAAAAGCTTCCTATCGATTACGGTTGTAAAGTTTTGTTTACTCATTTTGTTCTGAAAACAAACATTTGTATGGCGGCCATCTTGAAAAATGGCGGAATCCAAAATTTTTTTTCATAATAATAATCTTCGACCCAGAAAACCCCCCGATGCAAAATTTCAGTCGGATCGGAGCAACTTTCAAAATGGTCGCCATTTTTTTTTCTTTTTTTTTAATTTTTCCAACTTTTTCAAATTTCCCCCATCGCCCTCTATGACATTTGGTCGAGCACCCTATACCTATCTCTAACCCTTTAAAAGTTATTTACATTTTTATTTTGTATGGCGGCCATGTTTTTTTGTATGGCGGCCATCTTTTTTTTCAAATTTTCAAAATTGGCCCAAGGTTCGGGGCATATTTAGTTCAAGCGGTACCCCCATCCGATTTATAGTTTCCGAGATCCCCTGAGTAGTTCCATCGAGGAAACCAGTTTTTGGTGATGTCGGATTTTTCTGGTTGGTTTCAAAACACCCTCTATACAACCGTACCAAACACTCCCCCCCACCATATCGGCAAGTACCACTTCTATTTCTGTCAATTGTCAGTCAGTGACCTTTCAGTTTTATATAATAACTAGTATTTCGCCGCGTGCGCGAGCTGCTAAAGCAGCTCGCGTGGGGGGGTGGCTGCTGTTTTTTTTTAAAAGCTTCCTATCGATTACGGTTCTAAAGTTTTGTTTACCCTTTTTGTTTTGAAATCAAACTTTTGTATGGCGGCCATATTGAAAAAAAGCTGGATTTCAAGTGATTGTGTGGCGTGCGCGAGCTGCTAAAGCAGCTCGCGTGGGGGGGTTTTGCTTTTTTTTATAAAAGCTCCCTATCGATTACGGTTCTAAAGTTATTTAAGTTCAGTTGTTCTGAAAAAAAGACTTTTGTATGGCGGCCATCTTGAAAAATGGCGGAATCCAAGTGATTTTGGGGCGTGCGCGAGCTGCTAAAGCAGCTCGCGTGGGGGGGTGTTGCTTTTTTTTTATAGACGCTTCCTATCGACTACCGTTCAAAAGTTTTGTTTGGCTTATTTTTCCGGAAAAAAAACTTTTGTATGGCAGCCATCTTGAAAAATGGCGGAATCCAAAATTTTTTTTCATAATCGTGATCTACGACCCAGAAAAGCTTCCGATGCTAAATTTCAGTCGGATCGGAGCAACTTTCAAAATGGCCGCCATTTTTTTTTCTTTTTTTTTAATTATTTCAACTTTTCCAAATTTCCCCCATCGCCCTCTATGACATTTGGTCGAGCACTCTATATCTATCTCTTACCGTTTAAAAGTAATTTGCATTTTTATTTTGTATGGCGGCCATGTTTTTTTGTATGGCGGCCATCTTTTTTTTCAAATTTTCAAAAATGGCCCAGGTTTTGGGGCATATTTAGTTCAAGCGGTACCCCCATCCGATTTATAGTTTCCGAGATCCCCTGAGCAGTTCCATCTCGGAGACACCTTTCCATGGATTTCGGATTTTTCTGGTTGGTTTCAAAACATCCTCTATCCAACGGTACCAAACACTACCCCCCACCATAACGGCAAGTGGGAGATCAATTCTGTCAATATGTCAGTCAGTCAGTCAGTCAGTCAGTCAGTGAGTGGTCTTCCAGTTTTATATAATATAACTAGTATTTCGCCGCGTGCGCGAGCTGCTAAAGCAGCTCGCGTGGGGGGGTGGCTGCTGTTTTTTTTTTTAAAAGCTTCCTATCGATTACGGTTCTAAAGTTTTGTTTACCCTTTTTGTTCTGAAAACAAACTTTTGTATGGCGGCCATATTGAAAAATGGCGGAATCCAAAATTTTTTTTCATAATAATAATCTTTGACCCAGAAAACCCCCCGATGCAAAATTTCAGTCGGATCGGAGCAACTTTCAAAATGGCCGCCATTTTTTTTTCTTTTTTTTTAATTTTTCCAACTTTTCCAAATTTCCCCCATCGCCCTCTATGACATTTGGTCGAGCACCCTATACCTATCTCTAACCGTTCAAAAGTTATTAACATTTTTATTTTGTATGGCGGCCATGTTTCTTTGTATGGCGGCCATCTTTTTTTTCAAATTTTCAAAATCGGCCCAAGGTTTGGGGCATATTTAGTTCAAGCGGTACCCCCATCCGATTTATAGTTTCCGAGATCCCCTGAGCAGTTCCATCGAGGAAACCAGTTTTTGGTGATGTCGGATTTTTCTGGTTGGTTTCAAAACACCCTCTATACAACCGTTATAAACACTCCCCCCCACCATATCGGCAAGTACCACTTCTATTTCTGTCAATTGTCAGTCAGTGACCTTTCAGTTTTATATAATAACTAGTATTTCGCCGCGTGCGCGAGCTGCTAAAGCAGCTCGCGTGGGGGGGTGGCTGCTGTTTTTTTTTAAAAGCTTCCTATCGATTACAGTTCTAAAGTTTTGTTTACCCTTTTTGTTCTGAAAACAAACTTTTGTATGGCGGCCATATTGAAAAATGGCGGAATCCAAAATTTTTTTTCATAATAATAATCTTTGACCCAGAAAACCCCCCGATGCAAAATTTCAGTCGGATCGGAGCAACTTTCAAAATGGCCGCCATTTTTTTTTCTTTTTTTTTAGTTTTTCCAACTTTTCCAAATTTCCCCCATCACTTTCTATGACATTTGGTCGAGCACCCTATACCTATCTCTAACCGTTCAAAAGTTATTAACATTTTTATTTTGTATGGCGGCCATGTTTTTTTGTATGGCGGCCATCTTTTTTTTCAAATTTTCAAAATTGGCCCAAGGTTTGGGGCATATTTAGTTCAAGCGGTACCCCCATCCGATTTATAGTTTCCGAGATCCCTTGAGCAGTTCCATCGAGGAAACCAGTTTTTGGTGATGTCGGATTTTTCTGGTTGGTTTCAAAACACCCTCTATACAACCGTACCAAACACTCCCCCCCACCATATCGGCAAGTACCACTTCTATTTCTGTCAATTGTCAGTCAGTGACCTTTCAGTTTTATATAATAACTAGTATTTCGCCGCGTGCGCGAGCTGCTAAAGCAGCTCGCGTGGGGGGGTGGCTGCTGTTTTTTTTTTAAAAGCTTCCTATCGATTACGGTTGTAAAGTTTTGTTTACTCTTTTTGTTCTGAAAACAAACATTTGTATGGCGGCCATCTTGAAAAATGGCGGAATCCAAAATTTTTTTTCATAATAATAATCTTCGACCCAGAAAACCCCCGGATGCAAAATTTCAGTCGGATCGGAGCAACTTTCAAAATGGTCGCCATTTTTTTTTCTTTTTTTTTAATTTTTCCAACTTTTTCAAATTTCCCCCATCGCCCTCTATGACATTTGGTCGAGCACCCTATACCTATCTCTAACCCTTTAAAAGTTATTTACATTTTTATTTTGTATGGCGGCCATGTTTTTTTGTATGGCGGCCATCTTTTTTTTCAAATTTTCAAAATTGGCCCAAGGTTCGGGGCATATTTAGTTCAAGCGGTACCCCCATCCGATTTATAGTTTCCGAGATCCCCTGAGCAGTTCCATCGAGGAAACCAGTTTTTGGTGATGTCGGATTTTTCTGGTTGGTTTCAAAACACCCTCTATACAACCGTACCAAACACTCCCCCCCACCATATCGGCAAGTACCACTTCTATTTCTGTCAATTGTCAGTCAGTGACCTTTAAGTTTTATATAATAACTAGTATTTCGCCGCGTGCGCGAGCTGCTAAAGCAGCTCGCGTGGGGGGGTGGCTGCTGTTTTTTTTTAAAGCTTCCTATCGATTACGGTTCTAAAGTTTTGTTTACCTTTTTTGTTCTGAAAACAAACTTTTGTATGGCGGCCATCTTGAAAAAAAGCTGGATTTCAAGTGATTGTGTGGCGTGCGCGAGCTGCTAAAGCAGCTCGCGTGGGAGGGTTTTGCTTTTTTTTATAAAAGCTCCCTATCGATTATGGTTCTAAAGTTATTTAAGTTCAGTTGTTCTGAAAAAAAGACTTGTATGGCGGCCATCTTGAAAAATGACGGAATCCAAGTGATTTTGTGGCGTGCGCGAGCTGCTAAAGCAGCTCGCGTGGGGGGGTGTTGCTTTTTTTTATAGACGCTTCCTATCGACTACGGTTCAAAAGTTTTGTTTGGCTTATTTTTCCGAAAAAAAAACTTTTGTATGGCAGCCATCTTGAAAAATGGCGGAATCCAAAATTTTTTTTCATAATCGTAATCTACGACCCCGAAAACCCCCCGATGCAAAATTTCAGTCGGATCGGAGCAACTTTCAAAATGGCCGCCATTTTTTTTTCTTTTTTTTTAATTTTTCCAACTTTTCCAAATTTCCCCCATCGCCCTCTATGACATTTGGTCGAGCGCCCTATACCTATCTCTAACCATTCAAAAGTTATTTACATTTTTATTTTGTATGGCAGCCATGTTTTTTTGTATGGCGGCCATCTTTTTTTTCAAATTTTCAAAAATGGCCCAGGTTTTGGGGCATATTTAGTTCAAGCGGTACCCCCATCCGATTTATAGTTTCCGAGATCCCCTGAGCAGTTCCATCTCGGAGACACCTTTCCATGGATTTCGGATTTTTCTGGTTGGTTTCAAAACATCCTCTATACAACCGTACCAAACACTACCCCCCACCATAACGGCAAGTACCACTTCTATTTCTGTCAATTATATGTCAGTCAGTCAGTCAGTCAGTGAGTGGTCTTTTAATTTTATATAATATAACTAGTATTTCGCCGCGTGCGCGAGCTGCTAAAGCAGCTCGCGTGGGGGGGTGGCTGCTGTTTTTTTTTAAAAGCTTCCTATCGATTACGGTTTTAAAGTTTTGTTTACCCTTTTTGTTTTAAAATCAAACTTTTGTATGGCGGCCATATTGAAAAAAAGCTGGATTTCAAGTGATTGTGTGGCGTGCGCGAGCTGCTAAAGCAGCTCGCGTGGTGGGGATTTGCTTTTTTTTATAAAGCTCCCTATCGCTTACGGTTCTAAAGTTATTTAAGTTCAGTTGTTCTGAAAAAAAGACTTTTGTATGGCGGCCATCTTGAAAAATGGCGGAATCCAAGTGATTTTGTGGCGTGCGCGAGCTGCTAAAGCAGCTCGCGTGGGGGGGTGTTACTTTTTTTTTATAGACGCCTCCTATCGACTACGGTTCAAAAGTTTTGTTTGGCTTATTTTTCCGGAAAAAAAACTTTTGTATGGCAGCCATCTTGAAAAATGGCGGAATCCAAAATTTTTTTTCATAATTGTAATCTTCGACCCAGAAAACCTCCCTATGCAAAATTTCAGTCGGATCGGAGCAACTTTCAAAATGGCCGCCATTTTTTTTTCTTTTTTTTTAATTTTTCCAACTTTTCCAAATTTCCCCTATCGCCCTCTATGACATTTGGTCTAGCACCCTATACCTATCTCTAACCATTCAAAAGTTATTTACATTTTTATTTTGTATGGCGGCCATGTTTTTTTGTATGGCGGCCATCTTTTTTTTCAAATTTTCAAAAATGGCCCAGGTTTTGGGGCATATTTAGTTCAAGCGGTACCCCCATCCGATTTGTAGTTTCCGAGATCCCTTGAGCAGTTCCATCTCGGAGACACCTTTCCATGGATTTCGGATTTTTCTGGTTGGTTTCAAAACATTCTATATCCAACGGTACCAAACACTCCCCCCCACCATAACGGCAAGTCGGAGATCAATTCTGTCAATATGTCAGTCAGTCAGTCAGTCAGTGGTCTTTCAGTTTTATATTATATTAACTAGTATTTCGCCGCGTGCGCGAGCTGCTAAAGCAGCTCGCGTGGTGGTGGTGTTATTTTTTTTTTATAGAAACTTCCTATCGATTACGGTTCTAAAGTTATCTAAGCCTTTATGTTCTAAAACAAACTTTTGTATGGCGGCCATATTGGAAAATGGCGCAATCCAAGTGATTTTTGTGGCGAGCGCGAGCTGCTAAAGCAGCTCGCGTGGGATGGTTTTTTTTTTTTTATAGAAGCTCCCTATCGATTACGGTTTTAAAGTTATTCTCTTTGTTCGGAAAAAAAACTTTAGTATGGCGGCCATCTTGAAAAATGGCGGAATCCAAATTATTTTTTCAAAATCGTAATCTACGACCCCAAAAACCCCCCGATGCAAAATTTCAGTCGAATCGGAGCATTTTTCAAAATGGCCGCCATTTTTCTTTCTTTTTTTTTAATTTTTCCAACTTTTCCAAATTTCCCCTATGGTCCTCTATGATATTTGGTCGAGCACCCTATACCTATCTGTAACCGTTTAAAAGTTATTTGCATATTATTTTCACCTATTTTGTCATGAAAAAAAACATTTGTATGGCAGCCATCTTGAAAAATGGCGGAATCTAAATTTTTTTTGATAATCGTAATCTACGCCCCAGAAAACCTCCCTATACAAAATTTCAGTCGGATCGGAGCAACTTTCAAAATGGCCGCCATTTTTTTTTCTTTTTTTTTAATTTTTCCAACTTTTTCAAATTTCCCCCATCGCCCTCTATGACATTTGGTCGAACACCCTATACCTATCTCTAACCGTCCAAAAGTTATTTACATTTTTATTTTGTATGGCGGCCATGTTTTTTTGTACGGCGGCCATCTTTTTTTTCAAATTTTCAAAAATGGCCCAAGGTTTGGGGCATATTTAGTTCAAGCGGTACCCCCATCCGATTTATAGTTTCCGAGATCCCCTGAGCAGTTCCAACTTGGAAACCACTTTCTGGTGATTTCAGATTTTTCTGGTTGGTTTCAAAACATCCTCTATCCAACCATACCAAACACTCCCCCCCACCATAACGGCAAGTGGGAGATCAATTCTGTCAATATGTCAGTCAGTCAGTCAGTCAGTCAGTCAGTCAGTCAGTGAGTGGTCTTTCACTTTTATATAATATAACTAGTATTTCGCCGCGTGCGCGAGCTGCTAAAGCAGCTCGCGTGGTGGTGGTGTTATTTTTTTTTTATAGAAACTTCCTATCGATTACGGTTCTAAAGTTATTTAAACTTTATTGTTCTGAAAAAATAAAACGTTTGTATGTCGGCCATCTTGGAAAATGGCGCAATCAAAGTGATTTTGTGGCGTGCGCGAGCTGCTAAAGCAGCTCGCGTGGGGAGGTGTTGCTTTTTTTTTATAGAATCTCCCTATCGATTACGGTTTTAAAGTTATTCTCTTTGTTCGGAAAAAAATCTTTTGTATGGCGGCCATCTTAAAAAATGGCGGAATCCAAATTATTTTTTCATAATCGTAATCTACGACTTAAAAAACCCCCCGATGCAAAATTTCAGTCGAATCGGAGCATTTTTCAAAATGGCCGCCATTTTTCTTTCTTTTTTTTTAATATTTCCAACTTTTCCAAATTTCCCCTATGGTCCTCTTTGATATTTGGTCGAGCACCCTATACCTATCTGTAACCGTTTAAAAGTTATTTGCATATTATTTTCACCTATTTTGTCATGAAAAAAAACATTTGTATGGCAGCCATCTTGAAAAATGGCGGAATCTAAATTTTTTTTTCATAATCGTAATCTACGCTCCAGAAAACCTCCCTATGCAAAATTTCAGTCGGATCGGAGCAACTTTCAAAATGGCCGCCATTTTTTTTTCTTTTTTATAAATATTTCCAACTTTTTCAAATTTTCCCCATCGCCCTCTATGACATTTGGTCGAGCACCCTATACCTGTCTCTAACCATTCAAAAGTCATTTGCATATTATTTTCACCTATTTTGTCATGAAAAAAAACATTTGTATGGCAGCCATCTTGAAAATGGCGGAATCTAATTTTTTTTTTCATAATCGTAATCTACGCTCCAGAAAACCTCCCTATGCAAAATTTCAGTCGGATCGGAGCAACTTTCAAAATGGCCGCCATTTATTTTTCTTTTTTTTTAATTTTTCCAACTTTTTCAAATTACCCCCATCGCCCTCTATGACATTTGGTCGAGCACCCTATACCTATCTCTAACCATTCAAAAGTTATTTACATTTTTATTTTGTATGGCGGCCATGTTTTTTTGTATGGCGGCCATCTTTTTTTTCAAATTTTCAAAATTGGCTCAAGGTTTGGGGCATATTTAGTTTAAGCGTTGCCCCCATCCGATTTATAGTTTCCGAGATCCCCTGAGCAGTTCCATCAAGGAAACCACTTTCTGGTGATTTCGGATTTTTCTGGTTGTTTTCAAAACACCCTCTATACAACCGTACCAAACACTCCCCCCCACCATAACGGCAAGTCGGAGATCAATTCTGTCAATATGTCAGTCAGTCAGTCAGTCAGTCAGTCAGTCAGTCAGTCAGTGATGGTCTTCCAGTTTTATATAATATAAACTAGTATTTCGCCGCGTGCGCGAGCTGCTAAAGCAGCTCGCGTGGTGGCGGTGTTATTTTTTTTTATAGAAACTTCCTATCGATTACGGTTGTAAAGTTATCTAAGCCTTCATGTTCTAAAAACAAACTTTTGTATGGCGGCCATATTGGAAAATGGCGCAATCCAAGTGATTTTGTGGCGTGCGCGAGCTGCTAAAGCAGCTCGCGTGGGGTGGTGTTGTTTTTTTTTTATAGAAGCTCCCTATCGATTACGGTTTTAAAGTTATTCTCTTTGTTCGGAAAAAAATCTTTTGTATGGCGGCCATCTTGAAAAATGGCGGAATCCAAATTATTTTTTCATAATCGTAATCTACGGCCTAAAAAACCCCCCGATGCAAAATTTCAGTCGAATCGGAGCATTTTTCAAAATGGCCGCTATTTTTCTTTCTTTTTTTTAATATTTCCAACTTTCCCAAATTTCCCCTATGGTCCTCTATGATATTTGGTCGAGCACCCTATACCTATCTGTAACCGTTTAAAAGTTATTTGCATATTATTTTCACCTATTTTGTCATGAAAAATAACTCTTGTATGGCGGCCATCTTGAAAAATGGCGGAATTCCAATTATTTTTTCATAATAATAATCTACGACCCAGAAAACCCCCCGATGCAAAATTTCAAACGGATCGGAGCAACTTTCAAAATGGCCGCCATTTTTTTTTCTTTTTTTTTAATTTTTCCAACTTTTTCAAATTTCCCCCATCGCCCTCTATGACATTTGGTCGAGCACTCTATATCTATCTCTTACCGTTTAAAAGTTATTTGCATTTATATTTTGTATGGCGGCCATGTCTTTTTGTATGGCGACCATCTTTTTTTTCATATTTTCAAAAATGGCCCAAGGTTTGGGGCATATTTAGTTGAAGCGGTACCCCCATCCGATTTATAGTTTCCGAGATCCCCTGAGCAGTTCCATCACGGAAACCACTTTCTGGTGATTTCGGATTTTTCTGGTTGGTTTCAAAACATCCTCTATCCAACCATACCAAACACTTCCACCCACCATAACGGCATCTGGGAGAACAATTCTGTCAATATGTCAGTCAGTCAGTCAGTCAGTCAGTCAGTCAGTCAGTCAGTCAGTCAGTCAGTCAGTGATGGTCTTTCACTTTTATATAATATAACTAGTATTTCGCCGCGTGCGCGAGCTGCTAAAGCAGCTCGCGTGGTGGTGGTGTTATTTTTTTTTTATAGAAACTTCCTATCGATTACGGTTCTAAAGTTATCTAAGCCTTTATGTTCTAAAAACAAACTTTTGTATGGCGGCCATATTGGAAAATGGCGCAATCCAAGTGATTTTGTGGCGTGCGCGAGCTGCTAAAGTAGCTCGCGTGGGGTGGTGTTGTTTTTTTTTTATAGAAGCTCCCTATCGATTACGGTTTTAAAGTTATTCTCTTTGTTCGGAAAAAAATCTTTTGTATGGCGGCCATCTTGAAAAATGGCGGAATCCAAATTATTTTTTCATAATCGTAATCTACGGCCTAAAAAACCCCCCGATGCAAAATTTCAGTCGAATCGGATCATTTTTCAAAATGGCCGCCATTTTTCTTTCTTTTTTTTTAATTTTTCCAACTTTTCCAAATTTCCCCTATGGTCCTCTATGATATTTGGTCGAGCACCCTATACCTATCTGTAACCGTTTAAAAGTTATTTGCATATTATTTTCACCAATTTTGTCATGAAAAATAACTCTTGTATGGCGGCCATCTTGAAAAATGGCGGAATCCAATTTTTTTTTCATAATCGTAATCTACGACCCAGAAAACCCCCCGATACAAAATTTCAGTCGGATCGGAGCAACTTTCAAAATGGCCGCCATTTTTTTTTCTTTTTTTTTAATTTTTCCCACTTTTCCAAATTTCCCCCGTCGTCCTCTATGTCATTTGGTCGAGCACCCTATATCTATCTCTAACCATTCAAAAGTTATTTACATTTTTATTTTGTATGGCGGCCATGTTTTTTTGTATGGCGGCCATCTTTTTTTTCAAATTTTCAAAATTGGCCCAAGGTTTGGGGCATATTTAGTTCAAGCGGTACCCCCATCCGATTTACAGTTTCCGAGATCCCCTGAGCAGTTCCATCACGGAAACCACTTTCTGGTGATTTCGGATTTTTCTGGTTGGTTTCAAAACATCCTCTATCCAACCATACCAAACACTACCCTCCACCATAACGGCAAGTGGGAGATCAATTCTGTCAATATGTCAGTCAGTCAGTCAGTCAGTCAGTCAGTCAGTCAGTGAGTGGTCTTTCACTTTTATATAATATAACTAGTATTTCGCCGCGTGCGCGAGCTGCTAAAGCAGCTCGCGTGGTGGTGGTGTTATTTTTTTTTTATAGAAACTTCCTATCGATTACGGTTCTAAAGTTATTTAAACTTTATTGTTCTGAAAAAATAAAACGTTTGTATGTCGGCCATCTTGGAAAATGGCGCAATCAAAGTGATTTTGTGGCGTGCGCGAGCTGCTAAAGCAGCTCGCGTGGGGAGGTGTTGCTTTTTTTTTATAGAATCTCCCTATCGATTACGGTTTTAAAGTTATTCTCTTTGTTCGGAAAAAAATCTTTTGTATGGCGGCCATCTTAAAAAATGGCGGAATCCAAATTATTTTTTCATAATCGTAATCTACGACTTAAAAAACCCCCCGATGCAAAATTTCAGTCGAATCGGAGCATTTTTCAAAATGGCCGCCATTTTTCTTTCTTTTTTTTTAATATTTCCAACTTTTCCAAATTTCCCCTATGGTCCTCTTTGATATTTGGTCGAGCACCCTATACCTATCTGTAACCGTTTAAAAGTTATTTGCATATTATTTTCACCTATTTTGTCATGAAAAAAAACATTTGTATGGCAGCCATCTTGAAAAATGGCGGAATCTAAATTTTTTTTTCATAATCGTAATCTACGCTCCAGAAAACCTCCCTATGCAAAATTTCAGTCGGATCGGAGCAACTTTCAAAATGGCCGCCATTTTTTTTTCTTTTTTTTAAATATTTCCAACTTTTTCAAATTTTCCCCATCGCCCTCTATGACATTTGGTCGAGCACCCTATACCTGTCTCTAACCATTCAAAAGTCATTTGCATATTATTTTCACCTATTTTGTCATGAAAAAAAACATTTGTATGGCAGCCATCTTGAAAATGGCGGAATCTAATTTTTTTTTTCATAATCGTAATCTACGCTCCAGAAAACCTCCCTATGCAAAATTTCAGTCGGATCGGAGCAACTTTCAAAATGGCCGCCATTTATTTTTCTTTTTTTTTAATTTTTCCAACTTTTTCAAATTACCCCCATCGCCCTCTATGACATTTGGTCGAGCACCCTATACCTATCTCTAACCATTCAAAAGTTATTTACATTTTTATTTTGTATGGCGGCCATGTTTTTTTGTATGGCGGCCATCTTTTTTTTCAAATTTTCAAAATTGGCTCAAGGTTTGGGGCATATTTAGTTTAAGCGTTGCCCCCATCCGATTTATAGTTTCCGAGATCCCCTGAGCAGTTCCATCAAGGAAACCACTTTCTGGTGATTTCGGATTTTTCTGGTTGTTTTCAAAACACCCTCTATACAACCGTACCAAACACTCCCCCCCACCATAACGGCAAGTCGGAGATCAATTCTGTCAATATGTCAGTCAGTCAGTCAGTCAGTCAGTCAGTCAGTCAGTCAGTGATGGTCTTCCAGTTTTATATAATATAAATATAAAATAATAATCTCGGACCCGTATACGTTAATTTTTAATTAAGAGTATTTTTTTTGAGTTTCCAGATTATAGGACAATCTAATAACTTTTTTCATACTAACTCCACCCCCCATTTCATGCCCCCATAAGCAGATTTTAAAAATTTTAATAGCCTACATTTTAAGTTAAGAAGACAAACACTGAAAACCACATTAAAATCCGTTTCGGTAGGTTTCGAGTCTATAGATAACAAACAGACAAACAAACAAACAAACAGACCAAAATTTTAAAAACCATAGATTTGTGTTCAGTACCCTCTAAATCAAAAATTTTTCTTTGCTCTAAATAGTTCATCCCAGTTGGTTTTGCAAAAATATTTTCAATGTACAGAATTGGCTCATTTCCATTTTTAGAATAGATTTAAAAGCACCTGCCAATTGCTATTTGACGTTGAAGCATAGACATTATTCCAATCTTATAGTTTGATCGTAGCATTCACAGCATAAATAAGCTGCTAAATTTATATTAGCATTAATTAAATTAATAGTTGTTGCAAAATTCGATAAATGCTAAAATGTATCGCTTATCACACCACTTCACATTGCTTAGTATGCCGCTCAAATGCGAACTGTGGCGGTGGTCTGATAATACGAATGCTGTTGCGATTGCGAATCGACGGAGTGTACCGTTCCCTCACCCAAATCAATTTTATTTGATGTCTCGATGAGTTACAATATCATACAAAATCTTACCTATGATGTTGTAACTCATCGGTCATTTGAGGCCAAATGCGAAAGATGGATGACCACTAGTTTATTTCTATTTTTCAATGATTTCATAATACACATGTAATAATGAAATTTCGCACGGAATTGTGAATTCGTAACTGCGAAATTTTATATTAACAATTAGCATCGCAATAGCACACATCATGCTAACGAACATTCGCATGCTAATGAAATTAATGAAAAATAGCAATAATTTCCAATACTATGGAGGACTAGTGGAGGAAGCCGTCAGCGGTTCGCAGAGCGCCTTTTTTAGCATACAATTCCTTCCATGCACCCCACAAAGAGACACAATGTCGCGACAAAGAAAAAGCTTTTAATTATCTCATTTGATTTCCCGTCTCTCTGTTTACGTTATTACTGCGGGAGTTCAGGATTTCCCGCGAGAGTCATTCTCCTTCGAGCAGGAGCTCGGTTGTTTCACGATTGATTCAGTTACGAGTGGCTGGGGAATCGACGAATTGTAGAGTTATTGTCTTATTGTTTTATTTATTGTCTATAGCACCCGTACCGTTGCTTACGTAGCTGTTCGTGACAGATTGCTAATTTCAACAACATTCGCTGCTGTCACCACTTGTATGGGTGACCGTTTGTGTGATTTTTACTTCTGAGCGCTACCGTGCTTCGTAGGGTAGGACAACAGTTGTTATGCTTCGTCGGAGGCCTTCGAACGGTCTATGACTTATAAAATTTCATTTAAATTCGTTCAGTATTTTTGCGTGTTCCATTCTCGTAAACAATCAATTTAGAATTAATTTAGCTATTTAAACATATTTTAGGACTGTCACACATGTACAAGTCCTTCAGGAGATTAAAAACACTGCTCGGAGTTTGTTGTGCGTAACTCTCGCCAATCTTGATGGCGGCTTGTTGGCGGTCTAGTGAATTGACTGGCGCATCACGTGATCTGCGCAGATACAATTTTATATGCGATTTTGTTACTGCGCAGGTCACGTGGCGCGTCTGTCAGCCGCCATTATGTTAGACGCGATGTATACCTCTCTTAATTTGTGTATTTTTGTGATATAAAATACATTATGTAATATTATTATTTTTTACGCATAATAAATCTATGTTTGGCCACTATCTCGCCGGATGTGAAGCGATGATGTGGCCTAAGATGGAGCACATAGATCTAGAGAGAGACGGCAGTTGAGCGGCTGCTCAGATCCGTCTCCCCGATGCAACAATATACTAGCAACCGACCGCGACTTTGTTCACGTCGACTCAATAAAATATAGTCACTCAGGGATAGTGTAGCTTTCTATCAATTAAATAATTTTGAGAATTAGATCAGTGGTTCCAGAGATTACTTCCTACAAACATACATACAATTTTACATCTTCATAATATTAGCATAGTAAGTATAGTCATCATATATGACAGCCTGTGGTGTTGTGGTTGGGGAGGTTGGCTCAAATCTCATGCACCACTGAGGTTGGGTTCGATTTCCGCGACGGGACAAATATGTGCAAAGTAAAAAAAAAGCGCAATCATTTTTTTCGTGTCTGGGTGTCGTGGGACCATGGCCCTCATAGTTTCTGGTTCCCTAGATACAGGGAATCCTAGTTAGTTTTCTTTGGTTTGGGGCCAGGATCTATGTATAGGATCGCTGGGCGTATTGAGCGTATATTTATAGTAGGTGTAGAGAAACCGCACTAAAGTTACGCATACGTGATATAAGTTTAACAAATAGACATAATTAAATTAAAATTCATTTATTTCAGGCAAATAAAAACCCGTTAAAATCAATAACAATACAAGCTCAAATAAAGTTAAATAACATCAATCAAATAAATAATAAATTAAATAACCAACAATTATTTTAATTCAACAGTCAAATAAAATAAAAATAATCTAATGCCATGTCAGTCAATATGTCACAACGAACAAGCTCAAATAAAATAAAATAAAAATATAATTAACTTATGTACTTACTATTTATGTATGTTTTTAGGTCTATGTTTGGCCACTATCTCGCCTGATGTGAAGCGATGATGTGACCTAAGATGGAGCACATAGATCTAGAGAGAGACGGCAGTTGAGCGGCTGCACAGACCCGTCTCCCCGATGGTTCACTGAACATCATCCCTAAACACGACTAGGTCGCTTGACGGCATGGCCTTGTTCGGTGGGTGGTATTACAAACACGGCCAGAGCCTACCACTCCAAAGCGCGTAAGCGGGTTTCATCACGATGTTTTCCTTAACCGTTTTAGAGCGAGCGTGCAAAAACTGCACTTAACATAAGTCATTGGCGCAGGGCCGAGTCGGAATTCGAATTCCGACCCAGGTGCTTCGGATCGAAAGGCGCACGAGTTCCCGCGGAGCCACACTCGCTCTATAAAGCTCGCATGTAGATTTACAAAAGTCAGTTGAAGTAGGTATTTAATATTTCAAGTGCGTGTTCCGTCATCCATAACATAAAACAAGCAAACTCTATTGTTGACAGAGCCCTCGAAACGAACCGCACTTACATTCGAATCGCAAACCGATCAAAATGTACAGAAGCCTTTTATAGAGAACCTCCTATATGTATAATATGTATGTGTGTGTATGTTGAAACCGAAACACAGTAATTTATTTATTTAATATTTACTTCAGGCAACAATAAAATAAGTTACAGATGTTATTTACTTATTCTACGGCCCATTTAAATATATACCTTAGAACTAACATATATACAATTTATATTAAAAAAAAAAAATAATGCTGGTACAATACTGCTTGGCGGAAGATTAACTGGCAAAGCTGTGGTACCTACCCAGACAGCCTCTCGCATACGGGAGACCTACCACGAGTTGTGTTGTAGGAACATTAAGACTGTAAACATTTTTGTTTTGTATTAATCCTTAGGCATCGCGAGTACAACCACAGAATACTAAGGGACAGAAGCATCACTCCGCAAAGAAATTTAAACAAATAGCGACTCTTGCTATGACGCAATAAAATTCAATTCAGCTTGCGTAGCGCTGCATACCTACCAGTCATATTGACCTACAGAGCGCCTCTCTTTCTATCGCTTAGCTCTTATCTCTTCTGACGCGGCACGTGTAACGAAGCGAGACCCGCCGTCGGTGTCCGGCTATGTTCTTGTAGCTTCGTACCTACAAAGCCGAGTGCGCTAGGCCTGGTACAACCCCGTTACGATTACGTATATGCCGACGATTTCAACAGGGTAACCGCTTGAATACATCAGCAGTTTACCCCCGTC
Source organism: Petrophora chlorosata (assembly GCA_951640565.1). Classification (NCBI taxonomy): domain Eukaryota; kingdom Metazoa; phylum Arthropoda; class Insecta; order Lepidoptera; family Geometridae; genus Petrophora; species Petrophora chlorosata. Next base: position 16,851,740 of record OX621197.1, read on the forward strand.
GGCGTCGGTTGTTGTTTGCGACAGACTCCATCACCGCGCTGACAATCTACTCCGTCGATCGCTACGCTGATTGAGAGCCAATACTGCACCCGACGTAACACAATTGCTACCAAAACAATGCTCCCAAATTCAAATATTGGCTCTACTGATTCACGCTACCTTCATTTACAATAAGGGCTCTATTTTTACGATGATAGAGCGTAAAATCGCTCAGTTATCCCGAGGTAGTACGATCGTTCTCAGACGTTGAGAAGCGTTTAATCTAGACTCTCGTATGAATCTGTCTACGTGGGTGCTGCTACGGTGATGGCCGTAAGGAGGCGGAGTGCAGCGTTATATTTTTGCTGGATGCCTCGTTTTTGGAATCCAAGAGCTTCTCATATTTTTTTGTCATCCGACAGAGATCGAATTTAAAATTGGAGTTTATCACATTATTAGGAAAAGTGCTACCAAAATCCCCTTATTCTTAACCGACTTAAAAAAAGGAGAAGGTTCTCTGTTCGATTGTATTTTTTTATTGTATTTTTTTAAATTATGTTTGTCACCTCAGAACTTCGTCATATATAAACCGATTTGGAAAATTCTTTTTGCGTTGGATTCAGTAATAGGTACGAAGTGGTCCCAAAAAAATTTCATCGATATTTGACCTTAGACTTCAAAGATACATTGAAGACGGTTTTTGTTTTTTTCTAAAAATTAATTATTTTGTTTGCAGTCACTTTGCCAACATAACTAAGATTATATATCATGTTTCAACCCCACCAATATAAAACTGTTTTTTTTTATGTTGGAAGCTTTTTATTGGCTTTTTATACTTAAGATTATTTTGTAACAATAGCTGTTAGCGTCCCCAAACAAAATAAATTAATAATTCATTATGTAACAAAAAAACCGAGTTCAATTCTGATGTATGGTTGAAGTCCAAGGTTGAATACATATAAATGAAATTAATATGGGTGTGATGGTCTACCTACTGAAAGAATAATTTTCCAAATCAGTTTATAAATGACGGAGTTTTGAAGGAACAAACATAAAAAAATACAATCGAATTGAGAACCTCCTTCCGTTTTTGAAGTTAGTTAATAATAAAAATTAATTAAATTTTAGTGACTGACTTAATCCATACCCCACTGAGCAAAACCCTGGCTACGATCCCATATCCAAATTGTCCAAGTGGTATTAGATATCAAAGTCAGATGCAGGTGAGGAGCTGGCGAGAGTAAGGCCGCAAGACGGCACGAACTAGTTTGGAGGTCGGATTTATGTCTGAACCCGAGTTTAGGTACCTATAAAATGTAGATACCTACCAATAGGTAAATCGCTATATTGTTGTTATACAGCAACTGGAAATCATAAATAATATACTTTTGCAACACTCTTGCTCATAAAGTGGCTCTATGGTCACCGCAATTAGGCACAGAATGACACCCATAATCAAACTGTGACTTTTTCATTGCTATAACTCACTAGTGAGTTATAGTTAATTTTTTTAATTTTATTGGTTGAGGTGCTTTGTTCTTAAAAAGATTTTATTCAAAAAAGAACAAATAAATTAATGTTCCTATTGCTTGTTCATTTCATGCAACTTCTTATTTAAATAGATAATTTGAACTCGTACGTGTTTAATAAATAAAACTTTCACTCAAATATAAATTTTGTTTTCTCTGTAATAAAAGAAAACTTTAAATTCCCTATTTTGTACGTGGCAGAATAGCCGCAAATCCTATGCGCGAAAAATAAAAAAAAACTTCACCCTTTAGTCTGTGGCTGATCGCAATGCGCGCGCATAGGAAAACTGATTAATTTTTCCGCCATAGCCAATCATTTTTCACAACTCGTTTTCACTGTTGATAATGAGTTTTTATTGTTATTAAATTCACAAGTGTGTTGAAAAACGTCGTATGATACACGTGTGTATTGATGATTACCGTCCTCGGCTCTCTTAAGACCCTCACCTAACGGCTCGGGTCTCAATGGCGCCTCAGCGGTAATCATCAACATTACACACTAGTACCATAATGTACTATTATTACCAGAATGTAGGTAGGTTATCAAGTTTTATTTTGTTATTATGGTTACATAGTCATTATAATCCCCATTTTTATTACAATCTAGCCAATTGATTAAACTAATAAGTAATTTACATTTAACTTAAACTGATAGATAAACTGATATTAAGAATATGTCCATTAACACTTTCCTTATTGTCTCTATTAAGGCGAAGACACTTTGTTCTTATGTTCTGTATAAGTAGCACTTGTACTACATTACACTAATTCACTATCACTAGACACTACACTAACTCAAACGGTTTTGTTCTTTTAAGTCTTCTCACTATATCCGTGTGGTCGAGGAGCTGGATTGCCTCGACGTTCACATGACGATGAAGCCTATGTTCGTGAGCTTCAGAATATTTTTTAATAACTTTATCGACGAACTCTACTTGAAGATCCCGATGGAGATCGTCGTTTCTAATGTACCAGGGTGCGTTTACAAATTCCCTTAATATCTTATTCTAGAAGCGTTGTATGATTAATATATTGCTCTGTTTTGTGCAGCCCCACAGCTGTATACCATAAGTCCAAACTGGCATTAAGTATTCAAAGTGATACAGTTTTATAATGTGCTATATAATCTACCGTATTTAAGGGTGTGCAATACAACTCACATAATAATGTTAAAATTTACTTACAATACATAATTTATTATTTCACATTATTTTATTCAAATTAATCATTATTATAATTTTAGTTCTATAAAATGTCAAACTTTAATTAAAGAGATGAATACAATAAGCGTTAACAATACTTAAAACTAAAGTGTTACAATGGGCGGTCTTATCTTTTGATCGCTTCAAGCAGAAGCGATCTCTCCCAGACAACCTTGGATGGAAAAATCTCGAGAAAACTGTAAGGGACAGTGGTGATGTAGCTAAAACTAATCAATAAATAAATTCTTAATTATTTTTTTGTGTAATAATAGTCGTTTGCAATGCATATTTAGCGCACATTTGCATGGTGAATAAAAAAAGGAAGAAAGAAAGAAAAAACATTTATTTGACAACCATAACCACAATGAAAAAAGACACGTAGGATAAAATACAAAAACAGAGACAAAGAATACTTATAACAAAACAAGGTAATACGAAATACATGAATAGATAAAGTTTGTGGTGCCAAAAGGGACTACAGCTCAGCACATATGTCTAATGCCGATGACATCAGACGCTGGTTTTCAGTATAGCCCCTTAAGGTGTACGGATATTCAAAGAACGTAATAGATAAAAAAAAAGTATACAATTACTCAGTAATTTTTACATAGGTACATATACATCTATATAAAACAAAATGGGACAAAGGGACAGGCCCTTACATACTAAATCAAACTTGAACTAGAAAATCAAAACACGCACATAAAGATTAAGTTTTTGCAGTATGGTCAAAATGGCCATATGCCTTGCCAGAAAGGTAATATATCTCTACTAACCTTGCCGTTCTTTTGGTACTTAAAGAGAAGGAATAACATTCTATGAATCTGAATTTGCTCCATAGATTATTCTAGTAATCATCGTGTTACACGCATTTAACTAAAACAATTTAGACAATGATACTGAAAATTGGTTTTGAAGTAATTAATCTTGTAAGCTGTCAAATAAATGTGGTTATTAAACAAATGGTTAGCAATTTGGCTTATTGGTTTTAGAGGTAGTTTGTGCTAGGATCACTTCTAGTTTGTTTTGTTTGAGCTTTGGTATGCAACTTAAAATTAAGTAACAAGATGTTTGTTGAAAAATATATTTTTCAAGACAAGCTTTTAAGAAGTTCGTAATCGGAACCGCGAGCAAATAATGAACATTACAAGTTAAACAAAAACTTGTAATACCGCTCTGTGGCTAAAGCTTTTTTCGTTAAGTAAAGTGAAAATTTATTTTCCATTAGGTTCAAACAACCGACCAAACCACACCAAACACAATCCGCTATACAATTAAATAACATATTGATTTACACATACAGTGATTTAATGTATTTTTTATGGAACTGGTTGATGGGACGAGCAGGTCGTTCTCCCGATGGTAAGCACCACGCTTGCCCGTAACAATCGCAGTGCCACTTCATATGTCCAGTAATTTCGCTGCCTACAAAGCAGGCCCTTCAAACCGGAAACAGACCTAGCGCACTCCGCACTGTAGGTACGAAGCTACAAGTACATAGCCGGACACCGACGCGACGGCGGGTTGCGCATCGTTACACGTGCCGCGTCAGAAGAGATAAGAGCTATGCGATAGAAAGAGAGGCACTCTGTACGTTAATATGACTGGTAGTATGCAGCGCTACGCGAACTGAATTGAAATTTATTGCGTCATAACAAAAGTCGCTATTTGTTTAAATTTCTTGGCGGAGTGATGCTTCTGTCCCTTAGTATTCTGTGCCGGAACACAGTAATGCTTGCGCACAATAATTGTTTACCAAACGCAAAACTACCCTGTATAATTACCGTCCAATTGATAAATAGATTATCTACGTTCCGTGTCATCTATCCCCGTCATATCAGTAATTAGTTTCAATACACGCCGTCATGGACTGTTGTTGACAATGACCGGTGATTACCGGCATTAACTAGCTCTGTACAGGCGCAATGTAAATATACCTACAGTAGGAACGAGTAAGACAAGGATTAAATTTACACAGGGTCACAACACATTCCCCGCGGGCACTTCGACCAAAGTCCTAACGATTGTAGTATCTATAGATAATCAGATATGTGATATACGAGGAGGGATCAAAAAGTAGTGAGAACGACATACTCCTTGGTAAGAAAAAAAAAATACTGGCAGGCATAGCTCAGATACATATTTGTAATATTTATAAAGAAAAAAATCTTCGATTCCCTTTTGTTTTTTTTTCTGAATGTAGTCATTTTTTGTTTGCTTCGTGTCGGAACGTGTTCTCGAAAATGGAGAAAAACCAAGTGCGAGCCGTTATTAAATACCTCTGTTTAAAAAAGTTAACGACGCAAGAGATTCATTGCGATTTGGTGGCAACATTAGGAGAGTCTGCTCCGCCGTATTCCACTGTCGCAAGGTCGGCTTCTCAATTTTGAGTAGGGAGAACGAGCACGGAAGACGAACATCGTTGCGGCCGTCCATCGACGTCAGTCACCCAAGAAAATATTGCGGAAGTCGAGAAAATTGTATTGAGCGATTGAAGAGTTACCACCATCCGATACTTAGGTAATTCAAGAAACGGGCATTTCATATGGAAGTATTCAATCCATATTGAAACAATCTTTGAATATGAGAAAAGTCTCCGCAAGATGGGTGCCGAGAATGTTAACTGACAGTCAGAAACAAAATTGACTTGACATTTCGAAGATATTTTTGGACAAGTTTCAAGAAGATTCTGAAAACTTGGTGCCGATTTGTTTTTATTTAGTTGCATCTGTAATTGTAAAATATATAACAAGCTCCCGGAAATAATTAAAAACGAAACAAATGACGGACAATACATAAAACAAATAAAACAATTACTAATTAGCAAAACCTACTATACAATTCAGGAATATTTGAATGATAAATTAAATTAATAAGAAACTGGACATAATTAATTGAATTTAACATTAAAAACTAACTATAAAAAAAATTACTTACAATAATTAATCGTATATATTATGATATTGACATTTTTTTTATTTTTTTTGTTTGACTTTTGATTGACTCAATAATACTATTTCTATGATACTTTTTTTATATTCCTTAATTAATTTTACATGTTTTAATACAAATGCACAAATAGTCTTCCTCTCTCCTAATTGCTGCGCCCAACAGGGTCCATGATGAACTTTATTTTTATTTTACCTACCATCTAATTACATTATGGATTGCAATAAATAATTGAATTGAATTAAATTAAAACTGGTGGGAAGAAAAGGGTGACATGCGGTTTTTATATGATAAAACGTTCGATACCAAATATCCTCCCTTTCCATATCTGTGTGATATATACATTCTAGTTCAACGTTCTTTTCTTAATTCGATGGTTTTGATATTTATTTCCAATATATGCGTCAAAACTTGATGCGATGCAAGAGGAGTCAAATCGAATCGAATCAATACGAATGTTAAGCGGGATTCTCACTATTAACACGTTGCGTGTTGTGACGCATCATAAGAAGCCTATCGGATTCATATACTATTCTGACACAGCGTCAGAGCGCATCCCGTAAGAATAGTGTGCACACCTTTATACAAAATACTAGCTGCGCCCCGCGATTTCCCGGGATAAAAAGTAGCTTATGTGCTATTCCAAGTCCTAAAGTACCTACATACCAAATTTCATCAACATCGGTTCGGTAGTTTTTGCGTGAAAGAGTAACAAACATACATCCATACATTCTTACAAACATTCGCGTTTATAATATTAGTAAGATATGAATCCGTTCCGGCTTCTGGTGTACCTACTGATGCATCACTACACGACACGTGTTAATACGTTAATAGTGTGAATCCGGCTTAACATTCGTAAAAACTAGTAAGGCAGACTTGTGGCTGCTATAAATTTTGGCAACAAACCCAGTAATTTCGACCCATCGGAGTTTCCCTACTGCATTGACTGTGTAACAGCTTACTCTGGTCACAGACAGAGGGTCAATTAAGTTCACTGGGTACAATTGAATAGTAAAGTTGTTGAGTTACCACTTACCACTGATGTAATTGCAACAAGTTAAGCAGTTTCGCGTTCAGCGATGTGGTAAGTCAGTGAAAGCTGTTTAATTTGTTAACTTGCGTGCATGAAATTGAGTTGTTCGGAAACTGTAGGTATACCTATGAATTAGATTTTCGTTAGCTAGTTTATATTTGTGGTGTGTAGGTATGTATCACCAACACCTAACTATTAGGTACAAGTAAATCTATAAAAAGTTGTGCATAGGTTTCTGCTCTGCTGGACTCCATTTTAAAATTTACTACATTCTCTCTGATGTACCTACCTATCCATCACTACTACTATTTACTTTACTTACTATTTTGTAATTGCGTGATAGAATAGGCGTTTTCTTTTTTCGTAGTGATGGCGATGTAGATCTATTATCGCTGGTCAGCTGCCACTTTGAGTAAGCTTCCCGAGGACTTTTTGGCGGGAAGTGAAAAGTGATACAGTTCGATTTTGTTTTATTTTCCAAACAAGTGTTATTTCGAGTGATCATGTTAATATCGGTGGAATATAAACCATTATGTTTTCGTAAACGTGCACGAGTGTAGGCAAATGAAACGAAATAGGGAAAACATTGCTTTTTATGTTCTCCCAAAAAGTCCATGGAAAGCTTGAATAAAGTTCCACCACTTTATTGAAGTACTAGGAGAGGGTCCGGCTTGTTGCTGTTGACCCAACAAAAGTATAATAAAATGGGAAATTAAACTATCAAATAAAAACTACGTAAGATCCTAGAGATGGTCCTAGCGACTTTAGCCTACCCTAACAGGCAAACATAAAAAAAGTAAGCTTCCCGAGATGCGATTTAACGGCTTCCGCACAGTTACTGTCAAAAATGATCCTCGGACAAAAATATTAGTTTAGAATCCGTAGTTGTTTAATTATTGTCGTTAGTCAAATCAAGAAGCGATTGGCGAATGATTGAAGAGTACAAAATAAGGTAGTCGCGTTCAGTTTGTTGAAACCAATTTTGCAGTGACTAACTCAATGTTCATGAGCATTGACAGCCTCTGAGGTGTAGTGGTTGTACAGGTCGGCTCAAATCTCATACACCACTGAGGTTGCGTTGTCGATACCTGCTAAGGGATAATTGTTTGTGCAGAAAAAAAACTTAAATTTTTAGAAAAAATCAACAGCCAACTTCAAGACTAATCTAATATTTTTATTGTATTTTTTTTTTCAAAAAGTGCTGAATCTATGTCGATAAAAATTATATGGGACCTCTGAAGTATAACCGACCAAACAAAATAAGAATCATCAAAATCAGTTCATAATTGGCGGAGTAATCGCGTAACAAACATACAAAAATAAAACATACCGTCGAATTGAGAACCTCCTCCTTCTTGAAGTCGGTTAAAAAGCGCAAGCATTGTTTCGTATCTGGTGGTTGTGGGACCATGATCCTCGTACTTCCTGGTTCCCTGGGTACGGGAAATTCTAGTTAGGGGTCACTGATCTATGTATGTGATCGTCGGGTGTATTTATTATTATTATTTATTTGGAACAGTGAATTACACAGGCTGACAACAACAGAATAATAAACGTTGTCATTTCAACAGGTGTCGTTCGGGTCAACATCGCCCGCCCTCAGCGACCGGTCGGAGTTCCCGCTGTTCTGCAGAACCGTGGCTCCCGACTCCTCACACAACCCCGCCAGGATAGCATTTATTAGGTACGAGTTCACTTCTCATTTGTAAAAGGCTCTTATATAAAAGAAAAAAAAAGAAGGGCATTGTAGCCAGCGAAATTACTGGGCATATGAGACTTAATATCTGATGTCTCGGGGTGACGAGCGCAATGCAGTCCTACGCAGTGCTTTTTATGGCATTAAAACTTCCGGGTCGCACTGCAATTGTTATGGACAGGCGTGGCGCAGAGTAGCTCACAATTCCGTACCTAGAGGGTAAAAACGGGACCCTATTACTAAGACTTCGCTGTCCGTCCGTCTTTCTGTCTGTCTGTCTGAATGTCTGTCTGTCTGTCCGTTCGTCCGTCAGTCTGTTCGTCTGTCACCGGGCTGTATCTCATGAATCGTGATAGTTAGACAGTTGAAATTTTCACAGATGATGTATTTCTGTTGCCGCTATAACAACAAATACTAAAAACAGAATAAAATAAATATTTAAGAGGGCTCCCATACAACAAACGTGATTTTATGCCGTTTTTATAGATAATGGAACGGAACCCTTCGTGCGTGAGTCCGACTTGCACTTGGCCGGTTTTATTTTATATTCTTGTCCTAGTACCTACACAGGACCAGTTCATAAGTGAATTAGCATATGTACCTAGTATGTTTAGGAAGTAACTTGCTTCCTTTCTCCAGACAGTTCGGCTGGGACACGGTGACAGCGTTCTCGCAGAACGAAGAGGTCTACTCGCTGGCTGTCAACGAGCTGGTAACGCAGCTTGAAGCTGCCAACATCACCTGCGCCGCTTCCATCACCTTCGCGGAGTCGGACTTCAAGGAACAGCTTCAACAGCTTAAGGTACCATGAGGTCTACTCACATGATGTGAATAACCTGATGAGATTATTTGCACTGCGCAGCTTCCGTCACATTCGCGGAGTCGGACTTGGAACAGCTTTATTTTCTGGTGTGGGTGAGAGGTCAACTCTGGTGTCGGTGCTATACATCGCCCGAAGGCCTCCGAAATGGCCTAACGCCTGTTGTTTTATGACACGTTCGGTCGGCTAAACGTGCCCTCCGAACCACGGTGTCAAATGTAAATACACACAAACGGTAACCCATCTAAGTGGTGGCCACAGCGAACGTTGCTTAACTTGGCCGTTCTGTTACGAACAGCTAGGCAAGCTACGCTACGAGTGCTACAACAGGAACAGCAACACGAGATCTATGGCTAGTAAAGTAACAACAACAACAGCCACAACGCTCTACGATCACATACATAGATCCTGGGCCCTAACTAGGATTCCCTGTATCTAGGGAACCAGGAAATACGAACACCACAGTCCTACACTTCAAAACCCATTAAAAAAAATCAATAGTGCAGTTTATGTTTTCTCTAAAATTCAATATCTTTGAGGTTACAATACAATAATACTTTTTTACACACCAAACAACAAGAAATTACAATAAAATACATCGTAGATTTGATATACTAATAGGTTAAGTCTGAGTAAAACGAATAAGTCCTTTATGGGCAATTGTGTAGGTACGTTTTTACAATACAATTCTAAAATGTATAACGGAGCTCACAGAAAGTATATTCATATTGCGTGTCAAAAATATTCTAATGAAAAGAAGCATACTATACAGTCAGTAATTACATAGAAGAAAAGATGCATGGAACATTCCGCTTCTGTCAAGTAGCCAACTGGCACATAAGAAAAATAATATTGTCAAAAACAAACAAAATATTGTACTAAAAGTTCTAAAAAATATGCCCCTCAGTTTCTTGCCGTATCTTCTGAGTAGTGGTTCTTTTTCCGATGCGGTGGTAGTCATTGTAATAATTGACGTTCATAAGTGCGTCTGTGATGCCAAACATGAATAAAGAACTTTTGAACTTTGAATACAGTGTTCATATTACAAGCCTTATCGCTTAGACCGATTTCTTCCAGATAACCTTTCGATGGATAAAATATAATAATATGAAATATAATGCGGTTTGGTGCACATAATAGCAAAATACAATAATAATAAATGTTTTATATAGGTAAAGTATAACAGTATATAATTCGTTCGTTTCCAAAGTTCAGTGGAATGCTTTCAGATCAAAGAAGCCTTTGAGAAACGCACCATTAAGTAAAACAACAGGCCGAATATACCTTGAATATTTATGCCAAGACGAAGCTGGGCTACTACTAGCCTTTCACTCTGTAAGAACATAGAATAAATAAGTAGGTACTAGGCAAAGGCTAAAACAGTTTCCACTCTACTGGTTCTAAAAACAGTAATTATTTTTTTTGTGGGATTGAGTAATCAAACGATCTGGTCGTTCGCCAGATTGTAAGCGACATGCCTGCCCATAACATAGTCTAAAAACTTCTTTCAAATACCAAGTCTTCAAAACTCTCCAACACAAATAACTCCTCTCACCAATATAGTTAAAATATAAATTTACTACTTAACTAATCTAATCATTCACTTCTATACACAGTCAACTTTACATGCACACGCGCACACACCCTCTCTCACACACACACACACACACACCCTTACACCCTTTATACATACTTGAATCCACTGCAAGAGAGCACAAAATGCATAATTGTAATAATTAGGAAGATCTATCATTGGCCTATATTATGATAACTTAAGATTGTAACACACATTTATGTTTAAGCTGTCGATCATCTAATAAATAAATCAATAAAATAAATAACAATTGCAATGCCGCCTAGAATATGCCCTTCAATACCATAAAATGTACTGCATAGCACTGCATTGGGCTCTTTACACCGAGACCAAATCTATTCTTAGATAATTAATTATATTCCATACATAGGAGCACCAACACAAATTATTATTAATTTATTCATATGGGTACTGTATCTGGAAGAACTTAGATGCTAATCAAATAGTTGTTGAAGAATTCGGTGCCAAATATGGATACCATCTATAAACAAGTACCTAAACATTTTACCAAAAAAAAGCGGTTTCAATGTATCTACGAATTCTAAGGTCAAATATCGATGATATTTATATGGGACCACTTCTAAGCTATACTGAACAGAACGCAAAAATAATTTTTGAAATCAGTTAACAGTTGGCAAAGAAATCGGTGAACATACATAAAAATTATACAGTGGAACATAGAACCTCCTCCTCTTGAAATTTCATGAAATTTAGGTGTATCTACCTAAAATTTAGTAATTATATCTGCGGGTATACTATGTCGAAAGTTTGCCATAGAAGCTCTAAATTTATTCTAACAAAGTGCTAAACAACGCTAATCATATGCCCGACGCCGAGTAGTTAAATGACATGCGCCATAATGCCTGTTCACGGAACAGAATAATTTATTCAAATTCATTCACTGTTTATGAATACCGCTAACTTTGGCATATAACCCCTTTCGATCCAATGTACAGTCAGTATCAGTAATGAAAATTATTGCTATTTTTCAGTAATTTTATTGGCAGGTGACATATTACTTTAGCATGCTACTTGCTATTGCGATGCTAATTGTATGAATTTACAGTTTTATGCGTAATTACATTAAAAAATGCTGTAGGTATTGTACACGCAACAAAAAGTACAATGGGCGAACTTATTGCTAAGAGCAAACTCTTTCAGTCATTCCATTATTAAATATGATTCGCAATCGCAACAGCATTAGCATTAGAAGACCGCCGCAGATCGCATTTATGCGGAAATGAAGGTGCACGTAAGCTGCAGTATTTCATCGAATTTCGCAACTAAAATTAATTCGAGTAATGCTAATATAAATTTAGCAGCTTATAAATAGTGCGAATGCTGATTATTAATTTTATAACAGTAATGCGGCCATGTAGCTCGCTTGATAGAGACTCCAGAAGAATATAGCTTCACAGAAACGCCTCGTAAATATTTTCTTGGCATTTCCGAGATTCACTAAATTATTGTTGAGATAAACGTCTTCTTGAGTGCTTCCCGAGAATCGGCTGCTTTTTCGATAAGTGGAGCATTGATATGTACGTGGCTGGATTACTTAGACGTGTTTACAGTCTAAATACCACATTTGTATCTCTATCTAAGTATTTTAGTATGAGTAGCACTCAATCAAGAAACACAAAAGGAACTACAATAGTTTGAAAATCATAAGCCGAAAAACATAGGTACATGACAGTCATCTTTCTCACTATATTTTTGCCGATCCTATCAGAATACTACTACTATTAAGATGGCGCAAGTGGCCCAAAGTGAGTCTTGGCCTCCGATAATAAGAGCCTCCACTTAGATCTGTCTTGCGCCACCTCCTGCCATTCCTCGACGTGGAGTTCGCACAAGTTCCATTCGACCTCATCCTTCCAGCGATACCTAGGAATAAGTTGAATTTTTACATTTATATTATTTTATTTATTTGTAGTATCCTACTGCTGGGCAAAGGTCTCGCCATCTCCTACCAAACATCTCACGTCATCGTCACGGCACCTTTTCCTCGGCCGGCCACGACGTCGCCGCCCGTCTTGAGCTCCCATTGAGTGACGACTCTTGCCCACCTCTCCGGATGCATGCGAACCACGTACCGCGCCCAGTGTAAAGTGGGCTTTAGCTCCGCACAATAACTTTTAAAGTCTGCGTCGGCAATGCAAATAGAAATGTATCAATACGAATAGAAAATACATTTTGGCCCATGTTTTTTTAACATAAATGGTTGGGTTATTCGTTTTATTTTATTCCACCAGTTATTGTTATATATTGTATACACTTTTTTCATAAAATAAGTAAGTCCTCTTTTAATTATATTCCTATTTGAAGGAAGTTGAGCGACCCATACACTTAATAAATCTCAAATTAAATATTAATTACTGAGCGGTTATTGGCGAAACCTTCAATTTGGGAACACCTACGCTGCGGAATATTCCAGTAATGGAACAGAGGGGACCCTATTCAAATGGACTCGGGTCCCGGTGGGTGGCGAAGGCAAATACCCTAAACATTTAAAGTTTAGGTACATCCCGGAATAACAAACAGTTCCTTCTAGAAGTTGCAAGTGGTTACCAAATTAGGCTGCCCCGCCCACGTCAGACAATCGGTCACCAAATTTTAGTCGTTGAAAATGACACATACGGAGGCTCATATTGCAACGCACACGTCCTACAAAAAGTCGGTCACACAATAGGTGACAAATGACAGGAAAGAAAATCAGACCGAAAATCGGACCGACAAAATGTCTGATATCGGCGAAGGCACTTAAGAGTTGTAGCCATAGACACAGCATTAAAAATAATATGCAGTAAAATAACATAACATAAAAACATAAACATTTATTCCGTTTCAGTTTCGAAGTCTCTAACCCTCGACTTAGTTTCGAAGTCTCTAACCCTCGACTTAGTTTCGAAGTCTCTAACCCTAGACTTAGTTTCGAAGTCTCTAACCCTAGACTTAGTTTCGAAGTCTCTAACCCTAGACTTAGTTTCGAAGTCTCTAACCCTAGACTTAGTTTCGAAGTCTCTAACCCTCGACTTAGTTTCGAAGTCTCTAACCCTAGACTTAGTTTCGAAGTCTCTAACCCTAGACTTAGTTTCGAAGTCTCTAACCCTAGACTTAGTTTCGAAGTCTCTAACCCTCGACTTAGTTTCGAAGTCTCTAACCCTAGACTTAGTTTCGAAGTCTCTAACCCTAGACTTAGTTTCGAAGTCTCTAACCCTCGACTTAGTTTCGAAGTCTCTAACCCTAGACTTAGTTTCGAAGTCTCTAACCCTAGACTTAGTTTCGAAGTCTCTAACCCTAGACTTAGTTTCGAAGTCTCTAACCCTAGACTTAGTTTCGAAGTCTCTAACCCTAGACTTAGTTTCGAAGTCTCTAACCCTCGAATTAGCTTGACGCTAGTAATATTTAGTTTTCTTTGTTGACGCTGTGTTTCAAGAACAAGATTCTTCTCCCATTTTCGATACATTAAAATGCCAAATCTGAATAGATGTAATAAACAGAGAAAAACAAAACATGCAATGTGTGTATATGTGTGATATGTGTATACATATGACTAATTGTGTTTGGTAGTGGTGAGAGCGTGCCATATTGTGATAGTCCAGATTGCTGAGCCATGTACGTACCTATGTATGTCTTTAATTACTTCTAAGTTAATAAGTTTCTATGGCGTCGGGATATGAGTAAGAAAAGCCAGCCAGTAATTTCTGTTGCGGAATAAAATATTCACGAGGTAATTAAGTTCCTCGTTTCTTCCTGGGGAAAGATAATTTAGTTGGAAGACTCTCTTGATTTGGTCAAGTCTGTTTTTACGGTACGAACTTTACATATTTTGAAACAAACATCTAACGTGCTTTATGGGAATAAGTTTGCCTGATGTAAAGCGCCACCTGCCCAAAATAATTGCAGTGCCACCCAGAACTACGCAGTACACTGCGTAGCACTGCTTTGCGCTCACCCCGAGACGTCACCTTAAAGATGTGTTAACACCTTAATTGAAAAAAAATGTTTCATTTCATGTTCTCAAATTCTCACGCACCATGTATTAATCATGTATAAACGCATCATGTTTATACTAATTATTGACATTATGTGTTAATAAATTAATCTCAGTAGTGGAAATGTTATTCAATCAACTAGAGGTTAAATATTAATTAAGTACCTACTAAGCGGTTATTGATGAATCTCTGGATTTGAATAGGAAACACTATCTAACTGGCGAATATTCTACTAATTGAACGGAGGGTGTACCCACCATATTCGGTGCCATATATGCATATAGCATACCAAACCATACCTACCTAAGGGGATCGGACAACTTTTCAGAAAGTGTTTTATATTAACTACAAATAATATATATAGTCATGAAAAATATATAATATATATAAATATATATAATATTTCAATTAAATAACGCTCTAAAAGTACCTAAAACTATGTTTAAATATTATGTTTCAAATATTGCCGCGCAAAAGGTCACCTCAAAACTTGTGACGTCATATGAAGGTAGAAAACGACAAACTCTTCGAAATAAAACTTGCAAAGAGATTTAAAATACGTTTTGCGAAGTTTGGGGACGATATTGTAGTAATGGAACGAAAAAATTAGCAATAATACATTTTATGAAAAGCAAAAACGTAAAATAAACACAAGGTTGACTCTCGGCATTTGCCTACAAATGACGTCATGCGCTGTGATTGTTGTTTCGTTTGAGATGAAGAACAGATTAAAAATGGCAGAATTATTAGATTTTATTGATTTATTTAACAAAAATGTTGATTGAATGATCTTTCTGGTTCGACGAACATTCATTCTAGATTTTTTCTCGATTACTGTCCGATCCCGTATTCCAAAATATTGAAATGGGGTGGGAAGCCGGCAGATAGAGGTTTGAACATAATAAAATGAACTTTGGCGCCATATTATATTTTTGGCAATTCACAGAAGTTTCGGCTGCATTCACACACATCTTTCATCATTACACACAATCAATCATCTCTAAGTAGTATAAAACAAAATCGTAATCCACGTCCTCATTGTTTCTCCGCTTACTTTTTCTAAACCACGCAACGGATTTTAATACGGTTTTATAGTCATTTAAACAATTTTAATGTACAATACATTCTAATTAAGTTTTTGTATAGTAAATAAAATTAAATATTTTGTAATCAAGTCATCAGCATATAAATTTTATAAAAAACACTTTTTTTTTAACGGGCGAATGGCTTTATAACTGAAAACAACTCTACCCTACTTACTTAAACTAAACTAACTACTTACAAGGAGAAGCAATTGGACAACCCATAGACCATTAAAGGCCTATGGGTTAAAAAAACCGACTTCAATGTATCTTCGATGTCCAAGGTCAAATATTGATGAAATTTATATGGGATCACTTAGTAGCTATACTGAACCCAACGCGAAAATTTTCCAAATAGGTTCATAAATGATGGAGCTCTGAGGTAACAAACATAAAAAAACATACAATCGAATAGAGAACCTCCTCTTTTTAAAGTCGGTTAAGAAATACACCACACCACATTACTAAATTGCGTCCGCGCGAAGCCGAGCTCGCTAATGAATTTAATATAACGTTAATTACGTTTGTATGGTATAGATAATTATTGGGCTTTGTCTATTGAAATGAGCAAATATCTCGTAATATCCTTATTCAGAGATCAGCGACCCGTAGGTACAATTATTAATAAGAGATACCTAATTAATTAATCATTTCATTCGGAGAGCGAATCAGTGAAGATTCGACGAATATATCGTTAATTGAATGAAGGCCATATTTAAATGGTATTGGTTGGGTCCCGACTATATTTTTTTTATGTAACCGAATGACGAGACGAGCTGGTCGTTTGCCTGATGGAATACGCCAGCCCATAACAATAACAACACAGCCCAGAACTTTGTTTTACAAAATTCTGCGCGGCACTGTAATGCGCTCGTCACCCTGAGACATTTTTTTTTATGTAACTGAATGACGAGACTTTCTGGTCGTTTGCCTGATGGTAAGCAATACGCCAGCCCATAACAATAACAGCACCACCAGAACTTTGTTTTGCAAAATCCTGCGCGGTGCTGCACTGCGCTCGTTACCCTGAGACAATTAGCTGTTGAGTCTCATAATGCCCAGTAATTTCGCTGGCTACAATGCCCTTCAAGCCGGAACACAGTAATGCTTGCGCACTACTGCTTGGCGGCTGAATAACTGGCAAAGCGGTGGTACCCACCCAGACTGCCTCTCGCATACAAGAAACCTACCACCAGTATACCACTTTATGTCTGTTCTCTAAATAATAAATAATAATAATATTTGTTAAAGAAGTACTGTAGGTTCGCATACATCCGGAGAGGTGGGCAAGAGTCGTCACTCAATGGGAGCCTCAAGACGGGCGGCGACACGTGGTCAGCTTTGGAAAAGGTGACGTGACGATCTCGACACCTACGGACCCGCATGGATGGAATAGCGAAAAATAAAAAAAATAAAAATTGTAAAAAACTTTTATCTGAGAACGTAAATAAATATCTGAATAATAATCATAATTCATTTGTTTCAAGCAATAATACAGTTAACAAATTAAAAGTACCAGAGGCCCATAAAATATTTACCTTACAGACCATCATAAATATATACAATTTATGCAATGGAATCAGGCGTGACGTTGCGGAAATTCATCTCAAAACTGAAACGAAAACGTTCCAGCGTTGTTCTCGTACTCTCGTTCCAGCGTTTGGCAAGTCGACACCTGATGATGCCTCGTGCAGACGGCGAAACACGTGTCGTACAAAGAGTGTTGTTGTTAGGAACTAACAACAACCTACATAATATTCAGCGGTATTACACTATATATTTTCATTGCGTTTCAGTTTTTATATACAATTTATAAAACACTAACACTAGGACTAACACTAACGTTTCGGTTTCACCTCCCTGTAGCGCCGAACCACTATTCCCTCGGGCCAAAACTATGAAACCAGGAACGTTTCTTCAGTTTCTTCAGGAAGCCGGAGCACATAGGTCTTGGAACTCATCGTCCTCGTTGAGCCTCGACAGGTTCAGGTCCTAGATCCTTCCACTGCACCTCTCCGTCTCTTCAGTTTCTTTAAGTCCCCTCCATTCAAATGTTGTCTGGAAGAGCTTTGAGCGATAAGACAGCCCATTTTGAATTCATTACCGTCACTCCCTGTATGAAAATGAAATCCATCCGCGGGGGCCACTGGTGACCTGTATTACAGGTTCTTCAAGAATCTACCTCAGGCACCAGTCTCTCACAAAACTAGAGTGAACAAGTATCTACTTACTGGGTAAGCGTGCTACATCTTCGACCGCATCGTCATTTCCCATCAGGTGAGATTGTGAACAAACGCAGACCCAGTCTGTTGTAAAATAAAAAAATTAAAAATATATGGTTAGGCCCTAATTTTTTTAACTATAGTTTTGTTAATTGTAACACTTTAGTTTTTAAGCTTGTTATTTTTCCTTTTGTTGTTATTTTCTGGTGTTGTAACATTAAAAAGTTATCGAATCGAATCTAATCTAATCTCCTTGATAAAAGCAAAGCCGCCCGTTCGTGTACTTGGATTATGGATAAGATTCATAAGCTACTCGATGGATTTTGATGTGGTGTTTACCGTTATTTAGATAATTTGACTATATCTTGTATAGCGTGTGTTGGTGCCGTTACGGTTAAACAAATCCGACTTCCCTCGTTGAACAAACCAAATCAGTGGAAATAAATACAGTCTGCAAGATTTTTTTCGAGTAATTCAGCTGAAACATTCTTATTGTGTCTCGTATTTTTATGTTAATACAAAGTAAACACGCAAACGGGCCCGTCTCGAAAAATTACGAGGCAAAGAAGACAATTATTGAGAATGAAACGGAAAAACAAGATTTATTTTCATAATGCAATGCTTCCTTTTACATTTGACTAGTCCAGCGTTTGACCACGATCTCACCTGATGGGAAGTGATAACGCAGTCCAAGATATAGCAATCCAAGATATGGCAATCCAAGTCCAAGATATGGCTTGCCTAGTAAGTATCTATTTACACTTGATTTGAAAACACCCAGGGGGCTTACCACCATCTCTTAAAACAGTATTATTTTAAGCTTACTTCCGTTTTCCGTACCACAAAATCTTAAAAAAGCTTACTTTAATATTGTATTGTTGAGAAGTTTTGTTGACGTCATCGTAAATCATTCATTCAGGTGTTTTTTGACAGCTGACACTTCGCAGGAACAAAAACATTATTGTTTTATGAAGCTCATGGTACGAATCAGAGTACTATGATTGTAAGCTTCAAATAAAATGCTCTTGTAGCATGATTGTCTTGTAAAAGGTGGTAGTAAGCCCCCTGGTTGTGTTTAACAGGAAATAGACGATGACAGGGCAATCCACTCCAAAAAGTAAAAAGTCAAAAGATATGCATTAAATAGGTACAAAAAGCGCACTATTAAGCCTCATAAACACAAAATACAAATCAATTAAAATACGTTAAATATTGTAACTTAAAATATGATGACTTTGAAAAAAAAAGGTAAGCATGTCTACCCATTTCTTTACCATACTGAAATTGAAGTCCGGGCCCTGAAAAGAAATGTGAAAATTGACTCTACCAGTGCTTCAGAAATACGCTAGAAAAGATAGCACCAAGAAACTACGGGTGGCTCTTTTTTTTAATCTTTTGAAAATGTCTAAAAATGTACCACTAAGCCATTGTTTATCGTAATTTATACCTCATTAAGTATAAATTACGATTGCATAACACAGTCAAACTAGAACTCCTTCGCTGTACGTATTGAAAAGGATGGTTAGACTTCGAGGAGGTTACTTTCATTTCCGAAATATACATAATAATTAGGCACCTACGTAAATACTCCTGTATCTATGTACTAGCACAGAATACTAAGGGACAGAAGCATCACTCCGCAAAGATATTTAAACAAATAGCGACTCTTGCTATGATGCAATAAAATTCAATTCAGCTCGCGTAGCGCCGCATACCTACCAGTCATATTAACCTACAGAGCGCCTCTCTTTCTATCGCAAAGCTCTTATCTCTTCTTACGCGAAACGTATAACGACGCGCGACCCGCCGTCGATTCCGGCTATTTACTTGTAGCTTCGTACCTACAGTGCGGAGTACGCTAGGCCTGGTACTAGGTAGGTAACATTCAATATCTGCAGCTCCTGTATCCCGTAGTGAATAATTAGAAAAAACTAACCCGCTCAAAAGGCTTTGTTACCGTCGTCCATTGTTACTGAGGCTTCCTAACAAAGAAACATGTTTTCTTTGTTTCAACGCGCTCGAAAAATTATGTTTAAAAACGTGGAGTTTGTAATAACCCTATTAGGGTCAGAGGAATACACAATGTTATTGTCTATTCCTATTTTTTATGGTACTTAGTGATGAGACTAGCAAGTCATTCACCCGATAGTAAGCGCCACGCCTACCCATTACAAGCAGTGCCACCCAGAACTTTAAATACCATAAAAATACTATGTAGCACTGCATTGCGCTCATCACCCTGAAACACTACTTCTTGGTCGCAGAATAACTGGCAGAGCTGTGGTACCTACCTAGACAGCCTCCCGCATGCGAGAGACCTACTACGAGTAAAAAATCTCTGATGACGTCACGATTAATTTCTCTATGACGTCACAATTAGGAAACAAATCGCGTAATGAAATTCTCGCTCCGTTTTCTCGCCCACGTTTTTCAATTTTTTCAATGTCATAACCATCGCCTACTTGAGGTTCAAGTTGAAAACTTTAGATTGAGTTTAGGCCGCTAAATATCGCAGGCCTGCCAGTTTATATAGGGGCTTAGCCTCTCAGGGCTGAATGTCACCCGGGGGTGACTATTTGTCAAAATGGCGGTAAACCATCATGTTTTTTGAAAATATAAGGAATTCTAAATTTTTTTGGTTGTAAAAATGTTCATCTGAATGTTGTACTGACGACATCGACACAATCACTTTTTTTTGTATCTTAGAATTACATCAAAATGTTTAACATTTTTTTATGTAACTTAATGACGAGACGAATAGGTCGTTCGCCTGATGGTAAGCAATACGCCTGCCACTAACAGTTGCACACTGCGCTCGTCACCCTGAGACAATTAGCTGTTGAGTCTCATAATGCCCATTAATTTCGTTGGCTACAATGCCCTTCAAACAGGAACACAGTAATACTTGCGCACTACTGCTTGGCGGCTGAATAACTGGCAGAGCGGTGGTACCCACCCAGACGGCCTCTCGCATACGAGAAACATATACCACCAGTAAAACATGAACAAATTCTACAGCGAAAAGTTGGACCGTGATCATCGTCGATCATTATGCACTAGCGACTAGCATATGTAATGAATGGGAAACTGGTCCAATGACTTTTTTTAATGTAAACGAGACGAGCAGGTCGTTCAACTGATGGTAAGCAACATGCCTGCCCAGCGGCGGCCTTAGAGGGTGGCGAACAGGGCAATCGCCCAGGGCCTCGCTCTTGCAGGGGCCTCGCGCAACAACCCAAGCAAATTTGAAACTCGTGGCTTCTGACAAGATGGCGAGTCGTACGGCCACGTGAGCGCGAATACAAGACTTCCTATTGGTCCGTTAGGTGTGTGCGTGAGTAGAATGTGGCAATGATCTTCGAAGTGTGATTTTTTCGAAATGGCTGTTGCTACACGCCGGCCCTTGTTACCCGCCAGTACCTTATTTGAAACTCAAATTTTTTTTATTTGTATAACTTTAGCATATCTCGTCAAACATGACAAATACCTAAACCAAACAACCAGACCTACTTTCGCATCATCTACTTTTCATGAAGGACAAAGTGCCTCGCAAAGACCTGCCGTCCGGAGCCTCGCAATGGGTAAGGCCGCCGCTGTGCCTGCCCATAACAATTGCAGCGCCACCCATGATGTTACTTCAGGCTACTTTCCCCCTGACTCGAATATGCGACTCCAGCTTCCTTAGTATAAAATATAATACAGATATCTACTAGCTGCGCTCCGCGGTTACACCCGCGGTTTCCCGGGATAAAAAAGATAGATAGATGAACGCTTTATTGCAAACATTAAATTAAAGACATTACATAAAAACAATTAAAGAAAGTGTTACGATGGGCTGTCTTAGCATATGTGTGAACTCGGGGTATAAGCTATCTCCATTCCGAATTTCACTCAACAAACACATTGACACAATTACATACAAACTTTCGCATTTATAATATAAGTGTGAAACATGCGAACGTTTGAAGAAATCGCAGCAATGAAATCTTTTGATTCAATTTGGTTTCCAATAAAGTCTTAGATGTCGCGCTTGCTTCTATGAAATCTAGATCAAAGCGATAATATTACGCGTCACTGAAAACAAGAGAAAAATAAAATCCTATAAAAGAGTGAATCGGGAATTGATTTACTTTCCAAATCAATTCCCGATTCACTCTTTTAACTTCGACAGGGTGCGAATACGTTTTTTTTCTATGGAACAGCGTGGGAACTTTCAGCAGTTTAACTACTTCTAAACTACTTGAGGCATGGATTGTGATGAATTTTTAAAAAAATTGATGGTTTCTATCTACATTTAGATATATTTTAATTTAGATTAGCAATTGTCTAAACTCACGGGTAGAACGTCGAAACAATTTTTCTTTAAATGCGCTCGTTTGGGCAGGCTAAAGTCTCTAGGACCATACCGCCTTGTCTTACGTAGTTTTTATTTGATAGTTTAATATTCCATTTATTATACTTTCGTTGAGAATGAGGGCCATCAGCAACAAGCCGGACCCTCTACTAGTGCTTCAATAAAGTGGTGGAACTTTATTCAAGCTTTCCATGGACTTTTTGGGAGAACATAAAAAGCAATGTTTTTCTCTATATTGTTTCATTTGCCTACACTCGTGCACGTTTACGAATACATAATGGTTAATATTCCACCGATATTACACATGATCAATCGAAATAACACTTGTTTGGAAAATAAAACAAAATCGAACTGTATCACTTTTCACTTCCCGCCAATGAGTCTTGAAATCGAAACACCCGATCGACCAGTGGCGTAGCTACCGGAGGGCTAGACGGGGCAGTTCCCCGGGCCCCCGTAGCTCAGGGGGCCCCTTGGACTCAATTTGAATAGTTCAAGTAATGTATCTACTATCTATGAGGTACTATTATTCTCATTCTACCTAGTAATTATAGTTGTAGTTAATACCTAATAACACAAGTAGTACCTATTAGGTATTAACTACAACTATTCTACAAGTGTGCATATTTTTATTTTCTAAGTAGATAACTAGGCAAACACTATGTACACTTATATAAGTACTGTCTAAGAACCTGAATAGATCTTTTAACACGCGACAAGAAACTAACGTTGATAATGATAATAAATAGCACAGACTATATATAATAATACCAAATACCTACTAATAAAATTCATCATTTATATCAGAATAAAAGTTTTGAGTAGGTAGGCAATTCTTTGTTATATATACATATACAACGTGTAACATAAATGTGTAGTAATAATTAAACCACGCATATAGAAGCTTATTAATAATTCAAGTCCAAGTGCAAATCACCAGAAACTTTTTAAAATCACAAGATATGATAATTTAAACATTTCTGGTAATCAAGTTCATTTCAACCCTAACAATCAGCTGATAAAGAGCAATGAACTTGTGACAAAGAATATTAGTGCGCCGCGTGTACAGATCTGACAAACAAATTTTATCTTCAGTTAGCAAAGCCAGCTGTCCTACCAACCTTACTTTACAACTAACTTTCAAGCAAACTGCTTTTTACGCGACTCCCCAAAAAAGGAATATAATGTTTTCGGGGTTAATGTATGTGCGTTTTTTTATTACAAAATGCCTCAACAGATTTGGATGTATGGGGTATCCTCGGAATCCTTAAATCATCCCAAGTGATAATGTTTTTGGCAGGGTATTTTTTTATTTTTATTAATGCTTACTTATTAATTACAGCATTAAACATCATCGCTCCAATTAACATTCAGGAATAAGGATCTAATCAGTGTAAACGCCTAATAAGAGCGAGCATGGCTGATGTTCTTAAAAAATACGTGAGGTCACCAACCACCGTAGGAATAGGATGTAAAAAACATCATGCATGAATTTCAACAGTAGGAATGTAATAGGCTGATAATGATGATTAAGACATTTCCAACATTTGATTTCATTGCATAGTAAAAGAGTGTTCGTAAGTCAGTAATCAATAAAGCGTCTTTACTTAGTCAGTTTTCAGAAATAAACCTGTTTAATCTTTGACAAAACGCGGCAAACACTAAAGCTATCAAACATTCGCCGCCGCTTCATGATTCGCTAGCCTTGTTTCGTATTGCACCAATCATAAAGATGTAATACTAATAAATAATAGCCGCTGCTCCTCATTGGTCGAGCGGCACAAACAAAGTTACCTTCTAACGCCGCCCCATAAAACTCCACCGAAAAGGACCGTTTTCGTTTCGGAAATTCTTTTTAGGTTTTTTCTGAATATGAATTCTAAGACGTCAAGTTGGATAAAAATTTAAAACTAATCAAGGCAAGGCTAAGTCGGGTACGTTCGCGGAGATTTTTTTGTATACCGGTTCCGGAACATGCAAAAAAACTATGGTAAAAAAAACTTAAACCTATGTTTTTATTATGGTTTTAATGCATTCAAATCTGTCCAGGCAATAAGAAGTAATGGTGGAATAAATAAATACATACATACGTAAACCCTGAAATACTCCTTTTTGGGCAGTCGTGTAAAAATGTGGAAATACCCTTTTTTACGAGTGGGTTCCGGAACGGAACCGACCGAGTCCGAAGATCCGTTCAGTATGAAATTCCGGTATTTGAGACTCGAAATCAAGCCCTTGTAAAATGTTCGGCGTTTTCAAAGACAGAGCGCCTAGGCCACAAAACAGATAAATACAGAAGTTAATCTCATGTATGTACTTTTCATACATTTCATACCGGACGGCGCAGGAAGTTTTTGGGAGGAAAATTGATTGATTTAAAAATATAACTGTACACGATATCGACATAATTTTTTCGCAGTTACTATTATAACTGAATAAAGTTGTTTTGAAGACAAAACAAATGCGATTAGTTTACATTAACATATTCCTCATTAGATTATTGAACACAAGGCTAACACAGCTTATACTACAATAAATATCTAATTTTAAATTGTAAAAATATGACAAGGCTACAAACTTATGTTCGCTTGTTCGGCGCAGGGCTGGGGGCTGGGGCGCTTACCTACCTACCTAACTATTTTGTGTTACGTGAAAACAAACCATCAAAATACAAGCAAATACCTACCTACCTCTCTGAAACAACTGGTAGCTTAAAAAACGACAATTCACCGTTTAATGTTGAATTTAAACAACCGTCCACCAAACAGTTATAATAACCTATTTTTCGTTGCTCCATTTTTGCACAAAAAAGTTCACAGACGCGTGTCTCAAGCGGATGGCACTCGCATCCCAACTGTGCCCAGATATCGTGTCTGTGAGCGGTGTCTATGTGTGCGTTGCTCGAGCGCACTTTGTATGTATGTAGATTTCTGTACTAATCTGTTTTGTGCCTAGGCACAAAGTAGCTCGGTCAATGACCCGTACTACCGCGACTAGGCCACAGCTTGTTAGGATTGTCCAAAATAATTCAAATAAATAATTTTTAAACTTTGTATGGAAAATATAATAGTGTTTTTTTGGTTGTATATTCTGCCCAATGATTCATGACTAGATACCCATACACACCTTTCAGTATTACTACACATTAATGTTATTCCCTGTATATGATAGATAGAACACATAATTTAAAAATAGATATACCTAATATAACTTTCTTAAAATGGTGTAGGTACATTTACTTGCCTTTCGATGTCCTTCGGAAGTGCAAAAAAAGAGAGATTCCGGTCCTTGTTGGTAATTAGGCAGCCAAATACGATGCAGTATTTGCTTGTTTTCATATTTGCGCATAATGCACGTGCGTCACGGGCGGCGCGCGGCAACCCACTGAACTCCGCACGACCCGTTGCTGGTGTATGTACTTGTAGCTATGTACTTGTAGCTTCGTACCTACATAACAGTGCGGAGTGCTATAGGCCTGGTATTACGACGAATCTGGAGTACGGCGAATCTGGATTACGACAAATCTGGAGTACGTCGAATTTGGAACACAACGAATACGGAACAAACGATTTTAAATAGTTTAGTTGGGGCCCTAGTTTATATTTTGCCCCAGGGCCTTTGGTTACCTAGTTACCTAGATACGCCACTGCGACCGACTAAGTTTTGTTTTTTATATCTCGCATGGTTTCTGCATTAAGCCAGTGTCAAGTAATTATAATGATGCCACTCAGAAATCCAAATTCGTACTTTTAGCATAAATGTGAAAGTTTGTAATGATGAATCCAATATTTATGGGTATGGGTGTATGGACGTTAGTTACTCGATCATGCCAAACATTTTGATGTGGTATGTTGGTACCTTAGATGAAGGAAAAGCGATACTTTTTATCTCGGAAAATTGTCTACGCGGGTGAAACCGTGAGGCGAAGCTAGTCATAAAAATACTGACATTAGTTTTAATAATACTATTTATTTAGATTAGATAGTTCTTTATTATCACTCAACAACAAGACATAATTTTACAAAACAATGCTTGAAGCTAGTGTTACAATGGGCATTTTATCGCTGATGGCGATCACTTCCAGGCAACATTTGGATGGAGAGAACTCAAAGAAACTGTAAGGGACGGTGGTGATCATTTAAATGCTACATATTCATAATAATATAACTTAAATATATATACAACAAAATATAATAAAGTTATTCTAAAAGGCCTATAAGTGGAAGGGAAAGTGTCCAGTAGGTTTTCCACCATCTTTTAAACCAGTATTATTTTAAGCTTACTTCCGTTTTCCGTACCATGAAGTCCTAAAAAAGCTTACTTTTATATTCAATACACTTACTTAAATATTGTATTGTTGAGAAGTTTTGGTGCCATCATCATAAATCATTCATTCAGGTGTTTTTTGACAGCTGACACTTCGCAGGAACAAAAACATTAGAGTAATATGATAGTTAGCTTCAAATAAAACGTTCCTGTAGCATGATTATCTTGCAAAAGTTGGTGGTAAGAACGCTGGCCGCATTGCGACGCTGAATGGTAATGCTGATTTTTTACCTAAATATGAGCCAGCGTTCTGGTCACATTAGGCATAATAAATAAGTAAATACAATTACAATATAGGTACCTATTTTATATTTAGATATTTTATTGGATGGTATTGGTTTGATGGATATTTTATTGGATGGGTGTTTTACTTTGTATTTGTACCTACATCGCAACCGAAAGCCGGCGAAGCCAGCGCGGGTCGCTAGTACAATAGGTACTTACTCGTATATCTAGCTACCTGTAAGTGCTGCAGCTTTAATACGATTATGCCTTTGTAGTGCCTGGCCTCCTTTTAAAGCCTCGCCTTACAAATCTTATCTGCAGCTAGCATTCTAGAACGTACAGCCTCGTATGAAATGAACATCTTATTTATTCCTCTACTATGAGTAACTCGGTGAAATCATAATGCTTCTGTGTGACCTTTGTAAGCGAAACACGTACGACGTGTGCTTGGGAGAAATGAAAAATCACTGAAGGTTTCGCGAGTCGTGTTTAGCCGAATTGCTTTGTTTACTCGTACCTACTGTGCTTTTAAACATGGAAGTAATCGAGATTCTCAGAAACGGATGTCCAAGAGTCTAGCTTTAATAATTTGTTTTTGAATCTTATAATTTTGCACCACCCCCTACCCGTACCACACTGCTACTTCTGGGAGCCGAGAGAGAAGTCGGTGTCACTCTGAACTTCGACAGTCCTTTATGTCGACACGACTCTTACTTCGAAGAAATATAGTTCGACAAGTCATGGTTTCGACTGAACATAATTCGACAAGTGTTAGTTCGACAGAAAATACTTCGACAACACAAACGGCCTCAAAGACTAGGGATAGGTTATGCTAGAGCAGTGACTACACATCGCGCGAGCAGAGCAAGCGGAAAGAGCGTGCCGCGGCAGCAGCCGGCGAAGCGTCAGAAAGTAAATTCAATGTTTGTGTTATCGAAGTATTTTCTGTCGAATATTTTGGCAAAACGGACTCCATCACTTTTGATTGACTTCCCACCACAAAAGTCTACTTGTTGAATTTTTCTAAGGAATAAAGAAGTTATTTTGTTCCAGGAGCTCGACACCAGAATCATCATCGGTAGCTTCTCCCAAGAAATGATCCCGAAGATTTTTTGCGAGGTGAGTTGGATTCAAGTATAAATACGCACAAGCGCATATTATTGTATTGGTAGGCCTCATTATACAAGAGACTGCTTTAGAAATTACACAGTTGCTGTTTAGCAACTGAATATTTGGCAAAAGTGCTAAGCAGCAGCTGAATATCTGGCAAAAGTGTGGTACAAACATTACTATTGGAAGTACGGTTTGAAGAACACTGTTTCAAGCGAAACTACTCTGCATTATGAGACTTAAGAGCAGTCTCAGTATGACGAGCGCAGTTCTGTGCCTCGGAGGATTTTCCAAAACAAAGTTCTTGGTGGTGCTGCAACTGTTGTTATGGGCAGGCATGTTGCTCACAAATCACGGCAGTTACTGTTTTGGATTGTCATACTGGGACCTATCTAAATGCAAACTCAGTGTATTACTTCTTGATCATCATCAGCGTGATTTAGTCTCCAAAACACCCTAATACATCAAATTATAAAGGATGACAACGAAACAACTAATGAAAGCAACTCGAATTAGAAATTAAAAAACTCTAGGCAAATAGATATTCAAATGCCAAAAGCTTCAACGCCCATGCACGTGTTAATTTTGGGAGTGTATAATTATTTTGTCTGTTTAAGACTCGTCAGGTGTGGTAACTGTCACACGACAGCCAGCCTACTGAAGAAGGTCTAACGACCGAGATGTGTCACTTTTTAAACATCTAAAACCTTCCTAACCCACTAATCAAGTTGCTAACAATATATATACTAATTCAAACATACCTTGAGACCGCAGGCGTTCAGACTGGGCATGTTCGGAGCGGAGTACGCGTGGCTGGTGGCCGGCATGCCGCCCAGGATACGAAGAGCTGCCCCGTGCACGAGGGCCCAGCTGGCAAGAGCTTTGGAAGGACTGGTCACTGTGACGGCACATCGCGGCATTGTGGGAGATGTCATGTCGGACTCTGGACTGGTGAGTATTCATACTATAGAAGTGAGGCATAGGCGTCTATAGATGAAATATGATTTAAGATTAGAAGTACTGCTGCGTGTTCAATCTCCAAAGGTGCCGGCACATCCGCAGATTTACAAAACCGCTAGTCGTTTTACAAACAGATGTGATGAGATCATATTCGTCACACGTCATAACGTAGTACCTATCATCATCATCATCAGCCTGTATTCGTCCACTGCTGGACATAGGCCTCTCCCAATGAACGCCACTGAGCCCGGTCTTCGGCTCAGTTTCGGTTCGGTTCGGCTTAGCGTAGTGTGGTACGCCCACCGGCCAGGTGAAGCGACGACCTGCGAAAGGCGGCCGGAAGAGACTGGATGAGAAGTAGTACCTATACCAGACCTATATCTAGCCCTGTAGATTTGTCAGTTAATTACAAAAATTTATGTAGACAGGTAAGTACATACCTATATATCATAGTTATAGAGTGAACTACGAAACGCCGTACCCGCACTAAAGTCTAAACTCTCCATTAACACATGTTAAAGTTAATAATACCAAAACTTAACTTCAAAGAAGTTTCTAGTCTGATTACGACACTAAACCAGCTGGAGGATTAGCAACCGCTAAGACTAAACTTCATAACCCCTAACAAGATGAAACGGTTCTAAAGAACCTAGTTACTCTAGTTAGGGCTTGCAAACTGCTCGATACGTGCGAGTGCCTTAAAAGCTGGCTTAGAACCGAGCAAATGAAACTAAATGAACACCCTTGAAAGACTTTTGCGAATTACGTGGCTGTTTCAACAACTTAGTAATAAACTATTGATCAATAAGCTAAAGGTGACTTTCATATAAAATATATACCTACCACCTTCTTCCAATTAACAGTTTTTGTTAAGTTGGTGGAAAAGCCCCAAATACTCGCAAATCGTTAATACTTGCACTCGTCGATATCTTATTTAGTAATTTACCAAATAACTTTTAATTATAAGTTTATTTTATTTAATAAAATCTGTAACATCTAATCGTTTTGTACCGTCGCGTCAGTCGCAATTTACGACCGGACTTTTGTTTTCGTTTTTGCTAGTAATAATAAACTACCGACATTTTAGTTTCTATAATTAGTTGTTAGATATTTTTTAAGTCTTTTGCATTTTGTAAAGTCCGCTTAGCCCAAAATTGTTCAACATTATGTTTTCTCATGTAAGTGAATTCATTCTTTTGAGTAATAAAGTATCTACCGCAAATCATAACCTTTTTAAGTTATCCTCAATTTAAAAAGAAACTCTATTAATAAGAAACTTCTAACTTTTACACTTGATTTCATTCGCAAGGAGGCGAACGGACAAATCAGCCATTCATTATTATTCTACTTTCTCCAATCATAATATCGTTGCACATCGATAGACATACATAATTATTTCACAATTTTAGAGGATTAGCAGAAGTTGTACCGTAGTACAGACTATTAATTTGGAGGACTAAATCTCACACATGATTGACAAATCCTCCGCTGTTGGCGTACCCTCCTTAGGGAACGTAGTTAGGGCTTGTACACCCCGGTCCCCGATACATGCGAGTGGTGCTCAAAGACCTTTGGCTCCGGCTTCGTAAATGAAAACTAGATTAACACAGCTGGGCCAACGGCAAGTTCGGCTGCTCAACTTACTGTTTGAGCTAAAGTAATTTTAAGTTTCATTTAAATAGTTACCATAAAAAGAGCGGACGAGAGTTCAGTGCTTCAGAAAATCTAGAAATTAGGAATTTAGAGGTACATCATATCTATACTTTTTTACAGCTTTTTCATAACTATACACAGACACATGCGCATAAAAACACACAACAATGTACAGTTGGTAGGTGGTACCGTCCGGGTGGGTACCACTGCTTTACCAGTTATTCAGCCGCCAAGCAGTAGTGCGCGAGCATTACTGTATTCTGGTTTGAAGGGCATTGTAGCCAGCGAAATTACTGGGCATTATGAGACTCAACAGCTAAATGTCTCAGAGTGACGAGCGCAGTGCAGCACCGCGCAGGATTTTCAAAACAAAGTTCTGGGTGGTGCTGTTATTGTTATGGGCTGGCGTATTGCTTATCATCAGGCAAACGACCAGCTCGTCTCGTCATACAGTTAGGTACTTACGTAAAAAAAAGTTGCAGTTCCGTCCCTTTCCGTTCTAATTTGCCAATAACCATGAGTAATTCCTCAATATTCTTTTCGTCTTTTCTGGCAAAGTGTACGAAAGGCAGATAGTGTAGAGCCTTGAAGACTACGCATGTACGTATTTAATACATGCGTAGTCGGCATATCGTCGGCTAGCAAACAACACCACTCAAGTCGAAATTTGGTACCTATGACTTTCAAATTCAAATTTCAAATGCCATTGGATGCAGTTGTTTCCTGTAAAGTAGCGGAATATTACTTGCGTGGTGTTGTTTGCTTGCCGACGATATATGAAATATACAAAACAAAAATCTATTTCAGACGAACGAGATGTTCCACAGAGAAATGGAAGCTGCCGGCGTACCAGTCAGCCCCTACGCCCCGCACACCTACGACGCAGTATGGGCCATCGCCTTCGCTCTCAGCAAGTCCGAGCAACTTTGGAGGAACCTCGACATGTCCGAACCTAATGGTACCCTGCATAAGGGAGCCATCAAGTTCGGTCTTGGAAACTTCGACTACGACCGAAAAGACATGGCGGAGGAATTTCTGAACCAGTTCGCTAACTTAAGCTTCTTGGGTGTTTCGGTGAATAAATTTGTATAATATGCTGTTAGAGATTACGCGTATGTGAATCTATTACCATAATATTGTGTAGAGGGATGCAATTTACGATGCTGTCGTATCGGCTATATTTTATACTGCGATGTGTAGGTACCGACGATGCTGTGTTCAATTTTATTATCCACTCGTTCGCCAATAGCCATTATTATTGAAAGTGGTTCTTCATTCTATTATTTACAGTACTCTCATCTATTTTTCTTGTATCTCTGCTATTTTTGCAATGGATGGATGGGTGGGTGATTTGCAAAGGCTCATCCAATGTCCACGTTTAGTTAGCCAATTGCAGTCATCATTTAAAGTAACACAAGCAAAATTCAGTGAACTAAAATTTAAAATCCCCCGACACAAAAACGTATAAAAAGTAAAAAACAGCTGAACTGATTTTGATAAAACCTCTAAGAACCATCGCTAGAAAACCTATTGCTTTCAAATAAAAAGAAACTGCATCTAAATCGGTTCGACCGTTTAAGAGCTACGGTGCCACAGACAGACACACATAGTGTTACTTATAACACCCCTCCTTATTGAGTCGGGGGTTATAAATAGGCTTAAACTTTTAAAGCTCATTTAACCCTATGTTTTCGCGTACCTATGCCATTACGTACCTACATTAAATACTATGTTTTCTTTTGTGAAAGTAGAATGCGCGATGAGGTAGGTATAGGTATTCATTATCATAGGAATAAACAGTACACTCAATGTATCGTCTATCCTTTTTTTTTTTACTTATACGTGTCGTTAATAGCCGTACTAGGATACAGCTACTACGATTCCTTCCTCTGAACTAGGTACAGGAAAAATATTTAATAATAAAGAAACGAAAAAACATTTTTTACAATTAGGGTCCATGCAAAAAGTTATTTGTCTTATCTAGATATTCGAAAAGTAACTATTATACCTAATACCAAATGAATATTTAAAAATTAATTATTTTTCAAAAAAAATTAAACCGCCTTCACAACCACAAATAGGCACTCAAAAGTGAAAAATAAATTAATATAATTATTATAAGCGCTACCCACTCATATTTGAAGTCGGTGCCAGCCAAGTCTGAAAGGTAGTAGATAGATACTACCTACTATCTGAGCTTCGTACCTACAGTGCGGAGTGCGCTAGGCCTGGTACTGACTGCACTGTTCACGGCAGCGGTCTTCATTCACATGCTGTTATTTCTTTACCTCGACTTTTTTTGCCACGTTTCTATTCAGTCACTTTCTTGTTTGTATCTGTCGTTCCGGGTGGAATCTAGCAACTCAAATTTCGAGCACTTCCCGAGTTTGCAACTACCTGGGTAAAATTTTCAGGGTAGATTACAACTCAATGAAAATACATTCTAAATCCATTTATTAGTAGGTATGAAATGCCGACCTAACCTCAAAAAGCGCACAAAAACGTGGTTTTTAGTTTTTTTATTTAGTTTTTCTGCACTATGTTATATTTATATTTGTATGTGCTATGTTTGTTGTGTGCAGTTTTGTCAGATAAATTGTTTTTCTTTCGTTCTTCTTTTTTTTTAGTAACTAAGTCTTATTGTGTGTCTATTGTCAGCAAGATAAATATTTTTTTTAACAAAATATCAAACCTATTTTCATATACCTCTGTAGTCTATCTTTATTTCCTACGAGCAACCCATTTTAGTAAATTTATTTCAGGGTCCTGTGTCCTTCAACGGCGCGGATAGAATTGGGACCACGGCTTTTTATCAAATCCAAGGTACTTACATTAATTTGCTCTCGCGTAAGGTATAATTACTTGGTGTTGTTTTAATTGGTAATACTAATTTAGTCAAACAGATCTACATCAATAAATGCCAAAAATTTCCTGTAAATATTCTTTGCAAGCTAATATTTTATTGCAATTCTTTTTTCTTTTTACGTTCAACGATAATAATTGATCAGATACATAGATCCTGGTCCCTAATAAGGATTCCCTATGTCTAGGGAACCAGGAACTATGAGGACCATGGTCCCAAAACACCCAGACACGAAACAAATGCTAGCGCTTTTATTCTTTGCACAATCATTTGTCTCGTCGCGGGAATCGAACCCGCAACCTAGGTGGGGTATGAGATTGAGTCAACCTGCCCCAGCCACTACACCACACAGGCAATTATATTACTTAAATACATATAAGTATATAATAAACACATTTATTATTAGGGGTATATGTACTTGACCATGTTCCTGCAAATAAATTGTTTTGATTTTGAATAATTTACCACTACAAAGAAATGCAGATTTTAATATTTGAAGAGTAGTGCGTTCTAAATAGTTTTAGGTTATGAGCCAGGACTATAAATAAATCTTAATAAATAATCTAATATAAGCAGACGTGTTGCTTACCATCAGGTCAACGTTGTGCTCGTCTCGGTCATATTAAATAACTAAAATTACAAATTCTAAATCAAAATCAGTTTAGACACAGATACTATGGATTGTAAAACTGTGCAGATCAAAGATAAATATATTTAATCCTTTGTTTGGTGCAGATACTCACGTAAAACTTAAAAAAACCCTCTGCTTGCGTCGGGGTTGATAAAAATTTAGTAAGAAAAACAGTTATTTCACAACCACACAATAATATAACTAACAAATATAAAGAAACAAGAGTTTTCGGAAACACTTAACAAATAAACTAAAAACATAAAACTAAAAAAAGTGCTTTTTAAAGTTCTGGGTGGCACAGGCACTGCAATTGTTATGGGCACACGTTGTTTGCAATTGTTATTGTATTGGATGGCGCTTACCATCAGGCGAACGAGTTGCTCGTCACATAACTCAGTTCCATGAAAAAATTACATATTCGGCTGGTTTCTAATCACGCTCTCCAGGATGCCGTTCAAAAACAGTGGCGCTAAATCACATCTTTGGCTGGATTCTAATCACACTATCCAGGATGCCATCCAAAAACAGTGGCGCTAAATCACATCTTTGGCTGGATTCTAGACACGCTATCCAAGAGGCCGTCCAAAAACAGTGTCGCTAAATTACATCTTTGGCTGGTTTCTAATCACGCTATCCAGGAGGCCGTCCAAAGACAGTGGCGCTGTACATCCACGGCCGCGAGATGTCGTGCACGGAGTGCGTGAGGCCGCAGTGGGCGGGCGGGGTGCCCGCCGCCAGGAGGGTGCTGGTGCTGCGCGTGGACTCGGTGTGGGCGCCGGCGCGGCTCGCGGTGGCGGCGCTCGCGGCGGCGGGGGTCGCGCTCGCGCTGGCGTTCCTGGTCTTCAACCTGCATTATAGCAAACGAAGGTAGGACAAGAAAATCTATTTTTTTAATAAAGTCTTTAAGATAGCGACGGTTGGGGTGGGAATAAAATTCCATTTTTTGATAAAGCCTTCGAGATAGCGACGGCTGGGGTGGGAATGAAATTCCATTTTTTAATAAAGCCTTCGAGATAGCGACGGCTGGGGTGGGAATGAAATTCCATTTTTTAATAAAGTCTTCGAGATAGCGACGGCTGGGGTGGGAATGAAATTCCATTTTTTAATAAAGCCTTCGGGATAGCGACGGCTGGGGTGGGAATGAAATTCCATTTTTTAATAAAGCCTTCGAGATAGCGACGGCTGGGGTGGGAATGAAATTCCATTTTTTAATAAAGCCTTCGAGATAGCGACGGCTGGGGTGGGAATGAAATTCCATTTTTTAATAAAGCCTTCGAGATAGCGACGGCTGGGGTGGGAATGAAATTCCATTTTTTAATAAAGCCTTCGAGATAGCGACGGCTGGGGTGGGACTAAAATTTCATTTTTTAATAAAAGCCTTTGAGATAGCGACGGCAAGGAATGAAAATCATTTTTTTTATAACCTCTGAGATAGCGACGCGACGGCTGGAGTTAGTAGCGCTCCCTAGCATTCCCTAATCAGCAAATACAAGCAAAGGTCCGACTGTAAGAGATTGTTTCAAGCGATAAGACTGCCTATTGTATAACACAAGATAAGTTTTATATAATTACTTACTAACATTTTTATGAACTTATTACTAACAAATATGGATAATTATGTCTGAATTATTAATAAATGAATTGAATGAATTTCCTAATGTATGTGGTAGGTATACAATAAAGAGTGATTCTATTCTATTCTACAAGCAAGTAGGGTACAAATGGTACAATCTATGCGCACATACGTACATTCCTTGTAATTTTTCCTTACACATAGCTATCTTATGTATGAGTATATCTTAGTAACTACCTATCCTACTTCAGTATGTCTCAGAGTTCATATATGTGTACCTATTTAGTATCTAGTCGTGAGAACCTGTAATTGGCTTTATATAAATTATCCTGTGTATTTTTGTTATAAACAGCTGTGGGTTCTCCAATAAATAAATCATCATCATCAGCTTACATAGTCCACTGCTGGACATAGGCCTCTCCCATAGCACGCCACTGAGCCCGATCTTCACCAGTCGCTACCAGCAACCATGCGTAACAAATAAATAAATTAACATAATATAATCATTCCGCATCGAGTGTACTCCATTTTATTTCCAGGTCGATAAAATTGTCGTCTCCTCGTCTGAATAACATGACCCTGATTGGTTGCGTGTTGGTGTACACAGCGGTCGCCTTGTTGGGGGTCGACAATGCCACGCTACCCTCCTACGTGCCCTTCTCAGCGATGTGTACTGTAAGTATCAGAAGAATCATTATTTATTTATTTATTAGTCGGCCTCAGCCAATTATCTAATAATATTAGTCTAAAAATACAGTAAAATAGTAAAATATAGTAAAAAGTAAAAATATGTCAAACAATAATTACCTACAAGATAATACAAAAACAAAATTACAGATTTTGTCTGTCAAAATTAATTAAATATTATTTAAATGTCAATTTAAAATTATTAAAAATTATAATTTACAACAACACACATCATCAACAACAGCGCACATTCATCTTGCAGAACTCCAAGTATTATGACAGTCTTCTTCCATCGTTATGTTAAGAGTCTGTACCATAGAATACTAAGGGACAGAAGCATCACTCCGCAAATAAATTTTAACAAATAGCGACTCTTGCTATGACGCAATAAAATTCAATTCAGCTCGCGTAGCGCTGCATACCTACCAGTCATATTAACCTACAGAGCGCCACTCTTTCAATCGCATAGCTCTTATCTCTTCTGACGCGGCACGTGTAACGACGCGCGACCCGCCGTCGGTGTCCGGCTATGTACTTGTAGCTTCGTACCTACAGTGCGGAGTGCGCTAGGTCTTTCTTCACACCTTTATTAACTAGGTATAGGCATACCTAGTTATTAAAGGTGTGATCACACGGCTATAGGATCCTACAAATATTTGTTTGTGACAAAATCCATCCATCCATCCTCACAAACTTTCGCATTTATAATATTAGTAGGAAATAAGATAGAATAGGCAGTAAGATAGGATGTGATGACGTCAGTCTCAATTCTTAGAAGCCTATGTAATTTGTAAGCAAGGAAGGTACAAAAAGTAAGGTATACGTCCCAACTCACGTAGGTACAACATTTACATGAAGCTTATTGGAGATCCTACTAAATATTCCAGGTACGTACTACGAATATAAACACACACGTGAATTCAAAATAACTTCTTTCCTAACATATGATGAATTGAATCCACTGGAAGCTACGCCTTTACTAAACTAACATATCAAAGAGTTGTCTGTATTTTTGAGAGTTCCGTACCCAAAGGGTAAAACGGGACCCTATTACTAAGACTCCGCTATCCGTCTGTCTGTCTGTCTATCTGTCTGTCTGTCTATCTGTCTGTCACCAGGCTGTATCTCATGAACCGTGATAGTTAGACAGTTTCACAGATGATGTATTTCTGTTGCCGCTATTACAACAAATACTAAAAAACAGAATAAAATAAATGTTTAAGAGGGCTCCCATACAACAAACGTGATTTTTTTGCCTTTTTTTAGATAAAGGTACGGAACCCTTCGTGCGCCAGTCCGACTCGCACTTGGCCGGTTATTTATTCATGTTTCAATAGCAAGCTGCGTGCCAAATTTCGGCTATTTTCAGGCTAGTTTTCGACAATTGGTCGTGGTAGGTCTCTCGTATGCGGGAGGCCGTCTGGGTAGATACTACAGCTTTGCCAGTTATTCTGCCAAGCAGTAGTGCGCAAGTATTACTGTGTTCCGATTTGAAAGGCATTGTGGCCAGCGAAATTACGGGGCACATGAGACTTAATATCTGATGTCTCGGGACGATAAGCGCAATGCAGTGCTACGCAGGGCTTTAATAGTATTTTTTATGTTTGTTACCTCAAAATTTCCGTCATTTATGAACCGATTTGGAAAACTCTTTTTGCGTTGGGTTCAGTATAGCTGCGAAGTGGTCCCATATAAATTTCATCGATATTTGACCTTGAACTTCGAAGATACATTGAAGTCGGTTTCTTTTTTAATGAATCTGTTTTGTCATTGTTCAACTGAAATGATACGATAATATCTCGGGGTGATGAGCGCAATGCAGCATTTCGCAGTAGATACTTATCGTGTAGCACTGCCAATACTATGCGAAGGCGTGACGCTTACTATCAGGCGAACGACGTGCTCGTCTCGTTTGGTCTGTTCCATAAAAACATTTCCAATTCTACAAACAGCCTGGACTTGACTAAACCACCCCCACGACGTTCCACCTACCGTATTTTAAAATACGATATAAATTAAAAAAAAACTTTTACGTAGGTACCCCAAAAAGTTATTGAATGTATACTTGTGTTAAGTTGTTTTTATTGTTGATTTTATGTGTGTGTTTCATTAAAGAGTTATTTCATTTCATTAACTCGGAGACTTAGCTTAGCTAGCAGTAGGTATACCTACGCCGCGTATTCTTTAACCTCTTTTCTTTAAGCGAAACAATTTTCAGACGTGTTTTGTTTTCAGGGCAGAGTGTACATTCTGTCAGCTGGATTCTCGCTAGCCTTCGGGTCGATGTTTGCGAAAACTTACAGAGTCCACAGAATATTCATAAGGTAATATTTACATGTACATTAACTACATTCGACAGGTTCCTACGGTACGTCCGTAAATATATGTAATCAACTACCACAAACAATTAAACAAATAAACACATTTCCACAAATAAAAACGAAAAAGATGATAAAAAAATTATTAACCAACTACAACAGTTATTGATAAATAAAATATTGGTTAATGAATATCCTACCTATTATAAACATGAAAGTTTGTGTGAATGGATGTTTGTTAGCCTTTACGCAAAAACTTTCGAACCGATTTTGATAAATTTGGTATGTAGGTACTTTAGGACTTGGAATAGCACATATTCTACTTTTTATTCCGGGGAACCACGGGTAGAACCGCGGGGCGCAGCTAGTATTTAATATTTATGACGTTTATAAACGACGAATGACGATTAAATAATTATTTATATTGAAATTGAATATTATATAAGGTACATATAGCATCGTATTGGCATTTTTTAGCTGTAAGGATGTTATATATTATGATTAAAATAAATAAATAAATTATACAATAAATAAATAATGTACATTGACAATTAGGTATATATTAAGTAAAAAATGCTATTTTTCAATTCAATTACATTTTTGTGCAATTTCATAATTTGTATGGCAATAAAACTGTGCCAATTCTGTATATTGAAGATATTTTTGAAACATAACTGGGATCGACTATTTAGAGGGCACTAAATACGACTTTTTGTCTGTTTGTTTGTTATCTATAGACTTGGAAACTGCTGAACGGATTTGAATGCTGTTTCAAGGTTTGGTAGCATTAGTCCTAGTTTAGATTATAAGGAATGTTACATCAAAATCGGTTGAGTGACTGCAAAGTTAATGCTTGAATCTTCTATACACATTCTATACGCGCTCTCACATACTCAGGGGACATCTGCTAAGATGGTCTTGGGAAAAATATGAATATGGGCGTCCTCTTTCGTTAAAACGAAGAAAGCTAGTCAACAATAAAATTATTCTATTATTTTCTAAAGAAGCCAAAATACCTTCTTTTTACGCTTAATAGATCTACTTATGGCCACTAGCTCGCCTGATGTGAAGCGATGATGTGGCCTAAGATGGAGCACATAGATCTAGAGAGAGACGGCAGTTGAGCGGCTGCTCAGACCCGTCTCCCCAATAAACGAGATGTAGGTATCGCAAGTTATTGTAACTGGTTATAAAATGCTTGCCAGTATAAAACTCATCAGTACCTATCTACTTAGGTGTTTTAACCCCCGACGCAAAAAGGAGGAGTGTTTTAAAGTTTGACCACTTTGTGTGTCTGGCTGTCTGTCTATGGCACCGTAGCTTTTAAATAGGGGAAAACGATTTGGATGCGGTTGTTTTATTTGAAAGCAGGTTTTCTAGCGGTGGTTCTTATGTTTATCGAAATCGGTTCAGCCGTTTTTACTTTTTATGGGCATTTTTTTTTTCGGGGGCTTTTTAAATTTTATTAACTAATGTAGATACAAAGCTGAAACTTTAA
The DNA here is from genome assembly GCA_951640565.1 of Petrophora chlorosata. Lineage (NCBI taxonomy): Eukaryota > Metazoa > Arthropoda > Insecta > Lepidoptera > Geometridae > Petrophora > Petrophora chlorosata. The sequence continues at coordinate 16,892,042 of OX621197.1, forward strand.
TTGGTAAAAGTAGCAAATAGGTTGCAAATATTATTCTAAATATACTTAAAAATAAATAAAAAACATTATTGTGTCGGGAGTTCTTTCAATTTCTAATTTTATATAACTTTAATGTCCCAGCAACCGCAGCGGCGTGTGCAAGACGAAGCTGCTTCAAGACACGCCCCTCATCTCCCTGGTGTGCGCGCTGCTCCTCATCGACGGCATGATCGTCACCCTCTGGGCCATGATGGACCCCATGGAGAGGCATCTGAAGAACCTCACTATTGAGATCAGCGCCACTGATAGAAGTGTCATTTATCAGCCCCAGGTAGCTATGAAGTGAATACTTAGACCCTTATTAATAAACGGTAAAGTTAAACGAAATGCTTCTTACATACCTACATAAATTTCATATTATATCTATGAATAAGGTAAGGTATTTATTTATATGGGCCTATGTACTTTTGTGATTTGTTGCCTGAAATAACCGATTTAATAACAATAAACAATGTTTAACATGTTTTGTCATTGTTCAACTTACAATGAAACGATGTCTCGGGGTGATGAGTGCAATGCAGCATTTCGCAGTAGATACTTATCGTGTAGCACTGCCAATACTATGCGAAGGCGTGACGCTTACTATCAGGCGTTTGGTCTGTTCCATAAAAACATTTCCAGTTCTACAAACAGCCTGGACTTAACTAAACCACCCCCACGACGTTCCACCTACCGTATTTTAAAATACGATATAAATTAAAAAAAAATATTTACGTAGATACCTCAAAAAGTTATTGAAGGGTCTGAAACAAAATTAATAAAAATTCAGAATACCTTACGCCTACGCATACCACCTACTCGTTTCACCCAATGTTGTTCTTTCAGATAGAAGTTTGCAAATCTCAAAACACGACAGGCTGGCTATGCGCCCTCTACGCCTACAAGGGTCTACTTCTCATCGTGGGGGTGTACATGGCTTGGGAGACCAGGAACGTCAAGATCTCGGCATTGAACGACTCTAAATACATCGGCATCAGCGTCTACTCCGTGGTCATCACGAGTGCAAGCGTAGTGGTGATTGGGACCCTCATTTCCGAACGAGCAACGTTAGCGTACATAACCATAACAAGTCTGATTTTGATAACCACAACTTCAACGCTGTGCCTGCTGTTTCTGCCGAAAATTGTCGCAATCAGAAGTAATGGTAACTCCAATTCTTGTCGTATTTGACGACGCTTTAGCTTAAAAAGTCTGTTAATACATTCTTTATTTTAGCCGAAGAAGACCCCGTCATACAAAGCATGGGTCTGCGCCTCGAATGCAAAACGAGGAGATTCGTCACAGACGAGACTCAAGAGTTGCACTTCAGGATAGAGATCCAGAACAAAGTTTACAAGCGGGAGGTCGCTGCCCTCGATAGGGAGATCGGAAGGCTCGAGAGGCTTCTGGAGCAACCGCTCGAGTCTACCACCGGGTCTACTGCCTCTATAGCGATGCAGAGACGGGTAAGTTACAATCTAAATGGTATCTGTATTCCTTTTACTGTGTACAATTGGGAAGCTAGGAGAAATGTGGTGAGATGGTACAAAAGTGGGGAGATGCGAAAAAAATTTGGTATATGGGTTAAAAGGCAGACATGGAGAAAAACTGGGGAGATAGATGGGTATAGGAGAAAAATTAGAACAAGGAAGTGCTGGGAAAAATTTTCACGCTCGCTTCGCTCATGCTTAATTTTCATATTCACACTAGTATGTAGATACTCGTACCTATATTAGTTTTTTGTGAACAAATAGGTATATTTTTGAATCTGTGACTCTCTGTTATTAAAAAGGCTAAATTCCCGCCCGTCTGTTATACAAGTACCTACCTACCTACCTACCCATGTTTTTAACACACTGTGGCGGTTACTGAACGCCACTCCACACTGTAAACTATTATGTTGGCAATAATCACTCCCCATAAGTTGGCGACACTCTCACTTCCGCCTCTACACAGAGAGTCGCAACAAGTGCTACTTTATAATTTTGTACTAATTCCTGTATTGCCGCCACGATACATACCTAAATCTCAAGCAATCTGGATTTTATTGGTCCCGAACGCCATTCCGCTCTACAATACAGTCGAGGAAGAAGTGAAAAGGTTTCAAAATGTTTATGTTTTACAATTTTCCGCTTTCGCGTTACAGACGGAACTGAACACAGTGGAGGAAGAAGGTCGCGCGCATGAGCAGCGCACGCCGAGCATCACGGGCGGGCTGCCCATGCTGCTGCTGTCGGTGCTGCCGCCCGTCATCCCGCGCGCCAGCTGGCCCTCCGCCGACGCCTTCCGCGGACGGAACTCCATCAGCTTCAGCTCGCAACCCAAACTCAACTACAGGAAGTCTCAGCCGGCCATAGACTTGTACGGCCTTTGTCTCAACAAGCGAGATGAACAGCCCGGTCTACTCAGCAGGCTGAAGAGCTTTTTCGGCAGCAGACCGTCCAGCAGGAAAGCTTCGACGATGTCCATAGCGGATCCCACGGGACAGAGCAGTATCGCTACCGCGCTGAAAATGCATGTGGGCATGATCGCCGGCTTGGTTCCGGGGCATCGCAAGCATAGTATGGTTCTCTCTTGCAACACGCTTCACGTTCCGCATCCGGAGCTGAAGTTGCGAAGGGAATCTTACGCCAAAAGTGGACCCATAATCAGAGTCACGGATGACGAGCCGTCCTGCTCGAACTACGACTCGGATAAGAGTTTGTCTTCGGGGGCACAGAAGTACGTAGCTGAGCCGGAAACTAGAGTTAATTTCGTCCTGCCGACGACGCATAAAGCGACAGTCTCTCACGAGAACTCCACGGAGAGAATCAGGGGCTCGCCTCGGTTTCCTCATAGGATATCTCCCACTGGTTCCAGCCTCACCACGCTAGATACTAGGAGGAAAACCAGCGCAGACAGTGTATTCAGCATATCGGGGAGGGTATTCGATGAACAGCGAAGGTACAGCCATCAGAACGTGAGCGATCAGGAGCCTAAAGGAAAAAACGTTTTGGAAAGTCGGTGGAAATCTACGGAAGACGCTAGAGCGGGACCTTCCTCCGGTAATTAAACCTTAAATATAGAGATGTAAGGTTCATAATGTGATGCCAACGGTAGTGCCAAACAGTATTAGTATGAAATATTTAAAATACTATTTTCTTATTCATACAACTTGAATCATACTTTTGTATTATGCTCAAATGTGACTATTTAAATGTAACACATAGTTTAGTAAGTAAATGGTGTAGAATAGTAGAGTATCTAGGTGTAAAGTGTATTTCAGTGATGATAGTTTTTATTTAATAGCTAAGGTAATTTTGTTTTTCAAACTGAATTTAAAAGAAACCTTTTTGTGATGTTATTTTTATGTGGCAATACCTACATTTTTAAACGTAGACTAATAAATATAGGAAAATAGGAATTGATGTGAAAATAGGTCCTAACTATAAATTATACAAATAAAATTGTTTATATGATGACAAAAGGAATCTTAACACCAATTAAGTAGATATTATAGTTCTGGCGGTAGAATCGCCTGTTTAGAATCTATACCTAAATAAGTAAAAGACATTATTTAGAATCTATACCTAAATAAGTAAAAGACATTATTTAGAATCATATTTTTGAACCAAGATGTGTAATTTACCTTTATTCAAACTTATATAGGTATAAATAGCCTTTGACATTCCCTTGGACATCGGCAGTCTCATAAAGAGTTTGAACCTCAAAACAATAAAAAACTCAAATAATAAATATAGAACTGATACGCAATAAAATTATTTAGTGTAATTCCGCTGAATATTTCATTGAATATTTGTTTTTTTTTATTTTCATTGCGTTTTAGTTTTGAGATGAATTTCCGCAACGTCACGCCCGATTCCATTACATTTAATAAATATAGGTTCAAGTTAAATATTTATTTGTGTAGTTCAAAACTAAACCAATAGAGACTAGAAATAGAACAATAAACACACAGCAGTTTTACCATGTTTTTGAGAAAATAGATAATACTGACAAATTTATTATTTTAATGAAAACAAACTACACTCTACTTACTAAAACTTAACTAACTACATACAAGGAGAAGCAATTGGACAACCCATAGACCATTCAAGGCCTACAGATAGCTCAAATGCTCCAACCCACTACTAGTTGGCAGCGTAGGTACCTATAATGCTGGCAGTATTGCCCCGTTGGATTGCAATACGTTGAGCCAAATAAGTCCCAGCATTTTGGTCACGCGTCGCATCGATCAGGTACTCTGACAGACTTTTGAAAATACGATGAGCTCCCGGTCCCCACGGACCCAAAGTCTCCACACCAAACGGCTCAAATATGTAACCGCTACCGAGGTTAGCATATTTCCGCCGCTTGAGCTGCTCGGCCGAATTAGCTGCCGCCGAATTATTTTAATGTACTGACCAATGTTCGTTTAGCTTGTTGGTAACTATAAATTATTTGGTGGTTGATCTTAGAGTCGATATGCCAATTCACTATGTTTAAACCGTTTTGTTTTATCCACAAATCGATAAAATGCATATCATAGGAAAATACAGAAATGTTAACCGATATTCTACCCGATACCCGAGTTCCCAAATAGAAGCTCATAGATCTCAGCCGTATCATTTTTTTTACGCCTAATAGATCCATGTTTGGCCACTATCTCGCCTGATGTGAAGCGATGATGTGGCCTAAGATGAAGCACATAGATCTAGAGAGACACGGCAGTTGAGCGGCTGCTCAGACCTGTCTCCCCGATGGTTCACCGAACATCATCCCGAAACACGACTAGGTCGTTTGACGGCATGGCTTTGTTCGGTGGGTGGTATTACAACCACGGCCAGAGCCTACCACTCCAAAGCGCGTAAGCGGTATCATAGTTTTATTCTACAATTAAGTTTGATTTAAACTTATAATTGTGAAATTTGATAGACTACGACTACTGAGTAGGTACTAAGTATATCGAACGTGTGTATGTCCATATGAATATAGTTAATAAATAGTAATACAAAATATAAGCAATAATTTAGTGATTGATCCTACCTAAATATAAGTTTAGTGTGTATAATATTTTTATAATTTATTTTTAGAAATTTTACTTCAATGTGTGCCGGTTCTTATGTGTGTGTATAGTCGAGTCAATAATGTAGGTAAGGTATTCTACATTCTTATAAAATTTTTTAAGCATTAACGAATGCCAAGCGAAAAACTCAAACAAGGTTTTTCGGAAAGAAAAAGTTCGACCACCGGCTGGGACTCGAACCCACAACCCATGAAGGAATATTGGGTTGTGGGTTCGAGTCCCAGCCGGTGGCCGAATTTTTTCTTTCCGAAAAACCTTGTTTGAGTTTTTCTACATACATTGAACCTCAGAGAAATGGGGAAAAGGGTGTCTCTATTTCTCTGTTGAACCTAATAAAGGTTCAAGCTAAATATCTATTTATAAGTAGGTTCAAGCTAATAAATGCTTATTTTATTAAATACATTTAATTGTATTCAAACTTGCTAAGTTACCTACCTACTTAATTAAGTACCTAGGTACTTAATTTTGGAATACAAAGTATAGACGTTTCTGCACGTGACTTTAATGTAGATCTCAATGAAGTGTTCAAGATTATTTAAGCAAAATAATTAAAATGTAAAAAAGAATGAGTTGCCGCGGGATTCTAGAATACAAACGGTGTGAACATATTTAAATAAATAAGTACCTACATAATCATGTCTGTATTTTCTATAATTTTTGTTACTGTTTTTATATAAGTAGGGTACACCGTAGCTTTAGGTTGAAAACATACTTTTTATGTAACTGAATGACGAGACGAGCTGGTCGTTTGACTGATGCTAAGCAATACTCCAGCCCATAGCAATACCACCCAGAACTTAGTTTTGCAAAATCCTGCGCGGCACTGCTCTGCGCTCGTCACCCTGAGACAATTAGCTGTTGAGTCCCATAATGCCCAGTAATTTCGCTGGCTACACTGCCCTGCACTTCTTTCAAAATATCACAGTATTTATTAATTGGGCTTTCAGTATTTATTTTACTTTACGTTTAACATTCTTAAAATAATGTACTATTAAATCTTTCGTTTCAGTTAATAATATAAAAATAAATTTCGAGAAATACCCGATTTTAACCGATTTGTTCGAATCTCTCTTCTCTTCCAAGTATTTCTTTTAATCCAAGCTTCTTTAAATAGTCCGCCAATAGCTACTTTAGTATACCCTTGTGCGAGTGAGTGTTGCCATGCAGTGGCCTGGGGGTTGTAATAGGCTTTGAGGGGCTTAAAAAAAGACACATCAAGCGGTTGCAGTGCATGTGATGTGTGTGGAGGTATCAGTAAAAACTCAATTTCTAAAGTCTCATACAAATAAACTTCTGCATAACCAGCCCCCCTACCCATATGTCCCTCAAGCGCCAATCGTATATCGTGTTGAGCACAGATTAAGGTGTAGATTTACTGCGACAATTTCTTATGTTGCCATATATTGTCCCATTAAGTTTATCTCAACTCGTAGTCATCATATTTTGGTATAACTTAATGAGATTAATTCGATTTCTTGCTTGAATCGACAATAATTAGACCGTATCTTATTAGTCGCAGTGAAGCTATACTTTAATTCGATCTCAACACGATATACGATTGGCGCTTGAGGGACATATGGGTAGGGGGGCTGTATGAGAAGCGTGCTCGTCCAAAATTAAAATGACTTTTCCTTTAGCCCGGTATCGATTGAAATGTTGTAGCCTTAGCTTGAATGCTCCTTCCGTGACCCAACATTTTTTGGTCAAGATAACTTCAGTCCCACTAGGCATACCTATCATAAAGTCATCTCGTTTGCACACGCCCTTAAAAAGAACAAACGCTAAACGGTGGTATGTACTGTCCCGCAGCATTCAACAGACTAAAACTGTCACGTTTTCACCTCGTTCTAGTGACGTCATACTGACAACATCCTTTGATCATTTCACTGCAACGATGTTAGGCGGGCGGCTATTTAGTGGCACTTCTGTTTCATCCACGTTATACACACATTCAGGTTTACCTCTGAAGTTATTGTCATCTATCACCTTTTGTAACGTTTTGAAAAAATCGGCGACTTTGTCCTTCTTCATGGCGGCACCACTCTGTCCTAGGAGCCCAAGGTTAAAATATGAACGCTACAGACCTTTAATAAAAACAACATAATTATGTACCTAACTATTTTATTCAACTTAAATCTATCCACTATTTCTGATTTGGATATTAGCGATTCTATCTTCAATAAGTCTTTTGATATTGGCGTTAACGCTGGGTAATTCGTTGTGCATCCTCACGGATTCTTCTATCTTCTGAACTAGCGCGACCTCTCGCGGCCAAGCGATGAAGTTGGTGACGTTGCAAGAGGCCGGCGAGCCGAGGCGGCCGGTGCGGCCGCAGCGGTGGATGTAGTCCGCCGTGTACAGAGGGAAGTCGTAGTTTATTATGTGTTGAGTCTGTGGATCGCAAAAGCAGCTGTTGTAGGCTTGTAGGACTTACAATGTAAATCCTATTTACGTGTTTTCACAATTTAATATTATAAACGCGAAGCTTTGTAAGAATGTATGGATGAATGTTTGTTACTCTTTCACGCAAAAACTACCGAACCGATTTTGATGAAACTTGGTATGTAGGTACTTTAGTACTTGGAATAGCACATAGGCTACTTTTTATCCCCAGAAACCGCGGGTGGAATCGCAGGGCGCAGCTAGTAATAATAATAAATTACCAAAAATACAAACTTTATATTACACTTTAAAAGTACACAGTTAACATAGGTATTTAATTCCATTAGATATGACCAGCGAGTCCCACACTAAGCCGGGGCCTGTGTCTCGGGCTTAGAGTATATATAACTAGGTCTCTGGGCTGTGAGATATGATGTGCAGAAAATATTACTAAGACTACAAGTAGGAAGGTGCAATATGCATGAACCAAAAAAAAATGTTAAATACAACTTACTCCAGTTGTATCCAGCCCTCGTGAAGCTATGTCCGTACAAGACAGCACGTTGACCTTTCCACTCTTGTACTGTTCAAATTTCCCCATTTTCAACATAACATTCATCTGTCCATTAATGTTGATGCATTCGATGTTATTCTCATTGAGGAACATGGACACGAAGTCGCAGGTGGAGGTCTTGTTTGAGAATATCATGACGGGCCGCTTGAGGTTGACATCAGCTTGGACGAGTTTGAGCAGTTCCATGGGCTTCTGCGCTTTGCCAAGACGGAGAAACCTGGAAGTTAAGATATCATCATGCATTTTGTGCCATTGTAATTAAATGAAGTTTTACGCTTTTTAGATCTATGTTTGGCCACTATCTCGCCTGATGTGAAGCGATGATGTGGTCTAAGATGGAGCACATAGATTTAGAGAGGACACGGCAGTTGAGCGGCTGCTCAGACCCATCTCCCCATTGTTCATCGAACATCATCCCAAGACATGACTAAGTCGCTTGATGGCATGGCTTTGCTTCTTACTATTCTTCACATACTTAACTTACTTCTGAGGCACATGTGGCAATATCCTGTGTAAATTGGATGTGGTGACAGTTTTCAGAGAATCAGGAGACACAAAGGCGCTGACTGACTCTGGCAGCTCATGGGGCATAGTCGCACTGACCAAGGTTAACTGGCAACCTACAGGAGGCACTTGCACCTCAGTTTTGTATTGTATCTGAAAATATGCCAACAGTTTATCTATTTTTTTTCTATAATTTTTTAGGGACATTTAGTCGACATAACTATGCGTTTTTCCATTGAAAATATTATTTAAATACATACAAATAAGCTATGCTTATATTGGATCAATGATATTTTAAAATTTTTTTGAACCTGGCAGGTTCATATTATATAGTTCATCTTTTCTTTATGTATTAGCAATATTTTTAAGGCTATTACAGATATTCGTCCAAATGCTTACTCTTATATCATCAAAAGAAACAATACCAATATGAAAAACAGTGATGTCTTACCGAAAACTTCTTCAACAGGTGTGTAAGCTTTTCAGCAAAACTGTCATCCAGCAAAGTGTCGGCCTCATCCAAAACCACGTGGTGCACATTCTTTATCTTGTAAATACCAGTTGTAACCAGTTTACTGAATGCCCCGAGAGTGGTAACAAGTAAGTCGCAATATTCTATGGGTGGGTTTAACATTTTTTGTTTGGTTCGCCCTCCGATTAGAGTGGCAACACTGAGGTTGAGGTTTTGCGCTATGTTTTCGGCTACTTCGCCAATTTGAGCCGCTGAAATTAAGTATTTTCAGTTATGTAGAGGTATGAAAGAAGACTATGTGCATTAAGGTGTCCCAAAAAAATTTTATACAAAAACAAAGGCAAGAATTTGTCAATATGACAGAACTTTAGCTTCTGTTATTTGGTATAGCTTCACCAACAAAGAAAAAGTATTTTGTAGCATTTTCTACGTCCACTGGTTATGTTAAAACATATAATCAGTATGATAATCCCAACACTAACCGTACGATGACCAAAACAGCATCTAACTGTGGTATATCACGCGCAACTTGTATGTAAACTTTCAGGTACATGTCGGGTCGGATTCTAATTATACAAATGGGCTAAAATTTATTTTGAGAGTATATTGGTAAAATGAAAAAATTGCACCTATGTGTTTAAATAAAACAACTTTGCAAAATAAGGGACACCCTAATTTGCATTCCTGCTTGTGTAATTAATGAATTGAAATTAAATATTATGTAATATGTTTTGTATTATTGTAAATAGGAAAATAATATCAGCCTTTATTAGAAAAGTTGGCAATTGAAATATAAGTAATGGTTAATAAATACTGAAAAAAAAAACAAATACGTGTCACACCTAACTCTCTACTAGGTGAAATGACGACAGCCATTGGACTGTTGAATTCTTCTTGGATGCTTGGTTTCCACTGCATAATGTGCTGAAACACCGGCAACAAATACGCCAAGGTCTTTCCACAGCCAGTCTCTGCCGTCACCACTGTGTTATTTCCCTGCAGTATCGATGGAATAGCCTTAGCCTGAATCGCAGTCGGTACAGTTATACCCTGTTCAGTCATAACCTCAATCAACTGAGAGTGAACTCCGATTTCTTCGAAACTCTTGCGATAAACCTCCTTCTCTTCCTTTTTGTTAGCAGCCCCGTGTATAATAAAGTAATCATTCTTAGATTTATTGTGTATCCACCCCTGAGAAGCCAGTTTTATGCCCTGAAACTTGCTGTAGGACTGCCCTTCGAAATGATTCAACTCTGGCCGTTTACAGGCAATAATTGGAGCCTTCTTTTTTGCGTGCTGGACGCTGTAAAACCGGCAGTACGATGTGCTTATTACTTGACGCCATTTCGACATTTTTTTTTACGTTTTATGAGAAGATTTGTTAATATTACGAAAAATTCTCACATTTTCAAAACAAACAACTGGATGACATGACATTGACATACTGTTTTTTTATGTACGCCCGTTTGGGCAGGCTAAAGTCTCTAGAACCATACCGCCTTGTAGTACGTAGTTTTTTATTTTAATGTTTAATATTCCATTTAAATTAAAAATGTATATTTGTCACCATCAAAATAAGCAGGAAACTCTGCGACATGATACAAGTGTGTTATAATAAAACTTCTAAGGATTTTTCTTTTATATCACCTTGGTGCTCGATGTTTTTGTGCAAATTGTTCTTGCCATTATAAATTTAATGTTCTTTTGTATCTATCTCTTGTGTTACGATCCGTGATGTCACGGGGCGGCTCCTACGGAAGATCAGCGTTGGTTTCTTCAGCCGGCATTTTGCTGAGTAGGGCCGTTTTGTGGCAATACCTAGTATTAATGCTTAGTAAAGTATTTGTTTAGTTAAGTATGTTTTTGCTACAATAAACTTATTTCATTTCATTCCATTTTCATTTCATTTCATTTTTTTTTAGTTTTGTTAAAAATTTATCATTTCAATCATTTGATTTTTTTTTTAATTCAATTGTTTTTTAGCATATTATCCTAATCAATTGTTCTGGCGTTTCAATTTATTGATTAATGCAACAGTGTACCTACAATATAATTAGTTATACCATTAGTATTCTGTGGTTATACATAATAATATAACTACCGACCCTGTAATATTAGGGTGTAGCAATAAAATAACATAATTTACCTGCCTTTTTACTACTATTACCAGCTTTCTTATACAACAATATAATAAAACTAGTATTTCGCCGCGTGCGCGAGCTGCTAAAGCAGCTCGCGTGGTGGTGGTGTTATTTTTTTTTATAGAAACTTCCTATCGATTACGGTTCTAAAGTTATCTAAGCCTTTATGTTCTAAAAACAAACTTTTGTATGGCGGCCATATTGGAAAATGGCGCAATCCAAGTGATTTTGTGGCGTGCGCGAGCTGCTAAAGCAGCTCGCGTGGGGTGGTGTTGTTTTTTTTTTATAGGAGCTCCCTATCGATTACGGTTTTAAAGTTATTCTCTTTGTTCGGATAAAATCTTTTGTATGGCGGCCATCTTGAAAAATGGCGGAATCCAAATTATTTTTTCATAATCGTAATTTACGACCCTAAAAACCCCCCGATGCAAAATTTCAGTCGGATCGGAGCAACTTTCAAAATGGCCGCCATTTTATTTTCTTTTTTTTTAATTTTTCCAACTTTTCCAAATTTCTCCTATGGTCCTCTATGATATTTGGTCGAGCACCCTATACCTTTCTCTAACTGTTTAAAAGTTATTTGCATATTATTTTCACCTATTTTGTCATGAAAAAAAACGTTTGTATGGCAGCCATCTTGAAAAATGGCGGAATCTAATTTTTTTTTTCATAATCGTAATCTACGCCCCAGAAAACGTCCCTATGCAAAATTTCAGTCGGATCGGAGCAACTTTCAAAATGGCCGCCATTTTTTTTTCTTTTTTTTTAATTTTTCCAACTTTTTCAAATTTCCCCCATCGCCCTCTATGACATTTGGTCGAGCACCCTATACCTATCTCTAACCATTCAAAAGTTATTAACATTTTTATTTTGTATGGCGGCCATGTTTTTTTGTATGGCGGCCATCTTTTTTTTCAAATTTTCAAAATTGGCCCAAGGTTTGGGGCATATTTAGTTCAAGCGGTACCCCCATCCGATATATAGTTTCCGAGATCCCCTGAGCAGTTCCATCGAGGAAACCAGTTTTTGGTGATATCGGATTTTTCTGGTTGGTTTCAAAACACCCTCTATACAACCGTACCAAACACTCCCCCCCACCATAACGGCAAGTCGGAGATCAATTCTGTCAATATGTCAGTCAGTCAGTCAGTCAGTCAGTCAGTCAGTCAGTCAGTCAGTCAGTGGTCTTTCACTTTTATATAATATAACTAGTATTTCGCCGCGTGCGCGAGCTGCTAAAGCAGCTCGCGTGGTGGTGGTGTTATTTTTTTGTATAGAAACTTCCTATCGATTACGGTTCTAAAGTTATCTAAGCCTTTATGTTCTAAAAACAAACTTTTGTATGGCGGCCATATTGGAAAATGGCGCAATCCAAGTGATTTTGTGGCGTGCGCGAGCTGCTAAAGCAGCTCGCGTGGGGTGGTGTTGTTTTTGTTTTATAGAAGCTCCCTATCGATTACGGTTTTAAAGTTATTCTCTTTAATCGGAAAAAAATCTTTTGTATGGCGGCCATCTTGAAAAATGGCGGAATCCAAATTATTTTTTCATAATCGTAATCTACGACCCCAAAAACCCCCCAATGCAAAATTTCAGTCGGATCGGAGCAACTTTGAAAATTGCCGCCATTTTTTTTTCTTTTTTTTTAATTTTTCCAACTTTTCCAAATTTCCCCTATGGTCCTCTATGACATTTGGTCGAACACCCTGTACCTATCTCTAACCGTTTAAAAGTTATTTGCATATTATTTTCACCTATTTTGTCATGAAAAAAAACGTTTGTATGGCAGCCATCTTGAAAAATGGCGGAATCCGAATTATTTTTTCATAATCGTAATCTACGACCCAGAAAACCCCCCTATGCAAAATTTCAGTCGGATCGGAGCAACTTTCAAAATGGCCGCCATTTTTTTTTCTTTTTTTTTAATTTTTCCAACTTTTTCGAATTTCCCCCATCGCCTTCTATGACATTTGGTCGAGCACCCTATACCTATCTCTAACCGTTTAAAAGTTATTAACATTTTTATTTTGTATGGCGGCCATGTTTTTTTGTATGGCGGCCATCTTTTTTTTCAAATTTTCAAAATTGGCCCAAGGTTTGGGGCATATTTAGTTCAAGTGGTACCCCCATCCGATTTATAGTTTCCGAGATCCCCTGAGCAGTTCCATCTTGGAAACCACTTTCTGGTGATTTCGGATTTTTCTGGTTGGTTTCAAAACATCCTCTATCCAACCATATCAAACACTCCCCCCCACCATAACGGCAAGTGGGAGATCAATTCTGTCAATATGTCAGTCAGTCAGTCAGTCAGTCAGTCAGTCAGTGAGTGGTCTTCCAGTTTTATATTATATTAATTGTAATTTAATTTATTGACCTTTGAACCAGAACACAGTAATGCCTGGTGGCAGAATAACTCATGGCAAAGCAGTGGTACCGATCCAGATGCAATAGCGAGCCCAAACGGCCTCTCGCATACAAAAACTTACCACAGTAAAAACCTACCCATAGCTACTTAAAATAAATGTAAAAATGCATTGATTCTGAGAGTAGAGTAGTGTGTGTAGGTGGGTACGCCTTACCACCTCAGAACTTAAACATTTTGCTTAGGTAACTTAGTTGGTGTTTAGGTGAGATGTTCATTGGATGTAACATGGACATGCAAGCAATCTATAGGCATTTAATGGCCTATGGGTTGTCCAATTGCTTCTCCTTGTAAGTAGTTAGTTTAGTTTTAGTAAGTAGAGTGTAGAGTTGTTTTCAGTAATAAAGGCAAAAAAAAAAACAAAAGTTGAAGGAACTCCGTACAACTAGACAGGAGTAGTAGTAGGTATATAAATTCCTTGCATGGAACAAACGTACTTGGATTGTTCCATGTATTGTGCCATTACGTGAAACGTGTTTCGAAGTCGCGTAGTGAACCCACCTCGTAAAAACTCCACTGATGAACTGCGATAACCTGTTTTGTAAAAATAAAATATTTATAGGTTGGTACCACTCAAGCTAGGTATTATTAAAAGTATATAGGGAAACTAGGGCAGAACGGCCCACCTTGGTAAAATGAGAAAAGAACATAAACGCAGGGGGTGGGGGGGGTTCGTTATACCCGTGCGACGCGGGTGTCTGTCGAGTGTCGATACATGCACCGAACTAAATTGATTGTTATAATACTCACAGATTTTTGATCGAAGGTAAGTAAGTTTATAAGGCGTTAGGACGGTATTCTGAAGACGCAGGTTTGAATCCTACCCAAGCAATTTAATTTTCCATCGGTTATATTTTTTTAACCCCCGACGCAAAAAGGAAGGGGGTTATAAGTTTGATTACTATGTGTGTCTGTCTGTGGCACCGTAACTCTTAAACGGGTGAAATTTGGATGCAGTTTTTGTATTTGAAAGCAGGTTTTCTAACGGTGGTTCTTATGTTTGTAGAAATCGGATCAGCCGTTATTTACTTTTTATGAGCGTTTTTTTTGTGTCGGGGTTTTTTTAATTTTCTTTTAATTTTTTTTAAATTAACCAATGTAGATACAAAGCTGAAACTTTAATTGGTAAAAGTAGCAAATATTAGTACTATATACTTCTGGAAAATCTGCGCTTTGTTCAGTCCACTAGCCACATAAAAATATCAGAATGGCTGGTCAACTTAATTTTTAATTTTCTCAGAATATATCATAGGTAGCAATTATTTAAGAAAGGTAGCAAATAGTAGCAAATAGGTAGCAATTCTTGAACATGCACTCAGTGCTAGACGTCACAGGCGACCAGCCATTCTGACGGTAATCTATCGATGAGTTATTTACGTTTTCAGGAAACTATGTTGACACCCAAGACAAACCTACTTAAGGTTTAAAATGTGTTAGTTTAGATTAAGAGAAATTGTAAAACTGTTATCAATTACAAAAAATGTGGTACTGTAATTTATTATGTGGCGAATCCTTGCACATGGGGCAGAATAGGCGGGGCAAAATGAGCCTCTGAAAGCGTAGAACAGGCCACAAGCCCATCTTGCCCTTTCACGTACATACCTAAAGATTTTTAAGAATGCTGTTTCTTATGCGTTCGCAGTTACGTTCAAAAAACAACCAGAATCCTGCTTAGCTAAGAAGATGGAGCTTGCCGTGGATGTTGTTGTGTGGCTAATGCAGGATGTGAAATATCCATTATTTCAAACCCATTTTTCGAGTTATTCATTTTTTCGTTCTTAATTAGGTATTGTACAATATTTGGTTTCTTATAACAGTAGGTACATAATATATAACATGATTATTTTGCTTAATATTTAATTTTGTTGCTTTCATTTAAGAAAGCTCATAATCTGATGTTAAACGTCAGGAGGCTCAGTCTGCCCTGGTTTCCCCTATGTCTATGTATTAGATAGTTCTCAAATAGTCATACAGCGAGTATCTTATTAAGTGTGTGTGGTGTTTTCGGTGCTCTACTCTAAACAAGGTTTTATATTCTCTAAATTTAAAACTTCCTACATAATGATAAATACAATTATTACCTAAAGGCAAATCATGACATTACCATTAACATCGCGGATAGAAATTTAAAAGAAAAAAAGCGCTAAAATTTGCTTATTTTAAGATTGTGTTGTGGACTATTGTTGTCGTACTTGTGGGTGAGCAAGTGAGCAAAATAAACTTACAAGTAAGTACGTACATAACTGTAACCACACAAAAAATACATCGGCACGATAAACAATTTGTTTAGGTCAGTACCGAATTATCTAACTATTTGAAACTAGCCGCGCCCTGCGGTTTTTTAATTCATAATTAATTTATTGAATGCATTTTTATACATTCATTTGTCATAATATAGGTCTTAAATAATAAGGTAGGTAGATACATGAATCGTATAAGGGCGTTTGCAATTAAGTGCGAGTTTTATACAGTCATTGTTATGATTAATATAGTATAGATAGATACACTTTATTATTCACCTTAAACATAAAAATTAAGTACATGTTAAATGGTATAACAATGGGCGGTCTTATCGCTCAAAGAGGTCTCTTCTAGACGACGATGAAACATAAACGGACGGCGGTTATAAAAAATATAGTAGACATAAGTACTAAGGGCATATACAACGTTTATCATAATATGTATATAGACCCGAAGTTGGGCTATTCTGACCGAGCATACGATTAACTTGACGTGTACAAAGGTTGGATATATCATATTCGAAATCTCCATACAAAAGTAAAATTATTTTTATCGCAGAAATTTGCAGCAACCCTAACTTGAATCAGTGTTACCTATTATTGCGTCTCCTGGCTAGCTGCTAGGCACAAAGCATACGCTTCTATCGCATTTAATAAGTTAAGTAAGATATCATGAAAGTTTTTACAGAATCAACAATCGAAAAGGAAGAGAAAAGTTATGAAAAATTAGGTACCTACAGTCCATCAAATCTAAGAGGTACCGTTTGACGTTTCATATTTTTCAAACCGAAACAACTTTGTTCATACGTACATTATTCAGTTTCGATAACCTTTTTCATAAAACCATGAATTTAGAAAGATTTCATTATTGTATCTAAAAATGTACAATTCTTAATATCTAAATGTAATTGAAAACTTTCAAACAAAGCAAAATAACACATATTTACACAGTAAATAATTTCTAATAGTTATATTCTTGACCTCATTACAAAGTTACGTAGTTAGGTCACTGCACGTAGTGTTGCGACTCTTCGGATACACTTGTATGCAAAAAAATCGTTTACATATACGAAAAATCGAATGTATTATTTACAAATTACACTTGACAACCAAACAAATATTTTTTCATGTGAATGGGATTTATCTCACATATTACGATTACATAACTAAATAGTTATGTAATCGTAAAATATGAGATAAAACCCATTCACCAAAAATACGTATTTATAAATCAAATATATTTGCTTCTTTAAAAAGTTGTCGAAAGCGATTTGTCGATTTTTTATTTTCGCGCCCAAATAAGTCGGGGTTTCTCGCGCTAACGCTGTCGAAATAGTAAATGGAGTCAGGGATAGTGTTTTTTACATTTATTTTTGTGTATGATAGTATGGGTTTGCATATTACAGAGAAATAAACAAATTTTTAACAAGCACATCCATTGATTTTACAATTACAATTTTTTCTTCTAAGTCTTATTTCTACGTCTAAAACTAATAAAAATAAGGTATGTAGAACCCATTCACAAAAATGTTGTTGCCTGATGTTATAAATTAACGACGTTACTGCGCGACCGCATAATGCACTGAATACACAGATGCCCTAAAATAAATTAATTTAATTATTTTTAGGTCAATAGGCAAAATCGCAGGTGTCCAAGTCTCTACAATTTTTTTTTTCTGGCAACACTGCCAACTACAAGCGCACGCGGTCCGCTCGGTCGGTTCGGCGTCAGCAGTCTCTCGCCATCTTGGAAGCTGACTGTGCGCGTACTTGCTTTCTCGTTTGTGTTTTACAATTTGTGACTTGGCTATTACTTTTCTGGACTGATCATTCTTTATCCGTTTACCTTGGCAATATTTATACTGGACTCCGAACTAAGCAAGTGTTTATTAATAATGTCGAAAAGAGGACGTACTTTGAACAGCCAGGCTCGTGAATTGGTGGTGAAATTACACGAGTATTTTGAGCGTGAATCTCAAAATGGTGGACTTCTACTGCCAGTTACACAAGTTCGGGATCGCGTCGGTGAAGCTCTCGGTATTGGTAGCCGCACCGTTGGCAAAATATTAAGTGAAAAATATGGGCCTTCGGGGAGTGACAGTAACGTACTTCACACACCGAAAAAACGAAAAAGAAATAAACCTGTGACAGGCATCGATGAATTCGATAGTCATGCTATTAGAAACCATATATACGGGTATTTTACAAGAGGCGAATTTCCAACATTGGCAAAGTTATGTGCAACTTTAAAAGATGCCGGGCTGTATAAGGGAAGCATAGAGTCGTTGAGAACGGTAATAACAGGAATTGGCTTCAGATACAAAAAAGTTGACAAACGAAAAATTGTTATGGAGCGACATGACATAATTATGCAGCGACTAACATTCCTGCGCGAAGTTAAACAAATTATAAACTGGGATAATGTAATATTTTTGGACGAAACCTGGCTAAATTCCAACCATTCTGTGCCGAAAACATGGACTGATGATTCTGAAGCTTCGTGCTCGAAGGTGCCGATAGGAAAAGATGGACGCCTCATAATATGCCATGCTGGGTCAGCGTCTACAGGCTTCGTGGAAAACTCTTTATTAGCTTTCCAATCCAAAAGCACTAAAGAGTATCATGAAGAAATGGACGCAGTAAGGTTCCGAGAGTGGTTCTTAAATTTATTACAGAATATCCCTCCTAACAGCACAATTATAATGGATAATGCCCCATACCACTCTGTGCAAATTGATAAAGCACCTACGTCAGCCAATAAGAAAGCAGATTTGGTGGCATGGCTGCAAAGAAAAGGAGTGGATGCCGACATGTCACTATTAAAAGCTGAATTATTACAGTTAGTGAAATTGCATAAACCACCAAAACCGACATATGTAATTGACCAATTGGCCGAAGAGCACGGGCACAAAGTCATACGACTTCCTCCGTACCATTGCCAATATAATGCCATTGAACTGATTTGGGCCCAAGTTAAAGGTAATATTTTATAATATTATAATAATAACACGAGTACTTCTAACATTTATAATTTAAACAATGGTTTTCGTCTGCTATCAAATAGTTACATTATTGTTTTACAGGTTATGCAGCAAGACACAACACAAAACCACCCTTCAGTGTCAAGAAAATGGAAGGTTTATTAAAGGAAGCATGTGCCCAAGTTACACAGGAAGATTGGAGTAAAGTAGTACAAAAAACAAAGAAAATAATAATGGACGACTTCGAAAGAGACGTACACTTTGATAATGTAATGGACAATCAACTGGTCATTAATTTAAATGACGATGATGACGAAGACGACGATACTAGTACTAGTAGTGAATAAAAAAATATCCTAAACATTTCTTTTATTTAATTATAACAATTGATTTCTTAAAATTCGGATATTATAGTAATCGATCTCTTAAAGTTCGGATATTATAGTAATCGATTTTTTCATCCCATCCCTATCATTCAATTGTCAGAACTGTCAAACGGTACTTCTTAGATTTGACGGACTGTAACTACGTATCTTTTTAACGTTCTCCTTGGTTGGCAGTAGCTAGGAATACGGCCTATCGTTGACTCGGTTTTATCATTGCATAATCACCACGTAAACATACATGTATCATTGTAAATAAATCATTGTATTGTTTTCACAAATAAATGTTGACGACGATAGGTTTTGCTGTCAGTTTTGCCACAGTCACTGCTATAATTGACGGATAACCTACCGTCTAATGCAAAGATAAAGAGGTCTTATCACGTTGCATGAATTTGACTGTTGAATATCTGAGGGTGCGTTTAGGCAAGCTAGTCGTATACATTTTAGCTGGACAAAATTATTTATACGGAGCTCATGAAACGGCGTCATAGCTTTATTTTAAATTCAATTGACAGGTACAGTGTAACCAGACCAAAAAGTACGGTTTTTGCTACCATTAATCATCTGACTGTTCACCGTACTACATCATTCATACTTCAGCTTTGACCGTGCTTTTTGCCTTGTAAACTATTTTTGATACAGCGCTTGATGTAATATCTCTCTAGGCTTGATAAATTTATTAGTATACTCTGTATACTCAGTATACTCCTATTCTTTATTTCGTACTAGCTTGTACCCCCGACTTCTGTTAAAGCATGCAACCTCCGGAGTTGATATGCAAACTTTTTTAATGTTACAAGATGCGTCCATTTTAAAAACAAGGTTGACATTTTAAAGCTGTCTTGTCTGAGTGGTCAATAAAAAAAATGTATTACTTCAAGGAAATTGTGTTTGCATGTATTTAAAATGTTAATTTGTTCATTAAATCATGAGTAAACAACCCGTAAGTACTTCGTCCACGTAGAATTCGGTTTGTAGCTGTTTCCTGGGGAACTGTTCGTATTTTCGTTTAGTTTAAATTTTAGCCAGTAATTTTAACATGTTGGACACTCTAAACGGGCTATTTGATATTTATCTAGTTTCATCCAAGTTGGCTGTCCTAAACGCACTACTGGATATAGTGATTTTGTTGACTTTTAAATGAATGTGTGATGTAGTGTCATGAGACCTCAATAGTGTGATGGCATTTTGTCAATCACGCGTCTGTCAGCGTCCGGATAGCGATCATACGTCATGATAGGCCTACGTCATTCATACTAAATAATGACTAACTACAAACAGAAGTAACAATTTTTATGGCGGACGTAATTAATTGCGTAAATAGTTAATTATTAGAAGCTTTTATTTATCTTACAATGTTTGGGTCAAATCTTGCAACTTGAATCAGGACCACTTCCTACGGACTTGATATTTTGCATACTTGTCAAAGTCAGATGACAATGCATTATTATGGTGACAGCCAGCTGATCTGATGATGGAAACGGAAGGTGGGCAGTGGAACTCCTTGATGCATACCACCTCAAAAATAGGCACATTATTTATTGGTGGCCCTTCTGTTATTAACTGTTCTCAAAAGATGAGAGCAAAGGTCATTGACCTTGTCACAAAACAGCTGTTACATGGTTATCACGTTGTGGTTTTTACATTTCGCGGAAAAATCTTTACGAGAACTTTTCATGAATGAAAAACTGCAAAATTTCAAAACTCGTTGAACTAACATTGTTCGCCGTGACGTGCAGAATTGGCACCCTTCGGGCTTATACACATATTATGATACATATTGTACATTATATAAAATATATAATCTAATTACTTATATATATATATATATAAGTAATTAGATTATATATATATATATATATAATATATATATATTTCTTCAGAAACCTATTCTACGCCACTGGAGAAATAAGATGTCCTTTCATATACCTACTTAGTACCTATCACAAAAAACAAAGGAGGTTTGTCTTGGTAGCTTGGTACGCTCATTTGCTTTCTTCTACCAATAAGAGTTAAATTATAAAGTAAGATAAATGTGAACACCGGCATATAACTTAAACATAGGTCAAAGCAAGCATCTGGTTATTTGTGTGTAGGTATCTATGTGGAATTAGGTACATTCCCTACTTAAATAGGCAGGTATGGGTAGGTACCTACTTACGCCCATCATATCCAGATATTCTTGCAAGATGGACACGCGAACAAAATTGACTTTATCCTTTACCCGCAGCCGATGGTCGCGGTACAAAGGCCATTCAAGATGACGTCGACTTCTATCTTCAATCGGAACTACATCATCGTATTGGCATTGTGTATCTTCGCAATAGATGCCAGGTAACAAGTTAACGATTTTCAATCAGAAGTACTGAAGTTCGACACCACTATGTGCTGCGGATGATTAACTTTTTTTAATGTGACTGACTGATGAGACGATCAAGTCGCTCGCCTAATGGTAAGCGTCATGCCTGCCCATAACAATAGCAGTGCCACTCAGAGTTTTTCTAAAATAACAAGCCCTACGTAGAAATGCATTGCGCTCATCACCCGAGACATCAGATATTAAATCTCATATGCCCAGTAATTTCGCTGGCTACAATGCCCTTCAAACCGGAACACAGTATATAATGCTTGCGTACTACTGCTTGGCGGCAGAATAACTGGCAAAGCTGTGGTACCTATCCAGACGGCCTCCCATACGAGAGACCTACCACGAGTAAAAGCACTGCAAGTACGGTGTAGGGAAACATCCTGAAGAATCCTGTTCATGGCATTTACATATCTTTGAGCAGCTGGAACTTAATGTGATGATGATGACGATGATGAACTAGGTTTACAAGCAGTAGGAGCCACTCATTTCGTAACGATGGGATTTTTATTATTTCATTATACCTAAGCATATAGTTTCAAATGTGTGCACGACGAACAAAACTGAAACGGGCCCTTACTCTGATTAGTCCGCACGAAAGAACGAACGAAAGCAACTCGGAGTAGGCCCCCAGGGGCCTTAGTCTGATTCGTAATTACGATCTTCGTTCCGTCGCATGAAAGGGACAGCGCTATGCAACAGGCATAACAGTCTCTTTTAGTCCGCACGAACGAACGAACGAAAGCAAATCGGAGTAAGCTTCCAGTTTCCGAAGTAGTTTCATTCGGCTAAACACCTACCTAATATAAATATATTATATACTGGCTTCACCGGGATCAAAAGTAGCCTATGTGCTATTCCAACTCCTAAAGTACCTACATACCAAATTTCATCAAAATCGGTTCGGTAGTTTTTGCGTGAAAGAGTAACAAACATACATCTATACATGCTTTCGAACTTTCATGTTTATGATATTAGTAAGAAATTGACTTTGGTACCTGTCTATACCATTTTTCAAACTTCAGGGTGCTGTTAGAGGCGTACTCTTTGGCCCTGGTAAAGTTGCTGTCACCACTCATGAAGTTGTTGCAAGTGGTGCTAGTAGCACTGACATCTATACGCCTCGGTCAGGAATACCCACAAGCAAATGTACAAGGTAATTTCAACAAGTTTAATTATTTAATTTTGGTAGCACCTTCTACCTCATACTTCGATCTAAACTCTACTTTTATGTATAACCTAGATATTCCATTAAAGAGTTACCTGAGCGTTCCTTCCTCCAGATGGGCATAGGTTCGACTTCGTCATAGTTGGTGCGGGGTCGGCTGGGTGCGTGCTCGCCAATCGACTCACTGAGGTTCACAATTGGACTGTGCTGCTCATCGAAGCTGGGGGTGAACCTCCGGGGATCAGTAATGTCAGTATACCTTGGAGTGTTAGGAACTATAGTAGGAATGTATGGTACTTTAAAATTTTTCATTTAGTCCATATTACATGGCAGTTAGAATATTTAATAATTTACCTATAGAAATTAGAAATGAAACAAAATATTTATCCTTCAACAATAAACTTAAACATTTCCTGTCAAAACATTGTTTTTACACTTTAGACGAATATTGAAATTAGTAAATCGAATGTACCTACCTACCGATTAGCTTAATATAATTTAAAACGTAGTTATATATACATTTGTGAACAATATTTAATATTTTACAAGTACAGCGTCCGCCCAATTTGCGATGTCTGAAAAAGGCTACTAAGTTTTAAGTACATATACTATTTTATAAGACCTTGATAAACTTGGTTTAGCAAATAAATGAATATGAATATGAATACTTTCGGTATAGTGATCTTCACATATAACATACCCACATACATACAGTACATATACCAAGCGATTTGACAATCTTTCAAGATTACCCGTCGATGTGACGTTTTAGATAGCATGGCTATTTGTGTACTGACTTTCCTTTTGATCCCTGCCAAGCAAGTTAACTAAACTTTCTGTTTAATTTTCAGAGTCCAGGAATGTCAGTCCTTGTCACTTCATCGTTACCAAACTGGCGATATCACAAAATCGACGATGGCCGCACCTACCAAGCACATAGGATCAAAGATACTTTACAGAACTACGGCAAAATGTTGGGTGGTTCCAGCGGTACAAACTTCATGTACTTCGTCAGAGGAAACAAGGTAGACTTCAATGGTTGGGCTGCGAAGGGAAACAAAGATTGGGGTTGGGACAACGTCACACGTTACTTCAAAAAGAGCGAACGTCTCACCGACAAAGACATCCTACTACATGACACAAGAAACCTTCATAACGCCGACGGTTATTTAGGAGTCTCAAGATCAATCCATAAAGAAATGACAAACTCATATTTTGATGCGTTTAAAGAAAACGGTCACAACATACTCGAGGACACGAATGGGTATGATCAACTTGGATATTCACCTCCCATGTTCTCCTATGCTGACAAACTCAGGCAGAGCACGGCTTTAGCGTTCCTAAAACCTGTCGCCTATAGAAGCAACTTATATGTACTGAAGAATACACGCGCTACAAAAATTATCTTTAATGAGAATCGCGTAGCTACAGGGGTTGAAATAAAACAGTCTGATGGTAATATTATAAACGTAGCGGCTGATAAAGAAGTTATTCTATCGGCGGGTGCGTTTAATACTCCCCAACTGCTAATGTTATCGGGAGTGGGTCCGAAGGAGCATTTGGAAGAAATGGATATTAAAGTCTTGAAAAACTCTCCAAATGTTGGACAAAACTTGCAGGATCACTTGATGGTTCCAGTATTATTAAAAGGAGAAAAGAACTTTCGATCTATTGCAGATAATATTAGGTTAGTTGCGAATTTGAATGGCTTCCCTGTGCCAACACTTATGGGATTCGCTGCGGTCGATAAGAGCCAGAACTTTCCTGACTATCAAGTGACTGCGATCGCCAACCCGACTGCTTCTATAGCACACGTGTTAATGTGTTCAGAGCTTTTACTGCTGGATGATAGAATATGCTTGGCTATTGCTAAAGCAAGTACACAAAGAAAGACGCTGTTTGCTCTAATAACTTTGCTACACCCAGAATCTAGAGGGATGATTAGATTGCAGAGTAGTAACCCTGAAGATAATGTCATAATTCATAGCAGATACTTCTCAAACTTAAAAGATGTAGAAAGATTCACTGATTCTGTCGAGGACTTTTTAAGCGTGGTCAACACAACTTACTTCAAGAGCATAAATTCAAGCGTTACAGATTTGAACGTGGAAAATTGCCAGGACAAGAAGTTTGGCAGTCGAGAGTACTGGAAGTGTTATGTGGTAAACTTGGCTAGTACTCAGTACCATCCGGTGGGTACGTGTGCCATGGGGGAGGAAGGATCGGGGGTGGTGGACGAGCGGTTGAGAGTTCGAGGGGTCCAAGCTCTGAGAGTGGTTGACGCTAGTGTGATGCCAACCATCACCAGTGGGAACACCAATGCGCCCACTATCATGATCGCGGAGAAGGCTGCCGATATGATCAAGGCAGAACATGGGATTCATATGAGTTCTATGTTCTCGAACTATTTATTTTAATATACTACCTCCTAGTAATAGAACATTCCAAAACATTTTGTGCATGTTTCGTACATTTAACTCCAAAGATCATATCAAACGTTCGTTAACCACATAAATACGAATAAGACTGACGATAATAAAAAAATGATTTATTTATCTACTAGAATAAGCATATGTACCATTATAAATAATAAATAAGATAAAAATAAGGTTTTTCACTTTTCGTACTCGTAAAATGATGCGTACAGACGGACGGACTAAAGTAGCACTTTTAAGCCCTAGGTTGGTGCCTAGTCATTTAAATACTCAAACTTCGCAAATCCAGTTCAGAGTTCAGACATTGCTAATTTTTATTTCTTAGAATTTAATAAAATAAATTTAAAAAATGTTTTATATTTTATTTGTCAGACTGGTATGGTGTAGAGGTTGAGTAGATTGGCTCAAATCTCCCCACTAGTAATTATACTGTGACCTCGCCGAGGCTACGGGTTCCATTACCGCGACTGGACAAAATGTTTGTGCACAGAAAAAAAACTGCAAGTTTTATTTTTATTTTTTTATATGTAACTGAATGACAAGACGAGCTGGTCGTTTGCCTGATGGTAAGCAATACGCCAGCCCATAAGAATAACAGCACCACCCAGAACTTTGTTTTGCAAAATCCTGCGCGGCACTGCACTGCGCTCGTCACCCTGAGACAATTAGCTGTTGAGTCTCATAATGCCCAGTAATTTCGCTGGCTACAATGCCCTTCAAACCTGAACACAGTAATGCTTGAGCACTACTGTTTGACGGCGGAATAACTGGCAAAGCGGTGGTACCCACCCAGACGGCCTCTCGCATACGAGAAACCTACCACCAGTGAAATGTATTTGTTTCTTGTCTGGTTGATGTGGGAATATGAACTTTTTAGTCCCTGGTTCCCAAAATACAGGTTATCCTAGTTAGAGGCCAGGATCTATGTAATTATGTGATCGTTGGCCGTTATTTATATTATTTTTATTGAAATTATGCCAATAGATTTTATATACTCAACTGCCGTCTCTTTCTGCCGTCTCTTAGGCCACATCGTCGCTTCACATCAGGTGAGATAGTGGCCAAACATAGATCTATTAAGCGTAAAAAAAAAATATACATTCTATGTTTGTAGGTACATTACAGGCAATTAATAATTATTAAGAAAGAAGAAGTTGAACGGGAAAATGCAGGTATTATAGAATTTAATTAGGTATTATTAATTTTAACATGGACCTGAGTGATAGACGAGCAAGACCTAGAGTTTTTAATGGTACCATAAAAAGCACTGCGTAGCACTGCATTGCGCTTGTCACCCCGAGACATCAGATATTAAGTCTCGTATGCCCAGTAATTTCGCTGGCTACAATGCTCTTCAAACCGGAACACAGTAATTATACACCTAAAACTTTTAGGTAGGTATAACAACTCGATAAACAAATGTTGAGACTTCTTATGTACATAGCACGTGGTTGTTTTTAGTTAATTAAGGAATTAAGTGGCACGTGATAGACAACTGCCTACTTGAATAATTCATTACTATACCCATACAAAAAACTTAAATTATAGTTGGTATAACAAAATAATGTACGAACAGAGCAACGGAAAAGAAACTCAGTCTTATTGGCATACAAGTGATAATTAAATAAAACCGCCAAATTAACACAAAGGCAGTGAATAAATGATTGCATAACACTGGTGATATTAAAAAATAAAATGGTTAAAAACTGCTACAGACAAAGCATAAATACCAAAACAAAGTAGGTAACTATATATTTTTTGCCTCATTGTTAATCACAGAATACTTAGTTTAATATTATGTAGGTGGTAGCTAGGCCTCTTGTATGCACAGACTAGGAGGTATACTACTTGTGTGCGAGAGGCGGTCTGGGTCGGTACCACCACTTTGCCAGTTATTCTGCCGCCAAGCATTACTGTTTTGGGATGGTTTGGTTGTCCTGGGGCGCGAGTGCGCCTGAGAAAGGAAACACTCCCATTTAAATTATTTATTTATTATTATTAAATCAACCTATTGTGTCCCACTGCTGGGCAAAGGTTCCCCTATCTTCCTCCAAACATCTCTGTCCACAGCCACTTCCATCCATTTATTTATTTATTTAATCTTTATTTCCGGCAACATTAAAATAAGTTACAGATGTTATTTACTTATTCTACGGCCCATATAAATATATGTCGTAGTAAGATAGATGAAGACGTAATATAGTTATATCCCTAGGGATATAATTATATACCGTAACATGGTTATACGAAAGCGATTCATTACTATCTCACTAGGAATATAGTTATAAAACCGTCCAAGTTTAGTGACATACTTATATTACTAGATTAAGTTTAGTGAAATAGCTTTCGGAGTGTGCGGCGCAGTCTTTTTTTAACACTCAAACGTATAAGGGGTAGCCCTCGGTAGGTTAGGGTGCGGCGGGGGTGGCCCTTGGGCCACCCCAATGCCGCGAATATGTAATATTCATAAAATAGGTATTCATTATGAAATTCTTTAATGTATTGTAACTAACTGCAGGATATATAAAGTTGATTTTTAATAAAGATAAAACCAATATAATATTGTTTTATTTAATTATATATGGTAGATTTCTATTTCACTAAGCTTAATCAAGTAATATATTTATAACACTGAACTTAATCTAGTAATATAATTATATCACTAAACTTGGACGGTTTTATAACTATATTCCTAGTGAGATAGTAATGAATCGCTTTCGTATAGCTATGCTACGGTATATAATTATATCCCTAGGGATATAACTATATTACGGCTTCATCTATCTTACTGCGACATATATACCTTAAAACTAACATACACTACGACCAAAATGGTGATTTTCTCGGAGTTGTTTTTATTACTGATTCTTATTGTTAATGTTGTATATATTATGTGCTGCTATTTTTACTTTAAATATAAATTCTTAATCCATGACCACCTATATAGGTGGTTGCAATAGGTTGGGTACCACCGCTTTGCAAGTTATTCAGCCGTCAAGCAGTAGTGCGCGAGCATTACTGTGTTCCGGTTCGAAGGGTATTGTAGCCAGCGAAATTACTGGGCACTATGAGACTCAACAGCTAATTGTCTTAAGGTGACGAGCGCAGTGCAGCGCCGCGCAGGATTTTGCAAGTTCTGTGTGGTGCTGTTATTGTTATGGGCTGGCGTATTGCTTACAATCAGGCAAACGACCAGCTCGTCTCGTCAATCAGTAACATAAAAAAAAACACTCTCACAAAATGTGATACCTACATATAAGCCCAACGACACATACATTCATATCCTTCGTGGCGATAAATTTCATTCGTGGCGATGGGACTTTTTTCATAAAAAATGAGAATTTGTTTGATGGAATATGTCCGGAGCGTAATCCAAGGATAGATTTTAAATTATTTCTATTAAACAAGATAGTATCATATTAGATATTCTAGTCCTTGAAACACAGCGTCAAGCTACGTCGGGGGTTAGAGACTATAATGAAATTGTAACACTAGTAAGTGTTTGTAAAAACAAACATAAAGCTTTACTTATTGACATAGTCAATAAATAAATATTTATGTTTATTTTAACAATCCACGGATGTTGTGATATTTGAGGCTGGAAATAATATTAAGCTACTTTCAAGTTTCGTCAAGTAATTTTGTAATGTTCCTTTTCTAATATATCGATTGCTAATATCTTAAAAATTCGAATAGACTTAAATATAAACATAACTAAGACTAGGTACTAATATTTGAGATAACTATTTAGACTTGGCGCCAAACTTTATGACGCCTGACCAGCCTACCTACCACGTGACTAGCGCAGATACAATATTGTATCCGTTATTGCTACTACAGACTAGGAAGTATGCTACGCTACTACGCAGGTCACGTAGTCACGCGGCCAGCTTGGGTGATGAACTATTAATAGAGATTACTCAGCTCTCAGGGCTCACCTTTAGGGCCTCTATTTTTTGTGGTCTTTATTAACGACCTCATTGAGCTACTTACATGCCCCTGTTTACTATAAACAGATAATCTAAAAATATACTCGAACATTAATAATCTCAATGAATCGCACCTCCTTCAATTCGACCTAGAACGTATTGATCAATGGTGCGATGAAAATCGCATGCATCTTAACGTAAATAAGTTTTTTTCTATATCCTTCTCAAATAAGTCACAAGGAAATCAGTGGCAAAGGATCTTAGAGTTATGTTTGACGAGAAAATAACTTTTCGCGAGCACTTTGATCGTATAATTAGTAGGAGCAATCACGTTTTTTTTTTTTTTTACTCTTAATAGATCTATGTTTGGCCACTATCTCGCCTGATGTGAATCTTCTGTACCTTTTCAATGCGATCACAGTGGATTAGTGTAATGGGGGGACCAAATGCTGGAGCTATATTCCAGAATACTGTGAACTAGTGTGTAGTATAAGTACAAAAAAAAAAGGTTTCAGGATTCTTAAAATCTTTTGTAGTTCTTGTCAGAAAACCTAATACCTTTTAAGAGCGAGTGTGGCTCAGCGGGAACTCGTGCGCCTTTCAATCCGACGCACCTGGGTTCGATTCCCGAGTCGGCCCTGCACCAATGACTTATAGTTAAGTGCAGATTTTGTACGCTCGCTCTAAAACGGTGAAGGAAAACATCGTGATGATACCCGCTTACGCGCTTTGGAGTGGTAGGCTCTGGCCGTGGTTGTAATACCACCCACCGAACAAAGCCATGCCGTCAAGCGACCTAGTCGTGTTTCGGGATGATGTTCGGTGAACCATCGGGGAGACGGGTCTGAGCAGCCGCTCAACTGCCGTCTCTCTCTAGATCTATGTGCTCCATCTTAGGCCACATCGCTTCACATCAGGCGAGATAGTGGCCAAACATAGATCTATAAGGTGTAAAAAAAAAAAACACTGGTGACGCTGCGCTACAGCGGCAGCGGCCAGTCACTGGAAGCACAGGTGGTAATAATAAGTAGTTATTGTTACTACTATATTTCCTCTTGTGTATTTAATTGTGTATAATTATTTTACTATTACTGCTCTTGTTTAGTCATGCTGTGTACACATGGTTAGGGATACTTTCTAGATCGCAACTTCATGTTTAAATCCTATCATCATCATCATCATATATATAAAATTCTCGTGTCACAATGTTAGTTACCTTACTCCTCCGAAACGGCTTTACTGATTTTTACCAAATTTTATATGCATATTCAGTAGGTCTGGGAATCGGCTACTATCTATTTTTCATACCCCTAAGTGATAAGGGTTGTTCACCCTTACCATTTTTTTTTTAATTTATATGGCAAAACAACGTTTGCCGGGTCAGCTAGAAATGTATATTTTTCGATTGTGTACCATAATAAATAAATAGAACTATGTTTAATAGTTCTATCCCCGTCTCCATATAATCCGTAAAATATACCTATTTCTAGAAAATTATTCAAAACTTGTCAATAAAACATGTCGAAAATCTGTCACATTTGTATTCAAAAGTTTAGCTACAACAATACAAGTCGAGGCATCACAAATCATGTTTAAACTTAAAATTACTTAGGTATGTAATGTAAACATAATATTTAATGTACAAAAAGTGTGTAAGAATAATCACAGAATACTGTCGAGTTACACACTGCCACTTGTTTGTGTTCGTCTACAGGTGCGGCAACATCTAAGGAAATAAGGATAAACCCCATGTATTTAAAAAAAAATAATGTTTGTTAAGCTGATTGTACTGTTTCCATAACGCAGTTTTTATTTTCTCCAAAATTCACCCGATGTTTTCTAAGAACAAATTTCTCATTGCAAAGGAAAAGTTACCCTGAAGAACCCAAAAATTTTGCCACACCCGGTATAGTGTGTCGCGTTAAAAATGGCACGTCGGGACTAGCCTTTCATATCCGCGGGCAAAGTATTCCGAAACTGACCATTCATACATCGACTGGCCCGAAATGATCGATTTTTACAAATAATTGAACAGATTCAGACATTTATCGTGGAATTATTTTTGCGAGACGTGCCAGTTTCCTTGACAGGCACTTGAAGTGCAAATTGAAAATGCAAAATGGAGGTTTGGCCTGGCCACACTTGGCCAACTGTTTGCACCTGACTTTCGCCAATCGGTGTAGACTAGTGGCAGACTGTAGCCAATAAGGAAGAAGACTAACTTTATCCCGCTAGGGGCGCTGGTGCACTTAAATGTTTAAGTTGTTATCTTCGTCATACAAAATAAGAATTAACAAGATATTGCTGGATGTACCTTAGGGCTAGGTAGCTGAACAAGAAAACTCTATTTTTTTCAAAACAAAGAACACATGTCATTGGTTAGAGGTAGGTTAAGTACCAGCTTTATCAACCACATATATCTGGCCATAAATGATTGTGAAATACGTGAAGTGCATTTAACTTGTTCTATTACAGTTTAAAATACATAATAGGGGATCGGACAACTTTTCAGAAAGTGTTTTATATTAACTACAATTAATAAATATAGCCATGAAAAACACTATTTTAATTAAATAACGCTCTAAAAGTACCTAAAACTATGTTTAAATATTATGTTTCAAATATTGCCGCGCAACGCAAAAGGTCACCTCAAAATTTGTGACGTCATATGTAGGTAGAAAACGACAAACTCTTCGAAATAAAACTTGCAAAGTGATTCTAATACGTGTTGTGAAGTTTGAGGACGATATTGTAGTAAAGGAACGAAAAAATTTGCAATAATACATTTTATGAAAAGCAAAACGTTAAATATACACAAGCTTGACTCACGGCATTTGCCTACAAATTACGTCATGCGCTGTGATTGTTGTTTCGTTTGAGATGAAGAACAGATTAAAAATATCAGAATTATTAGATTTTATTTATTGATTTAAAAATATAAATCATTATTATTTCACAAAAATATTGAATGAATGATCTTTCTGGTTCGACGAACATTCGTTCTAACTACATTTTAGATTTTTTCTCGATTACTGTCCTATCCCCTATTATGATGACATTATGCTTTGGAGATGCTCAAAACATTCAAAATACCTAACTTTCCAGCTACTCTCGTCTTGATTTTAAGAGTAGGAGTATTGTATTTGATTCACTGATTTTCAAATGGCTATTTTTACAAAAACCTCTAGTCAACAATCGTTTTTCATAAGCTTTTTGCAAAATACAATTTAGACATTTGTTTGCTCACTGTATTTGCTAGTGGCGACATCTACGATAAGCGTTCCCATTTCTTTCCTATTATGGTGCCTGTCCACTAAAGCAGAATTGTGCTGAGTAAAGTGGAACTGTGCGGAGGCGGAGTGAAGCGGAACTGAGCGGAATGAAGAGGAGCTGGCAATTTTTACCAAAAGAGCACAAAACTCATCAATTAAAGCAAAAGCAAATTTAATTGGTTAAAATTTCTTACATTTTTTTCCTAACAGTCAGCCTAGTGTGGCCAAAATCACAGGAAACCCCTACGTTTATTTGTCATAGACTGTAGAATAATGGAATTATTTGTACAATAACAGTTATACGATTGTTGAATACATCTACGCTTTATAACATATGAATTAACAATAACAAACGAATACATAAAATATATAATAGAATATTTGTATTTTTTAACTGTGTGTGTTTAATATGTATATATTTTAACGGTAAAAGAACTCATTGACTGATCACGGCCGCATCTCACGCATGCACAGTGGACGCGTACCTTTAAGTATCTATTAATTATGACAGTTGAAAAATGAACCGCTTTACCAAGCAAGTATTTTTGTTATCAGATTTATTTTTGAAACCGTCACAAACGTTGATTTTCAAGGTTCGCCTGTTTGTGTTTAGAGACCGAAACAAACAAAGAAGTTGTTTTTCACAGATGATGTATTTCTTGATTCAACAAATTAACAGAAGACAAATGAAAAAAGCGACTTTGGATGTTGAAATCTGAATTAAAAATTGTCGTTTCGTTGGAAAAATAGTTTAGTTTACTTAACACTCTTGGGGCAACATATAAGGCACGAAATGTTACAGAAACGATTTCATTCGTACGAA
Organism: Petrophora chlorosata; assembly: GCA_951640565.1. NCBI lineage: Eukaryota > Metazoa > Arthropoda > Insecta > Lepidoptera > Geometridae > Petrophora > Petrophora chlorosata. The sequence goes on from OX621197.1 coordinate 16,925,216, forward strand.
AAAATATCGCAGTGGCGAAGCTTCGCGCAATTCGACACAATGGTGAAGGTTTCTTAATTAACAAGCATATTGTCTTAAATAAGTAGTGATGGGTAATGAGACAATTTCGTTCGGAAAAGAAAAGAATAAAATATTTCCAGTTGTTTTTCAAACTTTTCCAAACACAGTTCACTATCCCAACTTAGAAAAAGAAGATAATAAAATTCTCATGTATTTGCAATCAATAAATCTTTAATGGTGAATTTTCAACCAGCAAATTATTGATTGTTTAAACAATAGGATTATTGGAAAATAACAGGTTGATGATTCGTAAATCTGTTACTGCACATGTCTTTTTGTAAAGTTTTATTTCAATATACATACCTTCAAATAAAACGCAATTTTGTTTATTTTTGTCTAAATTTTATAGTTAGCAATACTATTCCATTTATTTATTTTTGTGAAAAATAAATTGAGAAATTTCCATGATTTAAAAAATTTCGGTCAATTACCCATCACTATAAATAACGCTTATCGGCATATCGGCAGGTTATCGGTCATCGCCGACGCGACGATTCTTTCTATTGAATTAAGTGTTAAGGCGAGATTTTTCCGAAAGATACGTTCTACACGAGCGTGGCTTATATTATAAGTACCTACTTGAAAATAACTAAACACTTTTTCTTGTGAAGAATAAATCATTATTTTATTTTGAAGATTATCCTAAATAAATGTTTGGATCCGCAAAATAGAATTTAGGGGGTAACCCATACGTCCCTCAAGCACCAGTCGTATGTCGTGTTGAGCTCAGATTAGGGTGTAGATTCACAGCGACAATGTCTCGTGATGCCAATAATGTCCATGCGTACGATAAATCCGATTCCACTACAAATGTGGACCGACCCTTATTATTAAGGTGCCAGTATAACGAAGCTGCTCGGAGCGGAACTAGAAAAATTAGCCTACACGAGAATCGCAAATAGATAGGCAATTTTTATTGCACGTATTGTAGGTATACACGGAATAAAAACGATGGAAATTCACTATTTGCAACCTTTATTTTTCAGTTTTCTTTTTTTTCTGTTTTTTTATGTACGGTGGCCACGCACCTTAAGGTAACATTAACATCAAGAATAGAACTATATTTCAGTAAAGTTAAATAATTTTGATCCTACTAACAATATTAAGCGAAAGTTTGTGAGGTTTTTGTTACTCAACTCAAAAACTACTGCACGGATTTTGATACTATTTTACCACTTTATAACTTTATATCCTGCAGTAGGGCATAGGATACATATTATCCCGAGGATGAAACCACGGGGCGCAGCTAGGTTGAATATATTAACAATATACACGGTGTAACTGGAGGGGAAGATGATCGGTGGCATAGGGGTGCGGGACCTCAATACCTATCGATTTTTAACCCCCACGTATATTCTGCAAGATTCAGTTGTTCAAAAGCTACTTGGATATTCTTGAAAATTTTGTGAATACCAGTTTTTTGACTGAGTTTCACAATAGCGGCCAAACTATTAGGTCTAAGTCCATGTTTTTTTTGTTACTAATTCAATAGTTGGCCTATCATATCACTACATCACTTCCAGTCATGCCTATAAAAAAAATCCAAATACGCACTTTAAGCGAACTAACTTTATAACTATTAACTTTACCTATTTATGTTCTTTATTTGATTTACTCCTCTCCTTTTATTTAGTAAGTCTGTTATTCTACTTACTATCGTGGCATAGACATACCAAATTCAGTCAGCAAATATTTTTTGGTATTCTTTAATACAAAGAAATAGTACCGGTTCTTGAGACATTTTCACATGATGCCCTCGTACCAGCGAAATGAAATTTGGTGAGATCATTCTTCACAAACACTAGTAATTTTTAAGATTAGTTTTAGAAAAAGAAATATAGAGAAAGAAAATTTTTAGAGCCCTTGAAAGATACAGATTAAATAAAAATTTCGAAATAATATTGAAAAAAAATTCGTTTGGATTTCTGTAAAGGCTCGTTTTGAAGTAGTGTAGAGGTATGATAGGTCAATTATTCAACTATATCCATAAAAAATAAATATGGTCCTAGTCCTAAAAGTTTCGCCGGAAATGCGAAATACAGTCAAAAATAACAAAAGTCTCCAAATAACGTATCGCAGAACATACATACATTAAATTGATGGGTATTCAGGCCCCCACCCCATGCCACCGATGACCCGCCCCACTAGTTACACCGTGTATATCTAAGTACGGATATTTAGAACCTGAAAAAGTACATACGTTTTTATATTTACATAAGTTTTTTTTACACTTAAAATGGAAGGTACTTAAATAATTATTTTAAATGGAATTTCCACGAGAACAAACTTCATTAATTAAATCTAAGTATCATACACTTTTCCAGTTATTTTTTTAATGTAGAACCCTATTATAATCCTAGATTAAATACCAAGTGGGCTATAAAATAGTGAGATAGTTAAAGTTTTTATCAAAATGATTTAGCTTATGCAACTTTGTTTTCACGCACGTGTAAGTTAAATAAGCTTACTGTCGAAATTAATTACAATAGGGAATACGCATGTGTTGTCGAAAAATCTGGAAAGTACTTTTTAAGATAGATTACGCCTGTAAACATTTAATAGTGATATAATTATTATTATTAATTGCGTAGTTTTTTGTATTTCAATGTTTCTTTTTCTTATTTTTGAAGAAACGGAACGTAATCGCAATACGCTTGAGTACGTGCAACCACTATCTGACGTCACGCGCCTCGCTGCTTATTGGTCAATTTTTAACATAGAGCCCGTTCTATTGGTAAATTATTGACACACACATGTAGCATAGATGGACCAATGAAGAGATCCTAGGTCCCCACCGTTTGACGTCACCCGCAAATGGCGCGTTTATATTGATTTAAATTGATTCAAATTTTCATTTAATTATTTTATTGACGAGTGATGCCGTAAAATTTTTAAACACTTTTTTCATTATTTTTTAACCGACTTCAAAAAGGAGGAGGTTTACAATTCGACGGTATGTTTTTTTTTTTTTTTTTTTTTTTTTTTTGTGTGTTTGTTACGCGATTTCTCCACCAATTATGCATTGATTTCGATGATTCTTTTTTTGATTGGTAGGTAATACTTCAAAGGTGGTCCCATATAAATTTTATCGAAATTCATTTAGTAGTTTTTGAAAAAAATAGCAAAAACAAAAAATATAAGTTTAATCTTCAAGTCGGTTCTTGTTTTTTTCGTAACCAACTTTCTAAAGGTGGAGGTTTGTATTCGACTGCTTCACCTGCTTCACCCAGGGTTGACTTCCGGTGAGGGAACTCCTCAACGGTGAATAGTACAGACACAACATTTCGTAAATGGATTTAACCATAATAGCCTGTTCTAAATTCCATCATGACATGGCAGATACACCCAGGATTGACTTCCGGCGAGGGAACTCTTCAGAAGAGATATAGGACAGACATGAAATTTTTTTGTACATGCATTTAATTGTGATAGCCCGTTTTAAACTTCGTCATGATGTGGCTTCTAGATCATAAAAGCTTGTCATTAAAAACTTTTTGAATTAATTTAATTAAAACTTGTTGTTCACTAAAAAGGGTAAAATAAATTATTTTTCAAAAAAAACTAAACCGACTTCAAAACCACAAATGGCACTCAAAAGTAAAAAATAAATTAATATAATTATCATAAGCGCTACCCACTCATATATTTGAAGTCGGTGCCAGCCAAGTCTAAAAGGTAGTAGATAGATACTACCTACAAGTAGTACTTACTATATACATATTTATCTGCTACCTATTAGACTTGGCTGGCACCGACTTCAAATATACAAGTGGGTAGCGCTTATGATAATTATATTAATTTATTTTTTACTTTTGAGTGCCATTTGTGGTTTTGAAGTCGGTTTAGTTTTTTTTGAAAAATAATTTATTTTAATAATAATGAATCGATTCGTGTATTAAAAAAAAACAAAAATACATGCATATTCCCTATTAAAATCAGTAACAGTATAACGTTTTTAAGATGTCTATACTATTTTAAGTTAATATTTTTTTCATCTCTCGATATCTCTCTCTCTCTCGCTCATGATCTATCTCACTGTCTTTCTTTCTTTATCATTCTCATACTCTCTCCTTTCTTTCTACTGCTCACTCACTTTCGAACTCTCTTGAATACTTTGCACTCTCTTGGTTTCGCCGACTTCTCTGATCTCACTTTCACTGCCCCCTCGCATTAGGTTGTACCTGATGTCCCCCACTGGGGTCGAAAACTGGGCGATATCAGAAACAACCGATCTCAATCATTTTATCTTCTGACACTCGTTATCTTTTGCTCTTTCGATCTCTTACTGAATATCTCACTGTCGCTTTCTCACTTTCGCTATCTCACTTTCGCTTTCTCATTTAAGCTATCTCACTTTCGCTATCTCGCTTTCGCTATTTCACATTCGCTATCTCACTTTCGCTATTCTTACTTCGCTCTCCCATTCTTTCCCACATTCACGCTCGTTGTCTCCTATCCCTCCGCTTTCGCTCTCGTTCGTTCTCTCACACGGCTTGGAGGCTTGAGCTTCTCTCTGTCTATCGCTGCCACTTTCTCATTACTTCGGAGCTTTCTCTATTTACCTCGCTGGGAGGCCTGCGAGATAAAAAGAGATTTATCAATATTTAATAAAACGGCTAGGACTCACATAGTTTGTCGAATTAGTCGCCGCGATCTCTCGGCGGAAACTCGCTTCTGATGAAGAGCATCGAACATGCTCAAAACCTAGGTCGACTAAATTGACAAACTACGTGAGTCCTAGCTGTTTTATTAAATATTTATAATGAATCACACTCACGATACCTTTCATACTGAAATAGAGAGTTTTCTCGCCATCTCTTCCGCTCGCTCTATCTCTATCTCTCTGAATCTATCTCTCTTTATCTTTCTCTCTTTTTCTATGTCTCCCTCCCCTTTATCGCACTATTCGCTTCGTTATATTGTTCACTCGACACGCTCTTGTCTCATAATAAACAGAACCGTAATGGCAGTCTATAATGGTGTGTGATGATATTGTAATGGTGGATGTTATCATAACATGTGTATTTTATCTGCATTATAACGGCTATAGAGATATTAGTCGCTTATAAGTAACAATTTTATAAATTAAACATCGCAACTAAAATAACATTCTATACATTTCGAATATTGCACATACAACCTTGTCAAAGTCATGTTTTAAGAAAAAAAATCTTCTTACAAAGTAATGTTACCAAGTTACCATTCAATATTACCAGATAAATAGGAAAGTACAGTTATGTACAAAAACTATTAGTAAAGTCGGGGTCAAAAGTACATCCCAAAAAAAACGAAAGTGAAGTGTAGATATATAAATAAACAATTGATAAAACTAAAAACCTTAAAACTACATGTAAATTTTACAGTAAACAGCGTAACAATAGGCGGTCTTATCGCGATCTCTTCCATTAGACAGAAAGGACTAATATTTCAAAATTAATTGGAATTTCTTGGAACAACATTATTTACACTATGACTACAATATCTATTTGTGCCTGTCTGTCTGTCTTGATGAATGTCCCGAATAGGCTTCTAAACAATTGATTTTAATTTTCTTTTAGACGTCATATAATCTATTCCTATTTACAATGCGTTATTTATTTCATCTTTGTATTTTAAAAATATAATAAGTTAAATTAATTAAACAAAATAAGTTAAATATCGCGTGTGCATGGGTTGCAACAAATTTATTTATTTATTTATTTCAATTGCTTGCTTTGCACTTACAGTTTGGTACCAAAGCGTGCAGCAAGCCAGTGTTACAATGTTGTGCTTAAATAACTAAAACACACATTAACAAATATATTAAACTTAGTGAAAAAAATGTCTAGACCAGGTTCCTGGGCAATCAGGGCGTTGAGCAGATTTATGGCTTGGGCCGTAGGGGCATATTGAGCGGTCTGCGTACGCACAGGCGGTGCCACGAGCAGGCGCCGAGCGCTACACGCGCGCTACCGCACATCCGGTCCGGAGTAAATAACGAACAGCGAGCAAGAGTGGGTGGGTTGTCGATCTTGATCAAATGTGAGGTGCGGAAGCTATTTCCCAATAACTTTACAGAAAATTTATTCAACTTCTGTTTCTAATTATACACGAAATAAACAGGTGAGAAAAAATATTTAGTAATTAGAACATTATAGAATGTTTGTATCAAACACTTTTGGCCTCGACGGTACAGCAAATGACAAAAGTAGCTGAAAATTTGTGAATCTTTGATTGACTGCACCTTCAATATTTGTCTTATTTCTCTGAATGTTGCATTTAAAGTCTGTTGATATACTTTGCGAATAGAGAAATTGCAAAAAATTGCATGTAATTTGTATAATTTTGATATTATTGACAATTGAAACATTTCTAATATTTAATGCATGGGCGAAAATCATAAAATTTAAAATAATTAGGAAGAAGAAAAATGATATCGCTCGAGCAGGGATCGAACCTGCGTCGCCTTAACCACTGGGCGTCGGGACGGTATTCCTAACGCAGGTTCGATCCCTGCCCGAGCCATATCATTTTTCTCCTTCCTAATTATTTGAAATCTTAAACTTGAAAGATTGTAATTCAGCCAAGTATGTCGCTGACTGTACCACCATGTCATTGTGTTATCATATAGAATGTTAGAGACATGTACTTTTGACCTCGACGATACAATGATATTAATACTTTACATATAACAATAATTCTTAACTACTGTTATCAACACTACTTTTACATATCTGCAGTAACTCTACAAGTTGCGAGAACTTACTGTGCGCTTCTTGCAGCATGATCCTGAAAACAAAATATATTATTAGTTATATCAACGTACAAAAACAGGGTAAATATAATAAAATAGTGATGTACAACAAACTGCCTATTGCCCTCACTCGGTGAAATTTATTAGATTTTAAAAGGAAAATAAAGTCATTTTTTGAACGTAACCCTTTTTACTCGCTGAATGAGTTTATGTTGATGCGTCTGACAGAATCCTCATTTTTATATGACAATGAAAAAATGTGCCAAAATTTACTAATTTATACTGACAGTAGTCAGGTGGAACTAATTTAATATTAATATTAAATGAATACATAACTCTGGGTGACATATTTCATGAAAATTTGAGTTATAAATTACTAATAATTATATCTATTTATTACTAATAATATGAAATGAAATTTAAATTGTAACTTTATTTTTATTATAATTATTATGACTTGCCTTGTATAACGGATTTAGTTATATGGCCAATAAATAATTCTATTCTATTCTATATATTCAATTCAATTCTTTATTGCAATCCATAATGTAATTAGATGGTAGCTAAATAAAAATACAGTTCATCATAGACTGCAATAGAATCAGGCGTGACGTTGCGGAAATTCATCTCAAAACTGAAACGCAATGAAAATATATAGTGTTCTCTCGTTCCAGCTTTCGGCGAGTCGACACCTGATGATGCCTCGTGCAGACGGCGAAACACGTGTCGTATTAGGAGGGTTGTTGTTAGGGCTTTCATTTTTAACATGATTTACTATTTACTGAAATGCATTATTTACCATTTCTTATATACAATATTAAACTCATTACCATATTTATTAGTAAATATACATATATATTACAAAAAAAAGCGGAGGGATTACTTATATCTTACGCTAAAATTCTCGTGTCACAATGTTAGTTACCTTACTCCTCCGAAACGGCTTTACTGATTTTTACCAAATTTTATATGCATATTCAGTAGGTCTGAGAATCGGCTACTATCTATTTTTCATACCCCTAAGTGATAAGCAGTGATAGGAATAGGTAGTGCCTATTAGCCTAAACTTCGAAGAACAGAGACAAGAAGCGGAGACTTCCTTAGGACTAAATTATTTCCGGGACATCAGTCTCAAAATTTCGAGACAACACATAAATACATTTTAAAAAATGTGTTATTTGGAACAAGTAATTCTTTTTTTTTTAATTGATATAAACTAGTGCTTGACTGCGATCCTACCTGATGGTAAGCAGTGATTTATCTAAAGTTTGCGATTAGACATAATTTATAACTCCATAATAGCCACTTATCCTATATCAGCATATCCTACATTAGTCTATATGTCCCTCTCCTAGAGAGGAGGCCTGAGTCCCAGCAGTGGGAACATTATAAGGCTGATGCAATGCAATGCAAGGATATATCAGCCTAGTGACACACACTGCGTGTGTTTGTATTGTTGTGATCAGAGAGCTCTTCTTAAAATGTGAATGATATAGATGACTTCCGTATTTTTTTCACGCCTTTATCCCGGAGGAATAGGCAGAGACCACAGACTATATCTAATACCTATGCAATTACTAATATTATAAATGTGATAGTTTGTATGGATGTCCATTACTCAATCCCACTGAAAATGCTGAATTTGGCAGTGATATAGGTTAAGGTGTGCATTAGCACATAGGCTACTTCCTATTAAAAAAAAAGTATAGTTCTCATGGGATACAAAAATGTATACAAAAAAGTAGTACACGCGGGAAAAGCCGCGGGCATTAACTAGTTTAAAAAAAACACGTGAGGGTTTCATTTCATTCCGGTTTATGGCGGTTACATTTTGTAATTTCTAAGAATAGATAACGAAACGCGCTGCCGTAAAAGTCGTATTGTACTTTCGGTGCAATAAACATTAAATTAATCATGTTTTTAAAAAATTTTTGAGTTTAAGTTTGTTACTAACTTTAAAATGTATTTAAGTGTTGTATCGAAATTCCGGGACAGATGTATCGGAAAAAAATTAGTCCTAAGGAAGTCTCCGTTTCTTGTCTCTGTTCTTCGAAGTTTAGGCAAATAGGCACTACCTATTCCTATCACTGGTGATAAGGGTTGTTCAACCTTAACATTTTTTTTTTTAAATGTATATGGCAAAACAACGTTTGCCGGGTCAGCTAGTATATATATATATATTATTATTCTAACAACAACCTACACAATATTCAGCGGGATTACACTACATGTTTTCATTGCGTTTCAGTTTTCATCATAGACTCTGTAGGACGCAGCAATAAGGAGAGAGGAAAATTTAAATACTTAATGAAAAAAGTGGAGAGCCCTAATTGTGACCTGTGTGGCGTTAAGGAGGATGTATAAAATGTTTTGCTAGTGTGTTTGGAGTGTGTCTATAATAATAATAAGTCTATAATAATAGTGTGTCTATAATTATTAACTATATACTAACTATAATTAAAGCATTTTACGGAGGAGACTAGTGTCCCACGACACAGGGAATCCTAGTGTGGGAACTAGTGGACTTTAAATAACTTAATTATTATTCCTACCCTATTTGTAAACCTTAGCTAACAAATTATTATTATTATTAATAATAATAGTGTGTGATAATTTGTGTACATTACAATCAATTTGCGAGTCTGATGTGGGTCTATTCCAGGGCATCCTATCTGCACCAACTTCGGATGCGGCTAGGATGATCTATCAGTCCACATACAGGCTGGTTAAAAACAGTACCTAAGTATAAATAGAGATCAATATGGGACTGACATAGTCGGGCATATGAGACTTAATATCTGATGTCTCGGGGTGATGAGCGCAATGCAGTGCTTTTTTTGGTATTAAATTTGTTCTGGGTGGCACTGCAATTACTATGGGCAGGCGTGGCGCTTACCATCAGGCGAACGACTTGCTCGTCTCATCACTCAGTTTCATAAAAAAAGTGCATCTTCAGGCGGGAAGAAGGTAGCCCTAACCAGTTTTTGTTTCGTATTGAGCGGTTCGTAGGTATATCTCCTCGTTTTGTAACGAATTGTGTATTTTTTCTTACAAATTTGCATATTTCCAGGATATATCGCCTCTAACAGGATATATACATACTGTTAGAAGCGGATATAATTAAAACTCAAAAGTAGTTGTTTATTCGTTCAAATTCGTACGGACAAGAAGACCGTGCTATCACTCACAACCCACCTCTATATAAAAAAATATCTTTCTTGGCATATTGAAAAATCAAGAGTTGCGTCGTATAGCTCATAGATGGCGCCACTAGGACATTGACGTTTGGAATGAGTAATGAGTAATGACAGCTGACAGCCGGTGTGACAGAGACAACACAACTTAACATAACGGTAGACTCATATACAAGACCATGCGTATCAATCTTCGAGTAGACAGCCAAACGGAGTCGACACGACAGGCCTACCCCTCTCGCCAATTTTGCCAAACGTCAAGGACAAAAAAATCCACGACGTTATATAAAACTAGTTGACGCGCATCACGCGCCATTCACCAACTGTCGTAGCGGGCGAAAGAGCTCCTTAAAAAATGCCGAGTTGCAGCATATATTGGTGCAAAAAAATTTCATGAACATCAAACTACACCAAGGATAACGTAACTTTTCATCTGTATGTATTTTTATATCTAATAATGCACTTAAATAGCGAAAATTTGAAAATTATTGTCAGTCACATAAACTCACATAGTGTTGCAACTAAATCGAAAAAGTTATATTTCGGATAAATTTTTTAGCTTATTTTCATGTATCTAGGCGGCCAAAGCTCTGTTTTCCTGCACGTTATAAGAAAGTCAAATAAAACTGAAACTATTAATAAATATTATTTTACATTACAATTTTATATACCTACATGTTATTATTTTGAATTATTGTTGACTCGAAAACTACAAAATGGATTTTAATTTGGTTTTCAGCGTTAAGTATTAAGTTGCAGCTCCGATTATAAGGTATACAGGTGTGGCAAAAATTTGGGACCTCCAAGGTAGGTACCTTTTCTCTTGCATTGAGAAAGTTTTGTCCTTAGAGTAGAGAAAATATAAACAGCATTTTTGGTAATTTAAAAATTTTGCTGCACCTGTATACATCAAAACCGGCTGGGTTGGTGGTTGGCGCTCTCATATGGGAGGTCTTGCGAAAATGGTCTTTGAAAAAAGACGACTATATTGTCTGTCGTCTACGCAGGCGAAGTCGCGGGAAAAATCTACTATAATGAGTAACTAATGAGAATGACCTAATCGAAAATAGGCACTTATATTATTTGAATGTTAGCAACACAGTCAAGAAACCGGAGTGAAATTAGTGCTGGGACAGAACCAATTTAGATATCGATAAAATCAATATGTTTAAAAATATGTCGATAAAAATACAATTGTTGTATTACACTTTTATTTGGCAGATTTCCAAAAGAACCTGGTAGTCGGGCTGCCTAGATTTAAGCTTGTGGAAATGATGTATCGTGGGTTCCTAAGCGTACCAGCACAATTTGTTCAGAACCTTTTGAAAATAATTGCTTTATTCATTTCATTTTATTAATAATTCAGACATAATTATCCATATTTGTTAGTAAAAATGCAAGGTAATAAAATGTTAGTAAGTAATTAATCAATTTGTTTCATTAAAAATGTCAAAATAAAATAATTAATAATGTCAATAAAATCAATACAATAATCAATATGTCAACAAATAATTTTAAATCAAAGTCAATATAAAATAAAAATTTAATTCAAGTCTGTTCTAAATTTATTGTGTGACTAGATGGGCAATGGGCCTATGAATTTTTACCCAGTGCCTCATGAAATAAGAGTTAAAATTATTTGCTACAACGCTCAGGATACTGTTGGTGCTGTCATAGAGCCGGCCCATCAGGGATGCAGTTCTGCTCCGCAATATAGCAGAAAAATTGTATGTGCGTGCATCAGCAAACATACCTGATGCGCTACAGAACCGCGGTAGCCCCAGCAACATCCTGAAACCGTTGTTATATTGAACTTTCAGCGCGTTATAAGCTCTCTGCGTATATTTCACCCACAGGCTGCACGTGTAGAAGTTTTGACAGTATGCCTTGAAAAGCGTCAGTTTGACCGGTACATTTATACCACGGTCTTACAACACAAGAAAATTAAAACAGGATTCCGTACCAACATTAAAATTATCTAAAGTAAGTTTTAAAAAACTGTTCATTTATTTCCCCAAAACTAGGTCTAAACTGGTTAATGTAAATGGTAATGATTGAGCCCACGCGGAATGAATGGTGTCCGATATGACGCGATACTTGAAATGTGGCATGCAGGCGTAAACTGCTGACCGCGCGCAATGTGCGATGCTTCCATCGTACATACAGCAATAGTTCTTGCAACGTTATTTCACGTTATTGCAAGTTTAATTTTAAATCATCGCCTATAGTAATTACATAGACTATCATTATCGTTAGTAATCACATAAAAGACAAAGATGCATGGAACATTCCGCTTCTGCCAAGTAGCCATCTGGCACATACAAAAACATAACATTGTAAAAAACAAACATAAAACATACTATGTTTTATGTTTGTTTAGTCATTGTAATAATTAACGTTCATAAGTGCGTTTGTGATGCCAAAAATAATAAAGAACTTTCGAACTAACTTTGACAGTTATTACTTTGATTCTCTTGAGCAACAGAATATGTCATTTAAGAATTCTGTTTCATTTTATTTATATGTGTCTTCCATGCTTTAGCAGAGTTTATCGATAACACAATATCGATAGTATCAAGCATGAAGGTGTTTACGTGATTGACGTTTAAATATCGTGTACCGATAGAAAGTCTCTGTGTGTGAATGTGATTGTGTGTGTAAAGTTTAAGCTAGTGTTAACTTCTTTTGTTGTGTGCGTGCATAGCGACGTGATTGAAAAATGCGTTAGTGGTGATCATTTATTTGTGTGCGTTTCCTCGTCCCCCACCGAAAATGACAGACTTTTTGTAATGGGAATGAGTGCGCGTCACCAATCCAGGCTGGATACTTTATCTGAGGTATCAATACATACCCGAGTGATACACTCTGGCGCAAAATATATTTTTGGCTCGGGCGACGTACTTTGAAAAAAAGCGCCCTCGCCGTAAAAATATTATTTTGCTCCCTTATGATACAATCTACTATTTTTGTTCAAAGTCCAAAAGTTCTTTATTCATGTTTGGGCTCACAGACGCACTTATGTACGTCAATTATTACAATGACTCTACCACTGTATCGGAAAAAGAACCACTACTCAGAAGATATGACAAGAAACCGAGGGGCATATTTTTTAGAACTTTTGTTACAATATTTTATGTTTGTTTTTGACAATATTATTTTTCTTATGTGCCAGTTGGGTACTTGGCAGAAGCGGAATGTTCCATGCATCTTTGACTTCTTTGTCTTGTATTATATAATATAATATACTAGCTGCGCCCTGCGGTTTCACCCGCGGTTTCCCGGGATAAAAAGTAGCCTATGTGTTAATCCAGGGTATAAGCTATCTCCATACCAAATTTCATCAAAATCCATTTAGTAGTTTTTCCGTGAAAGAGTAACAAAGGTACATCCATTGTTACAAACTTTCGCGTTTATAATATTATTAGGATTTATTTACAGTCAATACTATTAATTATTCTGAGGTACAATTTTTAGCTTATCGCACGTCACCTGTCATATAGAAACTCTTAAAACTCTTTATTTAAATTAGGAGTTTTGTCACAAAGTGACTATGTCACCCCCAATGTGTTGTTAGACTTATGGGGGTGACATAGTCCCTTTTGTTATGTATATAGGTTGCATAGCATTAAGTGCGCGGACTCTTTGGACAATGTTTGGGATGCTATGTGACATTTTAAAAAGAAAGATAAAAAGTGATGTAGAGTGTGTCAATCTCTCTCAAAAATTAATATTAATAAAAAAAATATGTGGTGTCTTTAACAAACAAAAAACTGAAATAATAAATACCTATAAAATATAAACAAATACTTGTGAGTTAATCTGGACAAAGTTAAATTCAACATCGGAAGGCAAATCATAGTACTTCTACTAGTGAAAGATCGGAAATTCGACTTTTTCATTAGGTAAGTCGATTTATCCGCATTAACTTTGTGACAAAACTCCTAATTTAAATAAAGATTTAAAAAAAAATAGTAGGATTACCTGCACTTCGTGCTGAACGCTTTTAGGTTACTCCTGGTGACGGGCGCGCCGTCGACGCCGATCGCTCCGAGGCTGTCTCGGAACGCAAACTCCAGTCTAGAGATACATTCTTCTAGGGCTTGATCGCTTACATTTTCCGTCAGCACTCTGGGAAACAACAATATATACAAGAGTCATGCAGATCTTTAATAAACCAATGCAGACAAATTAATCAAACAATACAAAGTAGCAAGCGAATTTCAGTAAATAAACATTCAAAAAGACGACACAATAAAACATAATTAATTTTTAGAAAAAAACAAAAACCGACTTCAATAAGATACATTGAAGTCGGTTTTGTTTTTTCGAAGTCCAAGGTCACATATCGATGAAATTTATATGGGACCACTTCGTAGCTATACTGAACCCAACGCAAAAAAGAATTTTTCAAATCGGTTCATAAATGACGGAGTTCTGAGGTAACAAACATAAAAAAAAATAAACCAAAAAAAAAAACAATCGTACAGAGAACCTCCTCCTTTTTTGAAGTCAGTTAAAAATACCTATAAAGAGTAAAAAACGGCTGAACCAATTTTGATAAAACATGTCTAAGAACCACCGCTAGAAAACCTTCTTTCAAATAAAGAAAACCGCATCCAAATCGGTTCACCCGTTTAAGACCTACGGAGCCACAGTTAGACACACTTATAAACCGCTCATTTTTGCTCGGGGTTAAAAAACAATGCAGAAAAAGTAATCTAACAATACTATAGTAGATTGTATCATAAGGGAGCAAAATAATATTTTTACGGCGAGGGCGCTTTTTTGAATCCAGAGCGAAGTGAGGGATTCTAGAGTAGAATCCCGAGCGTAGCGAGGGATTCAAAGTACGTCGCCCGAGCCAAAAATATATTTTGCGCCCGAGTGATACACTCTACTTTTCATCACCCACTATGAGAAAATAAAAGCGCCTCATATTTTATTGTAAGAGTGGAAGGTTGTTTAGTTTTAGCTAAGTACTGGAAGTAGGCCAAAAACACAGATTCTGAAAAATTCTTGGCGCCTCTTGCATTTCTCCATTCAATAAAATTACCATAGGCTTTCATATATTTCTCCCGGGATTTTGCAGGTAATAGATTATCCATCACATTTCTTGCGTCAGTTCTAATGCTTTCAGGAGTTAATTCTATACTTTCACTGTCACTTGAAGAACTCATTTTTCAAAACAAA
The DNA here is from genome assembly GCA_951640565.1 of Petrophora chlorosata. Classification (NCBI taxonomy): domain Eukaryota; kingdom Metazoa; phylum Arthropoda; class Insecta; order Lepidoptera; family Geometridae; genus Petrophora; species Petrophora chlorosata. The sequence goes on from OX621197.1 coordinate 16,940,393, forward strand.
ACAAAACAATGAATTACTAACAATCCGTGAAAATTTACGAAAACGCGGGCTGTAGTTCGCGCTTTTTTAATTTGTTTTTTTTTTTCATTCATCCGGCGGCGTGACTATGGGCCGTCGTACTAGCCAGTCTTTATTCAAACAATATTTGCGTTCGATTTCTTTGGTGCTAAACACTAAGAAGTTCCAAATTCAAAAAGTGCGCGGCAAAGATAATTGCGGCGCACTTATAAAGAGGATTAAAAACTCATTACTGCCCGCTAAAAGTTTCTTATAGAAAACACCACCTTTGGGTGCACATAAAGGCGAACCAAGTCGTCCTTTTCGAATAGATGGGATGAAAAATAATAAAATAGGCATATTTATTAGACGGCCTTAGCCAATTACCTAATAAAATTAGTCTAAAATACAGTGAAATATAGTAAAACTTAAAAATATGTCAAACAACAATTACATGATCATACAAAAATATATATAATTACAGGTTATGTCAGTCGAAATTGATTAAATATTATTTAAATGTCAACATATTATTTAATTACAAAAACACAACTATCGCACATTCATCTCGCAGAACTCCAAGCACTCCGACAGAATCACCTTCCATTCATCCGCAAACAGATCACAATAGGAGATCGGACAGTAATCGAGAAAACATCTAAAATTTAGTTAGAACGAACGTTCGTCGAACCAGAAAGATCAACCAATCAATATTTTTGTGAAATAATAATGATTTATATTTTTAAATCAATAAATAAAATCTAATAATTCGGATATTTTTAATCTGTTCTTCATCTCAAACGAAGCAACAATCACAGCGCATGACGTCATTTGTAGGCAAATGCCGTGAGTCAAGCTTGTGTTTATTTTACGTTTTTGCTTTTCATAAAATGTATTTTTGCTAATTTTTTCGTTCCATTACTACAATATCGTCCCCAAACTTCACAAAACGTATTTTAATCACTTTGCTAGTTTTATTTTGAAGAGTTTGTTGTTTTCTACCTACATATGACGTCACGCGAGCGAGTGTGGCTGTGAGCGAGTGTGGCTCAGTGGGAGAACGTGCGACTTTCGATCCGACGCACCCGAGTTCGAATCCCGCTGGCCCCGCACCACTGACTTTCTTAAGTTATGTGCGGATTTAACACTAGCTCTAAAAACGGTGAAGGAAAACATCGTGAGGAAACCGACATATCCAAGAATTTATCACAAAAATTCAAGGACATGTGACATCCACCAACCCGCACTGGGCCAGCGTGGTGGGTTATGGCCCATACTCTCTCTATGAGAGAAAGCCCGTGTCCCAGCAGTGGGAACGTGATGGGCTGATGATGATGATGATGATGATGACGTCACAAATTTTGAGGTGACCTTTTGCGCGGCAATATTTGAAACATAATATTGAAACTTAGTTTTAGGTACTTTTAGAGCGTTATTTAATTAAAATATTATTTTTCATGGCTATATATATTAATTGTACTTAATATAAAACACTTTCTGAAAAGTTGTCCGATCCCCTATTTGGTCTTGCGTCTAGGAGGGCATTGAGCACAGAGAGGGTTCTAGGATTAGGAGATCGGGTGCAAGAAACTGTCCTACTCAGCGGCACTGAAAATACAGTAGTAAAATACAGTACATGTAGTTTGGGCTTCCTAGCTTTTCTGATAGATAATCATTCGGCACTGATAATATTGACAGCTCATCGTGAAGGATGTGGGCGCTCCGGTAGCGTAATTGTAAAACGTATCCGCTGGCTATAAAAGCTAAATAACCAAGAGTTCAATTCCCGTGCGAGGTCGGATTTTGTGTGTCCGAGAACGAAATACTCAACTAGAAAATGAAAGAACGAAAACACATTATGCCCGTATGCCGATTTACCAATAAAAAAATTTCTAAGATTACCAACGCACTGATTTTTTAGTGGACTAAAAAATGTTTAAGTCAGTTCGTCAATAAATAAATAAAGATTTTTTATGAACATATTAGATATCATACATTCAAAAAGCAAAATCCATAAGCTAAAACAAGATGGCGAATACAAGATGGCGGAAACAAGATGGCGGATGAAAAAATGTGATCATACCCTCCGATTGCCTGCGTAAGCGCAGATATATGGTTGCCGAACAGCTCCAGTTTGGTCGTCAAGACTTCCATCGTGTCGTCGCTCGGCAGTTTGTCTTCTACACTGTGCGCTATGCCCAAGCCTGACGCTAGTTTGGCACTGAAACAAATCACATCACAATATTTTTTTTTAATTAACCTATTCGATCCCACTGCTGGGCAAAGGTCTCCCCCATCTCCTTCCATGGATCTCTCTCCATTGCGATCTCAGGCCAGTCACTCCGGAAAGCGTCCAAATCGTAATAATAATATTATAAATGCAAAACTTTGTAAGTAGTCAAAGTCAAAAGATATTTATGAAATGGGCACAAATAACAAGTACAAGTTTTATCAAACAAAAAACCGACTTCAATGTATCTTCGAAGTCCAAGGTCAAATATCGATGACATTTATATGGGACCACTTCGTAGCTATACTGAACCCAACGCAAAAATAATTTTCCAAATCGGTTAATGAATGACGGTAAAGTTCTGAGGTAAAAAAACATAACATAGCTAATTGTCTCAGGGTGACGAGCGCAGTGCAGTGCCGTGCAGGATTTTGCAAAACAAAGTTCTGGGTGGTGCTGTTATTGTTATGGGCTGGCGTATTGCTTCTCATCAGGCAAACGACCAGCTCGTCTCGTCATTCAGTTACATAAAAAAAAATAAAGAAAATACAATCGAATAGAGAACCTTCTCCTTCGGTCGGTTAAAACTGCACTTTTAAACGTCATAAACACATCATACAAATAAATTAAAATATGTTAAAAATTGTAACATAAAATATTATGACTATGAATAAATTATTTTTCAAAAAAAACTAAACCGACTTCAAAACCACAAATGGCACTCAAAAGAAAAAAATAAATTAATATAATTATCATAAGCGCTACCCACTCATATATTTGAAGTCGGTGCCAGCCTTTTGAAAAATAATTTATTTTACCCTTTTTAGTGAAAAACAAGTTTTAATTAAATTAATTAAAAAAGTTTTTAAAGACAAGCTTTTATGATCTAGAAGCCACATCATGACGAAGTTTAAAACGGGCTATCACAATTAAATGCATGTACAAAAAAATTCATGTCTGTCCTATATCTCTGTTGAGGAGTTCCCTCACCGGAAGTCAACCCTGGGTGAAGCAGGTGAAGCAGTCGAATACAAACCTCCACCTTTAGAAAGTTGGTTACGAAAAAATCAAGAATCGACTTGAAGATTAAACTTATATTTTTTGTTTTTGCTATTTTTTTCAAAAACTACTGAATGAATTTCGATAAAATTTATATGGGACCACCTTTGAAGTATTACCTACCAATCAAAAAAAGAATCATCGAAATCAATGCATAACTGGCGGAGTAATCGCGTAACAAACACACAAAAAAAAATAAAAACATACCGTCGAATTGTAAACCTCCTCCTTTTTGAAGTCGGTTAAAAAGAAAAGGGTAAGCATTACCAGGCCTAGCGCACTCCGCACTGTAGGTACGAAGCTACAAGTACATAGCCGGACACCGGCGGCGGGTCGCGCGTCGTTACACGTGCCGCGTCAGAAGAGATAAGAGCGGCGCGATAGAAAGAGAGGCGCTCTGTAGGTTAATATGACTGGTAGGTATGCAGCGCTACGCGAGCTGAATTGAATTTTATTGCGTCATAGCAAGAGTCGCTATTTGTTTAAATTCCTTTGCGGAGTGATGCTTCTGTCCCTTAGTATTCTGTGGCATTACTACCCATTTCTTTTCCATACTCAAACTGAAGTCCAGGCCCAGAAAAGAAATGCAATAACTGACTCTACCAGAGCTTCGGCAATTCGCCCGCTAGCGAAGATAGCACCAAGAAACGCTGCGGGGATGTCCCTTTTTTAAATCTTTTAAAATATTAAAAATATAACAATACAAAATTAGGTACAATAATGCATGTGAAAAAGAATGAATCACAAAAGCTCATACTATCATTTACACCTCGAACGCTTCTATAACGAATTAACGACCCCCTCGCTTCCTCACCTCCCTCGCCGTCACTGTCCATTCCATGGCGTGCGGACGCCGCATCCGCGCGTCAATTTTCTCTCTCGTTCATGCCTTCTATAGTGACTCACCAATAACTAGAGAACACGGTCCACAACCCCTCGAACGCTTCTAATAACGACCCCCTCGCATCCTTCTCCCTCGTCATCACTATGCCAGGCATGCGGACGCCGCATCCACGCGTCGGTTTTCACTCTAGTTCTCCTTTCTATAGTGACTCGCCAATAGCTAGAGAACACGGTCCACAACCTCTCGAACGCTTCTATAACGACCCCCTCGCTTCCTTCTCCCTCGTCGTCGCTATCCCCGGCGCCCGGCCGCCGCATTCGCGCGTCAGTTTTCTCTCTCGTTCATGCCTTCTATAGTGACTCACCAATAACTAGAAAACACGGTCCACATCCCCTCGAACGCTTCTATAACAACCCCCTCGCTTCCTTCCCCCTCGTCGTCGCTATCCCCGGCGCCCGGCCGCCGCATTCGCGCGTCAGTTTTCTCTCTCGTTCATGCCTTCTATATTGACTCACCAATAACTAGAAAACACGGTCCACATCCCCTCGAACGCTTCTATAACAACCCCCTCGCTTCCTTCCCCCTCGTCGTCGCTATCCCCGGCGCCCGGCCGCCGCATTCGCGCGTCAGTTTTCTCTCTCGTTCATGCCTTCTATAGTGACTCACCAATAACTAGAAAACACGGTCCACATCCCCTCGAACGCTTCTATAACAACCCCCTCGCTTCCTTCCCCCTCGTCGTCGCTATCCCCGGCGCCCGGCCGCCGCATCCGCGCGTCAGTTTTCTCTCTCGTTCATGCCTTCTATAGTGACTCACCAATAACTAGAAAACACGGTCCACATCCCCTCGAACGCTTCTATAACAACCCCCTCGCTTCCTTCCCCCTCGTCGTCGCTATCCCCGGCGCCCGGCCGCCGCATCCGCGCGTCAGTTTTCTCTCTCGTTCATGCCTTCTATAGTGACTCACCAATAACTAGAAAACACGGTCCACAACCCCTCGAACGCTTCTATAACAACCCCCTCGCTTCCTTCCCCCTCGTCGTCGCTATCCCCGGCGCGCGGCCGCCGCAGCCGCGCTACGGTTTTTTTAGCGAGCGCCATGTACTCGGGTATTATCTGGCAATGCTTGGCAACGTCAAGGCATAGCTCTTTGAAGTTGGACAGCTGCGATTGCGTGATGTTTTCTGAGGCTGCAACGAAAAAAAAAATTATAAATTACTTCATAACCCTTCTAGGAATAGACTACGTGAAAGAGTAATTATAAAAGGCGAACACACAAACGGTTAAAAAAAATAACCTGTCTTTGCTTAAAGATCGTTTTTATACATATCTACAACCAACTTAATTAAGGCGACCATAAATAATCCATACTTCAAAATCATTAATGATTTTTTGTGTTCACTTTGCTTAAAACTCTTACACATTAATATTATGTAAAAATGAGTATAGTATAAACAACAAGGGTATCCTATTTTCAAAGAAATGACAACAATAGAATAAAAATAGCACAATAATGAAATTTATGATCTGTCCATCTCTGACTAATCGGTATCTCGACCTTATTTCTTTTCTTTCGTTCTTTTTATATATTATATGTATTTAAACAAAATTTTGAGAGGCTAGCCTTCATTTATTGTATAACCCTAGGAGAGGGAACTGTACGCAGAAACACGGGCGATGAGCCTAGTTCGGCAGCCAGACACCCCAGTATTATACCTTTGTCAACTAGCCAAATATGCTTGAGAACCTGATTTATTAATATTATTACTTACCTTTCCTCTCTATAACAGCCAAGGAATCCTTCAGCTCCGTAATTAGATGCTCTATCCTGGGAAATACTTCCTGAAACACTGCCATCCAATGCTTCAGCAGACACTGCAGCACATCGCTCAGGGTCCAAGGCGGAGGCTTGAACAGCACGTGCAGCCAGATGTTGTTGTATTTCGCGCGCATTTCGTTCTACAAGTGAAGAGAATTTGAAGTTAATTAATGTCAAAGTTCAAACGTTCTTTATTCAGTTTCGGCTTCACAGACGCACTTCTGAACGTCAATTATCACAATGACTTTTTTTTTTTTTATTATGTAACTGAATGACGAGACGAGCTGGTCGTTTGCCTGATGGTAAGCAATACGCCAGTCCATAACAATAACGGCACCACCCAGAACTTTGTTTTGCAGAATTCTGCGCGGTGCTGCACTGCGCTCGTCACCCTGAGACAATTAGTTGTTGAGTCTCATAATGCCCAGTAATTTCGCTGGCTACAATGCCCTTCAAACCGGAACACAGTAATGCTTGCGCACTACTGCTTGGCGGTTGAATAACTGGCAAAGCGGTGGTACCCACCCAGAAGGCCTCTCGCATACGAGAAACCTACCACCAGTATCGGAAAAAGAACCACTACTTAATGTTCACTTCATAATGCAGTAAGGTTGTTATGGGCAGGCGTGGCGCTTACCATCAGGCGAACGACTTGCTCGTCTCATCGCTCAGTTCCATAAAAAAAGGAAAACTACAGTTGAGTGATTACTCAGTTCTGTCTATGGTATATACTCTGTGCATATATCAGAGTCTAAGCTATAGTCTATTGTCTATGCCATGGACTGCATTTAGTCAATTTTTCACTGTTCTTAGAACAAAACGGTTTGAAAATCAGCGTCGATGAAAACTCTCGGCATTTTATGCTGAGCTGAGACCATTAACGCATATATTTATTATTTAAGATTCTTTTTGTTTAACGTTTTTCTTTGTGTTAACATTAAGTCAATTTAGTTCGGTCATAATTATCTAGAGAAGAGTTTGAGTTAGTGTAATGTCTAGTGATAGTGAATTAGTGTAATGTAGTACGAGTGCTACCCATACAGAACACAAGAACAAAGTGTCTTCCCCATAATATAGACAATAAGAAAAGTGTTAATGGACACATTCTTAGTATTAGTTTATCTATCAGTTTAAGTTAAATGTAAATTGCTTATTAGCCTAATTAATTGGCTAGATTGTAATAAAAATGGGGATCATAATGACTATGAAACCATATGAAGGAAAAAAATAAATAAATAAATAATTATCTAGATGGCACCACCGGAAAAGTTAGGTCGCGGTGGTAAGATTTAAACGGAGTGTTGAACTAAAATGTGTTTTTTTAATAAATGCTTCTTATACCTTAACTTCGTTGTTTTATTTTTCGAGGGTTACGAGTTGGTACACTTTGTGTGTGAATAAATGGGTTTTATTTTTCTTTTTTTTCTAATGTGATGATGCTGATGCTGCTCTTCCACCTCCCCCTGGGCCCCCTGGTAGGCCTCGGGGTGAGTCCCATTGCCCAGGCTGAATCTCGGGGGGCATCTACCCCCGGGGAACTGGCAGGCCACCATGGGCTCCTCCTATGTTCGGAGTGCCTCATCGGTGAGTCTGTGTTGGTCGTCGCGCCCGTAATGGGGCGATCCGTCGAGGCGCCTTCATCTGCCCTCGTCGCGGGCATCCTCCGCGTTCTGTCGTTCAGGTGAGGGTGTGGTCCGTTGTCGGCGCCGTTGTGCACACGACGCGCCAGCCGGGCCACGAACTCCTTCACCGACTCGATCCACTCTAATATGTGTATGCTCTGTCTCACCTCTAATATATTAGCGAGCAGCGTGTAAATATGTTTCTGCACGCGCATGGCCTCGTCAGGCGGCGCATGGGGCTCCGCTGAAGGCTCCAACTGTAGTTCCCGCAGTTTTTTGTGCTGGACACCGTTTGCTACAGCCTTAGTGCAGAGGTTCTTGTCGTTTGATAAAAGGATCTAGAACAAAGGAGACTGTGGTGATTTTTACGTTTGTACTGTATTTCTTTAGGACAAACTTGGGAATAACAGAGGATGTCATAGAAACATTTTGAAACACTACAGACAAACTTAAGAACACAAAAAAATCTGTCACAGACAAAAGTTCAAACACAAAAAAGGCCAACATAGACAAACTTAAGAACACAACAGAGCCTGTCATAGACAAACTTAAGAGCACTATGAAGTAGTCATAGACAAACTTAAGAGCACTATGAAGTAGTCATAGACAAACTTAAGAGCACTATGAAGTAGTCATAGACAAACTTAAGAGCACTATGAAGTAGTCATAGACAAACTTAAGAGCACTATGAAGTAGTCATAGACAAACTTAAGAGCACTATAAAGTAGTCATAGACAAACTTAAGAGCACTATGAAGTAGTCATAGACAAACTTAAGAGCACTACTACGGACGGATCGCCCCACTCCAACCATAGGAGAAGCCCACGGTGGCCTGCCAGTCCCGTCCCTTCCCGTGAGTTTATGCCTGGGCCCCACCCCGAGGCCCACCCCTACCAAACCCCCACCCCCACCGGAAGAGCAAAAAATAATAATTAAGAACTATAAAGACTATGAATGAATGAAAGAGAGGCCTTTGCCCTGCAGTGGGACACTTTAGGCTCTAAATAATAATAAAGAGTATGATAGACAAACTTACGACAGATTTTCCTCTTTCGGCTTGTTGTAGACAGCAGTTGAGAATCTCGTCATCGGGCGACTCGCATGGGTATATGTGCGAGTTCGCATCCCGTAGAGGTTGCACTGGAATAATATAAGTTACAAGAGAATTTATCATACAGAATTGTACCACACACAACTGGATATAAAAATTGAAGTTAAAAGTTAAATCCCGACTAATCACACGAATATTGTAAATACGAAAGTTTGTGTGTGTTCTACCGCAATGCCGGGATTTTTGAAATTTGGAATAATGGTACTTTAGGTCCCGGAATAACACATAGGGTACTTCCATCCGCGGGTGAAACCGCGGGACGCAGCTAGTACTTACTAAAAGTTTATAACGAGGCTCATTAACACAGAAAAGCATGATGACCTGCAACTACGACTCACTTTAGTTTTAAACCTTTATGATAGCGTACATTCCGGTTCTGCCAAGTAGCCAACTGGCACATAAGAAACATAATATTGTCAAAAACAAACATAAAATATTATAACAAAGTTTTAAAAAATATGCCCCTCAGTTTCTTGCCGTATCTTCTGAGTAGTGGTTCTTTTTCCGATACGGTGGTAGAGTCATTGTGATAATTGACGTTCATAAGTGCGTCTGTGATGCCAAAATTGATTAAAGAACTTTTGAACTCTTGAACTCTTGATACAAAGATTTTGAAGGGCTAGAATTTGCCATATTATTATGTACACAGCCAGGATCTACTGGTAAGCTGTAGCAGTAGATGGTAAGCGCCACGCCTGACCATAACAATTGCGGTGCTACTCAGAACTTTTTTTTTTGTAGAACTGAATGACGAGACGAGCTGGTCGTTTGCCTGATGGTAAGCATTACGCCAGTCCATAACAATAACAGCACCACCCAGAATTTTGTTTTGCAAAATCCTGCGCGGCACTGCACTGCGCTCGTCACTCTGAGACAATTAGCTGTTGAGTCTCATAATGCCCAGTAATTTCGCTGGCTACAATGCCCTTCAAACCGGAACACAGTAATGCTAGCGCACTACTGCTTGGCGGCTGAATAACTGGCAAAGCGGTGGTACCCACCCAGACGGCCTCTTGCATAGGAGAAACCTACCACCAGTACTGCCATAAAAAGTAATGTCATAAAAAGTATTGCGTAGCACCGCATTGCACTCATCACCCTGAGACATCAGATCATCATCATCATCAGCCCATTACGTTCCCACTGCTGGGACTCGGGCCTTCCTTCGTAGACAGAGTATGGGCCATAATTCACCACGCCGGCCCAGTGCGGTTTGGTGGATGTCACATGTCCTTGAATTTTAGTGATTAATCCTTGAACATGTCGGTTTCCTTACGATGTTTTCTTTCACCGTTTTTAGAACGAGTGTTAATTCCGCACATAACTTAAGAAAGTCAGTGGTGCGGGGGCCTGCGGGGTTTGAACTCGAGTGCGTCTGATCAAAAGTCGCACATGCTCCCACTGAGCCACACTCCTTCGCAGTCATCAGATATTAAGTCTCAAATGCCCAGTAGATTCGCTGGCTACCTACCAAAATCTAGCTGTTTTATTAATATTTGTCCCTCTAACAAAGGAATATCCATCTGTGCATTAAAATAAATACAAAATGAACCTTTTATCCTATCATTCTCGGGCAGGTACTTATAGAGGTAGTTCATAGCGGGCCGAGCTCGCTTGCATATAGCTCCGTTACCGTTGTTGCTGTCTTTTAGCTTGTCTAGTTCATTGATCACTCTCCAGGGGACGAGCAGTGTTGGTGGTTCTGTGAAACCTGGCAACAATGCACATTATCATTAGACTATCACAGTGATGACATTAAAAGAAATTGAAAGTTTAAGATACATAAGATTTAAGAAAATTCTAAGTGACTGGCTTTTAAGCAACTGTTTTTATAGTATTAAGGAATTTATAGATTTTTGTTACGACACTTCTGTGTATATTTCACACTATAATATATTTTTTTTGTATGTTTTTGGAATAAATGATTAATGATTAATATTGATAGAATTAATTTACTAGTGGAAATATTTAGATTTTATATAATATTACCTTTAATATGTGAATTCATAACATTTTTGATAAAGTCCAGCTCTTGTATGAAAATGTTTGTGTCCACTACTAATACTATGTTTTCTTTAGAACTACCGACATTGTCTTTTACGTTACTAAATACAGGTACATTTTGTTTTGTCTGAAACCAAAAACATTGTGTTAGAACATCATTTAGATAACAATATGTTTAATACATAGGGAGACAATTCAGCAGTGAACTTTAGAACTTCTGAATTTGAAGTGAACTTTTGAAAAAAACAAGGAAAAAGATGCAACAAACCTCTTTAAGATCCACTTCCATTGCCTCATTTGAACATTGCATTAAATTGTCATTCTTTTCCATATTGACATCCATTGCTTCGCTCCCCAGAGACTTCCGAAAAGCCTCTAACCTACTTTTCGCTGAGTTGAATGAGACTGGCGCCTCTTTTTCAGCTTTATATGACAGTTTCGACTTGATTGCCGAGACTAGTTTGCTAGCCTCTGAAAACTGTGGTGGGGTTGCTGGGTGCTTCATATATGGGTACTCCGTTACTTGGTTGCAGATTCCTTGCTCAATATCAGCAAATGTGTCTTTCGGCTTCTCTTTTTGGTTGTATTCTTCTGGTAGTTGAGCTTTCATAGATGATATGATTTTGTTAGCAGCAAAGAATTGTGACGGTGAAGGTGCCGATTGCAAACTGTCATTATTTGGTGACTGTGTACTACACTTTGATTCGTTCACATTAGGACTTTTTAGTTCTACTTTAGCTGGCTTTGTTTCAGTTTGGGATGTATTTGGACTTTTCCTTGGTGAACTATTGTCGTCTTCTATACTTTCATTGCTAAGGTCAGCTCTGAGCCGCACCATTCTTGCTTTGGCAATGTTTTTTTTTAATGACTTAGGTGGGGTGGGTTTTGGACTCGCCTTTATGGAGTTTGAGCTAGTGTTCCCTCTTTTTAATGGACTGTTTTTTACAGGACTGAATTTTTGCTTTTTATTTTGCTTGCTTGGGCTAGGCAGGTCTGAAATAATATAAAACTTTGATAATACATTAACCTTTACAATGCTCTATCATTTTTTCATAAATTAATTGTGTGCTCTGTCTGTAAAATGTATATAAAATTCTATAAAGATAATCATTGTTTTTGTATTATACCTTCATGTTGTTTTTTATTGGATGTACTCTGTGTGCTGCTTCCATCGCTTTTCCGTTTCATATTCTTCTTTAGAGATTCTTTAGATACCTTGAGCAAATCGTTCATGATATTGTTGATCTGTTCTTTCTCTTTTTCTTTGGCTCTCTTCCTTTTTTGAGTATCTGTAGATGACTCGCCATCCTAAAATGAACCAACTTCATGATTCTACAACTACCTGCCTAATTTTAATAATAACTCATCGTGGAGCGAAGCAAAGTAAATTAAACCTTACAACAACGTGAATACGTAAATGATTTAATCAAACATGTAATATTACGAAATTCACCTGTGGTTTCGTCCATGAAGATTTTCCAGTTTTCCTATTGAAGTAATACTTTCTACCGGGATTTGATTTGGAAGAGCAGAGTATCCATCCATTCGGCAACGTGGAATCCTCATTTTTATCAGAATTCATGTTACTTTACTATGAAATTTATTCATTTACAAAATACAAAACACCAGCCAGCCAGCCAGCCAATATTTTTTTTTGTTTTTGACACTAGAAAGGTTGCCAGTCAAAATCAAAGTCACATATTTTTAAATATATGATTGATTTATGCAACGACATAGTAATATTTCTAACGTATTAGAGGCAGCCTTACACTCAATCGTAAAATATTTTTTCATTGATTGACGTTTAATGAATCCCGATTCACAACACCGCTTTCGCAGTAAAAATAATGTTTTGCTCACTCGTAATATAATTTCTTCTTCCTATGGCCATACCAAGGTGTGCTAAAATCATTTTTCAGTATGACCAGTACCGCAGTACAAAAAGTCAGGCGCATTCATTTCATGTGTCAAATTGTTAAAGATTTCAACTATTAATATAATCTTAATTTCTTTCCTGAAAATAAAATTATTAAAAATATTCATTCATTTTGCACTTTCTAGGCCGCGTTCAGAAATCACCCAGTTAATGTAATTATTACCCTAACGCCGTTCAGAAATGACTCAGGTAAACTTTGACATTAACTGAGCCGTTCAGAAAACCAATTGGAGAGAGTAAAAGTTCCCCTGACAGATGAAAATATTCACCAATACAAAAGCGGGTTACGATTCTCACCTGTCAGGTAATAGTTGTCAGTTGGCATTTTCCTTTACATTTTGCAATATTTTTGCATTGATTTTTTGTACATACAAATAAAATAAGCGATTCGTGTATTTGAAGCAAAATATAAGGTAAAATTCCGACATTAGCCAAAAAAACGCAGTTAAATCTGATAAACAAAAGCGCGGGAAATCTCGGTCTTGAATATGATTGGTTTTGATTGGCTGGCTTATTGTATTACTCGATGCCCGTTCAGAAAGGCGATAGTTAATTTTTAACTTGGCATATCACTGAGATTAACTGACAAGTATTCACTCGTGAACATTTACCCATTTCTGAACGCGGCCCTACTATTCTTTTCGTTGGCTCCAATAGGTATTCTGTTATAGTCATTGAGGAACTCAGATAAAGTTTGGCTGTCTACTCGAAGTTGAGGAATGATGGTTATAGTCATTGAGGAATGACACTATAGAGTCCTTGACAGCGTAACACTTTTGGAAAGCAATAGTTTTTTGACAGTATTTTTGGAGTGTTCACCATACCTATGAAAAATTCTCCCATTCGCTTGAATGAAAATGTAACGTGTTCTGCGTTGCATTGCAGCCACTATAACTTCAAAAGTTCGTAGTTGGTCTGTAAAAGGTAGGACATCTGTACTATTCTGTACCCCAGAGTGAAAGATAAGTACCACGATGATTTACGAATTACAGCATTAATAGGGAATATGCATGTGATGTCGATAGTGGCGGCGGCGCTACAACGCAGAACACGAACGAGATGCGATAGGTACCTACATTTTTTACGGCACGCTTCATAGTGAATGTATAAATACAATACTTAAAGCCTCATAGACAGTCTTCCGAGAAATTCCTTTGCAACAAAATCTATGAAATTCGTGCAATCATTTTAATATTTTGTTGGTAACTAGTTTTTTGTCTAGGATTAAACCAGTCAGATAATAAAAATAATTAAAGTAAATACATAGATGATACATTAATACAATAAACTTCATTATTTCCATTCAGATAGAATTTATAATTAAAGAACTATAATTATTTGACATAATTTACATGACCACAGCACAACTGAAACTTAGGATATAGGTAAATAAACACAATGTTGAAATAAAAATAAAATAAATAAACAAAAAGGCCCCTAACTAGGATTCCCTGTATCTAGGGAAAAACTATGAAGACCATGGTCTCACAATACCCAGACACAAAACAAATGTTTGCGCTTTATTTCTGTCACAAAAATTTGTCCCGTAGCGGGAATCAAACCCGCAACCTCAATGCTCATAAAAAACCATATTATAAAAACCTTAAAAGTACATGAAAAAAACAACTCGAAGTATTCTAAATAGCATAGTGTCTCAAAGTTCAAAAGTTCTTTATTCAGTTTTCGCATCACAGACGCACTTATGAACGTCAGTTATTACACTGACTCTAACTATCGGAAAAAGAACCACCACCATTCGGAAGATACGCCAAAAAAGTTAGGGGCATGTTTTTTAGAACTTTTGTAACAAATTACAATATTTTATGTTTTGTTTTTGACAATATGCTCAGTTAAATATCATACTGTCGAAGCAGGTCACAGACGCACTTAAGAACGCCAATTATTACAATGACAATGCCATCACATCGGAAAAAGAATCACTACCCAGAAGATACGGCAAGAAACTGAGGGAAAATACTTAGTAGCTTCTCCAAGTACATCAATTTTAACTACTGTCATTGGGAGAGGCCTATGTCCAGCAGTGGATTCGTATAGGCTGATGATGATGATAATGATGATGATGTGCAACTGCAAAATCACAGAGATAATTCAAATTAAATAAAAACAACTAAATAATAAATCCAACATGCACTGTCGGTACTGCATCACGAACTAGTCTTGTTCGTTTTTCTTTAATTTTTAGTTCATGGTCCTTAAAATGTATTGAACATATCTTCGAATTTTTTGTTGGCTCCCAATCTCTTCTTCCAGTAGCCGCTATCCAAATATTTTTATAAGCTTGGGGAAAGCTGTAGTTTCCAAAATAAAAGCCTTAGTCATTAACTACTTTTATCATATCTTAATTAAATGGTTTATGTGTGCACAATTTTACTACATTTAAAATTTTACACAAAGATGCAATTTTTTACCCGACGTAATGGGAACTCGAATGTTTATATGATGGCCACACTGACCACAAAACTGCTCAATATTATTTTAACGAAATAATATCAAAAACTGAATATATCAAGCCAAAATCAGGGTTCAAATAGTCGAACCCGATGTGTAGTTACATCCACATAAATTATAGTTACTGAAAAACATCAATAAACACAAGAAAAACACCTACCTGTGGAAACTTAAACCGTTAATACAATTTTCGCTTCGGTTCTTGCAACCAAGAATGGAACACCCGACCATACTTTAAAATTAAATTCAAAATTGTTTCTAGTACACAAGCACAAAGATTCATAAGAAAATAATAAGAAATAACACAACAAACATTAAAAAACCACAAGCCGACCCTGCCTGGACACTATTTTGACTTAACACGGCATGACCAATGTCAAGAAAATGGGTTACGCGATAGAGACAATATGATAATAGTTGTACCTCGTTCTTTATAAGAGCCTGTTGTATAGCGCTATCCTTTTTTAGGTCGGAAAACTTCGTAATTATCCCTCTATAGTGTAAGACCTCAATGGTTATAGTTATGTGTTCTTCCTCTGAGGTGTTCCCTAAACAGAATTAAGCAAAGCAATGATGCTCAATTGCTCAGATAAAATATCCAATAATGCAATGATGCTCAGATAAAATATCCAGCCCAATCACAGACTAGTAAGAGATACTACGTATGAGCCATTGAGGTCTTACACTATAGAGGGATAATTACGAAGTTTTCCGACCTAAAAAAGGATAGCGCTATACAACAGGCTCTTATAAAGAACGAGGTAGAACTATTATCATATTGTCTCTATCGCGTAACCCATTTTCTTAACATTGGCCATGACATGTTAAGTCAAAATAGTGGCCCGGCAGGGTCGGCTTGTGGTTTTTTAATTTGTGTTGTGGTATTTTTTATTATTTTTAAGTGAATCTTTGTGAATGTGTACTAGAAACAATTTAGAATTAAATGTGAAAAAATATTCGGGTGTTCCATTCATGGTGAAGTGAAAATTGTACTGAAAGATTAAGTTTTCAAACGTTTGTGTTTTTCTTGTGTTTATTGATGTTTTTCGGTAACTATAATTTATGTGGATGTAACTATACATCGGGTTCGACAATTAGAACCTGCATTTGGCTTGATATATTCAGTTTTCGGTGTTATTTTGTTAAAACAACATTGACCAGTTTCGTGTGTCAGTGTGGCCATCGTATAAACATTTCAGTTCCCATTACGTCGGGTAACAAATTGCATATTTGTGTAAAATGTTAAATGTATTAAAATTGTGCATTCTTAAACCATTTCATTAAGATATAGGTAATAAAAGTAGTTAATGATTTTAGTTTTTATTTAATTTGAAATGAAAAAGTTAAAGTTTAGTAAGAAGAGAGTAGAATTGTTTTAATAGTAAAGGCATTCGCCTCTTATGTAAGAACATATGTTGTAAATAAGTTCTTATTTTGTGTAATAAATTTATCTTACAGGTCCTTGCTGTCGATTACTATGGCCAATCATCCAATTCCATTGATGGATCACAATCCTACAGTAAAAATGTAAGCAACGAATCTCGGATTTCTAATCCTAATTAACGCCACATAGTGAGAACGAGTTCATGAACGTAGACTTCATCATCATGTGAACGTCAAGGCTGTTCAGGACACAAAAGGACAAACCGTTTCGGGTTAGTGTAGTGAATTGACAGTTATGTATAGTTAGTGCTATCCAATACGGTGGTATGGTCAATGTAATAATTGACTTTCATAAGTACGTCTGTGATCTACTCCGACAGTATGACATTTAACTGAGACACTATGCTATTTAGAATACTTCAAGTGTTTTTTTTTAACATTGTGTTTATCTATCTACCTATATCCTAAGTATCAGTTGTGCTGCAGTCTTGTAAATTATGTCAAAATACTAGTTCTTCTATTGTAAATTTTACCTGTATGGAAATAATTAATGTATGTATATAAATGTGTCATATATTTTATTTGATTATTTTATTTACCTGACTGGTT
This sequence comes from Petrophora chlorosata, assembly GCA_951640565.1. Taxonomy (NCBI): domain Eukaryota; kingdom Metazoa; phylum Arthropoda; class Insecta; order Lepidoptera; family Geometridae; genus Petrophora; species Petrophora chlorosata. The sequence goes on from OX621197.1 coordinate 16,957,477, forward strand.
TAATCCTAGATAAAACCTGGTTAACAACAAAATATTAATGATTGCATAAGAAGCATACCGTAAGGAAATGTAGTTACCGCAATGTCATTCGAGCTCTGCGTTGTATCGCCGCCACTATAGCTTCAGAAAGTCGTAGGTAGTTGGTTTGTAAAAGGTACGAAATCTGTACTATTATTCTGTGGCCACGCTAGAACGTATTCATTACTCGGCCACCTAAAAGAGACCTTCACCTTTTGATCTGTTTACAGGAATCTATCATAAAAAGTAATTTCTAGATTTTTCGACAGCATATGCATATTCCCTATTTCCCTATTCTTTCACTCTGGGATACAGAATAGTACAGATGTCCTACCTTTTACAGACCAACCACGAACTTCTGAAGTTATAGTGGCTGCAATGCAACGCAGAACACGTTACATTTTCATTCAAGCGAATGGGAGAATTTTTCATAGGTATGGTAAACACTCCAAAATTACTGTCAAAAAACTATTGCTTTCCAAAAGTGTTACGCTGTCAAGGACTCTATAGTGTCATTCCTCAATGGTATGAGCCCAATGATATCAATGATTATCAAAAATCAGAGTCAAAAAAGTTTTCGTCGATTTGATTTTTATTTTGACATAAATCAGCTTCAGCTGTCATCTCGCGTCTTATGGAAGAATGACGTCTCACAGCTGATTTGTAACCTCAATCCTAAGAATAAATAATAACTATTTATTCTTATGCCTCAATTCAATTTTCGGCAAACTCCAAACCAACTTATCCAACCATCTTCATACAAATACGTCAAATCAAAATCATGGAGAAAATTGTAAGATTTGGTCAAACCGTACGAGGTAACTGGAAAAAGACTGTTGTTGGTGTGGTCGCCTTGTTCTACACATTTGACAAACTCAAAGAGAAACATGAGTAAGTTTTAATATGATTATTTATTTATCTCTTGTTTTAAATTCGTATAGGCCCGTTGGACATTTAGCTAGCTCAGTGCCACTTCAACCTGCTAATGATACAATACAAAACTTTATTGCACACCCTAAGAAACTATAAACAAAAAAAGAGCACAATGGGTTAAAGCCCATGCTCTGCCCATGCTCTGCAATGGTCTTTTCCAGACAACTAGGACATAATAGTTGTTATGTTAGTGATCGGTGGTGCACTAATATCAACCTATTTTAAAAGACATCATAGATAGATTATTCTTTTAATATAAATATCATCAGAGATTCGCTGCTTTTCTGTCCTGTAGATAGGTACTTTCGTTACAAACGTTATTCTGTCGGTAGGTAGACACCAAGCCTACCTTGTTCTAAAGCTTTCCTTTCTAAACGTCTCTATAGTTTTCTTTTCTTTACAAAATCATAATGTAAAAGTTTTGATACCATGTTAATTTTTTATTTGCATTTTAGAATCTACTTACTCATGCAAGCAGCCTGCCAAGAAGCCGCCAAACACGGCGACGCCCTTATCTCTATAGACCGGAACCCAACAGTTGTCACCGTTATCCTCAACCCTGTTGGTATGTATATTTGTCTTTGTCATCATACCAGAATATCAACTACTAAGGCGTAGCTGAGAGATTGTCATATGATATAATGCTACACAAACATCTTTGCCTTTTCTCATTCTTAGACATGGTGGTTACTTTATAATTAGTTGATTTATGTAATTGATTGTTTTAGCTAACAAGAGGAAAGCCAAACAAGACTATGAGAAATACTGTGAGCCTTTGCTTCACCTAGCTGGTTTTCAGGTAGATGTTATACAGACATCTTCAGAAGGTCACGCTAAGGAGATTATTGAGAATCTGAAGGGAACTGAAGCTATCATTGTTGCTGGAGGAGATGGAACACTGTCTGAGACTGTTACTGGTGAGTTAACTTTAGATTATCGTTTATAAACATGTAGCTATGTTGACTTGTTTCCATCCTTTCCCTGCTGCATTCTTTTTTCCACCAAGTTAGTTATTGCTCTCACCAATATCTTGTTATAGGTCATTTCATAGACCGCCAATTGTTACACTTTTGTTATGTTGTTTTTATTATTTATAATTTTATGTGTGTGTTTCAATAAAGAGATTTCATTTCATTTTAATTTCATTTCATTTTGATGCTTTAATTACAGGTCTCATGAGAAGAAATGACGAAGCCAATCGCTTTCCACTGGGCATCCTACCTTTAGGCCGCACAAACTCCATTGGAAATGCTCTATTCCCTCCACCTGGTACAAAAGGTGTCCAAAAGGTCAGGCAACTAATTGACGCTTCCATGGCAATAGTCAATGGAAACACTGTGTGTAAAGATGCTATGAAAATTGAACCAATAGTAAACGAAGGAGAGGATATACCTAGCCGCCCAATCTATGCTATGTCTGCTATAGAATGGGGAGCTTTCCGAGACACTTTAGCCAAAAGAGATAAGTATTGGTTTGTTGGCTCTCTAAGAGAGTATGCAACATTCATTTTCAACGGCTACAAAGATTCTTTGACCTGGAACTGCAGTGGTACAATGAAATACACACCTCCATGTCCTGGATGCAGTAATTGTTTACAAAAACGGCCAGAAGTTAAGAGAAAATGGTCGTTTTTCATGCCCGTCCCACATACTGCACAAGCACAGAATGACCCAGCAAAAGAAGTGAACCCAGTATGTTTAATTTCTCACGAACTGTGCTTCAAAACTGCTGATTTTAGAATCGAAACACAGAATGACAAGGACAATCAGCCGTCTGCTTTAAGTATAGTTTTGGGAAAGAACAAATATTCGTACACTGAATTTGTTTCTGAGGGATGGAATCGACTGAACAAGGCTGACAGCAAAGACGCTGTGTACGCCAGGACCATAGAGTTAAGACCTAAGCTTTCTGGTAGCGAACAAAACATGGAGATTGACAAAGAAGAATTTGAGGTAAAACCAGTAAAGATAACTATTCTACCAAAAGTTATAAAACTATTTTGTGCTCCTAAAACTAAATAATATTTAAGTTGTTCTGTTATGGTTAATTCGTTTAAAGAATTTTGAAGAAGTTATGCTTTAAATCTGTATCGCTGTTAAGAATTTAGATATAACTATTAGATTTAAAAAACAATCTATTGGATAAAAATCGTAAAATAAAACTAAAACGTAGGTAACAAATATGTATTTCTTTATTGACTTCCAAGTCTTATAACAAATTCTGTCTCGCATACTCCCACACAAAAATAGCTGCAGTGACGTGTACATTCAGAGATCTGACGAACCCTTGCTGGGGGATTTCTACACAGTAGTCCATCATTGGCAGTAGGTCACATGGGATGCCTTCTTTTTCATGTCTGAAACAAATTTATTATGCTGTGAAATTGACATGTGACTTTACTGTGCAAACAAAGTCATGGGTCAATAGACTAGTAGAACTATAACAATTTAGATTATTATTTAAATTATTGCAGTTCGGAAATAATCAGAGGTATTATTGATAAGATTGATATTATAATAATATTGAGAAATAAACACCTATTGATTGCACCTATTAACTTTCATTGCATTTTCAGAGCCAAATATTATCCCACTGTGTCACTGTATCATCATTAAGATGCGCAAAAAAAACATCCCTTTGTTCTTATTTTCTTGTTGTGTGAGTTTAGAGCTTTTTTATGGAACGACCAAGTTGTTCTGCCTAATGGTAAGCGCCACGCCTGCCCATAAAAATTGCAGCGCCACCCAGAAACTCTTAATTCATTGTCTCGATTTTACTACATCGGTGACTTTCAACGCTTCGCAAAATTTTGTAAGAAGTTAGGTATGGATTATCATCATAAATATCGAGCTGCGCGTAAGGTTCAAACTAAACTTGAAAATTGTCGGCGCAAAGTTGCTAGTTGTGTTTTACCACAGAATTCGTATTACCGAATACATTACAGAGAGCACTTCCCCCAAGACCATTCCATCATCAGACGACCAGACGAACGGCAAGCAGCCAACAATTTATGGTTGACATCCCTATTAGCACCAAGCGCATTGCTTCGACTTTCATAATACGAATGGCCAAAGAAATCTGAGTTTTTTAAGACTGAACAGATTTCTTGTACTATACATTTGTCTTCCCAGATAGAAAAAATTCCCAATACTTACTGTTATGATTGCAATGAAACGACCTGAGTCTGGACAACAACTGATTTATTATTCATCTACCCTCGAGTACATTATCATTAAATATTACTACCCACAACATCTCCCCCCTAAACAAATATATATGAGGTATTCACATTTATGTATAAAGGTATAAGAACTATCAGTGTTATATAAAGATTTCACAAGTAGTACATACATATTTGATTTTATACATTTTAATTTACTACTATCCTATCTATCCCTCTTTTAACAAAGTTAAACTTTAAATATAAGAAGTACACGCAAAATATATAGGTACCCACTGATTATGATCTCGATATTATTTTAAGACACTTGTATTGTTATACTTAAATAGGTACATTTAACAATTAAGTCGAGGTCGGAGAGAAGCTAACAGTTTGACATAATCGATATACATTAAAATATAATATTGCATATCAATAGTGGATTACATTCATAACTGCCAACAAAGGTTTTAAAAGTACTAAGGGTAGGTAGCTTAATTAATTTATCATATCATTGTACTAGCGGTTACTTATTTGTAGCAAGGCGGCGCTTAGCATTTTTTTTAGCTATGCGTACCAGCGGCGGAGGTGAGGAAGTGGACTCAATTAGCGTGGGGATGGTGTCCCCAACACTCACGTTCGTTTTTAAATCCATTTTCTCACACTCATCACTGAATTCCTTGCCACCTTCAGCAATATTGTCACTTCGAGGTGCATTTTCCCCTGGCTCGCATTTAACCAAGTGACGCCGATTACGTCTATATCTGGCTCCAACCTTACTTTGCACAATATATGATCGAGGAGTATCGGCTTGGCCAACTACTGTACCTCTGTCTCTATTCTTACCGTCTATATAGATTACTGTATCGCCAGGTTTCAAATTTGGCAATACCTTACAATGTCTGTCATACAGTAATTTACACTTATTTTGTTTGTCTACCATAGTTTGATACTCTAAGGGGTCGACAGATCGCGGCTCCAGAAGCTTAGGGTAAACTGGCAGCTGACACCGCAACCTTCGTCCCATCAACAGCTGCGCAGGAGAACTCAACCCGTCCCTTGGAGTATTTCGATAATTGAGAAGAGCTAAATTAAAATCCCCATTCCCCTTTATCGCTTTTTTCAGTAACGTCTTGACAGTCTGAACTGCCCTTTCGCTCTTTCCATTCGCCTGCGGATAGTTAGGTGACGATGTCACGTGATCGAATCCCCATTCTTGTGCAAATCTCTTGAATTCGCGGCTGGTATACTGTGTGCCGTTGTCACTTATCAAAACGTTAGGTATGCCATGCCGCGAAAATACTTCCATCATATTTCGAATAATAGTGCTCGACGCAATATTATTTAATTTACAAACTTCCACATAATTGGAATAATAGTCTACAATAATTAAGAAGTATTTTCTTTGGAATTCAAAAATATCAGACCCTACCTTGTTCCACGGCAGCTTAGGAATTTCTATAGGCATCATAGGTTCTTTAGTGGGGGCGTTTGAGAACTCCTGACATATCTTACATCGCTTCACATACAATTCAATATCGCGCGACATATGCGGCCAGAACATCACTTGTCTCGCTCGCCGCTTGCACCGATCTATACCTAAGTGCCCTTCGTGGACTATAGCTAGCATTTTGTCCCGCAAACTTCTAGGAATCACAACTAAATTTTCTTTAAATATGACACCATCAACAACAAATAATTCATCTTTTATAGACCAATAATCTTTTACATTATTCGAAATCTCGTATTTATTCTTTGGCCATCCTAAGTTTATATATTCTAATAATGAATCAAAGTCTAAGTCCTTCTTAGTTTCCTTTTTGATCATAGTGAGTTTATCATTAGATATAGGCAAACTTTTTATAACCATTTGTACCTGGTGAAGAATGTTTTCACTAACTTCTTCACTATATAAATCGGGCAAAGGCGCGCGAGACAGCATGTCGGGAATGTGCATGTACTTGCCGGGTACATAGTTGACTATTAAATCATAGCCCTGTATTCTTAACAACATGCGTTGCAGACGTGCCGGGACGGACATTAGTGGCTTTTTAAATATACTCTCTAGAGGTTTGTGGTCCGAATCTACAACTACGCCTTGTTTGCCAAATATATATTGGTGGAATCGCTCGCAAGCGAACACAATGGCCAACAGCTCCTTCTCAATCTGAGCGTACCTTTTCTGTGTGTCGGTGAGTGTACGTGAGGCGTATTCGACGGGACGGCCGTCCTGAAAGAGGACAGCGCCCAGAGCGACGCTGGACGCGTCGACCGCGAGTCGCACCGGCCGCGCCGGGTTGTACAGCGCTAGCACCCCGGCTCCCGTCACACATTCTTTTAACTTGTCGAATGCCGCGCGCTCACTCTCTTCCCATCGCCATTCATTATCTTTCTTTAATAAACTAGTTAGGGGAATAGCGACTTCCGAATAATTCGGAATAAACTTTGACAAATAGTTCACGGCTCCTAAGAATCTTTCTAACTCCTTTTTATCTTTCGGTGTGCACATTTCTTTAATCGCTTTTATTTTATTATAATCAGGTCGCATACCATTTGCATCGAATACGTGTCCTAAATACGTTACTTCTTTAACACAAATTTTACATTTTTCTTTATTAAACTTTAGATTAACTTCTCTTGCCCTGTCCAATAATCGTTTAAGCCTTTGGTCATGAACTTCCTTTGTTTCGCCCCAGCATATTACGTCATCTATATAATTTTCTACGCCTTCCAGGCCTTCCAGCAGTTGACTTAATTTCCCGTGAAAAACTTCCGACGCACAGTTTATTCCAAACGGTAGGCGTAGGAATTGATATCGCCCGAATGGAGTAGTGAAGGTGCATAAGTCCGCACTTTCTTCATCCAGCTGGATGGCCCAAAATCCAGAATTAGCATCCAGAACCGAGAAGTACCTCGCTTCGTGCAGTCGCGCCGCCAGCTCCGACACGGTGGGCAGCTGGAAATGCGCGCGCTGCACGGCGCAGTTCAGCTCGCGCGGGTCGAGGCACACGCGAATACCGTTATTCTTTTTTGCTGCTAGAACTAATGGATGAACCCACTGAGTAGGGTGACTGACCTTTCTGATAACGCCCATCTGTTCCATAGTCTTTAATTCACTCGCTAGACGATCGCGTAATCCGTGAGGTATTTTCCTAGAAGCGCAAATAACAGGACGCACAGATTTGTCTATTACTATATGATATTTACTATATGATACTTACCCTAACAACAGCAGAGTTTTCTTCGGGAACTTGAAGGTCTGCAGCTTAGAGCTGGTGGAAGTCTGTTCTGCTGCCACCACGGAGTAACCTTCAGCTTTCTTCTTGTTCAAGTACTCCTTGAGCGATTGTCCGGGTCGCACCTCTTCTACGTCGATCCATCTCTCCGCTGACACACTGGTGAGATAAATAATAGGTCTCATCGTCTTCAAGTATGGAAATGTGAAAGTTCATATACCTCGGTATAATCTATTTAAAAGATGTTTTTGCTCAAAGATTCCAAAACATTTTCATTTTTAATCGACTTGAAAAAAACGTGGAGGTTCTCAATTCGATTGTTTTCTTACGTTTGTTACCTCAGAACTCTGTCAATTATAAACTGATTTGGAAAATTCTTTTTGCGTTGGGTTCTAAAAAAACCGGCTTCAATTCTGATGTATCTTCGAAGTCCAAGGTCGTATATCGATGAAATTTATATGAAACCCCCTTGTAGCTATGAACCCAACGCAAAAAGAATTTTCCTAATCGCTTTATAAATAACGGAGTTCCGAGTAACAAACATAAAAAAAACTAATTGAGCACCTCCTCCTTTTTTTGAAGTCAAAATCAAATCAAAATCAAAATCTCTTTAATCATTTTGGCATCACAGACGCACTTATGAACGTCAAATTATCACAATGACTCTACCACCGTATCGGAAAAAGAACCACTACTCAGAAGATACGGCAAGAAACTGGGGGGCATATTTTTTTAGAGATTTTGTTACAATTTTTTGGGATTTTACAATGTTATGTTTCTTATGTACCAGTTGGTTACTTTGCAGAAGTGGAATGTTCCAAGCATCTTTGTCTTCTATGTAATTACGAACAGTGTAGTATGCTTTTCTCATTAGAACATTCTTAACGCGTAATTTGAATTTACTTTCTGTGAGCTCCGTTATACACTTTGGAATTTTATTATAAAAACGTACGCAGTTGCCCATAAAGGACTTATTCGTTTTAGTCAGTCTATACCTAGGTACAACAATCCTATCCTTATTTCTAGTGTTAATGTTATGATGGTCACTATTTACTTTGAATTTTTGGAAGTTTTTGCGAACATGCATTATATTTTCATAAATATATAAAGAAGGTAAAGTTAATATATTAACTTGCTTAAAAAAATCCCTTAACGAGTCACGTGGACCCAACTCGTAAATCGCGCGAACCGCACGCTTCTGTAATATAAAAATAGTATCTATATCCGCAGCAGAACCCCACAGCAAAATGCCATATGACATTATGCTGTGGAAGTATGCAAAGTAAACTAACCGAGTCAGATAAAATCAAGGCCTTCGTGAACAAAATAAAATTAATTCTTTTTATAATTACAAAATACCAATGTTTATTTAATGGATCGGTCCGCTCGTTCCTATTACTATTGCCATACCCTGTCAGGGTCATATATGTTAACTTACCTTTTCATAAGACCTCTTCAAATGTACATACATACAAATATGATTGCAATAAACTATTGAGTATTGAACAGCCATGAAAATATGCAATGTTGAAAACAATTCCTCACCTCAACCCTTGGAACTGCTTATCATGCAAATGCCTGAGGCTGTCGATGACGTAGGCCTTGACTCCGAACACTTCGCTGGTCCGCGCCATGCCGCCCAGGTTGGGAAGCTTGTCTATCAGAGACGCCACCACAATAAGGTCGCTTGGGGTATCTCTCTGAAAAAAACATTTACTTTCCACGAACCGCTTGTCAAAACCCTTGGCTAAGTTTTTTTATAGAGAACTGAGTAATGGTGTCGAGCTGCAGGTTGTTCGCCTGACGGTAAGCGCCACGCCTGCCCATAACAATGCAGTGCCACCCAGAACCTTAACACCATAAAAAGTACTGCGTAGCACTGCATTGCGCTTATCACCCCGAGGCATCAGATATTAAGTCTCATATGCCCAGTAATTTCGTTGGATACAATGCCCTTCAAACCGGAACACAGTAATGCTGGAACACTATTGCTCAGCGGCAAAATAACTGGCGAAGCGGTGGTACCCAGACGGCCTCCAGCATACGAGACACCTACCATATTAAGTAAGGCACAGCAACCAATCAAAACTTCACATTAGCACGTATACTTTTAATGTGGATTGGAGTTCTGATTCCTGAGCATTGCTTAGTCAAGTGCTGTTCATGAATACGGGAGTTACAAATTTTCCATTTTCTCTAAGCTGCGAGGGAAATTTCTCAAGGCCGAGACGTGCTTTATACTAGGCAAATACAACAAATACAAATCGTCTGTCGTCGAGTAATCGGCCACAAGCAAAATTTTTACTTATTATTCTGCTAAGACCACGGGGAATTTGTTTTCCTCATAGTCATACTAGAAGCCTAGCGCACTCCGCACTGTAGGTACGAAGCTACAAGTACATAGCCGGACGCCGACGGCGGGTCGCGCGTCGTTACACGTGCCGCGTCAGAAGAGATAAGAGCGGTGCGATAGAAAGAGACGCGCTCTGTAGGTTAATATGACTGGTAGGTATGCAGCGCTACGCGAGCTGAATTAAATTGTATGGCGTCATAACAAGAGTCGCTATTTGTTTAAATTTGTTTGCGGGGCGAGTTTACGCTGCGAGATCGCGGCGACCAGTGATCAGTGGTCGCCGCGATCTCGCAGCGTAAACTCGCCCCTGATGAAGAGCATCGGACATGCTCGAAACCTAGGTCGACTAATTCGACAAACTACGTGAGTCCTAGCCGTTTTATTAAATATTTATAATGAATCAAACTCACGAAAACTTTCATACTGAAACAAAGATTGAAGTCAAGTATCTTTAGCATTAATTATTACTTTGAAATTTTACTGAGTTAAGCAATGTCATAATTCTTAATTATTACATACAATGACGTCAAGCAAATATGAATGTAAATTTCAATACGAAATAATTTAAAAACAAAGATCATTTATCAAATCGATTTTATACTAATTAATTAATCATTCATATTTGTTCTTTTTTGTATGTCATGTATTCATTTAAGTCATAAAAGCATTTTTCAGCGAGCCACAATGTCAGCTTTCTTTCGAAAATAGGGGATCGGACAGTAATCGAGAAAAATAACAAAAATGTAGTTAGAACGAATGTTCGTCGAACCAGAAAGATTATTCAATCAATATTTTTGTGAAATAATAATGATTTATATTTTTAAATCAATAAATAAATACTAATAATTCTGACATTTTTAATCTGTTCTTCATCTCAAACGAAACAACAATCACAGCGCATGACGTCATAAGTAGGCAAATTCGTTACATTCCAACAATATAGTCCCCAAACTTCACAAAACGTATTAGAATCTCTTTGAAAGTTTTATTTCGAAGAGTTTGTCGTTTTCTATCTACATATGACGTCACAAGTTTTGAGGTGACCTTTGACGCGGCAATATTTGAGACATAATATTTAAATATAGTTTTAGGTACTTTTAGAGCGTTATTTAATTAAAATAGTATTTTCCATGGCTGTATATATTCATTGTAGTTAATTTAAAACACTTTCGGAAAAGTTGTCCGATCCCCTATTATCAGCGGAAGGTTTTTATATATATTTGGTAATTTGTTATAGACTTTGATAGCGTTTACATACTGATGCTTCCTCCCTTAGTATTCTGTGCTAGAAGCAACAAAAACTATTGAAAAAAAAAACTATAAGTACCTTTTTTTCAATGTTGTAAACAGTTATATCGCTCATGCTCTTCCATGGAATATATTTCTTCTGTATCGTTCCCAAAGCTTCCACATCCTCTTGTATTTTCTTATCTACTTGTCTATTCAGCTCCATATTTACAAATACTTCATCATGTTTACGATTCTTCACCCATTCTTCTTTAAAATCTGGATTTATATACCTTTCTGTATGCATATTTATATGTTTCATTTGATCTAATACGAATTTCTTATCAACAGATTCGTTATTACTAATATCGCAAAGTCTGGGCAGTGTATAGTAAATGAAGAATGGAGTAAGATTTCCAATGATATCAAATTCGTTGAAAAAGTAGTCTTCTTTAAGTTTGACGAAATTTTTGTCTTTTGAATTCTCTGCTAGTGTCCTGTCTATGACTTCTATAATGTATTGATATTTTGCTATATGTACTTCTTTATTTAGTTTTGCGGATAAAAACTGTGCCAATAGCCTAATGTTGAACATCTGCCCCATGGTGTGAGACAGTAACGTGTCCATCACGAATTGCAATTCGTCTTCTGAGGCAGTGCTGTTTGCAAATTTACTTTTTAGCAGCCAGTAGATTATGGTAAACTGTGATGTGAGAGGAACGTTTTTGGATTGCAATGTTTGCAAAAGCTTTTCGTCTAATTTTGCTTTCTGAAACGATAAATTAATGTTCTGGTTCAGACCATAATGCGAAAAGTCGATTTCGAGAATCACTTGAATTTACTACTCTGTAATAGAGTACGGTTTCGAGAATGACTCGTATTTGATACTCAGCAATCAATCAAATCAAATCAATCAAAAGTTCTTTATTCATTATTGGCATCACAGACGAACGTCGATTATGAACGTCAATTATTACAATGACTCTACCACCGTATCGGAACAAGAACCACTACTCAGAAGATACGGCAAGAAATTGAGGGCATTTTTTTTTAGAACTTTTGTTACAATATTTTATGTTTATTTTGACAATATTATGTTTCTTATGCGCTAGTTGGCTACTTGGCAGATGCGGAATGTTCCATGCATCTTTGTCTTCTATGTAATTACTAACTGTATAGATGCTTTTTTCATTAGAATATTTATATAATGACTTGAATTTGCTATTCAGGAATAGAGTTCGGTTTCGAGAATGACTCGAATTAGCTACTCAGGAATAGAGTTCGGTTTCGAGAATGACTCGAATTAGCTACTCAGGAATAGAATTCTTTTTCGAGAATGACTTAAATTTGGGGGCTCAGGAATAGAGTAAATATTGGCACCAATATAGTTAGACATAGGGACTTAGTATGTGTAGTTCATAATGTAATTCTTCTTAAGTGCAATATAGTGATTTTTCCTCTATACTTATAGGTTTCTATTATACACAAAATCATAAACCGTATTAAAAAAATAAAAAGCACAATGTTACCTTCATATAGAAATGCAAAGCGATATGCCACTCCAGACATATTCTCACATTGAGCTGGTGTGGTAACCTCCCCAGCAGTTCTAGGCACCAGTTACCCACCATGCTATACGCGTCGTCCTCATTTGATTTCAAGAACAAAATGTACAACAGATGTTGTAGCGCAGTTTGAAATGTTCGATGTATCTGAGAATTTCCGTGATACCTAAAACGAACAGAAAAAGAAAGAAAGAATTTGCTTGCTATAAATTATAGCCCCTGCTGTTTTGGTTGGTCTGGTCGGCTCTTATTATCACAGTTGCGATTTCGATTCCTGCTATGATATTATGTTTATGCTATTATGTTTGATGCAGTGCTACGCACTGTTACACATCGCAATATTGCTGACCTAAGGGCGAACCCCCAACACTAATTAAATCGCTGTCAGCAATATGCCTCCCTATATAAACTGGTAAATTTTAGTATTCAAGGCTTTTTCCTTAATCGCTCTCAAGCGACCTGACTACGGACCTGGCCCTCGGCCTGCCGGTCAGCCTGGAATAAGCAGTCAGGTAGAATAGCTGCAAAACTATTTTCTTACTGTGTAGTGCGGGAAGTAGTCCGTGTGTTAAATATTGTAGAAACAAAAATAAATGTTTGTGTGTGCCTAAAAGTTGTTTTTTTTTTTTTATAACAACCAAGAGGTGCCACACAACAGCACGTTAGAGATAATTATTACTCTAGATGTTTTCCTTTTCGTTGTTACTGCGTCATGTAAATAAGTTATATGTAGGAACTGGTAGTTTTTACCTGATTTTTGCTTTGAAGGTGTTATCAATTTTCTTCGTTATGAAAGCAGTAATGGCCAAGAGTACTGCAGAGTCGTGCACCTTGGAAAGCGTGTGGACAGCCTTGTACTGTATGGCGAAGTTGAAGTGCAATTCCGAGCTGCAATAAAATACGTTAAGGTTCAATTTTCAAATCCTCAAACGGACGAGCAGACACAGAAAGTGGAACTGTCAGGTAAAATAAAAAAGTTAAGTCACATTTCGACCATTTTTTACGTGTCGAATGCTGCGTATGAGCATCTTGATCTATGGGATCTCTATCGCCAGCAATAGGGCGCCCAGCTCGTTTCGTCATTCAGTTATATAAAAAAAGCAATAGGTATGGTAAGCAATACGCCAGCCCATAACAATAACAGCACCACCCAAAACTTTGTTTTGCAAAATCCTGCGCTGCGCTGTACTGCGCTCGTCTCCCTGAGACAATTAGCTGTTGGGTTTCATATTGCTCAGTCATTTCGCTGGCTACAATGCCCTTCAAGCCGGAACACAGCTTGCGCATTACTGCTTGGCGGCTGAATAACTGGCAAAGTGGTGGTACCCACCCAGACGGCCTCTCGCATACGGGATACCTACCACCAGTATACACCACCACCAGCTATTGCATCCAAGACGTCTTAAACTAAATTGACGTTTGTAAAAAATGCCGTAAGTAATCTTCCATAGAAGAAATTTGTGGATCTTTTGAGTAGTGGTTCTTTTTCCGACATGGTGGTGGAGTTATTGTTATAAATTGACGTTCATAAGTGCGTCTGTGATGCTTAATCTGAATGAAGAGATTTTGATTGATTGATTGAATACTCACTTGCACTCATCTTCCAAATTCTTCAATATTTCCAAAGTTAGATTGTCTGCAATCCTAAAATAGAAAACAAAAGGCTTATTTAAGTGTTTTTAACCGACTTCAAAGAAAGGAGAAGGCTCTCAACTCGAACTTTTTTTAAAATGTTTGTTACCCCAGAACTCCATCATTAAATTTATAGACTGATTTGGAAAATTCTTGGGTTCAGTATAGCTTCAAGGTGGTTCCATATAAATTTCATTGATATTCAACGTTGGTCTTTGAAGTACAAAATGGATTGTCAGCATCAGAGTTTGTCGGTTTTTTTGTTATAAAATGAAATATTTTAAACACTGACTGTAATGGATTAACTCCAAACATTCTTACCTTTGATCCTTTCTAGGAACAGGACAGTAAAGTAATATCTCACTTAAAATATAAACAAGATGACCATATTCATTTGAATTCTTACTATTTGGTTCTTCAATGAAAAAACTAAGTTGATCATTATCAACTAAATAGAACAATGGACTATTCTTTATGGGTCCATACTCTATGATTTTACTACAATATAAAATTACTACATTGTTATATTCAGGTTTTTCAATGAAAGATCTGTGTGTGATTAGTTTTATGAACTCCATCATGCACGGTAAGTATTGGTTGCTGGATTTCAGCTCCTCTATTTCTTTCCACATTCTGTTGATGAATTGTGTTATGTTAAAATCTGAATTAGTTAGATTCTTCAAAGTTTTATTCATGATTTTTAGGATCCACTCTAAGCACCCATATCCACCACAGTCTATGACCTTTTCCACATAATCAACAATATCTTTGGAATCATTGGGTTTATGTCCAACCTCATTGGTCATTTTATCGTCTTTGTCTTTAAGATATGTGTAAACTATTTTACAATGTGTTTCGTAGCACACATTTCTCAATCGTCCCAAACTTGTTGCATTTGAAACGTTTTTCTCAAAATTTGCTTTAAATTTCAATAAACATTTTAAATCAAGCATTTCATGACTGTAATTATTGATAAACCAATTGTTTTGAGATAACCAGTTAACAATCAGTAAGCTTTGTACAATTTTATACAGATCTGTTCTTGGATCTTGAAGTAAAACCACAGAAGATTTGTAAAGTTGAATGACTAGATCTTTCATATTTTTAAAGTCATCTTCTACGAGTTGTATACTTTTAAACAGCAATTTAGTTTCATCAATAGTGATATTGGTATCGCTTGATAGTAAACAAAACATATACTGTATGATATTTTGTGATTTTGGTAGGCACTGCTTAATATTTGTACTGCATTTCGATTGCAAATTCAGGACATACAGTACATCATTGAGACACTCTGTTTTGTTAGAATATTGCCTGTTGACTACATCTTGAATATTTTTAATTTTCTCATTTACTATTGCTATAAATGTGTTTACATCTTCCGGATGATTATTGAGGTATACCATAACAATATCAATATTTAAATGTGACTCTGTTACATGATGGTAAAATTCCTTTTTATCCACTTCATCTAACTTCCAATCACTTATCAGAGTTAATATGGGATTCTTAGTTTTTTTCAATATGGCAGTTTCTAGTAGCAATGTACCATAAATATTAGCAATATCTCTCCAGTGAAGATTTTTGCAAGATTTTCCAACCATGATAGCGATTTTCATGTGAATTGCTTCCCTTACAGTGATGATATTGCAAGATGCTTTCAAAATATCAATGATGACTTGGGACGCATTGAAATCTTTGTTTGAATTGATATCAACATCCAAGTTAGCAAGTACATCGCTCAAATGATAAAATGGAACAGGAGACAAATGAGCTTGCGGAATTGCTTTTAAAACATGTATCAAATTGCTTTCATATTTCAGTATTCCTGACAATTTTTCTTTCAAAATTTTACAGTCATGTGCGTTCTCATAAAAGTTTATGTCGTTGAGCGCTTCCAATAACACAGTTGCTTCAGAATCGCTGTTTATGTTGGTCTTCATTCTATATTCGGCACATTTAAGTCTCACTTGACCATTGTCGTGTCTCAAACCGATGTTGTAAGCACAAGCAAGCCATCTGGGATTAATCAATGGCAACATATCAAACAATTGTAAAGACGGCAGGACTATATTGCTCTGTTTTTCTTCTAAGCTGTCTATTAATATAAAGAAATTGTCCCACTGGGTTTTGTACAAATGCTTTTTTCTATGATCCCAAGAAAATATAGACTGATCTTGCAATATAACATTTACATCAATATTTAGATTTGTTATGTAATCAATCGCTCTCTTCGCTAAATAGACAGATATCTTTCTCAAAGACGGATCATCGGACATAAGACCATATAAAACTATGTTCCAAAAGTTTTGTTCAGACCATAGTGTAGACTCATAAATAGCAGTTTCTTTGTTGGTAGCTGGTAGGTAGTAATCTGAAAGAGAACTTAAAACTTTCAATGCAACACTCCTTTGATCTCCAGTTAATGCTTCCAGGTGGTTCCAAATTCTGCCCAAAACATCATAGCCAACTATCCCGTCAACAATTTTAGGAACTGAATTGGTTATAAAGTGAATCTTTAGTTGTTCATCAGTACTGCTGAGTATTTCCTCCAGTGGCATTTCCATGTACACCATGGAAAGTATTTGTCCTTGTTCTATGTTTGCATCTAGAATACTGTCGCATACTTTTAAATATAGGAGTGTCTTATCATTTCCTGAATCAGGAGCTATAGGGCTACCAGCTGAGAGATTTATATTGTTAAGAATTTGTTGTAGTAAATGTTCTGAGTATGTGACTAAAGTGGCAGTATTCAACTTGAGCACGGTGTTGGTTATCCTGCATGTATTGACGATAGCTTCTTCGTTTATGTCTTTGATTAACTTAGCGACGAAACCAAACTCCTCCACGTTGTCACACTCCGTGTTCTCCTGTATATTGATTAGATGTTTGTATCGCAACAACTGCAGGGCGTTAGCGAGGTGTTGATTAGTGTAATTACTTCTTTCCCTGATTGATTTTAGCCTGGTATCTATGACTTCTTCGTCTAAATCGAGTAAATCTAAAAACGATAGCAGTTCTTCTTGGGAATCCATTTTTATTTTAAGCACACTCTTTAAAACTTTAGGGAGCTAATTATTGAATAACCTATTATAGCTCCTCATACAATTAATTATAGTAATTCATTGCTTTCTTGGAAAATACGCTAGGTATTAAAACAAATCTCCGGCCGTTCAAAACCACAACAAAAACAAACAAACACGAACACGTGGTCGTGGAAACTAGAAATGACAGTTTGACGTCTGACATTGACATTGATTTGATTGTGGACATTTAATTTTGCAATAGACCATGCTCCAAGTGGGGCACTAGCCAGCCCAGCACAGCCTAGCACAGCACAACTCTGCACAAATCACAGTTGGAGTTAGCATAGAAATCGGTCAGTGGATAAAAGTTCTATTGATATCCAGCGATCATTATTGACTATCATATTTTTTACGCCTGTTGTTGTAGGAATAGCAAGCAAATTTGCTTATTAACTTTCTATTATCGTAATTTGCAAGTATTGCTAGCATTTTTCCACATATTAAAAATATGTAATTTTTCTAATATTTCACAGATTTTAACATGTATGGTTTTACTCTATGGCGTGGTTGTTTACTTTTATTTTATCCAGTTGTTGTGATCTTTTGAACAAGAAAACGAACAAACATTTGTTTTTTACTTTTTTTTTTTCATATTGCAACATCGTGTTTTTCTTCCTTGCTTGTGGCCTTTTTCTTGCTGCCAAAATCTCCAAAAATTCGTGAAAAAATCTTCCATTCTTTGGAATATTTTCTTTCGTCTTGAGTTTTTGATATAGCTTAAATTCTGTCGAGTTATTCCTTTAATTCAGGCTTAATTTGTTTAGTGACTTTGTTGTAGTTATCCGACGTAAGCAATAATGGAAGATAATCCGTCGAGCGATGACGAAGTTAAAGAATCCCCTTGCAATGATAAAATGGGTGGTAAAAAGCTAAAATTAAACGATGGAAGCTCCCAAGACAGCTATAAAGAGACAGGTAAATATCCCCACTCGATAATATTCCGTAAAAAAATGTGGCATAAAAGTTCGTGTCCATCTCTACCTGTCATGATTTTCTAGTTGCAAGTTCGAGTAAAGATGAAAATGTCGACAGCGGAGTCTCGGGTGACAAGTCGGAGAGCACGAGCAGCGACGACAAAGTCGCAGGCACTTCTGAAGGGCCGTCCAACGAAGTTGTTAACATTGCTCCCTCGGGCAGCAACATTCAAGCCATATTACTGAACATTAGACGTCCCAGACGTGGATGTAACTATAGAAAAAGAAAGACACCAGAGAGGGACACCGACAGCAATGCCTCTTCAAGGGATTCTGATGACTTATCAGCAGAAGAAACTGCACAGTCAAGGCCAGATGACAACAGTAACTCAGATACAGCAAGTGATGATCTGCACAGATTTATGGACTTAGGAAGCACGGAGTCAGAAGCCTCAAACAGTGGGTTAGTCTGGAATGAGTACATCTTTTTTATTTAATCAATTTCTTTTAATGCAAACTAATACAGTCCCAACATTTTTCTCCAACTGCATTAAAAAAATCCTTTTGCCATTGTAAGATGGAACTAAACATTGTCAAGGTAGCGTAAAATTGGTTGTGGCAAAATGGCTGAACATATTTCAATTAAGTTTGTGTGTACTTTACCTAACTTACAGAATGCTAACTCTCATCTTAGATTACCATAATACATTACATTTCATGAAAATAAGATGTTTCTCTTTAATTCCTTAAAGAACTTGGTTTCATGAAATTCATTGTATTATCATACTTTATGAATCACTTAGTTATCCTGGTTTGCCGCGAACAATGTCCACACTCAACTTGATCGCAATTGAAACAGAAATTAGACCTATTTTATTTTTCTCTGAATGAATTCACAAAGATAGCACTACAAGTTTTGTGTTACATAAATATATAGAAAAGATGGCTACACTATCGCATTAGGTATATACCTGTAATGATAAATGTAAGAAGAAAGAAATAAATGTCAATCTAAAAATTTGTCTCATGTTTAGCTTAATGAGATAATTATTAACTATAATGCAATATTCATGTAATAATGCAGTATTAAATTAGTTGATATCTCGCAAATGTAGGTCACCAGTCACCAGCTGTAAAATCCATACAACAAAATCAACTTTTTATTCCTAAACTTTGACCCTGTCTGCACAATAAATCGTAATTATAGCTCTGCATTGATTGTAGTTTGTTTTGTGTATATAATAAATAAAATAAAAATAAAATAAATGTAATACTCGTAATGTGTATTAATTAAAATAAACATATCAGTTTCATTTAAGTATGTAATAATATTGACTCCTTCACAGATCAAACAGCTCAGCCTCTGACAGCAATGATAGTTATGAGTCAGATGATATGCTCAGGATGCAGTCAGGAGATACAGATTCAGATGAAGATGAAGTCAGAACGAACACCTGGACACCTCATACTGATAACCAGGAAGATAGTGAAGAGAATAAAGGAAAACCCCCAGCTGTGTTGCTGAAACAGAGGCCGAAGCACAACTATGTTATTTTGAGAGGTAGTTTGCTCTTTAATATCCCCTTTTCTGTCCCCAAATTATTTCTTTGTTAAAAATTCATAAACTGTTTGAAAGTTGAGTTTAACAAAACACTTACTTATTTATTTTTAGAGATAATACACCGTGAGATGGGGCTGACATTTCCCAAGGGTAAAACGACCAAAGAGGATGTAATGTTCGAGCGCCGGTTCTACGGATCTTTACATGCTGTGTATAGAATGAAGAAGTTACACAATTTGAATAAGCATAGAGGCTGTGTTAATTCAATAAATTTTCATCCTGAGGGTAAGTTTGTACATTTTTCTATACTATCTAGAAAGATACAATTCTGACAAAACTGCACACAACAAATAACACACACAAGTCTAGGGAAAAAACAAATAAAAAAAACACTGCAGGTGTATTGAGATTGATTCCATGGTGTAGTCAGAAAAGGCCAGTGCCAAGCATAATGTTGTGGAGAATCTACAACTGATTTTCAGTTCATGTACCTATTTCTATTTTGCCCACCCCCAGAATGAGCTTGAAGCTGCCCCCCTACCCATATGTCCCTCAAGCGCTAATCGTATATCATGTTGAGTTCAGTTTAGGGTATAGATTCACTGCGACAATATTTTATGATGCCATTTATTGTCCCATTAAGTTTATCTCAACATTTAGTTATCATATTTTGGTATAAATGAATGAGATTAGTTCGATTTCTTGCCTGAATCGATAATAATTAGTCGTTATCTCATTAGTCGCAGTGAAGCTATACCTTAATTTGAGCTCAACACGATATATGATTGGTGCTTGAGGGACATATGGGTATGGGGGCTGGTTTATTCATTTTCTCTAAATAAACAAGTTTTGAAACTGCCATATTTATTTTCTCTAGCACGTCATATGACTCCTCAATATTATTTTTAACTTTTTTTAACAAAGTTGCGCGCTTAGTTTTCTTTGCAAGGTCGTGTAGTGGCGTCACAGTATTCCGTTCGCTTCGGTTCACTTGGCTTGCTGAAAACGTATGTGGCGCACTGTTTTATCAATAGGTGTATGCCATACTATCCCCTACTAATGGGAGTGCATGAATTGGGTGACGTCACAGGGCGCGCGCGAGGTTCAGTTTATTACTCATCTTAAATTATCTATAACTTTGTAAATAAATGACGTATCGATCTGGAATGAAAAATATTGTATTTATAATAATACATTACGTAATTTTAGTGTTTGAGTGCGTTTTTTCGACGCTCATTCATCTCTGTTTGTTAGCTAAGAAAGGATTGTTTGAAATTCCCACGGGAACACGTCATGCCACGGCAAAAGCTGATAGAATAGTGAGAAATAGTAACCTAAACTAAAAGCCAACTCATACATTTGAAAAACTTTACATACGAAACTCTGAATTAAAAAAGTACGACTCCTATTTGCCATTATATTTAATTTTTGCATTTCGGAGAGTGTGCGACGGAATTACATGAACTTATTCCGCCATCTCCATTCTATCACCGGGCGACCAGACGTACTGCAAGGCGTCATCAATATATGGTTGACATCCCTCCTGCTCGCACCAAGCGCTTTGCTTCGACCTTCATAATGCGAACGGCCAAGGAGTGGAACTCTCTGCCGGCATCTGTGTTTCCGGATAGCTATAATCTGGGTGTCTTTAAGACAAGAGTGAACAGGTTTCTTCTAGGCGAGCGTGCTACATCTTCGACCGCATCGTCACTTAACAACAGGTGAGATAGCGGTCAAACGCAAGCCTATAAATAATTAAAAAAAAAAAAATTTTTTTTTTAGTATGTTATAAAAATTAACTTTTAAAATAAATCATGTTCTTTCCACAGGGCATCTCTTAGTATCAGGTTCAGACGACACGAATGTGGTCATATGGGACTGGGCCAAGAACTCTGCCCTTCAGACCATCAAGACAGGCCACAAGTCCAATGTGTTTCAGAGCAAATTCCTGCATCTGAATGCTCAGAGCCAGTTAAATATTGTCACTTGTGCGAGGGATGGCCAGGTGAGATAGTGTTTCCGTACATTTAGTCTGTGCAATTTAAGTTGAGCAAAAACTGGATGGATAGTTCCATTCTTTATTTCTCCAATATCATGTTTCATCCGTGAAACATACTAACTATTAAACAAGTAATAAAAAGTATTTTCCCCGTTCCACTTTATTATTTAGTTTATCATCTGATACCCTTCACTCCACACTATCCACATATTTTATCCACTTTTTGTTTGTCGAAAGTGGATAAAACACGTAGATACATTTTTTGTCTTCGGTCCGTGCTCAGGGCGGTGGCGTGCCGTATGCTATCCTTGTTTATGGTTTTTGCTTCAGAAATTGCGCGTTTAACGAAACAATAATCTTCCTACAACCCTCTCCCCGACTTGTGATATTTAATAAATTTTTCGAACTACCTTTTCGATCCTCACCTCGTAATGGACGATACTGTGTGGCAGGTGCGGCTGATCCAGTGCCCGGCGTCGGGCGGGCCGGGCTCGCGGCGCAAGCTGGCGACGCACGCGCGCGCCGCGCACAAGCTGCACGTGTGCGCCGCCGAGCCGCACCTCGTGCTGTCCGCCGGGGAGGACGGCATCGTCATGCAGTGCGACGTGCGCGCCGACCACGCCTCTAGGTATGTCTCTATAAGCGATGTGTCAACACGGCTAAGCAAACCGGATTGATCCGGTTAGTGTTGATTCGGGTTGATTCGGTTAACAATTTAAACAACTTGGTTTGTCTAATACTGTCCGTCGCGCGTTGCGAACTCACGAACCTATCCAAATCCGAAGTTGCCCGAATAAGTCATGGCGCCGCGTTTTCACGGAGAAATGTCATCTCGGTTAAACAAACCGGATTGATTCGGATAATCAAGTTCAAGTTCATAAGTTCTTTTTTAAATTTTGTTGTCACAGATGCACTTATGAATGTCAATTATTACAATGACTACCACCGTATCGGAAAAAGAACCACTACTCAGAAGATACGACAAGAAACTGAGGGGCATTTTTTAGACCTTTTGTTACAACGTTGTTACAACGGTTAGTGTCTGACTCGGGTTGATTTGGTTTACAATCTTGTCGAACATATTTTAAGTTATCCGAATAAGTCATATCACCTCGTTTTCCCGCTCTTGAAGTGACAGACAACAAACGTATGAAATTGTCATAGATTGTTTATGACTACTTTTGCAACTTATCAGTTCGTAACAAACTCGTCATATTCGTATTTTTACCAAACAAAAACCTGCATGAAGCAGGATAACGTAAGTCGTTGACTATTGCGAATGTACACGCTGACTACTCCAGTGCGAAATCAAAGCCAGGTCAATGGTCGAGTTGCAACTCGATATTCGATGTTCACTGGTGGTAGGTTTCTCGTATGCGAGAGGCCGTCTGGGTGGGTACCACCGCTTTGTCAGTCATTCTGCCGCCAAACAGTAGTGCGCAAGCATTACTGTGTTCCGGTTTGAAGGGCATTGTAGCCATCGAAATGACTGGGCATTATGAGACTCAACAGCTAATTTTCTCAGGGTGACGAGCGCAGTGCAGTTCCACGCAGGATTTTGCAAAACAAAGTTCTGGGTGGTGCTGTTATTGTTATGGGCTGGCGTATCTGATTTATAATGAATTCGGTTTGAGTATATTTTGATCCGGTTTGATTCGGTTAGGAAAATTAACGGTTTGGCCCATCGCTAGTAAAACTAGTCTCTTTCATGTACTTAGGATATAGAAAATCACTGTAATCCTAATTCCACATGGACGAAGTCGCGGGAATCAGCTAGTATTCCCTAAATCTTCCCTGGACAGATGTTCCCTGCTCATCCCGAAATGTTTATTGTCAAATTACTGCAAAAAATCATAAAGATTCCGAACAACAGTTCGAAATATATCGTCAAACTAACAAAGCACCAGTAACAGATCTAATAAGTTAAGCAGCGTTTGCCGCGATCGCCACTTGGATGGGTGACCGTTTGTGTAGTATTTACATCTGAGCGCTACCTCCTTCGCAAGGCATGTTAAGGCGTTGGTCCCGGTTGTCTTACAACAGCCGCTATGCCATGTCGGATTCTTTCGGTCCATAAACACCTGCCCCTGTACTGAAAAAGTAATTACGATCTTCGTATTGTCGGATGAAAGGGACAGCGCTATGCAACAGGCATAGGAGTGTCTCTTTTAATCCGCATGAAGGAAAGCAACTCGGAGTAGGCCCCCAAGAAAGGCCGCACGAGAAAGAAGAAACAAACACAGATACGAAAAATTACACATACAAACATACAATAATAATAATTATTATTTACAATAATATTAATGTCATTTTTTCAAAAATCTGTGAATGCTGTGCAGAATATATCAAAAAGTTATGGATGGTCTCCTAGGAACGTTTTCCTGTAACTATAACGGTTTTTGCATTTGCCCTTACTGTCCCGTCTCAAGATCCACCCTGTATTTAAAAATGAATCCCTATTTCCCTTGGTCACGGCATCACGCGTGAACGGCTGGAACAATTTCGCAAATTTTTTTTTTTGTTGTTTTTTGTTGTCAGGGGAAGGTTTTTAAGAAAGAAAAAAATTAAGAAAGATGCGCGGAACATAAGAAAATTTAAGAAAACTTGACGACCATATTAACTTTTCTAATGTAACTCTCTGGCGTTTGACATAACTGTCAGTTGTTTGACAGTTGACAGTTAAGACAGGACAACGTCT
Source organism: Petrophora chlorosata (assembly GCA_951640565.1). Taxonomy (NCBI): domain Eukaryota; kingdom Metazoa; phylum Arthropoda; class Insecta; order Lepidoptera; family Geometridae; genus Petrophora; species Petrophora chlorosata. Next base: position 16,981,859 of record OX621197.1, read on the forward strand.
GTCGGGTCAGCTAGTAATATTTTTTTTTTACGCTTAATAGATCTATGTTTGGCCACTATGTCGCCTGATGTGAAGCGATGATGTGGCCTAAGATGGAGCACATAGATCTAGAGAGAGACGGCAGTTGAGCGGCTGCTCAGACCCGTCTCCCCGATGGTTCACCGAACATCATCCCGAAACACGACTTCGATATATAAATGAATCGATTCATGCATCAAAAAAAATGCATGCATATTCAAGTCCTATAAGCTCCAAGTTCCAGCGGTGCATAATGAACTGTTCCTGAATTCTGACTTGTGGCCTGTAGGGTAGTATACCGGAGATACAGGGAAGGAGCCAAATTTTTGGACCCTGTGAAGTAGTGTGTGTGGTTTATTTAATGTAATTTTATATTTTTGTATGTATGTTAGTCTGTAAGGTATATATTCTATGGGCCTCTGTTAATTTTACTTGCTTGTACTTTAATATTGCCTGAAATAAAGAGTTTAATAATAATAATATTTCGCTATTCCAGACTGCTCCAAGTGAAAGAAAAGGGGATGATGATACCGCTGTACAGCGTGCACGGACACCCCCTGGACCCCAAGGAGCTGGTGGTAGCCGGGAGGGACAAGTTCATCCGGGTGTATGACCGGCGGAAATCGCCGCGCCCGCTCGCGCAATACTGCCCGAGTTTCTTCCGCGAGATGAACCCGGTGAGTGATTTTAAACGTGATTATTTTTTGCTGCCCGCTATTTCTTGCGCGTGAGATTTGGTTATATCACGATCGTACGTCATGCTAACGAACAATATTTTGCATCTTCATCATCATCATCAGCCCATTACGTTCCCACTGCTGGGACTCGGGCATTCCCTCGTAGAGAGAGTATGGGCCATGACCCATCACGCTGGCCCAGTGCGGGTTGGTGGATGTCACATGCCCTTGAATTTTGTGATAAATTCTTGTACATACGTACATTCAGTACGAGGTTAACTGGAAAATAATGCTTACTAGCATTAAGTTCGCCTATGTACCTACAAAATTTGTTTGTGCAATAAAGAATGTTCTATCTATCTATCTATCTACATGCCGGTTTCCTCACGATGTTTTCCTTCACCGTTTTTAGAGCGAGTGGAGTTAATATTTTGCAATGAAATTAACTGAAATTAGCAATAATTTCCATTACTAATATTTGCAGATGGTCGTTACTGTAATGTTTATGTGTCAATGTGCAGACTACAAAGAAGAAAGTGCAGTTAACGCTGACGCACCTCACTTGCGCCGTGTACAACCACGACGGGTCGCAGATACTGGGCTCGTACAACGACGAGGATATCTACCTCTTCGACACCAAAACCGACGCTTATGACAAGTGAGTTTTGCTGAAATCTACTTAATAGGTCGTCACATTACGGCCACGAGAAAAATATATTGATAATTCATTTTTAACCTACTTCAGAAAGAGGAGATTCTCTATTCCATTGTATTTTTTTATGTTTGTTACCTCAGAACTCCGTCGTTTATGAATCGATTTGGAAAATTCGTTTTGCGTTGGGTTCAGTATAGCTACGAAATGGTCCCATATAAATATTGATATTTGACCTTGGACTTCGAAGACACATTGAAGTCGGTTTTTTTTTTAAAATGTGTACTTGTTTAACACAAAAAAAACCGACTTCAATTCTGATGTATCTTTGAAGTCCAAGGTCAAATGTCGATGAAATTTATATGGGACCACCTTGAATATACTGATCCCAACGCAAAAAGCGATTTTCTAATTCATAATAGATGGAGTAATATAAAAAAAAACATACAGTCGAATTGAGAAGTCCTTTTTGAATTTGGTTAAAAGTAAATCGTGTTTTATTTTTCAGAGACGCATCAGATGCAAAGGACATAGACAAGATGACAGGATACACGTACAGGTACAGCGGGCACCGGAACAGCGCTACGTTCAAAGGTGTCGCCTTCTTCGGGCCGAACAGCGAGTACGTGGTGTCCGGGTCGGATTGCTCCCACATCTACATCTGGCATAAGAAATCAGAGTCCATAGTGCAGTGGATGCAGGGGGATGTCAGCGGGGTTGTAAGTTTCCCTTTTCTATTTTTAACCCCCTACGCAAAAAGTAAGGGTGTTATAAGTTTGATCTCTATGTATGTCTGTGGTACCGTCGTTGTTGGGTGAACCGATTTGGATGCGTGTTATTTATTTGACAGCAGGTTTTGTAGCGGTGGTTCATAGACATGTTTTATCATAATCGGTTCAGTCGTTTTTTACTTTTTAAGGGTTTTTGTGTTGGGGGTTATTTAAATGTTAGTTTTATTTTAAAATGAATAATTTTAATATTCTTATTTAATATTTTTTAAGTAAACAAACATCGTGAAACAATAAATTTGTTTAAAATTCATCATTCACACCGCAAGTAACTTACCTTAACTTACTTAACTTACCTACCTAAGTAAGTACATATACCCAATGGCGTCAGTCACGTGGTAAATATGACTTTTAAACAAAACTCAAACTATGGAACTACTATGAACTGCAATTCACCTGTATTACTGTATTTATGAAAGTATAATGTATGTTCGTAAAAATCTGCACAAATTCAAGGTGAATAGTGACCACCACAACATAAACACTAGAAATAAGGATAGAATTGCAGTACCTAGGTTTAGACTGAGTAAAACGAATAAGTCCTTCATGGGCAATTGTGTACGTTTTTACAATAAAATTCCCAAATGTATAACGGAGCTCACAGAAAGTAGATTCAAATTGACTGTGAAAAATATTCTAATGAAAAAAGCATACTATACAGTTAGTAATTATATAGAAGACAAAGATGCATGGAACATTCCGCTTCTGCCAAGTAGCCAACTGGCACATAAGAAACATAATATTGTCAAAAACAAACAAAATATCGTAACAAAAGTTCTAAAAAATATGCCCCTCGGTTTCTTGCCGTATCTTCTGATTAGTGGTTCTTTTTCCGATACGGTGGTAGAGTCATTGTAATAATTGACGTTCATAAGTGCCCCTGTGACGACAAAATTGAAATAAAGAACTTTTGAATTTGAATTCCCTGAAACCGGTGTCCGGGGTATTTTAAATTTTAGTTTACTGAAATTCAACCGAATTAAAAAATGCCCCTCTAGTTTCTTGCCGTATCTTCTGAGTAGTGGTTCTTTTTCCGATACTGTGGTAGTCATTGTAATAATTGACGTTCATAAGTGCCCCTGTGACGACAAAATTGAATTAAAGAACTTTTGAATTTGAATTCCCTGAAACCGGTGTCCGGGGTATTTTAAATTTTAGTTTACTGAAATTCAACTGAATTAAAAAATGCCCCTCTAGTTTCTTGCCGTATCTTCTGAGTAGTGGTTCTTTTTCCGATACTGTGGTAGTCATTGTAATAATTGATGTTCATAAGTGCCCCTGTGACGACAAAATTGAATTAAAGAACTTTTGAATTTGAATTCCCTGAAACCGGTGTCCGGGGTATTTTAAATTTTAGTTTACTGAAATTCAACTGAATTAAAAAATGCCCCTCTAGTTTTATGCCGTATCTTCTGAGTAGTGATGCGTAAATTAAATTAAGAACTTTTGAATTTTGAAATTTGATTCGCTTGTTATTCTTATTAACAGGTGGTAAGTTTCTGTCTCTGTTTCCGTCTGGGCAGACGGCCTCTCGCATACGAGAACGGGTATCACCGCTTGGCCAGTTATTCAGTCAGCCGCCAAGCAGTAGTGCGCAAGCATTACTGTGTTCCGGTTTAAAGGGCATTGTAGCCAGCGAAATTACTGGGCATTATGAGACTCAACAGCTATGTCTCAGGGTGACGAGCGCAGTGCAGCGCCGCGCAGGATTTTGCAAAACAAAGTCCTGGGTGGTGCTGTTACTGTTATGGAATGGCGTATTTCTTACCATCAGGGAAACGACCAGCTCGTCTCGTCATTCAATTACATAAAAAAAAGAACTGCAATTCACCCTGTATTCCCTGAAACCGGTGTCATTAAGTTTTCCCCTTTCATTTCCAGGTAAACTGCATCGAGACGCATCCACGGTACCCGGTGCTGGCGACGAGCGGGCTCGACCGCGACGTTAAGATATGGATCCCGCGGGGACCCGCCGACCCTATGTTCGACGGACTCGACAGGGTAAGTGTTTGTCTTATGCATGTCGCAGCCAACTTGCTTAATTCGCCGTTCAATCAACAGCCTAGCCTCTTTACTAAGCAGCGCCGTTCAACTAGCGGCCTGAATGATATTCAGTCAAATGATGGACCGATGACGTTTAATTACTTGCCTAGCCTGTTCATTTATAAAGTCTGTTTTTCAAAGTTTAATGAAAAATAGTACAATGGAAGAGTAGTGACAATAATAATGTGACTTGAGCAGCAGCCCTCGGTAGGTTAGGGTGCGGCCCTTGGGCCACCCCCGCCAATATTTTTTTGGCAATTTTTTCCAAAATCTGTGAATGCAGTTCAGAATATCTCAAAAGTTATGGATGGTCTTCTAGGAACGTTTTCCTGTAACTATAACGGTTAAGGTGCCTGCCCTTACTGCCCCGTCTCAAAAATCCACCCTGTATAATAGTAATAGGATATGATAGGATAGTAGGAAGGAAAAAGATCCTATATCTTCTATTGCCTTAGTATGTTTACTGACCCTTTCATAAGATCTATTCAAATGTACATAAATAATAAGTATGCCAAAGCCATGCCGTCAAGCGACCTAGTCGTGTTTCGGCATGATGTTCGGTGAACCATCGGGGAGACGGGTCTGAGCAGCCGCTCAACTGCCGTCTCTCTCTAGATCTATGTGCTTCATCTTAGGCCACATCATCGCTTCACATCAGGCGAGATAGTGACCAAACATAGATCTAGCTGGATATGTTAAGCGTAAAAAGAAGTATTAAATTATTTCTTAGGTTTTCATAGATCTATTCGTGGTATCGGTTCATTCCTACTTTCATAGTACCATGTCCCTTCAACGATATATTTAACCCCCGACGCGAAAAGGAGGGGTGTTTCGATTTGGATGTGGGTTTTTTTTATTTGAAATCAGGTTTTCTAACGGTGGCTCTTAGACATGTTATATTAAAATCGGTTCAGCCGTTTTTTAGGGTTCCGTACCCAAAGGGTAAAACGGGACCCTATTACTAAGACTCCGCTGTCCGTCCGTCTGTCTGTCTGTCAGTCCGTCTGTCACCAGGCTGTATCTCATGAACCGTGATAGATAAGAAATTATCACAGATGATGTATTTCTGTTGCCGCTATAACAACAAATACTAAAAAACAGAACAAAATAAATATTTAAGGCGGCTCTTATACAACAAACGTGATTTTTTTTGCCGTTGGTACGAAACCCTTCGCACTTGGCCGGTTTTACATTTTATAAGGTTTTTATATCAGTGGTTTTTAAAATTTTAGGTTATTGAAATTCGCTTGTTGATAATAATTTTGTTAATTACAGGTGGTGCGAGAAAACTGTGTATCGCAACTCCGCAGTCCGTTGTTCAACGATTTTTTACCTACACTATATAGCGCTTGGACCTCTCGCAACGGTACCGGCGAAGCGCATCTTTTCTCGGAGGACGACAGCGGCGCGGGCTTCGGGGGGAACATGGAGTTCGACGGCAATGTGTGCACCACCTTCTAGGAGCGGCACTGAGGGCCCACATGTACGAACTAGGAGCTACACCGGGGGAGAGGCTGGGAATGTGATTCCTGTAACAAGATTTGATTGATATCATAATCAGCCTGTTCCAGTCCACTGCCGGACATAGGCCTCTCCAATTGCACGCCACTGAGCACGATCCCCGGCTACTCTTATCCAGCTGCTGCCAGCCACCTTGCGATCTTCGCTCCACCTTTTTTTTTAGTGGGAAAATGCCGCTGCACTGCTCTTCTGCCGTGAGGGTGGCAGAAGGGGGTGTGGGGGGCTCGAACCCACTAAAAACCCCCCGTGAGCAGTCCTCTGCCGTGGGGGGGGGGGGTCGCGCTAGCATTTACCATCTCGCCCCGGCAGTTGGCCAGGATCATTCGCTCCACCTAGCCTGAGGGCGCCCTACACTTCCTACACTTGCCAATTCGCGGTCTCCACTCTAGAACACGTGTACCCCAGCGGTTATCGGTTCTGCGGCTAATATGGCCAGCCCACCGCCACTTCAACTGACTAATTCTGTGGGCTATGTCAATGACTTTGATTCTCTGTCGGATAACCTCGTTTGATTGATAGTTGCTCTAAAATGGCGAAAGAAAACATTGTGAGGAAACCCTTACGCGCTTTGGGTAGGGCCCGGCCGCGGTTGTATGGTCAACGACAAAAGTTTCTAACTTTTGTGAATCTTTTATCGACTACACCTTGAATATGTATCTTATATCTTTCAACATTGCATTTAACAAGTATACGTTTTAAAAAACAGATAAAACCCGACTTCAATGTATCTTCGAAGTCCAAGGTCAAATATCGATGAATTTATATGGGACCACTTCGTAGCTATACTGAACCCGACGCAAAAAGAATTTTCCAAATCTGTTCACGAATGACAGAGTTCTGAGGTAACATAAATAAAAAAAAACCATCAAATGGAAAATCTTCTCCTTTTTTGAATTCGATTAAAAAGTCTGTTAATATCCTGTGCGAATAGAAAAATTGCAAAAAATTGCATGTAATTTGTATATTTTTGTTGTTATTGACTATTGAAAGATTGTGGAAGTTCAGCTACTTCTGTCGCTGACTGTACTACCCACCGAACAAAGTCGCGCTGACAAGCGACCTGGGCGCTTACTGTCTCACTTCTCACATCTATCGGGATACCTTTTAAAGGACAGCGATTATGATCGAGATCCTAATTTTCCAATGGAACTGTCTAAGTTGTTTAATCGCAATCGCTATCAGAACGAATTACTTACAATAGTAGAAGAGAAAAGCTCTTTATTGTATAACAATTTAAAGAAATAGACAAAATACAGTCCTTAACTGTACTTATGTTTACTATGTAGTTCAAATGATGCGTTTTACTGCCAGGTTATAAGAACCGGTAATTTCTTATAAGCAATTTAAGAATTTTAAATGAGCACAATTTTCTTTTAAATTCTTTAAATAGTTGTCGCGATCGCTGAGTCACAATCGCTAGTTTGTCGATGAAGTTTGTAAAAATATTCATCAGATGTCAAATTGAAAGGTCTCGATAGATGTGATAGAAAGCCCCTGTTCGGGTCGATGTTCGGTGAACCATCAAGGAAGGTCATCTAAGCAGTTGCTCAACTACCGTCTTTCTATAGATCTATGTGCTCCATCTTCGGCCATCGTGGCTTAACATCACGCGAGATAGTAGCCAAACAACGATAAAAAACGTTGCGCTCTTTGCCTCATCCCGCTTTGGTTGACCCTGGTTGAGATGCGAACGTTATGATCATCATCATCTACAGCTTGTTTGAGTCCACTGCTAGACACAGACCTCTCCCAATGCACGCCACTGAGCCCGATCTTCGGCTCTTCGCATGTAGTTGCTGCCAGCTACTTTACGCAGGTCGTCGCTCCATCTGGCCGAAGGACGTCCTACACTACGCTTACCTAAACGTGGTCTCCACTCTAGAACTCGTTTACCCCATCGGTTATCGGTTCTTCGACATATGTGACCGGCCCATTGCCACTTCAGCTTACTTATTCGTTGAGCTATATCGATTGCTTTGGTTCTCTGTCGGATTACCTCATTACGGATTCGATCCTTCAGAGAAACCCCTTTGACCTTATGAACCGTCCGTATGAACGTTATGATGCTCCGTCGTAATTCAAGTATTGAAATCTGATACATTTTAGAAGCCGGTCTTCGATATTGATGATAGTTCTACATTCGGTTGTCCAAAAACAATATCTTGTTCTGACTGTTCGAAAGAGTTAATTTTTCATCATTCATCATCATGTAATTCATAGAAATCCTTGCGTTATAAATACTTGGATTTGGTCCTTCCACGTTGCGTCATTGCGGTCGACACTGGGGTGCGTTAGACCGGGATGGTTAGCGCGTAATGTTCGCAAGCGAATGTTGCGCATTTGGAGCATTCGTGCGGATCAAATGCCTGATTTGGTTGTTCCCGCTCAATATTCACCCGCTTGAAGGTCATTAATTGACGAGAACTGGAAATTTTCGGATTTTTCGTATAGAATTGCATATTTTCTAGCTCTACATAGTTAAAACAAAGTCGCTTCCCGCCGTCTGTACGCTTAGATCTTTTATACTACGCAACAGATTTTAATGCGGTTTTAATCAATAGACAGAGTGATTCAAGAGGAAGGTTTATATGTATAACATGCATATAAACATTCCTCTTCTTCCGTGCGAAGCCGGGGCGGTCGCTAGTGTTCTTCAGTAAACTTGTATGGAAGTTGGGCCCTTCTATGGACAGTTTATTTTATGAATTGTCTGAACAACAAGACCAAAATATTAAAGATATCTTTAAAAAAGTGATGTACCTAGTACTTAAAATATTGATGTGAAAGCGTGTTTTGTATATAACGTATTCAACTTTGTCGCGATTTAATATATTTATATTTGTGTACTCTATACAGCATCTATGTATGTATATTGGCAGCTTATTTAAAATATAAAAACTGTTCGGAAGATTCTCAGTAATTAACTTATTTGCAATATGATATGTGTTGTATATAATCCAGTGGTGTAAAAGCCCACAAAATATTATTTTAATTTGGATATTTTTTAACCATTCACCAAAAATACTGATTGTGCACCTAATTTAGTCTGTTTTAGCGCTCATACGTATAGGTGGCCCACCCCAACGGAATAAGGGCTAGCCCTCGGTAGGTTTTGGCCCACCCCAACGCCGCGAACATGTATTGTTTATAAAATAGGTGCTCATTAAGAAATATAAACATATTTTGGTACACATCAGAATATTTGGTGCACATTCAGTATATTTGGCGAAAAAACGGGAATAAATTGAGGTACAGTTAAACACGATCCCTTTAATTTTACGAATTGTTTAAGTGGTTAGACTTTACAATTTTCTAATGATAAAATTGTTTCAATTGTATTGTAAATATGCCATAATATAATCATCAGGATAAATAGTTGCCACGGCTTTTGGAATTAACTGAAATTAAGTTGATTCTATAATAATGGCCCCTATAATATAAACCTTTAAGTTCCGGCTTGTAGAGCATTCAAATAATTTATTTCGCTTTAGTTATGGTACAAAAATGTCTTAAATTAAAATAACAAGTTCAACATATCTAAGCTATTAGCATGCTAATATTAGGTATGTTTATAAAATTACATAATTAAATAGGTAAATTTTGCAAGTTCAATATTGGCCTAGTACAACGTTTTTGACTCCACTAGCTCCACACCATTCGGCTGCTTTATAGATATGAATAATGCTATATAGAATAATGCTATTAAAAGCATTGTAATGCTATATAGGATTTTTCGTTTCTAGTAAATACATATCTGGTTTATTTTTTACAGCTGCCACAAGTTTTGCTGATTTTTCCCAAAAATTAGTTGTTGACAAAATGTATTCATGTAAGCCTAAAATAAAGATTTTGTGCGGACAAATACTCACATACTTTATATATTTGTGCTGCTTCTCTAGAAACATGCGACATGTTCTCGTCGACTCTCAAAATATACAATTAATCGTGAGATTGATTATAGGTTTATCAGCGAGGCTACAATTTTTATTTCTGTCACAATGATAAAAATTCGACGGCTTTAGTCCCTAGATAAAATTTTGTACAGTTGCATATTTATAAGACGGTTTGTATTGTTTACATAGATAAAGAAAGTTTTATTAAGCACTTCATTAGTTAAACATTGTAATAAAAGTTGAATGATTAAAATGAGTGTATAGGTAGTTAGGCTGTGAATTCAAAATTTAAAGATTCTGGCTATGTTGAAATTAAATTAGCTTATGTAATTAGTATCTCAGTTAATCGATTATTGTATGCCTGTGATATGCTGATTTGAAGGATATTTCATTATTTTAAATTAATTAATTGTTTGTGTGTTGTTTTTTTGTCTCTTGTTTACTAACAAGAGTTTTGATGGTTTAAGTTGTATGTATGTACATTTCCGAGTTGTAACTGAATATTACTTGTTTATTTTTGTCATTTAATTCTTATTTAAATATATTGTAGCATGTGTCTTAACTCTTAACTAATATCTTCGTATCTCCGTCTGTCAATATTGCAGGAAACCTTTCTTCAACTAAGCACGACGACTTGGCTTATTCACGGATTTTTTGAGATTTGTGAGGGCTAAGTCAGACTTATATTTTCTAGACAGGAACGGGACAAGAGAAGTCCCCGTCATTGCTTATTATTGCAAGTTATTGTCGCTATTTGAAAACCTCGGGTTTTTGTTTTATGGTGAATATGAATTAAATTAGGCCAATAAAAACAAGACCTAAAAAGTCTATTCTACTTTTTCTAGTAATTAGCAATATAAGGCTTGCGCCAGGTGTCTAGGAATTTGACCTGATCCTGCAATTTCGACAGAATATACATTTTAGTTAAGTTTGCAGCTGATGAAGTAAATGTAAATACTTAATTCATTATTAATATTGCCATACAATCTCTTCGTAAGGTTTTTTTTGCCTACTATAAAATAGGCTTTTTTTCAGTTTTAAAGGTTAGAAGTGCTGAAAGTACAGTTCTACAAGCACTGGGCAAGGCATATTTAAATGCACATCACTTATGTTTTTGATCCTCGTCCCTAACCTAATCATTCTAATTCTAAAGCAGTTAATTCTTTATTATTATTATGTCGTCGTAGATGTCTTGGACGGGTCGGTCGTAGATTTATTGTAATTTATCATCTGTATCATCATAGTCATTCAGTCTCCGGCTGTGGAGCAAAATGTAAGGTTACTATGAATGTGTAAATAAATGATGATTTTAATATTAATATTTTTTTCTTTATCGTATGAAACAAAATATATATATGATAAGCATTTTGTGCAATTTCGTCACAAATGAATTGTAAGCTCTCATTATTTGACCCCAATATATACCCAATTAATTAAATATGCAAGTAAGTATTATTCATAATTCGTTTTCGAAAAACGCATAAACGCTTTGCATTCTAGGTTTGTTTTCAAATTCTAGCTTTGAAGTTTTGCTTTCCCGCTTTTCATAGTAATCTAACAAAGCGCCAACTACCGGGTTTACTCGATACTAAATTAAGTGACGCGCTCGCTTGTTTCGACTTTTCATAAATATTCAGGCCTAATTTTGTCATTTTAGCATTAGTAGAATAATTTTGGCATCTTTTAACACCGATTTAAAAGTAGCTTTGTTTAGAAATGCTAGTAATTTAGTAAATAAAGATAAACTTTTTTATCCACATGCTAGGCATAGTTTGTCAATGGCGGACGGTTTCGACCAATCAGAGCGGCCGCTTGTAGAAGCGCGCGCCATCTTCGTTTTCAAACGAGTTGGTCTCGCGGCTTGTTCACCGGCTCAGTCAGTCGCGCGTCGGAATTTGCCAGCCGTACAACTCAGTAATTTCTAGTAATTAACGCCAAAATCAGAACAATCATGAGCACCAATGAAAATAACAGTGAAGTGGCAGTCGACAAGGTCGGCGAGGAGAAGGCTGCCGCGAAAAGTGAATTAAAAGCGGCCAAAAGGGCAGCAGAGGTGAGTCCACATGTCAAATTAAATGTGTTCATATAATCGCTCGCCATTTTATTGGAACGCTATACCTAATAAAACGTATCTCACAAATATACCTACATTAGTGTCTCTAAATCCACGTGGTTTATATTTCTAAGGCTATGGGCACGCCAGCGACACCGACTCTAACCGGCATATTTTCGGACGTCATATCTATCTAGTAAGGCGTTTTAGTGTGAATGAGGCAATCGATGAGCTAATACCACGTTGGACTACTGTGTTAAAACTATGAGAGCCAAACGTCCGGCGTGTTAAACGGATAGACTTGTAGTTTTTTAGCTTTGTTTACTCGTTTTCGATACGGAGGCATGACCTTGGTAGAAAAAAAACATGGCGCGAGAACGTATGTCGTCCTCATTGACATGATTGAATAAAAAAGCAACGAAATTAGGTATAACGCGTTCAGAAGTGTGTTGATATTGATTTTATTACGTATCATAGCTATTTTCGACTTTCTCAGGGCACGGTCACTGTAGCGTGACGATAGTCGGAAACATGGCCGGCGCGAATGTCAGTGTTTAAGTCTGATGATATGTCACTAAAAGAGTAATAGCGCGCCAATAATACAGTCTGCTTAACTTTATTTATACTTCTTATAACGACCTATATATTTATCCAATATTTATGTTCTTTCACGAGTTGGTCGCGCCAAAACCATTTGCACAATTGTTATTTCGGCGCTTACCGCTTACCTAGTCAATGACCCGGCACTATTTGCATGCATGTAGGTAGTGTAGGTGTGCTTTGTATATATTAAAAGTTATAACACTTCCTTTATTCTATAAGCATTTGGTTCATAGCAATAACGTTCTTACGTTTCACAATTTGGAGTAAAATTGAGCGGGAATTTTATTTATTTAAAAATTATATGTCAATGCAATTTCCTGTCCTTTTCTCTCCACGTTACATGCACAAGAAAGCATGGCGGTTACGGTTACTAATAAGAATATAAAGTTACAGAGGTCATTGTAACTCGCTAGTTTAGAAACGTAGACGCTTATGATAATGAACCCCTAATGTACCTAGTTCCGTTTCCATATTCCAAAGTCGTTTTTAGTTATTTCTTGACTACGCCACCGCTGTGCGGTCGCTTGGGTAGGTATGCGCGGTGACCGCGTTCCTATTAACTTTGCCACGGCAAAAAGGGCCGTATGACGCCGGCCTCGCGAGAGTCACCACTCTTTCCCCCACACAACTAATGATCCACGCTTCTTTATCGTTTCGAATCTTTGTCACCTGCTCCATTATTATCTTGCGCGTTAGTTGCAACGATTTCCCGCAGAATCATCAGCGTGACGTTCTCAGTTTCTCACGATGCAACCTACGAATTGAAATGAATTGGCTAATAGCCAGTTATTGTTTGATCTTGAACAGTTTGAGACGCTAATTAATGTCATCTGTATGTAAACAAAGAGGTGAATGTCGGTACGATTAAGGATGTATTGTATTTTAGGATAAAACAACGGAGGCGAAAAAGGCGCGAAAGGAAGAGAACGGTGGCGGCGGCGAGGATGAGCCACACAGTGAAGATGAAGACTCCCTGGACGGTGACGACGATGATGACGAGGAAGTTGAGGGGGAAGAAGACGAGGAAGTGTTAGGGGAGGGCGAGGACGACGATCTCGAAGGTGAGGGTCAGTATCTGTTTACAATAACAAACAACACATCAGTCCACTAACACAACATTTATGATATACCATTTCAAACAAATATAAACAAATAGTAGAAATCATTGGCAAACTTTTACCTAATTATTTTTTGCTAAAATCTATAGAAATAATTGTCTATTTATTACATTTTGCTGCAGCTCTTAATCTTAATGATTAGATTTGTTTTTGTTTCAATAAGAAGTTATGATATCTTAGTTTTGGATACTGCTTGTGCTTAATAACTACCGTCTAGTTCTCACGGATATAATGCGCCGTTCGAGGAAATGCTAAAAACTATAATTGTCTTGTTGCAGATGAAGAAGTAGAAGAAGAATTACTCGGAGAAGAAGAAGAGGAGGACGCGTAATACGCCTTGTGCCTCTTTATGGACAATGTCACAGTGATGTGTTAGTGCATGTGACGGCCGGAGCCCCGGACTGGCGCGGCCCCGCTTCGCCCCAACTGCCGACAATAGCGACAGCCCCAAAGCACTGATACCCCAACAGTTGGGAACACGCGGGGTCGACATCGCTCCCACCTAAAACGGGTGCAGTTCTATTTAAATGACAAATTTAATGATTAAGTCGATTTCAATGCAGATTATTATCAATTTTTTACAATATTTTTTAAGTTCGGTACCGAAGCTGTATCTTTTAATTTCGTGGCTTGCCGCGGCGAGAATGTAATTAATAAGACTTAATAGAATGCTGTTGAATTTTGTCATGAAATGTACAAATGTGTTTTTCGAAGTAAACTTTATTCTAAGTGAAAAATAACTCTGTATTCTAGGTTTACCTGTGAGCCCGTTAAATGGTAAAGTTGTGATATTTTTCTACTCGATAGGAACTTGACCCGTTTAAAATTAGAAATAGGCCAGAGTTGGCGCGCTAATAGTAAATAAGCGAAGTCACAAAGCTCAATTCTTCATTTTACTGTTGTTGATGAGAGTTTGTGTGTACATACTTAGAATAAGTGAAGCCTGTGATTTTTGTAATCAGTAATGTAACCTGTGTGGTTGTTGCATTCAGGTTGTTTGTTTTGTTTTATGGATTTCATCCTCTGGCTCGTGTTCTAGACTAAATTTCCTCATCCGATCGAGATAGTGCGAAAAGATTAGAATGTAGAGCAATAATTAGGGGTAGTGGACTGAATTTGGCGAGATAAGGAGAGGTCATCCAGGCGATTCCGAGTCAGGTGAGGAAACGGTCACCTCTGTTACCAACTCGCAATTCAAACGACAGTGTACTAGAAAAACATCACAATTTTGCCATTATCTCGTGCACATCGCGCACCGACCGCCGCCGCCGCCGCCCGTTCTTCGAGCGACTGATAAAGAGAGCGCGACGGTCGACGCGCCGCGATAGCTAACGTAAATTCAAAAACCGGCCTGTAATTTTTGTCCATACTGTTAATTAGGATAGAACCTCCAGTTCGGTTATTCCAGTGTTTGACGTGGATTAAGAGATTCCTAGATTAGACCGTTTTAGTATGTAGGATGTACGTTATTTTTTATGAAAATACGCTAAGGGAGCCCGGGGGTAACGGAGGACCGGGACGGCCCAGGGGAGACGCAGGCGGTGGGGAGCGGCGAGGCGCGCGTCAGGCGACCCCCCATCCCGCGCTCGGCGTGGCCTCGTTCGATTTGCCGCGCGCCGGCCTAGCGTGGGTCCCCTCGCCCCTCGCCGGCGTCTGTCGGGCCGCCTCGCACTACGTCATGGTAACGCGTTCCGTACCGTGGAAAATCACTCGTTGCGCGATATACATTGCCGCTCGAATACATGTTGCCAACTATTGAACGGCGATGTACGTGCCAAGCGGTTTATGGTGGCCACTCACCGAGATGCCGATTATGCACGATATTTTGATACATCTTGTTGAATTAATTTTCACTCGTTTTATCTTCGCGAGTCGTGGGGCGTCAGAATAGCGAGGCGAAGTGTATTCAATTTTTATCAGATAGGTATTTGTTGGATTGTAACTTTTTTAGGTTAACGAATTACTTAGCTACTTAATTTATCAAGGCGTGTGTGAACGGTGTGTACGATACGATGTAAGGCTTCTGTGAATGTAGTAGGCGTGAGTGTTCGTAGCGGTGAAAACCACGTGAACAGGCAGGGACCGGATTTTATTCTGTGCGTGCGTGCAGTGTGCACATGGTTTACACTATCCGCGGTCTCGCTCGCCGGTTGTTTCTAGTAGCGTCTATAGATAAACGCTTCGATCCGTCTAAAATATGGATTTGATGAAACGACTGAGAATCTTTTCCCTTCGAGTTAGCAATTAATTAAAACAATGAAAGAACAATTAATTAAACGAGGAGGTTAGCGAGTACATACCTAATGATGTTACTCGACTTTTAACCGCTTGGGATCTAGGCTGCAGTTCAGTTACTGTCGTTGCGAATTCGATCTCGGGATGCCGACCGGTTAACGGTACCGTTCATTCTCGGAAGCTTCGATGAGCGTTTACCTGTGTGTATGTTCTTCGCTTAACTGGCGCCCCGATCCGTGGATAGGCTGCGAGACAAAGCATTTAGCTAATTGTTCCATTGGCTTTTCAAATACCAAAGGGAGCACCTATTTTGTTAAGAAAATGTCATTGAAAGTAATAAAATTAATTTTTGAATAAATCTTATCGTCCCGCCTTTTCATTTATTTGAGGTATAAGAATAAGCTGTCGCATTATGTGTACGATGTAGGTACTACTTCTGTGAATAACTTAGTTCGATTTTATTTATTTGTGATGTTGAACACTATTGATTTTCTACAATGGACGAAATGTAAATACAACCGATTTAAGTAAAAAGTTATTTTGTTTTCAAGTTTTTATTTTCCCTGTGAGTTAAGCGTTCCACTAGAATGAATGATATACCTACTTAGGTAGGTACACTATCAAATATGTAAACATTTATCAACTAAAAGACTAGCGTCTACTCATTCTATTATTATTTATTTTATCAAAGAGCGGTCACCCCTATTTACGTACAAAGCATTGCAAATATAAGGGCTGAGCCACACTGAGCAAAACGATAAATTGCAACACATTGTATGCGCACATATAGCTCACTGAAAGGTGGGCGTCTTGTGTCGCGTCGGTCGTCGCTTCGTATCTTTATATTATTATCTTACCGTTATGACGCTATTATTAATTTGAGGTTAACGGAAAAGTGCTCAAAATGTGGCTGTCCTCTTACATAGGTACAAGTTTCTTTAGTTAGTTTCCTGTGACCCCTAAAATGCGTTCTTCAAGACCCGTACAATAGCCCGATGAACAATAATTATTTAAGGTTAATTTGATTGTGCAAGTTGCGCTGTAGGTAATACTTTAATTTCCACTGCACGCCTTGAAAAAGAGGCATCATGGCCAAATATAGAGGACCAACCGATATATCGATATATTATCGACAGACTTTGTGCTAAGTGAAAAGTTGTCGTGTTACGTGTCCTGTCCACGAGAAGTCAGTGCCTCTTTCGCGGTCATGACACATCGACACGCATCGTCGCATCTAGTATTAGAATTGCACTCATACACATTACACGTAATCTCGTGCTACATTATGTAAGTCTTCAAGGTACATATTTGCGCAGTGTGAATGGCGCTTTATAATGTATATCATGTAACAAGCGACATCTAGTTCATAGAAAGAAAATGAAATCCCTGTTGTTTAAAATACTTTTAGATGGCGCTAGCAACAAGTCATATGAGTCACTTGCATTGCATTGACATGGGCATAGCATAACATTTTAGGCCGTCGCGCCGTGCGAAGGAAAAAATAGCTTAAAAAATATTATTGATACTTATTCGTCTTATATTATGTTCATCATATCATTATTTACAAGTCACACGCAGATATCAAATGATTTGGTAACGAAGGTAACGATGAATGAAACAGAAACTACTCTACGCTGGATGTCGATTACACAAGATAGTTTGTATACATACGTATAGATGGCGCTATACGCTTAAAGTTGGTGCGTATTTTGAATGATACATACAATTTATTTTCCGTCAGTGTCTGCCTATGAACCTTGGGAATCCAACAGTTGCAATAAATTCCAAATCAGTTCTATAATACGGTTCATTATTAATCACAGATTACTTTAACACATGTTGAAATAATTATTGTTTTGAATTACTTGAAAACTATTTAAAAATAGGTATAGGTAGAAACTAGTAGTAATGATAGATAGGCGCAGAAATATAATGCCATAGCATTACAATATTCCATGTAACTAGGTTGGTACCTATATCGCATTGAACTGAACGGCACAGCATGCAGAAGTTTCACTATCTTGCTATACATTAGTGGAATGCAACGCGTAATGTTTCTATTTCGATAAGGTATCACAAACAAATAGATAGGTAAATAGCTCAACTACAGAAACAAATGAAATCACCTCGCACTGTATCCGCTATAATACGAAACACCTTCTGATAAACTTTCACTAATTTCACCAAGAAAAGGCCCATATTAGGTTCTTGTTAACGTTACACTGAATCTATAATTTCAATTTCATAGTACTGATTGAAATATAACTAAACAAAACCTTACTTCGAAAAAAGAAATAAGAATTCGGAAAAAGAAACCAAACTAAAATAACGGAAACATTGAGGAATGACACTATAGAGTCCTCGACAGCGTAACACTTTTGGAAAGCAATAGTTTTTTGACAGTAATTTTGGAGTGTTTACCATACCTATGAAAAATTCTCCCATTCGCTTGAATGAAAATATAACGTGTTCTGCGTTGCATTGCAGCCACTATAACTTCAGAAGTTCGTGGTTGGTCTGTAAAAGGTAGGACATCTGTACTATTCTGTACCCCAGAGTGAAGAATAGGGAAATAGGGAATATGCATATGTTGTCGAAAAATCTAGAAATTACTTTTTATGATAGACTCCTGTAAACAGATCAAAAGGTGAAGGTCTCCTTTAGGTGGCCGAGTAATGAATACATTCTAGCGTGGCCACAGAATAATACTATAGATTTCCTACCTTTTACAGACCAACTACCTACGACTTTCTGAAGCTATAGTGGCGGCGATACAACTCAGAGCTCGAATGACATTGCGGTAACTACATTTCCTTACGGTATGCTTCTTATGCAATCATTAATATTTTGTTGTTAACCAGGTTTTATCTAGGATTAAACCAGTCAGGTAAATAAAATAATCAAATAAAATATATGACACATTTATACAATATACATACATTAATTATTTCCATACAGGTAAAATTTACAATAGAAGAACTAGTATTTTGACATAATTAACATGACTGCAGCACAACTGATACTTAGGATATAGGTAGATAGATAAACACAATGTTAAAAAAAACACTTGAAGTATTCTAAATAGCATAGTGTCTCAGTTAAATGTCATACTGTCGGAGTAGATCACAGACGTACTTATGAAAGTCAATGATTACATTGACCATACCACCGTATTGGATAGCACTAACTATACATAACTGTCAATTCACTACACTAACCCGAAACGGTTTGTCCTTTTGTGTCCTGAACAGCCTTGACGTTCACATGATGATGAAGTCTACGTTCATGAACTCGTTCTCACTATGTGGCGTTAATTAGGATTAGAAATCCGAGATTCGTTGCTTACATTTTTATTGTAGGATTGTGATCCATCAATGGAATTGGATGATTGGCCATAGTAATCGACAGCAAGGACCTGTAAGATAAATTTATTACACAAAATCAGAACTTATTTACAACATATGTTCTTACATAAGAGGCGAATGCCTTTACTATTAAAACAATTCTACTCTCTTCTTACTAAACTTTAACTTTTTAATTTCAAATTAAATAAAAACTATAATCATTAACTACTTTTATTACCTATATCTTAATTAAATGGTTTAAGAATGCACAATTTTAATACATTTAACATTTTACACAAATATGCAATTTGTTACCCGACGTAATGGGAACTGAAATGTTTATACGATGGCCACACTGACACACGAAACTGGTCAATGTTGTTTTAACAAAATAACACCGAAAACTGAATATATCAAGCCAAATGCAGGTTCTAATTGTCGAACCCGATGTATAGTTACATCCACATAAATTATAGTTACCGAAAAACATCAATAAACACAAGAAAAACACAAACGTTTGAAAACTTAATCTTTCAGTACAATTTTCACTTCACCATGAATGGAACACCCGAATATTTTTTCACATTTAATTCTAAATTGTTTCTAGTACACATTCACAAAGATTCACTTAAAAATAATAAAAAATACCACAACACAAATTAAAAAACCACAAGCCGACCCTGCCGGGCCACTATTTTGACTTAACATGTCATGGCCAATGTTAAGAAAATGGGTTACGCGATAGAGACAATATGATAATAGTTCTACCTCGTTCTTTATAAGAGCCTGTTGTATAGCGCTATCCTTTTTTAGGTCGGAAAACTTCGTAATTATCCCTCTATAGTGTAAGACCTCAATGAACGGAAAGAAAAAAAAATTCGAAAACTTTTCGTTTGACTTTGACAATTGACATTTAAAAACTTCTTAATCGTTTGACTTAGGCATCTCTTCATTGAGCCGGAAGTAGTAGATCCATTGAGGTCTTACACCCTCAATGAGTAGATCAGTCCAGAGATAAATACAAATTAGTATTTTTTTCTTTGTTTTTGATCAGCCAGACAGACATCACAAAACATTTATCTGTATTGTGCAGACATTCAGAATTTTAAAAAATCTTCCAACTATTTTCTTTTGCGCAGGTATAATTGTGTAGGTGCTTTAGACAAAACTCGTACAAAATATTAGGTAGGTACCTAACTATAATAAACCCACCACAGTCATCGAACCAATCCAACCCGTAACCACGGAAATACCTAAGAAAAAGTAAGGTACGGTCAACGACAAGTTGCTGTACATTTGTGAATCTTTGGTCAACTACAACATCAATATTTGTATTATATCTCTGAGTGTTGCAGTTAAAAAGTCTGTTCATATCCTGTGCGAATAGGTACATTGCAAAAAATTGCATGTGATTTGTATATGTATTTTTAAAGATTGTAAAAGTTCAGCTACTTATTTCGCTGACTGTACATATTGTGTTTCAGTATACCTACTCACAGGAGTCACAGAAACTACTAAGTGGTAGGTCTCTTGTATACGAGAGGTATACGTCTGGATTGGTACTACCATCGCAGTGCTAGTTATTCTGCCACCACGCAGTTGCACAAGTACTTATGTTCTCAATCAACCTCTTCCAAGTGGTCTAAAATTATTTGACATTGAAAAATAATACAGGAATCTCAATTAATTAATGTACTTACCTATTCTGTGTTAGGGTGAAGATGTCAAGACAGCACTTTTGTAAAGCTATGATCTTAATCGGCCTTTTACTATTGATTTATCTCTCTTCTTATATTAATAATGCAAGTCTTTACTTGCTGAACAGAAACAGCTCGTGCAGAGAGCATGCACAAAACATATTTTGTAGTGCATGACTGTACCACGGTAATGTTATCTATAAACATTACCGTGACTGTACTTAGACTAATTCAAAATATTGTGTTTGGTCCAATCCAATGACGTTGGTCCTTAGCCCACCAATCTAACAGGGCACGACGCGACGCGCGACTCGCAGCGCGCTGATTGCTGCCGGCCGATGACGATTAACAGAACCACAACAATTTATTTAGTTTGTTTGAAACCGCACGACACGGCTTACGTGCGCAGGTATTCGTCCTCGGAATCGTCGTCCATATATCGCGCCGCGAGTATTGAACGTAGCGAAGTTTCCGAACGGATTTCGTATAATATTCTGGCGGCAAAATGTGACAGATTTAAAAAGTTAAGTTTTGGTTTATGCCGTTTGTGATGACTATTCTTCTAAATTAAAATTTGATTGTTATAGTTACAATATTTGATAGGTATTTACTCTGGATTAACTAGCTGTGTAGGTACGTATTTAAGTAAGAACCTAACTTATAAATCACATATTTATTAAATAATTTTGATAAATAATTTAATTATTAAAATGGAACTATAGAATAATGGGACGAATCAATCAATTAAAAATCATATTTTTTTCAAGAACAACTGTTTCGTCCTATTGGGATGAATGGGTCCTGAGACGCGACATATTGCTGAACGAGCAAGCAAAATGACAAGTGTAGATACAAATAAAATAATATAATAATAAGTATTGGCAGAGCATTAGTGGTAAAAATTAAATAAATATCTGAATTATAATAATAATGCTTACCTACTTATTCTTGTCAGCACAGAATAAAGAGTAGTGGTGTCAGGTAGGTTAACACCTCTATATCTTGAGACATAGAAGTGTCACCTCTATGTCTATGAGGTGATGGCTCCTCTCCTCGTCGCTGTCACTAGAATTGAATTTAGATAAAACTTACGCACCAATTTATTGCATGTACTTAAGTACCTACCTAAGTAAAAATATAGGTACTTACTCTGTTTTATTAATAGGTGCAACCCTGTGAGCTGTTTTGCATTGTGCCTATGTCGTTGTACAAAATTACTGTTTCGTTATATAGATACATACTACTACATACTAGTAAAGTAAGGCACTTCATTAATTCATTGGTAGGTACGTTAAATCGGTTTCACAAGCTTTTATTTAACTTGCAATTTGAATCCGAACCACTACCTCTTATCCTAGGGAGTGTTTTCCATACTTGTCAAAGTCCAATGAAATATTGTGGTGACAGCCAGTTAAACTGGACTGATGATGGAGACGGAAGGTAGGCAATGGAACTCATTGACGCATAATAGTAAGCTACTAGTGTTTGAGCTCGATTTAATCTGCCCGCGGTTCCGATTACGAATTTGATAAAAGCTTGTCTTGAAAAATATATTTTTCAAGAAATATATTGTTTTTTGTAGATTAGTTTAGTCTTTATCATTGGTACCTACAAAATTATCATTACAACTTGCGCTTATCAAAATAACGATTATTAACCGAATTATACGATATCATTATTTAATTATTTTTTTTTACAGTTAGATGACTTTATATTTCTGAAAAATCTGATAAAACTAGATAAATAATTGTTGAACAAAGAAAATGTAGATCGCTGACAACGTGAGTAGTGTAGTGAGATAACAGGACGGCTATTGAGTCACTTGTGTACCTATTTAGAAACAACAACAAACACAATGAGCCGTGTTTCAATAATAGTGTCTCTCTTTTGTTTCCTACTGGATTCGGATTAGTATCGTTTCGTGTCTGGATGTTGTATTGTGCGGCCGCACATGGACCTTGTCATCTCTGGAGCTTAGGCAGTGGGGCAAAAAATAAACTAGGGCCTCAACTAACCTTGTTAAAATACCTAGTTTGTTTAGTATTCGTCGCGTTCGAACTTTGATTTATTTATATTCGGAATGTGGGAGAAATTTTCTCTAGTTCAATTTATAGTTTGTAAGTCAGAGTCCGAGGGGCCCCCTGAGCTTGGAGGCCCCGGGTCACTGCCCCATCTAGCCCTCCGGTAGCTACGCCACTGAGCTTAGGTACCTTAGGTACTTAGCGTTATAATTCTATGGTAGGTACCTACTTAGTTTTCTGTGGTTGTATAGGTAGGTACATGTGTCGAAAGTTTGTTAGGATGGATGGATGGATGGATGTTTGTTACTCAATCTCGCAAAAACTACTGAACGGATTTTGATGAAATTTGGTATGTAGGACTTTAGGTTCCAGAAAAGGTTAGGGCTACTTTTTATCGCGGGATACCGCTGGGCGCAGCTCGTATCTTTATATAATTTATGCCAACTTATCATGGTCCTCGTAATTTCCAGGGATAAGGATCTACTCGTACTGCTCATACGAATACAACACTAGCTGGAGTTGCTCATCATCTCAACACGTGGTATCATCGTCATCAGTTCTCAGATTGTTATCTGATAAACTACATCATATCACCTTAGTTGGCAGAATACCCTGCTGCTTAGTTAGACCTACCAGTAGGTTGTTGTTGTTGTTTTTGTTGTGTTCAAACAGATATATGATTTTTTCGTTTTTGCAAGTCCCTGAAAATACAAACTTTGAATTTATTTTTCTGCTAAACTATTGACAATGGATACTCTTTCTCCGAACTAATGTTGTTCAGAACACTGCTCCCCATCGACCCGCAGGGTCAGATCGAAATGTCCGACCCAGAGGCAAAATAAAATACTGTGCTACTGTTCGTCGAATGAGCGCTCGACAACAAGGACTCTACCTTAGAAAAATGAACTACATAATACCACAGAATACTAAGGAACAGAAGCATCACTCCGCAAAGAAATTTAAACAAATAGCGACTCTTGCTATGACGCAATAAAATTCAAATCAGCTCGCGTAGCGCTGCAGACCTACCAGTCATATTAACCTACAGAGCGCCTCTCTTTCTATCGCATAGCTCTTATCTCTTCTGACGCGGCACGTGTAACGACGCGCGACCCGTTGTCGGTGTCCGGCTATGTACTTGTAGCTTACCTAACCTACAGTGCGGAGTGCGCTAGGCCTGATAATACATAATACTATTATTATTATTATTTCCACAGAAGATTATTACTATTAGTAGGATTATAAGTTCTATGTTCTTAGAACCGGCATGGGTACCTGGTAGTCCTTCAAGGAATAAGTAGCTCGAGTATAACATATGCAGGCTTAACCTATGTTTAAGTACATAGCTTTACACATTGTTTTGTTTCAAGAGAGCTATTTTGGAGTCATGTCTACAGTCAAAGGTGCTAAGTGCTTGTCTGTTGTCGAAGTAAGTATTAAGTAATCCTTACTTCTAGGTAAATTAGTTTCAATGTAGGCTAGCCACACTAACCGATTCTCGTTGAGGTTTTGTGTTTTTATTCTAAACATACTATACGGAAAAATAAAATCAAAGTATTAATCAGTATATTTGAACTTACTTGTGAAACGAAATCCCATCTTTTCGTCTCGGTTTCTGGGAGCAGTTTTTACAATGTTTGAACACGCAATACGGCATATTTTTGGAACTAAAATTCACGCGCCACGCAGTACTTACTCAGCCAGCGCTTCGTTGCGTACTGACTCGATGTAGTATCCGCTTTGTGTAGTAGTATCCGCTTCGTGCGCCTCAATCCCGTGTTCCGTGCGGAGTATCTGACTTTTTTTATAGGATCAGTGGGTATCAAAGTCAAGTTAATTTAAGTATGAAAGTTTTTGTGAGTTTGATTCATTATAGATTCTACGAGTAATTCGACAAACTACGTGAGTCCTAGCAGTTTTTAAATATTTACATGCTAATTTAAGTTACAATTTTTAACATATTTTAAATTTGATTTATATTATGTGTTTATGACGTTTAAACCGTTTGACGTTTAAACTTTGATTTTGATTTTAGTATTATTATTATTATGTCGCTCTTTCTCACGGGTTGTACACCCGGTCCTTTGGAAGGCTTGCGCGGGGACATGAGTCCAATACGTAGAGGCCTCTTAGAGCATTTAATTTAGATATGTAATGGGCAACACTTATCGGGGACTGTCTCTAAGTGCATCATTAGAAGATACAATCAAAGGCAGCCCCCGATAAGTGCGAGGACTATTATTGAAGATATGAAAATTACTTATGATTGGGCTATTGAGGTGAAGTTTTAATGGACGAGAGCCGGTCTATGATATGAGACCTCGGCACCTGCCAGTTCCGCCTCATAAGAAAATATTTTGACAGGTGGTGACTCGCCACCCACTAAACGGGCCCTCTATAAGGGCCGCCGTTCATTGGCGACGAGAGGGGCAACGTTGGTGTGGGTGGCTAAAGGGTGTCGAGAGGTGTGCTGCAGTTTCACTTAAACGCTACTCCCGGCGTTATGTCCTTTAACACTTCCACCCTTGGAGCTTAGTTCTTAGCTCTTGCATCTCCACCCCCGGACGGCCAGTTAAGGCAAGCCGGGGGTCAGGGGTCTTATTTAGCCCCAGGGAGAATCTCGGGGTAAGGCTCAGTGTCGCCACGCACCGACGACTCGCCACAAAGTCGCCCCTGGCCTTAAATATTATTATTATTATTATAATTTAGATTGACATTATTATATATATATTTCTAATATTGTAATTTTACTCATCGTCATTAGCCCATCACGTTCCCACTGTTGGAACACGGGCCTTCTCTCATAGAGAGAGTATGGGCCATAATCCACCACGCTGGCCCAGAGCGGCTTGGTGAATGTCACATGTCCTTGAATTTTGTGATAATTTCTTGGACATGCAGGTTTCCTTACGATGTTTTCCTTCACCGTTTTTAGAGCGAGTGTTAAATCCGCACATAACTTAAGAAAGTCAGTGGTGCGGGGCCAGCGGGATTCGAACTCCGGTGCGTCGGATCGAAACTCTCACGTTCTTCCACTGAGCCACACTCGCTCTTTTTGTAATTTTACTACTCTCTTAAAATTATTGCTTCTGATTTTAATATTGATTTAATTTTGACTTTTTATGAATTAGTTATTTTCCTTTCTGAAAAACGAGATGTCTTATATATATTCGGTTATTTTTTATGTTTGCAAGTTTATTTTTAAATTTTAATTTCTGATTATAAGGTATTTTGTAATATGGTCAAAAAATTCTGAGTCTGGTTAATTTAATATTATGTAGGTACTACTAGGTAGGTAGTAAGTATAGCTTGTTTACCGAGCAACTGGGTCAAAGTCGTAGTTGCTTAATTTCTGACAACTTGCAACTGTAGCAAGGCAAGGTATTATTAAACGAATGGCAATTTCGAGATTAAATCTTATGATCCATACGTGTTCTGTTGAAATGTGGTGGAAATAAATGCTTTGATATCATCATTGTCTCTTGACAATTTCGCTAAGCAGGTTGTCGGAACGTTGTTAAATATACACTTAATATTGTAAATGCTGAAGTAACTTTGTCTGTTGTCCTTTTCACGACGAGGCGGCTGAGCCGATATTGACGGAATTGAACAGAGACAGCCTGTAGCCCGGAGAAGGACATAGGATTTTAATCCCAATTTTACACGTTGTCCCCAAGGGATCGCGATCACCAAATTCCAATTTAACACGTGGCCCCGAGGGACCGCGATCACCAAATCCCAATTTAACACGTGGCCCCGAGGGATCGCGATCGCCAAATTCCAATTTAACACGTGGCCCCGAGGAATCGCGGTCACCAAATCCCAATTTAACACGTGGCCCCGAGGGATCGCGATCACCAAATCCAGATTTAAAACGTGTCCCCGAGGGTACGCGGACACCAAATCCCACGCGCACTAAGTCTACTCGTACGTCACTAAGCTAGATTTTTATAAAGACATTTATAAAAATCTAGCTTAGTGACCTGATACCTGATACCTGCCTAAGTATTGTATAACTACTTACTCGCGAGGATCGATAAGAGTAAATATTACTAAACCTAAGTATGTAAAAAACCATAATTACAGCTAAGTTAAAGGGTTCGATCGATGATAAAAGGAACCCTTCGAAAACAAGAGGGGTGGTTAAAAACACTGTGGGTATATGTTGATTATTCTGTGGTAGGTAGATGTAACAGTTGATTACAGTTGGTTTCAAAACGCGAGACCTACTTTTAAAGATAAATTATCAAATACGAACGCGTAGCGTTGTGTAGGAAGACACTAGGATCCCACAGAAAAAACTCTTGGTTGCCTGTCTTGTCTGTGCAGACTTTACCACAGCCACACAGCGTCGCTAACCAAGCCAGAGCCCTAATTCACTATGACATCTTGGCGATTCCTTGCTTCGAAATCACGTCGATTCCTTCATCAATAAACAACATCTGCGAAATTTGTATTCTCTATGACGCATCATATATATGAATATATGAATGCGTCAGTGATGTCGTTTATTAATGAAGGAATCGCCAAGTTGTCATAGTGAATTGGGGCCCAGCAAGGAAATCGCCTAACCCGAACACCGATCACAATCGCATTCAAAGATATCTCAAGATCGGTATTTGACTATGGGATTGCCTCACTTTTCTACTCAAAGTCCTCGTCCCAATTCCTATTCGACCCACGATCGCTAAAAATGATCGATATTACAGTTTGAAGGATGCTAACGCTTTCCAAATTTGAAATTGAAAGCGATCGAGATCGGTGTTCGAGTAAAACAATTCCCCTGCTGCCTATACTCTATGAAGCAACCTGCCAGCTGCAAATGCACCGCGCTGGCACAACGGCTGCGGTTCGCAATGCAATAACTCGAGTTATGAAAGTGCAGTAGACCCACAGACCAATGTTGTGAAACCGCTCATCTGTGATATAGGCATTTGTTTGCATTAAATAGGAATTTGTTTGCGAAGGTGTTGAAGATGGTAATTAATTAAGAAACCCTACATAATTATTTGCTGTATATGTACGGCTACATTGTTTTTTGTTGTCGGAGTGGGAGCCTGGTGACATGTTAACAGGTCTTTTAGACCTGCATCAGGCACCAGTCTTCCACAAAACAGGTTTTCAAATTTCTACTGTAAATTCTAGCCAGAAGTATACTGTAAACCTTTGTGGGAGAAATAAATGTTATGTTATGTATGTTGTATCGTGAAGCACGTCGGCTGGACAGAGTGGCGTGAACGAGAGGAGGCCCGTATCCACCCAGCAGTGGGTGGATACGGGCTGATTAGTAGTAGTAGTATGTATGTTGATTAAAGTCGAGAAACAAGAAAGTGACAGATTAAAAAAATAATCTGAATACCACGTTATTATGCGCCTTTTGAAGTAAGGTCGGCATTGCATGCTAATTAATGGATTTAGAATGCATTGTCATCGAGTTGTGAGCTATCCTGAAAGTTTAAGCTGGATAGCTAATCGGGAAGTGCTCAAATTTGAGTTGCAAGATTCCACCCGGAACGAAAGACAGACAGACAAAGAAACAAAAATGTGTTTTTTTAATTATTTTTTTGTTTGTTACCTCAGAACTCCGTCATTTATGAATCGATTTGGAAAATTCTTTTTGCGTTGGGTTCAGTATAGCTACGAAGTGGTCCCATATAAATTTCATCAATATGTGACCTTGGACTTCGAAGATACATTGAAGTCGGTATTTGTTTTTTTCTAAAAATTAATTATTTTGATAGCTAGACTGGTAAAGATACGTTTGAACCTTTTTATCTGATTATTCAGTCGATGAAGGAAGTGCTTGCTGTATCCTATGACATAGCATATAAAAATAGGAACGTACAATACAATACAATAACACTTTGGAGCGCTTTGGAGTGGTAGGCTCTGGCCGTGGTTGTAATACCACCCACCGAACAAAGCCATGCCGTCAAGCGACCTAGTCGTGTTTCGGGATGATGTTCGGTGAACCATCAGGGAGACGGGTCTGAGCAGCTGCTCAACTGCCGTCTCTCTCTAGATCTTAGGCCACATCATCGCTTCACATCAGGCGAGATAGTGGCCGTATACGCTTAATCTATGTGTAATACGGCTCTTATTGAAATTAATTTAAATAAAAAATACATGATCGCCCTGCAAATCGGATATACCGTGCACTAACAATGGAATGCAAATATCGACCTATTGTTTCTCTATCATAAAAGTATTTAACGACACTGACCCGTACAGTTTTTTTATTTATTTGTTTATTTCAAGTAACATGGACTCATAAAATTACAATTAATAAAATACTACATAGTCACGTTACAACATTACATTAACATTAAAATTACATCAAATTATTATTATTAAAGAAAAGAAAGAAACAATTTATTTTTAACAAGACTGCACACAACAATTAATAGTACAAACACAAGTGTAGGAGAACAAAATAAGACAAATTAAGAAGAGCAAGACAAACAATTACAGCATGTGTATGGAGACCGCTGCCGTGTACAGTGCAGTCAAAAAAGGTCTGTGCTCAGCATAATGTTGTGAAGAATCCACAACGCTGATTTTCAGCACAGGCCCTTGGTGACGCACGAACTTGTTGTATCAAACTACGGAAATAAATAATTGGACATACAGTTTTGATATAACGCTATAAAACATTCAATATATAATAGTATAAATAGTATATATACAATGCCTATCCAGTAATACAGTAATTAAAAATAATAACATTGGAAAATATCAAAATAAAATAAAAAATAAATAGAATTGTTATGCTAACACAGTACCACACAATAGATAAATAGTACACAGTAAAAAACAAGGAAATAGAAACAAAACCCGTAAGCAAACACATAAATTAGGTAAATTAGGTTATTGTTATTATGTCATTCAATACTCAATGTTCATTCAGTTATGCTAGGTTCTTATAGTTTAAGGTGAACCGCTTTCCTCCAAAAGAACATGAAATTACTTAGGTATGAAGAATTCTGACACAAATCACGATGTCGGAAGCAGCTCGCCAATGACATTGCTCCGGCCGTGTCGAAGCGCGACTTGAATTCATCATTTGTTGCAAGCCTCCGCACGCTATACACTATTTGTATTGACGATAAGCAGCACAATTACCTACTGCAATGCATATTCCAATCCATCAAACACTGAACGGGATAGACTATCTGCGGCGTCAACCGCTCCAGGCCAGAAACCATGCACCCGCTCTATCTCAGCCATGTGACATATATCGACGTTATAAGACACCCTCTGTGGTGTAGTAATTGGGCAGGTTGGCTCAAACTATATACACCATTGAGGTTGCGGGTTCGATTCCCGCGACGGGACAAATGTTTGTGCACAGAAAAAAAATAAGCGCAAGCATTTGTTTCGTGTCTGTGTGTTGTGGGGCCATGGTCCTCGTAGTTCCTGGTTCCCTCGATACAGGTAATCCTAGCTAGGGGCCGGGATCTATGTATGTGATCGTTGGGCGTAAAAAAACAATATATTTATACCTATACATCTATATGTATATATCGTAGTATGGGGAGGCCACTGCCCCACAGTTTAGATATTTCCTCGCTTCGGCACCCTAGAAGTCGCATAGGTGTAAGTATTTAATGTAATTGTTTTGGTCAAAATCCATCAAATTAAAAACGAATCTCTCATCATACTATATCGGGGTCTGGCATGGAAAAATTATAAGCGGAAGCGGAAAACGAGAAATAAATGATACAATGAGACAGGCGACGGGTGACGAGCGCAGTGCAGCGCTGCTCAGGATTTTGCAAAACAAAGTTCTGGATGGTGCTGCAATTGTTATGGGCTGACGTATTGCTTACCATCAGGCAAACGACCGGCTCGTCTCGTCATGCAGTTATATAAAAAAGAACAGAGCGATACGTATACCTAGAGAAGTTGGATGTACGTTTATACACTGCGACTTCAAAACACATCGAGTGTGCGGAGGTTCTTAGCTACCTAGTTAATGTCTACTGTGTGTATAGCGGAGCCTAGAAAAAACTTGGCAGTGCACAGCACACGTTAAGTACATTCATGGTTGCTATTTCCTCCATTCTGTTGAGGAACTAATTTGTTCTATATATCGTCGGCTAGCAAACAACACCGCTCAAGTCGAAATTAACCTATGGCTTTCAAATGCTATTGGATGCAGTTGTTTCCTTTATAGTAGCGGACTTAACTTGCGCGGTTTTGAATGCTAGCCGATATTCGTTCTTGTCAATATTTTCTAGTACTATTAAATTTTGTATATTTAAATAGACGGATTTTATATGAAGTAGTTTATCAAAAAGCCAAGGTCGTAGAGGCGCCTACAAAATCATACCCGTTGTTCATGTCGTTGAACTCTTTTGTTCGAAATATTGGACATAAGAATGTCTTTCAAATGTAATATGTGTAACTAGCTACGCCCTGCGGTTTTACCCACGGTTTCCCGGGATTTCAAGTAGCCTTTGTCCTTTTTCCGGACCTTTCCAGGACCAGAATTTTGAGGAAATTGATTTTTTATAGATTCCATCTCCGTATACAAAAATTAGAAATTTTAAATTCTACTAAAATTATAAATGCGAAAGTTGGTGACGATGGATGGATGGACGTTTGTTACTCAATCACGCAAAAGGACATAGGCTACTTTTTATCCCGGAAATCCGCGGGTGAAACTGCGGGGCGCAGCTAGTAATGCAATAATCTAACTTCCGCCCGGAAGTGTCAGAGTCACTTTATTATCCAAGAACCTATGAGTAGAAACAATTTAAATATTAGACCAACGCATTTCGGTCATTTAGTAAACTTTTATTCAAAATTATGCTAATTTGCATTTTGTTAACTAGCTTGAGTAGCTAGGTATACATAAGCAGTCATCAAATCAAACAAACGATTCCAACAATTCTCTCGCCAATGGACCTTGACGTAATGACAAATATATTGTATTAGCTTTTTCCCTCGACTTCGTTCGGATGACAGAGGAAGCCCGTAGTCGTAATTTTCAAGACCAATTTAGCAAGAACTCCCCAATATATATAAGGGCGCGTTCTACGAAGAGGTCAAGCTGTATCTGCGTAGTCACCCACCGACTTTGATGTAACATATCCTATAATCTAAGTTCTAAATTTATACTATACCAAACACTGAAAACCAAATTTAAATCCGTTAAGCGGTTTTTCAGTCTATAGGTAACAAACAAAGTTACAAATATACTTAGTAAAGAAAATAAAAGTTGCTTATTCAGGAAATTGCCTGTTAATAAGTTAGCAATTACAAAGATGCATGGAACATTTCGCTTCTGCCAAGTAGCCAACTGGCACATAAGAAAACAACATATTGTCAAAATCAAACATAAAATATTAACAAAAGTTCTAAAAAGTATGCCCCTCAGTTTCTTGCCGCATCTTCTGAGTAGTAGTTCTTTTTCCGATACGGTGGTAGTCATTGTAATAATTGACGTTCAAAGTGCGTCTGTAATGCGAAAAATTAATAAAGAACATTTGAACTTAATTATTATCGTACATAATTTTACTTGACGCTAACTAACTCTATAACGTACAGAATAAATATTGTATTCTGTTCTGTGCTAGGCCTTTTATAAGTTTTCACAATATGTAGGTAGTTATTTGTGATTCCCATACAGTGCTCTGATTAGATAAATAGATAGGGACCTATCTAGATAAACTTTTTCTAGGACGCGCCAAATAAAAAAGAAAAAAATATTTACAAAACGTTACATATTTAAAAGGTTATCGCTCTTCCAGGCAAGCATGGATCCATCCTTTTTTATTTTTATGGAACTTAGTGATGAGATGAGCAAGTGGTTGCAGTGCCGCCCAGAACTCCAGATACTATAAAAAGCACTGCGTAGCAATGCATTGCACTCATCACCCCGAGAAGTCAGATATTAAGTCTCATTCGCCCAGTAATTTCGATGGCCAGGATCCCTTCAAACCGGCACACAGTAATGCTTGTGCACTACTGCTTGGCGGCAGAATAACGCATATGAGATCCTGGATCGAAACATCCACTTTCCGTAGTAACCTTACCGGCATTTCAGAAAGTTCCTCCGGCCACTTTCCCCGGCACAGCCACACGACCTAACCATAAAACATCATGTTGCAGAATGGCATTGACCGCGCTAACGCTGGCGCTCGCGTGCCTGTGCGCTGCACACGCACTGCGTGTCGGCGTCGGCATCTCTGACGTCACCGGGCCCCCAGCTGAAGTCGGATTCGTGAGTAACCTTTGATTTTTTGCTTTAACCATTCAAAAACTAACTCAAGAATATAAATAAGTATTTACATAATTATTTATTTATTTATATAACAGATTTACTTAACTCTAAAAAAAAACCTTAAACTTCAAAATGGATATACTATACTATAAAAATGGAACTGAGCCAATTCTGTACATTAAAGATACTTTTAAAAATCCAACTGGGATCGACTATTTAGAGGGTACTGAACACTAATCCACGGTTTTTTAGGGTCCCGTACCCAAAGGGTAAACAGGACCCTATTACTTATACTCTGCTGTCCGTCTGCCTGTCTGTCCGTCTGTCACCAGGCTGTATCTAATGAACCGTGATAGTTAGACAGTTGAAATTTTCACAGATGATGTATTTGTGTTGCCGCTATAACAACAAATACTAAAAAACAGAATAAAATAAATATTTAAATGAGATAATACAACAGACATGATTTTTTGCCATTTTTATATATACTTTATTTTTTACATATATATTTTTATGGCACGGAACCCTTCGTGCGCGAGTCCGACTCGCACTTGGCCGGTTATTTTATTAAGAATTTGTCTGTTTTTATGTTTGTTATCTATACTTATGTATTATTTAAGAATGTTGATATTAGGATGTATTGTTTTGACAGTCATTCAAGTTAATATGCAGAGAGGTCGAGGTTTTGAGCACATCCGATGCATTACCTCAGGGAGCTCACATTTGCCTTGCTCCACTTTTATGAAATGCATCCTGTATACAGTATAATTTACCTACTGTACGTGATCAGATCGCTAAGGCCAGGGCACAAGTATTGTCCTTATAAAGAAACAAGTATACGTTTTATCAAACGAAAAAACCGACTTCAATATATCTTCGAAGTCCAAGGTCAAATATCGATGAAATTTATGTGACCACTTCGTAGCTATACTGAAACCAACGCAAAAAGAATTTTCAAAATCGGTTCATGAATGACGGAGTTCTAAGGTAACAAACATAAAAAAATAAAAAAAGAATACAATCGAATAGAGAACCTTCTTCTTTTTTGAAGTCGGTTCAAAGTCGCTCGTTGAGCGAATTTGAACTTATGGACCAGACCAGCCTCACCGTCAGTGTCCACGTTTCGGCTTCGTAGGTCATTACTGGAAGGATGCACTGGTCGAAGACTTTGGTCTTCAGGCATGTTAATTTTACTCGTATATTTTCCTAACTGTTCCTATAACTTATATAACTGTTCCTTCTCACTCGGTGCTCCAGCGCAAATAATGCAGCTCTTGCTGTCTTGCCCTCAGTGCCCCAATACCTGCACCTTACAAGACCTGTATGAAGCTACTCCTCCTGGGGTAGCAGTAGCCGAGCAGTGGGCTAGAACTATTTAAAAATTTAATATATGGACCATCAACACGAAGTAGAAGAAGACTTCTCACTCTCGGTCACTAATTACATACTTTCATCTAAGCCTATTGTATGCATGCATTCCATAACGGTTTCGCTGAAATCATTACGCCATCTAAGAATACTGAGAACAGATCACATCATCATTATGATATTGTAGGTCTATGTAAATATTTCAAGAGGACAGTAGCTGGCGCTGTCCGTTTGTTCACACCTATGCCTCACATGTTAGTAACACTATGCCATGGTCATCAATTTGCTGATTTATAATAAACAGTTGCTAGTCATGGGTGTGTAGGTAAGCCTATTCTATGGCAGTCATCATCATCAGCCCATTACGTTCCCACTGCCGGGACTCGGGCCTTCCCTCGTAGTGAGAGTGTTGTTATGCCAGTGTTGTTTGTGAATTAAAGGACCTAGCAACAGCAAGTTGTCGTTTTTCGTTAGTCTGACGTAAAAATCACTTTATAACTAAAAAAACCGACTTAAATCCTGATATTCCAAGTCCATGGTCAAATATCGATGAAATTTTTATGGGACCACATAGTTGTTGAACCCAATGCAAAAGTAATTTTCCGAATCAGTTAATAAATGACGGAGTTCTGAGCTAGCAAACATTAAAATAAAATACAATGGAATTATAAACCTTCTCCTTTTTTGAAGTCGATGAATAATAAGTAGGTAGGATAAAAAAAAATATTTTATGAAAGTTACAGTAACTTATACTCGTAGTAACCTAGGTGCTTTAGTCTACAAACAGAATAATTAATAGTATCTAGCTAAGTAAATAATACTAATAAAGTTATTTAGGTAAGGTAACAAAATTAAAGGTCAAGGATTCACATAAACGACAACCACTCATACCTTAATTGTTATTATTATTTATTTATTTATTTAATCAGTACGGATAAACTAGTTACGCAATACAATAAAATAAAATAAAATATTATTCATTAAATAAAATCATGGCATAGACGTATTTATTACAATACCCCTAGCAAATTGCTACAGGAATCGAACCTGCTGCCTCTGCCGCTATGCATCTTACCCGCATATTCTAATCTTAAACGTTCCTCGACTCCAATCTTCCTTACCCATAGAGATCTGTAGTTACCGCCAACACTCTATGCTTCAATTCGAGTGAAGAACTTTTGCGATGTTAAACAGTTTAGTTTAAAAAATGTCTGTTATATTAATTATCTAAAGTACCAGCACTTGTTGTTCAATTGTTCACCTTGACCTCGGCCAGAGACTGTCACGGTCAGACGCGGTCACTCGGACAATGAGCCCAAATGTGTTATGACTCGCGGGAGTCTGTCTAATACGAATATTTAGTTCCCCGAGTGGAATATTACGAGTATCAGCCACACAATAAAGCCTTTGTCATCCGCATCCCCCTGCCAGTTACCTAGATATATCTATTCTATAGTATCGTACTATTCTATAGTAGGCTATTTTTTTATTAATACGAAAATAATAGCCGTGGCGCCGACTGGCATTATCCACTTTTTACCTCCTGTGCAGTGTTGCCAGATAGCGAGATAGAAAATGCGGAGGCAGTGCATATAAGACGTGGGTATTCGACAAAAAAGCGGAATTTCGCCAACGCACAGTCGAGGTTAACCAATGAGTTAACTAGATTTTTTTATATGAAGATCGACACCTAATCCTTTGGCGCTAATAGGCCTTAGTGTGTTTAAAAATGTTATCATCAAAAATTAGTTTAATATGTAAAAGCTTTTATTTATTCAAAATACCATTCGATACATATCGATACAGTCATGCGATATTATCAATGATATGATACAAAGCAGAATATCGGGCATTCCTACACAGATTGATATTTTATTCACCCTCGTAGTATTTAACTAAGTATATAAAAACATATATAAAAATTGTTTCGAAAAAGTGTTTACCTAAAGTGGAAAGTGGATCAATCGGTAAAAAAGTGATGTAAAAAGCGGAAAAGCGGAGTATCTGGCATCACTGCTCCTGTGGCAGTCGGTTAACGAGGTCAGCCCCCCGAACCTTACTGTAACCACCTATAACTTGGTACTATCACAGAAGGTACTATTAAGTATTCTGTGCTATAACGAACACCGAATCGATTGGACTGGATATCGATCTAGTGTCATAGTGTCGTAGGTTACTTTTCGACCTATTCCGTCCCGAGAATTCGATACGGTTTTGGCTACAATATCGGTATCGATTAAGTACATGTTGCATTAACGGAAGTTGTTTTGTGTGCAATATTTTGCACCGTACGATATGAAACAGAATCGATCGACAAAGAATTATCGTAAGGTTCTAAATCAGATAGCATGGGGTGTCAAATTTCTTTCTAATTAACTACAAAAAGGAAGACCGAAGTCGTTCTATTCTATACGAAGTGTTGAATGTCGAATGAAATAAAAGGATGATCGGTAGCGAGCGTCACGACTGCGTAGGACAAGTCCCTATAGGGCCCGTCGGCGTCCGTTGACGGTCGATTGGCGAGCTAGCTGGCACATGTAGGTAGGGGTGCATGGGGTGCCTGCGTACCAGTAGGTATACCTAATAAAGAACAAAAAAGGACATACTAAAAAAAAACTTCAAAAAAGGAGGAGGTTCTCAATTTGACTGTATGTTTTTTTTGTATGTTTGTTACGCGATTACTCTGCCAATTATGAATTGATTTTGATGATTCTTTTTTGTTTGGTAGGCCATACTTCAGAGGTGGTCCCATATACATTTTATCGTAATTGATTCAGCATTTTTTTAAATAAATCTACATTAACAATATATCTTAGTCTTGAAGTCGGTTTTTATTTTCTTCTAATAATTAATTATTATTTGTTTATTTACAGAGGGTTTCTTAGCGCTTGTATAAAAAAAACATTTTTTTTTTTTATTATGATCAAAGTTTACGTAGGTTGTTTGCATTGACGTTGACCTCTTACATATTTACCTACTGCTTTTGTAATTACACGTAGTTCCAGAAAACGGGAAATGCGTCATGGACTTCCTGTTAAATGCCAATTATTATTACTGTTCTTAAGGCTAAATGCACCGCAGAAGTTTGCAGGGTAGCTTTAGGAAATATATAAGTAATATATTATATGCACAATGGTAGCTATCGTAATACTTAGTATTCTTTGCCTATACTGCCTATATTAAATACTATATATTATACCTTACGTCTATTAGAGGTAGGTAGTGTAGGTACCTAGTGTTGTTGTACTTAGGTTTTTATCTTAATATGCATGAGTCAATTGAACTAAAAATATATTTTTTATAGCAAGCTTAGTAAAAGCGTGCCATATTTTTTGTTCCTTACCTTACCTACTCGTATCTAAGTATATAAAAATTGTGTAGATTAAGATTGTAAGTATCTAAAAATGTAACTAAAATTCAATTAGGCATGCATAGTTTTAGAATGTGATATAGATCTGTAAATTGTAATGTCAATGTTAATTTACTAAATTCAATTTTTTATGTTAATAAATAAATATACAAGTCAAATAAATGGCACGCTGCATAAAATAATTACCTACTTACTGTTACTGTTGGCCTGTGTCGTCCCAGTTTTGGGCAAAGGCCTCCCCCCATGACTTCCAGGCTTATTGTACGCTATGTAGACCAATAGTCGCTGTCGGCGTCGAGTTCGTCCCGCCATCTCCTGCGCGGTCTGCCGCGACGCCGCCGCCCGCGCCGCCCGTCTTGCTGTATCGGGGCGCCGCGCCGCTTGGTGGTGATTTTGGTCCACAGCTCTTCTGGCATGCGACGCATGCGACTTGATGCGACAGACTACCTACTTGTATAATATAAAATTATCTTATTACGTAGCTAGGTACTTACGTAAGAAACATTTTAAACTAAATAATTAACAATTTAAATTAAAAACATTTTTTAAATTAATGTAGATGTAGGGATTTTATTTGTAACGTTAAACGGCACGATCTGAATAGTTACGTCAGTGATATTCATCTTTTATATTATTAACTCATAATATTTTTAAAACCGCTGCCAATGTGTTTACAACTTTTAAACACTTTGCAGCGTTTGTATCTAGTACAGTCTATGCACAAGGTCTCTAATAGAACAGAAACGATCCAGAGGCGTATGCAAAAGGCGATTTATTTGAGATCACAAAAATGAGTCATCAAATTACCAAAACAAACCGTTTGCGTGTTCTAATTTGCATGGTGGTGCCATCTAGTTTCAAAACGTGAAAACTACATCTGACGTAGCTCTAAACATTCTGCCCACCAAGGACTAGATAGTCCTTCATAATGCTGACTGCCCACCATGAGCAACAAAATGCTATTCAGTATAACAAGCTTTATGAAATCACCACAAAGTTAGGACAGCAAATCGGAATAAAACTTGAACATACTTAGATATAATCTAGTTCATGCAAATTACGAGTACCTAAGTAAACACATTGTGACTCGAAAACCATAAGTTAAAAAACTAAACAAATATTTCACAAATAACAAATGAGTAAGTACGAAAAGCTCGAATAGTTTAAACAGTTTAGTTATGCACTTACATATATGTAGACGATAACGTCAATTCCAACAAAAGTTCTCATTTTATAACATTAGTGGACTGTATGAAATAAGTTATTACTAGAAAATGAACATAAACAATACTCTCGTTAGAATTGTGAAACTAAAAATACAATTCAGACCAAACAAATATTCGTTTACGAGGAAAATATATAATACAAATTAACAAAAATCCCCATTTGCAGGTATAATGCACAGTTTTGAAGTTGGACGCTTAATTTGGGTATCCTTGTAGCGCAAGGTTACAACACGCGTAATATTATCTTTACCCGGATGGACGTCCACGACTCTACCGTATAACCATTTGGCGGGTGGAAGGTTATCTTCCCTAACCAACACAATATCTCCCACTCTGGGTTCCGGCGTTCTTCTGTTCCACTTGTACCGTTGAAAGAAGTTTACCAAATACTCCTGTGCCCACTTTTTCCAAAATTGTTGAACCATTTTTTGTGTAAACTGCCATCGACGAAGAATTCCCATTTGAGCATTCTCATAAGAAACATCTGGAGCAATCAACAATGGTTCTCCGACTAAGAAATGACCAGGGGTCAGGGGAACAGGATCATCGGAGTTCGGACTTGATTGCCACAAAGGACGAGAGTTGAGGCAAGCCTCGATCTGTGACAACACAGTGGCCATCTCCTCGTAGGTTAGAGTGGACTCGCCTATTACCCTCTTTAGATGATGCTTAGTGCTTTTGATCCCTGCTTCCCAAAGACCACCGAAATTAGGAGCATGAGGAGGGATAAAATGCCACTCCGTACCGTTGTTAGCCAACACCTTAGCGAGATCACTAATCATTAAAGTTCGTTCATGCTTAAAGAGGTTCTTGAGCTCTTTAGATGCTCCGATAAAATTGGAACCATTGTCGCTCCAAACCTGATTGCAGCGACCTCTTCTGGCAACGAATCGTTTGAAGGCCGCAAGAAACCCTTCAGTAGTCAGGTCAGAGACAGCTTCCAGATGTACAGCTCGACTACTCATACACACAAAGAGGCAGATGTACCCTTTGTGTGATTTCTGACCACGACCTTTAGAGATCCTCATATTTATTGGTCCAGCGTAGTCAACGCCAGAACATAGGAATGGCTTGCTTGGAGTTACTCGACAAGATGGCAATTGTCCCATCAGTTGGGATTTGGTAACGGCTGCATGACGAATGCACGGTAGACAACCGTGTATGTGGTTTCGAACCAAGTTTTTAACTCTTGGAATCCAAAACTTAGACCTGAGGAAGCTGATTGTCAACTGCTGACCTCCATGCATAGTTCGCTCATGAGCGTCTATAACTAAAAGTTTTGCCAAGTGGGATTTGTCGGGTATAATTATGGGATGTTTGCTGTCTTCTGGCAGATTCGAGTTGTCTATACGACCGCCAACTCTCAACAAACCATCCGCATCTAAAAACGGATTGAGTGTAACTAACTCATTTTTCTTATCTAAAGACCTCCTCACATTCGCGTAGAATTGAGTTTGGAAATGTCGAATGCCGCATTTGAGCGCATCTCTTAACTCCGCAGCTGTGAGATAAGGTAATGGCTTTGATTTTGTAGTTTGTGGAGTTTTTAATTGGAGTAATCTTCTGCAGAAGGCAATCACCCTGACCAGCTTACGCAATGAGGAAAATTTTGTCCAAGGCAAGTCATTTTCTTCATCATGCGTAGTTGTTGCGTGTGCTATTATTGCTTTCGCTTCTAATTCCGCTCGCGTGTATATGGAAATCGGTTTTTTGTATTCAATAGTAGCATCTTTTAACCAGGTAGGACCTTCTTTCCACAGACTGCTCTTCAACAGCTCGGATGCTGCAAGACCTCGTGACGCACAGTCAGCTGGATTGTCTTTAGACTGAACGTAAGACCATTGCGACGAACCAATTGTAGTAAGTATCTCTGCCGTGCGATTTGCAATAAAAGTCTTCCAGCGGCTTGGATGATCGCTCAACCAAGCTAAAACAATTGTAGAATCTGTCCACGCATGAAGATTCGACTGCTTGATGTCCAAAACTTCAGCTACTTCTTTGAGTAACTTGGCTACTAGCACTGCACCACATAGTTCAAGCCTGGGTATAGAAACTTGTTTTATTGGAGATACCCTTGTTTTAGCTGTCACTAAATTGCAATGTATCTTGCCATCAGAGCAAACAACGCGCATATAAACAGCAGCAGCGTAAGCTACATTGGATGCGTCACTAAACCCATGAAGCTCGACGCAGACATCGTCATTGTTTCGATTTAACCAGCGAGGAATGTGAAAATTAACCAGACTAGACAGTTCAGTACGATAACTGTTCCATTCTTGAAGAAGATGTTCTGGTAAGTTATCATCCCATTCTAAGCCAGCTATCCACAGCTTTTGTATAAATACCTTGGCTGTAATTATGCAAGGGGCCAACCATCCCAACGGGTCGTATAGACGAGATATTTCTGCGATAATTTTTCTTTTTGTTTCAGGTGTGGCAGCGATCTGCGGCGACAACTTCACCGAGTAATCAAAGTCATCAGTGCGACGGTTCCAGGTCAGACCCAAGATTTTCGTTACTTCATCTATTTTAATTTCCAAGTCTTTTCCAGAGTCCACCTTCAACTGTTCTAGTAGTTCTACTTTGTTACTTGACCATTTCTGTAGTATAAAGCCTCCCTTTTCTAACATTTCATTCATCTCATTAAAGAGTTTGATGGCTTCTTGTTCGGTTTGACAACCGGTCATCAGATCGTCCATGTAGAAATCCGTTTTTACCTTCCCCGCAGCTAATGGATATGAATGACCTTCGTCAACAGCTGTCTGCTGCAACGACTTGACTGCAAGGTAAGGAGCACAGGATGTCCCAAACGTTACGGTTAATAATCGATAATCTTGGATTTCAGTATTAATATCATCCCTCCAAACGATTCTTTGGAAATCTACATGTTTATCTGCCACTTGGATTTGGCGATACATCTTAACAATATCGGCTGTAAGACATATAGGATGAAGTCTCCAACGCATCACGATGTGACGCAGATCAGGTTGCAGAGCTGGTCCAACCATTAAGGTATCATTCAACGAGATACCATTTGTCCCCTTGCACGATGCATTGAATACCACTCTGGTTTTCGTTGTAAGTCTATCTGCTTTGACAACAGCATGATGAGGTAACCAAACTTTACCTACCTGTTCTTGGTTTAGTTCCTTTACTTTGGGAACCTTTTCCATGTGGCCTAGCTGTAAGTATTCATTTATTACTGCGGAATACTGCTTCTGTAAGTCGGGATTTTTACCCAATCGCTTTTCCAACGCAAACAAACTTTTCACGGCAATGTTACGACTATTCCCGTACTTACACAGGGGATCTTCAGACCGAAAAGGAAGTTCAACAACGTATCGACCGCGCTCATCTCTACTGACTGTCTTCACAAAGTGATTTTCACAAGCTTCTTCTTCTGGGGTAAGTATTTTCCTATGTAGATTTGGTTCTGTTTCTAACTCCCAAAATTGTTTCAGGGTGTCCACCTCATCTACTTGTACATGCAAACTCAGAAGTTTTTTGCCATGGTGGCCTTGGCTGCTGATTTGTCCTGACAACACCCATCCGAAATAAGTATCTTGAGCGATCATTGAACAAGACGGGTTCTTGATCAAACCTTCCTTTAAGATGCTGCAATATACTTCGGAGCCTAATAAGATGTCGATCCTATTTGGCGTATTGTATTGTGGATCAGCCAATGTTAGGTGATGAATCTCTGTCCAATTCTGCAAGGAGAATCCCTTCTCGGGCAAGACTGACGTGACTGCACTGAGTACATGTGCTTTCACTTGTATGGTAAAGTTAGGGTCGTGAAGCGACTGAATATTTACCATGACCATATGTTTAGAAGTCAAATTGCTTGTCCTTCCGCCTACACCTGATATATAGCTTTTAAAAGCTATTTTATGCAACCTCAGTAATTGAACCGCGGCTTCCGATATGAAGGAAGCCTGTGACCCTTGATCTAAAAGAGCCCGTAATACCTGAGGGTACCCATTTCTCGACTCAGCTTTGACAAGAGCTGTCGCTAGTAATGTCTTCGTGTGGACATTTCCTGAAGAGAAATGAGTCTGAATTTGATTAGTTTCGACCTCATGCGTGGTTGATGATTCCTCCGGATCATTGTCATCTGAATAAGAAGTTTCGGCTGCCAGACCAACCGCAACTACGTTTGTACTATTCGAGGGGTGTAGTAAAGTGTGATGCTTTCGTTGACATACGCGACATTTTGTTTGTGTACGGCATTGTTTGCTTCCATGATTAACACCTAAACAATTGAAACAAACATTCAGAGATTTGGCTAGATCTCGGCGTTTATCAACTGTTTCATTGCTAAACTGCTTGCAATGATACAGCTTGTGGGGTTCAGTACAGTGTGGGCAAACATCATTAGACACGGCGTGCATTACTTTAGTCGCGGGTGTGTTGTTTTGGGGAAATTTAGGTTTAAATTTAGAAGGCTCGACAAATTCCAAAGCACGGAATCGAGCTTCCAAAAAGTCCCTAAATTGTTGGAAAGACGGCAACTCCTCACACGAATTACTAACCTGCAGTTCCCACTGCTTGCGAGTTTCAGCGTCCAACTTCAAACTAACTATATAAATTATAATCACATCCCAAGAAGTTACATCTATCCCTAAATTTGACATTTCGTGCAAACAATCTGACGTTGTGTCTAATAAATCCTTGATTGCGTTAGCTGACTCGAAGTTCATAGTACGTTGGTTGAATAAACGCTTCAAAATACAACTCGACATGAATCTCTTGTTGTTGTATCGATTCTGCAACATATTCCAACATATCTTGTAGTTGCTTTGGGTTATAGGAAGATGCTTGATGAGCCGCTCAGCTTCGCCAGTCACTTGAGTTTTCAGATAATGCAGACGTTGAACATCATCAAGTGTTGGGTTGTTGTGCACTAGCGATACAAATAAGTCGCGAAACGATGACCACTCCGAATAAGCTCCGCTAAACGTAGGAATCGATATTTTAGGTAATTTCAGCATCGATTCGCCGTTCGATTTCGCGTTCGCCTTGCTACTGGTCAATTGATTCGACGCTTGAAATTCGGACAGAATTTGTTTCAGCTCCCCCTTATAATCTAAGTACGTCTCATAACCATTGTTGAATATGTCTTCTGTCACATAGGAGCTTTTGTTCAGTGTCTTTTCATCATAGGAGCTGATTAATGCTTCATGTTTGGTTGTAAATAATTTTATCAAAACTTCTAGTGCTTCCAATCTTGTTGCTACATAAGCCTCGGTGATCCTCTCTTTCGGTGACTTTCTAAAGTTAAGCTTTCCTTTCTCTATTTGCTTTTTCAAATCTACCATAACTCGAGTATCGACTTCCATGGTTGTTCAAAGTTGAATATTTTGTGTGCGAGTAATTTTCTAAGTCCGGTAAATTTTGTTCAAAATTTTTCTAAGTGTTTTGGACTTAGGTTCTGAGTGAAATCCGGCATACGATCCCCGGTCCCTCGTTTTTTCGAAAATTATTCTAAGTCTACGAGGTAGCACACAAAATTATTCTAAGTCCTGAATGGCAAGATTTTTTTACAAGTTATTTTACTTCATTGTTTTAAAGCTCACTTTCGTCTGGCAA
Source organism: Petrophora chlorosata (assembly GCA_951640565.1). Classification (NCBI taxonomy): domain Eukaryota; kingdom Metazoa; phylum Arthropoda; class Insecta; order Lepidoptera; family Geometridae; genus Petrophora; species Petrophora chlorosata. The sequence continues at coordinate 17,026,303 of OX621197.1, forward strand.
ATCAAAATTTTTAGAAGTTATGTTTTACTCAGCAATAAAGTTCAAATTTGTATGCTCCTTGATAAGTCACAAAAGGTACTTACAGTTTTTCTTCACCCACCAAATTGTTACGTCACGATGCTATTTTTGACACCTTACTCCTGCCGGTTGGCTCCACTTGTTGTGCTGGTAGGGCTTCGCCCAAGTAGGTGATGGTTCCCAGGGCTCCACGTTGTCACGCGTCCAGTCGCCTTGGCCTGACGAGCACCGCTGATGCAAAGCGGCGCCGTCCGAAGCTCGACGCCACGAGCTCCTGAAGCTACGGTTACGGTCTAGACGTAGCTCTAAACATACAGGAAGAGTTGATTATTATAATATTTATACTTATAGATATACCTACGCGCGAATTATAGGTACCATTGCGAAATATTTTTAGAGGCGGATCGAATTATTCTGCTATGAGCCTATATAATTGGCACTATTGTATTTCTTTTTCCAAATATAATTAAATAAGTAGGTAGGTAGATATGAGTATCGTTGGTCATTCATTATAAACTATAGTAATTACTATATATAATAATGTAATTTCGTGTCACTAATTTAAGAGAAGTGACTGCGTATTAACCTCGTTTCTTCGTATTCCAAGTATACGTGCACCAATTCCTAGCTCACCTTGTCATTGGTCAATTAAAAACGGTTAAAACGGTCAACTGCATATAGTACTTACCTACCGCATACGCATTTTTAGGTAGCTATCCGACTGCAAGTAGCAGGCAGTCACCAATTCTCCAGATTACAAAGACATAGCATACAAAACTTAGCGCACAGATTCGCAGGTAAAGTAGGAGAGAAAATACATTTATTCGGGACATCACACAACATTACACTGAACATACTAGAAAACGACAAAGAAAAACAATAAATATAACCAGTGAAAGCGCGATGTCAGGAAAAGGTTCCGCGACTCAGCATACGCTAAGGTATTTTTGAGTAAGTATATACTTTAGCACTGATTAGAAAGAATGAGAGATAACTCTCTGGTCGCGTCTCTCTCCATACAACCACAGAATACTAAAGGACAGAAGCATCACTCCGCAAAGAAATTTAAACAAATCGCGACTCTTGCTATGACGCAATAAAATTCAATTCGGCTCGCGTAGCGCTGCATACCTACCAGTCATATTAACCTACAGAACGCCTCTCTTTCTATTGCATAGCTATTATCTCTTCTGACGTGTAACGTCGCGCGACCCGCCGTCGTTGTCCGGCTATGTACTGTAGCTTCGTACCTACAGTGCAGAGTGCGCTAGGCCTGATACAACGCAAAAAAACAGCTAGAGAAACAGCCAGCAAATTGGACTATTGCTCCACGAACAGATCGCCAAGTAGGTACAGGATAAACAGGTTATAAAAATTGTGTACTTACCTATCGCATACGCATTTTTAGGTAGTTCTATTGTGCCTACGCGGCTCATACTGGCAATTTAGCTTGCCATATAACAATTGCATGCATTGATGAATGTAACAGTTTGTGCAGTCAAGGTTTCATACAATAGTGAATGACCCTACTTATTGCGCAAGTTATGCATTGGCAATTTGACCAGCCGCTACTAACATACCATAATTATGAAATATCTAAGACACGAATGACTAAGCAACAACATACCTACTTAATTTCATAGAACTAGGGTTGTAACATTTGTAACGGAGGCCTTTTTGGCGGAGGCGGAGGCGGAAGCGGATGTGGAGGCGACGAGCTTCACCTTCGCGGATGCGGAGGTTAACGGAGGCGGAAGCGGAGGTGAAAGTGGAAGTGGAAAAAATACTAATTCATGATTTATTGAAGTAATAGAAAGTCAAAAATCTTTATTTCAAATAGGTATCTACATTCATAGTTTCTTAAAAATACAACTATTACCTACTAGTAATCGAAATTAAGGAGAGGCAAGTTTTGCGGCTTTGCCACCTTCCAAATGATTTCTCAGGGGTTCATAAATTAAGATAAGACAGCTGCACTAAATAATTGTTTACTTGGCACTAAACGTGTACATGACGACGTAAATAAACCTCCATTTCAGTTCCGCAAAAATTTTGCGGAGACGAAGGCGGATTTCTTGCGGAACTCCCGCAGTTACGCAGGCGGCGGCGAAGTTCCGTTACAACCCTACATAGAACACAATGTAACATTTTGATGTAGCAAATTTCGTACAGTTCAAGGTCTCAATTCTCATTGCGCTAAGAGAATTATCCTTGTGTTGTCTATTTACCATTTGTCCTGCGGTTAACTTAATTTTTTATGCCTTATGAAATCTCCTGTAAGCTTTGTTTACTCGTGGTAGATCTCTCGTATGCGGGAGGCCGTCTGGGAGGTACCACAGCTTTGCCAGTTATTCTGCCGCCAAGAAGTAGTGCGCAAGCATTACTGTGTTCCGGTTTGAAGGGCATTGCAGCCAGCGAAATTACTGGGCATATGAGACTATCTGATGGTTCGAGGGGATGAGCGCAATCATTGAGTAATATATATATCAATGAGCGCAATGCAGTGCTACGCAGTGCTTTTTACGGTATTAAAAGTTCTGGGTGGTTAAGGGCAGGCGTGGCGTACCATCAGTAATTTCACTGATATTATTAGATAGAGAGAGGAAACTTTTATGGCTTCCTCTTTACTTTAAAGTGCCCTGAAGCGTGGCGATCATGAACTTCATTTTATTAATACGATACTAGGTTTTATAGGCGAGGCGGGTCTAACGGTCATATATTGCTTCTTGCATAATTGTGAAGTTAGAGGTTGTAATAGAAAAAAGAAAAAGAAGAGATGTGTTTTTTTTAATTTTTGGAGCTGTTGGCATACAAATTAATATCAAAACATTATTGGCTAACCTCGATTCTACCTTCTCGTGGCTTTGCAACTTGTACTACGCACTATGGATATACAGTTGTAGCTAAATTTTGAGACTTTCAGGGTAGGTATCTTTTCCATTACAGTGAGGAAGTTTTGTTCTTTGGAAACAGCGGTTGAATTTTGGAGAAAATAAAAACCACATTTTCGGATTTTTGAAAAATTTTACAGTCAGTCTACAAATATGTAATTTAAAAAAATAATAAAAATGGCCTTAATCTATTCTATTTCCGATCTGAATCCGGAATGTTTCACCAAAGTAACCCATCAAATCTAATCGAAAGCTTTTGAGAAAATTAAAAAAAATCGTACCTATCCTTTAAACCCGAAACATAATTCAATAATGTAAATCGCGAAGGTTGACCTACTTCCAATTTAATATAGTATATCGCCCTCTAGGTTGGCGTAAAGAAACAGTCAACCCTAAGGTAGAAGCTCAATTTATTTGAAATTTCAAATTGCCTCCTAAATTCCCATATATATGATCAGTATTATATAATATATAATAACAAATATATATATATATAATCTAAATCTCTTTCCTCCTATTCCAGATGGGGTACGCACAGCTAGAACAGGTTGGGCACGGGATCCACTTGCGGCAGTTCTCTCGAGCGTTTATATTCGAAGACGACAAGAATCAAGGCCGAAGGATTGCCTTCGTCTCCGTCGATGCTGCCATGATGGGGCATGGCGTTAGGAAAGAGGTACGAACGTTTTTGAACTATAAAAATATGTCTCCTGTTGAACCTGTATCTCCAAATAATCATATACCTACCAACGCAAGAATATATAAGAAGAAGAAGAATTATTATTATTAGGGTAGAAGCTACGATCGTCTTTAGTCTGAGTTCAAGTTCGAAGCAAAGGTACGCTGAAAACCAGCCCTGTGTAAGCTCACTAGAGTTTACACAGAGCGATGCTGAGCCTACCCCTTATTGCCAAATTATAATCGCATTTAATTAATTGTATAAATAATGTAGTTTTGTTGAGGTTGTTGGCAATAGAACTCATTTTCTTTCTCTCTTTAGTTACAGGAATTTAGGTGGTTTCAGAAAAAAAATGTTTTGGCACTGATAATTACTGGTACAAATAATATAAGAAAAAACATAATTATCAAAAAAATATTTGATGAATTGTTAATTACTACTACTAGCTAGGTACTCGTACCTAGCTAGTTAGATACTTACATAGTTTTCGGATCATTATAACACGGAAATGAAAGCTAGATCGTTTTTACCTTTTCACTGTTTATTCGGGTTTTCTATCTGTGTGGGTCGCTACTCAAACTTATGAGGAATTTTACAATGCGGTTGTGGTGTGGTGTGGGGAGGTTAACCAATGAAAAACCAATGAAAATTATCTCATAAGCAGAAACCAGTAACAATAACTGTAGCAACAATGACATGCTTTCTCTGAAGTAGGCGAGTGTGTTCGTTGTTCTGTGCCATGGGTAAATTAAACCTGAATACCTTCCTACATACCGTTGAGCTTCGCTTATGTAAACGTGACCCCTAACTGACATTCCTACTACCCCTGGGAATCAGTACTTTAATGATCAGTTATCTCACAATGTACACGGAAGTTGAGGATGATATTTCTTCCGACATTTGGAATGATTTTAGAATTACCAAAAAAAACCGACTTCAAAGTATCTTCGAAGTCCAAGGTCCAACAGTTGGCGGAGAAATCTGTGAAATATATACAGTGGAACATAGAACCTATTCCTTTTGAGGTCGGTTAAAAATATCGCTTGAATATAAGCCCCATGCTTACTGCTTTAAGGTTACCGTTTATGATAGTTGGTACTTTTAGCAACGATCTTCTTCAAAAATGGAGGAAAAAATGGCATTGGCTAATAATGCCTTGCTATTTGACATCTAATTTTTCCCTCTAGGTTATAAAACGTCTGAAGAAGCGCTACGGAGATAAATACGATGAGTCCAACGTCATCATCAGCGGCACCCACACGCACTCCACGCCCGGCGGGTTCCTCATGGACTTTCTTTTCGACCTTCCAATCCTGGGCTTCGTTAAGGAGACCTATACGGCTTATATCATTGGGATTTATAAGGTTGGTAGAATTGTTGGTGATGGTCCTTCGTTGGTAGTCGGTACCTATTGATAAATTCTTAGTACGTCTTTTAATAATTGATGTGGTGATCTAGATTTATCAGGTATCGAGGTCGAGAAGCCCAAAGGCAAACTTAAACGTAAAGAACGTTTCAATTTAGGCATCATAGATGCACTTATGAACCGTGTTGTAGTACCCATGATGGTATAGGCAGACGCCTGTTTGTAACATTTGCAGTGTTAGCTCATAACTTTGAATGCAACTTCCGGCGTGACTCTCCACTGCGCTTGTTACCCTTTAGAGACTGGAAAGCGAATATTTCTTCGTCTCAGTCTCAAACGTTCAGGAACTTCGTCCAGTACACTTACATACCTCAAGTTTCGCCAATAATCCTAGTTATGGCATCGAACGCGTCATACTACGAACTACTATCGCGGCTGGTCGTCAAACTATTTGTCTGAAAGGTGCTCGACCTTGCACCGCTCCCTTTTGCAAGTCATTGACATTCATACGCGGGCAGTCTGTATCTGTTGAATGTATTTCATAATCACACCGCAAACCGGATTAAATAATATGCAACATATGATATATGCGAGTTTTGTTGTGAAATTCATAATTTCGGAGACGAAAGTCAACCTTGACAACGGTCTAATGTTATTCCATTTTTAATATAAACTTTGGTTCTTGCTATAACCGGCTGCTGAGTTGCGAAGTCTTAAAATCTTTCTTAGAGAGAGAAGGCACGTGCCCCAGCCGATAAATATAATATCTACAGCTTATAGACTGATACATGTATGTATAAGTATGAAGGACCTTACCTTTAGTTCTTCGGCAAGGGCAAGTTAACTTAAAAACCAGTTTTCATTAAAATGCACAAAAACATTCTAGTTAATATTGTCGTTGAATAGCCTCGGATAGGCTCAAAGTATTGAGAGACATTAAATAAATAAAATGCATTTCAAATTACTTATGACCTATATTAAACTTTAAAGACATAGCGTTCTAAAACCGGGGGATTGCTTATACTACTGATCACCGGGAAGATAAAGCATAATTGACCTACATTTCAGAGTATAGTGATAGCTCACAGTCGGATGACAGAGGCGAGGATGGAGTACGGAGAAGCAGAGCTCCTAGATGCCAACATCAACCGGTCACCCACTTCCTATCTTAAGAACCCACCAGAAGAGAGAGCCAAGTGAGTTCTAGAAATAAATCAACATGGAAAAAAACAATCAACAGCTGTTAAAGCTGATAACAAAAATAATAATTCTGCTAAGTATGATTATTGTTTGTGCATAAGTAGGTAAGACATTCATTGTTATTTATCCTACATTATCTATACAATTTTATGTAAAACATTGGCCATGTCGTTTTATCCTTGTCGGAAATTATGAGTCAGAGGTCGCCTATAAATTATATTTAAATAAACTAAGCGAGCTTCACATATTTACAACGAGACCAGATATTAGAGAACAGATACTGATCATCCTGAAGGTTGACAGACTAGAAACCAAGTATGTGAAACCACTTGTTTTTCCCGATTTCGCTAAACGTTGTATTAAAGAGGAAAAGGTCACTTCGTTCAAGACTAAACCTTAAGAACAACGCATAAAGTTTCAACTTCACCATCAGATACAAACACGACGTCGACAAGATCATGGCCCAGGTGCGGTTCCTGTCCCCTTCCAACAATATCTTGGGCGTGATCAACTGGTTCGCCGTTCATCCGACCAGCATGAACAATACCAACCGACTGATATCCTCGGACAATGTGGGATACGCGTCAATACTATGTGAGAAGGCGCTAAATGGGAACAACACGCAACCTGGGAAGGTAAGAAGTCAGGCTTAGGTCACGAGATACGAGAGAGGAATTGAGCGTCACAGCTTGAGCTGAAAAAAACTGCATGGTCAATGACAGAGGTGGAACCGTAATGTTGGCTTAATATTAATCAGAATTGTATTCATTCAGAGAAGACTCCTTCCTATACGTTCCTATCCCACGAAATTTTGCTGTTTTCGGCTTTTAGTACCAGGGTCTACATGGCTTTACGCTTATCACAACAAGATGACAGCGTATTCCTCTAGTCTCTTGTCGCGCTACACATCCGAAAAGAGCCAAATTTCGTAGAATAGGAAAGGAACATACCTATAAGAAGGAGCCTTCCCTGAATGAGTTTTCTCTATCCGTAAGTAGGCCACCTCAGTCAATGACCCTGCAAATATTTAGTAAGAGGAGTGAATGGATATTAAGTCGCACATAAGGAGCGTACAGATTAACACGTCAATACATTCCAGGGTACCGTAGTCTGCGCCTTCGCTTCCACGAACCTTGGCGACGTGTCTCCCAACACGCGCGGTCCGCGCTGCGAGTTTTCTGGAAAGGTCTGCGACCAGGAAAAGCTGCTCTGCAAGCGGTCCAAAGAACGCTGCTTCGCTTCAGGACCGGGACGAGACATGTTTGAAAGCACTAAGATTATAGGAACCAAGCTGTTTGAGACTGGCATGGTAAGCAACTGGATGCCTAATATTTAGGAAATATAACATTAAGAAAATCAGCTTTGTTTCTTCTTTAGGAATGTTTGTACTAATTTTAGAACCAACATGGTTTATTTTCAGCATCAGTATTGTTATCATGTGGCGCCATCTATTGAATGACGATACAATAAATGATCCATAATAGCTTGATTTTTGGATAAGCGCCATCTCTCTGGATTTACTAAAACCTCTTGCTCAATGAGAGCATGTCGATCATTGTGAGCTATCAATGTAATGCAACAGATCCACGAAGTGTGATGGCGCTAATTTGGGAATTAATTTATTAGATTTGAAATAATAATATTTAGGGAATATACAAGTATAAAATGTACCACTCGCTAAAAAAGCAACGATGGAAATATCCAAGAAATTGGCAGGACTATCAAATAACACACAAAATTCATTCAACAAGCCGCATAGAAGTCTCGTATAATATTATTGTAGGTACAGCTTAAATATTTTTTTATATGACTGTACAACGAGACGAGCACGTCGTTCGCCTGATGGTAAGCCGTACGCCTGCTCATAATATTTGCAATACCACCCATTACTTTGTTTAGCAAAATACTGTGCGGCACTGCAAAGCCCTCGTCACCCTGAGACAATTAGCCAATGTCCCAGCATTGGGAAAGTAACAGGCTGATGATGATGATTCTTCCAGAAAATCCTAAGCCAGCCGGGGGAGGACCTGACGGGCTCGCTGGCCGTCGTACACCAGTTCGTGCACATGTCTGAACAGGAGGTGTTCCCTTACGATCCCGTCACTGAAACCTTCAATTCTGTAAGTATCATAATAATACTAACTGTACGGAGCAAGCTGTACATTGAATTCTGCGTTCTGCTGCAAGTGCAGTTTACGCGCCCGCGGCCTAAATTCACCAATTCGCAATCGACTATCACATCAATCACGCGTTTGCGTCAATTATCTATTAGTTTGTTCTATAATATAATCTCTTTCATTTTAACTCATATCTGGACTTCTATTGTATCATCCAAGGTATACGGCATCAAAAACCATACACTAACTACGCCCCGCGGTCTCCCAGGATAAAACGTAGCCAATCTCCTTTTCAAAGACCTAAAAAACCTACATACGAAATTTCATGGTTGTCTGGAAGAGACTGTTACACTACTAAACCAATAGGCTTTTATTGTTCGTTTTTTTTAATTACCTGTGCATGTTTCAATAAAGAGTTATATCATATCATTTTCATCAAAATCCTTTCAGGAGTTTATGCGTGATTGAGTAATAAACATCCATCCGTTCTCACAAACAATATAATATTAGCAGGATTGTAGGATAGGATAGGGTCACTATCAGATTGACGTAGATCTGATGATACAAATTGGTTGTAGGAATTATCTGAATTTAAGGGATCCGGTTAATAAAATCAAAGATGAAATTGAACAAGCAAAGGCGATGGAATACAATACTTAGAGTAGCGCAGCGTTTGGACTTACGGTCATTTGAACTCAATAACACTATATTATCAGACCTACAACAACTACTTAACGTTATCAATATTGAACTAGTGATAACATAGGGCCAGTAGACATAGATTACTCGAGAGGATCCTTCCACTGTCACAGTGCCATCAGAATGAAGTGGACATTGTTTTTTGCTTATTTAATCATAGTTTGTGTTTATTGTGATCCAATCAATGAAGAAATTAAAGAACTATCGAGTGAAACACCCAAAGAACCTGATAAAACATTAGTAGTTACGCCTGAAAATTTACCAGACAAACCCAAAACAAGCGATATTAAAGAATTCAGTAATGCAACAATAGAAACACCAGTAGAACTACACAACAATTCAGATACAAGCAAACTGAAACATTCCAATAACACTGCAGTAGATAAAACTCTTGAAGACAGAAGACATTGGAAGAAAAGGATTCATCACAAAAATCGCCACATTTATAAATGCCGTCATAGTTATAAAAATCTACGTCGTCACAACCATAGGTGTTACAGTTATAATAACCATAAGAAAGTATTCACGAAGAAAGTGGCTAAAATACTATATCCAAATGGGCTACCCGTAAAGACAGATATTCCTATAGAAGCTCCTAAAGATAAAACCTTTACTTCAGTGATTGAAGCCAGAAGAACTCATGACAAGAAGCTCAAAGTTCAGTCAAGAATCTTACGCAAAGCTAGATCATGCCTTCGAAAGAATTACATTGAAAACAAGGCTAAATTTTGCCGCTGTGTTTTAAGGAAGTATAGAGCACATGATGATATCGTCTTTGAGTTTAATGGAACTGAGTATACCTGTGAAATAAATAATGATAATTAAGTATTAAGAGACGTAGTAATAAATAATAGCTTATAACGTCATTAACACAGATACATCACATTAGAATTAGTAACTGCTGGACTGGCTGCTGTAAAAGTAACCATCAAAATAAGTCTAGATCTTGGATTCTTCGTAATAGTTGATCTACTGCTAGCTAACTGAAGATGAAGACCGTCAAACGCTCCTCATATAAAAACACTTTAAATGTACTACTTAAGTAGTTGACTGTCAGAACAATACATTTAATACCATTTAAAGTAGGTATAAAATCTTATATTATTTCATTTAGTTTCTTGTGGATAGGCATAATAAAGCTAACAGCTATATATAATCAGGTTAATTGTTTTATCAATAAACTTGCACGTGTTTTATTAAATGTCTTCATTAGTTTATCTAATAATTTTATTATCTTGACAACCTAATATGACCTGAGAGTTGAGACGCGCTAGGTTTAGTAAACATTGGTCAAATCATGCTTGTTTATTTTAATCTTGGTTTTCCTGTCAATGCAAAAAGTTACGATCATCCCCACTTTATACTGAATCGGTGATTCAGATTCCCTTTTTACTGACAAAACGCAGCCTAGTACTAGGTATAATAAAAGAGAAAAAACAAAGAAACTTACTTACCTACTTACATGAAAACCCTTTTAGACTTTAGTGACCTGGGTCTATGTTACTTGAGTGTTTTATCGGCATTGGGGTGAACAAAACAATTGCTTTATTATCGAGATTAACTCTCGTATTTGACGTAGGTAATAAACTCTGAAAAACCTGTTCTGCTCTCACTGTGCTCTCATTGTAGAGTAGCAAAGTACGCGGCTGCCTCCCAGCTATGGGTTACTCCTTCGCTGCCGGCACCACGGACGGTCCCGGAGCCTTCGACTTCACGCAGGGAACCACTACGTCCAACCCGCTGTGGAATGCTGTCAGGAACTTCATCGCTGAGCCAACTGAAGATGAAATTAAATGCCAGGCGCCGAAGCCGATTCTCCTAGCCACTGGAAGGGTAAGCATCTTCTTTTCTTGGTATGAATAATTCAGCTTCTGTATCCGTTAGGGTTTGCAGATTCTTTTACAAGGTCAACCTTTTTATTAAAGCATAACAAAGAAGCTACTTATACCTGTATTACTTTTGTAAAGTGTTTAACCACCTACTGATCATCATCATCAGTAATACCAGTGCTGAAAAGGATCGTAAATGATAACTATAAGTCATTGTCATGTGTTAAAAGGATCGGTCAGTGGTACTGAAGGTGCACTGTGAACTCACTGTCAACAGTAAGTCAGGTGCACAGAGCTTTTAATACAAAAATTTGAAGTTCCTTTTACGTATTTTTTTATTTTTACTTTTCTTCAATACCTTGAACTAGTCTTTCATGACATCACACCCTTAAGTCATACTTAAATTTCCAGGCCAAATTCCCCTACGAATGGCAGCCCAAGATAGTTTCGTGCGCAGTCGCCAAGATCGGAGGGTTGCTCCTAGCGGCAGTACCAGGAGAGTTCACCACCATGTCTGGACGCCGGCTGCGGAAAGTCATCGCAAAGACTGCTCCTGAAGCCAAAAGAGTGGTGATTGCAGGACTGTCCAATATCTACTCGGATTATATCGCCACGTTTGAAGAGTATCAGGTAGATTATGTCATATAATAAAATTGTGTCATTCATGATTCATGAATCTATCAAGGCTACCTCATTCCTGAAGTCCGCTTGGCCTGATTTGCGCTACCCTTCTGAAATGTCAACGACGTATTTCGCCACTAACGTAAGAGGGCAGCTTCCTTCTCCGACTAACAGTGTCGGCAACTAGACTTTATAGTATGGGTAATATCTTCGCTACTACAGATGTCCATAGGAGACAATAACTTTCCATTAGGCAGGCCATCTGCTAATATACTATTCTTGATTAGGCCACTTTCCTATTTGCTGTTTATTGTCTCGTTTGTCTTTACAAAACTGATCAGTGTTTAGAAATAATGTAGTTAGCAGCAACTCAGTTCAATTTTCTTCAACAGGCGCAAAGATACGAAGCCGCGTCGACGATATTCGGCCCGCACACCCTCGACATCTACTTGAATAAATACGTGGAACTGACTGAAGCCCTAATTTCGGTAAGCAAAACAAACTTCGAGTAAATAAGAAGCTCTGTGGAAAGCCATAAACTTCTTCATAAAGGGTAAAAAAAGCGCTATAGAGTCAGTTCAAGTCAGGTCCTTTGAGCTTATGAGCCAAAACCGTTCATAAACTTTCAATCAGCAGGGAGTCTGCTTGTCTACTAGCTTGCAATCATACTTGTCGTAGCGTCATGGCAGATTAGGTATAGTTCACGACGGAGTTGGAGACCACATTTCTTCAGGAGGAGTTTTTTTGCAGGGATGAGATCACATGTCGTTTTAGATGGTTGTGTTTGAAGGTCACTGTTGCTGTTTGGGCTCAAAATAATAACACTTCATCAACCCTATTCGTTCCCCACGCGGGCCTTCTCTCAGTGAAAGAGAGAGAGAGAGAGAGAGAGAGTATGTGCCATAAATTATGGCCCATAATCCACTACGTGAGTTGGCGGACGTTACATGTCATTAAAATGAAGATGCTTGAACATGTCGGTTTCTTTAATATATTTTTCTTATATTATTTTACCTTCACCGTTTTTAGTATTAACTACCAATTGATATCTCTGGCTTTTTTCCCCAGGGGAAAGCCCTAGAACCCGGTCCGGAGCCGCCGGACTTCAGCAACCAGCTGATCACGTTGGTGCCACCAGTGCTGTGGGACGCGGCGCCCTGGGGCCGCGAGTTCGGCGACTGCGTGGCGCAGCCGGAGAGGCACTACAGCTCGGGGGACGTCGCTACCGCTAGCTTCGTGAGTATTTATAGCTGCATCCTCGCTATAACGGCGGAACGGCTACTAGAAAGGCCAACAGTCATCGGCCGCACGAAAGCAGTTGGCAGTTTGCGCGACACTATGTTTCTACTTTGCTTTCGAATTTGAAAATTATAGAACAGATTGTTAAACCAAGTTTAATTCCAGGTGTCAGGCCATCCCCGGAACAGCATCCGGCACGGGCGTTGGTACGCGGCGGTGGAGAAACTGGAATCCGAAGAGGACGACGCCTGGGTCGTCGTCGCTACTGACGCCGATTGGGAAACCAAGTAAGCATCATCAGCCCGTCTTTTTTTACAACAAACTTAGACTCAGGGTCAGCGTTAGACCTTGAGCTCTAATGGGATAGGAAGTGACGATATGGCGTGTGCCGTCTCACTCAAATTGACTGTCCAATAATTATCATAATAGCTTTCTAGCTATTATGATAATTACCTTGCAGTGGTAGGCCTCCACAGTTTTTCCAGATACCCAACCACCAAGCAGTAGTGAGTAAACATTTCTGCGCTCCAGTTTGAAGACCACTGTTTTAAATGAAATTACTGGGTATTATAAATAAAGAACTATTAATAACTCTACTAACTAGGGTGATGAGCAGTGCAGTGCCGTCACTTGTCAGAATTCTTTCTTTCTATTTTCTCTTGTGGATGACTGAGTTATAGACTGCCCGAAGGCCTCCGACATGGCCCAACAATTGCTGTTCGCGTAAGACAACAACCAAAGCCGACGGCTTAACGCGCCCTCCGAAGCACATTAGCGCTCAGATGTAAATACGCAAACGGTTACCCATCCAAGAGTGACCGCGGGAACGGTTCTTAACCTGCAGATAGAAAAAAAGAATGACATTTATTTGACAACCACGCAATTATATAACAAACTTAGTAAAGAAACAAGTAATACATGTATATATAACAGATCTGTTACAAACGTCCAGGCGAGCTACGCTACGAGCGCTATGCAATCATAGCGCTCGTAGCGTAGTATCCATGTTTCCAGATATTCCTGGGTCAAAGTTTAGTCTGACGGCAAGCCCTTTTTCTCAGGTACATCTGGGTGCGCCAGTCCAAGTTCCTGGGCACGAGTCACGCGGAGATCGAGTGGGAAATCCCAGTGGGCACCCCCGCGGGGACCTACCGGATCCACCACTACGGGAACTACAAGTACGTGCTCGGGGGGATCTACCCTTACCACGGGTTCAGCGATAGTTTTGAGGTTACCTAAGGCATATAACTAACATTGTTTTCGAAGGCATTACAAATAGATTTCGGTTCGCTTCAAAGTCTCGATTGTGTTAACGTATTGTCGTTTGATATTGTAATGTCGACTTTATTGTAGTATATGTTTTTAAAGTACCTATGTATAACTAGTTAGTGGAAGAATCCACTTTATAGAATACTTACGTATGTACTTTGAATTTTGAGGTTATGGTCCCAAGACTCCCAAGGGGTCGCACACTATTCAAGTTCTTATGACAAAATGCTACGCTATAAGTAGCTCTATAATAAATAGCGTGAAATATTATAATATTAAGCCATTTAGCGATGTGTAAAAAAATGTATAGATATATCTATCCTAAGGTACAGGTTAACCAAATTTATTTTTGATAAGTAATGAAACCGACAGTAAGGACACTTAGTCGGTTTTCGCATCAAGAACTACTTTAAGGCTTGTGATTTAGTTTCACTCGAAGATATTTCGATGTTTATGGAGACGATCGCAGTTCCATAGAAAATAGGACTGAAGTTCTGGGCGACACTGCAATAAAATTCATATTTATGGGGTAGTAGGAGAACGATATGTTCGTCGCCCTAAGTAAAAAGAGATACTAGGTAAGTAAAAATGTTGTTGCCATTGTAATGTAAAAATATTGTGTAGATACTTCAGCTAGTAGAGGATTATATCTAGGTATAATACGTCTAGCGCTTAACTAAGTCCACTCCTTAGGTACCTACGCGGCGCGGGAGGGGGTGACGCGAGAGAGTCAAGAGACTTCTACAAGCGCTCACGCACTGACTATAAAGTTTAAAATCTAGGTTTTTCTAGCGTTTCTTTATCTTCCCCCCCTCACCGCGCAGTTCAATGGAAAAGGAGTTAAGTGCTAAGGAGTTATGGTCCATATTATATACCCACTATTAGATATTATGTTTTTATAGAACCAAAGTTTAATCTACTTCCTCTTTGTATACGTAGTGCCGTATCTGTAAATCTTTAAAAACTAGTCGATAATTCCTGATTCACTTAAATTGTAAAAAAATACAAAATGTGTAAATAATAAGGTTTTATATTATAATTTTATAATTTATATTCTTCGTAACTATTCGTTTTTTATTTACATTCCTATGAAAATGTTTTTGCTAACTTTGTGTCATTCTTGAAGAAAACCGTCTTGGACTCCACTACGATTGGTAGGAATTACGTGAAGCAGATGCTCATTGGCTAAATCCAAGGTCAGGTAAAAACAAGGTCTAAAGAGCTGACTTGTACTTTGCTTCGCGTCAGCAAACGAACTTTATCCTGCCAATGTTATATTTTTTCCTATTCTTGATTTATCTGTGAAAGTATCTATATCTATGCTTATAATAAAACTGTAACGAAGCGGTTACTGTACATCTATACTTATAATAAAACTGTAACGAAGCGGTTACTGTACATTGAAGATATTTTTGAAAATCAATTTTTTTAGGAGTATATGGTAGCAACAGAACCCAAAAATACAATTTTTAAAATTTTTGTCTGTCTGTCTGTCTGTCTGTCTGTCCGGGATAAACTCAGAAACTAAGGCACGAATTTGAATGCAGTTTTTTGAAATATATTCTGTGGAGTCCGGCGCTACACATAGGCTTTGTTTCATCAAAATCGGTCCAGTAATATTGAAGTTATGACGGAATGTAGGAAAAAATATACGTGTCCACTATAAGTTGAACCACGGAACATACCGGACCCTTTGTGCACATGGCTCAGCTTATACTGGTTTATTACTTACCTTCAGAGTTTGTAGAACTAAGGTATTGGTTGACATGATGGTATTCTAAAAAATGTTTTGTGGAGGAGGCTACATAACAAACTTTGTTTTATAAATATCGGTTTATGAAAACTGGAGTTATTACGCAATTAAACAATGTACCTACCGATTAGCAATTTTAGTATGAAAGTTTTCGTGAGTTTGATTCATTATAATTATAAATATTTAATAAAACGGCTAGGACTCACGTAGTTTGTCAAATTAGTCGACCTAGGTTTCGAGCATGTCCGATGCTCTTCATCAGGGGCGAGTTTACACTGCGAGATCGCGGCGACTATTGGCGGTGCCGGTGACGGTGGCTGGTGGAGTGGTATAACGTTGAGTACCGTTGCAAGGCAAATTAGCTGTTTAAATCGAGCCACCCATAGATAGCACGTCTTATCAAGGGGCGTTTTTCTGACTCGCGGTGACGGGTTTTATGGACATGGCGCTGGACCTGCACCGGAGCTTTTTTTTTATCAGTTTGCAAAACGCTTTTTTGCTGATGCGATTATGTCGCCTTGGAAAGTAGTAGAGGAATTTTACCTAGCGGTTCCCAATTTTTTTAGCTATGGAACACTAAATTATGTATCTAATTTTGGCGGAACCCCAACTCATATTTGTAACCGACTTTAAAAAAGGAGGAGGTTCTCAATTCGACTGTATGTTTTTTTTCTATGTTTGTTACGCGATTACTCCGCCAATTATAATTTAATTTTGATGATTCTTTTTTTGTTTGGTAGGTCATACTTCAGAGGTGGTCCCATATAAATTTTATCGAAATTGATTCAGCACTTTTGCGCGGGTCAGTATATCGATAAAAATGCTGGCCAGCGTCGGCAATTCTCGGAACCCTAGGGTTCCGTGGAACAACTATTAGTAACTGCTGGTATAGACGAACAAAAAGCATAGCAACACCGTACCGGGCCCGAAACGGCCGCGGCGGCTAGCGTGGCACCGCGGCGCACCGTCACCGTCAGTTTTGCGTACGAATCGTAAAGGGTCCATGGCAGTTCCCACCGATGGCAATCCCACCCGTGTTATTTCCACCCGGCCTCCGTGGTCCCGTAATATGTTTTTTAAACTGAACGATGACATTTGATACGTATACTCGGTCAAAGAAACTATAACACATTTTTCACCAATTTTTAAACATCCCTAAAAGAACTTGCTAAAATGTATATATATCTAAATATAAAAATAATCCACTCCCTCAGACACAGACACACACACACACATCACACCTCGAAAACCAAAAACCTATGAAGCTGTTTGGTATGTAAGTTCTATAAGGGGATCATTACGAGAGCGGACAAAAGGAATGAGAGTTTATGTTTTTAAAGATAGGGCTATCAACTTTGGTAATTAGGATTGGGAGCGGAACGGGATGATAACGGGATAAGATGGGCATGGAAATGGGATAAGCGCGAGAGTTACAGGATAGGAGCGTAATGGTAACGATATAGGAGCGGGACTGGAGCAGGAGCGGAGCGGTACGGTAACGGGATAGTAGGGAGCGGTAACGGTATAGGAGAAGGACAGGATCAGTCCAGAACGCGGCGGTTACGGAATACAACCAGGACGATAACAGGATACGAGTGGGAAGGTAACAGAATAGAAGTGGTACGGTAATGAGAAAGGAGCAGGATGGGAGCTGTAACGGGAGTATTTTGGGACAGAAAATGGTCGGAAGCAAGATGAATTACTACTACACTACGCGTACGAAGTCGCGGGCAACAGCTAGTTGAAGATATTTTTGAAAATCAATTTTTTTAGGAGTATATGGAAGCAACAGAACTCAAAAATACAATTTTTAAAATGTTTGTCTGTCTGTCTGTCTATCTGTCCGGGATAAACTCAGAAACTAGTGCACGAATTTGAATGCAGTTTTTTGAAATATGTTCTGTGGAGTCCGGCGCTACACATAGTCAACGTCAATTATTACAATGACTCTACCACCGTATCGAAAAATATAAGTATCCACTATAAGTTGAACCACGGAACATACCGGACCCTTTGTGCACATGGCTCAGCTTATACTGGTTAATTACTTACCTTGAGAGTTTATAGAACTAAGAGATGGGTTGAAGTGCGGCTTTCTAACAAATGATTTGTGGAGTCTTAGGCTACATAAAAAACTTTGTTTTATTAAAATCGGTATACGGAAACTAGAGTTATTATGCAATTTAATAACGTTGCGTACCGCTTCAACTGTTGCAAGTTGCAAGGCAAATTATTAGTTTACATCGAGCCGCCCATAGATGGCGCGTCTAATCGAGACGCGTTTTTCTGAATCGCGGTGACGAGTTTTTCACAGATTTAAACACGGTTTCGGAGATTTGTTTGACAAACTATCAGTTCTGGCCTGATAAATCGTTTCTATAGGTATTAAATAAATTAAATAATCGTTAAAGATTCATTCTGAGGCTGACTAAAAAAAAATAAAAGGTTGTTCGTCGAGTGTATATTGGTGTCATGGGCGTAATCACTGGTCATGCCTAGAAAACGCTCAAATCTCTCTGAACGCTCCCGAGACAGCAACCGGAAGCGGCTAGCACGATCTCAAGAGAATGAGGAGCAACGTGTGGCACGTTTAGTTTACCGTGCACCCAAGTAACACAAAGTGCTTCTATATGCGCATAATTCTACATACTGTACGAAGCCCGACGTCGTTTGCTGCGCTGCGAGTGGTCGACGGCATAGAGCATCCCACTTACCAGTCAGCATGCCGAGCACGAAACTTACTCGAAGACGACCAGCAGTGGAACGATGCCATAGCTGAAGCTTACGTGAGCGATAGTCCACAGAGACTGCGGAATTTATTCGCCGTAATGTTAGTATTCTGTGGACTTTCGGATGCGTTTCAGCTATGGCAAAAATATCGGCATAAATTTTCAGAGGACTTAAGAAGAACCGTAAATGATCAAGAAACGATTTACGGTCGTTGCTTAGTTTCCATTCAAGATGTAGTCTTATCAATTGGTGGGAATGCTCTTTCCCAATATGGTTTGCCTACACCGAATGAAAACCAGTCTAATATTAATAGAGAGCTTGATATGGAGACAAACTATGACATGCAAACATTGGCCGAAATCCTTGGAAGTGACATTCCAAGTCTGACATCGGAGCAACGCAGTGTCTTTGACAAGGTTTGCCACAGTGCTTGCAATGCTTTGGGAGAGATGTTCTTCCTGGATGCCCCCGGTGGCACTGGGAAAACGTTTCTCACAAAAATTATTTTAGCGCAGCTACGTAACCAAGGGAAGATAGCGCTCGCAGTAGCATCGTCGGGAATCGCAGCAACTTTATTACCTGGTGGCAAGACGGCTCACGCTACATTTAAGATTCCCATACAATTAGATTACGTCGAAAATCCAGTCTGCTGCATTTCGCGTAACAGCGACAAAGCTACTGTTCTAAAAGACTGTAGTCTAATTGTATGGGATGAATGTACGATGGCGCACCGTAAGGCCATAGAAGCAGTCGAGAGGACCTTGCGAGATATTCACCAAAATGAATGTCTTATGGGAGGTGTAACCCTCTTGTTCTGTGGTGACTTCAGGCAGATATTACCTGTTGTGCCTCGAGGCACAAGAGGTGATGTAGTAAATGCCTGCCTCAAAAAGTCAAGCCTGTGGCCCCATATTACCAAATTACACCTCACGGTAAATATGAGGGCCCAAAGAGGACACAATACAGATGCGCAAGAGTTTTCCGATTTGCTGTTATCTATATATATATATATATATATATATATATATATATATATATATATCGGAGAAGGTACTTACCCGAAGATCGACGGAAAAATTGTTATGCAGGATGCATTATGCAAGATAGTTCCGTCCATTGAAAATCTTATAACTCCGGTGTATGGCGACCTTGATGAAATAGTAAATCGTGATACCTTTTGGTTGTGTGAGCGGGCCATTTTGTCGCCACGGAACGAACAAACAAGTGACATTAACAACTTTATTCTATCGCGCATTCAGGGACCAGAGGTGGAATACACTTCAATCAACAGAGTTGTCGACGAAAGTGAATCGACAACATACCCTATTCAATTCCTCAACTCCTTGACTGCGCCTGGACTCCCTGCTCACAGGATCAAATTAAAAGTAGGTGTGCCTATAATATTATTGCGGAACCTGAGCCCGCCAAAACTTTGTAACGGCACTCGATTGAAGGTGGTGTCAGTTCAACGAAACGTGGTAGAAGGAGAAATACTTACGGGGTGCGGTGCAGGGGAACGAGTTTTTATACCAAGAATACCGATTATCCCGAACAACTACCCGTTTCGTTTTAAACGTGTTCAGTTCCCCATAAGCATCTGCTTTGGGATGACAATTAATAAAGCCCAAGGGCAGACTTTCACTATGGCAGGTGTGGACCTCAGGGCAAGCTGCTTTTCTCACGGGCAGCTTTATGTCGCTCTATCCCGTGTGAGCAGTGCTGAAAACCTTTTTGTCCTCACGCCAGAAGGCGCTACTACAAATATAGTATACGATGAAGTTTTATAGAAAAAAATAAAAATATAAAAGTATATAAAAAAACAACAAAAAATACAAAATGAAAGAAAAATAACAAAAATATTTGATTACTAAAAAAAAATATTAATTTTTTAGCATTAAGATATCGCCTAATACACTACATACAAAGAACACCCGAATTTAGATCTTTCTTTACTTTACTTTGTTATAAGTACAATGAGGTCATGCGCATAAAATAATGCGGGCCACGCGAGCGAAGCCGCGGGTACAGCTAGTTAAAAATACAAGTATTAAAACATTTACGTTAGTTACTTTATATGGTACTCTATTGACTATTATATTATGTTTTGATAGTTAGTGAGGAAAATTATGAATCCCGATAATTATTCCCGAAATCCCCACTGCAGTTGCGCGTCTACCGCATTAGGGAATTCGGGAAAAACATAAAATCTCTACTAGTAGGGACGGTCAGTGGGCATTTTGGAAATAAGCCCGATTGTAATAACTGACAAAGCTCAAGTTTCAAGATTTGAACCTAAGTAGGTTTTTAATTTTTTATATTATATATAGGCTTGCGTTTGACCGCTATCTCACCTGTTGTTAAGTGACGATGCAGTCAAAGATGTAGCACGCTCGCCTAGAAGAAACCTGTTCACTCTTGTCTTAAAGACACCCAGATAGTAGCTATACGGAAACACAGATGGCGGAAGAGAGTTCCACTCCTTGACCGTTCGCATTATGAAGTTCAAAGCAAGGTAAGTTAAATAACTTGTTTTTCTTATCATAGATGATGCATTTTGTTTAAAGGTTAATCTAATCGGGATCTAATCGTGCCAACCAACAATAAGGTAGTAATTTTACTTTGTAGGTCGATAGCCATTAGCCGATAACTAGGATTTCCTGTAACTATCTAAGGAACCAAGAACAGGGACCATAGTCCTACTCCACACAGACAAGAACATAGCCATCAAACCAAATATTTCTTTGCTTGTTTCCATGCCGTAATTTTAAAAATATTGCAGCCACTTATCGATAGAGAACATCAAGAGTAACGAATTTCAATAAACTAACATTTACAAAACCCCGACACAAAAAAACCTATAAAAAGTAAAAAACGGCTGAACCGATTTTAATAAAACATAGCTAGAAAACCTGCTGTCAAATAAAAATACCGTATCCAAATCGGTTCACTCGTGTTAGAGCAACGGTGCCACAGACAGACACACGAAGTGGCGAAACTTATAGCACCCCTCCTTTTTGCGTCGGGGGTTAAAAAATATGTGATTATTAGTTCCATATTATGACCAAGGCAATAGTATTTACTAAAATGAACTAAAGACACGGATCAAACAAAAATAAATCGTCAACGAATGGACACGCGACGTATGTTATTGCAATAAAGGCTTAAGTAGATTAAATATTTAATTCCAGATTTAATTTATCAGTAATTTAATTATCGTATCGCTAGGATTTAGGACTCATGCAGTTTTATTTATCGCAAATAGAATTACATTTTTAAGATAATTATTCTAGATAACGATATTATGATTTAATTTGATTGACCTAAATTTATTTCGTATATTTATTCAGTCGAATGGAGTGGTAATTGTTACATCTTCATTTTTATTTGAAGCTTTATTTATTAGTAATTGAAATTAACAGCGGGTAAGTAACTATGTTGATAATTTGCTGAAATGAATCTTTCATTTAGGCACAGTTAATTAACCATTTATAAACGTTTAACCGACTAATACCTAGGTTCAAAAGTAAAGGACCAAAAGGATGCCCTTGCGGTTCTCCCGTTTTTCCATCAATAATTTCTCGTCCATTATTTTTTTTTGCACTTAAAAGGTACAACTAAAGAAGCGCCTAAATCATACTTCAACAGTGTAGTAGTAGTACTATGAATTGTTTTGTGAATCCAGTGACTTTATCGTCATTTCCAGGAAAAATGCCGATTAGTCTAGTAGGGAAGATTGTGATCACAGTGGTAAGCCTGGCCGTGATCGCCGGCCTGGCCGTTACAATAGTCTTCGTAGTCCTAGATGCAAATGCAAAAAAGTCAGATGACGACCATTCTCTGGGCGCTGGAACTCTGAGCACGGAATCTCCTGGACCGACTGGGTTACAAGTCGGTGTTGGTATAGCTGATATGACAGGACCTTGTGTGGAGATCGCTTTTGTAAGTATCTGGTGAATTCTGGTAACTAAAGGGTTTGTAAAGAAAAATGGTTTTGTTTAATTCAACCTTCATACTGCGAACAGCCAAGAAGTGGAACTCTCGGCATCTGTGTTTCCGGATAGCTATAATCTGGGTGTCTTTAAGACAAGAGTGAACAGGTTTCTTCTAGGCGAGCGTGCTACATCTTCGACCGCATCGTCACTTAACAACAGGTGAGATAGCGGTCAAACGCAAGCCTACAATCAGTAAAAAAAACTATTGCGAAAACTATTGTAGGTATACGTAATTTTACTAAAAATTTGAATTTTCAGATGGGTTACGCAGAGGTGACACAGACTGGAAGAGGCCTTCACCTACGTCAGTTTGCTAGATCGTTCATCTTCAGCAAAGGTGACACCAGAATCGTACTGGTCACAGCTGAGGTCCAGTCTGTTGGTATTGCTGTTAGGCGAGAGGTAAGCAGTTGCAATTAGGTGCAGCTAAAGAAATCGTGCTTATACCAATAGGCAAAGATGAATGGATATTTGAGACCGTTCTCCATATAGATAAAGACGTGAAAGTAATGAAGATTTATTTACCCTTCTAAAGTTAGTAATAGGTACCTACTTCCTAATTTGATATCTAATCAAATATTCGTGCGTGGTGCTGATACGCAATGAATAATAATCAAAGCTTATCGATCTTGTTTAATTACATATTTTCATGGCTTAAGTCAAGTTATGTGATGAAGCTTTTGTGAAAGAAATTTCTATTCAAATATGGTCATTTCAAAATTAACTGCCAGCCACGCTTATTTCGAATTTTTAAATCACGAAATAGTCGATCATTTCACTTCCATCTACGATCTACGAGATGGTAAAGATACAAAACAATGTGAAAAACTCACCACATATCTAGATCGATCGCGGCACTAAAATCTTGAAACTCCATTCTATCTCCAGGTGGTTAGGAATCTCCAAGAGTTGTACGGTGACATGTATTCGCTCCGCAACGTTATCGTCACCGGCACCCACACGCACGCCACGCCCGGCGGACATCTCGTAGACTTCCTTCTGGACGTCAGCATCCTTGGATTCTCGAAGGAGTCCTTCAATGCTTATGTTGGCGGCATCACTAGGGTAAGTAAACCAATACGTGTGCCATAAAACTGGAGCATCTCTAGGATATATGAATTGACACAACTACATCTGGCCACAATTTGGACGGATTTATCTAGTTGTTCCAGGTTGAAGGGAAAATTAATCAGCTGATTAATTTGGAAACGGGGTGCTGCTACTTTTCTACACAGAAACAATAAATCAGACATATTCAGCTTATTTAAAATTACACTCTTATAATAGGAGAGCAAAAGGACTTTTTTTTTATTAATTTTGTTAAGGTAATGGCGCCTATGTTGGACGCGGACCAGCCATGGACATTTTTTGAATTTACCTCCAAAATTAAGTAAACGCGCAGAATTTTTTTTCAAATGTCAACACAGATCAGTTGTGTCAGTATTTTAGCTGTCATACCAACTGTTTTTGACAGCTGACACCCATTTTGATTGCGGCCATAACGGTTGTTAGTTACGCGGTGTCATTTGGTGTCGGGAATCGTAATTTATTACAAGAATCGCGATGCAAGTAAGTACACTTATCATCTTATTTTGTGGCAGGTGTATCGTCGTTGTTGAAATTCATGTTATTTAGTGATTTATCAATAGTAATACATTACTTTTATAATATAACCTAAAATGTCATTGTCATTCTAACTCTAAAATTACCGGTGTCCATAACTGGATATTATTCAAGCACGTACACCCAATCATGGTCAGAGTGTCCATAAAGTGAACTTCCTTATTTTATTTATTTTTTCATTTATTTTATATTTGTTCTAGTATATCTTCATGTTTCTCTAGAAATCTGTAATAAATTATTAGTCTACCCAATAATGGACATTCTGTCCATGACTAGGTGTCCGTAATAGGTTCAAAGTATTTCTAATACAACCAAATTTATTTTCAACTTAGAAATGGCACCAAGAAAAGACTACACAAAAGAACAAATGGCCAAGGCTATCGAAGAAGTAAGAAAAGGAGAGAAAATATCTGTTGCCGCTACAAGATACGGAGTCCCAAGGATAACTTTACACAATAAAATTACAGGGAAAAGTCCTATTGATTGTAATCTAGGTCCAGCTACTGTACTTACATATGAGGAAGAAAGGGTACTCGTGAGATGGATAGTCTATATGGCTGAAAAACACTTCCCTGTGACCAAAGAACAATTGCTTGATAGTGTCCAAAAAATAATATCTGAGAAAAATTTAGATTCCTGTCCGTTCACAAACAATCGGCCAGGAAAAAAGTGGTACTCTTCGTTTTTAAAAAGGCATCCAGATCTCTCTGAACGCACAGCGCAAAATTTAAGTAAAGCGAGAAATGAAGTCACAGAAGATGACATACTTCGTTGGTTTGAAGTAATTAAAGGTTACCTAGAAAATAAAGACTTGCTTGATGTAATAAATTGCCCCGAAAGAATTTTTAATACTGATGAAAGCGCATTCTACTTACAACCAAAAGCTGGACGAGTCATAGTGCTCAAAGGTGAAAAAAATGTCTATACAGCATCAGGAGATGAGAAAGAAAATTTAACCGTGTTGGTTACTGGCAATGCTGCTGGAGTTTTAGCTCCACCAATGATTGTATACCCTTATGAGCGTTTACCTGCCGTAATTGCTAATAGCGTACCAAAAGATTGGTGCATAGGCAGGTCAGATTCAGGCTGGATGTGTGCTAGAACTTTTTATGAATACATTACAAATGTGTTCAATCCATGGATAGAAAAAAATAATATACCTAAACCAGTTATATTATTCTTGGACGGTCATAGGTCACACATGACCCTGCATTTATCAGATTTTTGTAAAGATAATGGGATTGAAGTTATCTCTCTATACCCTAACTCGACACATCTACTTCAACCGATGGATGTTGCGGTCTTTAGGCCTTTAAAGGTATCGTGGCAGAATCAAGTGAAGAGTTGGAAAATAGAAAATCCGAAACAAACAATGAAAAGAGAGCATTTTGCTCCAAACTTTGAGGCAGCTTTGCGAAACATTGCCACAGATACAATAAGAAACGGATTTCGAAAAAGTGGGCTTTTTCCCTTTGGTCCAGAATACGTCGACATGAACAAAATAAGTTTACAAAATCGTGCTACTGTTTCCACATCGGCATTAGAAAAAAAAATTGACACGACAAAACAGTTTATGAATACCTTGGAATCAGAAATACGAAGCTTGTTTACAAATGAAAAATTGAAATTATTCACCAGGCTGTACTATATACCCAGAGCTAACGTTGAGAACCTGCTTCCGAATGAAGATCTGTCGTTGTATACTATTTGGGCTAAAACTAAACACTATTTGAATGAAAATTTACCTCAGAGAGTTGCCGCAACTATCACGGAGCCATCAATACAAGTCTCGCATTCTTCCGAACCTGAACATGTAAAAGATTCCGAATTATTGCCACCACAAACACCTGAGGTATCCGTGGCCGACAATTCAATTTCTAATTTATCTGAACACGCATCAGACGTCTTTCACATCTCTGAAAAACCACCAGAAGTGCTGGCCACAAATTTGCAGGGAAGATACTTTGGACCAAGTACGTCACAAGTTTGCACAGACATGAATGCTACCGGTGGTGGCAATCCAGATTTACAAGAAGAGGACATCGTAAGAGCTGAATCCGTTCTAGAATTATCGAAAATGGTTTCGAAAGATATTGCCGAGCAGGAAATGCATACTACTCCGAACAAAGTTCAGACTCCTGAAACAAATGACACTATATCCAAGCCAATGCCTTCAAAGTCACAAAATGTAATGGATGAAAATATTCCATCGCCGTTTAAACGTGCTTTATTTTGGCCAGAACCAGAAATGAAAAAAAGGCGTAGTAAGGAACGTCTTCCTTCGGCAATCACTGGTGAGAGTTGGAGAGCATATATGATCAAGAAAGAAAATGAAAAGAAACAAAAGGAAGAACAGAAAAACAAAAGAATGCAAGAGAGACAAGAAAAACAACTAATAAAAAAGAAAATAGCTGAAGAAACGAAGAAAGTTACAAATAAAAAGAAAATAGCAAAAACTGTAAATAACAAAAGGAAGAGAATTGAATCATCTAGTTCATCAGCAGAAGAAAATGATATACCATATCAAGAAAGTGACCAAGATTTAGAGTTGTCTGAAGAAGACCAGATAAACCACCCCAATCACAGAACTGAATCACTAGAGTCAGATGAAAATATTCCTCTAAAAGACATATCCCTGCAATTACTAAAGGAAAATACATATGTTATAATTAAATACGAAGGAGAATACTTTCCCGGGATCATTATAAATATTGATAACAATACTTACGAAATAAGTACAATGGTTCTATCAAAAGGAAATACGTTTCGGTGGCCCGACACTCCAGATCAAATTTGGTATAATAGGGGAGCTATAATGGAAAAAATTGAAAAGCCTAAAACCATCAACAATAGGGGCTTTTTTAAAGTACCTGAAATGGAAAAATATTTGCCATTTATATGTTAAGTTTTTAATTGCAATACTTTGTTTATAATTATAGGTATATAGAGATTAACTTTTTGAGAGTTCCTATCTACTATTTGTTACATTATTTTTAGGCACATAATTATTAATAGTTGTGTCTCTGTGAAAACTCAGGGAAGATCTCTGTTGAATAAGAATATTTTGATTTTAGAACTTGTTTTTAACCTCTAAAAAGGTGTGATACGTATTTGTGTAAGGAGGACATTGTTAGATTGTTCACAATGGAAATTAACGTGATTTTTGAGACTGATTTTTCAATAATATTAGTGATAGACATTTAAGTTCGTGTCTTATTATGGCCTAATTGTTTTTGAATAATAATTGTTTAAAGATGTTTTATTTTGCTTAAAGTTGGCTTTCGAGTATTGTGTTGATATGTAAGACTGATATTGATAATAATGTTAGATTGTTTTTATTCAATAATCATAGCATTTCGTTAATAACGAATACTTTTGTCCTTTACTTGATTATTCATAATTCCATAACTAGCTGTTCATAATTGGGGGTTCTACACTGGATTATTACTGTCCATTGATGGTTGTTCATAATTAGATAATGTCCATAATTGGGGGACCTACTCTGGATTATTACTGTCCATTGATGGTGTCTAAGTAGGAGTGTTGTTTATTTATAATATTTTATTGTACTGAGTACTAAACTAAAATTAAACATAGAATACTGATTGAGAAAAGAGCTTTTCATTTACATCCAAATCCCAAAGAATGTATATTGAAAAATTAAGAAATTACAAAGCAAATACAAAAAAAAATCGCTTATACTGTCCATGACTGGTGACTTTACCTTACTTAGTACCTATTTCAAGACTGTGGTCCTGTTGTACTTCCAGAGTATAGTCCGAGCGCACGAGAACATGGCGCCAGCGCGTCTGTACTTCAGTCAGGCCACCGTCACCAACGCTCACAAGAACCGATCTCCTTACTCTTACGAATACAATCCCCCGCAGGAAAGAGCTAAGTAAGTTTCTTCTTCACTCCTATGCTAAACCATGGGCATAGCTTGTTGGTAACGATACCTTGGTTGAACCTAAGCTTCAGAACCTCGAACATCGAAGCCAGACACAACAGAATAAAGTTGCTAGCCAGTTTTTCATTTCAAGTCTCGAGGCAACTCGTATTTTCTAGGCAAGCGTGATCAATATTCGACCGCGTCGTCACTTTCCATCAGCTGGCCGATTCAGAACCTCACGACAACATACCGAATCCATTCGATTGGATAACGATCTCGTGTCGTAGGTTTCTTTTCGAGCTGTTCAGAACATCCGCCCCGAGGATTCGATACGGATTTCGGTTACGATATCGGAATCGAAACGACAACGTGTTGCATTTACGGAGTTCGTTTTGTGTGCAATACTCGCAGAAAATTGTATTATTATCTAGACGATATAAAAATGTTTTCAAGTTATCAAAATTTATTATAACAATGTTTATCACGAATTAAATTATAATTAACAATTATAAGCGCCAGATATTGGTAGAAATATAAAAAAACAAGAGCTTCGTAGACACCCACCTGCTGATATCCACTTGACATTAATGTATTATCTATGCTTTTGACATTGACAAACCGCCAAATTTAAATGTGTATCGCAAATTGTTTTCTTTATCTTGTTTTGAAATTATTAAAAGAAGATCGAGCGAGAAAACGAGCATGAGGCTCGTCTTCTCGCTCGATCTTCTCAAGATTCGTTAGCTATGTTAAGTAAATACCAAAATTACTATTACATAGTATCACAGAGTACTTTATAATAATTATATAGGTACAGTGATTTTATTTCGGTAGATTTATGCATCTTATTAAGTAATCTTATAGTAGTAGGTAAATAGTTCTAAAACAATCAAAGCGAACTTAACCAATAAACAAATACTAGACTTGGTAGGTACTTTATTACAAAGAATTAGTTTATGTTAAATCTTACTGTGAGTTTTATTTTATTTGTAGTAGAAAATGTAGTTTATTTAACAACACCCGGAATATACTCGGTATTGACGGTCAAATCTAATGCATTCGAGTGATATGTTGCACTCGAAAAGTTGTCGTGGAAATTAATCGGACGTTCGAAAACTTAGCTTCGATATCTGCTTTGTGAATAACGTTTTCGGTCGATAAATACGCGTTTATCGTACGGTTAGGATTGGTTATCGACTACGACAATTTGAACGTCGATTCGACTATTGTGAATTTAAAATATTTTGAATCGTACGATATCTAACCGAATCGATCGACAAATGAGTTGTCGTGAGGTTCTGAATCGGCCAGCAGGTGAGATTGCGGTGAAATGCTTCCCTCTTCGGTAATAACAAAACGTGATATCCGTGCATATCTGACCTGACCAATTCGAGGATTGTCAAATCAGCCCCAATCTAGCCCTTCTCTCCTACCTCCAGATACTCCACCAACACAGACCAAACCCTCACCCAGGTCCGCATAGTGAATTCAGACGGTACCCTCCACGGCGTGATGAACTGGTTCGCCGTCCACACCACCAGCATGAACATGACCAACCGGCACGTCTCCTCAGACAACCTGGGGTACGCCGCGCTCAGGATGGAGAAAGAGCTTAACCCTGGAAGCCTCGCTGGGAAGGTAAGATTCAATTAAAGGAACCGGCGTTAAAATTGACTATGTCTATCTTTTTTGCAACTTTAAGTTTTTTCGATTAGATGAACATGAAGAGTTAATGTACGATGAAGGCCAGTCAATCCCCTTCTTTACCCCATATCATATTCATTACTCTTTCCGTCCTAACAGAGTCGACAACATTTCGGTAATGGCGACGGTGACTGCTCATCATCAGGCGGGCCGTACGTTTGTACACCTGCTACTATTCTACTTAACAAGTACCTATACGTTTTATTAAACATAAAAGTCGACTTCAATGTAGGTATCTTCGAAGTTCAACGGTTAAAAAACAGGATTGTTATTTCTAAACTAATAGCTAGAACGATTGGGTAAACAAAATTTTACTGGTGGTAGGTTTCTCGTATGCGAGAGACCGTCTGGGTGGGTACCACCGCTTTACCAGTTATTCAGCCACCAAGCAGTAGTGCGCAACCATTACTGTGTTCCGGTTTCAAGGGCATTGTAGCCAGCGAAAACACTTGGCATTATGAGTTAGTGGCTCAGGGTGACGAGCGCAGGGCAGCGTCAAGCAGGATTTTGCAAAAAAAAAAAAATTCCTGTTGGTGCTGTTATTGTTATGGGCTGGCGTATTGCTTCCCATCAGGCAAACGACAAGCTCGTCGCGTCATTCAGTAAAGTTACATAAAAAAAAGATATTTGATAAAATAATTCAAAACAAAATCCTCTTGTTATGTCTTTTCATCCCGATACAAGAGGAACCTTACACTTGCACTTGGCAAAGCATTGAATAATTTAAAAAAAACTGTAGGTACGTATTGAAACAGTGTTTATGCCTTCCAGCCGAAAGTGGTAGCGGGTTTCTTCGCGTCGAACGCGGGCGACGTGTCTCCCAACCTGGCGGACTCTGTCTGCGAGTTCTCCGGCAGGGTCTGCGACCACCAGTTCCTGCTTTGCCGCGCGGGCGAGAGGTGCTTCTCGCAGGGGCCCGGGGAAGACATGTTCGAGAGCACCAAGATCATTGGCCATGCGGTGTATGAAGGAGCTATGGTAAGTGACCATGATTTTACGTCGAAGATCTACTACGTCCTTCTAATCACTGATCGCCTATGGCGATTCCTTGCATCTAGTGAATCGCATCGTGGTCCTTCAATATGCAAAATCTGGTGTAGATATATGTGAAAACCAGCTCCACATGTGACGTTTAAAAGAGCTCATTAGAACCTGAAAAGTAATTCTAAGATACGATGATCATCATCTCCTTTGTTACATTTTACACTTCTCTGATCGATACCATCACTCTGATTCACATTGTTCCCAGGAAGCTCTGAACTCCCCTGGTGAGGAGCTGCAAGGGGAGCTGGCCGTGGTACATCAATTCGTGGAGATGCCCAACGAAGTGGTCGCTAAGTATGACCCTATTACTGAAACTTTCAACACTGTAAGTACTCGGAGATCCTGAAAACTGATTACGGATAAAGGGGTTGCGAGCATATTCCAAGGATTTGGTCAAAATTGAAACTAGAGCACCTGTTAAGGTATGGCTAATGGTAAAGTCCCTAATACAATTTCAGGGAGACCCTATACTGCTGCCGCTGCTGTCACCTCTTCTCTCAACAAACTCTCAACTGCTGTCAATTTCTCCAAGATTGTGGAAATTTTGGGATATTTGACAGTAGTTGCTGCTCATCACACATCTTAATAAAATTGTCCTGATAGAAGTTGTTTCTCAAAATTCAATATTATTGACATTGTTTTAGAACGAGCCAGTAAGAGGCTGCGTGCCTGCTATGGGATACAGTTTTGCATCTGGAACTATAGATGGCGCTAACACTCTTAACATCACACAGGTACGTAAAGGCACGTAATTTTAATAATGAAAGGATGAGTCAAATAATAATCTCTTTTAATATAAATGCTTGTTTTCAGGGTACATTAGAAGGCAACCCCCTATTGGACACGGTGAGCGGTTTCATCGCAAAACCCACGGAAGATGACATTGCGTGTCATGCTCCGAAACCTATCCTCTTATCTACAGGCAGAGTGAGTACTAACATGTTAGGTACCTATTTTTACCTCATGCTCATTCCATTGAACTACTGCTACTGTCAAATCTTCACTGGCTCATTTAATTATATTATTATGCCGCGGAGATGCTGAACGACAGACATAATATGGACCGAAATAAATAGGGCTACTTGTACTCTGCAGAGTCAAGACCATCAGAACCCCTGAACATCAAATCGCTTTTAGCGATAAGTCCGCCCGTTGTACTATAATTTATAAGCAATATTTGTTTGAATTTGAATCAAAAACATGTAGTGTAATTCCGCTGAATATTATAATAACAATAATAATAATTAATACTTTATTGTACACCAAACAAGAAATTAACAAGGTACACGAAATACTCTTACAGACTATAGTACAACGGGCGGACTTATCATTTCCGCAACGTCACGCCTGATTCCATTAGATTGAATCAAAATTCGTTTCACTACTGAACTCTTGTTCCGACAGGCCAACTTCCCCCTCCCCTGGCATCCCCACATAGTGTCGCTCTCCACCATCTGGCTCTCGGACCTCGTGATCCTCGGCGTGCCGGGGGAACCCACCACCATGGCGGGGAGGAGGATGCGGCAGGTGGCTGGTGACGTCATGAGGCAGGCGGGCTTCGAGCCGAGGGTCGTGGTGTCGGGCCTGACGAATGAGTACATGCATTATGTGTCCACGTTTGAGGAGTATCAGGTGAGACCTCCGTATCTTATCAGTATGTTCTGAGTAGTGGATCTTTTTCAGGTACGGTGGTAGAGTCATTGTGATTGACGTACAGTGCGTCTGTGATGCCTAAACTGAATAAAGAGGGGATGATGACCCCATTGAAGGGTTATAGTAGAATTTCAGTTCCCAAAGAGTCATGAATGTCATGATTTAGAAACACTTCACAAACATTGTGAAAATAACGGCAAAGTAAAATTTTTTGATATTGATAATGATGAGATTAGAGACATAACTGATCAGATAGAAGGCTCTATTTCTGTTTTCGTGTTGGAAATTGCAATCCTTATATAAGTATAAATTTACCTTTTGATAATGTTCCCAGGTAGCAATTTTACGTCATGACGACGTCCATTCACGGTCATTTTCGACGTAAATGACGTCGTAAAAAACGTCCCACAGACGTACTAAATGACGGCCTAATGTCAGGTCTCAGCGACGTCTCTGAAGACGTCATATTAACGTCTCCAGATAACGTCATATTAACGTCTCCAGATAACGTCATATTAACGTCTCCAGATAACGTCATATTAACGTCTCCAGATAACGTCATATTAACGTCTCCAGATAACGTCATATTAACGTCTCCAGATAACGTCATATTAACGTCTCCAGATAACGTCATATTAACGTCTCCAGATAACGTCATATTAACGTCTCCAGATATCGACTTATTCACGTCCCCAGATAACGTCATATTAACGTCTCCAGATAACGTCACCTTAACGTCTCCAGATAACGTCATATTAACGTCGCCAGATAACGTCTCCAGAAGACGTCAATACCACGTATTGTGAAGACCTCCTATAATAACGTCTATTAACGTCTTCAGACACATTAATATAACGTTATCTGAAGCGTTAATATGACGTCATCCGGGATCAATTTGGCCTCGATGCAATTCATCCAGCCACAGTCTTCAAGTAACTCTGAAAGGTCAACATTAAAAACACAAATTTGCATTGTAGTATTATTTATTATAACTAGTTAACTATCACAACTTAATTAATAAATGGAGAATTTTAATCCTTATAACCATGGAGCATAGGAAAACATATAAAAGAATTACTAGTTGCCTCTTGAGGAATAACAACACATTTTGAAATAATATCATAAACAGGTACAATTTTGTAAGCTGAACAGAGTTCCGAAACTTTAAAAATATCAATAACAGCAGAATCATAAGGATACGTATAGTAGGAATCATAATGTACAAACTCTTTTCCATAGACGAACAAGGAAACCTCTCCATTAATCTTACATCTCAAAATATTATGTATCTCGACTACTTTGCCGTTTGCATAGCAGTAACAATTATTAGCTAAACCAGATTTTGTATACATTGCAAAACCCTTATAAACAAGTTTATTAAAGCATTCATAAGCATTGTTATCAACAGGCGTTGGTCCTAAGCTATTGTAATAAAAAACCGCTGGTACCTCGTCAATCAGTTTTGGAGGAAAAGTAGATTCCATTTCTTTTAATCGTTTATAAATTTGCTGCAACGGTTTGTTAGGTGACCTAACTAATTTTTTTAACATGCCTAAATAATTTTCGAAAGGAAAGGCGGAATAACTGTCCAAATCACCAAATAAACGAACGTCATCACACAAATGACATAACATATGAACATTGTAAATTAAAAATTTCCGGCTATAAATAGTTTCGGAATGTCTTATGAACATTAATAATAGCTCATGTGCTAAATATGTACCTACTTTATTGATGTTTCTAGGGCTACAAAGAATTGTTATAGCACAATGAAATAACAAAAAATTTTCATACAGGGAGGTTGGAAGGATATTTTTTAGAACAACTGGTCCAGTATATAACAAAAACATCCTAAATTCGGTGGCTTTCCAGCGAGCCAACTCACTGATACTTCGCGGTCGCCTGTTAAATTCAACAGGTATACAACTTGCACAGCTAAGTAATTTTTCAGAAACTGCATTTACTAAACGGCTATTTAAACGAACATTTAAATCACCACCAACCCAAACATTTAAAAGTTTCCTCATGACTCCCAGACAAACAGCATGCATATAATCAATGGGAAACAATGAAACTAAATCTATGGGAAGCGTCAAAAGTGGAGATTCACCAACATGATGGTCGTCATCAGACTGTAAACGAAATTGTGAATCCGTTCTCCTACTCGCAGATACGCTTGTATAAATCACTCTACCTTGAATATACTCACCAGGTTCTACACATTTATCACATGATGAGTATCCACCATGGGATTTAGTACATTTGATAAAAGCTCTAGCTGGAGCGTCACATACAAAACTATGTACTTTTACAATATAATGAGTATCTTCAAAATTTATTCCATCATTAAGTAATGTAGACAGTTCTTCAACAAATGGCCCCAAAAACAGATTCAATGGTGAAGGTTTAGAGTTTCCACAGAACAGAGTTATTACAAATGGCTGTGCACAATTAAAGTTTTTGATCAAACCTAATATAGGCCATAGTTGAGTATTCGTGCTTTTAAAAAGTGGCAAACCATCAACATTAAAAGACAACAATATTTCACTATTTTTAAAGTTGAACCCACTGTACAGTTTTAATTGTGCTTGTATTTGATTTATGAGACCAATGTGCACCAATTCACCAGATTGCAAAGAGTTACTTGATATATTCATTGGCGTATTTAAAAACGTTCTGCTATCTCTAGGCAATTTAGGGCAAAAAGGATTTAGAATTTTTAGAAGACTATCTAGAGCACTGTGGGAAATTTTATGTTCTACGGTAGCCCAATGTCTTAATTGCGATGGCAAATCGTTAGCATCGTCAGATCGTGAATCATCATTATCTATAAAACAATCCTCAAACAATGTTGATTGACAATTTTCATCTAAAAAAATATTCTCTTTATATGTCCTTAAACAGTTTTCATTTAAAGTATTGTTGTCAATACTACTGTTACCCGTAGCTATAGATGTGGATGTATATTGTGGTGAAGATGGCAAATCACTTAATGATGGCTGTAATGTACTTCTTTGTATTTCTAAAATAATTTTTCGTTTTTCTGCCAAAATCCTTCTATACATTTGACGCTCACCTACTACATTTTTTTTCTTCCTAGAGGATGACATTGTTATTTTCCTTTGACAATCGCTTTTTTGCTCGTTCAGGTGCGTGCTTGAGCCACACCTTTATATCGTCTTCAATGTCTTTTTCTGTAATCCTTGGAGAGGAACTCTTTAAGCTCTCTGAAAACAAAAAAGTTTGTGAATATAAGAATAGCCCAAATGCCTGCAACGCTCTGTGGGGTCAGATGACGGGTCGCTCTCACACAGCGACTCGCGAGTCGCGACACAACTGGTGTTAAATATTATTTTTAACGGAGAATTAAAAACCGGTCAAGTGGGTGTTGGATCACGCGCATTGTAGGGTTCCGTAGTAAGCCCGTCGCAATAATTATGTGGACTTAATTGTTTTATTTTACCAGTTAATTGACGTGATTATTATTATATATAGCCTTGCCAAATTACAGCTTTCTAGTACTAAGAGTCTCCCCACCTAGCCACCTACATAAAACATGCCAATTATTAACCAGTTGCCAGTACACAAGGAATATGTATCTTTTGAAATTATTTAGGTATTTCATAGCACACTTATTTTGTATTATAGATGAGATCTAGAAAGAATAAATTTAATCATATGAAAGACAATAGACACATACCAACAATAAATTCACGGAGACGTAGCTCTGAAAAAGGCTTCTTCTCAGACCTTTTACCATAGAAGTTGAACTTGCTTGCCAACGAGTCTGACAATGTATATTTCATCACTCTCGATACTTTATTTTTTAAATCATGCCCACCAAGGCTCTTTAGGTAGCTTGTCTGTAAATATTAATTGATAGCAATAAACATCCACATATATCTCTATAAGTACACACTAGAATTAACATAAGATCCAACAGTCACATACATAATCTTGAGCTCACACTATAGGATTCCCTGTCATAGGTATCAGGAACTACGAGTGCCAAGGTATCATGACACAGACCTAGAGCAAATATTTGTGTTGCAACAGGAATTGAACCCACACCTCACATCTCAGCCCTCTAATCGCCCACTGTGAAGCAGTGGCCAAAATTATTAGGAATTAACTACACATAATGTGAGCAGAAGCTAATAAAACATAGCCTGTCAGGGGTAATGTAGCTTGCTATTAGTGACTGAATTCCCAGAATTGAATCAATAGTTCCGATGATTAACTCCTACATCCAAACTCACAAACAAACTAACTCATTCTAGCAAGGTACCCATGTAATAAAAAGCTTTCTTATGGTAAAGTAGGAATTAATTATAATTGCTCAATAGGCATTTCCTGTTTATTAAAAGTAAACACTTACCAGGTTAGCACAGTTTTCTGTATTAGTCAGTAACTGTTCCACTGTTTCTAAATCTTGAAAAGTTTCCAAGGGAAATTTGAATTCAGGCTTCAATGCATTGGTATTTCCTGCTCTGTCTTTCAAAATTGCTAGGATGACATCATTTTGGGCTTTTATTTTGGCAAGTAGTGAAACAACTTGGCCTTGACAATCTGGATGAAAAAAGTAGTATGGTAGGTATTACAGTCTATAATAATCTTAACACCAACCACCACCACCACCACTATACCAAAAAATAGAAATAATCGTCGAAAACTATACTCATGCATATAAGGTAGTATCTAGCAAAGAATCTAGTTAGGCAGCTATAGATTTAAAAAAATCAAAATGATTTTTACTATTTACCACAGTTATTGGAAGCACTGCTGGCAACAATTTCATCGAGTGTCATACTTTGTGAACCAGATGGTTGATCATGATGACTGTTAGAAGCCTTCTCTTGTGCATCAGGTTTATTCATCTGTGAGTTGTGATTTAGTACCAAATCACTGTAAATTGTGCTTGTACTTGAAGGTTCAAGGTTTATATCTAAAAAGCAAAAAAAAAAAGAAAATAATGGAAGGAAATATTATTATGTTCAAAATAATTTAGTTAATGTATCATCCGGTATAATTACAATTGGATAGATGTTTCTTTAAAGGCGGAGGACGAGGGAATTCACACCCTTTCTCATCATCATTATCATCTGATGATGAAATGTATCTGCTAGTTTTTTTTGTTTTGCGTTTAGGTGGCTTACTTATATAATTTTCCTCCTCAGTCTGTATATCTGATGTGTCTTCCACCAACTTTAATTTTTTCTTTGCCTTATCCAATTCATCTATAGAACAAGCATAAAACACCAACACAGTTAATATCAAAACAACATGCAAGTTAAAGTTAGTCACGCCATGCAACACACCCACGCCGTACAAGCTTGGTAGTCCAGCACTTATTAATCCATTAGTTCTATCTCATTACTAGTAGTTAATAGTACTGCCATTACTTATATAATTTACTATGCTTTTGTTTCTGTTTTGATATGGTATGGTGGTGAGATTACAGGCACATGAGACTGCAATGAACACAACACAATGCTATGTAGGGCACATTCTAGGTGGATGTGGGTACATACCCCCCATACATACCCCTGGTGGTTCGGTGGCCACCTAACCACCAGGTTTATGTATGTTATACAATGTATAATTATAAGACAAGACCAACAAATATTTGTGAAAACAAACAAAACCAAACACCTGTGAACACACTTTCTTGGAAATGATTACTTATCTGTTGCTTGCTTGCTGTCGCCGCTGCTGCTTGTTTACACACGGCGCCATGACCTAAAAATAGCAGTTCTGTCTTGTGATCTTGGGCAATCTGAATATTTTTTTTCTGTGCGCATCAAAACTGCAGTCAACTTCAGCTCGGCCGTAATCCTTAGATTTTTAGGTTATGGCACCGTGTATTTTTTTAGTTAGGTTTTAAAACACTAGCACCTACTAGAATTAAATTCTGGGCCAGTCTGTCTGTGCCCAGGCTTAAAGCATGGTAAAGTTAACTGCCCTCAAGCCACCAGCTGCTAAAATAGTTGTGTGTGGTAGTGTTACACTACCTACTCATAAAAAAAACTTACCAGTCTGATAGAAAACTCTATCGATCTCGTATAGTTTCCATTGTTCATTTGGAGACGAACACCTCTGTAGAAGTTTATCAAATGCTTTCGCCTCCTTTACGGGAGGCCAATAGATTTCTCTTTTTTTAGGTGTTATCCATTTATTGATGACCACAGCCACAGTGCCACCCTCACTCTCCGCGAACTGAACGACACTATACATAATTTACAATCCTTTTATGTGCTGTGATACGTACTATAACAACAGCAAGAAAAAAACATGAGAATTTACACATTTGTTTGACACAGAGAATTGAGAAAGAAAAAAAGCGCGGGATACCAACCAACCGTCAACGCGTTCGTTCGTTCCGTTCCGAAATAAACAAAAGCAAACAAAAATATATTTTTTTTACTTTTTAAATATTTATATTTTTAATCAGCCTTTTCTATCTTATATTGGTTCTTTCTAATGTTTGATGATAGACTAATAGCTGAATTTCTTTTCATTGAGTTACATAACAAATACAAATGTAAAAAATAATAATTTAATAAAATAATAACAAACAACATGCTATCAATGCGTTCCGTTCCTCGCAGATTGGAAGAAAGATAAACTCTGGTGATAATTTTTAAATTATTAAAATGGACTATTTACTGTCGAGTTAAAGTTTTTACAGAGTACCTATATTTTAATACAAAAAAACGTTCGCTAGCCGCATGATAGTTATGTTGTTAGAGCTAATTTAATCGTGCCTGCTTGAGCATGGTAGGCACCTGTTGTACTCTCCTAGAATAAAATTATGTTTCTTTTCTTGGATAATGGCATACCTAGCTCATATACCTACCTTACTTAATTAGGTTTTATTCTGATTCCCATAATAATAATAATATGCTTGAATGTCCATAGCATCATAAGTAGGTTCCCGTTTATTCTGCTAGTCAAACGAATGGAAGTCAGTGGTGGATGTTTCTGTAGGTATCGAGGCGGCTCAAGACCGCTCGTCGTGGCATTTCTATGTATATGGGGCCTGTCCAGCAGTGGACTTCTAACTAAAAGTGTTTGTACAAACCTACTTACAGAAAATAAATCATTTATCATTTAAACTGATAATTTATTTAATGACGATGAATATTAATTTTATCGGTTGCAATTAGGTACCTACCTTAACACGTTCGCAGTCCAGTGTACCCTATGCGGTACACGCGGAGCGATTCCGCCGAGTCCGTGTACCCTATGCGGTACACGAGGCCACTATAACTATATGGGCTCTGCAGCCACGGACTTATGAAATTTGTTAGTGTATCGTTCCTGGACTTGTGACAAGGGTTCTATTAGACAAGAAAAACCAAAAACATGACTTATTTTTTTTATATAATGTTTTCACAGTACAAAATGAAACGAGTTAGTAGAAATATATAATGTTTTATTGGTGAACTGTAACTTTAGGAAAACAATCAATACATATGCCTTTTTACATTTTTTACATTGTGATGACACCCTTTTAGCTTTGGCGCGTGCATACGAAGTGAGTCTTCCTTCGTCGTGTTTTAAGTCCGTGTACCGCCCGGTGTACACGAGCAAAGTCGGGGCACGGGCCTTTATTTTAACATAATTATGCATCAGTTGTGACGTTTGCATCGACTAATGGTCAAAAGTAATGAAAATGATATTGGACTTATGGCGTTGTCGGAAACTTTTGTATTGGGACTGCGAACGTGTTAAGCAGGTATTAAGTAGTACCTACGTGTTAGAGCATTCCTTTAGATGCACTAAATAAATAGTACGTAGGTAAGTACACTACGGCCGAAATATCTTGGCGAGTCTGTACATAGACACTACGAACTTTCGCCATTGACCCTAAATGTAGGTACGTTCCTACGGCGTCTTATTAATGAACAACACAGGGCGTCACAGAATGGAACCCAAATGGACGTTGCTAGGGCGTCTTATTAGGGAACAACACAGGACGTCACAGAATAGACCGTAAATGGACGTTGCTAGGACATATAATACATGACCAACACAGGACGTCACAGAACTGACCCTAAATGCACGTTGCTACGGCGTCTTATTAATGACCAACATAGGACGTCACAGTTGACCCCAAATGGCCGTTGCTAGGGCGTCTTATTATTGACCAACACAGGAGGTCACAGAATTGACCGTAAATGGACGTTGCTAGGACGTATAATACATGACCAACACAGGACGTCACAGAATTGACCCTAAATGCACGTTGCTACGCCGTCTTACTAATGACCAACACAGGACGTCACAGTTGACCCCAAATGGACGTTGCTAGGGCGTCTTATTATTGACCAACACAGGACGTCACGGAATTGACCGTAAATGGACGTTACTAGGACGTAACATTCACGACCAACACAGGACGTCACAGAATTGACCTTATATGGACGTTGCTACGTCGTCATAATCATGACCAACATAGGACGTCACTGAATTGACGCTAAATCGACGTCACCAGGACGTTCCCTTGAGTACCAGACGTTAAAATGACGTCAGTGTGACGTACTTATTTGACGAATAAACTACGGACCCTAATATGACCTTAGGATGACGTCATTTTTTCGTCGCAGACGTCATTTTGCTACCTGGGTTGTCTTTTCTCAGGTACAAAGATACGAAGCAGCTTCAACTATCTATGGACCGAACACCTTGGATATCATGTTGAACAAATTTGCCGAATTCACCACGGCTGCTATTCAGGTGAGATACTATTAAATTTGTTGCTGTTTGTTGTGGAAATGCAATGCAACTTTTGTAAGATTATTTGTTCGAGTTACTGCTGTTCAGTTTTGATTCTGTACTTACAAACGATCAAAT
This sequence comes from Petrophora chlorosata, assembly GCA_951640565.1. NCBI lineage: Eukaryota > Metazoa > Arthropoda > Insecta > Lepidoptera > Geometridae > Petrophora > Petrophora chlorosata. The sequence goes on from OX621197.1 coordinate 17,067,475, forward strand.
CGTCTCCGTAAGACGAAGCTCGATGACCAAGAGAGCTCTAATGTACGAAATAACAGGCTGTGAGAGGTCTAGGCGACGGCGACGCATCGCTCTCACAGTTGTAAATTTCGTCGCGATAAAATAGCTATTGCTTAGACGCTTTATAGTTCGAGTCCTTCCTTCGACAGTACAACATGTTCGTGTCACTTAGCGAAAAAACATTTGATTTGGATTCGAAATTATATCTTCGACAGCATTAAAAACTCTCGCAGCTTGAGTCAGTGCTAGCCGTGCTACCAACTAGACTTCTTAGGGTATAGATCAGCAACTTACCTTCACGGTTTTCATTTCCCAGGGCGGCGACGTGGCCGAAGGTCCCGAGCCGAGAGACTACCGCGACCGCACTCTTACTCTTATTACTCCCGTCGTGTTCGACGGCTCTTTTTCTGGGACAGCCTTCGGGGACGTGCTGGAACAGCCTCCAGCGTTCGTGAGGAGGGGAGATACTGTTCGAGCTAGGTTTGTGAGTATCTTGCATTCTTCGTCCTTTCCTAGGGTGGGTGGTGAAATGCCAGAACGAAAGTCGAAGAAACCTCGACACCAGCTTTGGAAACGTAATAGAACAGCTTCCTTTTCTTAAGCATAAGCTTCGGAGATGTGCTGGAACAGCCTCCGTCCCTGACCAAGAAGTGGGATACACTTTGATCTAGGTTTGTAAGCGTCATGTTCGTATTTTATCTGCCGGCCAATTGCCCGAAGATCCAGAGCCAGGATTTATTGTGTGACGTTACTGGTGCACGTCCGATCTTATAAATTCGTTCCCATGCATTTTATGAAAATTTTGTTCCTTCAGGCCTTTCCTTGTAATGACGAAACTATATCAACAGTCGAAATGTGATAGACTGACTTATACTAATGAGTGACAATTCCTTATGTCTGCTAGGCGGGTGCGAACCCTCGCAATGATCTGAAGCAAGAAGAGAGTCACGCCGTGGTGGAGAGGTTGCAGGACGAGGAATGGTCTGTCTTCGTCAATGATGCTGACTGGGACACCAGGTAAGCTCCATGTTTCATTATAAAAGGCTGGTTCCAATTTAAACATGAAAATACGAGACTCTTGATACATAAGACCCTTCATTTGTTTATTAAAACTTTGGGTAAATTTTTTGAAGAAAGTTTTGACTTTTGTTGTCAGCAAGCCAGATAATACCCAATAATAAGAAGAGAACTTGGAAGTGCATATTATAATTTGTGGTTTTCTTCGTCTAGACCACTCGAAGGCCTCCTTGATTTGTGATGAAAGCAAAATAAAATAAAACAGATCACACTGAAAATAATGTGCTACAACTCAACACACTGGCCATAGTAAACTGGCAGTAGCAAGCATTTGTTTCTTGTCTGGGGTTTTGTTGGACCAGAGAAATGAAGAAATTTATCAGTGTGGGACCATGATTCTTCAACTTGTCCTAATATTATTTTGTTTTCGTTTTTTCTTTTTACTTGTCGAAGAATTATTTGGTTCTTAAATATTCTAGATTCCTTACTCTCTCTTCGTTCTTTTCCGCAATAAGATTGACTTTTCCCCAGGTTCACGTGGGAACGGACATCCACACTCTTCGGCACCAGCGCAGTGACCTTCGAATGGACGATTCCTGAGGATGTCGACTTCTCAACCTACAGGATAGTGTACTCGGGAGTCGCGAGAGGCATCCGAGGGACCAGGAGGTCGTTCACCGGCGTAACGCATAGCTTTACTGTCAGGACATAAATGATTAGTTTAAGATGTTGGTCTTTTATTTATATCGCCTTTTTCTTAGTTTTTATTATTTCTTGAGTAAAGCCTATTGTTAACTTAAACTATGATAGATATGCAATAGGTCGATATTATTGATTGAGTACATACCTAGTACCTACTACATCCCAATGTAATGAGTCTATGTAATGCGTTATGTCATACGTGATATCCACAAAGACAGTATATAGTGATATTACAAAATCTGAGTACGTAGCGCTTTAACATAATTATGCCTTGTCTCTACAACCTACAATGCACTGTCACCATTCAGATGGACAAAGTAATAGGCAAAGTCGATACTTATTTACATCGGTACTTGGTGCGCCCCACGGTTACCGAGATAACAAGTGTACAAGCCTATGGTATAAGCTATCTCCATTCCGAATCCGTTCAACCGTTGCGGCGTGAAGAGGGAACAAACACACTTACACACTGACGTACAAACTTTCGCATTTATAATATTAGAGTGTGCAGTGCACATTGTGCACGATGCGTCTTTGAATCAATATTTAACAGACTTCAAAAAAAAGGAGGTGGTTCTCAATTCGATTGTTTTTTAATTTATTTATTTTACGTTTGTTACCTAAGAACTCGTCGTTTTGGAAAATTATTTTTGCGTTGGGTTCAGTATAGCTACGAAGTGGACCCATATAAATTTCGTCGATATTTGAACATGGACTTCGAAGATACATTGATAAAATGTATACTTGTTCATTTATTCCTGAACAATTTTAAGTATGCGATCGTTGGACTAAAAAATCATAAACTGTCGAATTCTTTGAAAGCCGAGGACTGATGTTATGATGGAGTGATGGACCAATATTTTTACACACAGCATTTTGAGATGAGCATAACTCACAATTTCATAATCTGAGAAGCTAATTGAACGAGTTTGAAACCTTCATTAGAACTCACTGCTACTATTACATATTCTATGTAAATGCTGTTATCTCGTATGCTACATAGTTTACATTGTTAAAAACGTAACGCCATGATTTATATGTTCTTGTTTAGGACCTAAACTCTTTCACATAGGGTATGTTTTAGCCTATACCTGGCGATCAGATAAGTCCGTATTGGTCAGTGGAACTATATTTAGTACTGGTATGATCTTTTTCTTTGCTTTTCAATGGATAAATTGCTTTAGTCGTGGCTAGACAGTAAGGATATATGTGGACATTGATTCTCAACTTTGGGTTTGGAACAGTCGATGTTTTCTTAATTGCGATAGGAGCCAGTAAAATTAATGATAGGCCACATATTAAACGGCAATAAAATCTTGCGATTGATTATTTCACTCTACAATACCTGCATAGCTTCTTTATGGGGTAAATGAACAAAATTTACGAATAAAAGCCATATCATATAATAAGACCGTCCGTACTAGATTATAATTTCTGTGAGTGCTATTAGGTATTCTGTGCATGTTATTAGATAACGTTTTAGGTATCAAACCATACTATACAGTTAGTCAGCCTCTGTGGTGTAGTGGTTGGGTAAGTTGGTTTAAATCTCAAACACGACTAAGGTTGCGGTTCGATTCCCGCGAAGGGACAAATGTTTGTGCACCGAAAAAAAGCGCAAGACTTTGTTTCGTGTCTGGGTTTTGTGGGACCACGGTCCTTGTAGTTTCTGGTTCCCTAGATACAGGGAATCCTGATCTACGTATGTGAACGTTGGGGGTAAAAAAAGTTATTACATAAAAGACAAAGATGCATGGAACATTTCGCTTCTGCTAAGTAGCCAACTGGCACATAAGAAACATAAAATATTGTAACAAAAATTCTAAAAAAATGCCCCTCAGTTTCTTGCAGTATCTTCTGAGTTGTGGTTCTTTTTCCGATATGAAGATACACATTGCAATAATTGACGTTCGTAAGTACGTGTGATGCCATAATAACATAAGAAAGAACTATTGAACTTGAAATTGATCTTGATTGTTACACAATATGCGTATAAAACATAATTTAAGTATAGGCGGTCTTATGGCTTGAAGCGATCACTCCCAGAAAACATTTGAATAGAGAAGAAGATCGACACACAACCGTTTATTAATTTTATTTCATTTTGTCGTAGAATGTGGCGGATTTGGTCTAAAATACAGAAACACCCAGTCTGATTTCTACAAGACCACGTACATATACAGCATCACTTAAAGCAGGCACCTAAAAATCGTATGTAGCAATTATTATATTTAAAGCTATTATTATATTATATTTAAACACCTAGCTAAGTAAGTAGATACATACCTACCTGCATGATCTTGATGGTCTAGGTGTAGTGCAAAGTTGAGATTCGCTTGCCATCCTCGCGGTCCTTAGCATTGAACAGTCTGCGTGATTGTATAGTCGAGAACACAAAGTAGATTTTACAAAGATATGAGTATTAAATATTTTGTTTTAATATTGTGAGGAGATGGTCAAAATTCGTTAGAAAACTTTGTGAAAACGGACTGACGTGAGTATATACCTATGTGCAATATGTATCTTATTAAAATCACCTTAAATGACAAGCAGCACTCACGAGAAACTTATAGGTTTTTTTTTATCTATGCTGTCCCACAGCTGGGAAAAGGTCTCCCCAAGTCTTTCCCAGCCGTCTCTATCCTGCGCCACCTCGGACCAGCCTTCTTGGTATGCATCCAGATCGTCCCTTCATCTTCTTTTGGGCCGGGCATGCATACGGCTAATGTGACCGGCCCAATCCTACTTGAGCCTGGCAGCCTACTATTTATTAATTAAACTTATAGGTTATTATAGTTTAACATGTGTAATATTAGAGTCTAACATATTAAAGTCATATAGTCAGGTATATTATAGCACCCCTATTGTGCTATAATCTATAATATCGGATAATTGGACAGCAATCGAGAAAATATCTAAAATGTAGTTAGAACGAATGTTCGTCGAACCAGAAAGATCAGTCTATCAATATTTTTGTGAAATAGTAATGATTTATATTTTTAAATCAATAAATAATTCTGTCATTTTTAATCTGTTCTTCATCTCAACATGAACACTTCGTAACAACAATCACAGCGCATGACGTCATTTGTAGGCTAATGCCGTGAGTCAAGCTTGTGTTTATTTAGCTTTATTGCTTTTCATAAAATGTATTTTTGCTAATATTTTCGTTCCATTACTACAATATAGTCCCCAAACTTCACAAAACGTATTAGAATCTCTTTGCAAGTTTTATTTCGAAGAGTTTGTCGTTTTCTACCTACATTTGACATCACAAGTTTTGAGGTGACCTTTTGCGCGGCAATATTTGAAACATAATATTTAAACATAGTTTTAGGTACTTTTAGAGCGTTATTTAATTAAAATAGTATATTTCATGTCTATATATATTAATTGTACTTAATATAAAACACTTTCTGAAAAGTTGTCCGATTCACTATTTACGTTACTTATAGATAACTTTATTATAACCATTTTGGACAAAATGCGATGTATGATAATGTCGTTTAATTCTTGTTTATTTACGGTCTCCTTATCAGGCAGGGGTCGTAAACTTAGCTCTGTGATAGGTATTATCTGTTATGTAAAAACTTCTTAAGAACAGTATTGTTGTTGTTTTAGTGCAGAGTGGTTATTCAAAGGTTTGTCATATTATGGTGGCTGTTAGTTTTATTTTGTTAAAATAAATAATAGGCAATAGTTAAGTAGGTACCTCTACGTTATTACTTGTTATTATATTCTGTGAATAGGTGCATATTTTTTAAGGTAAGTGTTATATTTAATACCTATTGTGGGCGTAGATAACATTTATTAATATTTTTGTAATGTAAAATGTTAAGAAAATACATAGAGTTAAATAATAATATAACGGTACACATTTCATTTAAATATTCGACTTATTTAGGAAAGTCTAATATTTTAATAAAATGTGTAAAGTAGCTATAATTGTTAATGTTTTTGTTAAGTTTATGTTATAGCAATTGAAAACAGTTGCACGCGAAGAAATACACTTGCAAGGATTTTTTGATAATTTTATCTCGTTTCTGGCCACAGGTTGCAAAATGGCTGCCAAACCTATAACGAAAAAGATAATCAACTCCCCCGAGACGTGTGTGGACGACAACCTGCGCGGCGTGGTGGCTACTTACCCTCAACTGCAGCTGCATCCCAAACACCGTGTTGTCACTGTCAGGAGGAAGGTAGGAATAAAACAAACGAACCGCCAGCTGATAAGCGCCAAATGCCTATCCCAAGCACCGCCATATAGAATAGATATTGGAGAGTTAAAATGGCGTGCACCTTACCATCGAATCCCGATTCGGTTCCCAACTAAAGAACAGAATGGGAGATGGCTCTGAGTAGTCTGTAAACTACTACTCTACTATCTATTAGGAGCGATATAAAAAAATATGTAGTTAAGGAAAAAGACGAGCAAAACACATTGCGCACACCTCAGAGGGCCGCGTTTTGATGTGCAAGGAAACTTCTGCTAAAAATGTCCGACAGACTCTCCGATAGTTAACTAGCACCTGCGTCGCAGCATACACTTGCAAGTTATTGGACAGTTCCTCGGAAGCTTCTTGCTACGCGTTTTCTTGCAGGTGGTAACGCAGTAAGCCATTAGACTCATGAGAGTGCATTATTACCCAGAACATTGAATTGTACAGACTGTGCAGTCCAGGCATTGCATTGCGCTCGTTAGCATGAAACATCAGAATGCTTGGCAACCTCTCTGACCTCAGTACCATAATGAAGTACCTTCCAATGCAGTTTGCTCAGTGCTATCATATCTGCCTTTTATTTTAGGATGACTCCAAAAGAGTGGCAGTCCTAGGCGGCGGTGGATCTGGTCACGAGCCTTTTGCTTCAGGTTAGTAAATATGGCAGCAGGGTCGACCATAGAAATGGGTTCTATGTCGATGATGTCAACTACAACAGGACTTATGCAGTAATACACATTGCGCAACGTAAATGCTCTGACTATACGAAACTAGGCAATTTTTACCAGACTATTGCATTTGTGGTAATACGAGAATCAAAGATCCGCTTTTTTTCGATGCGTTTCGAGCAGTTCTGTTGTTTTAACTTTCCTTGTTCCGGTGGACCCACCAATATGATAGGCCTATTGACAGATTATGTAGTTTTTACCGTCTACTGTTTTCCAGGTTTTGTAGGTGCTGGCATGTTGGACGGAGCGGTGGCAGGCGGGGTGTTCGCGTCGCCACCTACTGGCCATGTCCTGTACGCTATAGCTCAGCTATACAAATATAACTCAGGCAAGTTTAATTTAATTCTCACTCTTTTTTAAGGTACTCAGTAACGAGACGAGCAAGTCGTTCGCTCGCTCACTCTGCCGGATTATCGATCATTCATGGCTGAAGATCGTAATTACCATCATTATTCAGTTGTGCGGTAGCAGACGTCTCTATCGGTTACTGTATGTAAGCCATCCGGACCTCAAACTTGATCCTTTTGCTCTTTCCCTGTTTACTTTATGTTCAGTTGTGAATTAGACTTTTATGATCGTCTATGTAGGACTTCTTTCGCCAAAGTGTGAACGTATTGACAAATGAGACTAAATATTCCAGGTGGAGTGATCGTAATCATCGGAAACTATACAGGAGACAGACTTAATTTCGGAAAAGCCATAGAAAAAGCTAAAATTGCTGGAATTAAGGTACCTAAACAAAAACTTTTCATTTCAAAAACATTTTTTTTGTGTAATAATAAGTTTAACATGTAAATTTTCTGCCTTTTAGGTTGAAGGCCTTATAGTTGGCGAAGACGTCGCCTCAAGTGGTAATAAGACTGGTGGCCGCAGTATGGTTGGTGAAGTGTTCTTCTACAAGGTAAGCATTCAATTGTTTTTATTCTTATGAAATGTAAATTTTGAAGAATTTTAGTTCTTGTGTAAAGCTGATTTATGATCTTTCAGCTAGCTGGGGCGATGTCTGCTAAAGGATACGATCTGGCGAAGATTCGAACCATTTCCGCTGAGGCTAACAAGTACATGGCGACCTTGGGAGTCTGTCTGAGTGCATGCTCTTTACCTGGTAAGAGTTACTGTTTTAAGAAATCCTGAAGAAACATGCGTTTCGAAGTACAAAACTATAAACCGTGATTTTATAGCATTGTCAAACACAATAAGGATGAATTAAATAATAATACAAATAAAGAGAATCTTTAAGATTGTAATTGCTGATGAAATTTCCTCTTGCTGGTTTAACCCAATTCGAATCGACTCGAGGAGTCCGTACTAAAATGAATTTTAACAATGGAAGATCTACGCAGAAACGTTCTTGACGGTTTCGCGCCAGAGTGAAGTTTCTCTCTGAGACGATATAACGCCAAGTATACCAAGGTGCATGTATCATCACTTCATCGACCAAAATGAGAAGCCTCTGCTTAATAACTTTCAGGTCAGCCACCTCTATTTGAGATAGCTCAAGACGAAATGGAGCTGGGCGCCGGCGTCCACGGGGAGGCTGGCATCGCTAAGATGAAGATGGGGACCGCCAAGGAAGTCGTCAAGATAATTCTAGATCAGGTAACAAACATATTTTCCAACTGCTAAAAAAAGAGTCGAGATAAGGAACTAAAAGGGGCGTCCGTACGTGAGATGGGTTGACGTTATTCCAAAGGAGAGTGACATGATATGATAAGAGCCTGGCCTAGCGGTAGAATGTAAACGGACTATGATGATGATGACGATGATGATGATGAAACAAGGGATAGAAATCTCTCTTCAAGTTTAGTCCTAAGAATTTAGTTATTTTGTAGGTTATTGCGCAATTGAAATTGGCTGCCGGACACAGAGTAGCAGTGATGATCGACAACTTGGGAGGCACATCGTTCTTGGAAATGAACATCATCAGCGCTGAAACTAAGGACTACTTGGGCAAGTACTTTAAGATATGAAAATATTCATGGCTCATTCGTCGTATGGACTGTTAACTTGTCGATTTTGACTAATTTTAAGCATTAAAAGGATAAGCACGTATATTTAGTAGTTTCTGACAAACTTTTGAAATACCACCCAGTTTTACAAAGGTATTGTATTTTACTAAGTCGACTGAGGTGCTATCTTCTAATAATTTTGTAATTTATTTGTAATTTTCAGATAGCAAACAGATAATAGTAGAGCGCACATATAGCGGCCACATCAAGACGTCCCTTGAAATGCACGGCTTCCAAATTTGCCTCTTCCACCTGAACAAGGAATATGGTGACCTGTGGTTGGAACTTCTGGACGCTCCTACTGGAGCCGTTAGCTGGCTCGGTGGAGAGATCTCCGTGAGGAGTGACGAACCGAATGTAGATGATGAGAATCTTCTGCAGACTGATGGGAGGAAGGTATTAGTAAGGCCAACATTCAGTGGTTTAAATATCTAGAAACAGCCAGATGCTTTCTCTACCTGAATAAGTAACAATGTGTTCTGTAACTGGTACTTTTGGATGTTCCTACTTGAGTCATCAGTGGCTACATCAGTTTTTGTTAAATAAATATGCTCCTTTTTCTGCGTACGTCACGGCGCGAGAACCACGCTCGAAACCGCGAAACGAACAGAGCGGACGACCCTTATCACCGACATCGACTGATGATTAGAAACGGGCCAATAGTAAACTTGTAATAAATTATAGATTGATGCATTGTTTCAGGCAGAATCAGGTCCCGCGCTGTCTCTTAAACATCAGGACATTCTCCGCGGCTGCCTCGTCAGCGCCGCCGAGGAACTGATCAAAAACGAGGGACTGCTGAACCGACTAGACTCGGGATGCGGGGATGGAGACTGTGGGAACACTCTCAAGAAATTTGGACACGGTACAGGGTCCAGAAAATAGGAAAATAATTATTTGATGAAAGATGAATTGATTGAATTACTGACAGGCGTTCTAGAATACATACATGGCTCAAGACTCGGGTACGAGTCTCACTCACTAAACATACCTTTTAGATAATTACTCAACCTGTCATCATAACCAATCCTTTTTAAAGCCCAAAAGGCACATTTCCAAAACCAAAACTGTCTTTTTAGTGATGACCCTCTCTATCAGAAATGATCAAAACGAAAAAGCGCGAATATGCTTACTTCAGTTTCTTCGCCCTGCAAAGTGAACGTGCAAATAATTTTCTTTTGGATTTCCAGCCATCCTGACGTACCTGGAGACTGCTTCCTTAGAATACATCTCTACCGTCCTGTGGGACCTCGCTGAGATTGCCGAGACTGACATGGGAGGCACTTCTGGAGGAATCTACAGCTTGGGGCTGTCTGCAGCCTCACAGGCTATCGCTCTGTAAGTGGACCGATTGGACCATACCATAACATTGTAAATTTAAATTTAAGCATTGGGCAGTATTTGTGATTTAAACAATCACAAATACTGCGCAATGCTTAAATTTAAGTAGGTAAGAGATTTATTATGTTTTTTTTTTAATTGTATATTTGCACTATTTGATCGTAAAGAAATAGTCTCCACAAAAAAAAAATTAGGACATGTGACATCCGCCAACCCGCACTGGGCCAGCGTGGTGGATTATGGCCCAGTCTCTCTATGAGGGAAGGCCCGGGTCCCAGCAGTGGGAACGTGATGGGCTGATGATGATGACAGTCTTCACAACATGGCTAAAAGTCTTCCGAAACCAATGTGATACCCAATGGGAACCGTTCCCATTTTCATTTATCACCAGCCCATATTGACTATTTATAGAGCTGTAAGTTCATAAGATCACAAAATAGCCCTCAAGCTGGCTTCTTCCACTTTTATTAATATTTTTTTTAATGTAATTGTATGAGACGAGCAAGTCGTTCGCCTGATGGTAAGCGCCACGCCTGCTCGAATATGTAAATATGTTGATATAACAGGGCTAGATCGCACGACGCGGCGACGTGGCTGGCCGCGTGGCACAGCGCGATGGAAGCCATTTCCAAGTACGGCGGCGCCGAGCCCGGAGACAGAACTATGGTAAGTGTTGTATTCTCCTTGTTTGCTTTCTCCATCGCCCCACCGAGGTTAACAGGGAGATAATGCTTACTAGCATTAAAGTGGCCTATGTACCTACAAATTTGTTTGTGCAATAAATAATTTTCTATCTCTCTATCTATCCCAACAGTATAATGAGGTGGTGGTCTGTAAATACTGTTCGGGGATGTTTCACCCCCATTGCACTTCCATTGTTGTGATGGGACAAAAAACATATTCCGTCCCAGTACCAACTAGCAGTGCCCAACTAGATTGTGGTCAACGGTAATAATACAATTTTTATACACTCCATGTACGACCAAAATAATGTATGTTGGTCGAAGCATGGAAGAAGTGGAGGAAGTCTATACTGTAAATTTCTTCCAAAAGTCACCTCTGTCGTTCTTCGGGCATGATAAAAGCATCAAACACTTATAAATTGACAAACCACAAAGTATGTATCGCAGTGTTCTTAAATGTTGATGTAAGTCCCAGCCTCCCCCCCATTTTACCAGGACAAATACGAGTACAAATGTTTTGTATAGAAACAAATGATTTCAGCTGGACACATTACACGTTGCTGCTGAAGCTTTCAAGAAGTTCTTGGGCGAAGAATTACAAGTGCTTTTGAAAAAGACCGCCGAAGCCGCGGACCAAGCCGCTAAGGATACCGCCAACATGACCGCCAAGTATGTACTCATTTGATCGTGCGCCTGGCGTCCGTGGCCGTCACCGTATTAGAGCGGCGAGCGTGCAAAATCCACATGCTTTTTTACTATGAAAATTAACGTGGTTTGGATACATTATTAATAATAATTTACGGGTGAAACTGACGTTTCAATTGGAGTAATCCAACTATAGTTTCAACCACATCCGGTGGTCGTCGGCGGTGGTTGAACATTCTCTGCAGTCGGATACACACCACTACATCCGCTTTGGCAAGGGTCAGGTCTTGACGCGTGAAAAGTTCTTCGTGCCCCGCAAAGTCGAGAGGCTATCGAAATCAGTAAACGCCTCAACTTCAACAGGGATGGAGGATGGACCCTGCCGGGTACTTGGAGGTCATGTCTTCGTGAGGCGTATACTAGTGGTGACACAGTGAGTTCGGTCTGCCGTGTGGTCCCAGATGGCACTGAAGGAGACTCCAGTGACGACGACCCGTAAATTATTATTAATAATCCGCATGCATTCCCGTTTGCCCCGCGTCGTTGGACCAGTGGGACTATTTCGCACAAAACTTGACCTTGAAAGAAATGGGTAGACATGCTTACCTTTTCATCCCGAGTCGGAATTCAAACTCGTGTCCGTCAAGTTGTAAGGCATAAAGAGTATGATAACTGTCATATCAACTACCCTATGTAACTCCCTCTAGTGGCACGAATCCAATACAGGAAGGCGCACAAGTTACTGCTCGGCTACACTCGTTCTCATGAACTTGCTAATTTTGCATTTTGTTATAGAAAAGCTTGTCTAATATATTTATTATGTTTTGTAGGGCTGGCCGAGCCTCGTACGTGGCAAGCGGATACACTCACGGCGAGGACGCGGGCGCGCGAGCGGTCGCCGTGTGGCTGCGAGCTATTCTGCACTATATTGCTAGCAAGATATGACTCGAAATCGATTAAAAATTAATAAATATTTACCTTTTTCGTTTTTTTCGTCCGTTGTGGCTTTTCACTCATACATAAATTGAACCCAAATAGCATAGTACAATTGTATCACAAAGTAAGTAGGTATATCGCTTTTGTTATAGTATACAAAGTCTAAGCAAGGTTTTTCGGAAGGAAAAAAATACGACCACCGGCTGGGACTTAAACCCGCATCTCAATCTTCCCTCAGCGCGGGCAGTGCCCAATTGAGCTACGGTGGTCACCAACTCTATTGTAAAAAATGTTCTTCCGTTATTTAACCGTCATAACGTGTATGTCAGACGTGTACGCCATCTATAGAGATTAGAGTGAACCTTATTCTCTCCAACGGGTGGTCGAATTTTTCTTTCCGAAAAGCCTTGATTGATTTTTTTTGCTTGGCATTCGTTAATGCTTCATATAATAAGAATATACAACATTTGTTATAGTATACACAGTATGTATACGATAACAACTTTCTCTCTAGTCAACGAAGATAAAATATCTATATCTATTTGAACTGTCACTCCTGATTGCATCATCAGACCTTTTTATTTGATGAATAATGATGATGCAGTGAGTTCAGGATGAGAATTAAGGATTTCCCATAGTAATTAATACACAAAATACAACAATTATTTGTTCTTTAATAATCACAGTGGCATCTGGTCTAAAACACATTAAAATTATTTGTCAATATATGTAGGTACTTATGTATTTCCTTAAACACTTCGTCAGCATTATTGTGAGACTTTAATTACCCATTGTCTACTTTAAAATAACTAAATTCGAGGCAAGATATAGTTTACCTCTATTATTTTATGATTGTATAATCAAACGTAAATAGATAACACAATATTTAACAGGGATATGATATGTATGACTTAACAAAACTTGTACATGGGAGAAAACCTACTCGTCAGAGGTAAGCCAATACGGCAGATTATTTTCAAAATACTACGAATATTGTAAAAACGTTCGTTACCACTTATCTTTATAACGAGTGAACGAATTTTGATAAAAAAAGTTTGCATCTCTTCGCATTATTCAGATCCGCCATTTTGTTTGTTTTTCAAAATGGCGTCGCTTAATGTTGCTTATAAAACCTCACAATGAAACAGACAATAAAAAATGACTAATAAATATCATACAGATTAAAAAACGCGAGGCTATTTTGAAAAAAATGGCGGATCTCGTACCATGCCAGTCTGCATACAAAATTATCAAACCCCTTTGGTATGTAAATTTTTAGGTCCTGGAATAGACCATAAGACACTTTCATTCCGGAAAAACGAACAGTTCCATAGGGAACATCTATTAACCTAGTTCTGAGCGGTCGGATGCTGGGTCTATAAAAAAGGCAGAGTCCCAGCAGTGGGAACGTTGGGCTACTTGACTTGACAGAGGTACAAAACAAGGATACCAAGCTGTGGTATTTTAAGGATTATTTATTTTGACTATATTTTACGGATTCTTTTTATTTTATATACTTCAGCAACTATTAATTATCTAGTGGTAGGTACGTCTGAAGAAGGCACTGTTTAGGATAAAGTTAAATTGTCAATTCTGGCAGTGTCAATATTATATAATAACAATTAACAATTATTGAATTATGATGAAAAATAATAAATCCATAATATATAACGAGTTACATGTATATTATATGAGGAGACTTTCGTCCAGCAGGATAGGTCATATTTTTTTTTTATATTACATTTTTTTAATAAATTATATTTTTTTAATAAATAACGTTCAATGTCACATAAAAAACGCTGATCCTAGGATTAAACAGTAACTACGATGGTGCCATGGTCCCGATTCACTATCAGGAACTGAGAGGACCATGGTCCCACAACTGAAACACAGAACATATATAAATATTCTTATTTCTTTGCACTCTCGTAGCGGGAATCGAACACAACACTCGGTGACGAGCCGACCGGCCTAACTACTACGCCATGGAAGCTGCCAGTTACATTTTTATTTGGTTTAGATACTGCCCTGGTAAGTATTGTGCACTACTCTCTTTTAATTCTACGCAATAAATATTTAAGCGTTAAAATTGGTCTACCTACACTAGAAGTCCCATTCGGTCGTCTTTTCAATGTCCATTTCTGCCATTTGCTCTTGCAGGAGGAGAGCTGACATGTCACCTGAAAAAAAAAATATAAAGGCTTTTAATACCGGGATACCGGTATTGCTTCTTCAATACCGGTGTTATAAAAAGTTGTTGAAATAACGCGGGATCCCGGGATTCCCTATATATTAAATAGACAAAATAATAGTCAAACATGAAAACAGATTCATAATCGTAAAATCTCATTCGGTGCAAGCCAATTTATACACTATGCGCATTGGCGATATCACACTGAACCGCTGGGCTCGATGACGTCACACGGCAGACGCCTGGTAAGGGCACTGAATCGGCGAACGAAATGAACTGCGCTCACGTCAGTGTCCTAGTTTACTAGGGAGTAATAAATGCTTAAACTCACTGGGGTCTGGCTTGATCGGCTTGACGCGGCCGATGAGGCCGGGCAGGTAGTCGCTGCGCCGGATCTGCTTGAAGAACGCGTGCGACAGCAGCTGCGTCGCCGACGGACGCTTCTCCGGCTCCCTGCACAGTACGCACCGTGGTCCGTGAGCCACGAGGGAAGGTGCGAGGGTGGGGTGACACAACATATCTACTGTTACATATGGTCTCCAGCCAGACATACCATCAACACGAGGATGATTCATAGTGATATAAAATGAGCTTTTGTGCCAGCGGGTATTTGTACAATTTACGATATTACATAGTAGTTAAAAATAGCGCGAACCAAAACTAATCAGATATGAAGTCTCTATTAAAACTCTATGAAATAACACGGGAACTAAAGCGTTGCACCAAAATGAAATATGCGTGAGCGGAGCGAGCGTAAAATAATCTTACTAATATTATAAATGCGAAAGTTTGTGAGGATGGATGGATGGATGTTTGTTACTCAATCACGCAAAAACTATTACATGGATTCTTATATAAAATTTTGTATGTAGGTTCTTTAGGTCATGGAAAAGGACATGGGCTACTTTTTATCTTAGGAAACCGCGGGGCGCAGCTAGTATTTAATAAAGAACTTCAAAATATTTTTTTTCGAAATAAAAGTTGTAACAAATTTTTTTACGAAACAATGAACCCAAAAAAACAAAAGAATAAATATTGAAGGAGGCAGCGTAGACGAGCGCTCGCTTCGCTCACGCCAACATATTATATCAATTGTAATTATTAAAATGAAACTGTATAAAACAACAACTATACCAATAGATAGCAAGGGGAAGACTTGGAACAGGGGATTTAATCCCCTTGAGACGTGTCTAGGAACAGTGACGTAGGTACCTGTGCAGTGCGCAGTCGCACATGTGGTGGAAGGTGTCGGACAGCTTGCGGGCGGCGTACAGCCGGCGCAGGCGGCTCACGGCGTCCGCGCTGTCGCCCACGCCGCTGTCGCCGTTGTACATACCTGCCGACAGTCCACAAACACATTTACTTAGAGAGCCTACAGGCCGGATCTCAGGAGCGGCGGCGCGCGGAGTGTCGAGCGGCGTACACAATACAAAATGTGATCATCATCATCATCACCAGCCGGAACACGTCCACTCCTGGACATAGGCTTCCCCCAAAGATCGCCACGACAGGTTCCCAGCGGCTCCCGCGCCGAATGCACCTAGTTGTAGCCGGCTTAAACTAGGTGTAGCTGCACTTCGGCTATTAGCCGTAACAAATACACAGATTAGAGCTATTTTTTATAGCAATAGCTAGTGACCATTTAGTCGCGTTCCGTCAAATTCGCATTTGGTCAAGTGACCGAAAATCCGTCAAAATCGCAAACGGTCAAATGCACATGACGGTCAAATAGGGATTGGTCGAAATCGCGAATGGTCAATTGCACATAACTTTCTATTCGCGAACGGTTAAATATTTACTTTGAGTAAAAATTACATCCTTAAATTGTGTTTGTAATTCATTTTATTTTATTTATTTATTTATTTCAGTTGCTTGCTGCACTTACAGTTTGGTACTAAAGCGTGCAGCAAGCCAATATTACAATGTTGTGCTTAAATAATTAAAACACACATTAACAAATATATTGAACTTCGTAAAAAAAATGTCTAGATCAGGTTCGGCAATCAGGGCGTAATACCAGCCCTAGCGCACTCCACACTGTAGGTACGAAGCTACAAGTACATAGCCGGACACCGACGGCGGGTCGCGCGTCGTTACACGTGCCGCGTCAGAAGAGATAAAAGCTATGCGATAGAAAGAGGGGCGCTCTGTAGGTTAATATGACTGATAGGTTTGCAGCGCTATGCGAGCTGAATTGAATTTTATTGCGTCATAGCAAGAGTCGCTATTTGTTTAAATTTCTTTGCGGAGTGATGCTTCTGTCCCTTAGTATTCTGTGGTAATACTTTCCGATGATAAAGGAATTAGTTATTATGGTTTTACCACTACTCAATACACTTTGTAGAAACTGAAGAAAACATCTAACAAAGAAGTTTTCTAAACATCTCACAAAGATGCTGTCATTTGACAAAGTAATGTTTCGCTTACTTTTCATCTCGGCATCGTCCAGACAAGGCTGAGGGAAGTTGGAACAGTCCAGCAACTGAGGCCGGCTGCCCCTAACCTTCTCTGTAAACATGAGCGTGGTGGGCACCTCTGCGAATGGCACGGCTCCGTTACCGAGTTCGCAGCACACCACACCCACAGAGTAGATGTCTGACTTCTCGTCATAGCCTTTTAGGTTCTGGAAAATGTTTTGGTTGTTAAACAAACATATAATGATGAAAATGGCAGATTGGAGTAAGCAGTGGCTAATTCGAAAATATAACTTTATTTTAGAAATATGTATCTCTAAATAGTATAAACAAAGTCACCATTTGTGTCTGTTTGCTTCGTCTACAAGCTGCTTCTTCTAAAATACTTGATGGATTTTGACATGGTTTTTACGATAATTTTGAGAATTTGTTGAGGTAGGTTTTAGTATATATTTACCAGGTTTTTTTACTAAAAATTATGTTAGAATAATTGATTTTATTTTATTTGATCTTATTGAATTTAGATTTTGACTCACATTTTAGATTATTTTAATTTTATTAGACTGATTATTGAATTAATTGTTTATTTGATTAATGACTTGATTTTATTTTATTTGAGCATGTTATTTTGTATTTTAACTGACTTTATGTAATTGATGTGATGTAATTGTATGTTTAATGGGTTTTTTAATTACCTGATAATAAATGAATGTTTTTTTTTTAATATATCCATATTCGCAGCCGCGCGAAGCACGGGCGGGTTGTTGGTTGGTGGTTGTTTTGCTAAATAACTATTTAGCAACTATATTAGCATAATTTTGCAAGAAAATAACAGCAATTTGGTAACAAAATACCGATGAGCGTCATACCTGTTCTAACAATTCTGGGCTCAGCCACATGAGGTTAGAATTATCATGGTCTGGCGGAGGCAGGCGGTACAAGTGTCGTTGTCTCCGACCATCTACCATAAGGCTGGCAGCACTGCGGAGTCCTGAGAGGCGAGCGTTGCCATCCGCGCCTATTAGTATGTGACTTGCTCTTACACTTCTGAAATTTGAGTAATAAATTTGTGATGGACAATTTTAGTACCTACTTGAATTAGTTTTGGAGAATCAGCAGTAAACAATAACCAGAGTACAGGACAAGTTTTTTTTTATTTAATGGAACTGAATCATGAGACAAGCACGTCGTGCGCCTGATGGTAAGCACCATGCCTGCCCATAACAATTGCAGTGCCACCCATAACTTTAAAACCATAAAAAGCACTGCATAGCACGGTAGTTAATTGAATAAAACTATAACTTAAATATAAATAAAAATAGTATAACATTTTTCATTATATCACAAAAAATAGCACCGAACCTGATGTGAATATAATTTACTGCTGTAGAACTTGTAGCATAGCTCATCTTGCCGTTTGTAACAGATCTGCTAGGTTAAGCAACGTTTGCAGCGGTCACAACTTGAAAGGGTGACTGTTTGTGTGTATTTACACCTGAGCGCTACTGTGCTTCGGAGGGCATGTTAAACCATCGGTCCCGGTTGTTATCTTAGGACAACAGTCGTTAGGCCTTGTCGGAGGCCTTTGGGCAGTCTAAAAACACCGACAATAGGGTTGGCCACACACCCACACTAGAGAAAAAGAACCATTCCTGATAGTAAACAATTAGATATAATTATTTTTAGATAAAATAATTAGGTATAATTTAAATTTTCTTAGCCCATTGTGTATAATAGCAAAGATGTTGTCAAGACATATATATATATATATAGCTATTTTTCAGTGTATTATTCGACACATGTACTTTTTAGCAGTATCATTTGCCTTATGTTGCATTGTAGTCACACAAAGAAGAGCCTGTTATCTTGAGTCTGTACGTCATCACACAAATCTCACCTATGAATGAACAGTTGTTTGTGCAAATACTGCAATGCTTGCAGCACATCTCTCAATATTAACGCACAGGCAAGCTCCGGCAGGCCTTCCTGGAAGTATCTGTCCAGGATATCACGGCATGAGCCGAACGTCATGAGAGGAGATACCACATACAGTTCTCTGCCGTGGACGAACGATGTGAGGTAGGGGAGAATGTTGGCATGTTGTAGCTCTTTCCGAGTCTGGATGTCTTGCTGGAAAACACAATAGTTCAGTATGTATTATAATAATAGTGTAACACTTCTTTTGAAGGTTAATAGGCGGTCAGGTCAATAAGCAGAACGGATTTTGTTATCATAAATTGGATTTTTATTTAAGCTCAGATCAAACTTTTGAGGGTATATAGGTGCAGCGTAATGGAATCATATTTAGTTGCTGCTTTTGCTTTGTGTAGACGTGAATATTTCAGTATTTATGGAGACTTAAACAAAGCCTTTCCTGTGAAAATTTACCTGAATCAAACTAGCCTTCTCCTTGCTCTTGTCCACAAAATACCTCTTGAGGGCAACATTCTGGTTTCTGGGCTTGTACAACGCGGAGTAGACGACCGCCACTCCACCACAGCACTCTGTGATTATGGAAGTGAGCTGGTAATCATTAAAATCGGGATTCAGCATCTCACGGACTCAAACTCACAACTTCAAACTGAATTATAACAGGTTCAGCGAAAACTTCAGTACTTAAACGACCAACAAGACATAATGTAAACAAATCTGTGGCTAAGTAAAGCAATAACTACAATGAAATTGCGGTGATGACTATGTAAATAATTAAACAAAATAGAATTGTGGTGTGGTGGATGCTAGCAAAACGAAATGATTTGTTGACATTACTGACTGAAACTAATACTGAACGAAAACCACAGAAGCATTAAATGAATAAATGGTTGACTTTGACACCTAAACCCTTTTTTTTTAAGTTTGCTCGTTAGGGCAGGCTAAAGTCTCTAGGACCATACCGCCATGTCTTACGTAGTTTTTATTTGATAGTTTAATATTCCATTTTATTATACTTTTGTTGAGAATGAGGGTCAACAGCAACAAGCCGGACCCTCTCCTAGTGCTTCAATAAAGTGGTGGAACTTTATTCAAGCTTTCCATGGACTTTTTGTGAGAACATAAAGAGCAATGTTTTCCCTATTTTGTTTCATTTGCCTACACTCGTGCACGTTAATGAACACATAATGGTTAATATTCCACCGATATTACACATGATCACTCGAAATAACACTTGTTTGGAAAATAAAACAAAATCGAACTGTATCACTTTTCACTTCCCGCCAAAAAGTCACACCTAAACCCTTGGTCAGGGGGCGTTCAGAAAATGGTAAGTTAAGCTGGATACACACTATTAACATGTTTCGTATTAACACGTACCGTGGTAAAACCTAGTACCTACCTCTTGTTTGGTGTCGTGACGCATCATCGGGTACATCAGAAGCCTATCGGATTCATACATTTTGTATAGAGGCATGCACACTATTCATCAGAATAATGTGCACGCCAAACAACACAAACAGATATAAATATTTTCCAAAACTTCTAAAGCTTACAAAATAAATATTTGTTAAAAATTGCTCCTCTATGAAACACTTTGATATCCTTTGATTAGGACCCTCAATAAGGGTTCTTAGTACCAAGGCTATACTTAATAGCTCAGAACAAGAGTAGAAAATTCCTCGTATCATCTTCATCGTCACTGCTTGAACATAATTTTGATATATAAAAGATAGGTATCATTATGTAATCGTTTTCTTCTAGATATAAGGAAACTGCTTGCATAGGTATTTTTCGAATGTTGAGGTTATCGCTATCGCCTATGACAAGCGAGTGCCGTTAACACGGTCCGATAAAAACAGCTGTATGTGAAAGTACAATATTCAAGTCAGAGTTCGGACCACTTGTTAGATTTAAAAAGGCTTAAAATTGATTGACAAATTGTGTTCGTAAAATTGCATTTAGTGAAAGAAAAATGAAACTAAATAGTGTAGTATAGCATTGGCTTACATGTTCTCCCAAGACGTCGCGTCAGCACAAGCAATCACTTTAATGAAGATGTAGAAGGTCGGGAAGATTTGATATATGAAGCATTATGAAGATGAACCTCAACACCACAAACTTGAAGCATAAATATATTACTATTATTTGCAATTTATATGGCTAAATGCACAAACCATGCTAATTCATGACATATTTAAAAAAAAGATTAAAAGACATTTAAAAGATTTTGTTCAATCAATGAATGAAGTTTAATTGTATTTTGACAGATAACAGATGATTGAATCCTAGATAAAAATTGTATGATTGAATGGAATTGTTTGGTTTGAATTTCTTTGATTATTTTTTAAGAGTATTCGTATAAGATTTATTGGTTGAGCGTTCCCTTTGCTTTAATTGCTTCATTGGACTATCATGTGCAGTAGTGAGAGAATGTCTTACAGAATAGTACCCTTCCAAAATATCTATGTACACACGGTGAGTTATTTACTTTACCTACAGTATTTTCAAGAACCACCGTTTCATGAAAATGTTAGAAAGTAAACTTTATGGGTCATTGACCATAAGAACTAGACTGCTTTTAATGCCCAAGTCACACAGAAAGCGGATCGGGGGCGTTGCGGACCAGGGGTGTTCTGGGCTCTGTTGTATTGTTCGAATTTGAGTAAAGGACAGTAGGCGAGGCGGGCGCCTAGACAAACAAGCAAGGCGGGCGCAGGCCGGATGCGGGCCTTGTGTATTCTATAGGACTGTGTGGCATTGTATAGAGCAGGACACAGGCCCGCCTGGGGCTACGCTGTATGCGCTTTCTGACGTAGCCTAGTCTGCGCCCGCCCTGCGCCTTTCTGTCCCCGGCGTTGGCCTACACCAAATTTGTGTTTTTTTGTTTTTTATTTTCTCAAAACTATGGCTTGTACAGTCAGCGACAAAAGTAGACGAACTTTTACAATTAATTGTCAGTAACACTAAAAACATACAAATTACATGTAATTTTTTTTGCAATTTTCCTATTCACATTTGATATTAAACGACTTTTTAACTGCAACATGCAAAGAAATTATACAAATATTGAAGGTGTAGTCAATCAAAGATTCACAAATGTTCAGCAACTTTTGTTGTTGACCATACCTAAGTTGACAGTGAAATAACTTGATAAAACTACCTTCAGTCACAAACAACAACACATAAATTACAAAAGTACATAATTATATCTAATGCAGTTTTTAATTAATGTCATGTTCATGCAGATCCTTACATAGATTAGCAGACTATCACATGTTGTTAAAGTTTATTATGTTTATAAATAAATTTTGCTCTTGTAAGAATGAACCCTGTGTCTCGTTATATATTTTCTGAACATCATGATTGATAAGAGTTCATTCACCCACAATCTACAAAGCAAAGAGTGAGAAAATTGATCTTAAAAAATGGTAGGTACCTACATGTGGTAATAGGTATCAAGCACATGATTATTTATTATTATTAGAAAACATTTGGACAGATTGGTAGGGAGATAGGTGATAATATTAATAGGTACCTATGTGTACCTACCACTAAATACCTATTAAACTTTAATACTTACACTTATATTTGGTCCATGGTATAATCAATTTATCAGTACCTATTATATGATTAATATTTTCCCGTATTTATTTTCCTGACAATAATTTCCACAACATTATTTAAATAAGTACTACAAATACATATGTATGTTTTCCGAATAATGGAAAACATACCTTGCAACAAGGGTAAAACTATTTAGATTCTCATCTTTAAGCACAAAACCACCAGTCACACAGCAACATCCCAATGTTGCAAACTCAGTGTGTTTAATACCAGAATATGAAATTAAACTTGAAGTATTGTAAGTGAGCTAAAGTATGTAGAGTTACATACTACACCCTCTTTTGCATTTATAATATACTAGCGACCCGCCCCAGCTTCGCACGGTTATTATACATACAAACCTTCCTCTTCCCTCACTCTATCTATTAAAAAAAACCGCATCAAAATCCGTTGCGTAGTTTTAAAGATTTAAGCATACATAGTAGACCAGGGTAGAAGCCTTTAAAAATAATAAAAAGTGAAAAATAATAATAGTAGGTTGAAACCCATTAGAAAAGGAGGGGAATATTATAAAAATGAAAGGAAAAATAATTTACGGGCGATCTGAGGTCGGGAAGGGGATGGGGGTGAGTTTTTAAGGGTCAAAAACGGTTTTTCTCGATTTCCGGCAAAACTAAAAGTCCTATGGAAAAAAGTCAAATGGCAAAGCAGTAGGTAATAAAAAGATCTAAAACTTTTGTATATACACTTTTTTCACATAACCTTAAAATGTATGTGAAACATTAAAAAACCAAGTGTTTGGTTTTTTATTTTTATCTTTTACAAAAATTTTTTTTGTTTTCACGAAATTCGGTGAAAACTTACCTTTTTATGTCCCAAATACTATGTAATTTATTTGATTAGAAATATTTATTTTTTCACCTTATTTTGAATTAATAATGAAAAAGCACCCTAATTTTCAATCGAAAATTCACCCGTCAAAATATCAGCTTTTTTCAAGAAGTTGGTATGTTTTCTTTCGTTGAAATCTCTACTTTCCGATGGTGAAAAAAAAATATGTTACTATATAGTATCTTCTCAGAAAATGCAAAAAATTACATGAAAATCGGCCAAAAGTAAGTTATTAAAAATATATTTACGATACATATTTTTTATATTATGGGGTGGTATTACAACCACGGCCAGAGCCTACCACTCCAAAGCGCGTAAGCGGGTTTCATCACGATGTTTTCCTTCACCGTTTTAGAGCGAGCGTGCAAAATCTGCACTTAACTATAAGTCATTGGTGCAGGGCCGAGTCGGGATTCGAACCCAGGTGCGTCGGATCGAAAGGCGCACGAGTTCCCGCTGAACCACACTCGTTCTAAAAAAAAAGTAGACGCCTATCTGGACGCTTATTGTCTAACTGTAACTTGACTTCTTGATATATGGCTTCTGTGGCTAGTTGTCACAATTCTGCCAATGTCCGTTCATGCTAGTAACGTTTATTGCGATACCTTTCAATTGACATCAGAATCTGAAGGATATTCATTAACTTCAGATCGACAAATTAGCGATTGTGACTGCGAAAGCGATAGCAACTCATTTTTGAAAGCTATTTGAGTGAACATTATGCTCCTTTAATGTTCTTAAATTGCTAATAATTGGAAATTACCGGTATTTGGATAAGCCTGCCGTAACAAAACGCATTATTTGTACTGGTACGCGTTGATTTCTTTCACCTAAGTAGCATCGCTCTGATAGCGATTGTAATTTAACAACTTAGACATTTCCATTTGAAAATTAGGATCAGGATCATAATCGCTATCCATTTAAATGTTATCGCGATAGATGTTAAAGTTACACAATAAGCCCCCCGCTCTGATTGGATAAAACTTAAATGCTAGGCAATACAGTAAAATAGTAGGTATTCTAGAATTTCATACTACCTTTCCGAACTTGGAAATTTGCAAAACTATTTGAAGGACCAGGCAAAATTAGTAATAACAAAAGTACGGCGTTAAGCGATAAGACCGCCCATTGTTACACCATTGTAAACATTTAACGTGTACTCAATTTCTATCTTTAAGATGAATAATAAAGTGTTAGTTTTAGCGTTTCAACGGCTCAGTTTTTTAGAAAACTATGGATGCATGTGCTGTGAGTCTATATAGTATTAGAGCGCGAGCGTAGGACTAGCTATCCGACTGAACTAATTTCGCAATTTAAGATAACGCGACGCATTCCTGTAATCACGTATACTGTCTAAACGTGCCTTATATTTTTTAAATTAATATTTTCAGATCTCATAAGTTTATAAGGTCTTTCCCAATAACGCCCTTTTCCCTGTCGTACGTCAACAGATCGAAGAATAACATCAAATGAACGCTTCAAACAGCAGGTGTTTCTCCGCAAGTACCAGGCGATCATAAACACATAGAGGTGGGGAATATTGTAGAGCGCCAATAGGAAAGCAGAATCCAACAAGTTGCAGTGCGTCAGCTGACGAACAGGTAGTTTTAGATTCGAAATACTAGGAAATCGTCAACGTTGAAGAGATCAAGCAGCAAGGTCAAGCTTTGGAAATCCGACGAAAATTTAAAATATACTGTTGCATCAGGCTGGCCCAAAAACCTCAAATTCAAACATATAAGACTTCCACTTATTTAGATTTACGTTGGACGTTTATGTTTTCTCGAATACAGGAAGCCTGTCTCTCAGCAGTAAGATAAACGTAAAATTAGCTGAGAATGTTAGAACGCTTATAAAACCGTTAACGCCACGCCTGTGAAGCCTCAAAAAGAGTTTTCTCCCATATTCGTGTTGCTTCAAGATGGTACATTTTCAGATTAGGTCCACAACTTCATAGTTAACTTTCTACTTTTATCTGTAGCATATTTGTGTCGAATTTATTAGATATTGACAAAGCGAAGTATGCAACGTGTGGGTGAGATTTTTGCTGACATTGCCAAAAAAATTCGCCCGCCCAGAAATATCGGCCATCCCGTACCAACGGACGGTTGCAAAAATTTACAATCCACTCAATAAAAAGTCGTAATTCCTATATATACATATAGAGGTGGCGACCGCATCTCGAATACGCTTTATACGCGATGTACTCACTGCTATATAAAACCGGGGAGAGAGCCAAATTCTAAATATAAAGGTGGCCGAATAGTGCCGAACGCGGCCGAATCCGCCCGCCCGCCTCAGTCCAACGCTAACTGCCGCTCCGGTACTCCCGAGCCTAGCATCCGAACGCGGTAACGAAACGTTCACTTGGTAAGGTCACACCGAATACGGCATCCGAGCAATCAAACATTTTCCAAATACCTAATTTGGAACGCGTCCGTGAACAAATAAAATAACCAGTGAATTTGAACTTCGTATCCGTTGGAAAAGTGAACAAACAGTGTGTTGTGTACCGTTGAACGTCTCATTTTCTGTTACCGGTAATGTAGTCGTGTGGAATGCTGTTTGCTTATTTTAACTGATGAAGAGTGTCTTTTCTAACCCTGGACCGGCAGGCGACGCGCCCAGCCTGGAGCGGCAGTATTGAGTTTCAATATGTCCGCCTGCCGTTCCAAAATTATTTTCCTCGTCATTCCTCTGCTGTTTATCGTTATATATTCCAGTTTAATTTTCTTCACCCGGTCTTTTCCTAACCTCAAACTATCCACGCGGAAAATGTACTAACATAAATTTTATTTGGGTTTTAGTATTGTGTTTAACAACAAAGTGATTAGAGGTTTTTTTTGCTTTATCTCGTCGTATTAATATCCGCATTGCGACGCTTGTGGTGGGTTATTCGCGGGAGCCGGTAGTCTGCTCCGTGGATGTGTCTGCTGACGTCTAGGCTACGTGAGAAATGGCCTGTATTGATTTTGTCTTCGTCTTATCTCACTACATCTTAATCGTGTTTTGACAAAAGTCCGGTATGGGGATAACATTGAAAATGTAAATAGATGTGCACTAAGACACAAAATAAATTTGTCTACAGCTGGAAAATTCCTCGAATGTTTGAAAGTCAAAATGAATTTAAGAATATAGGTCATGAGAGTATTTGGGACTTCCATCACGCCACATTTATTTTATTAAACCGTAAGACTTCGGAAACTAGAGCATTATAAATCTGTTTACTTCATTATTGTGAGTAAATTGCGTAACACAATTATTTATTAAAACCTAGTTTCAGGTTAGTATTCATATTTGTTCGGAAAAATGTATCAAAAGAAAATAATGAAATGTTGTGCGGATCAGGAAATATAAAAGCCGTAGTTGATGGAATCATTTCGCCAAGAATGTGGCGTTTGGAAAAACGGTACCGCGTTTAATTTTGATTTGCGCCTTAGTGTTGACAGTCACGCAAATTTTATATTAGCTATCAACCCTGCCGTGGCTTCCCCTTTACTGAGCTATATTTAATTTTATTTGGGTTAATTCATCATTGGATTTATTACAGTTTTGATCATTTAGGTGAATGTAGGCAAGTACATTTTCAGGCTACAAAAATTACAAAAGTTGTGCAATATGTTTCATCTTATTTTGAATCGATTATAACAAACCAAATGAGAAAAAACCTTAATACATTTTATCATTATTTTGATGACTCTTTATAGGCAGACTCATTTAAGAATGTGTGTTGATCTTGATTGTTGCATTGAGGGTTTTTTTTACGTTATTGAAGGGTTTAGTTATACGGGCAGTAAATAATTATATTCTAAGTTTTTATTGGAATATGCTTCGAAAGAATCCTAATATCTTGTTCCCTTTTAAACTCAAATTCCTTTTTGATCGTGTTTTCAATAGAAAGTTTTGCTGTACTTTGTATTCCATCAACTTCATAAAATGTAACATCCTCAAATCGTAAAGAGATTTCGTCATCTCCCTCAATATTAATTCCATCATTCCCCCCACTAACTAGAAGAGCCTTCGTATGTGTTCGTTAATGGAATTTAATTACCCACACACCTCATTCTGGGCGTCTGAACCGAGTCTGCGTAGTATTGATCACCACTTACTGACCAACTTGTGAATTGATGACTAATAAAGTTCGCAGTAGAATTTAAATGTTTTGCCTAAGTTTCATGATCTATTTTTTTTATGTAACTGAATGACGAGACGAGCTGGTCGATTGCCTGATGGTAAGCAATACGCCAGCCCATAACAATAACAGCACCACCCAGAACTTTGTTTTGCAAAATCCTGCAGCGTTGCACATGCTATAATATAGTATCTCGAATATACTATGTAAGTGCCTATGTCAACTTACAATAATAATAGTTATTTACTCTATAGTTCCCACATTAATGTTAGGTAGGTACACGTAAGTAGTAAAAACACAATGGAAATCTGTTAATATACCTACGAATGAAAATTTTATAAACTCCTTGGTTAAATGCGAGTCAAGGGGTGTAGCTTATACCCACCTATTTTTCATAGACGATGAAATATTAATGGCCCAAGTTAATGCCGAAAAAGTAACTATTAAATTTTATTTATTATTGTTTATTATTTTCGTTTATTATTAACTAAGACTTAGTGATTTCACTTTCATTTTTAGCTTGTCAAAATTACTTCTGATTGGATTACAAAACTTTGAGGAAGTAACACGAGTATCTTGACCTAAAAATGTTACAAGTTCTTTCTAACAGCGTTACTCAATAATATCAATATTAACTGTTCTTTTTACTAGGGGTGTCTACTAAATTAAAATAAGTATATTGAAAGGCAGAGATGCAAGATATTGTAACAATTAAAACCTACTAATATTACAAATGCGAAAGTGTTTGTTTGTTACTCAATTCGGGTGCACTTTAGAGAGTGTGCTCAGGAACTATATGACCTCATACCACCTTCTCCATTCCATCATAGAACAACCATACACACGGCTATGCGACATCCATATATGTTAGACATCCCTCCTGTACAAATAAAGCGTTTTGGTGCCACGTTCATCCTACGAACAGCCAAGGAGTGGAACGCATTGCCAACGTCTGTGTTTCCTGACAACTACAACCTGGGAGACTTCAAATCGAGAGTGAACAGGTATCTTCTAGGTAAGCGTGTTACATCTTAGACCACATCGTCGCTTACCATCAGACATCTGGTGAGATAGTGGTCAAACGCAACCCTATAACCAGTAAAAAAAAAGAACGAATTATAATGAAATTACTACGGAGTTAAAATATAGTTTGGATTATCAATAACTACTAGCTTTTGATACTAGAAACAAAAACTGTATTTTTGAAGATTCCTAATGCCAATAATAGGGGATCGGACAGTAATCGAGAAAATATCTAAAATGTAGTTAGAACAAATGTTTGTCCAACCAGAAATATCATTCAATCAATATTTTTGTGATATAATAATGATATATATTTTTAAATCAATAAATAAAATCTTATAATTCTGACATTTTTAATCTGTTCTTCATCTCAAACGAAACAACAATCACAGCGCATGACGTCATTTGTAGGCAATGCCGTGAGTCAAGCTTGTGTTTATTTTACGTTTTTGCTTTTCATAAAATGTATTTTTGCTAATTTTTTCGTTCTATTACTACAATATCGTCCCCAAACTTCACAAAACGTATTTAAATCTCTTTGCAAGTTCTATTTCCAAGAGTTTGTCGTTTTCTACCTACATATGACGTCACAAGTTTTAAGGTAACCTTTTGCGCGGCAATATTTGAAACATAATATTTAAACAGTTTTAGGTACTTTTAGAGCGTTATTTAATTAAAATAGTGTTTTTCATGGCTATATATATTAATTGTAGTTAATGTAAAACGCTTTCTGAAAAATTGTCCGATCCCCTATTGGCATTGGTATTAATTAATATTAATTGTTAACAATCTTGATTCGATGTGGAAGGAAAATTTGTGCGCTTGGTCGGTAGTTGCATATTTATGTATATCGTTCATAATTCATTATTCCGTCTGTGTATTTTTCGTTATTCCTCTCCATCCAAAGGTAGTCTGGAAGCCATTGTTACACCATTGTAAACATTTGACTTGTACTTTATCTATATTTTTAAGGTGAATAATAATGTGTTACGTATTTTACTGGTGGTAGGCTTCTCGTATGCGAGAGGCCGTCTGGGTGGGTACCACGCTTTGCCAGTTATTCAGCCCCCAAGCAGTAGTTCGCCAGCATTACTGTGTTCTGGTTTGAAGGACATTGTAGCCAGCGAAATTACTGGGCATTATGAGACTCAACAGCTAATTGTCTCAGGGTGACGAGCGCAGTGCAGCGCCGCGCAGGATTTTGCAAAACAAAGTTCTGGGTGGTGCTGTTATTGTTATGGGTTGGCGTATTGCTTACCATCAGGGAAACGATCAGCTCGTCTCGTCATAGTGTTACATAAAAAAATATACCTATACATGACTTATACACACTTACTAAGTATAATGTCATATTGAAATGTTGGAACTATGAAATATTTTTTTTTATTTTTATGTAACTGAATGATGAGACGAGTTGGTCGTTTGCCTGATGGTAAGTAAATATTGTGACATGTGACTAGTAGTTGCATATTTGGCAACTATGCAACATTTTTGCATATTGTACTTACAATTTCTAAGACATTTCTTGTAGTATTTCTTGTAGTTGTTGGCATCTTATGGGCAAGCGTGTTCCATCTTAGGCCGCATCTTCGCTTTCCATCAGGCGAGATGTCGTCAAACGTAACCCCATTTACCAATTAAAAAAAAAATGTGGTCGTTGGGCGTATTTATTATTATTGCTCCGGAAAGCAACTAATTTGTCCAGCCGTGGGCAATGTTGGCCCTTCCTTGTCGTTGACGCACGTCTTCTTTAATGTGTTTTATACTCACTATATCGTTGGTAGCCTCGGCTGATATAAAACTAGCAGCATTTGAAGGTCCGTTCAAAAGTGAAGTTCACGAGTTGGGTTAACCCACGCCACTGGCTTCCCGCCAAACTATAGCATCAACGCGTTTAGTTATTGAACCATCGCAAATGAGGAATTACCGTTCTGTTCGCTAATGTGCCGTGAAAAAATATGTCATCGATTTATTTCGTTTGTCCCTCGAATTGCTTCCTTCACGTTCAGGGTTTAAGGCACATTTTGTACAATGTCCACCTAGAAGTTGAAGATAACACCAACCGTTAATAAACACTTCCGTGTCTACTGTTTTTGTTTTATTTTTGACAGTATTCTTCGTATTATCTCAAAAAACGAACACTCCTCTCACCTATTAAGCGACATAAAAGACATCCCCTCAGAGTTTCTTGGTGTTATCTTCTCTAGCGGGTGTATTTACCATTTACTGGTCGAGTCAGTGTTCACATTTCTTTTCTGAGCTCGGACTTTAATTTGAGTATGGGAAAGAAATGGTAGATATGCTTAAATTTTTTAAAGTCATGATAACTGAAGTTACAATTTTTTTTCGTATTTTTAGGTGATGACCACATAATACAAATTTGTGTGAGACATGCATTTTTGTAATTATTAAATATCTTTTGACTTTTAAAGCAGATTTAATTTTCAGGTTTTACACGATTAAGTATCTAGAGAAAAAAAAGATTTTATAGAAATAAGTTGTAGCTTCAGTGTTTCTCATTTTCTTATATTATATTACTAGCGACCCGCCCCGGCTTCGCACGGTTATTATACATATAAACCTTCCTCTTCAATCACTCTATCTATTAAAAAACCGCATCAAAATCCGTTGCGTAGTTTTAAAGATTTAAGTATAATTTTTGGGACTTTTAGTTAATTTCGTCACTCTAACTAAAATATTCTTGACATTTCCACAATGCGTTTAGTTGGTTACGCAACACATTCCAGCAAGCCATGAGACACCTCGTCTTAGTTTTGTTATTTTGTCTTACAGCACGTGCAGGGTTTCATTTGACATTTCAGTCACGATGCTGGAAATATTAGAGCTTTCAGAATCCTCTCAGAGTTTAATGTATTTCTCGTGTATTATGACGACAACACTGAAAGTGTTATTGCGAGGAAGGCCGATGAACTGCGGCCGAGATTAGCCGAATGTTGATGCAACAATTGTAATGAGAAGCGGACTGAATCATGCAGTCGCGACGAACGAAAAAACAATGATAAGCATGTTTGATTAAGCTTAACATAACGAATGATTCAGATAAAACCAATTCAGGTAATCACAGCATATCGAACCACTTTTTAGAGTAGACATCGAAACTGATATATAAAGCATCCCAGTATGCTTCAGATACGAAATTTGCACAGATGTGAGCCAGATCATGATCCGGACTTTTCTAGATCATTATGTCAATCTAAGTCAGTTTGCAGTCTGGAGTCAATAGTCTAGCTATTTTAATATTAGCGTCAGCATTCTGCAGCGATGGTTCAGTGATATAATCGACGGAATTAGAACCAAAGTCTCCTCCAGTCGGACCGTGATGTATGCTAATTTTGTTTCAGAA
This sequence comes from Petrophora chlorosata, assembly GCA_951640565.1. Classification (NCBI taxonomy): domain Eukaryota; kingdom Metazoa; phylum Arthropoda; class Insecta; order Lepidoptera; family Geometridae; genus Petrophora; species Petrophora chlorosata. The sequence goes on from OX621197.1 coordinate 17,099,288, forward strand.
AACTACAGTTCTTCGTGATGTACGACTTTATGCTTGTTAGATTACAGCATTGTTTATTCGGATATAATCTATTATATCTATTTTGCAAGTAACGTGTCTGTCTTCTTGTATTTAAGTATCTGATGAGTTTGCTTTTGTAGTAATTCTGTTATGTGTCAACATGACTCTAGCCAACTCTAGTGTGAGATGTTGTCCTCATGTAAAAAATATTGCCAATATTTACATCACAAGTTTCAGCAGCTTGTTATTTTTCTTTTCTTCTTACTAAATAACCGAGCCGCAATTATACCAATAATTTCCAAAGTTTCCGGTTATTACTCGTAGCCTCGTATGCCTGCAAATTTATGCCATTCACATGTGTTTGATAGTTCTTCAGAAATATCTGGAGTGGGTGTTGTTTTACATTTCGTTTCTCCGACTACTTTGATGCGAACCCACGCATCAGCCTACTTGTGAAATTGCGTATGATTAAACTTTTTATGTTTTGACTGTAATATGTTTTTGCACGTCAAATATTACTTAGCGATGTCTTTAACCTCTCCGGCGTTTAATCCGTATTGTCGCTCACCTGCCACGCGTTCATCATTATGAACTACAATCGACTTGGCAGGAATATGTTCTCCAGCCTCGCATGTATTACATAAGAGGTCTTTACGCTGGCACGATTGGAGATTGGCCAGGGAGGGAGACCGTGCATTGCCCGAACAGCCAATTTTTTTGCTAGACTTATGGCCGTCTGGCGGGCGGCCATTTGTCGCCATTTTGAAAGCTTCAAATACGAAATGTAAATTTAATTACTTAATGTTATGTTCACAAGCGTTTTGTTTTGTATTTCCCTCGTTCTTGCTATTGTTAGCCGTATATTGTTGATAAATAGTGGCTTTAATATTAGCATTGTCAAAGTTGGGACGGTGAAACCGTTTAATCTTCTCCTTGACGTTGTATAGTCGTAAACGAGAGTCAGTGGTAGTATTGCCATTGTTCACATTGACAGTTCTACCAGGCGTAGCGCACTCCGCACTGTAGGTACGAAGCTACAAGTACATAGCCGGACACCGACGGCGGGTCGCGCATCGTTACACGTGCCGCGTCAGAAGAGATAAGGGCTATGCGATAGAAAGAGAGGCGCTCTGTAGGTTAATATGAATGGTAGGTATCCAGCGCTACGCGAACTGAATTGAATTTTATTGCTTCATAGCAATAGTCGCTATTTGTTTAAATTTCTTTGCAGAGTGACAGAGAGACAGAAGCATTTCTGTCCCTTTGTATTCTGTGGTTCTAGTAAAAACAATTCAATGTCTCAGGTTAACCGTGATCATGAAGGATTCCATAGTGGTGTGTGCAAAAAGTGTTATTGCTGTATTTTTTGAGATTCCCCGAAATATTTGCCTCTGTCTTTAAAAGAGATGCAAACAATACAAGAGACAAATGAACAGCTACGATTATATGAATACCTTTAACATTGTTATTTTTGATAGCATATTGTTTATTTGCTTTTTACCGGAGATCAAGATGTTCTTGGTATTTCTGGGACTTTTCTATGACACTGGCATTTGTCCAATATAATTTATCTAACAGTTATTTCTTTCAAAATATCGTACTGCAATGAGCGTGCATGAGACGTCATCGCCAAGGCTAATTAATTATATGTTGCTTGCTGTGCCACGCTGTTTCACTCGCTTAAAACTGGGTTTATAGTTAACTGTTCGTTTTTCCGGGACGAAAATGTCCTATTCCAGAACCTAAAGTAAATATCTGCATACCAAATTTCATCAAAATCCGTTCAGCTATTATGGAGATAAGTGGTAACAAACACACATACAGACTTTCGCATTTATAATATTAGTAGGCTAGCTAGGATTAGCGGAGTTTGAGTGTACTATTATATCAATATTTGAGTTATCGATTCCATGCTCAAGATGACACTAAAATATTGGGGTACGTATACATACTTTGACTGAAAATTTTGAATATCATATCTTACGCTAGTTTAGTTGTAAGTTTCTATTTTTTGTGATAAAATATAATAATAGTTAGATAACCGATATATGTGATCGTCGGGCGTTATTTATTAATTATTTATTTATGCGAATAGTTACATATAATTCGCTTTAGCTGTTGTAGCGTGCTTTAGTAACAGATACTCGTATATTCGCATTTCAGTTTTAGCAAAATGTCGCAACATATTTTAATTTGAAAGATGTTAAACAGTTCTGTAATGGGAATTAAAAACAGCTACATCTATCATCATTTAAATAAATTAATTATGTTCTTCAGAAATTCTAACCCAAAATTATACCTAAATATAATTTTCTTCGCTATATTTCTTGTCCTTACTTTTCAGTATAACATACCAGTCGTTAGGCCTTCAGGAGGCCCATAACTATTACACCAACACCAGGGTTAACCACACACACCCTGTACCACACATCACGCTAAGAGGAAGACTTAAAAATACGATTGATATAAGAATTACACGGCTTGAAGTTCTAAAAACTCCGCGTAAAAATCTTTATCTGTCCATCTCACTTTCAGCCGGAAGAGTTGTTGTTACCGGTAGAGTTTTGGGAACTTAAATCTAGCAAAGCTGAAGTCGTTGGTACACACAGCTCGCGATGGAAGTCGCGCTTTACTCATAACGATCTGATAAAGTATCGAAGCATCTGTTTAATGTGTACATTTTACTTACTACACTACGATATTAGTACTATCAATAATGCTGTAGCTGTTCAGTTCGTAACCCTTTAAGTTGTAAGAATATTTTTCAAAATGATTTACAAGCAGGCGTATTTATGTGTTGATTCATTCGTGATCATCATTATACTTATTGACATTGGTTCATTATGTAACTGTGTAAGGTTTTACTAATTTTGCTGTTGTCTTTATATCTGAATTTATTTGTTAACCCATTGAGCGCCAAAGACGGCTTACTCGACAACGTCTGTAAACGAGTTCGGCTTGAGCTGACTAAAACGTGTGAAAATTTGCCTAGCTTGGCGTGGAGGGCACGGCTTTTTCTCTATAGCGTGGCGGTCAAAAGGTTAATGTTGGGTACTGGTGAAGAATTTGGCAACGTAAATCTTTGAAACGCTTTCATTAACTTCAAGAAAGTTGATACCGATATTCAGTTGAAGTTGAGACGCTTATATTTATTGACTTATGTATTACCGTTACCTCTCTCACAATTTAAAAGATAAAAGCCTTTCTAAGAAATGTTTTCTGTTGTTCCAGCGATGCACATGGTGGCGTGACACCGGGTTGACGTGACGCAATCCGCGAGATGTCGCAGCCGCCGCCGGGACGCGGGCGCGCGCGGCCACACGGCCCTTCCTCCCCCCTAAACTTCCGCCCTCCCTCGCCATGGGCCCCAAGCCCACCCCCTCTCATCTCAGGTCCGAGGCACTCCACAGCCATAGTGACGCCGCCGCCCATTCATCCCTCCCCAAAACCTTTCAGACCATTGCATTCACCACATAATTTAAGGCAGCACTCGCCTTCCCCCAGCTCCCATTTTTCCATCTCCCCTTACCCAATGTCTCCTACGTTGGGTCAGAGTCCCGAATACTTATATTCGTCTCCGTACGAACCGGTTCGGGAGTACGATTACGCGGGAGTCCCGTTGGAGCCGCCTCCGCCGCCGCGGCCCATGATATATGAGGAGGATGAGGAGGAACGAGGACCTTCCACGGCGGAGATCATCGCACAACAATCCCAGGAGGGATACGTCGATGAGAAACTTGCGGAGTACCAAGCCACGATTCAGTTACTACAAGGTCAGTGATGGTGCTTATCCAAATACTACTTCTAGTAATGACAATACATAGTTTCTGCTGCTATACTTTTCTTTTAGGATGCAATTCTCACAACGATCTGACAAAAGTACGACGAATCCTTTAAAATTACGAAAAATTCGATCAATACAAAGTTGTACGTCTTGAACTTGAAGCTACCAGGAACTACTCATATGATATACGATCATTAAATCACATTGAAATTGTTTTAGCCGTAAGTCAACAAACAAATGCTCGTACAAAATCCATTGTGGACGTGAAACCGTTTAGAAACGCCTATTATTATACTGCGGCTGCTTTACGCGATTCCGACAAACAAAACTGAGAACGAATCGCGCGCCTGTCGAAGTCGGCTATTTTTATTGCTTTGCTAAGACTTAAGACTACAGGTGTGCTAAACGTTATACAAATATATGCCACTATTACCACGAGCTGCAAATTGAGGTAGGTAGGTCATTCGTTTCATACCTCACTATGTCGGATGATCCAATAAAATGTTATTCTGGCGTCTGTATTCTGTTTTAAAGTTGGATGACATTCCGACATTTTCGATTCTTCCTGGCGCTGCATCTAGCCAATGAACCGTCTTTACAGGTGTGCTGAAAACACATTTAAAATAAACATACTCTAATGGCTTTATCACTATTTTATCGATTTCGAAATCTTCACGAGTTGCAAACTGAAGTACTGATTTATTCCGCGCGATTCTTTCGTCCAGGATTGTACCAAGCATCTTGTGAATCAATTATCCGATATAAGAAGTACGTGTAAACAAACTAATTGCATGCAATTTACGATGTTTATCTGATTTAGTCGCGAATCCCTGTTAAAGCCTTAGTCACGCGGTCACGCATAACAGCACTAACGAGCTTTATGCACGGACTATTTTATTTGAACTTATTACAGAGTTGATCATTGTGTTTTAGATGATTGGTATGAATACCAATCATCGCAAACGTTATAGTTATGTAGTAAGGATTTTAATTAATTTTAACTCTCAGAACTCCCAATTCTTTATAAAAAATCATTGTTTGATGTACGTTTTACTCTTTCGAGGAAATTTTCACTTGGGTCATTAAATTTGGCTTTGTAATTTTGTATTCAATAACGATCCCTGTTGTAGCATTAGGAAGACAATAACCATTTTTTACTACTTGTTATTACTTCCATAAGAATACCGTAAGTAAGAATTATCTTATTAATAACCAATTTAAGTACAATAATAAAGATCGATGTCTGTTGGGGCGACAAGAATATAATATCTCCCCTCGACACCATTTCTATTTACATCTCCATTGACACATGCGAAATATGCGATCAAATAATTTTCACATTAATAAAATATATGTGAATTTACTACTATTTGGATGACATTTTTATTGACTCGATTAGTGTAAAAGATGTTCTTTTCTACTCTCTAATTTCAACTGGCCCTTAGCTTTCATAGTTTCTGTGATCTCGTGATTTTCACCGAAATATATGAGTTTCTACTTTATATGCGAAACTGTCGTTTGCCGCATTCACATCTTTGATGATAGTTTTAGATGATCGTTTTCAATTACAATTTTGTAATTTTCCAAAACATCTGTAAAGTGTGAGAAGAATCCACGTAAAAACGAAATGATTTGACAGTTTCGCATTCAAAATTGGCCAGCACCGACGTCATCACAGTTGTTACGTAGTTTGTCGTTATTTCGTCTGAATTATTGGCAACTTTATTTTTATGATGGGTCGGTGTAATTGCTTCGGTAGTTTTATTGTAAATAAAAGTTGTCATGGTTTTCGTCAACATAATTGCTACTGTCGTTATCAAAAGGCAATTTTTTAAACAATGTGTGGTGGTTCGTAAATTCCGACTGCTCATCGCCTTCTAATGCTAACTTGTACCAACAGTCTAGGTTTCTTCTACTTTTCATTCCGGAAAAACAACGCTATATAAATCTATGTCTTCACGGACTAAGTCCCGTTTATCAAAGAGTCAAAAATATTTTATTATTGGGACACAAATTACGATTACGTGAGGCTTACTTTCGCAGTGTTTCGAAGTACTATCAGATATCTGAACTCGTCCATTGTCTTCCCTCACGCAACGTGTATCTGTAACGAGCGCTCTACTTCCGTTTCCAGTAATAAAACTGTGCCGAAAGGCTTTGTTTGATCGATCAATGTCTTGTTTACTTTTAACAGCGTTTGTTATTATTGATTTTTTTGGGACATGTGTACGTTCTGTATTGAGTTAAACGGAGTATGGGTAGGTACGTAAATGCAAAACTTCGATTCTGCTATGTTCAAGTCAAGTATAATAAGCATTTGTTATCGTTAGTTATAATAAACATCCATTCATTAATTCCTCTTGCCCTGAATCTAAAATATTAAACAAATGGTCCAAGGATTTTCTCTTTCCCTGTTAATATATTTTCCGATATGTAATCTGTCCCAGTGCTCATCCGGGATATATTATGAAAAAATATTTGGACGACCGACACTATGATAGTGTCCGAGTCAACGGTGGAGCTATCACAATCACAACATTGCCACAACTTGGCTCTGGATGCAGTGTTCATTAGCAAATTGCAGGTAGTTTCAGATGATTATTGTCTAGAAAGTTCGTTCTCGCTGCGATGCATGCGTGGCATTGTTTTAATTTGTATTGGTAGTTTGTAATCACCAAATCCTCGCAAAGATGTTTGTTGGTACATATGTATATGTCTCTTCGGATTTCCTGAACTGATCTTGATCAAAACGTAATTTAATTTTTTAGTATAGAAATATGTATATGTTTAGTATAGTAGTGTTTTTTGATAGTCTCCTTCAAAAACTTTGTATAAATCCACTGAAATTCACTTAGCCATCATAACATTCTACGAATGCCGAGTCACAAAATTGCCGCTTGTAATTTGCAATTATTTTTTGTGATTATTATTTCTAATCATCAATTTGAAGAGTTTGGCTAACCGTTTGAAAAGTGTTGGCATCTTTGATCAACTCGCTTGACATACCGTGTCTTAGCTATTTGCTGTAACATGTTCTAGTACATGTAACCACTCTGTTTTATCGACGTTGGTTCTCCGCCAAAAGTATAATTTCGGGGGCGTCGCAGCCATGCTCAGACACTGCAGTGGACGACATGTGGCGCGTCAGTCACAGGTACAATATTTCAGCTCCGTAGAATATGCTGAAGACTATTTTACTAATCAGTCATATCACCTTACTTACTCGACTTCTGTAGGTTGTGCACTCTGCACTAACGTTTCGACAGTGCGTAACATAAATGTGTCATGATTACAAAGATCAATAATCACGACGTTTTAAGATATGGGACTCCTTGATAGTTTACAGCTAGTGTCAAAATTGAAACTATAATTATCTTTGCACATTCATATAGTTTACGTTCGATTACATTCTCGTAAATAGTTCGTGCTCACCACTACTAATCAGTACAAGCACATCCTTCTATTAAAATATTTATAGATATATCATAACTATGGTTATAGTTCCCCTAGTCGGCAGTCATTTTCTACCATCGTCCACTTGGATACTGGGTACTCTAAATTCTGTAGTGCAGCTCGATGTCAATCACTGTTGGCGCGGGACAGGAGGCGGTCGGGCGTGTCGCTGTCACTCAGAAAATGCAGAGGTTTGCGTCAATTCTATGAGTTAATTGGATTTCTTTGATCTTTTGTTATAGAACAATTTGATATGGAGATTAATCATGTCATGAACATGATCGTGAAGCAGCTTAGTAAAGGAAAAAAACATACACTAAATATTTCCAATAATATTATGTTCAAGTAAATATTTGGTCCAATCTTCCTTTGGGAATCACTTTATCTTCATAGGCATATTTCTACATATTTCATCTTCAAACCCTGGATACTAAAGAGAATCAGTATACTAATCGGGACGAATCTAACGAGCTCAAACTTGAACAAACTTTATTGGGTATTTCATTAGAGTTTCTATGACTACCTTCCAGCTTCATCATCCATCAGACCCTGAAAATACCGCCTAATAACTATTTCCTGCACTATAATACTCATTGACCAGCGATTTGTTATTGCACCATTGCATTATCATCAGATAAGTCGGCCAAATCAGCTTGTAAAATTTTATGAGATCGTCGACATACATAGATACGAACTCACCTGCGCGCCAGAGTGTACTCGTGGTATTCTCTTTAGCTCTATACAGTCAAATAAAAGCTTATAAAACTGTCTCTCAAATAGTTCGTCGCTATCTCATAGTAATAAAAACTTACGTTACCGTCCTTGAATCTAAAAGCAACAAGCCCATTGAGCAACTTTGTAATCTAACGTTTCGTGTATTTCTGTCTGTCTCTCATCATCGGCCGATACAGCAGCAACACTTTGCTTCACATTAAAAACGTTTTAAATGCGTATGATAACATCATTGATTAGTTGCCGTCCAAAATAAACAATGCTATATCTATTTATTTATGCTCTCCTAATATCTGTTTCTACATTAAAGATTTTTTTGTTATACTTATGTGTATACTAAGTATAGACAACACTCGCGCCATTCGATTTTGGATTATAGATATTCCCTAAAAACTAATCGATTTCCGGACTGAACTTATCTAGATTGTGGAAAACTGGCAATTGAAAAAGCTGTCAACTAAACGTAGGCAACGCCACAGGCAGAAAATAGTGCTGCAATGTATCTCTATGCAACTAAGTATTGTGACTTTGGCACGGATGAGGTTGAGATCACCCACCTTGTGAGCTGTGATGCGTTTAGTGACTTTGTTTTGTCCGTTGTGTATGACAAACGTTTCCGGTGTTATGAAATTTATCTTATACTAGATTTTCGCTCCTGGCTCTGCTCGTGGTTTTCCCGGTTTCCCGTGGAAATTGAAACGATCCTTTTTAGCGAGCACCAAGGGACGTGCGGGTGGGTGATCGTGGAACGTGTGACCACGGAATGAGTTGACGTGAAGTAAAAGTTAAGTTACGACAAACCGGCGATACCGTCGAAATTAACTTGTAAAATTAACAGTGATGTATTGAAATTTATTTTACATAAAAAAACATACATTCGAATAGAGAACCTACTTCTTTATTTGAAGTCGATAAAAATTGAGCAAAAGCAGACAAATAAGATCGGATACATTCAGAAAATAATATAGAAAGCGTGTACGTATTTCGGACAGCGAAACTCAAATCCGTGTCTTACATTACATGTAATCAATACTGCATTTACATTCTTTACTATTATAAATCCAACGAGGCTGATCAATGGCGGAAACTGACCTCGTCTCTCGACGTGGGTTCGTTCAGCTTTTATACATTGAAATAGACTTTCTCAAGGCAAGGTGATTGCTCCTTGATTGTTTCTACCGTTTACATCTACGAGTTAACCTGTTATAACAATTCTCATAATGTGGGTATGCGTTGAATTAGGCGTCTCAATCTCATTCATGTGAAAGCGCATTTAGTTTCATTTTATTGGAAGCATTACAGTAGTCTGAATCAAGCAATTAGGATAGTTCAGATTCCAACCAACATGCTCATTGACCGATCCTTTAGCAGCGATAAAACTGATATTGTTAGGACCCAATAGGCCTAATCGACACAAGAAAATAATTCAGATGTTTTTAATGTTCACACATGAACTCTAAACCTCTACCTACTAGACCAATGGCTCCATATTTCTGAATTAAGTCTAATATGATCACATCTGCTTATAGATCGTAGTATTACGTGGTATTACTAAGGGCGTCTGAGGGGATGTTTCACCAACCTATATAATATATGCCTATATGATAATAACAAACTATTGATCCCCTAAGCTAAAGGTGACTTTAGTCGATAAACACGGTAGAAAAGCAAATTTTACCAGTTGAACAGTTTAGAGATCACATCAGGCTAATGAGCAGTTAGTGATAGAATGATGAAAAACCTCTAATCCTAACGTCTCCAACTGTTCTGTAATTGCTAATAGTTTTAACAATACTCTTATACTGCATAATTAACACGTTTCTTACTAGTTCCTCATTCGTCTAAGCTCTCTTGAGCACCAGTGCTTCCTCTTTGCTGCGTAGCCCTCCCTAGTTGGCCAATAGCCAGCCAGACGCTCCCTGATGAACCCATTCAATGTCTACTTGCCTAAAACTGTTACATTCAAATGTTTTTTTTAATAAATTCTCATATTCAATTTCGTTGATTGTTTTTGTTTCGTGGAAAGCTTGAAGTATTTAATTATTATTGTTTTGTATAATGTTATCATGGTTGATTCGTTTGTTTGTATTTAGTTGTCAGTTTAGTTTCTATAATTTTCTTATAAAGGACCAGTAGGAAGATATTATGTTTTGTGAATTGATGAAGTGATCCCTAAATAAAGGATTCCTACCATGCTATCTTTCCACTTGATTTATTATTCCATGATTAAAGAGTTTTTAAGATGTGGTTTCTGTTTAGCAAATAAACTCTATGTGGTTAATTAAGAGAAAGAATTGGAATCGTCGTCTTTTAAACTGAATTTTGTCAAAACTCATCCTTTATCTTTTTAATTTTTGAAAACCTGGAATGCATGTTTTTTCTAAAACTTGTAAGTATTTGAACAAGAATCTGAGTTTAGATGTTACTGTGCCACCGTTACAGCTGATTCAAGTGTGAAGCTCGCGTCACCCGCCCCCGCGTACACCTCGAGCTCTGACGTCATCGGCGGAGCGCAAATGTGTTTGGGTGTATGCTAGTATGATACAGAAGTATTAGAACATTCGAGGTCACTGCACGTCACATATTTATCACTTCTTTTAATCTTTGCACACGTATTATGAGGAAAGTCGTGAGAAATTTTTGCCATCCTTTTAGGGTAATTTGCTTGTGTGATTGTTAACAGACGCGTGTGCATCATCAAACTGTCTTGTTTCAACAGATTTTATCTGATTTTCTGTAAGGAATTAGGTAGATCTCTTCTAATTGTAAAACCTTTTGTGGTTCGGCTCAAAGTAGCAGGCAAGCAGTTATTCAAGCCGTTAGAAAGCTTCAAAATAAAATCATAAACTAAATATAGAAATCTACTCCTAAAGTTTGTTGAATAGAAATTCTCTCTCAATTTCAGCCAATCCCCTCTTAGAAGCCTCGCCATTCAGGAATCTTAACATTTCAAAACTACAAAGAAATTTTGCGCTTTCTCCAAACTGTTTCACAAGTGCCAAGTAGCCATGTGTTACATTTTCCTTTGAAATACCACACGCCGCATTCCTTCTTACCTAAGGATACAGACTAGACTATTTATACACATTATCCTTAAACCTGGAGTACAAGGAGAGCAGTCTGCTTAGACTTCCTCATTGAGTTTTGCTTTAAGTTTGCTGCGGCAATGCACAATGACAAGCGCGCTTGTTGGCCACTACAGAGAGTATGAACTGCTCAATTTCTCTGATGCTGTACTGTTTTAGCATACGGCGGAGATATATCGTATTCGTAGTCAAGTGATTTGAATTTATGTTATCCGTGCTTCGGAGGGTATGTTTTAAGCCCGGTTTTTGTCTTTTGACCATGTCGGCGGCTACCAGGCGGTCTATAACTCCGGCACCAGGGTTAGCCACACAATTGCACGAGACAGAAGTGACTATATAGTATTTATTCTAAAATAAAGTGGTTGGTTGAGCAAAATTAAAAACGGTATAGGTAGTTGGGTACAAGCAGTTTACCGGACGACATCAATGTGAACTGTCTATAGATTAGGAACCTAGGCTGTGATTTTTTATGTTGCTACAGAGTACAGCATCAGTCAAATGTTGAGTGCAAAAATTTGAGAACATACATACAAGTAAAACGAATGATTTATTATGCAAGTAGGCACAAAGATGCGCTATTCCTGGTCAAAAAACATAAGAAAATAATAATTAGGAACATCTCTATATAGGTTGAAAAAGTATGTATGTTCCGTACCCATTTCTTTTCTACATTCATGAAGTACGGAACGTAAAAGAAATAAGAGTACTGACTCTATGGTTGCTTCAAAATACAGCTAGAGAAGATAGCACCAAGAAACTCCGGGTTATTTATTTATTGAGAGGAAGTACGACAGCCTATATTACATCGTAGTTAGTTGGACTATATATCGGAAAGCCAATTACGGGTCCTCACGTATAGAAACATAGTTATAGCAAGTTATAGCTTGGTATAGGCATTAAAGTCATTTCCATGTAACTCCCAAACAATAAGTTGTGGTGGTCTAGACTAGAGAGTCTAGCGAGACTGCAGTAAATGTGGAGTAACTCCACGTGTACTCCCATTACGTCTGCCGCATCGCCTCGTCCTGCGGTAAACGGGGGCACGATCGCAATTAGTGACAAAACCAATCGCAAGTCCGAGAACATTGCCTCTGGTTAGTTCTATTTTAATTTGGGACGTTTCGTCGAACCTTGGAATGTGGGGTGACTGTAACTTATCGGTAGGTAACTAGATTTTGCTCGCGATTTCCGTGGTGCTCTTTGTTGTATTTTTAGGGTTACGTACCTCAAAAGAAAAAAGAACCTTATAGGATCACTACGTTGTACGTGTCTTTATGTCTGTCAAGACCCTTTTTCGCAGGAACACGTAGAGATATCAAGTTGAAATTAATATCAACTACTCAGGTCTACAAACTCTTCGAGCTGTAAAAATAAAGCTTCTAAGTCAACGTAATCAAAAGATATATCGGCCTTTTATGCCGCATATTTAGACACTCGCAAAGAAATCAAAACCTATAGGGTACTTCCCGTTGACCTAGAATCATGAAATTTGGCAAGAAGCAACGTCTTCACAAATAATGAAAAATTCCGAAAACCGTAAACATCACAAAAAATAACATCTTTTCGCGATTATAAACTTACTGAACTGAACTTTAAAGATAAAGAAAATTTATTTGTAAAACATTTATGATACAGAGCATGCAGATCTTAAATAGTCTTTGTCCCTCAATCCATATTTACATACCTACAAGTTTATACTTTGCAAGGAACGAGGGTGGCCCTACAACTCTTATTGTTTTAAGTGTCCGATGCCCAGGAATTTCGCTGGCGACAATATAAACAATTTAAACACTGATTGTACAAAGTATGCACAGTACAAGAGTCTGCATAAACACGGAAAAAAAGAAGTCGTTTCCAGCATTACTACTGGATAAGTCTCGACGTTGAAAGTGGCGCCTTCACTAATCACCCATCATCCACATACGAGTATATTCCAAATTTTGTTTCTATCTTCATCTCCATGCCTTAGACTGTGCTTTGTCTTTCAGTCCAATGAGTCAGTCAGTCATGGAACTGTTTTATATGTATAGAAGATGGATTGATATAAATACCCAGCGTCAGTTGCATAGATGCATGTAGAAGGGCTGCAGCTGTTGTGAAGAACGGTTCAGTAGAAGAATTTATGTGTTTGCTAGATTACAGTAACTGGGCAACAGCCCAACACGTACGACTTGAATTTCGGTTTCGTCGAACCGCATAATCGCATCCGGTATTCCTTGCAACAAACATGTGAAAATCTGGAATATGAACTCGCAACTATGTAGCTCTCAGCACAACGTAGCAATCCAAAATGGGCCTATTTCCGAAACCTGACCTATTTGCGCCATGAATGAAACGGCGTGCGCAGAATTGTCGCCGTTTGCCATTTCGATTATAATTGGAATATGCAGTGGACTTGCGAAACGATTTATCGCTCGCTGAAATTCTGCCAGAGCTGTGTCGTCAATTATGTCTTTGGTAGCGCCGTCATTCGCCGCATGTCTTGAATTTATGAGCAAGTATGTTGAGCACGTATTGCTATACGAATGAATTGCATTCTCAATGAAAGGTCTTAGCCCTCGTTTTGTATATACTCGTATAAATTTGCAGCGTAGATTCTTCTTAGCGAGTTGATCCTTCGGCTTTATATTTTTTTGGACCAGTACTCCGCCACAAGCACAGCATTTTCCGTGGCATTGTACAGGTGGCGAGACACGCAGGGCAAGACAAAAGGTGTGCCATAGTCTGGGAAGAGACACCGCACTCGCATACGCTATCCGAGCTGTAGCCCCCCCCACCTGCACATGTTTGCCATGCTACGGCCGACTTGGGATCGAAGTCTGTTTAAAGACTTCCATGTCGGCCAAGGCAGATTGTGTCCAGGGGGGAGATTTTAGGAAAGTGCAATAGGTGATGCTGTAGGGTATCTCTCCTGCCAGAGACTTAGTCGTGCCTTGGAGGCCTAGATTGACTTGCGTTCAAAGTTCAAAAGTTCTTTATTATTTATTGGCATAACAGACGCACTTATGAACGTCATTGTTTTTTATGTAAAGAAATCTATACGACTTCTTTTTAACCGACTTCAAAAAGGAGGAGGTTTACAATTCGACGGTATGTTTTTTTTTTTTTTTTTATTTTTTTTTTGTGTGTTTGTTACGCGATTTCTCCGCCAATTATGCATTGATTTCGATGATTCTTTTTTTGATTGGTAGGTAATACTTCAAAGGTGGTCCCATATAAATTTTATCGAAATTCATTCAGTAGTTTTTGAAAAAAATAGCAAAAACAAAAAAATATAAGTTTAATCTTCAAGTCGGTTCTTGTTTTTTTCGTAACCAACTTTCTAAAGGTGGAGGTTTGTATTCGACTGCTTCACCTGCTTCACCCAGGGTTGACTTCCGGTGAGGGAACTCCTCAACGGTGAATAGTACAGACACAACATTTCGTAAATGGATTTAACCATAATAGCCTGTTCTAAATTCCATCATGACATGGCAGATACACCCAGGATTGACTTCCGGCGAGGGAACTCCTCAACAGAGAATAGGACAGACATGAAATTTTTTTGCACATGCATTTAATTGTGATAGCCCGTTTTAAACTTCGTCATGATGTGGCTTCTAGATCATAAAAGCTTGTCTTTTAAACTTTTTGAATTAATTTAATTAAAACTTGTTTTTCACTAAAAAGGTTAAAATAAATTATTTTTCAAAAAAAACTAAACCGACTTCAAAACCACAAATGGCACTCAAAAGTAAAAAATAAATTAATATAATTATCATAAGCGCTACCCACTCATATATTTGAAGTCGGTGCCAGCCAAGTCTAAAAGGTAGTAGATAAATACTACCTAGAAGTAGTACTTACTATATACATAGTATTTATCTACTACCTATTAGACTTGGCTGGCACCGACTTCAAATATATGAGTGGGTAGCGCTTATGATAATTATATTAATTTATTTTTTACTTTTGAGTGCCATTTGTGGTTTTGAAGTCGGTTTAGTTTTTTTTGAAAAATAATTTTTGCGTTTAGCGTTATGGTAATCATAGCGCAATGCGATAATGGATAAAATGGTTTTCTATTTCATAAAATCGTATTAAATATCCTTATGCTGGGATTGCACAAGTGTCCAACCGTCAATGTATGTATAGGTAGTTGTTTTGTTGGTTATGTATAGGATTTGCGGAATATCGCTTATCATGAATGACATGATGTAAGGAAGTTTGGTTGCTGGAAGAGGTTAGCATGCTTTAATTCCAAATGTCCGACGTTTTGCCGTGATTCCATGAGAGTTTACCCTGTAAACATTTGCCTTAACTTTCGAAATAGCTATAAGACAAGCGATTAAAGCTGCACACAATGCTAAATCTCTATAGAATAGCCCATTTCCTAATTCTAAAATGGAGCTCTATGTTTTAGTTAATCTTCTACTATTGCAATTTGATACTAAATATCTTACCAACAGGGAGTAAATTCCCATTTCCAGTGTCAGATTAATCCATCCGTGCACACGGACAAGTTTGATACTCAAATAAATATGAGGGTAGTCTAAAAATACTTGGTTTATTATAGAAACGCGTCCTCAGCTTCGGACACCTACGCGCGATCGCAGACAAGTATTTTTGATGCCTACTCTTTAAATCAATGCGACGCCGCACTGTTTTGGGGATTTTGAAAAATGTTGTGTAATTTATTTTGCGAGTGAAATGCACAACACTGTTTTATTTCCTGTTCAAAATGTGAAAGCAAAGTAAGATATTTGGCTTTATAACACCTATAACAGGTACAAGTTGTAACTATAAAATATAACAAAATAATTAATTTTTAGAATAAAACAAGAACCGACTTCAAGACTAAACTATGGCCTACCAAACAAAAAAAGAATCATCAAAATCAAATCATAATTGGCGGAGTAATCGCGTAGCAAACATACAAAAAAAAAACACACCGTCGAATTGAGAACCTTCTTTTTTGAAGTCGGTTGAAAAATGGTATTTACTATCTATGCTGTTATATTTATTTATTTATTTATTATTAGATGATCAACAGCTTATACAAGAGATTCAGTTACAATCTTAAGTAATCATAATATAGGCTAATGAAAGATCATCCTAATTATTACAATTATTATGTATTTTGCGCTCTCTAGCAGAGGATTCAAGTATGTATAAAGGGTGTATATGTGTGAGTCTATGTGCGTGTGTGTGTGTGTGTGTGTGTATGTGTGCGTGCACGTATGCATGTAAAGTTGACTGTGTATAGAAGTGTATGTTTGTAGTAAATTTATATATTAACATTAATGGTTATTTGTCTTGGAGAGTTTTGAAGACTATATTATATAAAGAACAAAAAAATGTATGGGCACATTTTTCTAAAACTACTTTGTTTTGATAAAATCGTTTGATTTCCATACACACAAAACTAAAATGTTGATATTCTTTACTCAAGATGTAGCAACTTTAGTAACTTTACTATATTATTAAAAATAGCAGATGCCGTTTTTGCATGTCATAGGTATTATAATAAATTTTAGGTAGAAATCCTAAGAAATAGTTTCAATACGTTTAAAAAACTGTATATGGATTTCTATGAACACATTATTCTATCAAGGTTAGAGTAGTTACCCTGTTTAAACAACTTCAGTCTGTATATGTCCTATACCTCAGTCTTACCCAGTGCCTCTTACACCGATTTAATTACGAATTAATAAGAATTATATCATAGAAGAATCTTTGTAATCGATGATGGTTTTAGGTTGGGATTTTGGTCCATAAATTTTAGATATTGTTTTTAAATCTAACACATGGACGTGAGTAAAAGTAACTTGACAACAGCTGACACAAACCTAATTAAGAAGTAGTTGAAAAATATATATTTTCAAGACAAGCTTTTGATAAATTCGTAATCGGAACCTCGTGCAGATTAAAATGAGCTCAAACACTAAGTAGTAGTTTATGCGTTAAATAGTTTCATTGTCCTCCTTCCGTCTCCATCATCAGATCAGCTGGCTGTCGCCATAATATAAATTATATGTATGTTAGTTCTAAGGTATATATTTATATGGGCCGTAGAATAAGTAAATAACATCTGTCACTTATTTTAATGTTGCCTGAAATAAAGATTAAATAAATAAAATAATATTGTATTGTCATCGGACTTTGACAAGTATGCAAAATTTTAACTCTGTAGGATAAGAGGAAGTGGTTCTGATTCAACTTGCAAGATTTGACCCAAACAAACAAATAATAAACATTGCAAGTTAAATAAAAGCTTGGCAAAATGGGAATACTTTGTAAAATCATGTATTTAGCTTCCTTTACTAGTACTATTTATTATTTTGCGCTGGTAACACCTAGTTTTTATGATTTCTCGTCGAGTCCAATATTTACACTCTGTCTCTCTATTTCGGCGGCCTCAACCTTACGGCTGTCACGTTTAAAAATAAAACCATCACATGTTCGGCCACTATCCCGCTAATCTATAGTTAATACTCTTGTTCTTTTCGTTTTGACTTGCCAAATGTATTATTTTTAGGGGTCCGTACTAAAGGGACCAAATGGAGCCCTTTACGGCTTTCACCCTTTTGTATATGTGCTCGTTTCTCTGAGGCCTACGTATCGTGGCTGTTGTTACATTATTGAAATGTTTATATATTATGTATTTTACAGACCAAAATAATAAACGGAACACTGAAACCGCGAAGGGTGCCTCGCACTTGGCCAGTTTTGAATACTCTGATAACCTGTGAAGGTGTTTATAATTACTGCGTTCGAATTTATCGTCGTCTGCATTGTTCTTGCATTCCGATGGATTATTTTTGTAGTTTTCTACATTTTTCTAAGATTCATACGTATTTAAATGTTGCCGGTGTCGGCGAACTGAGAAAGTCTCTTCTCTGTAATATTTGCATAGAGGCAGGCCTGAAGTATCTGTAGGTACGAAGCTACAAGTACATAGCCGGACACCGACGGCGGGTCGCGCGTCGTTATACGTGCCGCGTCAGAAAAGATAAGAGCTATGCGTTAGAAAGAGAGGCGCTCTGTAGGTTAATATGACTGGTAGGTAGGTATGCAGCGCTACGCGAGCTGAATTGAATTTTATTGCGTCATAGCAAGAGTCGCTATTTGTTTAAATTTCTTTGCGGAGTGATGCTTCTGTCCGTTAGTATTCTGTGATAGAGGTAAGAAAAGAGGTGAAAACGGCCAGCTCGAAGCCTTGACTAACAAAGTTCTACGAAAGGATTGTTGTTCTGTGGTTGTTTTCATAAAAAACCTTTTGATTTACATTACACACATTGCCGATCCTTATACTTAATGTAAAACAATTTTTAATCGAGATTATGCAAACTATCTTGTTAAATATGCCTATTATGCGTGTACTCCGCTTTTAACAAAAGTAGTCAGTAGTTCTACCTCTTGTTAGAACGACAAAACGAGAAAACTGGTTCTAGTAAAATATTGCAAGAAGTATTGAGATAGATAGTAGACAGTGAAGACACAAAATTACTGTTGAAGAGTTACTTAAAACTATAATAATTCGAGTATTCTCGCAATGTCACCGGGGTATCCCGCGGTCGTCAGTCTGTCATCGCTCCAACCGCGTTTCTACCACGTCGAAGTCAACGCCGACCGTCATCTTCAGTGTTTTATGGAGTAGGACTGTTTTAGATCTAAGGACATTGACCTTTTCTTGATAATTCAACCATTTCACTATTGTTAGGTCTTTTATTAGGGCATAGGTTTCGCTACTGTAGAGACAATTAGATGGTATAAAGTAGAACCATTCATCACCTATAACCATGTCATTATGCCATGTCGGAGGCCTTCGATCTAAAACCTTTGACACCAGGGTTGCCCACTCGCCCACACGAGAGAAGAACAAGAGTAGAAACACCTTAAACCATCCCAAGCTTTTAATACTATCATTTTTATGCGCTTGGAACTATAGCTGCTTAAAATATGGTATGGCTTGGCCAACCATACCATATATATTTGACATTCGAAGATGACAAAGATGTAAGAACATTATCAGTTTTAGTTGAATACTATTGGTGATATAATAATTATTTATATACGACTCAGGACCCTGTTAGTTTAGTGTTGTAAGTAAATTGTATAAATTTGCGAAAGGCAATAGCGTAGAGCTGCATTGCTTATATTTTTATTACAGGCGTAAACATAACAAACGTCGCGTTTGCGTCTCCGTTGCGTATTTTACTGAGTTCTACTTGGTTCATTATGAATACCTACATAGATAGTCTTCAAGTCAATAGAGTTCTATAGAAATACATGACCAATGATCAATTCTTAAACTATAGTTTCAGTTCAGCTTCTAGTGTCAAAAATGGAACTCCAATGAGTAATTAGTTCCACCTGATTATATTCTTAGTACATCGGCAAATTGCAGACTGAACGTCTGGGTAGCGCTTATCCTATAATAACACGCAGACGAGAAACAATTGCCCTCTTTGCAGCGGCTGGCGGCGCAGGCGGCCAAAAATAGCCAACATCCTGAATAGGTCTAGTTGGTATACCTACTATCCTTTGCGAGAAGGTAGGTAGGTACTACCTTCTCGCAAAGGATCTCAAGATCCAAAGAAGGTTAATAAAAACAAAGTAGGCCAAGAACCACATTCCCGAATTTTCGTACTCACTAGTTTTAATTTAATAATGTTCTTAAATAAGTAATATTATACCATCGAGCCCGCGACTATGCTCTTCTCATTAACTCATTAACCGAAAGAAATATCATCTTCGTCATCATCGTCAGCCTACTGAACATGCCTTTCTCAAACCACGTCTTTGAGCCTGATCTTCGGCTATTAAAGAAATATGTTACAGTAATTCGATAAGATAAGAAAGTCTTTATTGCTATAACAAACAACAGCTTTTTGTTAACTTAGCATTTTAAGAACTTAGTATCTACCTAAACACTATACATAAGTAGGTAATGCACCTGCAGTCTGAGTGCAATAAGAGTAAATTCAGCATGCAGTACATTGCTTCGTTGTTCAGTACATTGCTAAATGCTGCTATTACCAAATCTGCACCATATCTACACCTATTGCCGCCGGTCGCAAGTCTTTACCATACTCTCCCAGTTTTCCTTCCGGACGTGACTCCAGCGGAGCCGCGATCACGAACTCTCTGTAAGGAAACCAGTAGAAACTGGGTCGCATATTGATCATGGGAATGTTCCTAGTTCCTAGACTGTTGATGACATAGCTTTACTGCAACAAAATTGGTCTCCGTACCTCGGAAATAAAAATTGTACTTATAGGATTAAATGTACATATATGTATGTACATGTATACCTGTTCTCGCCCTCCATGGCCTTCCATAAATATTTTCTTTATTTTTTTATTCTTACAGTGCAGTGGTTCTATTTGACGACCCAGACTCCCGAGTGCGATTACCAATAAGGTAGAACTACTGCGAATATTTTCATACATATTACAAAACTAAAAAGTTCTCTCTATATAGAGCGCCGTTCATCAAAGTCTTTTAAAATTTTGGGATCCTGAAACCTGTAACAAGTCAGATGTGAGTGTAATGAGAGTGTTATTAACAAGTGTTTTTCAAACGCCAGCACTACCACATACCTACGCAGATCTAGGCACATGTCGGGATGACCTAGAGCACCGGTCGCGAACAATGGCCGCTCAGATTTCTAGCCCAGCCTAACCGGTCCCGCCGCTTGCTGCTCTTGTTCTCATCTGACCGCCCGTAGGCGTTAAGATATGTCCTGGCTATGTGTAAGACATCGTATTCCTTTTGGTTGGTCAGTCTTTTTGATAAAGAATTGTCTTTTGGTTCTATTTGTTTGGTACAGTTGTCGTACTTGTTATTCCTTTGGTAGGGTCTTTTTGTTAGAAAATTGGTATTTATTTATACCAATTCGATGGGGTATTTTAGTTCTATTTTAATACTTGACCTTTTAGATGTAAGTTTCTATGGTACTTTCATAAAATGCAGATTTTATGGAGTCAAGCAGAAACATTATGTTTAGTCATTTTATTTATAGGATGTCATGTTGATTCTGAGATGACTGTATTGTTAGTTGAAAACAAACAACCTTAGGGTTTTTTTGTACTAATTCAGGTTATAGCTATTAAAGTGTTCACTCGCAAAGGCGCGCCCCACCACTTCTCATGAATGTTAACGTATGCGTAGCGATGACCGACATAATTTATTTTGCTTGTGTACGTACAGCTAGACTTTATACACACATTTTGGCATCTTATAAGCACGAGCTTTACGCGCACAAATACATGTAGATGATTAATTTACTATAGAGAGGCGAGAGAACAGTTCTACCTATATCATTTAACGTCAAAGACATCACAGAATACTTTCAGAGATATATTACTACTTATTTATTAAGTAAAATAAATCGTAGCACAAAGGGCCTTATCAGTATCACTCAGATATGGAACACCCAGAAGCAGGTACGTTTGTCAGCGGGATCTTTCTGAAAAAAAAAAAGCGGGTAGTCGCATAATAAACAACTTAAAATTTTCGTCATATTTAAAATATTTAATAAATATACTTACAATTACCAAATAGTGTCAAATCCAGTGCTTAAACATAAATAATCAAGAGTACAAAGTGATAACTTGAAGGCAGCACCACAAATAACACTGGGTATGATTTAAACAACCACATGCGCAACTAGCCACAAACACTACCACTTTTCCAGTCTCACCACACTATTTGTTCAGTCACTATGTCTTCCGATAAGAAAAAGCCTAAAATCTACACGACTGACCCTTTGGCAGCTGTGAAGGAACTCGACGATAAGCTTGATGACTGTGTGGCATCCTTTGAGGCCAGGTTTGCTAGTGCTTCAACATCTTCACATCCATCTCTAGAGCAGCTGGCAACAGATTTTCGGCAGTTTAAGGTATGCATGAAGCTTGCCATTGATCTTATTCGATCGCAGATGACTCAGGTCACATCGGCAGTGGATGACATAGAGAACAGGAGCAGGCGTAAATTCCTCTTGTTTCGTGGACTTCGAGAAACGGAAGGCGAAAATCTGAAGAACTTATTGGCCGATATCATTTCTAACAAGCTTAAGATACAAGATTTTAGCCCTGAGTGCATTCGCTTCTGCTATCGCCTCGGCAAGGACACCACTGACGGAGGCAAGAGGCCGATATTAGCTAGATTTCAAAGCCTAGATGTTCGCTCTCGAATTTGGAATAGCAAGAAACAACTAAAAGGGGCCGACGTCTCAGTCGCCGAGTATCTGACGGCCCCAAGACGGGCTTTATTCAATGAGGCACGTAAGTTGTATGGTGTACACAAATGCTGGTCGCAAGATGGCTGTGTATATCTTATTTCATCAGACGGAACGAAGCACCGACTAGTATCGCAAGTCCAATTAAAGGAGATAATTCATAAGTTCCCTCCCGCGAAGACAGCGGCCCCTGTGGCAGTGAGTAAGGCTGCTCCGTCTTCTCGTAGGGTAGCACGTAACAACAAAAACTAAATCTATCTGTTTAAATCTGTTAAGTTCATTAGTCGGTAGAAGTAAAATATTTACTATCGATTTTTAATATTTATCGATAAATGTGAGTATGATTAGTGCCTGACATTTAACAACTGTCAGTGTTATTTTTCCATATGTAAACTTCAATGTCAAAGCTAAAAATGCGACTGTCAAGTCGATGATCATGCTTAATTTACCGATTTTACTACCGATTTTACCACTGGCAATAACTTTTGAGGACAACATGAATTTTAATTGGGCTCCTTAAACATAAATGTTGATTTGTTCATTCCTCTGAGATTTGTTCAAAATTAAAGTGATTACATGATTGTATTGCAGTTTGTAGCATTAGATTAACAGTTAGGCACACAGATAGAATATGTGTACGTCGCATAAATCATACTTTGAATTGTTATGTATTCTTATAATATTTTTAAATTAGTTTTAACAATTATTTTACTTAATCTGTAAATCTGCTTTTCTTTATTTTTTGTTTAATTTTTATTACTGATTAATCTAGTGTTATTAGCTTGACGTGCTTACACATTCGCGAGAGGCCCGGGAATATTGAAGGCGGGGGGGAATTTTGAGCCCACCTTCCTTTACTTTACCCATATTGATTATGTTTTTCTCTCGTGAATGTGAGAGTACGAATGGTATTAAACTTTTTTTTTTTTTGTGTAATCATATTTTAAAGCATTTATCTACTTAACGAATCGGCTGTGTTTGTGGCGGATTTTTGTTTTTTAATTTGGTTTATTAATATTTTGTAAGTAAGAACATATACTTAGCAACATTACTATATTATATATTTATCTTTTTTCATCAACCTAATAATATTATATATATACATATATCTATAAACATAAATAATACATTTTATTAATTTTAATACCTACCTACCTGTAGTATTTATAAATTAAACATTATGGATTGCTCAATATCATCTGATCTATTTGTGTCTTTGGATTCTGATAAGTTTTCGGATGCTCTCGATGATAGCCTCGTTGATACTTGTCTTAACGACATACTACACCAGACCTTTCTCGGTTTTAAAAAGAATCTAAACATCTGCCATATTAATGCTCAAAGCCTACCAGCACACTTTTCTGAATTGCTTGCAACCTTTACAAGTAACAATATACATGCCTGTTTGATTTCCGAAAGTTTCCTCAAGCCTTCTCTCCCGTCTAAGTCCTTTGTTCTCCCCGGGTTTGTTCTAATTAGAAATGATCGCACAGGTAAAGGTGGAGGTGGTGTTGCGATATACCTTCGCTCCGAACTGAAGTACAAGATAATTTCAAGCTCACCCTCTCTCTATTCTAGTTCTATGGAACACTTACTTATTGAAATTACCTTGAAAACGACAGTAAAATGCTTACTTGGTGTGATTTACTCCCCTCCCACTATTGATTATTTTAGCACATTGGAACAACTTCTCGATGCATATCTACCACAATATGACAATTTTGTAATCATGGGTGACTTTAACACATGTTTATTACGTAATGACAGTAGGTCTAGAAAATTAAATAACATAATTAATTCACTCGATATAGCACTATTAGATCTTGAGCCAACTTATCACGTAAATGACAGCCACACAAAGCTTGACCTAATTCTGACAAGGGACTCTGACCGAATATCATCTCACGGTCAATTTCCAGCCCCAGGTTTTTCACATCATGATCTTATATATGCATCATACAAACTTAAAGTTCCCAAAAGCAAGACTAAGATTATTATGCAAAGAAATCTTGCGGCCATGGATAGGGAAAAGCTCTGTTCGGATGCTAGTGCGCTGGATTGGGCGCAACTACTAAATGCCTCTGACATCAACGATAAAGTCCAGACTTTCAACATCTTTCTCTCAGATCTCTATGATGTGCATGCACCTAAGAAACCTGTCCGCATGAAAAGACCTCATGCTCCTTGGCTTACAGATGAGATCCGTAAATTAATGGCTAGGCGTGATTATCTATATCGAAAGCATAGAAAAGAGAATACCGAAGAAAGTCTCATGAGATTTAAGAAAGCTAGGAACCGTTGCAATCAGGCAGTCAGAAACGCGAAACGCCGCCACATCTTTAGTGCCATAAACAACAGTACTCCCAACAATATTTGGAAAATTCTTCGGGAGTTAGGCTTCGGCAAAAGTAAAACTTTGACAGCCCCTGCAGTTGACGCAAATGCCCTAAATCGCCATTTTACCACTGTTCCCTGTTATGTTGACAAGGATGTCAAGCTCTCAACTATCTCGCGACTGGGTATAAGTATGACACCGCACTCAAGCTCCGACAGTCTTAGTTTTAAACCCGTTGACGAAAGGGAAGTGCGACGTATTGTAACGAGTATCCCTAGCAAAGCCGTGGGGCATGATGGCATAGGCCGTGAATTAATAACTCCAATTCTTGACATTATTCTACCATATATCACACATATTATCAATTTTTCTATAACTTCCCACTGTTTTCCCAATGCGTGGAAAAAAGCACACATAATCCCTATACCCAAGAAATCTACCTCTTCAGATTTGAAAGACTACCGCCCTATATCTATTCTTCCTTTTCTTTCAAAAGTGTTGGAACGTGTCATTCACCGTCAGCTTACAAACCACTTGCAATCCTTTAACGTGCTTACACCATTTCAATCTGGCTTCCGCTCAGCTCATAGTACTTGCACTGCTCTAATAAAAATAGTTGATGACATCAAATCACATATCGACGATCGCAAACTAACATTACTTACACTGTTGGATTTCAGCAACGCGTTCAACTGTGTCGATCATGATATTCTTCTGGCTATCATGCTCTCTGCAAATTTATCACAATCAGCATTGGAATGGTTCCATACATATCTCTCTGGGCGACAGCAGTGTATCCGAATTGATGACACATATTCTGACTGGTGCAATGTAGACGCTGGTGTACCACAGGGAGGTGTGCTTTCCCCTCTCCTTTTTTCCATTTTTATTAACACCCTTGTTTCCAATTTTAGTTTCTCCTCCTATCATCTATATGCTGATGATGTTCAACTCTATCTGTCATTCAAACCTGAAGAAATTACCACGGCCATTGAACAACTTACTAAAGACCTAGATGCTGTGTTCAACTGGACGCAGAAATTTGGGCTACTAATAAATGCAAGTAAAACCCAGGTAATGATAGCTGGCAGTAATAACCTTCTATCCAAGTTCGATTCACTTTCAATCCCTCCAGTTCAATACAACGGCATTTCTCTGAACTACTGCAAAGAGGTAAAAAATCTTGGTCTCCTTATTTCGCATAACCTCTCATGGGAAAACCACATCACCGAGATCAGTAAAAGGATGTATGGTTCCTTGCACAGTTTGAAACGCTTAAAAAATTTTTTACCTCACCACGCAAGAGTAACTCTTGTCACTTCTTTACTCCTTCCTATCCTTGACTATGCGGATGTGTGTTACCCTGACGCCACTGAAGAACAACTAAACAAATTAGAACGCCTACTCAATCTGTGTATTCGTTACATATATGGCCTGCGCAAGTATGACCGTATATCTCACTTTCGTCGCCAATTAAACTGGCTAGATATCCGCTCTCGTCGCAACGCACACATTGTATGTCTTCTCTACAATATTCTTCATAATCCTAATGCTCCCACTTATTTAAAAGATCGTTTTACATACCTTTCTTCCCTCGGTCGACCAATGCGCTCATCACTTCAACTACAACTTATGGTTCCTCAACATAAAACGGCACTTTACTCGGACTCCTTTACAGTCACTGCTACTCGTCTCTGGAATGGTCTGCCGCCGGTTATACGTCAGGCTTCATCGATAGGCGTGTTCAAATCCAAAGTTTATCAATACTATCTCTCACTTCAAAACAGTAATATAATCTGAGCTTCCTGATCTACACTGCACCTGTTCATAGTTTATAAATGTATATGTCTATAATTACAGTTCTCTAGTTTTATTTTGTTATTAGGTATTTATATTTTATTATTGATATTTTTTCCTTGTTATTTTATATACTATATATGCAATTTACAAGTATATATATATATATATATATATATATATATATATATATATATATATATATATTATTATATATTTTTATATATATTGTTACTGATTTGTATGTATATATCTTGTTATTATGTTTGTATGGCCTTTTAATTTGTTTACTATTACTTTATATTTTGTTTGCACTACCTTATAAAATCTCCACAGCACACCGAGGTTAACTGGAAGATAATGCTCACTAGCATTAAGTTCGCCTATGTACTTACAAATTTGTTTGTGCAATAAAGAATTTTCTATCTATCTATCTATCTTTTGCAATAGTTCTTCTGACAGTTCGTCTGGCGCGAATAAGTATTACTGTTTCTGTTTAAATAATCATCATCATCATCATCATCATCATCATCAGCCTGTCGCAGTCCACAGCTGGACGTTAGGTCTCTCCAACTGCACGCCACTGAACACGATCTCTGGCTACTCTCGTTGTCAGCCACCCTGCGAAGATCGTCACTCTAAAGTGTGGACTGCGACATTCAGTGACTGCCTAATACCACCTAGTACTGACTGTACTCATATAAATTAATTAATTAATTATTATGCCCAACGATTACATACATATATCCTAGCCCCTAACTAGAATTACCTATATCTAAGGAACGGGTAACTATGAAGACCATGGTCCGACAACACCCAGACACGAAAAAAATGCTTGCGCTTTTTTTTCTGTGCACATACATTTTTCCTGTCGCGGGAATCGAACCCGCAACCTCAGTGGTGTATGAGATTTGAGTCAACCTGCCCAACTGTGGTGTAGTGACCACAGAGGCTGACATAGTTATACATGCGCGGATGCGCCATATACGCAACAAAGCACACAATGCATGTCTCGGATTCAGACCGGCCGGACCGGATCGACACACTTCGCGACTCAGCCTGCTTTATTTGTTGGGACGTCTTGGATATTGTTATCTATCTGTATTATTATAAATTGGTTGGAAGGGTCAACGTTGAACTCGATGTGTTGGAGATTACTAGCCAATATTGTAATGATGGAAGGAATTGGCGGATTCTTCTACCCAGCACTGGAACAGTATATGCCACACCAACCACCTCGAACTTCTTGGCGTTACCCTCACGTCTTTGCTAAACTTTGGCACCTACATAGAGTCAAAGGCTCAGTTGGCTGCCAAAAAGCTTGGCATCCTAGCAAAGGTGAAAGATACTTCACACCGGAACAGCTGCTAAATCTGTACCAAGCACAAGTCCGGTCTCGTATAGAGTACAGCTCTCACCTTTGGGATAGATCAGCTAAGTACTAACTTGAAGCACTTGATTCAATCGAGAAGCGAGCCAAGAGACTCATTGGCGACGACGCGTTGTTAAAGTCAAGACTCCACAGTCTTGAACATCGACGCAGAGTTGCCAGTCTATCGGTCTTTTATCGGATACATTTCGGAGAGTGTGCGTCGGGATTGCATCAACTAATTCCCCCATTTCCGTTTCATCATCGGACTACAAGACGTACGGCAACACGCCCTATTTCTTAGAAAAATCGCACTGCGCCAGATATAAAAACTTAACTTTTCGATGACTTAATTTCGCAGTCTTCATAACTTGAATACCGAACACGAACATTCCTTCCAATGCTCTGCATTACCATAAGCTACCAGAGCACACCCATTTACAACTACCCTCAGAAGTAAACCCTAGTTTCTTATAACTAAAGTTGATAATCCCCCGGGAAAGTCTGCAAGAAAAGTTGGCACATGAAAAGTTCAAAGACCCTGCAAACGCCATGTTCACGTGCGGGCTTGCTGAGGCGAATTGTAGCCACTTGAATTTTTAAGTCTATTCGTTCGCACGGACTCGGTGTGGAAGTAAAATAAAATGAGGGTTTGACCGATGAATTACCAAGTTACAGCACTGCAGCTTGGCGTGGTTAAGTTAAGAATGCGGTATTCTAAATTTTGCGTACGAGTACTGTGTGGTGCCTTGTTTATGTGGCGTGTTAAAAAAAGCGTATAAGGCTGCACCGCGACTCTTGTCAAACTTGAGAATGATACTTGCCATATAAGGTTTAAAATTATTTATGCATGTGATAAGAAATTGCTCAAGTAAT
Organism: Petrophora chlorosata; assembly: GCA_951640565.1. Taxonomy (NCBI): domain Eukaryota; kingdom Metazoa; phylum Arthropoda; class Insecta; order Lepidoptera; family Geometridae; genus Petrophora; species Petrophora chlorosata. The sequence continues at coordinate 17,127,944 of OX621197.1, forward strand.
TCAATTAACTTTAGCCTATATTTTTTCATTCATGTATTAAATTAAATAAACATACACGCGTCATTATGTCGTACTGGTTTTAAGTTGGTGAACTGGTTATGAAGTAAATATTACCTGACGTTTCCTTGCAACTCTCAACTCAGTTGGCCTAGAAGAGATTGCTGCTGAAAGCTACAGCCCTTGTACTAATAATATTGCAAATAAAAAAATCTTGATAACATAACATTTATCGTCGAAGTTCATCGCAGGCAGTCTTTAAAAATATCTCAATTGCAAATGAATGCGCTGCATGCATAGCCACCTCATCATTTAAGGTACAATTCGGAGCGACAGACGGCAAACGGCGAACGGCTGGGGCTAGTTGGCTACTAAATAGCTGATTACAATAAATTTGCCGCGATCGCGACTATTCGCGACGAACAGAATCACACTGGTATTTGTATGAGACAAATGACTGAAAGTGCCTCGTCTAGTCGGCAAAATTGGTCGACTTCTCGAGGCATTTTCTCCCTAAGCAAAGTGAAGTAGTAACGTTTGTAGTCTGTCTGCGGCTGTCGTTTGCCGTGTGTCGCATGTCTCGAAATCGTACCTTTACATCAATTACAAAATCCTTGTGTAGTAAGCACAAGCATACAAACTATAAATAGCTAGCCGTAACTAAGAATAAATCGGAAACCAACTAAATATAAACGTTCGTAGAAACAGAATGTAAATATTTCCTTAGAGTATCTGTTATGTAGAAAAGATCTTTAGTTACTTAAGTATACTTATAATTTAAAGTGTTAAAGTGTAAATGCGTACTATCTATACAACATGTGCGGGTCGACATTTTCGGTACGGTATTACCATTTTTAGGTATATGTTGAACAACAAAATTAATACTTATCTATCCATACGTATTGGATTATACCGCCAGGCTGAGCCAAGAAGATGCGTATAGTACGCCTAATATTTTTCTCTACAGAATGTAACACCTCTATGTGCTTAGTTGCCCTGCAATCTCAGCGTTTGCCTTTAGAATGAGGTGACCTCTTTTTCAAATTTGAATGTTTCTTTCAATTAGCGTCTGTAAGTGAAGGCTGTGTCCCAGTGGGAGCTGCATTCTGATGATGATATCCTGGGCACCTACCTTACCTTTGGATTGTTAGAGATAATGAGGAAGATTTTAAAGAACCTTGTAAATCCTTATAGAGAAGACAGAAAGGACATCATTACGACATCCTACGTTTTATCTTTGAACTCATAAAATTACCTATTGTTGCCTTATTTGTTATGAATAAATTCAAAATGTTGACTTATCAACTTATTATCTTCTCATTTACATGTCCGGTAGACAGACCTCCTCTCACAAAGAGAGAGTGTGGGCGATAATTGACGGCCTTTGCAGTGTAGTGGTTGGGCAGGTTAGTGCATATAATACGGAGGTTGCGGATTCGATTCCCGCTGCGGGGAAAATGTTTGTGCACAGAATAAAAAGCACAAGCATTTGTTTCGTGTCTGGGTGTTGTGGGAGCATGGTCCTACATGTACATATACTATTACTCTAGATACAGGGAATACAATTTACTGACAAAAAACCATTACGAAGCATGCCCGGTGTGGCTTGGCGGTTGTTGTATGTCCTTGAGTTTTGTGATTCTTAGGTATGCCGATTCCCTACATGTTTCACTTTACGGTTTTAGAGCAAGTGTCAATTAATACAATCGAAAGGTTTGTTTATGAAGTATCAGATTAGCAATAATAACGCAACACAGTTACCATTCACTCTTAAAATAAAATATCGAGGAAACCAAACTACATACCAAGAATCACTAAATTCAAGGACATCTGACAACATTGACATCCTCCAAATCGTATTATTGGGCCCGCGTTGGAGATATCTGCAAGTTAAAACGGGGAACCTTTAGCCAGCTCTGGGATCTGTTCTGTGGGACGCTATGGTTCATTAATAATCTAAAACTCTTAGCATTACAATAAATGAATCCAAGAAAGCAGACATGTTTATCTGATATCTTACAGTCGCTTCCGTTCACCTCCAAGCTTCGAGGTGAAAGCACAATGAAAGTTTGCTTAGAGACAATGGGCCACTCATCACTTTGAATATTCGTCAATCAGACATCAGAATTTAAACGCTAAGAAGTCTGAGTAATATCCATTCCAAGATAAGATTGAAAACAATCGCAAGACACATTAATTGAAATAATAAACAACTGCTATACTTGGTCACGTCTGTCTTCATTTTTAGTTTGTCTGCGACGGAATCACCAATCGCGTAAAAAGCTCCACAATATTGTTCAGAGTATTTTACTGAGAAGGTTATGCTCTCATACAATGGTTCCGAATATGTTCACTGCAATCTAGGTACTGCAACGGTGGCAAGTGGTCTCATGCCTTATGGCCCTTATACATTTAGTATGGTAGTTGAGTCTAGTCTGACTCCTAGCTCTCAGTGCAGGCCGGGTCAAGGCCCGACTGCTTTTTACATAAGCTAAGATAATGACTTCATACGAGTCTCCTATAGTGTGTGTACAGTTTAATTCTTTAGTCATGCATTTGGTTAGAGTTATTTATCATGCTTGCTTATTAGAAAAATCAACATCGTTAATTAATGACAGGTTCTTAGATAGAAAGTTTGTGGGTTTTTTCATCATCATCCTATTCAGCAGTCTGCTATTGGACAAAAAGACCTATGTATTTGCAGATAATTCTCATCCAGACTTGACTATCCCAATCCAGCTGTTGCCCTCAATCATGTTAGTTAGTTTGACGATCCGTCTAACTCGGGGACATCGTATAATATGTTTGCCCAGCCGGGACACAAATTTCCATAGTTTCATTATTTATTTCTATTTGCAATAAAGCTTTTACAAGATATTCTATGCTGGGATGTTATGCTATGATATCATATTACCTATGTCAGAATCTTAATGCACTTATTATTCCGATCAGTGAACACTAAAGTGTCGCAGCGTTACCTGGAATCAAAAGGCCATAGGTGTTCTAAGGCCATATCATAAGGCCGTAGGTATCTGTAAATATGTGGGGGATGACATCAGACAACCGGTCATGATTCCGCTCGCATACCGCCAGACGAGTTCTTCGAGGAAAAAACAATAAAGAAGACAACGCATATCTTTCAGCGCGAAAATATCGTTTGGTTAATCCAAGGTCCATTATATATTTAATGGACCTTGGATTTACCAAACGAATACCCTTTTTATATACCTACGTTACACTTACCTATCGAAACACAGAGAGATCTCTACACAGAAACTGATTTACTTACTTACATAAAAATTTCAAGAATGTATTCCAATGACATTCTTTCGTAAAGCTACTTAATTCAAAATTAATACGATATGTGCATCCGAAGATAATTATTACTCGAAGATTTTGGGGACAGCTTCATCGCTAGACTTTGTGCATATTTATCTTATAAAACTCACATTAGTAGCAGAAAGGTTCATGATTATGACCCTATTGTTACGAAAACACGATCCACACAATCTGATATTCATCTCCAACTAGCTGCAGCCAATTTAACTATTAGGAAGGCCTCGAATTGGGCTACGGCGGAGTCGCGGTCTGCTGCTCAGTCAATGAAGACCCGGCCAAGGACAGGGGGCTTTGGCCCTTTGGCAAAACAGAGACAGACGTAACATCGACCGATCAGAGTAAAAAGGATGGAGTATCTGACGCTATCAGCTGATTTGCGTGAAGTGAGGAGTGGTTTTTTTGTGGCTGCGGTAAGGATGTAATAAAGGAAAACGGATCAAGCGGTTTAATGTGGGCTAACAATGTAATTATGGATTTAGGTAATTTTAATAGACAAGAGTTGTAAGTAATGTTTTGGAATGTTCGTAGGTCGTGATCTTTTGTGTCTATGGGAATGCTTCGTTCTCTGCTAAAATCACAGACATTTGCTAAAATGAAGTCGTTCCTTATGATGTTTGTTATATAGAGATATAGAGAAGCAAATAGTTTTTTATACATCGTGACTTCTTCAACATGTCTACACATTTCTTTCCCATACTCAAATTGAAGTCCGGGCCCAGGACAGAAATCCGAAAACTGACTCTACCAGTGCTTCGGAAATACGCCCGCCACAGAGGATAGCACTATGAAACTCTGCGGGGATCTCTTTTTTTATATCTTTTATAATGTCTAAAAATATAACAATGAACAATGAAGAAATAATTAACATAACATAACGTCCAACTAGAAGTGCGAGTGAGATGTCCCATAGTCATAGTATCAGTAACATAAATATATGAGTAATATATAAATAGGTAGGTATATATATTATATACCTATTTCTTGGTGCCACTACCGAGGATTTGTATTGTAACATTTTGAACAGACAGGAACTTAAGCTGCATTTGACATTAGACATAAATGAGCAAAACATAACTGACGTGCACAAAATGCATAGGCGGAACCCCGTGGCTTTACATGCCTTACACTAATAGGAACGGAACTCTAACACCTTTGGCATTTATACACGAATCCAGGCCAATCTTGTACTTACTCAAAATATAACCAACCCTATACAAGTTGTATTTAAGCTCAAATTTAAGTAGTATAACATAACTGTGGATAATCTGTCTGAAAACTGAACCAACGTGGGTAGGGAAGGCGCTGTGCTGACACGCAATAAGGAAACAGTTCAAGTATGGACACCTTTGGAAAAGACAGCAAAAGACACAAAAGGAAATACATACAAAATATTACCCACTTATTATTGATTATCTTATATGTAAAAGAACCTGGCAAATAACTAATTTCATTTCATTTTGTTTCAGGTAATACATTACTCTACTTTTGTTTCGCTGCTTACGGAAAAATAAAGTTAAGTATACTTACAGTACTTCCTCTGTGAACTGCCTTTAGTTCACCGTTCACCCGTGTTGGTGCAAGTTTTCTCCACTGTGCGGTACTGCAAACTTCGACTGTATCAACTTTCATGGTAGGCAGGGTGAAATCGACTTAGCTTAATACAGTTAGAAGCAAGTAGGTCGATGAATGTGAACCGCCTTTACGGGCTGTGCCTTTTATGTGTATTTGATCAAGTTAGGTTCAGGCGTCGTTCATATTTTATGATGTAGGTTGATACCTAGCTTTGATATGCTAGTTATAATGTATTGAAGGATTGAGAACTGCCGTAGCGTCAATTTTGCCAATAATGCTCAGTAAATTTTAGTAAATGTTAAAACTTTCAAAGGGATGTTACGGTAATCAAAAGTTGATTTCACTCAAATTATAGTAGCTCTAAGTCATACTAATTTTAAGAGCATTTTAAAAGTTAGAGGTACTGATTTAGTATTTGGAAATATGAAGTTGAATTGGCTAACAAAGCAATAGATTATCGACATGACAAACCAGTAAAATATAACTAGACACATAATTATTGCAATAGGCAAAGGCATACTGTATTTTCAGTTGCCGAGGTCCATCGATCAAATTATTCAAAACAAACTGTTATTAATCCTGAATATGAAAAGCACAATAAGCTCTACCGCCCAGATCACAATATAAAAAAGTGGCCAAAAGTGTCGACCTACATCTAAAATATTCGTATTTTAGTTACTGAAAGTTCGTACTTTGATAAGATATTGTAAATTTTACTTACTAGTGCAATTTATTTGAAAAGTACGGTAAAAGTTAGTAATAGTAATGCAGTTTTAGAATATAAGAGATCTTTTGGAGACGCTGTCCTAGCTGAAAGGACACTGCAGTGTCAAATATACTGAATTATAAAAAAGAAAGTGACTGATTCAAAGTCAAAGTCAAAGTCAAATATCATTTATTAAATAGGCACAAAAGTGCACTTTTAAAGGTCATAAACACATGATACAAATAAAAAATGTTAAAAATTGTAACTTATATTAACATGACTTTGAAAAAAAGGTAAGTATGTTTACCCATTTCTTTCCTATACTCAAATTGAAGTCTGAGTGCTGAAAAGAAATGCGAAAACTGACTCTACCAGTGCTTCGGAAATACGCCCGCTAGAGAAGATAGCACCAAGAAACTCTGCGGGGATGTCTTTTTTCAGCACAATTACGTATAAATTAGAATTAACAGAATGTAAAACAAGAAATGCGAGTGAGATGTCCCATAGTCATAGTATCAGTAACAGAAAAGTGTAAATAAAATATAAGTAGGTATGCAGTAGCAGTAGGAGTGACTAGAACAGACCAGTCCCCGCAAGCAGCACCCGTTCACGAGTATGACTTGTGGACCAGCCATCACCCCCCTCAATTAAGAAAAGATTAAAATATTAATCTAAATACCAAGTTTTTATTCGCCTTTTCGGGTTAGGTCGGTATTGCATGCTAATAAATGAATTTAGAATGCATTGTCATCGAGTTGTGAGCTACCCTGAAAGTTTCAGCCTGGTAACTAATTGGGAAGTGCTCGAACTTTGGGTTGCATGATTCCACTCGGAACGACAGACAGACAAACAAGAAAGTTACTTAATAAAAACGTGGTAAAAACAACTGTTTCGAATCGAGCGACACCGTTCCTAAAGAAATCAGACATTAGAGACATCACTTGACAGCGTACTTCTCGATTCTGCTAGTTCTAGGTAGTATCGCTACTGTTATGAGTAGTTCCGTGCTCGTCTGGTACCCTCATTGCGTATAAGAAATTATAACATGACCTATTTTTTCTGCGGAATCCTAAACCGATCGTATCTCTAACAATGACAACGGTATCGTATTTAATATACGCAAGCTTCGTGACTGGGCACAATAAAACCGGTTGGGAGATGGGAGCCCGATGTATCATAAGCGAAATACGGAGCTGGATAATTTGAGGCAGAGTAATATGATATTAGATGAATCACAGGTAAGAAAGTGTCTTCAAAATTGGCCTGGAGTAGCTACCGAATGGGCACCTAATGCTCTTTAAAATATTTTAATTCATATAATAGAAAGACAGAATTAGAAAAAGCATGAAAAACAGCCGATAATTTTCTGAACCCTTATTAAAATAGTAGTAAAAATAAAATGGAAAAAAGTGATGAAGCAGAAGAGGAGTTTCATAATAAAACAGAGATGTTGAAAGTTGTTAAAAACATTTATGAGAATGCTGAATGTAAATTACTATATTACGCTTAAGTAATCTACAAGAAAAAAATGCAAATGAAATGAATGGTTTTTATAGAATAACACAACAAAACTACAGGAAAAATCTACTAAATGACATGAAATAAATTTATTTGTCTAAAACATGGGTACAGATAAAGGTTTAAGTAAAAATCTACTATAAAAAGTTGTAAATGTTGTAATAGGTAGTAGGTTCATTAATAAAATAATATTAATCAACGTAAACCATACGTAACATTTTGTTAATGACCTAATGACTAACAATAATCGCGTTGCGTCAACAATCGTATCTGTACTTACATGAAGATAACCGCAAACAGACAGCCAGGTCAATGATAAAATTATTGTTGTACATACAAAGATTACTTAGCTACTATATTTAACCTGTAACCTACTTTATTACATGTTTTCCTTGTAACGATCAATAGACCTAACCATTACACATTTAATAATTTATGTAGATTTAGTATCATAGCTGCAATTGGTGGTTAAACTTGATGGTTTCACGGCACGGGCCCGAATGCTGCCGAAAATAGAAATACCCCAAGTGTATTTAAATTAGAAAGCACCCCAAAGTTTGCCGGCTGCCGGCCGGCATCGTCTGGGCGACGTCTAGGTACACACGTGGGCAGGCTCGGCTCATGCGCGCCGAGCGCTGAGCCTCCAACTTACACCCGCTAGTATCGAGCGAGCCTCCATTCGGAGAGGTCATGCCGCAATGTCGGACGGCCGCGACTCCCCGTCGCAAAGCGGTCTACGAGACCGCGTCAGCTTTTTCGAAAAAGTATGGTCGGGACATTCCAGCAATGACACTGTTGACGCTACCACGGATGTAGACGAGATAGAGCGTCGCATAGAGCAGCGCAAACGGCGAGCGGACTCGCCGAAAATCGAAGTAAAACTTAAACAGACCCCTGACAACGAATCGCCGACAAAAAGTTACGAGTCGGCTTTTCCAAATTTGAAGTTGAAACATGTCGAGCCACCTGTTGAGGACGTGGAGCAGCTCCAGCGGCAGGTCGTAGAGGGCGACCTGGCCGCCGGCGTCCGCTTCGTCAAGTTCGAACGGGTGACCACCGTCAAGAGGACCGTGACCGAGACGCGTGGCGAGGAGAGGGCCGACTCTCCTCAGCACGAGTGGTACTCGGAGTACAAGCATACCTTACACTCCGCTCCTGGAAAGAAGGATTATATGAGGAGCAAATCGGAGTATGACTCTCACATCGCCGGCTTACGCGGTAAGTTGTTTACATGCGGAAAAGACTGCGGTAACCTAGAGTTTTACGGAAAACGCATGATAAATTGAGTTCATTATTAGTCTCTACAAATTAATCAAACATGCAACACAGTCTCTAAATCTGACTAATTGCCTGCAAAATTCAAGACATTAAACAAGATACCGTCTGAGAAGCATTATGTCATTATTTTGCTCTTGAAAGCAGGTAAATGTCAGAGGAGCAACTGCTGACCTTGGCACTCGAGCCGAATATAAACAACTGCTGTATTTGGTATTCTAATTTCAATTATACTGATTTTAGTTCCATTGGGATTGAGGGTCATATATTTTTTGCGTTTACTATACAGCCTTTTGCGGGGCTTAATTGTATCAACTGGTTTAGTTTTATTACTTAGCTAAGTTAAATACCTACCTAGTTTAATTGAAGTTTTGCATTGAAGCTTGCGAAAATGGCTCTAATAATTTTATTCGGTTCATTCAACGTAGGTTAGGTAGAAGACCATTTTAATTTTGTTCTAAGTAGTTAGACTGTGTTTTCTGTGGTTGTTTGCTTAATATTAGTTATTGCGTCACATATCGACTCATCAAGGTCGAATTCTTTCTATGCTTTGAAGTACGTGACCGATTGGGTGTGTTTTAGGACAGTAATTGTTTGATATCGCAATGGTTCAAATCTTAGAAACAAATATTTATGCCAAAATCTGACTAGCGGAAATGCAGGATGCTGAAGAAGGCAGGATGATGTTAAGGCCAAAGAAATAAGATAGGTTCTTATTTCTTATTTGTGGCAAGGATAAGGAAAAGTAATTTCAAAAGTATACATTTTATAAAAAAGAAACCGACTTCAATGTATCTTCGAAGTTCAAGCTATACAGAACCCAACGCAAAAAGAATTTTCCAAATCAGTTCATAACTTTATAAATGACGGAGTTCTGAGGTAACAAACATAAAAAAATACAATCGAATAGAGAACCTCCTCCTTGTTTTTGAAGTCGGTTAAAAATGGATTAACAAACTTCTTAGGTATGAAAAATATTACTAGTAGCAGCCCAGGAAAATAGATAGTAAAAATTACAATCAGACAATTTTGTAAAGACATAAAATTCTTACATGAAGTCATCATCAAAAACATGCGCGTTAGGTATTTAACTAAATTACTCTTGAATGTAAACATCGATAAGATACTGCAATAACACACTATCGGTTACTTTACCGATGGTCGCTGTCGGATAGCAAATTTCTCCCTAATTACCACCAAATAAAGATTAAACTTCACTGACGTGAGTTTTTGCTAAAAATCTGCGACTTATCTGGAATCTCTTATACAAGTATGGCTAACTGATAATTATTGCACTTGTTATCTAATTGCCCCGCACTGATACGTGCTGGTCTATTAAATTTTTTAGAAAATATATGTATAAAATCAAGAATAATATTAATCATAGTACTATAGATACACTGTCCTCTAAGTACCAAATATCGAAATAATGAAGCAGGGCCTAAAATAGAACCCTGCGTTACGCCGTTCTATTAAAATTATGTCCTTGTTACTCATTTGTCGCAGACTGATGGGTTAAAATCTGGTCAAATAAAGATCTAGAATTCTGTTATAGATATAGTAGAATATTAGTTAAAATCAAATAGAGACGACACGTTTTTGTATGTAAAGCATTGAGAACCAATGAATTATTTACCAGTATCCTAGAAAAAGCCATAAAACGAATAAAACCAGTCGTTGTATGCTCAAACACGTCACTCACAGAAATTGTAATTGGCATGATGTCACCGTTGTGTGCAAATTAGCATTTAGCAGAATAACAATTGTGTGACTACTACTGACTATACTGAAGGAAGTCATGTGTTAGGGCCAAATTGCGATACTGGTGAGAACTTCTCTCGTCCTTGGATGTTATAAATTGAAGAGGGTCAAAACTGTCTGTGTTTATTTTTAAGCTTTATATAATTTTACTGGTGTTTTACATATTTGAATAAGTGAAATTGTGAAGAGATTAATAATTTATGCTCTTTATTTTCGGGATAGTTCTGTAAGCTTTTGACGACTCTACTCGTATATCATTCTTCTTTTTCTCTCGTGGGTGTGTGGCCAACCCTGGTGTTTTTAGACCGCCCGAAGGCCTCTGATATGATCTAATAATTGTTGTCCTAAGACAACAACAGAAGCGACGTTTTAACGTGCCCTCCAAACCACGGCAGCGCTCAGATGCCTCAGATGTAAATACCACACAAACGGTCACCCATCCAAGTTGTGACCGTTGCGAACGTTGCTTAACCTAGCAGATCTGTTATGAACGGCTAGGCGAGCTACGCTACGAGCGCTACTAGTTTTGTTATCAACATTCTGTTTTAAATGTTATTCTCAAAAATGTTGCAGATGAAACTTTGTAAATGATCCGCTTTGAAAATATCTACTTCAAAACAAGCCACTGAAAGCTGAAGCTCGACAAGCTACTGAAAAAGTTGATAATTTAAGTTTTCCATGTTTTAAAACAGGGTGCCCTTGTAATTTTTGTTCCACGACAACAAAAATCGAATGCATATACCGTGTCTAATGCGATTACGTCCGCGGTTTCCATAACACAAGTGAAGCTGATATGCACAGCATTTACATAGTCAGTGAAGTGACAAAACGAGAGTGAAACATGAAGGCCAAACAAGCCGTAAATGTAATTAATGTATCACAGCATCACTGAGTTAAAGACGAGTCGCAGTAAAAATAACTCATTACCACAGGGCGATTGCGAACACGACGTGGGTACATGAAGCAAGTATGGACTAAATATCATCCGTACTATTCCAAACATCAACAAACATGAGTCATTTATTAAACTTTCGCATTTATAATATAATACCCTCACAAACCACCACCACCTTATTTTTCTCATATATTTAATTGGACTGCTGATTAATGTTTCGATGCTTTCTTTTTAATTCATACTTTTTTCTTAGCTTTGGTTAATGTCATGTTTTAACAGGCATAACGTTTAGACATAAACTGATTATTCAGTCTTGTGAAAATAACCTCGTCTGGAGTTTTTTAATCTCAGCTATGTCTACGTTGAACCGTACTTAATTAACGTTTGTAACATGATAGCTAAAAGGGTAACAAGGTCAAAACAAAAGGGTACAAAACAAACCAGCACACCTACTTTACATTTCACTCCTATTTTCTGACCATCGTTGCCCTTTTCATCTGCCCTATAAAAATCCGAAGCTTACAGAGATTAAGTAAATATTTACGTGGAATCAGAGAGAGCTTACGGCGAACTAACTGAGAGATTTATTCGTTCGTTTACTCGGAGGTTAAAATTAACTGGTAGTTTTAGATGAGGCTCAGTGAAGTTTGGATTCGATGGACTCTTGAGATTGACGGTTAATAAATGATTAGAAGTTGATTGTGAATCATGATGGTTGTTGAAATCTTTTTTATTTTAACCAGCAGATTACTCTAAAACGTCGTTGTCCGCGATTAACTAATGAGTTACAAAACGCTGAAAAGATAACTCTACATTTTTAAATATTTTATCTATTTTCTCAAAATGTATTTTAACCAATAATTACGATGCCTATACTTATGGTGGCGACAAAAGGCGCTGCATGAATAGGGATTAGTGATGTTGTGACATTTGGGTTATCATTAGGAAAAATATTCTAGTTTTCTGATTAGTTCTTATTAAACAAGATTTTTAGGAACGAAACGATTCGACCACCGGCTGGGACTCGAACTCGCATCTCAATCTTCCCTCATCGCGGGAAGTGCTCTGCCCAATTGACCTATGGTGGTCACCAAGCCGAGTATCGAATTTTTTCTTCTGTTTTAAGGGTGACATGAGGGTGAGGTTTAGTTCTTATTATCCCTGTTCCTGATTGTCACGTTATCGTGACAATATTATGGCGGGAACATCTAAAATCAATAGGCAAACACAAAATGATGTGACTAAGCGTGAAAACTATGGCCATTGTATTCTAATCGCAAAATCAGTTAGGCGCATCTAAACGATTTGCAGGTGCGTTACACGATTGACCTACTCGTCGCACTACCTTCTACATAATCTATGGTAGCTCCGTACTTCTATAGTACGACAAGGATTTGTATGGATACGGCCACAGTACGAATTAATCAGAATTTCGTAACTGCTGCGTCATCGTGCTACTAGAATATATCATTCTAGTCCTACCAGGACTCTCGTATGCGAGGCCGTCTGGATTGCTACCACCGCTTTTCCAGTTATTCTGCCGCCAAGCTGTAGTGCGGAAGCATGACTACTTTTCCGGTCTGAAGGGCATTGCAACAATGCTCTTCAAACCGGAACACAGTAATGCTTGTGGACTTGTGGGATCTGCCACAAGCTGCCATTTGGACTGCGTGATAGATCATACTCTCTCTAATGCATTGTATTGTAAGGGCATTGCAGCCAGTAAAATAACTGGGCATTTTGAGACGTGAGTGACGAGGGCAGTGCCGCGAAGGATTTTGCAAAACAAAGTTCTGGGTAGTATTGCAGCTGTTATGGGCAGGCGTATTGCTTACCATCAGGCGAACGATCTGCTCGTTTCGTTAGAACATTACATAAAAAAACTAAGGCAGCTACATATGTATATAGGTAGAAGCTTTTCCATGGTCTACATAATCTCCATAGTAGCTGCTACCTAACCCATGTGTCGGCTTATAGTAGCTCCTACATTGTCTATGGTTGTAATAACATAGATCGTTAGTCACGGTTAAATATAGTCATTATCAGTAATAATGCAACGAACGTGTTAATTATAGCTCTTAATAGTAATTAAAGGATTGGAGCGGCAGAAAGCAAAAAATAATAACTTAATTATTAAGCGAGTTTATTTATAGGTAAAGTGAATGTTAGTAGCGGTGCGGTAACTTGTCTACTGTTGATTCGACGAACTATAGTTCTAATCCCGGCTCTCTAAAAACAGTAAAGAAACCATATCCACGAACCACAAAATTACTTTCCTTTTTTTAACCGACTTCAAAAAGGAGGAGGTTTACAATTCGACGGTATGTTTTTTTTTTATTTTTTTTTTTTGTGTGTTTGTTACGCGATTACTCCGCCAATTAGGCATTGATTTCGATGATTCTTTTTTTGATTGGTAGGTAATACTTCAAAGGTGGTCCCATATAAATTTTATCGAAATTCATTCAGTAGTTTTTGAAAAAAATAGCGAAAACAAAAAATATAAGTTTAATCTTCAAGTCGGTTCTTGTTTTTTTCGTAACCAACTTTCTAAAGGTGGAGGTTTGTATTCGACTGCTTCACCTGCTTCACACAGGGTTGACTTCCGGTGAGGGAACTCCTCAACGGTGAATAGTACAGACACAACATTTCGTAAATGGATTTAACCATAATAGCCTGTTCTAAATTCCATCATAACATGGCAGATACACCCAGGATTGACTTCCGGCGAGGGAACTCCTCAACAGAGAATAGGACAGACATGAAATTTTTTTGTACATGCATTTAATTGTGATAGCCCGTTTTAAACTTCGTCATGATGTGGCTTCTAGATCATAAAAGCTCGTCTTTAAAAACTTTTTGAATTAATTTAATTAAAACTTGTTTTTCACTAAAAAGGGTAAAATAAATTATTTTTCAAAAAAAACTAAACCGACTTATAAACCACAAATGGCACTCAAAAGTAAAAAAGTAAATTATATAATTATCATAAGCGCTACCCACTCATATATTTGAAGTCGGTGCCAGCCAAGTCTAAAAGGTAGTAGATACCTACAAGTAGTACTTACTATATACATAGTATTTATCTGCTACCTATTAGACTTGGCTGGCACCGACTTCAAATATATGAGTGGGTAGCGCTTATGATAATTATATAATTTATTTTTTTTACTTTTGAGTGCCATTTGTGGTTTTGAAGTCGGTTTAGTTTTTTTTGAAAAATAATTTATTTATGAAATTGAGTTATGCGACGAGCATGCCGTTCGCTTGATTACAAGCGCCACGCCTTCCCTTAACAATTGCACTGCCATCCAGCAATTTTTATGGGCAGGCGCTCACCATAAAGCGAACGACTTGTTCGTCTCATAATTCAGTTAATCGATCAATCAAATCATTTGTTGCGAAAATATAGTACATACTTGCAAGTGATAAAATTCTAAAAATACTTTTCTGATTTATTATTTGAATTACATTCGATCACATAAAAACAAATTATCCTTACTGATAGTATAAACGCGAAAGTATGTACCTATAGATCTTTGTTACTCTTTCACGGAAAAACTACCGAACCGATTTTGATGAAATTTGGTATGCAGATACTTTAGGACTTGGAATAGCACATAAGCTACTTTTTATCCCGGGAAACCGCGAGTATAAGCGCGGGGCGCAGCTAGTTATTAATAAATTAATGTCAAAGAGCTTTAAATGTCAAATTAAAAAATTACAAAATAAAAATGATAAAATAATATTATTAGTCTAACAAATGTCAAATTAGTGATCAATTTTTGAAATTAAATAAATAATAAATGCAGAGGTCGCTCTAGCCGAAATCAGCATGGATGACATTATTATTATACCTACTCTCCTTCTAAGTGAAGGCAGGCCTAGCGCACTCCGCACTGTAGGTACGAAGCTACAAGTACATATCCGGACATCGACGGCGGGTCGCGCGCCGTTACACGTGCCGCGTCAGAAGAGATAAGAGCTATGCGATAGAAAGAGAGGCGCTCTGTAGGTTAATATGACTGGTAGGTATGCAGCGATACGCGAGCTGAATTGAGTTTTATTGCGTCATTTATTGAGTCGCTATTTGTTTAAATTTCTTTGCGGAGTGATGCTTCTGTCTCTTAGTATTCTGTGGTGAAGGCCCGTTTGCATTCCTAAGAGTTAAAAACTTTATTAAAGTCTTTCCTTGCAATTAAATAATTCATATACCTAATTGAAAGATAGCATCAGACATTCAACTCGTAATTTAGAATACAATAGATGAATTACAATATTCTTACTAGTACAGGCAGCGACAAAAGTAGCTGAACATTTGTGAATCTTTAATTGACTACACCTTTAATCTTCGTCTAATTTTAATGAATGTTGCATTTAAAAAGCTTGATAATATTTTGTGCAAATAGGAAAATTGCAAAAAATTGCATGTAATTTGTATATTTTTGGTGTTATTGACAATGAAAAGATAATAAATTTTCAGCTACTTATGTAGCTGACTGTACCTTTATCAGTATGCGCCTGAGTTGCTACTAGCTAGTCACCGTCCGCGTCGATGTGCTAACGCCGATGACGTGATGATGTACAAACTGTTAGCTATTCTGTGGCGATGATGTCACCCGATAGTGTTCGTGACTGACCAACTGACACATTATAGCTCGGTTCAACTCCGAGACCTTCATATCGGTTGTGACTTGTGATTGTTCAGGTAGCCTGTAGGGCACATTCGAGGGATCGAACGACCATTGGAATCACTGGAGATATCGATATTTGGTAGAGCAAAATTATGTACGCACTTCTTAAACTTAGGCCTCGCCTTCCTTTATCTACTAAGATGCTTGACAAAGCTTGGAAAATTCCACTTCTGCATAGCAACCGACTGGTACATAAGAAACATAACATTGTAGGAAAACAAAAAATTGTAACAAAATCTCTAAAAAAATGCCTCTCAGTTTCTTGCCGTATCTTCTGAGTAGTGGTTCCTTTTCCGATGCAGTGGTAGAGTCATTGTGATAATTTGTCGTTCATAAGTGCGTCTGTGATGCCAAACACGAATAAAGAGATTTTGACTTAGACTTTATCACAGAGTCTATAATCCTCTTATAAAGTCTTTTAAATCACTGCATAGATTCTAATCTTGGGAAACATAAAGGAAAATCTTGCCTGTTAGCCTGTTACCCACTTTCCTTCTATAAACAAACGCCGGATGGTCTGAATTATGGATTATATATAGATGTTTAGTTTTGCTCGTTGCTGTGGTAGGGCAATTTTGCAACCTCCTCCGGCTGAAAATACCACCGTGCACTCCAGCTATTCTGTTGCCAGTAGTAGTGTGTAGCTCCATTTCAATTAAATGGCACTGTCATAATGGCATCCCTCATCATTCTGTTGCATAGATAAGAAGATAAGAAATTCTTTATTGCAACTACAAACAACAGGTACACAGCTTCTTCGAGCATTGGCTCTTCTTTATCAAAGTATTGTAGTCCACAGCTAGTCTTACCATCACCACAGCTATTCTAGCTATCATTTAGACTAGCTGATCTACCTCTATACTATAAATTACCTAGAAACAAGAAGACAAATCGTGAAATAGACAAACATCCGCCTTTATCCAACCACAATTGAATTATAATTTATTACTCGTATACGAGTATTACAAACAATACTTACCGGACATTCTATAGTTTCGCGCTGTCGAGCTCCTACTGCGTTCAGGAGCTTATTAATGAACAATATTAATACTTTTCTGAGCTTTTATTGTCTTTCCTATCTGATTCTGACAATAGGGGATCGGACAGTAATCGAGAAAAAATCTAAAATGTAGTTAGAACGAATGTACGTCGAACCAGAAAGATCATCCAATCAATATTTTTGTGAAATAATAATGATTTATATTTTTTGTTCTGTTTGTGCCGTTTGGGGTAGAGACGTTAGGCCCGTGGGGATAGGAGCACTAAAAATTTATAAGGATTTGGCGGGGCGGCTGGTGGAATCCACACGTGACCAAAATGCTGGCGTGTATTTTGGCCAAAGAATCAGCCTCGCAATTAAGCGAGGCAACGCCGCCAGCATTTTGGGCATGTTGCCGGACGACGGGTATCGGTTGAATTATCTGTAGGCCATTCAGTTGGCTCAACCGATACCCACATGTACATAGTATTTAATATCTTTTAGTTTAGTTTTATTTAGTTTTTTTAATTTTTAAGCCTTTTGTTATATTATATTGTATGGCATTAAAGTTAATTGCAAAGCTACAGTTTTATATTTTGAAATCAATAAATAAAATCTGATAAATAATCTGTTCTTAATCTCAAACGAAACAACAATCACAGCGCATGACGTCATTTGAAGGCAAATGCCGTGAGTCAAGCTTGTGTTTATTTTACTTTTTTGCTTTTCATAAAATGTATTTTTGTAATTTTTTTCGTTCCATTACTACAATATAGTCCCCAAACTTCACAAAACGTATTTAAATATCTTTACTTTATTTCGAAGAGTTTGTCGTTTTCTACCTTCATATGACGTCTCAAGTTTTAAGGTGACCTTTTGCGCGGCAATATTTGAAACATAATATTCAAACATAGTTTTAAGTACTTTTAGAGCGTTATTTTATTAAAATAGTATTTTTTATGGCTATATATATTCATTATAGTTAATTTAAAACACTTTCTGAAAAGTTGTCCGATCCTCTATTAAAGTTGCGTCGGCGCCGGCGTCGCAAATACAATACCTATAATTAAAAGAAATAATTGAACCAAATTGAAGTTATAAGTATGTACATTCTTTCAATTAAAAAAATAATAAGACATGAATGAAGGAATCGACGTGATTTCAAAGCAAGGAATCGCCAAGTTGTCAAAGTGAATTGGGGCCCAGCCTTTTGCAGGAGTTTTTTTTATGTTCTGTAGCCAAATAGATATGGGACCACATGGCGGGTATACTCTTTCAACCGATTAAATAATTACACAAATCGAAACAACTGTAAATACACTAAAAAAACGTATAGAT
Source organism: Petrophora chlorosata (assembly GCA_951640565.1). NCBI lineage: Eukaryota > Metazoa > Arthropoda > Insecta > Lepidoptera > Geometridae > Petrophora > Petrophora chlorosata. The sequence continues at coordinate 17,146,015 of OX621197.1, forward strand.
ATGTAGGTACTTACTTACGTACAAGTCGAATTGAGAACCCTTTTTTGAAGTTTGCTTAAAAATTTTAGTTATGTTACAAAATATTGTACCGACTTGTACTATGTTATTACCCCAAAAATTATCAGGTGCAAGTGAGCATGAAAATTAACGAGCGAAAACACGACTCTTTGTCAAAATTACACGAATCGTAACGTAACGACTTTCCCATATGTAAAGTTTAGTGCTTTCTAATTTATATCTTTTTAACCGACTTCAAAAAAGGAGAAGGTTCTCTGTTCGATTGTATTTTTTTATTTTTTCTTTTTTATATTTGTTACCTCAGAACTCCGTCATTTATGAACCGATTTGAAAAATTCTGCTTTTTGCGTCGGGTTCAGTATAGCTACGAAGTGGTCCCATATAAATTTCATCGATATGTGACCTTTTACTTCGAAGATACATTGAAGTCGGTTTTTGTTTTTTTCTAAAAATTAATAGATCAGAATAGTTTTCGGAACATATTATGTACAGTCAGCTGCGCTTATATGTATACACTCCCAAGTATTCAACTTTATATAAACTCATAACTTTCAAAGACAAGCGCACTTAAACATTTTTCAAATATATGTAGTCATCTTATTTGTCAGAATGCGGTATACAATTTATCATATAAATTACAAATTACAAAACTCTTTATTGCATACCAGATACAAAACAATAAAAATAACAATAGCATAAAATTCCTTACAATGGTAGTACAATGGGCGGTCTTATCGCTTAAAGCGATCTCTTCCAGACAACCTTTGGATGGACAGTATCGAAAGAAGGAGTAAATGGCGGTGTGCAATTAAATTACAATAATAAATACCTGCATACTTAAACATACATTCCAATACATACATACTAATACATATATAAACTAATATACTTATATCAATATACTAATACATAATATCATAATTATGTATAAAGTCCCGACCTCGACCCCATCAACTCTTGGGAGTGTATACACATCAGCGCAGCTGACTGTACGTTGGAACACTATAATCATCAGGGTTTTAATTGACTGCAAACTGCAAAGTTCGGCCCTAATCTACCACCAAAGAATACTAACTATTTCATCTACCACGCTGGCTCAATGCGGCTTGGAGCATGTCACTTGTTCTATAATTTTGTGTCAGACATGTAGGATCTCATCTAGTTCGAGGTAGCGCAGATTAGGCGATGAACTGATGGAGCATTTTCCCATTGATAATTAAATATCGTCCTTATCCAATTCAAATAAAATTGTAAATAGTATTCAAGAGATATTTTTTTAAGCTGAAATACAATGAAGCTGCTTTAGATAATGTGAGTGTTTAAATCGGCGCATATACCAATATGAGTCAGTAATGCAGGGTATTCAAATTCCGGCGCTCTCCAGCTCCTCGTGCCTACAACTAACAGAATGATTATAAAGTGGAGAACGTACTAGAAGGTACACCTATTTTGTTTACTTGCCACTACGGCGCAGTGACCCCAAAGTGGGTCTCGGCCTCTGACATTTACGACGCCATTCCTATCTGCGCAGCGCAGCCTCTGCCAAGTGCTCGCCCTACCTACTGGAGTTCACGAATCTAGATTCTTCAGTACGTAGCTTTTTCGCCGCGGTTCACTTTTATGTCTATCTGCAAAAGAGATGGTCTCTAGCATATACAAGATAAGCCTATACATACCTCTTCTAATTAGGTTTCTAGTTTTAGTAAAGTAAATATTTACTCGTCGTACGTCTCTCGTATGCGGCAGGCCATCTGGGTAGGTACCACAGCTTTGCCAGTTATTCTGCCGCCAAGCAGTAGTGCGCAAGCATTATTGTATTCTGGTTTGAAGGGCGTTGTAGCCAGCGAAATTACTGGGCATATGAGAATTAATATCTTATATATGTCTCGAGGTGATGAGCGCAGTGCAGTGCTATGCAGTGCTTTTTATGGTATGAAAGGTGGGTGGCATTGCAATTGTTATATAAATATAAATGACAAGTAAACATTTTATAAAAAAAACCGACTTCAATTCTGATGTATCTTCGAAGTCCAAGGACGAATATCGATGAAATTTATAACGGACCACTTCCTAGCCATACTGAACCCAACGCAGAAAGAATTTTCCAAATCGGTTTATAAATGACGTACACACAACGTTTGTTATTAGTAGTGAGTTCTGAGGTACACACAAAAAAAATACAATTGAATTGAGAACCTCCTCCTTTTTTTAAAGTCGGTTTTAATTAATAGAAAATTATGGTAGAATGTAATCAGATAAGAGCTATACGTCTTAGTCATTATATATCTTAGTAAATGTTTCGCAATCCTACGAACAGATTAACTAAAGTGCATTCTAATGAGTAGGAAATGACATAAAAGTTTAATGACGTCGTGGTGTTGTCTATGCTACCCCTTTGGGACATGAGTCATAAGCAGTTAAAATGTCTGCAGACACATAAGGGGTGGAAATGGACGATGTGATGGAAAATATTATTTACTTCATAGTAAAATACTTTACTTGCGTTAGCCTTTCTTCGTTTAGCTCGCTGCTCAGCTGCTTTGCTCGCTGCACAGAAGAAACTCTGTATTCTGAGGCTCGCTGTAATAACTTAGCGGGAACTCGTGCTACTTTCAATTTCATCTCGTAAATGCGAATAGTTCCTTTAAAAATAATAAATATAAAAAATTGCGGAAGTTTATGAGGATAGATGAATGGATGTTTGTTACTTAATCACGCGAAAACTACTGAACGGTTTTCGATGAAATTTGGTATGTAGGTTCTTTGGGTATTGAAAAAGGATGTAATATGCTACTATGTATCTCGGAAACCTGAACGCGAAGATTTTTGAGGATGCATGTTTGTTACTGAACAGATTTTGATGTAATTTGGCACAGAGATAGCCAGGAGAAGGAGAATTTGCATTCCAATTTATCACGTGGTTCCCGAAGGATCGCGATATAACCAAACGCGCCCGAATGTAGCGGCAGCAGCTAGTATGAAATATTATCATAGGAAGAATTCATTTTACAGTTCTACCTTTACAATATAGCAAGAATCCGTAATAGATTAAAAAAATAACCTAAAAACCACGTTTTTGCTGATTTAGAATGCATTGTCTTCGAATTGTGAGCTACCCTGAAAGTTTCAGCCGGATATATAATAAAAACGTGGTAAAAAAATGAGTTGCCAGTTGCCACACCATCAAGGAAAATCGAATTAAAAACAAGGCTCTCGTTCTAGTTTTGCAATATGGAAATTGTATTTCTATTACTCTAGCGCGTAATGTAGAGTTGTGAGAAAGATAAGGCATGCACTCAAGTTAAGTGTTGTAAGAGGGGTTCCTGAGGAAATTATTAAGGGAATTTACTTATATTTGCTTGTGAACAACAACTTAGATGTAGCGCTTATACAATGAACTGTCAAGAAAATTTAAGTTCGTCTATGAAATGAAATGAAACTGTTTATAACGGTACACACCAATAACAATTATTACATAAATTAGGTATAAAATAATTGTAATACACAAATAATTAAATTATATATGTACAAAAAAGATGTTGAATTACATTAAACAATGAATGCATGTCAAAAATTACAATAATTATAGTGAGTAAGATGTCAGAAATTATAATTATAAAGTCATTTACATATCAAAAAAATATTGTATTACAATTCGTCAGGAACTCAAGAAATAAGTAGGTACGTAAGAAGTCAAAATTAATTAAATTATACATTTTCACAATACGTCATATATACACTCGAGAGCAATGAATCCGGGTCACTTAAAGAATGTTAAAAATCTCGGAAACTAAAAATGATAGGTTAATGCAATAAATTGTATTTAATAGACAATGTAATACTCCTTAAATGAAAGTAAAAAAAATATGAGTCACCATACATTTTATTAACACAAAATTACATAAAGAAAAAAACTGCTGATCTCTCCTTAAAACAAAAATAGGAAACATGAAATTTTTGAACTTTATTACGATTTTCTTGAATTTTAATACTTCGTATTGCCTCCTCGTGCTTCCATTACTGCGTTTACGCGGTTTGGCATGCTGTACACCAAGTTCCTTATACGATTTTGGGGAATATTCTCCCATTCCTCTGTGAGAGCAATTTTGAGCTCACGAAGCGTGATTGGGGGAGGGTTTCGTTGTTTTACGCATCTGCCTAGCTCGTCCCAAGCATGCTCGATCGAGTTGATATCCGGGCTGCGCGCTGGCCACTCCATACGAGTAATGTTCATCTCTTGAAGGTAGTCATTCACAATCCTACCTGTATGAGGTCGGGCATTGTCATGCATAAATATAGCATCCTCACCTAAATTGACCATAAATGGACCAACGTGATCATTGAGGATTTCTTCCACATATCTTACGCTAGTTAAAGAGCCGTTTTCTATGATCACCAGCTCTGTGCGACTTTCAGAAGAAATTCCGGCCCACACAAGTACAGACCCACCACCGTAGGCTACTTTTTCTTCGATGCATGCTTGCTTGAATCTTTCCCCTGGTCTTCGATACACTCTGTGTCTTCCATCGTGCTTGTAGAGCATAAATTTTGATTCGTCGGAGAACATAACTTTTGACCAATCTTCAATACTCCAATTTACGTGGCTCTGGGCATATCTTAGTCTCGAAATACGATGCCCACGCTCCAGTTTAGGGCCGTTTGCAGGTCTAAGGGGTTTTAAGTTAGATTCAGCAAGCCGACGTCTTACTGTCCATGCACTTGGGTTACTTCCTCCGAGGCGTCGAAACTGATTGGTGAGTTCAGTTCCTGTGAGAAAGCGATTTCGAAGCATGGTGTTCACCAAGTATCGGTCTTCTCGTGCTGTGGTACACCTGGTTCTGCCCGTTCCTGGTCTGCGTAGGTTAGAACCAGTTTCTTCGTAACGTCGGAGAACTCTTTGTACTGTTGACAGCGACACACCGACAGTCCTGGCTGTATCGCGCTGACTCCGGCCGGTTTCCAGCATTGTAAGTATTCTGGTGCATTCTTCAGGCGTAAGCGACATAATTTCAGCTTGAATAATGAATATAGAGCACTATCAACATGGTTTATGTACCCACATAAATGACAGATTACAAACAAAAGCAAAACCAAATGCTGTAATTTCGTAGTTCCATCTTCGAAAGTGGCCCTTTTTCAAATTTGATTTTTTTATGATATAACTTTACAATAACTAAGAAGTTTTAATACCTTCATTTAAGGAGTATTACATTGTCTATTAAATACAATTTCTTGCATTAACCTAGCATTTTTAGTTTCCGAGATTTTTAGGATTCTTTAAGTGACCCGGATTCATTGCTCTCGAGTGTATATAGAAATATAATAGTTGTCAATAATGTCAATATCAGGATTTGCAGCCAGGAGTGCTGTATTGTCTATACCTACGTATTATAAAAACTATTACTCAATGCTATATACAAACAGTTAGTTAGTATTAGAGTTGCGAATGTCTAATAATATCACCTAATCTCTACATAGTATAAAATAAAGTTGCTATCTTACTTACTTCTAAACCACACAATGGATTTTGATACGGTTTTCACTGTCATATAGAGATTTTTTACGATAAATTACAATGAAGGAATGTAGAATACTTTCAAATGTAATGTTTTATAAACAAGTATACGTTTTATCAAACAAAAAAACCGACTTCAATGTATCTTCGAAGTCCAAGGTCAAATATCGATGACATTTATATGGGACCACTTCGTAGCTATACTGAACCCAAAACGCAAAAAGAATTTTCCCAATGGGTTCATGAATGACGGAGTTCTGAGGTAACAAACATAAAAAAATAAAAATACAATCGAATAGAGTACCTTCTCCTTTAAAAATTTCACCACATTAGTAAATTGCATACGTGCGAAGCCGGGCGCGGCGCTAGTTATAATTCTAGACTAGATTGCATATTTTTTTCAATAAGGTACAGATGTGAAACTGAACTCTCTGGAATGTCTATCCAAATTCACCAGTGAACTTGTACCTCAAACCTTGAACATGTTCGTTCCGCGTCGATGGCCGACCATGGCGCCGCACCCGCCTGCTCGGTTGTACTAGACAACAGGTAGTATTGTCATACCAGGCAATTTAATAGTCACAAATACGGTTGTACTGCTCTATTTAATCAAATAGATGTAGATATAGCGATGAACCCGATGATGCGATGATGAAATAAAAAAGGGGACAAGCCCAACCCTCAAACGATAATGCAAACTTTAATAGAATAGGTGCATGACCTTAATGACATAATAAAACCTAATGCTTCTTTGTTAATATAATCTGATAACTGTATATATGATAATAAAATTATTAATATGCGTCTGCGCTGCAGTGGTGTAACAAATTATGCCACAGTTTGCCACTGACATAGTAATATGATTGAAGGTTTCTCGTCATTGGCGCTGATTTTTGTGAAGTTAATTACTAGACATAAGAGACTGAAAGATCTCCTTGTAAATGTTACGTAGTACCTAGGAATCTTTCTAAGATAGCTAAATAAATTAATGCGTATTTATACGCACAACGATTTCTTACATAGATCCTGGCCTCTAACTAAAATTCCCTGTATCTAGGGAACTAGGAACTATGAGGACTGTGGCACAACACCCAGACACGAAACAAATGCATGCGCTTTTTTTCTGTGCGCAGTCATTTGTCTCGTCGTAGGAATCGAACCCGCAACCTCGGTGGTGTATGAGATTTTACCTGCCCACAGAGGCTGAAAATACCTGTGCTCGGAAGCTTTTAAGCTAGCTGGATGTTTTGCGACTGTTGTAGATACGCAATGGCTCTCACCATCGGGTAAATAACCTGCAGATTTTTTCATTAACTTTTCTATTTATTAATCACCTTTCCAAATCCCTAATATGTTTATACTGACTCTTAATGTCATTGAACTGTGAACAGTGTATAACAGTGTGTGTGTCAGTGTATCTAGTGCGTTTGGTGCTGCATAACAGTTTCAAATTCGCAAAAGCAGAATGTTTATGATCCGTTGCATAAAACGTCAGAGTATTATCTAAATTTATCCTCGTGTCCAAGACCTTGAACGCAACTGCCTCTGGTGCCCCAGTGACGCCATTTTTAATGGTTTTATGGTCTTAAATATGGTCCGTGCGTGGGACTGAATTAATATGCACTTGGTTTAACATTGTATATGAATAATGTATCTGATTAGACAAAGTATTGTTTGTATTTCCACGTTAGGCTCGAGTTTTTGTGAATGAATAAATAATGTAACACAGTTGTCTCGAATATGAAGGATTATACAATTTCAAAGCGAAGTCACTATGACCAGGCCTAGCGCACTCCGCACTGTAGGTACGAAGCTACAAGTACATAGCCGGACACCGACGGTGGGTCGCGCGTCGTTACATGTTCTGCGTCAGAAGAGATAAGAGCTAAGCGATAGAAAGAGAGGCGCTCTGTAGGTTAATATGACTGGTAGATATGCAGCGCTACTCTAACTGAATTGAATTTTATTACGTCATAGCAAGAGTCGTTATTTGTTTAAATTTCTTTGCGGAGTGATGCTTCTGTCCCTAAGTATTCTGTGCTATGACTATGAACACAACAATGGGAATTTTAAACTGCTTCATTCGTTTGATAAAAGTTTTTATTTCTGAAAGAAATACTACCAGTGGAACCCTTAGGGCTGCAGTCAATGAGTCTTGCTTTAGCTATATCACTTTGATCTCTTGTATCGTCGTGTGTTACGGATGTTATTCAATATTTTATCTGATTATTAGTAAAACATTATATTTATCAAAATGAAATATAATATAATTGGCTCATAATCATAATATTTTGTAAGGTGAACAGGTTTTTGGGATTTATTGGCCTGGCTAATTTTTATGATATAAAAAATACTGTACAATTGCATATTATTAACATACCTAATACTGTTATATAAATTGTTTTTAATGTTAGATTAAAAATCAAATATGTTGAGACATTCAATTTAAATGCTTGTGTGAATGTTGGGATTCCCATTCTACGACACATTTTCATGTTATTATTGGTTTTTATACTAATTTGTCGCTTTGTTACATTTAAGATTTCCATGTGTTCAGTTTTCAGATCATCCTTTATCGTTTGAGATTAGTTGACCTTTTTAAAAGTATTCAAATAGGTATAGGTATATAGCTTGGTTTTATTGTGACACTTCCAAAAATATTGCCATTATCATCGTTCAGAAATGTAACAGGTTTCGATTTCCGTTCGTCGTTTCATCTTATGTCATCAGCGTCGTCATTTTTAGGCATTACATCAAATGTGGCTACACTTTGACTTGCGATAGTAATGTTATCATCATTATACCGATTACGTTCCTCTTAAATTAAGTCAACAATTTTGTTGCCCAGTTTCAAAATACAACAATGTCGATTCCCTTGATCTTGAAACTTGTGAACATAAAATTAAATCTCTACTTTTTTGTTTATTTTCAACGTAGCACTCTGAAGTCGGTTTCTTATCTTTGCAATGTGGAATAGTCTACAAAATGTATAAATTTATTGAGCAAGAGCCTCACCATCTAAGTTCCTATAAAATCGCATGTGCAAGATATCCATTCCTAACCCGACCTACAAGTTTCAGTCTAAATATAGCCTCAGGTATTCGCGCATGTGCCAAACTTGGTGTGCACTCTCCATTTCGTTCTAGCTAAGTTTTTTCTCTGTCCAGTAAAGGTGACCTCAGTGGCGCTTGCGCAACTGACTTAATCGTTTGCTAACATTTTTTCGATATATTGGCTTATGATTTATTGTGCGTTGTTGAATTTTTTGATTGCGATTGTCAAAGTTATTTATAGTGGGCACCGTCTGAATTGGTTGCTAGTAGTTACCTACCTGTTTCATATTCTATGTAACTGGACACTAGCTCTTGATCATCATTATCAGTCTACACTTTTATTTTATACACCGTGCTCGGTCCTGGTTCTGGTTCTGTCGAGTATGTTTTTCGCAAATTTATTATGCTGTCTGGTCAGAATTGAGGGTATCCACATCCAGTATTATTACTTCTGATTCTACTATCACAAATTGCTAAATAATTTTGTACATTATTAACTTATCTAAATACAATCTAATCCGTAGAACATTTCTAATTTTAGAAAGCTTTCGACTGTCTGCAGTATCTTGCATCTCTCGACATTAGTGTGTTTAGCTATTACTGGTTTTGCTAAAGGACCATTAAATCCTAAACTGGATTTCACAATCGAAAGTGATCTTTATAGTAATATGTATAAAGTCTGATATTTAATTTAGTACTTAAACTTAAAAGGAGAGATAAAAGGTGTTTATCTGTGGTCTGTAGCTGTGTTTGTTGTGTTACTGCACTTCACTATATCTATGGTTAGAGGAAGACATACATTTTTAATTTGCTATACATTTAAAACATTAAACCTACAGATAATGTTTTAATACAATTTACTTAAGGCCGTAACGATAAAATTCATTTGAGTATATTTTTAACCAACTTCAAAAAGAAAGAGATTCTCAATTCGACTGTACCTATGTTTATTTTTGTATGTTTGTTATGCGATTACTCCGTCATTTATAAACTGTTTTCGAAAATTCTTTGCGATGGGTTCAGTACCTATTGCTTCAAGGTGGTTCCATATAAATTTCATCCACATTCGACCTTGGACTTTGGACCTCAAAGATACAGACCAGAATTGAAGTCGATTTTTTTGTTGTTAAATAACTAATATTTTGTATGAGGTTTTATTTGTACGTAGAAACCATGTCATATCTAAAATATAACATAGGTGTTCAATATCATCGATACCAAGAAAAAGACGCAACGCTACTTCGGTCACGTACAGTATCGCACTGGTTAATTCATTCAAATAAAGACACAAGAGTTTTGTTCAAAAATATATATTTTTCAAGACAAGCTTTCACAAATTTGTAATCGGAACCGCAAGCAGATTAAAATGAGCCTAAGCACTAGTAGTGTACAATTATCTGTCAAGGAGTTCCATTGCCCACCTTCCGTCTCTATCATCAGATCAGCTGGCTGTCACCATCATTTCCAAATCATTTTGAAGTTCGAAGAAACGGGACTTTATCATCATCATCATCAGCCCATCACGTTCCCACTGCTGGGACACGGGCCTTCTCTCATAGAGAGAGTATGGGCCATAATCCACCACGCTGGCCCAGTACGGGTTGGTGGATGTCACATGTCCTTGAATTTTTGTGATAAATTCTTGGATATGCCGGTTTCCTCACGATGTTTTCCTTCACCGTTTTTAGAACTAGTGCTAAATCCGCACATAACTTAAGAAAGTCAGTGGTGCGGGACCAGCGGGATTCGAACTCGGGAGCGTCGGATCGAAAGTCGCACGTTCTCCCACTGAGCCACACTCGCTCACTGAGCCACACTCGCTCACGGGACTTTATATTTATATTTAAATTTATATTTGTTCATATTACTTTAGTGAGAGTTTATAGAGAGTGGCTCAGTGGGAGCATATGCGGCTTTTGATCCGATGCACCCGAGTTCGGATCCCGCTGGCCCGCACCACTGACTTTCTTAAGTTATGTGCAGATTTATCACTCGCTCTAAAAACGGTGAAAGAAAACATCGTGAGGAAACCGGCATGTCCAAGAATTTATCACAAAAATTCAAAGACATGTGACATTCACCAACCCGCACTGGGCCAGCGTGGTGGATTATGGCCCATACTCTCTCTATGAGGGAAGGCCTGAGTCCCAGCAGTGGGAACGTAATAGGCTGATGATGATGATGATGAACTACTACAAGGATTTAAACTAAAAGCATTGAGGTAGATTATGGTCTGACGTAGACCATATAATACTTTTCATCCCGGACATACCAACAGTTCTATAAGGAAAATAATAAACCTACTCTTCGCGGACAGAGTGGAGATATCGGCTAAAAAAGAAAAAAAACATAAAACGTTGCAGGTTCACTAACTAAACACAATAACTGTCATAGATAAAATAAAAATTCCAATCCAGATTAAATCGCTGGCCAATAAATATAATAAAGATCTTGTTATTTGTGCAGAAATATTAATTTTCAACAAAGTGTAGAGAAAGGTCATATCAATTTATAACCGTGCAGAACTGGTTTACGGGGACGATGATAAAATCTATTGAAGAACTGACAGGCCAAGACCGCCGCGGATCGTAATCTTATCGTTAAATAAAACCAAATGCCTTAAGCTTTTTGCAGAAACTCTTAATTTGGTAAATTAGCGCTATCATTTATAACAATCAATTTAAAATTTTGAGAGATTCACTGTTTGTGCAGGGCCCTAATTCACTATGACCACTTAGCGATTCCTTGCTTCGAAATCACGTCGATTCCTTAATTAACAAACGAGGTCTGCGAAATTTCACCTTATAAAATGAAGCGTCATAGAGAATACAAATTTCGCAAATGTAAGTAATCAACGTGAAATCAAGGAATCGACGTGATTTCGAAGCAAGGAATCGCTAAGTGGTCATAGTAAATTAGGGTCCTGGTGTAGACTAACTCTTTATAAAAACACCACAATACAAAAACAACTAAAATTACAATCAAAATTTGATATGTCAGAATGGGCGGTCTAACGGTCAAAGCCAGACAACCCAAAGGTGGCGGATTATTAATAAAATAGTTCTACATAATCATAAATATTAACGACATATCTATAAAGCTATATCCATAAGTTAATGGACCTACGTGTCGCAGTGAAGTGACTAAACATAATGATGACATAACTGACTCCAGTATACGTGATTACGCTCTGTCAACATCTAAAATATTATTTAACTGTCAAAGAATGTTACCAGTAATGATGCTATGTCAATTCCGTACAATGTAGAGTCTACAACTATATAAGCTCTTTACAATGTTATTGTTGTTAATTATCAACCTAGTTTTAACAAGACAAGTTCTGCAAAATTTAAGATGAATAAAAACACATTTAGCATTTTGAACATCGACATACATATTTTATGATTATACCCAATCGTAATCATCATCTTGTTACAACGTTTTTGTAACATTTAAAAAGTAATGGTTACACAGATTCTTTACAATCATGTGTTTCAGCTTAATTAATACATTTTCGTCTGAGAAGGCAAACATAAATCCGAAAACGTTTGACCGCTATCAACACTACAATAGCAATTTATGATAATATTAGCGACTCGGGTGTATTGTACATGTTAACATTCCGTAAAAAAATCTCTAAACGACTGTGAAAACCGTATCAAAAACCGTTGTGTGATTTAGAAGAAGTAAGCGGAGAAACTAAAACAAGGATGCGGATAGCGATTTTGTTTTTTATTATTTAGAGAAGTGCTTGACTGAATAAATTAATCAACACTTGCTAGCAATTACTATGAAGGCTAAGAAACCTCAAAAGATCTCTCGGACATAAACCTAATTATTTGGACGAATTCGTGTCATAATCTTCATTGCACAAGGTTACGGGTCGGTGTATCGTCGACGTTTTTAAAATATATTATTAGGTTCTCTGCCTGGAGGTCTTTTTGCAATTTCACAAATCCATTAACCACATTCCGTTCATGACCCTATAAATATTTTTACTACGTAAAGATTATTTCGAGACCTGGCTCTCACGTGGGACCACGTTCGTCGTAGTTGCTATTGCTGATGCAGGTAGGCAGGGTCAAGATTTATGTATGTGATCGTTTGGCGTTACAAATAATACACAAAGTATTATCGTATCTCTTATATCGATATATCCTACGAATACTATAAATACGAAAGTTTGTATGTTTGTGTGTAAGTGTGTTTGCTACCGCTTTACGCTGGCGCCGCAACGGTTGAACGAATTTGATTGAAATTCAGAATGGAGATTTATACCCTGGATTAACACATAAGCTACTTTATATCGGGAATACACGAATGAAACTGCGCGGTGCTAGTCACACTATAAAACTTTATTTATAGATCAACCCCATCTTAAACTTATATATGCTTTTATCTATTCTGCTCATATTAATATCAAGTTTTCACCTTGCATTGCTAGAATAAATTCTAAAATTTGTTAAAAATAGTAGATGTGATAAATTTAATGTAACCTCAATTATATTTAAGTTTTCGCAATCACTAATAGATAATACTAAGAATTACACAAACATGAACAGCAATAAATATAATCTGTCAGCTATCAATTAACTTGGCAAAGTATGGCTCGAGTACCGAGAAAATGTCGAGGCGACGGCGCTGCATAAATATTATGAAAGATCGTTGAGATATATACTATATTTGGAACGTTCGAGGAGTGACGATAATGTATACAATAATGATAATGTATACAATTATCTAATTGTAATATTGCAATTACATAATGCAGTTGACTGTCCTTTATTATATATATTGGAGATATTTTTTATCTGTGTGGTCTTGCTAAACATGGTTTACATATGAAAAGAAATATGACTTTTAACCTATTTAAAATGATGTTACGTATAGGTAAGTTTAAATTCTAAGATAAACTATCTTACACCTGATGATTTTCATAAGGGTTACTACCAAATACACGTGTAGTGCGTTGGCCTCGTAAAAGCCAAATTAAAATCAGGGAGTGCTCAAAAACTTTAACCGTGTGTTTGTCAATCTTCTTCTCCTCAATTTTAAAGTCTTTTTCAGCAAGACGAAGCCAGAATATCTGCATCACATATTAGACTCTAGTTCCTGTGGCGCTTACAGTTTACATGGATGACGTAATGGTCGCTGCTACAATTGCCGAGAGCCCTCTGGCCAAGGCCAGCGACATAGGCATTGTGGTTTTTTACAATTGAATATAAAAATATAATTGAAAACTTAGTACCTAACAGGTTGTGTTATTCAATTGATTGTATTTTACTATGATGGTCCATCAATGTTGAGAAGGGAGCACTCATATATATTATAACACTAACTGCTGCCCATGACCTCGTGCGTGTGACATTTGGTTATATCGCAATACCTCTGAAACCGAGTGTTAAATTGGGATGAAAATTATGCTATGTCGTTCTCCGGGCTACGAGCTATTACACTGTGCCAAATATCATAACGATTTTTTCACCGTTTAGTCGTGAAAATAGTTTTTTCTCATTTACAAATTAGTAGGGACTAATGTGTAAATTACGTAGTCCACGACGATAAGAAGCAGCTTTAAAGTGATTAAAATGCCAATAAATAAATTGCGATGAAGTTCCACTTGACCTCAGTGTCGAGGTTTGTCAATAAGAGAGTCGGCAAAAAAGCTTTAGATGCATTCATTTTGCGAAATGTTCTATCTTGCCAAATTAATTCAATTTTTTCATATTTATGGATGACTTAATTTGACAGTGTTTTGTGCATAAACAGAACTTAATTTGGAACTCTAGGACTCGATAGATAAGATAGTCCACTTTTTATTCAAATAGACCTATCGCCACGAAAAGAAGACGCTTTCCCATTTCAGTTGTTCTTATTACCTTCGGCTAATCTGTAGTGAATGTCACTTGTATTCAAATATTATGTACTATACATATTATTAGACTGGTTTTCGCGTCACATACATAGATGTCGTTACGTTACAAGGCTGCATTACATCATCGCACTAGCTTGTGGTTAGAGGCTTGTTTACCAGTTTTTTCTTTGATTTATAGTGTTGTAGAGACGTAAATTAAGCCTGTTATAAAACGAGAATTGCCTTTATTATTCCTGATAAGGAACAGAAGCCAGCGCCTTTTAACATATACGGGTCGTAATTATCGTGCTAGAATGAAGATTCATCATTCTATAATCTCTAACCTTATCGCCTTTACTAAATTGGAAATAATTGGCATAGTCTATATATCCTTAGAATGATCCGAGACTATGTCTTTCTTAATCCAGATTTTTAGATTTTATTATATTTGGTAAAATTCCAAAATTATTTCCCTTCCTCTCATCTGTGTGTGTCACCTCCATCCTTAACCTAAATTAAACTTTTTCAAGTTTTGTCAATTGAATTCTCTCGTATTTTATCATAAGCGGCTATTTTTCCATAGGATTATCTCTCCGGTTAAAATCCATTCAGCTTCTTCTCAATGCTTTTAACTCTTCCTTCTCATGTATTTAATTTATAGCACCGATCTTACTGTTACTTTCAGCCTATCTCCCAAGTAGCGAATTAAAAAAAATCATTGACACAGAATCTTGCGTTGTTTACAACCGGCGACCTTGGCATCGATTCGTTTTCGTCTGTAGCTACGCATCCGTTAGCACTGTACGATTTTTTTGCCAAGCTTTTATTTGCCTCGACGTCCGTCGGTGTCGCGTGAGGCCGTCATGAATTGACCTCTCGCTGACTTAGCGCCTCTACTGCATTTATAAACGCGATGTGGTCATAGCAATTGGTGCCGTATCTAACTCGATTATTCTATCGTCTGTTAGAAGTAAGTAGTGGTGATATAAAACTTTTGATTCAATTACTGAAGTCAAGATCATATAGCCTTGATCCGAAGATCAAAAGATTGAATAATTTCATATTATTGAGTTGTTTATTAGAATTTTGTTATTGAATTTATATATCCGCGGACAAAATACAGTTAAAAATTAAAGACTGCTTGTTTTAAACGTGATTTTTATTAAAATATAAAACCAGACTTTAAATATAAGTTAGGTACAACAGGTATTAAGTATTAGTTTATTAATAACCTCATGCGTAGCCTACAAGCTGTAAGCTATTGCTAAGACGACGATTCCTACCTCGCTACTGAAATTTGAATCACAAATAATGATTTATAATTATAATTCTATCATTTAATATTTACCTGTAGCAATAATCAACAATGGCAATAATCAGTCAATCTTTTGATGACAACTCTACAATGATACGCTGTAAACATATCGAGTTTAGAGCTTCTTGATCTTTTCTCTATGAGTACCACCTACATATTTGGACTACAAGTAAATAAATAAAATAATAAATAAATAACGCCCAACGATTACATACATAGATCCTGGCCCCTTAGGATTCCCTGTATCTAGGAAACCAGAAGCTATGAGGACCATGGTCCCACAACACCCAGACACAAAACAAATGCTTGCGATTTTTTTTTGTGCACAAACATTTGTCCCGTCGTCGCGGGAATCGAACCCGAAACCTCAGTGATGTATGAGATTTGAGCCAACCTGCCCAACCACTACACCACAGAGGCTGTCTGAAGTAGATTGACTAAGGTCTGATGATGAAGCGATTCCATAAGAGATTTTTATGAAACAAACTTACTTAGATACTAAATAACTCCTTTTGAATAAACTTATCAGCTCTACCTACGTTACATAAAACAAAGTTACTTTATAGTACACGACAAAATTTCATTTGTACATGAGTCAGCTGACCCAGCGACAATGACATTAAGGTCGTCCGCCGTACTATGGCGTAGGAGGCGCCATGGCGTGACGTCACTCGCCATCACTCCCGGCCCATGGTCATTAGTGCTCGTTACACTATTTGTTGGAATAGGTGAGGATAATAGTGTTTTTGTATTTTACAAGCTTTTATTTAACTTGCAATGTTTGGGTCAAATCTTGCAAGCTGAATCAGAACCACTTCCTCTTATCCTACGGAGATGAAACTTTGCATACTTGTCATAGTCCGATGACAATGCAATATTAAGGTGACAGCCAGCTGATCTGATAATGGAAACGGAAGGTGGCCAATGCAACGAGATTAATTGAAAACCACATTGTTCATTGTTATTTTCGAGACATTTTAAGAGCTGAAAAAAAGACATCCCCGCATAGTTTCTTGGTGCTATCTTCTCTAACGGGCGTATTTCCGAAGCACTGGTAGAGTCAGGTTTCGCATTTCTTTTCAGCACTCGGACTTCAATTTGAGTATAGGAAAGAAATGCGTAAACATACTTACCATTTTTTCAAAGTCATGTTAACATAAGTTACAATTTTTAACATATTTTATTTGTATCATGTGTTTATGACCTTTAAAAGTGCACTTTTGTGCCTATTTAATAATTGATATTTGTCTTTGACTTTGACTTCACTAAGTGCTAGAAGTTACGAATGAAATCGATCAAAAGTTTATTTATTAATGGAAGACAAACAGCTATTACCTCCATGGATATAATTAACTTACCTATAGAAACAGCGAACCAATTAACCGCTCGTATGCCCCTGTCATGGCGCCCGCGGCGTCCAGAGTGCCCGCGACTCGCGAGCGAGACCGTCTAGATTGCCCCGGCACAAATACCGACCACCCGTAAAGTGCCCCACTGTTTTTTGCGTTATCGACGCGCGCGCCGTGTTCCACTTAATCGGTTCTTGTGACTAAAGTTTGTATTGAAAGGGTGTCAAGTGTTATATTTATTTAGTTGCCTATGAAATTAGCTAAACAATGTTATCTTTCTATTTACAGATTACGGCTCTGGTGTTGAGTTACACTGTGTTGAAATTGAGATAACGTCTTTTTAAGCTCGTGTTGCACTTCGAAGCTCATAGTTCAAAAATGAAAGCGATGACCTATGGTTTTTAATGTTTAATTATGTTGTTTAGATAGTAGTTAATATGTTATGAAATAAAACCATATACTCTCCCATACATATTTATTTATTTACAGGCCTCTAAATCCTTACCATTATCGGCCGCCACGCGGCATAATTTATGTAAGACTTAACAAGGCATATCGTACACAAATATCATTGTTAGGAATATAAATAAGGTATAACTATATAAGTAGTCTTATATTCTTTTATTACAATCAAAAACAATAGGGATAACATACACCACTTTTGAATAATATGAACATTTCTGAAACAGTTCCCGCCAAAATGTATGTATCATCTCTCATCTCACATCTCTCCAAAAAACCAATGTTTCATGCTAAAATGTTTTTATCTACAAGATAGTTATTTACATACCTATTAAAACTTTAAATTTCACCAACACACAAAATAATATCACAAAGAAATTCCAACACAGTCACTGCACGGAACGATTCGAAGACTGATGAAATGACAGAAGTTTTATGACGTATAATTCTTTTTTTTACTAGTGTTTGCATGCTCGACTGAGATTAATACCATAGATAATATATCTGACTATAGAAAAAATATTACTAAAGAGCATTATGTCAATACAATTACTGTCAAATACTAATTAATCTGTGGCAGGAGCCATGTAGACTACCGGTCTACACGGGCACTTTACGGTTTTATTTTTGTAGACTACTAGTCTACACGGGCACTTTCCGTTTTTATTTTTGTAGACTGCTAGTCTACACGGGCACTTTAGGATTTCGTTTTTGTAGACCACTAGTCTACATGGGCATACTAGCGGTTAAAGGGCCTCACGGATAGAATTAAAGTATTATAAAATGTAACTTCATACTAATACATAATACCATGTAATTAGTGAGTGCTTAAACTAGTTCGTTACGTGTAATTTCTTGGGGAAACCGTTCGTTAATTGTATCTAATAATTATTTTTAGAAAAATCCGACTTCAATGTATCTTCGAAGTTCAAGGTCACATATCGACGAAATTTATATGGGACCACTTCGTAGCTATACTGAACCTAACGCAAAAAGAATTTTAAAAGAAAATCAAAGAAAGAATTTTTAAAGAATTTCGAAAAATCGGTTCATAAATTACGAAGTTCTGAGGTAACAAACATAAAAAAAAACTATCGAATAGATAACCTCCTCCTTTTTTGAAGTCGGTGGAAAAGATACATTCCGTCAAACAGAAACAATATAAAATATTTTATCTGTACGATTAAAGCACCTCACAAAGTTTTAACTGATCGTGGCTTTACAACCCGCTACGGGTTGAAACGTTAGCAATTACCCGATAACGGCAGTGTGCGATTGTTAACAGAAATAAACTCAACTAGTAACTAGTCACGTCTGTACTACCTAGTACGTATCTACTCGAAGAAATTTGAATTTTACGACTCGTTAGGTAATGTACGAGACGTTGTTTTTATTTACACGGGATTCTTCTGTGTATAGTATTATTATTTTATACTGGTTAGTTTTTTTTATACACAACACCACCGTCCCTCACAGTTTCTTTGAGTCCTCTCCATCCAAAGGTTGTCTGGAAGAGATCGCTTTAAGCGATAAGACCGCCCATTGTAACGCTTTAGCTTTAAGTATTGTTTTGTAATTATTTCATGTTGTTGTGTAACAATAAAATCTAATCTAATCTTCTCTGCATATTGCTCGTGTTGACGGTTCTCACTGATGCTTGTGTCGGCTTGTCTCCAAACTGTTACATTATTACCCTAGTCTACTCAATTCCGCATGTCTTACAAAAATTGCATTGAATTGAACGCCTACGGTGGTTGTGCAAAATGATGGATAACATTTTTCGCATCCCCCAACCCGCACTGGGCAAGCGAGCGTGGTGGATTATGGCTCATACTCTCTCTATGAGAGATGGCCTGTGTCCCAGTAGTTACGTGATGGGCTGATGCCGACGAACGCCTAGTGCTAAGTTTTTCAAATTTCACTTGGAAAACTTTTCCTTTTTGCGTCGTGTATGTTATGCCCACTGCTGGATTCATTCATCCGTTTCCTGTATAGCTATCATCAGTCTATTGATTTCCGGCGTATCCGTCTGAGATCAAGATCATTGGACCTGTCAGCCGAGTGGTCTGTCACGTTGCCAATTAGTGATGGATGATAAGTTTCTATGTAATTTCGATTAGTCATAGGTACTCTTAGAATTCTTAGAAGTTTTTAAAGTTTTCATTGTAGAGAAGTAAATCGTCCTGATATTTTTGTATACCTACATGATAGATATCACCATACACCATCTGATAAATATCACTCATTTCTGCGTATGAAAACCTTATAAATATGATCAAAGGATCAAAGGTGTAGGTACTGTTTCATACATTGATATCTTCAGATAATATACCCTCAAGATTTTGATGGAGTTCACTGAACTATCAGGCACGCGACTGCCATCAAACTGGGCCTAAGAAAGTAGGGCTGTCACGCATAATGTTAATCAAGTCTTCCGTGATGATTGATCCCGGCCGATAAACTCAAATATCGTGTTTTGGGAGCATTATTACAGGATTTTTATGATATCGTTGGAAGTTAATGGGTAGATATGATCAGAAACGTTTAATAGGTATTCTATACGTATACCCATCATATTGTATTCTATGTAAAGTGACAGCTCTTGTTTGTTTTGAAATGAAAATCTATAAGAGACGCCCAAAAGTATAATGTGTTTTTTTGAAGTATAATGTTGGATAGGTGGTAAACTTAATGTAACCCAGACTTTAACCCATCGTATCAAGTTGGCACAGACGAGAATTCATACTCTTTTTCAACAAATCCAACCTTGCTTTTTCTCTCTTATAATAAGGTTACTTAAATTCTAACCGCCTCAACATTAATCATAGCGCGTGCATTTGATATTCCACATAAGACAACAAAATAGAAGAAAATAAGGATAAACAGTAATAAGAGATAATAGATCCATGCATGTGCTTCTTCCTCAACCAGACCACCTCCGAGACAGTGTTGAATCGTAGATCTGTAATAATTAAAAATACATAAAATAAAGTAAAACTTAAGTGGCAGCTTGTTGCGTCTATTAGATGGTTAATGCATTAATGCACAAATCTCAAGCTCCAGGTCATAAACTGCGACATGCCACTGACGAATGCACTAATGCATCGTGTCCATTAGTGAGACAGGTAACCTTACTCTCTCTTGTAGTACTGCCAGAAATTAGAAGCTGGTCATGTTATGGTTAACCCGCGGGTTTACCTTAATGTGGCCAGTTCGCCAACGGCGACGGGTTCACCAACTTGTTTTATTTTATTATAACAACGTTGTTGTTGTTGTTTCCTGGGTATATATAATTGAAGCCTGTTTCAAATCACAACCATAGGTTTCATATTGCGTTCATCTATCACAGATACATGAAAAATGTAATTCCGGCACCCCTGCGAAACCCGGCGACTGGCCGTGCCATGCGTGCCTCTTCAGTTTCACTCGGTCGGATGTGCGTGACTGCGAGTTGACAACCCTACGGAAGGGCCCTTTGCGGCTCGGAAATGCATCTTTCTACGCTTTCTTGATGACAATGTATGATTTGTTTTGGCATATATATTGGGTTTGTTTACAGTACTCGTGCATTTAAGTATACTGTAATAGTCCACAGTAAACGCCGGTTTTTATTATATCAAAATCCATATTCCGCTAATTATTATTCGTCTTCAAAAAATCTTGCGGTAACTCTTTTTTTTTTTAACTGTGTTCCTATTTATCTGTAAAGTTAATAAAGTATCAGATGATTAGGTCGGAACCTAAAAACATAACAGCCATAAGTAGAATACGTAGTTAAGACGTTTAATATTACTAGGTAATCTAAAACTTTATTGACCATCGCACACGTGCTTTGAAATTCTTGTTTGAACTCCAGAACTCTCTATTAATAGCTTATCCGTCTTCTAATAGAGTTTATGACCTCACGCACTCGAAATAGCAAATCGAATCACACTTCGCGTCGCGTGCTTCAAATATCGTTTATTTCCGTTGTTTGGCATGCGCCTGCGCACGTAAACATGGTGTAAAACTTCACCATCATCTTAAACAAGCTGCTTTTTTGACGATTTTATACATAAATCCTGGCCCCTAACTAGAAATCCCTGTATATATTGGGAACTAGGAACTACGAGGACTACGGCCCTACAACACATACAAGGAACATATACACAGAATAAATAAAATAATAGTAGGCACATATACATACCCTTTTGCGTAATAAATTAAATTCTTTCGTTGGCAAATGTCAAGATGTCACAGCTCACAGGCTCACGTGGTCGATGCGATCCTCAGAAAAAGTTTTGGCTGTCTACTCGAAGATGCGATCGGAAGTTTCACAGATTTTAGACATTATGGAGCTGGTACTAGTACCTATAATTTAGTCCTCTATTTTTTATCTCTAGATGCATCTTGTGTTGTAATCTTTTAGGAAGCTATGAGGGAGGTCAGTCTCCTGCATTGCATGCATTCTAAATCCATAAAAACGTGGTTTTAGATTATTTTTTTAATCTGTTACGGATTTTTGGTTTAATAAACTGTGTTTACAAGTATGCAACATCTAAACGTCAAATGCCGTTTGTAAACGGAGGAACTACTAACCGCGTACTTATTACTTTAGGTTTCTATACTGTTCTATGGTAATACCTAAATTTATTTTAGGTATCAGCCATAGAATAATTAATCGTACAAAGTATTACGTAAAAAAATTACACCTTGATTGATAAATTACAAGCGCATGAAATATACATAATACCATTTAAACTTATGATACATTATAACTTATAACATACCTAACAATGCGTCTTAAATGCCTTTAACTCTTAAAACGATTTAAAGAAGTTATTTCACCGTTTGTGTACCACTCTCAGACCGTGCCAGCACCGGTGCAGTGAACCTGCCAACAGCTGGCTTCCTAAGAAAGTGATTCATTCCTAGCGCCGTTAGCTGATACTCGTAGGTATGCACTATATGTGGCTCGGATGCAGAAGCAGTTGGCAACGTAGATGTCTGTGCAATTTGTAAAATTAGCCGCAGAGCCGCTTTCAATGGCGCGTGACGTACGTTCTGTTTTGAGATGGTCAGGATTGTTAAAATATAGTCTAACGTCATCGACACACAAATTACTATAATTAATTATTAAAGTTTAGACAGCAGAAGTCGTGAACAGTGTTTGTTTACTTCAACAATAGGAGTTATTTTAGTCTAATGTTTTTTTATTTGTTACAGATGAACAAGAAAGAGTGCAGAAGAAAACATTCGTCAATTGGATCAATTCACATTTATCAAAGGTGAGTGAAAATAATTTAAAGATTAAAATTTTCCTGTTTTTAATTTTCAATTCTTTAGTGCATTCCATAAATAATATTGACGGAACGGGATGTTTTACTGGTTTTACTGACTTCACGCAGCATTACACAAATACTGCAATAAATATTTTGTAATTCAGTCATAATAGTACATTGTACACCGAGGGGAGAAAACGATCTATTTCTGTTCGAGAGTATGTTTAAGCCCGACGCGCAGCGGAGGGCTTAAAGGAAACTCGAGAACAGAAATAGAACTTTCTCCCGAGTGATATATAGTGCTTTATACTACACCTACGAGGAAAATAAAATAATCATTAAGTATAAATTTTGTCGTATTTGGCTCGAGACTTCTCAGGAAGTAAGTTATTTATGACTTCTTGGGCTGTATTTTTTATTTCTGGTGGCGTCATCATTACAAAATCGTCGCTTTCACTATCAGATGACATTTTGGAAAATTATTTAGAAAATTAAAAGCTAGGTACTGTTAAATTATCAATTTAGTTAAAACAAAATTTAACGTAACGAAATAAATTGCCGCGCTTTTTTTTTCGTATTGCAGAATAAGGTTGCCATCCTCATTTCATTAAAAATAGAAAACAAAAAAAAACCGCCTCTTTTCTCTAATTATTTGATATAAAACCTTTTTGAGATTTGAGGTTTGTATGTTTCCCGCCTCTTTTTTCTAATTATTTCATACAAGACCTTTTTGAGGTTTGACGTTTGTGTTTTTTTTTTATGTTCGCTGCTAAAAAACAAAAGAAAGCTAGCCGGGCAGTAATGGATTTTCATACAACATTCCTGCCCTGCTTCGGAGGGCAGTAATGAAATTCCATATAACTTTTCCCGCCGCACATTTTTAAGGGAGAAATTACGATCTTTGTAACCCGTTTATGAACGAGTAATAAGACACGTTCCGAGTGGGTGTGGTATAAAGAGTCATAATATTGTTTAACTCTTGAACGTGTTTAAAGAAACAAAGAAAGAAGAAGAAAGAGACATTTATTTGCTAAAACTTATTACTAAAAAAAAAACAAACTGAAAACCAAAAAAAACATTAAAAGAGTAACATATTTAAGATTAAAGATTTTATATTAAAGAACAGAAATAGGAAATTGTTGCAAACCAGCCTCAACTTAGCGTTGTGCTGGTCGTGCGACCAGCGCTGGTCTTCCGTTGAGGCCGTTTGAGTTTATTAATCGGTGCGGTTTCCATTCCAGCGCATTCCGCCTGCGCGAATCGACGACCTCATATACGACTTGCGCGATGGAACCAAACTGCTGGCGCTGCTCGAAGTGCTGTCCGGGGAGAAGCTGGTACGTAATCTACTTTCTCTAGCAGTGGTATTTCCGAAGCACTGGTTCTGTTTTTCGCATTTCTTTTCTGGGCCCTGACTTCAGTTTTAGTATTGAAAAGAAATCAGAAGACATGCTTACCTTTTTGATTTGTGACTTTTAAAAGTGCATTTTGGGCCTTTGCAATAAATATTTTTTTACTTTGACTAACCTGTATCATGTGCGGTAGAGAAGCAGGAGCGGAAACTGTGAGAGGGGCGACTTGATAAGCCGGATATCCAAGTAATCCTATTATGGCTATGCGGTGCTCTTATTTTGTGCGGCGGAGTACCTACCAGCTTTTCTATTCAACTGAACGAGACGAGCAAGTCGTTGACTTCACACGCCTGCCCATAACAGTTACAAGCACCACCCAGAATTTTGTTTTTGGTAATCTCGCAGTACTGCACAGCCCGAGACTATAGCTCTCAAGTCTCATAATGCTTAGTTCTTTTTCTTCATCGCTTCAAACAATGCCTATGTGCTTGAGGGTTAGAATCTTAAGCTGATGTCGGCCTCTATGGTGTAATCTCATATACAGCACTGAGGTTGCGGGTTCGATTCCCATGACGGTACAAATGATTGAGCACAGAAAAAAAGCGCAAGCATTTGTTTCGTGTCTGGGTGTTGCGGCACCATGTTTCACGTAGTTCCTAGTTCCCTAGATTCGGGGAATCCTAGTTAGGGGCCAGGATCTATGTATATGATCGTTGGGTGTATTTGTTATCTTGAGTATGTTGGCATACAGTGTGACATGAATTTGAATAAACATGGATGAGATTTAGGCGATAAGTCACTTTCAACGTTGAGAAGACATCAAAACTGGTGGTTACTATTGACTGTATAAATCTTACTCTCTACTTAGATTTTCCATTTCCGTTATCAGATAAAATAAAGTCGAGAGGGTTCTTGTTTTGAGATCGCTTCCTTTGCCAGCCAATAACGAAAGCCACTTCAAATTTCAGGAAGCATGTGTACGAATAAAATAAGACATATTCTGTTCCGATTAACACATATTATGACGTTTAAAAGTGATTT
Organism: Petrophora chlorosata; assembly: GCA_951640565.1. Lineage (NCBI taxonomy): Eukaryota > Metazoa > Arthropoda > Insecta > Lepidoptera > Geometridae > Petrophora > Petrophora chlorosata. The sequence continues at coordinate 17,171,235 of OX621197.1, forward strand.
TTTTGTTCCTATTTTATAAATATCAATAGATTGGAGTGGTAGGCTCTGGCCGTGGTACCACCACCCATCGAATAAAGCCATGCCGTCAAGTCGTGTTCTGGGATGATGTTCGTTAAACCATCGGTGAGACGGGTCTGAGCAGCCGCTCAACTGCCGTCTCTCTTAGATCTATGTGCTCCATCTTAGGCCACATCATCGCTTCACATCAGGCGAGATAGTGGCCAAACATAGATCTATTAAACGTAAAAAAAAGACTTTTGACTATAAGGTGTTGTGTTACAGCCGATGGAGCGCGGCCGCGTCCTCCGCCGGCCGCACTTTCTATCCAACGCCAACACGGCGCTGCGCTTCCTGGCCGGCAAGCGCATCAAGCTGGTCAACATCAACGCTGCCGACCTGGTGGACGGCCGGCCCGCCGTCGTGCTCGGCCTCATCTGGACCATCATCCTCTACTTCCAGGTAGGGACGTTTCACAGGAGTTGCACTGGTCTGGTTAGGTTGGTCGCTTGGAGTTAGAGGTTAGACGTTAGGTAGGGTAGGGTTTTGCAAGAAATTTAACAGGGTCAAGCAAGTTTGAAAAATATCGTGAGTCAAAAACAACGGCTATACTCACGTTACGATTTTTCGGATAACTCCGTCCAGGTTTCAGACAATTAGGATGTCTGTTGTCCTTTTTCCGGGAGCTTACGCTATGAAATCCCGATGCAGACTTATACAGAGACACACATAGAATCATAACGTGATTGTAGGCGTAGTTTGCAGGAAAAACACACGACTTCAATCCTGATGGATCTTTAAAGACCAAGGCCGAATATAGATGAAACTTATATGGAACCATGTTGAAGCTATACTGAATCCAAAGCAACTTATAAACTGATTTGCAAAATAATTTTCCAAATCCGTTTATAAATGACCGTTTATAAATGTGACAGAGGTCTGAGGTAACAAATATTAAAAAAAAACAATCAAATTGACAACCTCCTCCTTTTTTGGAGTTGGTTAAAATAACGCTATAATGTAGTGTCACCGAGAGATTCTAATAATAATGTAGGTTTAGCTGTTTGTCTTTTTCGAAATTACAATACAATACGAAAATGCTTTATTTTACACCGTAACAAAAAAAAATTAAGGTACAGGAATTCGCTTAAAAACTACATCTACAGTACAATGGCCGGACTTATTACTAAATATGCTTACCTAATAGAAATATATTGATAATTTCTTAATTATTGTAGATCACAAGTTAGTTTAGACAATTTGAAACAAGGTAGATTATTTTAGGTACTATTAACATAAAATTAATTAGTTTAATATTTTCTATTAATATATTCATAAATACAGGAAAATAAATAATATCATTTCCAATTTCCTCCATATTTGTCTGCTTGCTTTCTATGTTACTTGTCTCTTCTTTAAATATTTCAAAATTCTCAATGTTGTCTAAATTATATTTTTAAAACAGGCAACCAATAGCAGACAGACCAAATATTTGATATATTATTTATAATTGCATTTTCGAATTTCAATTATACGATATTTATTATATCTACCATTTTTTTTTTGCACTTAGCAGTATCAATGTAGGTAACTTAATATCCTAATTGGCAATTCGTATTTAATCCAGCACGAAATTATTAGTTTTTGTAAGAATCTAATTTTTAGATCCACCAAATTTATAATGAGAGTATACCTATTTTAATAACATATTCAAAATTGTTGTCTCTGATCAGAATTGTTTTTGAAATTAAATGGTCTATTCTCATTTTAATTGGCTTGAACGAATTTTGTTTGCGCAAGCTTCGCTCAATTTGTTGGACCCACAGGATAGAGGACCAAAGGTGGGTACATCGCGTCACAGCTTGTAATAATATCTCTAATAGATATTGATTTGTTTTTAGTAGAACTGGGTATTTAATAATATAAGCGATGCAAATTTTCTATTCTATTCTGTTTGTGCTTTTTTATGAAAAACATTTTATTAATGTTTTAAATATTCATTTAATTAATCACCTGTTTAAAACAGATCGTGAGATAAAGATTTAATTTTTATAGATTTGTTTGGTACTGATAACGTTTATCAGATTGAAATCAATTTTTACCTATTTTATGTTAATTTATTTTTATATGCTTGGTAAGTCTAAGACTATATAACTAAGTGCAGAGATTTCTGATTTTGTTAGTATTGACACCAGCTGCTATTGGTTGACGTTTATAATTGGCAAATAAAAGCACGTTATACTATTGTGCGGCAACATTTTGTATGGAACTTCGAGGTAGCGTCCTTTCTGGCCGAGTTCATGCAGGTGCTTGTCGCGCTTTACGCACATTTGATTGACAATTCCACTGTTATCACCAGCATTTTCACTATTTGCCTTATTTATTTCACGTGTGTTTGTTTACATGTTACAAGGACAGGTAAGTGAACTGCGTGTATTTACAAACGTGTCACAATATTGTTATCTTCATAACGTTTAACATTGTTTGTGTTGTTGCTCGTATCGTCCCACTGCAGGGCAAAGGCCTCCATTTTCTGTTGCTTTTCTTCTCTGTTAAATGTCATTTGAAGTCATACACTTTGGTAAACTTGGCGTGACGTAACTTAAACTAGGAATATAAAGACTGTCTGACTCTGTTAGAATTTCTATTTTATTTTTTATGTAACTGAATGACTCGAGTCGAGCTGGTCGTTTGCCTGATGGTAAGCAACACGTCAGCCTATAACAATAACAGCACCACCCAGAACTTTGTTTTGCAAAATCCTGCGCGGTGCTGCACTGCGCTCGTCACCCTGAGATAATTAGCTGTTGAGTCTCCCAGTAAATTCGCTGGCTACAATGCCCTTCTAACCGGAACACAGTAATGCACTACTGTTTGGCGGCTGAACAACTGGCAAAGCGGTGGTATCCACCCATACGGCCTCTCGCAAACGAGAAACCAACCACCAGTCGATTTGGTCGATATGATTGTAAATAAATTATTTCTTGTTCTTTTGTAAAAATTCACTCTCCATCAACAAATATCTTTGTACAATTAATTTGCACAGTTCGATCCCACGGCTCTACTAATATTTGTGCAAAGAAAATAAATGCGCATTTGTTGTGTCTAAGTTTTTTTAAATAATAACAAGACGAGCATATTGTTCGCCTAATGGCAAACAACACGTCTGACCATAACAGTTGCAGCACCACCCAGAACTTTGTTTCGCAAAATCCTTCGCGGCACTGCACTGAGATCGGCACTCTGAGACAATAGCTCAGTTTCATAATGCCCAGTAATTTCGGTGGCTACAAGTTGGAGTATTGTAGGACTATAGCTCTTGTATTGGTTCACTAGTTACCGGATATTTGTAGCCAGGGGATCTACTCTGAGTTGCTGTCGCTCGTTAGTTTGTGCGGACTAAAAGAGACACTCTTATGCCTGTTGCATAGCGCTGTCCCTTTTACCCGACGAAACGAAGAATCTAATGAATCAGAGTAAGGCCTCAGGATCTATTACATAATCATTTTCTTCCCTTGGTAACTAAGCGCACACTTCCTTTTATAACGAAGATTTGCGCCAACCTATACCAGCTGTTTAACAAGTTGAATTCCCGCCAGATCGAGGAGAACAGTCGAGCGCTGGAATACCTGGGAGGGTCGCGGTGCGCGTCGGCCATGTCTTACGAGTCGGGAGCTGCCACGCCCACGCAGCGGGCGGAGGACAAGTGGAAGCAAGGCGCTAAGAAGACGTTGCTCCAGTGGGTCGCCAACGCGCTGCCTAAGTAAGTGATGCAGGCAGCCTGCAGACAGTGATGTGCTTGCGTGTTCGGATCAGAATTTGGAAAGTGTGGATTCGATTACCACGCATGAATATGTTTGTGTAAAAAAGATACAGAGTATTTTGTTCTGCGTCTTGCGGCGTAACTATTTGTTGTAGTGCTATTTAGGAAATCGAGATTAGAACCATGGTAATTCTACTAGTTAGTTTAATTGATAGAAGTAATTTGTTTTCTCGGGAACATGTTTCGGATGCCTAGTTGGTTGAGGCATCGAAACGGTATTCCGAAGATGCAGGTCCGAATTCTGCCCGAGCAATTAAATTCTTTTTCTGAATTTACAAATTACAAAAATTACAAAATTACAAATTTCTTTATTGCAAAAATATGTGTTACATGTGGTTGTTGTAACCCTGCCTCTTGTTTTAGTTATTAAAACTGTGTTACAAAAGACAGCGATGTTGTTGTGAATGTTTTTTAGTTTGTCTAAACTTCCTCATATTCCATGTACTGAAATCTAATTTTAATCCATCTGACAGGGAATCGAACATCCAAGTGACAGATTTTGGCCCGTCCTGGCGCGACGGCATAGCCTTCCTGGCCATCATCGACGCCATCAAGGCCAACCTCATCAACCTGGCCGAGATGAAACGGAAGACCAACCGACAGCGCCTGATGCATGCCTTCGATGTCGCCGAGAGCGAGCTGGGCATACCCAGGCTGCTGGATGCTGAGGATGTGGATGTAGACAAACCCGATGAGAGGTCCATCATGACATATGTGGCGCAATTCCTGCACAAGTATCCTGAACCTAAGGTGAGTGGACTATCTAGGGACAACTATAGAAACTTAATACAATGTAGGGTGAAGCAATGATGATAGGTTAAGGAAATTTATGCAGTAGGTAATGTTTTTGCCTTTCCTGTTCTTTGTGCCTTATAAAATAATAATATTATATTGATATGATATCTCCTCTATTGTTGCGAGTTACTAGGTCAACATCTACTGTAACATCCTCTTTTTTGTTTAACAAAATCTAAATAACTTACCTATTTGTTCAACTTGTAACAGACAACAGGACCCGACGCCGTAGCGGCAGTACAGGAGGAGTACGAATCTCTTAGAATGTGGCTGACGGAGCGCGTCACCATCATTCAAAGGCAATACGAATCGCGAACGTTGTCGCGAAACTACGAAGATTACGTTCGCGCCGAGAGCGAGCGCCTCGCTCGCGAACCCACCTACCAGAAACTAGAAAAGCTGATGTACACACAGAGCTTGGTTGCTATAGCGCCCAAGTCCTGGCGCGAGCTCGTCTCCTTATGGGTCGAATTGGAGAGACTGCACAGAAGGTGGCTGTGGTTCCTCGACTCGGATCTACCCGGAGACTTTAGAGGAGTGGGCGAGTGGCTCGCGAGAGCCGAGTACCTCTTATACTTCGATGAAATACCAACGAACTTGGACGAGAGGACGGCCGCCATCATCAGCGAAAAATTAGAAGAGCACAGCGCGTTCTTCGCCGGCCTCCCGGAAATTATAGACAGATTTGAAACAGCATTGGGCTCCCCTGAGGCCACGACCGTGCCCGCCATCCGGCTTCAAGACATGAAGGAGCGACTCGAGACCGTGAGTCGAAGGGCGCCACAGAGGAAGGCCAGGTTAAAGTACCTCGAGCACAAGTGCTGCATAGTCGCGTTCACGGAACTGACTAAAGCAAAACTCGCCGCGTGGACCGGCAAGTACGGCCGGGTAGACCACGTCCACGCATTGCTAGACGACTACGATAACTTCGTGACTAAAAACAAGATCTTCCAGGAGTTCGACCGGGCTTACGTCGATATCAAGCAAGTTGCAGCAGAGTACAAGAGGGTTTGCGAAGTAGACAGGACGGAGGCGAAAGAAATCGACGCGTTCTTGAGGGACGTGTCTGAAACTTGGCGTAGAGTCGCGTCTGACGTGAGATGCGCTAGAAGCGTTCTAGAAGAAGTAATAGCTCACTGGGAGCGATGGAACACGCTCGCTGACGACTTCACCGTGTGGCTGGACAAGGCTCAGCACATGCTGCGAGTTTCCGAGGACGAGAGACTAGAATTCTTCCAGGACTTAACAGTGTGGAAGGAGAAGCACCAGCGCCTGGGTGATGCTGCAGGCTTCCTGGCCGCCACCTGTGCTGAGGAGATCAGCTCAGAGATCAAGAGGAAGTACGTAGAGATCACAGAGCGCTGGGAGCGGGTGTGGGAAGAAGCCGAGCGGTGAGTTTTATTACAGTTTAATGGTTGTTTATCTAAGTCAGTTTTTGAACACTGTGTCAGCTGGTAGAATGTGGTCTGTGATGGAGAAAGATCTAAGAGAAGCTTAGAAGAATTGAAGAAAATTATTTAATAACTATAATTTTGGTAATTGTGATAAAATAACTTCTTAGTAATAAAAACCGCAATAAAATATGGTCATTCTCAACCTTGATTGAGTTCTGTGAATCGTAGGTTATCTATGAAATAATTTAGATAGGGCAAACGTTATCAGAATTACTGCAGTTTGAAGCTATCGATTTTAATCTGGAAATTTTGCTTAGGAAGTACATTCCTAAGCAATGTGTCAATTTCTAATTATATCTACATATGGGAGAAAAAACGGTGTGTCTCATAGGCACATTTGTAGCGAGGTCGCGTTTAGAATTCATATTACAAACAGATTTTGAGCAACTTTGTCGCCAACATCTGGCATATTTAACAGAAGTTCGGTGGAAGTGGAGTTATTGTCTCAGGGTGACGAGCGCAGTGCAGTGCCGTAGAATATGCAGAATATGCATACTAACAAAATTCTGGGGGAGCTGAAACTGCTGGGCAGGCGTGGTGCTTACCATCAGTTAAACGGCCTGGTCGTAGCGTCAAATAATTATCAATAAAAGGAAGAACGATACCAGCTTACCACTCCTAACAACCGATCTGGAATCATTTTGATAGCCTCTGTGGTGTAGCAGTCGGTCGGTAGGTTGGCTCTAATCATACACCATTGAGGTTGCAGCTTCGATTCCCGCTAAGGGACAAATGTTTGTGCACAGAAAAAATAATTAATCGCAAGCATTTGTATCGTGTCTGGGTGTTGTAGGAGCATGGTCCTCGTAGTTCCTACGTACGTTCCTAGTGGTCTCCTAGATACATGGAATCCTAGTTAGGAGCTAGAATCTATGTATGTGATCGTTCTTCTCTCGTGTAGGCGTGTAACCTTGGTGTCGGAGTTTTTAGACCGCCCGAAGGCCTCCGACATGGCCTACCGACTGATGTCCTAACACAACAACCAGAACCAACGGCTTAACGAGCCCTCCGAAGCACGGTAGCGCTCAGATGTAAATACCCACAAGCGGTCACCCATCCAAGCAGTGTCCGCTGCTAACGTTGCTTAACATAGCAGATCAGTTACGAACGACTAACCAAGACCAGGCCTAGCGCACATCGCACTGTATGTACGAAGCTACAAGTACATAGCCGGACACCGACGGCGGGTCGCGCGTCGTTACACGTGCCGCGTCAGAAGAGATAAGAGCTATGCGATAGAAAGAGGCGCTCTGTAGGTTAATATGACTGGTAGGTATGCAGCGCTACGCGAGCTGAATTGAATTTTATTGCGTCATAGCAAGAGTCGCTATTCGTTTAAATTTCTTTGCGGAGTGATGCTTCTGTCCCTTAGTATTCTGTGCCAAGACATGCTATGAGCGCTCGTTGGGCGTATTTATTATTTTATTTCCTCCTTTCTGTTTGCAGCTACGTGCGGGGCGGCGACGCGCTCCGGCACCGGCGCGAGCTGGCGGCGGGCGCGCGCGCGCTGGACGCGTGGCTGGGCGGCGCCGAGCGCGTGCTGGCCGCGCGCCCGCGCGCTGCCGCCGCCGACATCCAGGCGCACATCGAGCGCCTGCTGCAGCTCAACGAGGAGGTCGAACAGCACGAGGAGCTCTTCAAGACTATCAGCAGGCACGTAGCGCGAGGAGTGCTTCATCTAGCCGTTTATATCATATCAAAGAGAGAAGAGATCGCTTTTAGCGATGAGACCGCCAATTGATACAAAAAAGCTTTTATTGTTAGTTTTTTAATCATCTGTGTGTTTCAATAAAGAGTTATTTCATTTCAAATCAAATCAAAATCTCTTTATTCAGTTTTGGCATCAATGACGCACTTTTGAACGTCAAGTTATCACCATGACTCTATCACCGTATCGGAAAAAGAACCACTACTCGGAAGATATGACAAGAATTATTTTAGCATATTTTTGTAGATTTTGTTGCATTTTTTTAGTTTTCTACAATGTTTTGTTTTTTATGTACCAGTTGGCTACTTTGCAAAAGTGGAATGTTCCAAGCATCTTTGTGTTCTATATAATTACGAATAGTATAGTATGCTTTTCTCATTACAACAGTCTTTACGCGTAATTTGAATTTTGTTAGCATAACCCGTCTGGCGTGAAGCTAACAGATCTCTCGTATGCGGGAGGCCGTCTGGGTAGATACCACCGCTTTGTCAGTTATTCTGCCGCCAAGCAGTAGTGCGCAAACATTACTGTGTTTCGGTGTGAAGGGCATGCGCATTGGCTACACGCCAATGAAATTACTGGCCAGATGAGAATTAATATCTAATGTCTCGGGTTGATGAACGCAATGCAGTGCTACGCAGTGCCTTTTACGGTATTTAAATACTGGGTGGCACTGCAAATGTTATTAACTGTTAGCACTGCGACAGGCGTGGCGCTCACCATCTAGTGAATGATTTGCTCAATCTAGTAACAATAAACATTTCATTTCATCACTAAATTACATTAAAAAACTCAGAGCCCTATTTAAATTGAACTATCTTACTTTCTACATTCCAGGACCTTCCAAACCGCGATCGCGGAGCTGCCCCGCGACGAGGTGGAAGCCAACATGAGCAAGCTGAAGCAGCAGAAGGAGGCGCTCGTGCGCGTGCGCGCCTCCGTGCCCGTGCAGCTGCACCAGTACCGCCAGCTGCTGGTGCAGCACGAGAGTCTCGAGAGTGGCCAGAAGGAGATCGGGTCCTGGCTAGACAAGGCTGAGGAGAATCTACGCTCCAGCGGCGCGACCAGACGGTGAGTGTCCTTTTAATACCTGTCCAGCAGTAGACAGCTGCTGGTGCAGCACGAGAGTCTGGAGAGCGGGCAGAAGGAGATCGGGTCCTGGCTGGAGAAGGCTGAGGAAAATCTACGTTCCAGCGGCGCGACGAGACGGCGATTATCCTCTACAATACCTGCCCAGCAGAAGACTGCTGCTGGTGCAGCACGAAAGTCTGGAGAGGGGGCAGAAGGAGATCGGGTCCTGACTGGACAAGGCTGAAGAGAAACTACGCTCCAGCGGCGCAACGAGACCGTGAGTGTCCTGTGCTACACCTGTCCAGCAGTAGACAGCTGCTGGTGTAGCCTTGAGAGTGGACAGAAGGAAATAGGATCCTGGCTAGACGGTAGAGAATCTACCCTTGTAGAGACGGTCAAGGCTCGATGTTGGAACTGGTGTGTCATCATCATCATCAGTCATTAATGGTATTATTCTCTCATGTGCTATTATGATTCTTCTTCTCCAACGAGCTAGTAAAAGAGTGCTGCAACCTTTTTGTTCTCGCGCACTAATGGTATTGTTCCTCTTCCAGCGAGGTAGTAGAAGAGCGCTACGAGGTGCACCGCTCGTTCTTCTCTCGCACGACGTACTACCGCTCCATGCTGGAGTCCAAGAACAAGGTGTTCCAGAACATCGTGCGCGCGGCCGACGCCGACGGCAGCGCCGACGTCAGCGACCAGCTGCGGCACATGCGCGACCTCAACGATAGGTCTGTATAACAAGCTCTAGAACATCGTCAACGATAGACGTGTATAACAAGTCCTAGAACATAGTCAACTATAAGTGTGTATAGCAAGTTCTAGAACATCGTCGACGATAGGTGTGTATAACAAATCCTAAAACATTGGTAACAATAGGTGTGTTTAACAAGTTCTAAAACATTGTCAATGATAGCTGTGTATAACAATTTTCAAAAATCGTAAACGATAGGTGTGTAACGAGTTTTGTTCAAAATAGAAACGTCAAAATATATCCTTAAATATTAATAGTGCACACGTACAATGATTTTTAACACCCGATTTTTCTATCGGTGGTTCTTAGACATGTTTTATCAAAATCGGTTCCGCCGTTTTTTACTTTTTACAGGTTTTTTGTTTCGGGGGGTTTTTAAATTTTAGTTTACTGAAATTCTTTATGGATTAACAATAACGCATGCCTAACGGAATTTTAATACATTTTAAGATATTCAAAATACGCGGGTTCATGACCGGCTTATTCACGAAAATGGTTTGAAATATCCGGTCTATTCGTACAATAATTTTAATTTTACTCTACCTGACTACCAACTCCCTAGGTAGCTCATTGACACACGTTTATTCCCTAGGTAGCTCATTGACACTCGTTTATTCCCTAGGTAGCTCATTGACACTCGTTTATTCCCTAGGTAGCTCATTGACACACGTTTATTCCCTAGGTAACTCATTGACACTCGTTTATTCCCTAGGTAGCTCATTGACATTTGTTTATTCCCTAAGCAGCTCATTGACACTTGTTTATTCCCTAGGTAGCTCATTGACACTTGTTTATTCCCTAGGCAGCTCATTCACACTTGTTTATTCCCTAGGTAGCTCATTGACACTCGTTTATTCCCTATGTAGCTCATTGACGTTTGTTTATTCCCTAGGCAGCTCATTGACACTTGTTTATTCCCTAGGTAGCTCATTGACACACGTTTATTCCCTAGGTAGCTCATTGACATTTGTTTATTCCCTAGGCAGCTCATTGACGCTTATTTATTCCCTAGGTAGCTCATTGACACTTGTTTATTCTCTAGGCAGCTCATTGACACTTGTTTATTCCCTAGGTAACTCATTGACACTCGTTTATTCCCTAGGTAACTCATTAACACTCGTTTATTCCCTAGGTAACTCATTGACACTCATTTATTCCCTCAGGTTCGCACACGTATCGTCCGAAGCCACACGTCGCGAGGCGGAACTTCAGAGACTCACCCGCGCGTGGGAAGAGTTTGAAATCAAGAAACGTGCCGTTGAAGAGTGGGCCTCCCGCGCAGACGCTCTTCTGGCCGACGCGAGAGTGGACAACAAGCAAGCTGTGGACTTCCACAAGAGGTTCTTCCAGGGAGCTGATGAGAGGGCCGTGTCGGAGCTGGTCAGGTCTGGAAGGGAGCTTATTGAGGTTAGTAACACTGTTATGTAATTACTGGGCATATGAGACTATACCTGATGTCTCAGGGTGACGAGCGCAATGCAGTGCTACGCAGAACTTTTTGCGGTATTAAAAGATCTGGGTGGCATTGCAATTGTTATGAGCAGGCGTGGAGCTTACCACCAGGTGAATGACATCCTTGTCTCATTACTCAGTTCCATAAAAAATAAAGAAACTATAGAATCGAGTTCCGTGTTGTTCACTGGCTGACGCCAGAGTGGACAACAAACAGTCTGTGGACTTAAAAAGAGGGCCTAGTCTGAGCTGGTCAGGTTTGGAAGGGAGCTGATGAACGTAAGTTTCAAACACTACTGTTGTGGTAGTGGGAGAACTCTTAATTAAGCAAGAGCTCAGAAGGGGCCAGTAAGCATCACACCCTATCCATAACCGAAGTAAAGCCATTCAACGTTTCTCATACACGGCACTGTCATTCTGAGATACTAGCATTCCAAGTCTCAAAATCCCAATATTTATTCTAATAAGAGTTGATTCGCAAACTAAATTTTTATTTTTTTGGTATCGTTTACCTCACAGCAGAACACCGAAAAAATAGGAGCCAGACAGGATATCACAACAAATACTATTCTTTTTTTCATCTTTTTATAGGTTTGCGTTTGACCACTATCTCACCTGATGGTACGAGAGCGATGGTGTGGTCTAAGATGTAACACGCTCGCTTAGAAGAGACCTGTTCAGTCTCGATGTGAAGACTCCCAGGTTGTAGTTGTCAGGAAATACAGACGTTGGCAATACATTCCACTCCTTGGCTGTTTGTATAATGAACGTGGTAGCAAAACGTTTCGTCTATTGACCCTGATTCCGCTATAAACCTTGATTTCTCCAACAGCTGGTAAATGAGCCCGACCGTCCCGCCATCGTGCAAACAGTGGAAGAGCTGCAGAAGCGCTGGAGGTCACTGCTGGAGCGCGCGCCGCCGCACCTTATGCGGCTGGAGTTCCGGCTGGATGAGGCTGTCTTCCACCACTGCATCAAGGACATTGAGAAGGAACTGGTCTATGAGGAACAGGTGTGAAAATATGTTGCACGTAATTCTGCCTTCTCACTTAACTCCCTAATATTCAGGGTAGTTAGGAGATAGGGCACTCTAAACGTGACACAAAGAAGCTGTCAGTTTGAAAGAGAACTTTTTGTTCATGCTCTGATTAGCTTGGGATTGGATAGATAACTTGACAGTAAAAAAGATAGAGCTAGTTTAGTAATTATCATCAATTAGCCTTATCAACTTAGTTGCTGAGACGCAAACCTTCTCAGAGAAAGCGAGGAAAGATAGAGAGAGAAAGAGAGAGAGAGAGAGAGAGAGAGAGAAAGAATCAAATCATCATTTATCTGCGGGAATGTAGTACAAAGCAGGTGGTAATAACTAGAATTAGACTCGGTACATTCTGCCATAACAATGGTGTGCAAACAATAATATTCAAAGAAAATAGAATTGTCGCATTAAAATTTCACATCACAATAATAATAATTATTAATTAATTAATGTCAAGTTTTATAATTGTTATGTGTTAACGATAATGTAAAAAAAGTTATGATTAGGTTGATCCATCAGACATGCCTAGTGCGGATTGGCGGATATTACATGTCCTTGAAATAAGAGATTTCAGGACATAACAAATTCCTTTATATATATTCTTCGCTGTTCTAGAGCAAGTGCCAATTATACAAAACGTTTATTTTGCAAATGTAGCCCGTAAGAATGGTAAAAAATGTTTGCCTTGTCGCTAAGATATCAATGTATGTTTCTTTACCCAGGCCTACAACCAGAGCGACGACGCCGACGGCATTCTCATCCGAAACGAAGAATACTTCCGCAACCAGGGCAAGGTCATGCAGGTGGAGCACTGTCTCCAGAACCTCAAGAAGATCTCCACCAGCTACACGCACCAGACCAACGACACCACTTTAGAAGACGCTGTCAGGAAATGTGAGCAGCAGTGGGAGAGCACCGTCCACAGAGTAGAACACTTCAGGCAGCAGCTGCAGAGGATCCCGGCCAAATGGGACGCCTACAGAGAGAAGTACAGGGAGATGGAACGGTGGATGGACCACGTGGACAAAACCATGGACAGCATCGTGAGAGAAGTGGACTCCGCTGAGGCCTTCGAAAGGGAGAAGACCATCTTCCAGGTGAGTCCTAGTTTGGAGTCTGAGAAAGTCATGCCTTGAATGGTCATTTTATGAGCATTGCAAAAATATGTTTGTTTAATCGTAATTTTTATTCGATTTGCTTACTTTGGCTGCAGTTGAGGGAACTCATGGTAACTATGATTTACTTGGCTCATTCATTATTTTCATTCAAGTGTTCATTTATATTATCAAATTAAACGGTTTCAATCCTAAACCTTTTCGTAGAACATCTGCCGCGAAGCCGACAAGAAGCGCGAGGACATGAAGTGGCTCGTGCAGACCCTGGACATGCTGAGCAACCACTGCTCCGAGGCGGAGGCTACGGAGGAGCAGCTGCGGCTGGAGAACCTCATCGCGCGGTACAAGAACCTCATCCCCACCATCGAGATCACCATGATCAAAACGGAAACGTACACCAGATGCTACACCTACCGCCGTGAAGTCCACGAGGTGATCTGCATCCTGGAGACGGCGAAGGAGCAAGCTGCCGTCGAGCCCGAGCCGCAGACGCTCCAGCACGTCGAACAGCTGGTCCTGGAGCAGCAGACGGCGGTGCAGAAGCTCGATCGGCACCGGCCCTCCGTCATGTCGATGCTGCAGCGCGGAAAAGAACTCATCAAGGATGCGAACGCACCGGCCTTCGTCCGGGAGGACGTGCGCAACCTGGAGACCGGCTGGAGCGCCGCGTACGAGACCTCCACCGACCGCCTGCACCGCCTGCGCGACGCGCAGAAGGTCTGGTCTAACTACGAGTACCAGAAGGAGGAGCTGCTGTCCGATTTGGAGAAGATCGAGAGCCACGTGGCGCATCCGGGCCTCGAACTCGGCGTGTCCAATGTAGCCCGCGAGCTGCAGGAGATCAAGGTTATTAGTTCGGATATCGAAAAGGCCAAGGTCGAGCGCCTGCCGCAGCTGCAACGCGCCTACACTGAGCTGCGTTCGCTCACCGCCGACAAACCCAAGCCGGTCATCGAGAAAGACCTGGAAACCATCGAGCGCAAGCTCAGCATTGTCCAAGACGAGGTTCAAACCAAGGTCGAGCACCTGGAGACATTCAACAAGGAGTGGGTGAAAATCGAGCACAAGCTGGAGCACGTGAGGGAATGGATCAAGAAGGAGAGCCCAATTTTGATCTCTCAGATTCGTGCGGAGAACATTACACCCAAAGAGAGGGTCGAGAAATCTCAGGCGCTGCAGAAGGTCATCGCCGAGAAGTTGGAGGTTATCCGTGACGTGGCCGACCAAGGAACGAAACTGGCCGTGGAACACCGCGTGCAGGACGCCACCAGGCTAAAGGGAGATATCACCTTACTCGAGAAGATGATGGCTGACCTGCAGCGCTCCACCGAGCATCAGACCAAGGTGGTCGAACACGACCTCGCCAGCTGGCAAAAGTACCAGAAGGGCGTAGCAGAAATCAAACCGTGGATCGAGGAGGCCGAAATAAAAATGGGTACCGTTCCCAAGCCCTCGACGCTGCCAGAAGCTCAGCAGTTGCAACAGCAATCGCGAGCTCTGGTGACAGACTGCGATAAGCAGCTGATGAACCTGCAGATTCTGTCGAGCGTCAGCCACCAGCTGTCCGGCAAGAGTAGCGCGCCCGACGAGGTGGACGCCATCCACTCGCGCTGGGCCGTGCTGCACGACCAGGCCGACCAGTGGAACAACAAGCTGGACAAGCTCGTCAACAACTGGGAGAACTTCGAGCAGGACGCGCAGAAGCTGGAGACGTGGATCGAAAACGGCGAGAAACTGCTCAGCAGCCGCAATGTAGCTATTGTCTCGCCTCAGGTTGAGAAGCTGGACCGGGAACTGAACAAGCTCAAGTCATTCGGAAATGAGATCTCGCAGCAGCAGGCGAAGATTATCAGCCTGTCGCAAACTTGCGACAACATCTGCTATAACATCCAACCCGAGGGTGCAACCGTTCTTAAAAATAAGGTCGCCGATATAAAGCAGCGTACCAATGACCTCGCAGAGACGGTCAGAACTAAGGTTAACGAGCTCTCTGACAAGATCATTGTCAGGCAGGAGTTCATGACCAAACTTCACAACTTTGACAATTGGATCACCGACTTCAGGAGAAAGACTGAGAGCTACGACCAAATTGGCGCTGACAAAGTGGAGCCGACACTGCAGTCGATGCACGTGCTCCTGCAAGAGCATGCTTCTAAGGCTCCTGAGTTTGCTGACATCTACAATGAAATTAAGAATATGACACTCGCTTCTCATCCAGATGAATCGCGAGGTCTCAGCGAAACGTACTCGAACATCGCTGAACATTACCAAATCATTGAGAGCAACATCCAACAGAACAAGGGCATACTGCAGAAATGGTCCGATCTGCTGAACTGGTATGATAATACTAAACAGCACCTCGAACACGTTCAATACCAGATTGAAGGTCCCAAGCTGACACCCGATAGCTACGAAGTTCTGAGACAAGAACTCGTTAATGTCATAACCAAAATCCCAGAGTGGAAGAGCAATGTCGCTCTGCTCGATGGACCTTCTAGGGTCAAAGTGACCGACCAAAACACAGGCAGAATTATGTCCCCTACGAGTCTAGTCAAAGAAATTGAAGTGAAAGCAGAAGCTTTATTAAACCAAGTCACGACCAAGCGAGACCTCGTTCAGAAGGTCGGTGCTCGATGGGACAAATTCAACGTTCAGCACAATGCTCTGGTTGAAGTTTTGCAAAACGTACAGTCTGTGTTGAGTGACATGGCACATAAGCCCTTACCGCTGACTGAAACTACCATCCAAGACATGATAGAGCAGCTCGACAAGATCGATGCCGACATGAAAGAGAAGCAGACGATAAGGAAAGAGCTTAGAGAAGAAGGTCTACACTTGATGAGGGAAGATCAGCCCAACATGGGCACGATCCAAAATGCTCTAGCTGTTGCGGACAACAACTGGGACCAAGTAGTTAATGCCGTCCGGGATACTAAGAATAAACACATCCTACTGTCTTCCACACTTCAGGAATTGAAGAACTTTGCTGTCGCATTTGACAGAGAAATGAGCAGATCTGAGCAACTGTTCAAAGATACCACAGATGCACCTAACGATTATATTCAGACTGCTCAGTCGCTTGACAGGGCCAAAAAAGCTTACGAAATCGTAAAGAGATCCAAGGGACTGCTAGACCAAATGGAAGTTATTAAGCAATCTGTTCTTAACCAAGCCTCAGCTCTAGGAGGATTCGACACGGCTCCTCTGGAAGATGCGTTTGCAACTTCCCAGTCGCGATGGGAAAAAGTAAATGACGGTATTATCAACAGAATTCAAGACCTCGACCAGCAATTGATCGTGTGGCGACAGATCGATGATACAAAAAACCAGGTCGTAACTTGGCTGAGTGAAACTGGTCAGAATTTAGCAAACGCTTGTGATAACTTAGAAATCAGATTTGGTCAAAGCCATCTTAATAAATACAAGGAGGAGCTGCCTATATACCAGGGTCTTCGAAATAGTATCCAAGCTAAATGCGAACAAATAATAAACTTAAATAAGAGCATTCCAACTGGACAAGTAACTTCAATCGTTGATTATTTGGACAATGAATTCCAAGCACTGCAGCAATTAGCAGAAAATTTGGAAGATGCTGTATCAGGTTTGGAATCAAAGGAGAACAAACTTAAAGATCGCATCAAGCGTCTCTCAGACGCCGTCAGCAAAGTTCGGGACGACATCATCCAGTGCGATGACATGACCGGAGACAACGCAAAAATCTTAGATCGACTGAAGAAGTGCCAAGCTTGTAAGGTTGAGCTACAGAACTTGAGTGAAGAAATTGATAACCTTTCACAAAATGTCTCAGAAATGAATGACAACTATCCAGGATTTTACGAATCTCTGGTCCCGAAGGAACTAAGCACGTTGCAAAAGCGATTCGAAAGTGTACTCGTCCACGCAAATAAGACAGAAGTCACATTGCTGACATTCTTACAAAAACTGTTTACTGACAAACTAGCAATGTTCAACAGAAACTTGAAGATATTAGATGACAAGACTAGATGGTGCATGCCGGACGTAACTAGTGACAAATATAATTTGGAGGTTAAAAGCGCTGCTTTGGCTGATGTTGAAAACGGTATCGCTGAGTGCGTTGACAAAGTCAAAGAGCTCGTAGAAGCCAGTGAAATTCTCAAAATTGTTGCTGAACCTGCATGTGCTCAAGAAGCTGCATTACAGACTGAGAAAGCACGAAAGAACCTCGATGTTCTTAAGGCAAACTGTGACGAAATTAAGAACAGACTTAATGAAAATATTGATGCTTGGCAAGAGTGTGAAACGTTACAGGAAAGCGTATCAGAATGGTTAAAAGAAAAAGAAAATAAAGTTAGATTAGAATCGGCTAATCTACTCAACGTAAACCAAATAGATGATAAAATTGCCGAAATAGAACGACTGAATCAAGAAATCAAGGAATACGAAACCGAAATCAAAAAACTCAATGGTGTCGGTGAAAAAATCCTTTCTCGCAATCCAGATTCCCGTGTTCTTCAATACATCAACCACCTTGTAAGCAGATATCAATCAGTCGACAAGTTCGTCGACAGCCACCTAAGTAGGTTGAAAGACTTGAAAAACAATAAAGACAAATACGATAAATCAATTGGAGATTTTAAGAATTGGCTTCAAGACGCCAATGCTAAGATCAAAGATTTGGCTGTTATGAGCAAGCACGCCAAACCTTCAGCTGCTGACTTGGACCAAGTCAAAAAAATGAATGAGAACAAAGAAATTGGACAACGATTGCTTAATAGCGCCATTGAATCTGGCGAAGCTTTGTTCAGCGGAATTACTCCCGAGGGCCGCGAAGAAATCAGAAACGAGTTGCGAACTCTCAGAGATTACTTTGAAGACTCTGTTGATTCTCTAAACAACGTGATCAAGGATATTGAAACTACAATCAACAAGAGATCGTCGTTTGATGACACTTTCAACCAAGTGCAAAAATGGATCAGTGACAAAGAAGCAGAGCTAGGAGAATTCAAATTATGTCCTACACTACCAGAAAAGAAGGCTCAACTCCACGCAAACAAAATCTTGCACCAAGAGGTGGAGATGCATCATTCTATGTTAACTCAGCTCACTGAGAAAATTAAGCTTATGCCTGATGAAGAAGCCGAAAAAAGCCTTTCGAAAACCATTGACAGGTACAGAAATATGTCAAGAGAGCTTGAAAAGAGAATTGCTACGTGTGAATCTCACGTTTCAGAACATGAAAAGTACGTCCAGATGTTCGAAGAAGCTCGCGATCGCCTCAATCATTTGCTCGCTGAAAACAGCATGTTGAGTTATGGCGTTGTTTCCCAAAAAGAGGATGTTGATGCCAAAATTGCTGCTATTGAGAAAGTAACATCAAAGGCTAAAGATATTGAAAATGTTCTTAGCGCACTAAAATCTCAATTGGAAACTGTTTTCCAGTCTACTAGCTCTAACGGACATCCAGTGCTTATCAACGAGTACGAACAATTAAAATCTACATGGAACCAGTTCGCTACTCAGTGTAAAGAACAAGACAAAAAACTAAAAGACACACTAAAACAATGGAATGAGAGTCAGAAAACTTTGGACGAGCTTGAAGAATGGCTTAAAGTGAAAGAAAATCAAGTCAGGGACCAAAGTTTAAAGAGCAATCTTGAGGCTAAAATTGCTCATTTACAGAAGGTTAAAGAAATACAAAGTGAATTGGCATCAAGAAGCGCTGACTTCGCAGCACTCACTGAAACTAAACAGAATGTCGCTAGCGAATCGGACCTGACCAGCAAGACATCCAAACTGGCAACGAGATACCACACTCTCAACAACCTCGTCAATGAGATTATTTCCAAATATGAAGTATTCGTTTCTGAGCACCAATCCTTCGAAAATGAGTACAATGGTATGGAGAATTGGCTAATGGGCATGCTCGGTGAGCTGCAAGACCTCAATGAAATCGTTGGTGATTACGCAGTTCTTCAAGAGAAACAGAACAAAGCTAAAGAACTTTACGAAGTCAGAAATAAAAAGACTCCAGTTTTTGAAGAGTTTTTGAGCCTGGGTGAAAAGCTGTATACACATACGAGTCCAGATGGCAGAGAAGTCATTCGCCAAAAGATTCGTAAAATTAGGACATTATGGGATAGTTTTGGAGACAGCTTCCAAGAAACCGTCAATAAGTTGGACCAATGTTTGCTTCAATTCTCAGACTTTTCTCTTGCCCAAGAACAACTTACGAAGTGGTTGAAAGATGTTGAGAGGGCCATGCAGCGACACACTGAGCTAAAGGCTTCTTTGGAAGAAAAGAAAGCTCAGCTACAGAATCACAAGATAATGCATCAAGAGATCATGACTCACCAGCAATTAGTCGAGTCTGTTTGCGACAAAGCCCAACAGTTGGTGGATCAAACACATGATGCTTCATTGAACGTCTACTTACAATCCATCAAGCAATTGTTCCAAAACATTGTCACTAAATCTCAGAATCTCCAAGACAACTTAGAAGACTGCGTTAAGAGGCACGAAGATTTAGTGCGTCTTGTTCAGCAGTACAGAGAGTGGCTCGGTTCTCAGTCTGAAAAGCTACTAGACATTGAGAACGCTACTGGTGAGAAACCTGAGATAATCAGAAAATTGCAATCTGCTGTGGCACTCAAAGATATTGAAAAGGTTGGTTCTGGTAAGCTCGATGAGATCAAAGCAGTGTTCACTGCTGTTAGTAAGAGCACATCAGAAGCTGGCAATGCGGCTATCAAGGCTGAAATCGACAACCTACATGAGCAATTGCGCAATGCTGTTGAAGGCATTGCTTCTTCAGAACAGAAGTTAAAACACACAATTGACATCTGGAACAAGTTTGACTCTTCAATCGAGTCCATCACTGAATGGCTAAAGGACATGGAATCTAAATGCCGTGACCAAAGTTTGTGCTCTACTATGCAAGAAAAAGAATCTCAACTTAAACGTTGCGTTGATATTCGTAACGCAATTAATTCTAAGGAGAAAGAAATCGATGCATTCGTTGATGAGTCACACAGCCTTATTCAACTTAGTGGCGTTGAACGCCTCAAGCCTCTTGTGACCCAAGTCAGCAGCAGATACCAACAACTGCACCTTATTTCTAAAGAGATCGTCAATCACTGGGCCGAATTAGTAGCTGATCATAAGAAATACGAACAGCTACGTAACGAGTTCGATGCTTGGCTGAGACCTCTAGAAGAACAACTATCGCAAATGGTTACCAAAGAAGACAAGCTGAGCATCGAAAGCAAAGGCAACAAACTTCAAGTATTCTTAATGGAAAAAGATAACGGCGAACACAAAATTGGAATTTTATCCGGTGCAGGTGACAAAGTTCTACCTGAAACTGCTGCCAACGGCAGAGAAAACATCCGTGCAGAAATTAGAGCACTGAGGGAAAGATGGGACAAACTCAACGACACCATAGTTCAACAACAGAAGGAATACGAATCCCAAACCCTGCAATGGTCCAGTTACCAGGATGTGCTTCAACAAACTCTATCATGGTTAGACGAGAAAGAGAAAATTGTAGACGCCGAAGAAAAGGCTGTTCTTAATTCCGCTCAAGAAATCAAGTCTAAATTGTTGAAAAACAAGACCTTATTGCAAGAAATCGGCTCACACAAGAGAGTAATCGAGACAGTCACAGAGAAAGCCAAGAGCGTGGCTGCAACTCTCCACTCTGGAAAGGGTGAAAGTGATGAAATGACATCTATCATCCAATCTGTATGGGACAGATACAACACCCTAACTAATAGGCTTACGGGCATCATTGACAAACATGAAGGCACCTTCGAAATCTACCAGCAGTTTTCCGACCAGCAGAAGTCACTGCAGGACTACCAGAAGCACTTATGGGATCGTCTGCACCTTCTGTCAGACCATACTGGCAACAAAGCTGCTTTACAAAGCAAACTCGCAAAAATTCAAGAGTTGTTGGATGCCATACCTACAGGCAATAACAAACTTAAAATCCTATCCGATCTTATTGAGAGTAATGGAGCCAAGTTGTCTCCTAGAGGCAAAGAAGGCATGTCCAGAGAACTCGGCTTACTAAGGGCTGATCTAGAAAAGTTCACAGCTACAGTGCACGACACAAAGCGCGCTATTGAAGACAAGATTCAGCAATGGATCGAGTTTGACAGTGCTAACGACCGCCTGCAGCATTGGTTGACTGACACTGAGATGAGCCTGAAGACCTACACTCCGAAAGCTACATTGGATGAGAAGATTGATCAACTCAACAAGTATCAAGTAAGTAATCAATTAGTTACTATTCGTATATGACGTATTTTTTGAAATTCAAGATTTTGACAAATACTTTTTGAACAGGATTTATGTAGAGCGATTGATAATCACGAACATGAATTGAGTGCGGTTATCGCTTTGGGCGAAGCCTTGGATCAAGTAAGATTTTGGAAAGCCTGATTATTACAATCAGCACTGTAGGATGTAGTCTAATTTTCAGTAGCTCTCTAATTTCACACAAATAATAATCTAGAATCTAACAAGGGAAAGTTTCAACAAGTTTCTTTTTATTAATTAAATGTTTTTACGGCAATATGATTTCAATTATATTTTCTACTAATTCTAAGGCGTCGGTTACGGTACTTCTAATTCTGACAATACGCCTGAATAGAAATGTTTATCTAACTTTCTAAACGACGGTACTAATGGTAGTTGTCGTAGATTAGTTTAAACATAATTCACTCATAATGGCCTATGCACACATTAATAACAATCAATTTTCAGGCTATCTTGGCTAATTTAAAGAAGACAGAGAATGACGTAGACAAGCTTACCGACGAGTTCAGTGACCTAATTGAGAACTGCAACGATACCAGGATTACGATGAACTTACAACAGATGACGTCACGATTCCAATCGGTACAATCTACAGCTAAGGAACTGGTCAAGAAATGTGAACAAGCTGTCAACGATCACAAGGCTTATCAAGAGAAGTACAACCAATGTACAGACTGGCTGAAAGCAGCGCAGATTAAATTTGACGAATGCAAAGAGAACCTCTCCAATACACCTGAAGGCATCAGCGCTAAGCGCGAGAGTCTTAACGACTTGTTGAGTCAGAGACGAAACGCTACTCTTCTAGTCAACAACACTTTCGAACTTGGTGAGAAGTTGTATCCTTCCACGTCACCAGAAGGCAAAGAACTGATCGAGCAGCAACTGCAAGAAATTCAACAAGCCATCGACAACCTTTACGACAACATTACTAAAGCCGAAAGGGACTTGGATTCCGAACTCAACAAGTGGTCATCGTTCGAGGATAATCTCAAGACGGTGCAGCAATGGCTCGCAACTGCCGAAAAGAACTTGCCCAAGGACATTGAGCTGAAGGCTACTCTAGACGAAAAGCGCAACCAGCTGAACGTGTACAGAACTTACTTGCAAGACGCTATCGCTCATCAACAAGACATCGCAGAGTTAGAAAGTAGAGCTCAAAACTTGCCAGATGTTACAAAAAACATCACCAAAGAAATCAGTCAACTCAAACAGCGTCATGAAGCTATTTTGAAGAGAGCCAAATCCTTCGTTGAGCAATACGAAGCGATCGTTAATAACCACACGCAATACGTTAAAGCGGTTAAGGATCTTGAAGAGTGGGTGGAGGCCACCCACAATACTGCCCAGCTATGGGGTGATGTGAACCTTGAACGTGTGGCTTTGAGCAGCAACTGCGAGAAACTAAAATCTTTGCAATTAAGCCTGCCGGAAGAGAAGAAGCGCATTGACAACATCCGCACCTTAGGAGAAAAGGTTCTTCCAGGCACAATCAGCAACGGTCAAGCTAACATCAGAAATCAAATCGATGCCTCCCACCAGGAATGGGAAGGACTGGTTTCGTTCATCAATAAGACGATTGAGTCACTGGAGAATAAGATTCAACAGTGGAACGAGTACGAA
The DNA here is from genome assembly GCA_951640565.1 of Petrophora chlorosata. Lineage (NCBI taxonomy): Eukaryota > Metazoa > Arthropoda > Insecta > Lepidoptera > Geometridae > Petrophora > Petrophora chlorosata. Next base: position 17,194,361 of record OX621197.1, read on the forward strand.
AACATGAAAGACCAATGCTTGGCTTGGATAAGAAACACTGATAACCAAATTCACGCTGTTGACCTTAAGGCCACTTTGCCAGAGAAACAGGAACAGTTTAAGAAATTCCAAGAACTGCAAGGCGAGGTACGCGCTAAAGAACTTGAAATTGATAACATCACTGAAAAAGCACAATCTTTGTATACTGGTGTCGGTCCACGCGGATCTCAAATATCTGATCTTTCTGTGAAATACCAAACGTTATCACAGAAAGTGAAAGACCTCACCAACAGATGGCAACAGTATGTGAAGACTCACCAAGAGTTCTCCAGCAACGTAACAGAATGCTCTCAATGGATCGAAGAGTTGAGAGATAAGCTTGACTTCTGCGCCGATTTGAGCGCATGTTCTCAAGATGACCTGGAGACCAAGCTAGTACTGATCCAAAACTTGTTGCTTACCAAAGATGAAGGCTTTACCAAGGTTCAGTCATTAGTTGAGCTGGCACAAAACGTCATGGCTAACACTGCTCCAGCCGGCCATGAAGCAATCAATAACTCCCTTGTCGCACTACAAGAGCAATGGTCAGCTTTGTTGTCCAGAATGATGGAGACCAAGAACATGCTGGATGACTCAGTTACCAAATGGGCTGGCTTCTTAGAACAGATCCAGCTTATTGAGAAGAGCAACAATTATCTTGAAAGCATGCTCGCTGAACTAGCACCATACGAGTCTTCGATGTCTGACAAGAGAGCGCAACTTGAAAAACTCAAAGAAGTAGAAGAGAAAGCTCGTTGCGATCGAATCGATGTTGACACATTGAAAGCTAAAGCGGCTGAAATGATCGCCAGCGGACAACAAACCCAGGCTGCCTCGAAAGCCCAAGACACTCTTAAGAAGTTTGACAACCTCTACGAAAAGATCAAGAAGCTGCTTGCGGATCGTGAAGAACAATACAAAGATCATAGATTATACAAGGAAGCTCACGATGATCTCATTCAGTGGTTGAGCAGAGCGAGAGAAAAGGTTCCCTCATTGAAATCAAAGCCTCTCAGTGATAAACTAGCCATTGAAAACTCTGTCGCTCCTCTTGATGCCCTGATTAACAAACAAGCTCAAGGAGAGTTACTACTTGAACATTTGCAGCACACGGGAGAGGTCGTGCTTGCTAGCACGTCACCTGATGGGCAAGTTATCATCAAAAATGAGATGAAAGCCTTAAAAGAAAGCTTTGACGACTTGTTCAACGAAATCAAACAGCAGAAGAGCCAACTGGAAGAAACCGTCAGCCAATGGCGTGAGTACAAGGACGAGTACGAGAGGCTATCTGATTGGTTGCAACAGAAGGAGGTTCTCATTAAAAACCACAAAATTGTTTTACTAGCAACCGCTAAGGAAAAAGGAGGTCAAGTAAATGAAGTCCAAGAGATCGTCGATCAACTGAATAAGGGCAAGAAAGAAATAGACGACTTCAACGCCTCTGCTGCTGGACTCTTGGCCTCGCATCTCGACACTTACGTAAATAACCAGTTGAGACATCTCAACTCCAGGTACCAAGTTCTGGTGAACATGGCAAACGATGTCCTCAAGAAAGTAGAAACTAACTATGAACAGCACGCAAATTACGATGAGAACTACGCAAAGACCAAAAAGTGGATCGATAATGCTTGGGAAATCACCCGTAATGGAAGCGAAGCAGGCAGCAACAGCAGCAAGGATGCCCTTCAAAAACGCCTTGAACAAATTGAAGACTTACTGAAACGAAGAGAAGAAGGTCAAAATCTTGTCCATGCTACCGTCAACAGTGGAGAGAAAGTACTCAGAAATACAAGGTCCGACGGCAAAGATAAGATCAACACCGAACTCAAAGAACTTCAAAATGAATGGGATCGTCTGGTCAAGAAGATGACTACGGCTAAAGTACACCTCGAGACATCTTTGCTCCAATGGGCCGACTACAGTTCCAGTTATTCACAACTCCAGCAATGGATCTCTGACAGAGAAGCAAAATTACAAGAAGTGTGTGAGCAGAAAATCGCCAAATCGAAGAAGGGGCAAGACCGCCTCGCCGGACTCACGACGGGACTCAGCCTGGGCGAGAGGAAGGCCACACTCCGTCAAACAAACAATATTGTGCAAGATATCGTTTCGTTTGAACCCATGATTCAGTCTGTAACTTCTAAGGCTTCAGAATTAATGCAACAGGCTCCGGCGTCTGAGATCACCAGCAAATATGAAACGCTGTCGAAGCAGGCTAAAGACTTGTATGACAAGCAGAAGCAGACAGTGGAACAGCACCAGGCGTTCATCGATGCTGGCTCAGACTTCGTCCAATGGATTAGAGCCGCTAAGGAAAGGCTCGGCAAGTGCTCTGACGCTACCGGAGACAAAGAATCGCTCAGCAGTAAGATTTCACAGCTCAAAGTGCTAGCGAGCGAACTGCCCCAAGGTCAAGCCAAACTGCAGAAGGCCCTTGAAAAGGGTGAGATATCTTGCGGCTTAGCTGATGACGAAGACAGAGAAGAAATTGAAGAAGAAGTGGCTCTTATGCAAGAAGAGTACGATACCTATGTGTAAGTATAGTTTCTTATTCTCTGTAAATATGAGTCGTGTGTTTATGTTACTAAAGTTTATAATTCGTTTAAACAGGGAACAGCTTAACAACACCAAAGCTCTGATCGAAGGAGGTATCGTGAAGTGGACTGAATACGAAGAGCAATACAAGGAAGCCTTAGACTGGTTGTCAAAGACTGAGAAATTAGTGCAATCGTTCAACAAATTACAAAATGACTTGGAACAAAAGAAGGTCGTTCTCGAGGAATTCCAGGTGAGTTATGAGAAATTCAAGTTTATAAATTGGGATTTCTTTCTTGAAGTTTTTTATAAGGATTTTGCGTAACGAATTTTTATTGTTATTGTGTAAGTCACTACTTTTTTATAAATTCAGTGATCTATCGGCATAGGACGCCACTATTTCCGTGTCGATTACCCTAATTTCGTTTTAATTTAATTTAATTGTACCTAGTTGGATATAAATGACCTTAGGAATAGTCTTCATTTGTTAACGCCCGACGCAAAAAGGCAGTGAGTTATAAGTTTGACCACTATGTGTCTGTCTTTGGCACCGTAGCTCCGAAACGGGTGAACCGATTTGGATGCAGTTTTCTGTATTTGAAAGCAGGTTTTCTAGAGATGGTTATTAGACATGTTTTATTAAAATCGGTTCAGCCGTTTTTTCCTTTTTATAGATCTTTTGTGTCAGGGTTTTTTAAAATTTTAGTTTACTGAACCTCTCTTGTATAATATGTACTGTGTCTTCCCCAGGGACACCTCCAAACCCTTTTCGACTGGCAAGCCGAGCTGGACAAGCTGAACGTGCGCGCGCAGACCCTGCTGGAGACGTGCGCCGACACCAGGATCTCCAACGGCATCACGCAGCTCACCACCAAGTACAACGCACTGCTGTCGCTCGCGAAGGAAGTCATGAAGCGGCTCGAGCTGCACTACCAGGTCACTCAAATCAAATCATCATTTATTTGCCAGAATGTAGTACAAAGCAGATAGTAATAAATAGAATTAGAATCAGTACATTCTACCATAAAGATAGTGGGCAAACATAATATTTCCAAATTTAATAGCTATGACAATAGAATTATCGAATTAAAATTTCACATCACGATTAATGAATTAGTGTGAGTTAGTCTTTGAATCTTCTCAGCCCATGTCCTTACTTCTCGAATACGAAGCTTTTCTAAAAGAGATAAAGAGAGAGAGACAGACAGAGTAAGGGCTGTATTTCACGATGTAGGACTTGGGCCTACAACGTGAAAATCGTCTTGCTACATGGCACATGTAAAATTATTTTGGTTTTTGAACATGTGAGTTTTTATCAAAATGTTTTGCTTCACCGTTCAGATCAAGTATGCAAAGTCCGCAAATGGCTACCCATCCATACGCATTATCGTAAGGAATCCGCACTTGCGATTCCGAAGGACTAATACATATAAGTCATGGATGTGAGGTCGAGCCGGGATTTGAACTTTGGCGCATCGGATCGCAAATTGCACAAATGTGTAGTCCTGCTATATCGACCGCACCTCTCTTCTCTATTATAAATAGAATACTCATTACCTTAATATTCTGTCACAGGAGCACCAACAACACAATGCGCTGTACGGCGAGTGCCAAGACTGGCTGGACCGCACGCGGGAGAAGCTCAACCAATGCGCTGAGATACCCAACACTCTGCCCGAGGTCAACAGCAAGTTGAACACGGTGAAACTGCTGCGGCAGTCGCTGGAACAGGGGCAGAACAAGCTGAGGTAAGGATCTAGGTTATGGGGAAGCTAGTTTCTAAGTTCTAAGGTTATGTCCAGCTACGTTACTCGCAGTATGAGGTTTTATTTCTTTCTTTGGTATCGGTAGTTTAGTTGTTTGATCCTAAGGTAACCTTTTTAATCCTAAAAGATCATAGAGAATAAAGGTTGAGATCGTTTGGGTTGATAAAGGAGTTTTCAGCGAGAAATAACTGGGGTATGCCAGGCAAAAATATCAGTTGAAAAACCCACTTCCAGCCTACGTACACTGCGAAAATTATAAAACTGATACCTATGTAGGCATAAGTAGCTTAGACCAGAAGGAACACAGAATTCGGAATTCCGTGAAACTACAACTATAATAGTGCGTAAAAATCTTTGCTTTCCACACAAGAGCTCGCCATTTATGCTCACTTCACAAATAATGACCTATACTATTCCATTCTTTTTTAAACTAGGTACCTCCTAGAACTAAAGGAGAAGGTGATAATGAACACAGAGCAAGCTGGCGCGGCCAAGATCCAGGAGGACACTGACAACTTGAAGCAGGAGTTCGATAAGCTGATCGCTGACCTGCAGGATGTCAGGAACAAGCTGACCAGCCGAGCGGCACAGTTCGATGATATTTCCAAGGTAGGTTTGAATAAAAGACCAAATATATATATTTTTTCTTAAGATATTACAGAATACATTAAGTACAGAAAATACAACGTAAAAATGGGCGGATAATATTTATTACATTTAATGTAATAAATATTATTTTTTCGTATTTTTAAAGTCCATTGAAAAGCTATTACTAAGATAGGAAACTTCAGAGCTGATGTCTTGCTGAAATTTGCAGGAGTTTGGTTTAAAATTGAATCAAATATTTGGTATATATTACCTGATTATAAAAGGTGTTACAATATAAATAATGTGCCAACATGTCTACCTAATTCAGGAGTGTGCAATATTATATTCAAGAAAAAATTTCAAGTTGACTGCTATATTTATTAAAATTTAATAAATTGTTTCTTTTAATTGCCTGATTCAATACTGATTCGTGATTGTATCTCCTAGATCCACAAGCTCCTGGTAGAATGGCTAGACGATATCGATCAGAAGATCCAATCCGATGACTCTCTCCTCAACGACCTCTCAGAGAAGAAAGCCAAGTTGGAGAAATTCAAGACCTTCAATCGGGACATCGACTCCCACAGCGACCTGGTCAAGAAACTCAACGAGAAGCTGCAGGAGGATGCTTCGCTAAAGTCCAAGGATATTGAGGATACGCTGAAGCGTTACGAAGACATCAGAAAGACTGTCAATGAGATGATTTCTGTGAGTACATATTCTAATTATTCAAAATAGCGTGACGCCGGTCAGTCGCCAAGCACACGTCATTGTCAAGGTTCAAAGGTTTTAAAATGAGCTTAAAATTGGCTGATTGATGTAGTATTTGTATGCGGTCCACATATCAGCAATGGCACAATTTTGAGTTACTAAAGTCTTTTAGCCTGTTGCTGTAGACATTTTAAAATTATCGCTAACAACCAAAGTATTTCCTCGATAGCAGCGCCCTTAGACTCAATGGCAACTTTCTTTTATATTATCAAAATTTTACTGGAAATATTTTTTTGCAGAAACTTGACGACTACGTGAACTCCCACATCCAATACAAGGACTCGTACGATAGCTTCTACGACTGGATCCGGAACTGTAAGATCGAGATCCAACAGTGTTCCGACTCACACGGAGAGAAGGAAGATGTCCAGAAGAAACTCAAGAACGTTAACAAGATTATCGCCTCCCTACCCAAAGGACAAGCCTTACTCGAAAAAGCTGTCAAACTCAGTGAAGCAGTGCTAGAAACCACTGGCATCGAAGGCAAGGATAATATCAACCAGGAAATCAAACAGCTGAAGATCGAATGGGAGAACCTTCAGCAGATCTGCAAAGATACCAAGAAACTGCTCGAGAAATGCCTGTCCGCCTGGTCGGACTTCATCGAGACTTCCGATAAGATGACCAAGTGGGTGAAGGAGTTCGACGGGAAACTGAAAACGGTGCAGAAGGTCGATAAGATCACACCTGAGCATCTCGACAAGTGCCGCGAACTGCTTTCGGAAGCTCTCGGTCATAAACACGTGTTGGAAGAACTCAACGACAGATGCGAGAACCTGATGGAACTCAGTGCCTGCTCATGGGTACGCGAGAAGACCATCAACCTGCAAACCGAATACACGACCCTACTAACCAAGATACAAGGTCTGGTTTCCAACGGCGAGAAGAACTTGTCGGACCACACCGAGTTTATCCAAGCCAAGAAGGATCTGACTCAGTGGCTGGAGACCGCCCATGGAACCGTTCAGGATTCCATTGGAGTCGGTGACATCGACACTACAAAGGACAAACTTGAGACGGTCAAACTCGTTAACAACAGGATGACTGAAGGTCACCATCTTCTAGTCGTTCTACAGGAGGCTTTCAAGAAAGCGCTGAACAATACCCCACCGGAGGAACAAGACAGTCTCCGCAACGACGTAAAAGTCTTACAGGAAAGCTGGGACCAGTTGAAAATCGACCTTAATTCCATCACCGCACAGCTCAAAGCTGCCATCGGTAAATGGGAGGACTTCGAGGAATCAAAGAACAAGATGAACCAATGGATCAAGGATACCGAACAGAACCTTGACAAAGTACCACCGACCGGTGGCGAGCTGGGCGAAATGAAGACACTCCTAGAAAAATACAAGCACATCGAAGACGCTATCAATGACAAGAAGCCAGAGCTTGAGAGGCTTAAGGGAGAAGCGGCAGAATTGAGTAGCTGGGCACGCAAACCGGCCGTCAAAGAAGCCGTGACGGAAATCGAAAGGAAGATCAACGCTCTTCGCGCTAAATGCGCATCAAAGAAAGCCGAACTCGAATCAGACATCAAGGACTACAACCAGTACCACCAATCTCTGCAAGACACCGAAAAATGGCTGCTGCAAATCTCCTTCCAGCTTATGGCGCACAACTCCCTCTATATTTCCAACCGGGAACAAACCGAGGAGCAGTTGGCACAGCATGCTCTTTTGCTCGACGACATCCAGAAGTACAGAACTACCCTAGACGAGTTGGAAGGCAAGGGTCGCGCTCAAATCGAGAGATACGAAGGGACGACACCATCCATTCGGGAGACTGTTGGGAAGCAATTGAAGAACGTGAACGACAGCCACAAGTCTCTCCTCGCCACGGCGCTCCAAATCGAGCGGAGGCTGAGGGAAGGGCTGGCCAAGTTCAAGGAGTACGAGGACACGCTGGAGAGCATCCTGATCAACCTGGACGAGTGCGAGCCGGCCATTACAGAGCTGGACGTTCCGGTCGACGGGCTGGGGCATGGAAGGGAACTGCTGGATAAGGCCAGGGTGAGAGTATATATATATATATGTACATATATAAAATATGATATATATATATATATATATATATATATATATATATCATATTTTAACAATTTTAGTTTAAAATCATTTTCTACTTATTATCTACTGCACACTATCCTCTTTTAAGTGTTGTTTTCCTTACCCTATGGTTGTCTGGAAGAGATCGCTGCTTAGCGGTAAGACCGCCTATTGTGCTTATTGATTATGTGTTACCAACTGTAATTCTGTTTTCTTTTTTAAGTGCAATAAAGTGTTATCTATCAATCTATCTATCTATACATAAAGTCCCACGTTTCCCCAGGCCCTCCACAACCGCCTGCAGACCGAGAAGAGCCGGCTGTCGGCGGCGGTGGCGGCGTGCTCCGCGGCCGCCGCCTCCGTCTCGCGCCCGTCCTCCCCCGCGGACTCCGCGCCGCTGCCCATCCCGCCGCGCGAGCTGCACGTCCGCGCGCGGCTCGAGGACCTCATCGACCAGGTAATGCAATACTCCGGGAAGATACTAGCGTCTAAAGCGCTGACTGATCTGTAAAACTTGAACTCTCTGTTCCGGGAACATAAAGCGTCCAAAGCGCTTTCTGATCTGTGAATGTCTGAATTAGCTGTTCTCGGAACATAGTGGCGTCTAAAGCGGTTACTGATTTGTGAATGTTTGTTGAGCTCTCTGTCTCAAGTCCACTTTTGCTAACTTAAAATGGATGGGCTATTTTGACAAGTATCAAATACTAATTGGTCTATTCCTTGTAAAAATAATTTTGAGATTCTTTCCAATTTTGATCTTTGTCTAATTTATTTTTTTAATTAATTAAACAAAAAGTATTATACAAACATATTTTTATAATACCACAAAAACCAAAAGAGAGTCCTGAAATTATTGGGTTTTTGCTCAAGCTGAACAAGACCAACAGGTCTTTTTCAATAATTTGAGCTCTCATTGCGTACTTGTTAAGAATTTTAAGCTCTATTTGCCTAATCTGCTGTGGTCGATAAGATTGCGCATCAAAAGAAATCGCAGGCGGTCTTATCTGATACGGCAATATTAGCTTTTGTTGATACTTTTAAATTTCTTTTTTGAGAATCTAGCTTTTTAAGACATAAGTACCTGAGTTTTTAAGTTTTTAAGAATTGTTTAACGTTTGAATTGGGCCGAGCAAATAGCACATTTGAATGTAAATGCAGTACCAAACTGGTCGACTTTGATATTGCATTTATACAGCTAACACATACATATAGGTACATACACAGAGATGTGTATTTGTGCTCGGTCTAGGTTCAGTTTTGATTGATGTCTAACGAAAGAGTGTTTTTTTGTTTTTGTTTGTGAAAGTGCAGTTTTCTTGGTGGAAACAGTCTTCAGGTACACACCCGTATTCAAAACAAAACTTGTCGGAACACCTGGCTAAGTACGGCTACCTATCAGATGTCCAAATTATACGCATGCGTACAAATGTGGAGTTCTGATTGGTTGCTGTGCGTTACTTAGCCTAGTGTTGCTCATGAATACAGGTGTTATTGTTTCAAAACAATTTGTCATAGTCTTGGATGTTGTAGCGTTTCTTAAAATTATTAAAAAATCTGTATATATATAGAATAACAATGTTTTAAATGAAATTTTGAAAACTTCAATGATTTTGAAATTTTGAATTACATTGGCGTGTTTAGCTGAAGACTATATTCACATTTGAAATGAAAAGCAGTCATGTACCAGTGCCTTATTTCTGGAATGCCTTAATAATTAACGAAATGCCTTACGAGTCCGCCAGGTCGACAAAAAGAACAGAACCAACGTTTTATTAACTTATTCTACGGGAAGTAAGATAAAATTGTTTATTTATTGTACAAACCTATAGTTTTACCCTTTGCCCTTTTAGGTAGAGTAGTTAGGCGAAATAACGAATAATCAATGTAAAGGCTTTATCCGTTGGCAATGTAATTTTTGTGCACCTGGTTGTATTAAAAATCGAGATTATTCTTTAATTTTGAGGATATTTTATATTTTTTAAGCAAAATATACGTAGTACTTATAGTTTTTTAAAGATTTAAAATGGAATTAACGAGGTCAAGAAAAAGAAATACATACTTATTTTACTCAAATTATATAGGTACCTACTGCTTCTCGGTACATTGGTTTTTTCAAATTTCCCTGGGAAAACAATACCTACTGAATTTTTTAAATAGGGGATCGGACAGTAATCGAGTAAAAATCTAAAATGTAGTTAAAACGAATGTACGTCGAACCAGAACGATCATCCAGTCAATATTTTTGTGAAATAATAATGAAATATATTTTTAAACCAATAAATAAAATCTAAAATTCTGACACTTTTAATCTGTTCTTCATCTCAAACGAAAAAGCAATCACAGCGCATGACGTCATTTGAAGGTCAATGCCGTGAGTCAAGCTTGTGTTTATTTTACGTTTTTGCTTTTCATAAAATGTATTTTTGATAATTTTTTCATTCCATTATTACATTATAGTCCCCAAACTTCACAAAACGTATTTAAATATCTTTGCAAGTTTTATTTTGAAGACTGTCATTTTCTACCTACATATGACATCACAAGTTTTGAGGTGACCTTTTGCGCGGCAATATTTGAAACATAATATTTAAAAATGGTTTTAGGTACTTTTAGAGCGTTATTTAATTAAAATAGTATCTTTCATCGTTATATATATTTATTATAGTTAATTTAAAACACTTTCTGAAAAGTTGTCCGATCCCCTATTCTTCTTGGTAGAATATATATACTTACTGTGTGAGCTTTTATATAAATCAACTACATATGATATTTTTTATACAAATTAGTTTTTTTTTTATGTAACTGAATGACTAGACGATCTGGTCGTTTGCCTGATGGTAAGCAATACGCCAGCCTATAACAATAACAGAACCACCCAAAACTTTGTTTTGTAAAATCTGGCGCTGTACTGCGCTCGTCACCCTGAAACAATTAGCTGTTGAGTCTCATAATGCCCAGTAATTTCGCTGGCTACAATTCCCTTACAAGCCGGAACACAGTAATGCTTGTGCATTACTGCTTGGCGGCTGAATAACTGGCAAAGCGGTGGTACCCACCCAGACGGCCTCTGCATACGGGAAACCTACCACCAGTAACGTCTAGCCTTTGCGGTGTCATTGAAGACAATCAACAACCTTTGGCATTGATAACATCAAGTAGAATGCAATAAAATACCTAAGCTTATTATAGTGTGCGTCTTGTTCGCTCTCGAGGTTGTATTACAATGGCCGCCTGAAATTTATCGGATCAACATTCAGACCCACCTTTCATAACCGACAATGGTAGTCAGATAAAAAAAATCTTAACGACTGATCAATGTAGATTCCATTTGTATCTTTTTTTATGGTCCTGAGTGATGAGACGAGCAATTCGTTCGCCTGATAGTAAGCGCCACGCTTGCCCTTAACAATTGCATTGCTACTAGAATTTTTAATAACATTAAAAGTACTGCGTAGCATTGCGCTCATCACCCCGAGACATCAGATATTTAAGACTCATATGCCCAGTAATTTCGCTGGCTACAATGCCCTTCAAACCGTAACATAGTAATGCTTGAGCACTACTGCTTGGCGGCAGAGTAACTGGCAAAGATGTGGTAGCTACCCAGACGGTATACGAGAGACCTACCACGAGTAAATCTTCTAAAAGCGTTCAATTGTCTTCCATTGAGTATAGAATGAATTATTCAGTGAAGAAATTAATCAGCGATGTTGATCTACGACACCAAAATCCTAATCTGCACTAGATATTTTCTCAATTTACTACAATAATCAAGTCTTAATATCAGTAAAAGATCAAAGATATCGGTTGCTTCTAGCTAAGCATGATCCGTCGTCGTCGTCACTTTCCATCAGGTGGCTATAATTAAAGCTTGCCAATTTTTTTTTAATGATACATATTTCGACATAAAGAGACCTCCGATTATGCTAGTGTTGAAATGAGAACTAGCAGTTAAAGCTACAAGTAACAACTAAATCAAATCAATTTCCTTATTGCCAGAATGTTGTGTACAAAGATAATAAATAAAGATAATTCCTAACATTCAACTATAACAATGGTGTGCAACAATAATAACATAATTTCGAAAACTATGTTCAAACTAAATTCAAAATTAATTTAATTAATGTCAGAATGTCGTCAACTGCATTTCCTATCTATTCCTAGTACATACATGCAGGTGATAATTGCTTAACGAGGATCTAAAAATAAAGAATAATCTCGACTCACAGCTGTAAATGTAAAGGCACCGTTGGATAAGACCACAGAATTATTAGCACGTCTGCCGTGTAAATCACTCCTTATTAGGGCGTGTCCACACTGTAAACTATTCACTACAATGTCTCAGACTCATAAATGAAAGTATAAGGATGCTCAATGCTCGTAAAATCATATTGTACGGTTGTCAGAGAAGTAATGGCCCTCTTGTACTTCAGTGTTTTTATGTCTTCGGTGTGGTCATGCCCTTACAGCCGACACCAGCACGCGAATTACTATCAATTAATGTTAATATAATAGTAGATTCTCGGAAACTGAGACATTTTCTAATTTTAGTCACGTTTCCCGCGTGGATAAGATAGGCATACTCATTAAAGTGGTAGCCTCCTCAAATATTGATTAAATTGTAGACAATAGCCCTATTTTTGTACCAGATGGGTATTTATATAGGACGGGATGCGAATTTAGACTAGTCTATGTAAATATTTAGTGTAAGTGGGACGGTGAGGTGTCAAATAATATTTTAATCGTTCCTTGGGCCAAAAGTTGGGTATACCTTTCTCTGTTTTGCCAATTTTTTTATTATTTAATTATCTTATTTGAAAATAGGGTTCATATTACTTTATTTAAAAAAAAACACAAATATTTTTTTAAAAAATATGTTGACGGACAAAATAATATGCTTAAAAATGTCGTCTGTATGATTATATTCACCCTACCTACATTTATTGTAATTTGTATCGCTCCTTCTCACGGGTTGTATTATTCTTACCAAGGATATAATGTCCTGGATTCTAATATAGCATTAGATATAGGTACTTTAGAAATAAAATAGTCGTGTTCAAATCATTATTGACCCTTTGCTTCACCGTAGTCGAGTAAACAAATAATGTTGATTCCCAAGTACAATAATACCAGGTCTAAATTCGGCTATTGCTGCGGCTATCTAACATAATTCCTAACTTATCCACTTGTTGCACAACTAACACGCACCGCGTGCTGTCCAGTGTTACCATGCATGTCTGTGTTATAGAAACATGTGAGCGATGTTGCCAGTGCGCCGGCACTCGCCCGTATTCAGGCAATACTAAAGAACGCCGAAGCACCCGAGTTTAATGAGAAGCTCGCCAATTTCGAACAGAAGGTGAGGCTTTGCATGTTGTTTGATATTAACTTTAACACCAACATTACGTTACTGAAGCGAGACAGTCGCTGGTTCAACTGTAAATACTTGTAGGAAACACGAAGACGAATAGTGATAAAACACGAATATTATAGGTATATCAAGTGCACATTTCTTCTTAAAAATATGGTTGATGTTAATTTTAACTTCCTTGATCGTGTAATTATCAATTTGTAAATACTTTTTATTTCGTTTTAGCAATGTTGCCTTCATACGTTTTCAATAGTATTCAACATCCCTACTCAAATTAGCTCGACAAAAATAGTAAACGGCCAATCACTCCTCACACCATAGGTACAAAGTCACCTCGAAACCCTGGGCGAAGCCGTCCATGACATGGAAGAGGCCATGAAGCAAGTCCTGGAGATCCAGGAATGGATCAACGTTCATAACGCGCTGGCCAGAGACTGGCTCGCCAACCCCTCGAAGCTGAGGCCAGAAGCGGCTAAGCAAGACATGGCGGCTATGAATGATGCCCTGGCCTCGGTTGGAGAGAAGAGGAACAGGTTGCTTACTGAGATTCCTACTGAAGGTAAGTCACAAACGATTGTGTATTCTAGGCTAAGTTAAGATTCTTCTCTTGGTTCAATTAAGGCAGGACATCAATTTTCCTTGGTGGTGACCACCAATAATAGATATTATCGTTAGTCCAAGTGTCATGAAAAACCTCAGCGCTTTAATTATTTAAGAAAACCACTGAATATTTCATTATTTAAATTGTGTTCCAACCTCTTGATAATTTTCACGCTTTCATTAGGTCTAGAAGACGAGATCAACCTAGAAGAAGAGCTGGACACCTTAGAAGGCGCCATTCGCAAAGCTATCGAGCGTGAAAAAGGAAACCAGGCCATCATTGATGACTTCCGTCACAAGTGTCAAGAGATCCACGACTTGTTCGACGCGGTGCTGAAGAAAATGTGCCTCGCAGACAAGGGATCAGGACTCTCATGTCCTCAGAAGCTGGCTGCATTGCAGGAACTGTCGTCAGAGTTTGGACAGTCGGGACAAGACAAAGTGGACAACATTAAGGCTGTTGGCTCTCAGGTCATCAACATCGTGAGCAATTTGGAGTCTCAGCAAGTCGAGGAACAGGTATATCAGCTGTGCCAATTTAACATTCACTGCTACAACATTTATATATCATTTCTAATATTGTTTATTCCTTTCAGATGAAGTCGGTGGAAAGAAGATACAATGATATCGTCAAACGCATTCAACGTAAACTACAAATGCTTGAGATTACTTACAAAGCCATTGACGGCACCAAGAGTGAAGTCAAAGCCCAAAACGAATGGATGCAGAAGGAGATTGACAACATCCTTCATCCTGAGCCTCTCGGTTACGATAGCAAGTCTGTCAAAGAAAGGCAAAAGAAGATAGCTAACCTGCTCAAAGAGACAGATGGCAAGAAGACTGTCATCGATTCTCTAGAAAAGAAAGTCAGCAATATCCAATCAGAGTTAGAACCTTCGGAACAGATGCAACTAGAATCAGAATTGTCTGAACTGTCATCCAAACAGAAACAACTTGCGACATTGATCAAACAAGAAATTGAAAGATTAGGAGGCAGCACAGAAGATAGAAAGAAACTTGAAAATGATATAGAGAAGGCTAAGAACTGGCTTAAGTCCAAACTAGCTGAAATCAAGAAACTTGGAGGCCCCGTACCCTTGGAGGCAGCAAAGGTTGAAAAAGAAATCGCTGTTCATAAGAAACACCAAACTGAGCTGAATGATTTCAACAACGATACACTTACTGAAGTGATGCGTCAAGGCAATGCAGTTTCAAAAGACTGCTCAAATGAAGATAGGGCCAAGCTACAAGCAATTTTAGACGATCTGAACAAGACATACACTTCTGCTAAAGTAGATATAGATGATAAACTTGCAGCTCTGAACAAATTACTCCAAGGTAGAAATGATTTCGAATCTGAAGTAGCCAAATGCCAGAGCTGGCTGAATGAAGCTGAAGTAGCGGCTACTCCTGAACTCAGGACGACCAGCCTCCAACTCTTAGAGGAACAGCTTGCCAAGTTTGAAAAACTAAGCAAGGAAGCCGAAGATGTTGATAAGAACATTAAAAAGATCAAAGACAAATCGAAGGACATCATGGATTCGCTATCAGATTCTAACAAACTACAACTGAAGGAACAAGTTAACATTTTATCGGATAGATTTGCAAGAATCAACGCCATTATCAACGATAAGAAGAATATTCTACTCAAACATATCAAGGAGTACAAGGATGCTGCAGCGAAGATCGCAGCCGCTCTTGAATTCCTGAATGAAATCCAGAACAAACTGAAGGCTCTCAATAAGCCTATTGGCAGCAAAGTTGAGGATGTTCAACCTATCATCCAAGCATACGAGTCCATCCTCGCAGATCTTAAGAAAAACAAGGCAATGCTCAATGAACTCCAAGGCGGTAACCTCCACGACTTACAAGACATTCTAACTAAACAAGACGATTTGATGAGCACTATTGAAGACCAAATATCTAAGCTCAAATCTCTACTGTTACTTCGTGAACAATTCTTCGCACTAGTGAAAGAAATTGAGGAATTCATTGCCAAGTACACAGACCTTACGTCTGAGATCGAGAAGTCTAACGACTCCTTAGAAGAGAAGATCAAGCGATACGATGACATCATCCTCAAGATCCAAGGTTGTGAAGCTTTGCTGGCTACTGCCACTGATAAGGGTCAACAGATCGCGGCTGAAGGCACGGTTATAGACAGAAACAACATCACTGAACTACTGCAGTCTTTGAAACAGCAGCTGCTAACGTTAAGAAGGATGGTAGAGTCGAAGCGACAGGAACACGAGAAGGCTGCCGCTGAACACAAGAAACTAGCGGCAGATCTCAGCGAGATTATCAACTGGCTGCATGACAACGAAGTCATAGTGCAGTCGCGTCCACTGCTCAACAGAGATGTTGCTAGCGTCGACAAGAAACTCATCGAGCACGCTACTCTGGTCAAGAATGTCCATTCGCATTTAGATAAACTCACCAAGATCATGGACTTGATCAAGAGCGATGAAGGAGTCCCCGGCTCTCTCCAAGAGATGGTCTCAGTCGCTCAGTTCCTCAAGAACTCACTGCCTGATGAATTAAAAGAACGAGAGAAGTACTTGCAAGAGAACAAGAAGTACCGCCAACAGTACATACAACTGGTTGAAAAACTCAACATTTGGGTAAACGAATCTCAAATCCGTCTTGACATGGGCAAGAATGGAACCGACTTTGAGAATATCGAGGCTGACTTGGAAGAACATAAGTCATTCTTCAACACATCAGAACCTGAGATGAAGGACTTAGTCGGAAAGAAGATGCAGGACATCGTCGATAAGATCTGGGCTTCGTTGGCCGCATCGGAACAAGATGAGCTATCGAAAGACCATCAGAAGCACAATCAAATGCTAAAGAACACGCTAAACTCAGCAAAGTCTCGGCAAGCTCAGCTGGAGCAGGACCTGGAGATCTGGAAGGACTTCTGCCAGCTGGTGGAAAAGATCAAGGCCATCTTGGAAAAGAATAACATCCCCGAAGAGCCCGTGACGTCGGTGGACTCGCTGCGGCTTCATCTTGAGAAGCTGAACCACGCCAAGAACGATCTAGAGGTGAGTGATAGTCATGTAGTTTTACTGTTTATTTTTAACCCCCGACGCAAAAAGGAGGCGTCTTATTAGTTGTGTCCACTATGTGTCTCTGTCTATGACACCGTAGCTCTTAAACAGGTTCACCGATTTGAATACGGTTTTTTTTATTTGAAAGCAGGTTTTCTAGCGGTGGTTCTGAGACATGTCTTATCAAAATCGGTTTAGCCGTTTTTTTTTACATTTTATAGGGTTTTTTGTGTCGCGGGTTTTTTAAATTCTAGTTTACAGAAATACATTATTTATGATGTTGTCTTAATGCCCAGCAGTTAAACTTTGCTATTGAAATATTATAGGCTCGGAGAAATCCAAATTTATATTTTTTGGTACTTAATACAGTTATATCATTCATACAATAAACATTAGTAGACTGACAGATTGGGCGAGTGTCCCTTTTACCAACTCTATTGAATATGATAGAGTTTATGCTCGGGGAAATCCCCGAATCTCTTTGTAGAGTAGGTATAATGCCGATTTGGTCTGCTAAGAATAGCTCCTACCAATTATTATCAACAAATACCAGTAGGTTACTCATGCTTTACTTTTAACGCGGTGTGTATCGGAAATACCAATTGACCTAGGTGTCATTTGCTTAACGAATCATCTGTGTTAACAAACTAGAATAAATGTTGCGGAAGATAGGTACACGATAGTCTGTAGCGAGCGATGACGTCATGAGAGCGAGTGTGGCTCAGTGGGAGCATGTGCGACTTTCGATCCGACACACTTGAGTTTGAATACCGCAGGCCCCGCACCACTGACTTTCTTAAATTATGTGCGGATTTAGCACTCGCTCTAAAAATGGTAAAGAAAGGAAACCGGCATGTAATAAAATTTATCACAAAAAATCAAAGACATGTGAAATAGTGGTCAAACGCAAGCCAATATGCAATAAAAAAAGTGACGTCCACCAACCCGCACTGGGCCAGTGTGGTGGATTATGCCCCATACTCTCTCTCTTCGAGATAAGGCCCGAGTCTCAGCAATAGGAACGTAATGGGCTGATGATGATGACGTCATGAAGGTACAAAGGATTTGATAAAATATCTGAATCAAGGAGTGACGTTGGATTTTACTACGAACAATATCTGATCATCTAGGGGACGGTAGTGAATTGAAACAATTAAGCAACAAATTGTGAATTGAAACAATAATGCAACAATTAAAAAAAATTTAAACAATTAATTAAGGAACAAATAAGTTAAGGCATAACTGGTATGCTACCAGTCCCTAGTGATGATTCGTTCCAAGTCAGATATGATACACAATGAAACTATGATTAAAAAAAACGTTTTGGGGATTACCTTCTTGATTTTTAAAAATCAATAATTATTTCTTGATGAAAATAAAAAATGAATAAATATGGAAATTATTTCATTTTTTTTTAATCATACAATCATTTAAAAATGTAATCCCTGTTTTAATAAAACGTTGTTGTTTCTTTAAAAAAACAAATTACTGGCTAGGGAAATAATTATTGCATTTTCATACATCTAATAATGCAGTTTTAGTTTTTATCAAAATCGGCCCCGAGACTCCTTTGAGCATTTTTCGCTAATCCCTATGGCTTCAGATTTGACCATCACGCCCACTTGAAAAAATCATTCTGTTAAGTCTAAAATAAATAAATAATATCTGAACAATATAATTAACTTTAAAAAAACAAAAAAAATCAGAAAAAAAACAAAATCTGAAAAATTTACCTCGTTTAGTTTCATTAAATAAAGGAAAAGTTTAACAATGGCATGATCTCAAGCCCATTCTTTATCACCATTGTGGTGTTTAACAAAATATTTATCAAAAACAACTCAGCTTCTGCATAACATGCCCCCGCAGCTGCGGCGCAGCTTCTTTGTTCATTGTATACCTAATTACCTGATTACGATTAAAGAACTTTATTTATCTCTTAAGAATAACAATTATTCACTTACTGAGAAAATACAGCATATAACTTAATAACTATATAAAATATTGAGTGCCGTTAAGCGTAGCTTATGCACGATTAAAATTTTAAATTGCTCGTCTACGTCGCGCCGTCGTGTATAATGTTAATAATAAGTAATTAATGAAAAAATATGCTTAACTACCTATCTCTAATTAGCGGGCCACCAATTATTGCAATAACATATAATTTATAAAGGCTAGTTAAAGTAAAGGTTGTCTGGAAGAGATTGCTTTAAGCAAAAAAAAACGCCTATTGTACTACCATCGCATCGTAAAGAATTTTGTGCTATTTTTTAATCTTTTTTGTAACATATAATAAAGAGTCTTGTATTTGTAAATATAATAACTTACACTGTACGGACTTTCGGGATGTGCTAGTGACTTATTAATTAAAACATGAAATACCTTTTAGAGCGAGTGTGGCTCAGCGGGAACTCAGGCGCCTTTCGATCAGACGCACCTGGGTTCGAATCCCGACGTGCAGATTTTGCACGCTCGCTCTAAAACGGTAAAGGAAAACATTGTGATGAAACCCGCTTACGCGCTTTGGAGTGGCAGGCTCTGGCCGTGGTTGTAATACCACCCACCGAACAAAGCCATACCGTCAAGCGACCTAGTCGTGTTTTGGGATGATGTTCGGTGAACCATAGGGGAGACGGGTCTGAGCAGCCGCTCAACTGCCGTCTCTCTCTAGATTTATGTGCACCATCTTAGGCCACATCATCGCTTCACATCAGGCGAGATAGTGGCCAAACATAGATCTATTAAGCGTAAAAAAAAAAAAAACCTATTGGTATTGTGTGGTAACCTATTGGTAATGGATATTGGCATTCTCAAACAGACATGGCTACTTTTACATAAAATAATGCAATGGAATCAGGCGTGACGTTGCGGAAATTCATTTTAAAACTGAAACGCAATGAAAATATATAGTGTAATCCCGGTGAATATTATGTAGGTTGTTGTTAGTCCCTAACAACAACACTCTTTGTACGACACGTGTTTCGCCGTCTGCACGAGGCATCATCAGGTGTCGACTCGCCAAACGCTGGAACGTTCGGCGTTTCAGTTTTTACATAAAATACTTAGGTATCTATTTTATTTTCTTCGCTTCCATTTTCTAAAGCGTCATAATCAAAATCCCCTATCGCTTCTTCTTCGTCTCGATGGTCCTCTTCACATTTTCTAAAATAAAGTCTGTAATGAATTAAATAAAGGCCTTGATTAATTATTTTCGGATGTTTATCACATCACACGTTATTCATTGATAATTTCGTTGTAAAACAACGTCTTGCCACTGATATAGTTTTATCTGATTATTAGCAATGACCCGCGGTTTCCCTGCTTAAAAATAAGTCTTCGTGCTTATTTAGGCCATAAGCTATCTCCATTCCTAATTTCACTCAAATCCCGTTGAGCCGTTACAGCGAAAAATCAGCAAACATTGGTGAGACAAACACTCATGAATGTTGCGCACTACTGCTTGGGGCAGTATAACTGGCGATGGTACCCTCCCAGACGGCCTCTCGCATGCGAAAAACCTACCACGACCTATTAAAAAAAATCCAAGTCGGCCTTTCCGTTCTCAAGTGATGCGCTTACCAACAAACTACATTTACTTTTTATTTTTATATATTTTTTATATAGCTAGTCGTCATGTTAATGTTTCCGCGAAGTACAGTTCCACTTAGTGCCAACATTACGAAATGTTAAGTGAGAATGTACCATTGTATTTGTGTAAGAAATGTACCATTGTATTTGTGTAAGAAATGATTAGGACATTGTTTTCTTTGTAAATATGAAACAGGCATTGTATAGGCTACAACGGTCATTGATAAGCTGAGAACTGTTATAACGAGTTATGTCTAAGTACTTAATTATGTTTGAGGAGTGATTAAATATTCATTATGTACTCTTTGGTTTAAATAAGTTGAGTCAAGGGAAATATAGGATCAATTTTTATAGGTAGCCATTTCAAATCTACTTTTTACCTAAAAAAACCCTATTAACTATACACATTATATTATTCTAACAACAACCTATATAATATTCAGCGAGATTACACTACATAGATTTTGATTGCGTTTCAGTTTTGAGATGAATTTCCGCAACATCACGCCTGATTCTATTACATTCCTATAAGAAGTACTGTATTTCTAAATAATTTATTTTATAACACACAAGAAACCGACTTCAGTTCAGAGCCCCAATTCACTATGACAACTTGGCGAAATCACGTCGATTCCTTGCTTCGAAATCACGTCGATTCCTTGCTTCGAAATCACGTCGTAATATAACCAAGCTTCTCAATTAGATTTTTAAGTCTGCATTCTACAGACTTAAAACAATACCTTGATGTAATAAAAGGACCTTTTAATGGACTCTGTTTTAGAATACTTGCCTATTGTTTGTTCTTTTGTGGTATGGTACTACAATGTTCATTCTCGCGGACGTTCTACAGATTATTCTACTCAGGGGTTTTCAATACTATAATTATTCATATTCAAGTCCGTGAGTGTTATCGGCGGTTAGTGGTCGGAGTAATTTCGACGTTTACAGTGAGTCTTAGCCGTTTTATATCAATCAAGCTTCTCAAGTTCCAAAAAATGAGCCAACGAAGTAAAATATACCAAATTAAATACTTCGGCCCAACAGTTCGCATCGCTTGTTTACGTCGTGCTTCGCCGGCTAGTTTATTTTCATTGTACATTGTGACTAGGTTAATGCACTTCGCGCCAAGGTCCGCGCTTAAGGCCCGATCGTGTCAGGAGCCAATTTAATGATTCTAAGCACCTGCCAAACTTACTCGAGCGATACTGAATTCATTGCAGACGCATATTTGTAGAGGTGACTTGTTAAATAAATGTTAAGGAGAGACCGTTTTTTTTTCGTAATTAATTATGGTAAAATATATGAATTGACGATTGATAACATTTCGTGAATTATACCTACTCGTGGAGTGAATTAGGGTTGATTTAACACTTGTATTTGCTTGCGTATCTTTAGCAAAATAATATTTCATGTTAGGTAAATCGTTTTAAAGTTTCGTGCTCTTGACTAAAAGGGAAATGCTGAACCGTATATAAAAAATAAAATGTCAAAATTATCTTGCTAAGCGTGACGTCGCAGTCATTAGTAATAATCAACTGAAAGATCTATACTTTAAATTACTTCCCATATGATCAACACATAATTGCACAACATTGCGTTCCGTTTGGAGTAGCACGTAAAAGGTCCTTCGCCTTAACCGGCGCGGCGTGATGTCACCGGCTTAGCGCCGCGGCTGCCGGCTACCCGGCTGCACTACCGCAGTCTCGCACTACCCAGCGCGATGAGAACCGTTCGCAACACTACCCCTCATCGCACCGGCTTACCACTGTGTATTTACATCCCTACTTAGTCATTAGCGTATTCAAGCTATTTTTTTTTTATTATTAGATTTGTTAGTTAGCCAAAATTCCTCGTAAAAGGAAGGTAAGTTGCACGTTCCGCGTGGTGAAGTGATAAGTGATTGTAACACGTTTGTTTACAGTTTTTTTTAGTGTGTAGAGTTTTTTAACTCTACAATTTTGAGTGCGGCAAAGGTCGTGTGTTCCGGTATGGCGGTATTATTTCATTGGACTTATTCAGCGTGGACGATGATGTCACTTCACTATGATCTCTATAGCATTATTATATTTCAACTATTGCCAGATAGAGGTTTATTTGTAAATTATAAAGCATTACGTTCTAGAGTTTTCCAAGCAGTGAATACGTAACAAAATATTCTTTATAACCGCAGAGGAAACCGTTTCGCGTTTCGACTACAAAAACAATGAGAGTTATTGTAACAATCCAGTTTGTATGATGTAGCTCATATGTAGCTGCATTGACAAGTTGTCACTTATAAAGAAAAATACAACAATACTTACCTATCAGCGATACGTCGCCTGACATTAGGTATCTAATAATATTTTAACGACTTCAAAAAAAGGAGGAGTTTCTCAATTCGATTGTATTTTTTTTTATGTTTTTTACTTCAGAACTCCGTCATCTATAATCCGATTTGAAAAAATATTTTAACGTTGGTTTCAGTATAGCTACGAAGTGGTCCCATATAATTTTCATCGATATTTGACCTTGGACTTCGGAGATACATTGAAGTCGGTTTTTTTTATAGAATATATACTTAAGTAATTAATTTTAAAATAATTGTGCCCTCATTTACTAAATCATTTCACATCATAAAATTCATGTAGATTCATGTTCCCTCTCACTCAGATTACATGAATGCTCCTCCCCTCTACGCAATGAATTCAAATATTTAAATTAAATTAAAGATAATAGTAGTTTCATCATTTATCTATACAAATACCTGCAAATTCCATAAAAAAAGTGATATGCTGCATGACATGCAATGATAAGTACCTACTGATAACATTTCTAGAGGGTGCTACTTCTTGAATAACATTCGCTATAATAACTGCCAAAATAAACTTTCCCACTGCACCTTCTCACAACGATAAATTAAAGGAACCGTTATAAACACGCTCATTACAAATAATCACCAAAACAGCCGTTACCCTGCCCAAAAACTGCAGCAAACGAAATGCTTGTTAATTCGAGTATAAAACCCGGCACCCCAGCAACAAGTCTCCGTAATTGGCAACCGGCCTGAGTCACGGCATTGCCGCCGCATTGCCGCGGCGCTTGCTTCTTATTGCTTAGGCGTGAAGGCTTATTGCCACGCTGAGCACATTTTTTCAATGTCACCGCTCTGAATTTTTATTGGATGTCTTCCTTTTTCGTCGAGTTCAGGGCCGAACGTTGGATTAAGGATGGTTTATCCTGCGACGGTTCGTAATTGTGATTTTGCAATGATTAACATTTTATGAAGGAATTGAAGTCAAAAAACTTTTGTATCGTAGCATAGCCAAAACTGGGCATTACAAAAATATATATTATTATTTAGGTACATCGTAGGTTATTTATTGCAACCTGACGCAAATAACCGGTTTGATAGGAGCCGGAAAACGAAAATACCGGCCTCAATTGACCTAATTTTAAAATGGATTTCAATTACGTTGACACGCTGGTGTCTGGAGAAAAACAAATCGTTTTTTTTTAGCATAAAAAGGGCGATATTATTTTAATTTATAATGTATATACATTATACAGTCTAGATAGATCTAGTTCCAGATACTTTTTGAAATTCCGATCGAGTTTTGAAATGCTAAAAAATACCTACCAATGAAGGTGTTTGATCTGACTCAAGAACTTTAAAAAATTTAATGATTTTGATCCTATTTTACTTATAAAAAAGCACATGGCGCCCTTTACACATGTTCAGGGTATCAATGATTATGACATCACCCAGTAACGTCATTGTCTGAGTCGTGAGATCATGGTGAAAATGGTCAAAGTAGAAGTTTTATACCTACTTCTTGTAGACATGGTTTAATGTAGTTGTATTTCAGAAATCTGTGAGGAAACCGTTGTGTGACTGACAAGAACGGTGGATCTGTAATTAAAATGAACCTACTGTAGGTATCTAGGTACTGGGTTTCACTATTTATTTATTGCATAGGTACCCAATAAATTATAGAATAATCAGAATAAACAAGTTATTGGTAAAAAAATATTTATTACATGTCAAATCAGAATTAAATTAAATTTCAAAATTAAATCGGTATTGCACATTATTATTAAAATATAATAATGATATTCAATAAAAATAATAAGAAGTATAAGAAGTACAATAAATTATTTGAAAATAAAACTTACCCATAATAAATTTTAATATGCTTGTCAAGAATCTTTAATAATGTTAACAATGAAGATCTGTTAACGTGTCAAGGCCAATTCCCAGTAGTTATGAGCTAATTGGACGACGGTCGTCACGAGTTAATGGATACACGGATTCACTAAAAATTGTCTCAGCGTTTCATTTATAAGGCATTTTTTATACGAATCCAGTCAAGATCAGTTTCAAATTAAATTAATACCTATGCTAAAATTTTGCTCTACCGTATCCTATATAATGGATAAAATATTATATTATTGGAAGGATAAAATAGATCAAAATACAAGGCAAATATTTAACATATATTATTTATTTATAGCTATAACTAGGTTTATAATTATCTCAACCGCAATACTAAATCATAGTCAAATAAATGAAAATACCACGAACGTTCGTTTGTCTATTTATAACCAAAATAACTGAAGCCCTACTAAGCATAGTGGCATTGACTTTGAACGTCCTTGGCTTGGCTGCTATTGACAGTCAACAATAATTAGGTGTATGAGTGGTAACAAAAACTTTTTCGAACAATTTACAAACAATAGGAGGTTATGCAAAGCCTAATGTTGACGGCGCCACCGCCGTTAGAAAAATATCTGTGTGTACGGTATGTACGGTATATGTATGTATGTACGGTAGCTATAATATTATTATTACTAGTTGCTTCCCGTTTTATGGGATGAAAAGTATCCTATGTCCTTTCAGGATATTAAAAACCTACATACCAAATTTCATCAAAATCCTTTCAGTAGTTTTTGCATGATTATGTAACAAACATCCATTCAATTGCAATTTTCAATTTCAATTCATTTATTGACCACATTATAACATTGTACGTTATATTAGGCATGCTATTTTTATACAAATTTCATTTATTAATTATTTTTTATCAAACAAAAAAAACGACTTCAATTTATCTTCGTAGTCCAAGGTCAAATATCGATGAAATTTATATGAGACCAATTCGTAGCTAGTATATTGAACCCAACGCAAAATGAATTTTCCAAATCGGTTCATAAATGACGGAGTTCTGAGGTAACAAACATAAAAAACAATCGAACAGAGAACCTTCTCCTTTTAAAAAACCTCCGGTTAAAAATACGCAACATTCAATGAAACTCATTACGCGAGAGCAAAAATGGTGCTCGCTATAAAAAGCAACGCATTAATATATCAAAATTATCGTTATCAGTCATCGGTTTATGGCGCTGATAACATTGTAAACAGTGTGCAAAGCGGGGAATGCAATCTGTAGAAATATTGACACAGATACTGTGTAACTGGCTTGGAAACTGACACAGTGGATCCTTGAATAATGGATCAGAATTTTAGTATGGAAACTGGAGAAACCAACTTAATTTTCATGTATCTTCTTTATATGTATATATCTTCTAGCGACACGCCCCGCCTCGCGGTTCCCGCCGCCTCCGTCCTCGCACGGAAGAAGAGGAAGGTTTATATGCATGTTATACATATAAACCTTCCTCTTGAATCACTCTGTCTATTGATGAAAACCGCATTAAAATCCGTTGCGTAGTTCAAAAGATCTAAGCGTACAGACAGCGTGAAGCGACTTTGTTTTATACTATGTAGAGATGTTTTCGAAAAGTCTCAGTTGCTTCCTGTGAGACAGAAGCTTGTCCAGTAAAGCGCTGACATAAGCTGATTAAGATGATCACGAAGAACAAAAGGTTTCTGTGATTTTCATGAAAATATGTTTACAAAAAAGAAACGTAGTTGCAAAATCCTTAACGTCATAAAACTCGCTTAAAACAAACTTAGCATTTCACAATACACTGCGGCGCAAAGTTCCACGAACTCCTAAACTTCTACTAACTCTTGAGTAAGCATAACCCATTCAAAGTCCTGAGTCGAACCGTTGTGTGGTTTCATTCAACACTTTCATCATTCAAATAATAGTTAAATTGTTATCGCAATTTCGCTTCCGGAGACACGCATATACGTACTAGATATTATTACAAATGGTTATTTTTAAATTACCTGATGAGACGAGCTGGTCGTTCACTTGATGGTAACCAATATGCTCATAACAGTAACAGCACCATGAAAAACTTTGTTTTGCAATATCCTGCGCGGCGCTGCACTTGTCATCCTCAGACAATTAGCTGTTAAGTCTCATAATGCCCAGTAATTTCGCTGGCTACAATGCCCTTCAAACCAGAAAACAGTAATGCTTGCGCACTACTGCTTGGCGGCTGAATTACTGGCAAAGCGGTGGTACCCACCCAGACGACCTCTCGCATACGAGAAACCTACCAGTAAATTAATTGTGCATAAAACTATCTGTTACAAATTAATTATTAGTTATGTATATGTATCTTTTTAAAACTGTTTATTTATATTTATATCATACATTTGAAACCAATTTGAAGAAAAATCAAAAACTTATGGTAGACAATTTTCCATTCGGCCATTGACCTGATGCTTGCATTATCGTATCTCTTTTGCATAATAATATCTTGTTCGTAGAATGCTATCCGAATCAATATATTGTACGAAAGGTCTACGAACGTCGTGGTTGCGCCGGTCAGTGAATAATTGAGGAGGTCATGACCGTAACTAGCTAACACTTGCAGTAATGGCCGCCCGCCGCCGCGACACACACAAGTGGACTCGTTTAGATTTCATCGATAATAAAGGTGGTTTCACTGCTGGGCATCGTATGATATTGCAAGGTAGAATTACGTTCATTAACTGAATTTGTCACTTAATAGTGTCAATGGTTAAGAAATGTGTAATTATAATCAATCAGGATGAACGAGTACAATTACAATTAGAAAATGCAAAATGTACACTAAACAAAAGAATTAATAGGTACATATAACTTAAAAACTTAAGTACAATGGGCGGACTTATCGCTAAAAGCGATCTCTTCCTGTCAACCTTTGGATGGAGTGACATAGGTCGGCATTGTAAATAAAATAATAATAAATGATCTGTTCTTCATATCCTAAGTTTTAATACAAGAATAAATGATATCATATCCTACGAGTACTTATGTGGTAAAAGTTAACCTGTCATTTTTCAGGACCTAAAGAGATATAGCAATCATCGAAATCAGTTCAGTAATTTCTGAGTGATTGAGTAACAAACATCCATCCGTCCTTACAAATTTTAATTTCTTCAACAAATTAATTTAAAGAGAGTATGGGCCATAACTACGCTGGCCCAGTGCGAGTTGGTGGATGTCACATGTCCTTGAATTTTCGTGATTAATTCTTGGACATGCCGAAACCGGCAAACATCATGACGAAACCGTCATGATGTTTTCCTTCGCCATTTTTAGAGTGTTTAGAGTGAGTAAGTCCGCATATAACCAAAGAATGTCAGCGGTGCGGGGCCAGCAGGATTCGAACTTGAGTGCGTCGGATCGAAAGTCGCACGTGCTCCCACTGGGCCACAATCGCTCGCTTTATAATTAATTTGGATTAATTATATCAGTATGATAGTAGAATTAGTAGTATCTTTCAGAAGCTGAAGCCTAATGTAATATGTTGTATCTTCAGAACCAGCAGCCGCTCCTAGACGTGGTCCGGGAGCGGGCGCGGGACCTGTGCTCGGGCGCCGACGCGGCCAGCGGCGAGCGCGTCGAGCAGGTCACCAGGGATCTGGCTGACAGCTGGAACCTGGCCTGCGAAGGTGAGCTAAATGATCCAGGCGCCAGATCAAACTACTGTGCTTACACAACAAACAGTACCAGCTGGTCACCTTTTTATGTAATTTAGAAGGGACAAGCAGGTCGTAAAAAAGAAACCAAAACAACCACTTCGCACAAAGTCTAAAAAACTCGTCTGATGGTAAGCGTTAGCCTGCTCATAAGAATTGCAGTGCCATCCAGAAATTTAATACCATAAAAAGCATAATTTATTTTTTTACTGCATCTACAGTTGGTCTCAGAGTCTTTTAGTCTTTATAAGGAACCGGATCATTGACACCATCATCAACAGCCCGTATTAGTCCACTGCTGGACATAGGCCTCTCCCAATGCACGCATCTGAGCCCAATCTTCGGCTCTCCTCATGTAATTGCTGCCACCTACTCTGCGCAGGTCGTCGCTCCATCTGGCCGGAGGGCGTCCTACACTACATTTGCTTAAACATGGTCTCCACTTTAGAACCCGTTTACCCCACCGGTTATTGGTTCTTCGACAAATGTGGGCCCATTGCCACTTCAGCTTACATTATAATAAGTTAAAATATGGATAGTCTCTCAAGGCCGTTTCGCTGTATATCCAACGGTTTAAGTAGCTACAGGTCATGTCCTATTTCGAGTTTCCAACCTGTATAAATCAAAAGACAATAGCCCTTGAATTTAACAATGTTGAAGTTCAAGTTCAAAAAGTCTTTATTCAGTTTTGGCATCACAGACGGACGTGTTAATTAATTGTGTTAATCCCGCGTATAAGCTATCTCCATTCCAAATTTCATCCCAATCCGATCAGCCATTGCGGCGTGAAAAGAGAACAAACAGCAACTAAACCACCTAAAATTAATGTACTTCGGTTAATTTCGTAATAGAACTTCCTCTTTCAGTAGAACCTGTGTTGATTAACGAGTCACAGTCGTAGATCACCTGTTTCGTACTGAATACCTACCTAATGGTGCGTGACATCAATATATGAATCGGTAGTTATGATACTTAGGCATGCAGAGATGCTTAGGCTGCATCCATGCATGAATGTCTGGATTGCACTGATTTCTGTTGCATCAATAGGCATTTATTTATAAAATAAATATGCGCATCCCTCATATATATTAATCCTGGCCTCTAACTAGGATTCTCTGTATCTAGAGAACCAGAAACTGACCATGGTCCCAAAACACCCAGACAGGAAACTAATGTTTGCGCTTTTATTTCTGTGCTCAAACATTTCTTCTGTCGCGGGAATCGACCCGCAACCTCAGTGGTGGATTTGAGCCATCTTGCTCAAACACTACACCACAGAGACTGTCATTCGTTATTTCTATAATATTTCCTTCTGTCCACAACTTGCTAAACTTTAAGGCACAAAACAAACCGAAACCGTGCACGACACGACACATTTCCGTACAAGTTCGAGACATATTATATTCGAAAACGCGTTGTAAATGGGTCGTGCAACAAGAAGCAAGGAAAAATCTTAAAGACCTACACTCAACATTCAAAAGTTCAATAAACATTTATACTTACTTTGCATTGAATTAAAAGTTTTTGGCTGGCTCTGCAATTGTTACAGGCAAGCGTGGCCCTAACCATCAGGCAAACAACATGTTCTTTGCATAAAAAAATCATTCAAAATTGCTCGTCCTCCCAGGACTATCGAAACGTGCTGCCGTAGCGGACCAACAGCTGCAGCGCTGGTCTCAGCTGATGTCAGTGCAGCGCAGCCTGGCCGCCGCCATCACTGCTGCATCCGACCGGCTCAGACAGCTGGACGCCAGCCCCGGCACCAGGCGGCGGGCGCTGGACATCAGGCATGCATTGCAGGTGAGTTGGACACATTTACATCTTCCTACCTTTTCTGTCTCTGAGCGTTCGTGATGTTAACAGGCCAAGGTTCCAAATAAAAATGTGTGCTAAAGTCCTGAACTCAAATCAAATCAAAATCTCTTTATTCATTTTTGACATCACAAACGCACTAACGAACGTCAAATTATCACCATGACTCTACCACCGTATCGGAAAAAGAACCACTACTCAGAAGATACAACAAGAATCTGAAGGGCATTTTTTTAGAGATTTTGTTACCTATTTTTATTTTCTACAATGTTGTTTCTTATGTGTCATATGGCTTTTCAGAAGTGGAATGTTCCAAGCATCTTTGTCTACTATATATATTTACGAACAGTATAGTATGCTTTTCTCATTAGAACAGTCTTTACGCGTAATTTTAATTTACTTCTACTAACAGTCAAAACTTTCCAGTTTCTTTTGTTGACAAAAAAAACTTATTGTAATCTATGTATATTATATTACTTGTTGTTCATTCCTCTTAACTACTTAGTTGCATTTTTGTTTGCTACGTACTTACTTATGTATCAAACAAAAATTAAGATTCAAAACGTTTAAATGGTGGCTAGATATAATAATATTTTAACATTAATAATTTAGAAATGTATCACTGTATGTTTTCCGAACGAAATTATTAATTTTTAGAAAAAAACAAGAACCTACTTCAAGACTAAACTTATATATTTTGTGAGTTATTTTTACAAAAAGTGCTAAATCAGTTTCGAAAAAATTTATATGAGACCACCTCTGAAGACCTACCAAAGAAAAAAGAATCATCAAAATCAATTCATAATTGGCGGAGTAATCGCGTAACAAACACACAAAAAAATTAAACATACCGTCGAATTAAGAACTCCTCCTTTTTTTAATTTGGTTGAATAAAAGCCAGCCGCCTTAGTTTAGGCTGAGTTGGAACCTTTTTCCGAGCACGTACCATTCTATATTGTTCTTTTTTTTTGAAGTCATTGTAATTCTTGTCGCTTTGTATTTACAGTGTAATTATTTATTTATTTAGAAACTACAAACAGAACTAACATTATGGTCTAAACATAATCAGTAGAACAAAACATACTTATCACAAGATAATGATAGTTAACAAATGCTCGACCCACACCGTAGTTCACGAGTTCACAGGAAGCGGTTAGTGTGTGCTGCTCGCTCGAGCAATTATGTTGAAAAGATCGGTACATACTTGTACGTACTAAGATTTTGAGTTTGTTGTGTTAATGAATTAAATATATATTTGCTTTCTTTTCTTTTCATCTTTCATTTGGTTCTGTATATCAAACGCGTATTGGATTTTAATCGCTAAGGTTATAAATACTGGGTACCTACGTTAAATATAATTTAAAAGTCTCAGTATGTGTTCCTAATGGGTATTAATCTTTTTTTTATGTAATTGAATGACGAGACGAACTGGTCGTTTGCCTGATGGTAAGCAGCACGCCAGCCCATAACAATAACAGCACCAACCAGAACTTTGTTTCAAAATTCTGCACTGCGCTCGTCACTCTGAGACAATTAGCTGAATTATTCTATTTGGAGAAGAGATAAAACATATATTTCCAAAAGCGAATGTTACAGAGGAAGCTTCATCTTACATATGTCTATTACAAAATTAATTTAAATTATTTTCTTCGCAGGAGCTGCAAACCGAGGTGACAGGCCTGGAAGACACCAGAGACGAGCTACTGGAACACGTGGAGTTTGTCGTGAACCTCCTGAGACCGACGTCGAAGGAGGCCGCAGAGGAGGCCGACAGGAATGTGAAGGAACTCGTCGACTCTTATGAAAAGTAAGTGGCATGGCTGTTGTGTATAATAGGTTAGTTTTTTTACTTTTCTAGTTCTTAAACCTCAGTTGGTGTCAAAGAGTCCTTTGATTTAAGGAACCGGATCACTTGGCATCGTAAAAAGAAAACGCGAGAACTGCCCATTTTCTTGTTGACTGCACAATGTTTTCATAATTCCTTTTTTAACAAAACCGACTTCAATTCCGATTTATCTTAGAAGTCCAAGGTCAAATATTGATGAAATTAATATGGGACCACCTTGAAGCTATGCCGAGCCCAACTCGAATTTTCTAAATCAGTTTATAAATGCCGGAGTTTTGTAACAAACAAAACAAAAATACAATCGCATTGAGAACCTTCTCCTTATTAGGGTTCCGTACCCAAAGGGTAAAACGGGATCCTATTACTAAGACTCCGCTGTCCGTCTGTCACCGGGCTGTATCTCACGAACCGTCATAGCTAGACAGTTGAAATTTTCACAGACGATGTATTTCTATTGCCGCTATAACAACAAATACTAAAAATACAATAAAATAAATATTAAGGAGGCTCCCATACAACAAACTTGATTTTTTTGCCGTTTTTATAGATAGTGGTACGGAACCCTTCGTGCGCGAGTCCAACTCGCACTTGGCCGGTTATTTTGAAGTCGGTTAGCAATAAGTGAAGTTTAGATATAGCGTGAGCGTCAGAATACGAAACTGTGTTTGACACATCTAACTCTAGCTTAGTACAAATTAGGTTTAGAGAATGCAGCTTAGAATTAGGGCCAATGTTTCTGAAAAGTTATTTGAAAGAATGTACAGAACTACAGAATCAATCAACATTTCATTCTATGCTGTCGAATCTATTATTTTTTCTATATGGGCTCAGGGCCCTAATTCACTATGACAACTTGGCGATTCCTTGCTTCGAGGTCACGTCATTTCCTTCATTAATAAACGACATCTGCGAAATTTGTATTCTTTATGACGCGTCATAGATAATCATGTATATGAAAATATAAATGCGTCATAGAGATGTCGTTTATTAATGAAGAAATCGACGTGATTTCGAAGCAAGGAATCGCCAAGTTGTCATAGTAAATTAGGGCCCTGGTGTAAGCTGTTGTTGTACAATTTGGATAATTATATGAGTAGGTTGTATTTAGATGTTGTTTATATGTAGTTATATTTAAGACACGATCCATTGAGCACGCATTTTAGAAGGCAATTATGCATGTTTTACAGGTAAGTGCAGGTAAGTGGCGCCACCTATATTTGCTCTTGGATTATTAATAATTCGAATATATAAACCTGCCAGCAAAAACAATATATAGAATTAATTTGGTGTGTTGTAATAAATAAACAACCACTTTACATATCACCGACAAGTTAAAATAGGTCACGTTTAAATGACTTTACGAATAGCAGCAGAAATATGCCAAGAAATTCTGCGTGTAGTTGGTACTTGCCTATTAATTATACTTATACAAAAAAACCGTAGAGCGTGCGAGTTATTCCAAGTGCTACATTAGCCCAGAAACAAAACATACATATAACGATTACAATTTGGGCCCTAATTCATTATGACAACTTGGCGATTCCTTGCTTCGAGGAAACGTCGATTTCTTCATTAATAAACGACATCTGCGAAATTTGTATTCTCTATGACGAATGAAGGAATCGACGTGACCTCGAAGCAAGGAATCGCCAAGTTGTCATTGTGAATTAGGGCCCAGATATTGTCCAAACAGATATCTTGCCATACGAAATGACATCAGCTATGACAATATTATTACTTCTGTGAAGTGTGAAGTTGAAGAAAAACTGCAATAAGCCGGCCTTCGAAGCACAAACATTAACTACAAAAACATGCTTTTAAATACTTTAAAGTCTATTCAAAGCTTATTTTCATTGAGCGCTTGAACGTCTCGAAACTTCATAGAAGACCTTGTCAAACTTGATAAATAAAGTCGATGTCCGCAACACAAAATAATATAAATGTAAAACACGTAGCGGACACAGAAGGGCACGACTCCTATAACAAAAATTCTCAGTCTGGTAATTTAGCGTACCGGTGCATGCGAGATAGCTGCCAAATATGAATCCGGAAGTAGCACGTCGCAGATTTCTGGCATAGCCTCAACTGGCTGACAGGTCGGCGCTAAGAAATCCGCTTCCCAACTAGTTAAACATATTTACTTACGAAAACTCACTTGTGGAACATCTTATGGTTGAATTCCGCGTGTCGTTTCGTCATCGGTGGAATTAGAGATTGCAAAAACTGGCGGCTAACGTTCTGAGGCCTCTGTTTACAGCGGAATCTTGGCTCGGACAATGAGAACTTTCGGTTTCCGACGTTTAATGTGTTGTGTATTTGATGGACAGTTTAAACTAGGTTACGCGGTAATCTGTTACAGTTGCTCAGTTTTATTACAGAGTGTTCAAGCGATGGCAAAGCGATCTGTATTTAAATGATTCGGTTGAGAGCCATCTGCCACTTTCCACCATATAATAGAAAAGTTATTCGATTACTTGTAAAATGGAGCTAAACACGCAATTTCACGGTGAACTGGCATTCAAATAGCATTTTAAAAGTAAAGCCTGTAAATAGAGTTTCAGAATTATACTTGACGTGCTCGGGAGGCCGCATTTTTACGATGTTTTTCTTGAATCGATGGAATTTCATGATTTCAGCAATTAAAATGACTACTCCATATTTTTGGTTAAATGGCTATAGTTAAGAACATAATATAACGATGAGGCACAGTTCCATAAGAATACAAGTAAAAAGAAAAGTAAAAACATTTACTTGAGGACCACAGTTATACACTAACAAAATAAAGAAAGAAAAGAAAACAGAATTACAAAAAGAAAAAAGAAAAATATATAAACAGTATAAAGAGATAATTAAGTAAATAAACTTTATATTTTAATAATAAAATCTATAATCATTTGAACTTGAAGCTAAGCGAGTAAATAAGTAATATAAATTGTAAATAGTGTTAAGTTATTGTCTTTCCACTTCGTAAAATATTCGTACCAACCACAAATACAAACTGTTCTAAAGCTCCTTGCAATTTGCACAATAAGATGCTCCCATGAATTCAATGCTAGTCGTGATTATCCAATTAAAAGGCAACCTTAACAACCTCCTCATTAAGGTCATTATATTATGAATGTGAATAACACGTGAAACATTCTGACTTCGCATATAGTAAGAAAATATAGATTTACTCTATCAAAATAGGTAACATGATTTATTTCCATAACTGAACTCTAAAGCTTTCGGCTTGTCTTCAAAAGGTCGGTTTTCCTAGAAAATCGATTAGCAATATTCTGATTGGTCGAAAAAAGCAACTCTTATTGGTCCTAGAAACTAAAATAAATGCAGATTTTAAACAGCTGCAAACTAAAATCATGTGTCATTAAGTCCAGATGTTTTAGAAGAAAAGATCATGATGAACGCGCCTGAAATATGCATGGATATTCATGTCTTTCTATTTTTTTAATTTAGGACGCGTGCAGAAGTTTATTCAAATAAATAAATATATATTTCTTTGAATATTCAAATCAAGTGAAGCAGATTTGTTTCGTGACGTGTTGTGGGTTGTGGGACCATGATCTTCGTAGTTCCTGGTTTCCTAAATACAGGGAATCCTAGGCCAGGATCTACTATGTCATCGTGGACTTAAAAAAATTCAAAAGTAAAATATATAAAATCTCTTAAAAATCAAAATAAAATCTTGTTCCAGTTAATCAAAAGAATTCCTTACTGTCCAAAACGAAGGCGTTATATTATCATAATATAAATTGTAGCTATGTATCTATAACAAGATTTGTAAAAATTATGAGATTTCTTAGCTAGACATGATGTCATGGTCTTGAAACTCATGTGCTTGGAATTTGTAAATAGTCTGTATTTATTGGACCTTATTGCTTGAGGCGTAGAGTACAGTTTAGCTCGCAAATTGTTTTAGCGCCATCAAAATCATTGAGGCCGGAGTGTCATTGAAATTTTTGACATCTCGTGATTTTTTTATGGCGAAGTGCGCAAAACATTGCGGGAAGCAACTTGCTGTAAATATCTTCTATCTTTAGGTGATGATCATGAACACATCGTGTGGCAATAGACAGCTTTTTTGTGAGGAATAATATAAAATAGAGTGAGTGCACCATTCTTATTTTATATCGTTCACTATTCAGCTTTTATACACTATGGTGGAGAAAGGCTCGAAAAAGAATGCTGTCTATGAATAAAAGTTTTGTATGCACTACCATATACTATCCCTTAGTATTCTGTGGCACTACTTACTTATGGATTGCAACCGTATGGTTATCAATGATTGCAGACTTACCTTACCTTCATGCATTAGGTGTAAGTAGAATTGGCTGAATGAATTTTGCTGAAAAATAATCACATAAATATCAGAACGTAGACACAAATATTGAATACCTCTCTTAACTCACGTGATTACTCAAGTTTCCTGTAGTAGATATAAACATCGCTGATTTTAGTATATAATTATACTATATATATATATTTCCTTATTGCGATTATAAGGTACGTACTTAATAGATCTAAAAATATGAACTCGTAACTATATCGTTTTTAACTCGTGGTAGGTCTCTCGTATGCGGGAGGCCGTCTGGGTAGGTACGTACCACAGCTTTGCTAGTTATTCTGCTGCCAAGCAGTAGTGCGCAAACATTACTGTCTTTCGGTTTGAAGTGCATTGTAGTCAGCGAAATTACTGGGCAAATGATTCTTAATATCTGATGTCTCGGGGTGATGAGCGCAATGCAGTGCTGCGCAGTGATTTTTATGGTATTAAAAGTTCTGGGTTGCACTGCAATTGTTAGGCGAACGACTTGGTCGTCTTATCACTCAGTTCCATAAAAAAAAACTTGACTCCAAAGCAACGCTTATCCATGGGCACACGCGCACATAACTTGTGGGCCCATAACCTAATGACGTGGAACAAAGGGGAAACGATGCGAATAAACATCAATAAGTCACCCGAACCAGTTTGAGAGTAGCTATAGAAGGACGACAAGAGTGAAGAGGCTATCATTTTATTAAATCCTACTAATATTATAAATGCGAAAGTTTGTATGGATGGATGGACGTTTGTTACTCAATCACGCAAAAACTGCAGAACGGATTTAAATGAAATTTGGTATGTAGGTACTTTAGGTCCTGGAAAAGGACATGGGCTACTTTTACGCGGTAAACAGCGGGTGAAACCGCGGGGCGCAGCTAGCATAAAAATAAATGGGCCCAAAAACGGAATTTCAGACGTAGGAAACATCCTACCCAGGAATTCTTAAATCGTTTCAAAAAAGTTTCTACATCCAAACTTTTTTTTTATGTAATTGAATGACGAGACGAGCTGGTCATCTGCCTGATGGTAAGCAATACGAGTACGCCAGCCCATAACAATAACAGCACCACCAGAACTTTGTTTTGCAAAATCCTGTGTGGCGCCGCACTGCGGTCGTCGCCCTGAGACAATTAGCTGTTGAGTCTCATAATGCCCAGTAATTTCGCTGGCTACAATGCCCTTCAATCCTGAACACAGTAATACTTACGCACTACTGCTTGGCGGCTGAATAACTGGCAAAGCGGTGGTACCCACCAGACGGCCTCTCGCATACGAGAAACCTCCCACCAGTATAACTGCAGTCCAGAAAATTAATTAGAGAACTGACTACCGGCTTTGTAATAGCACAGAATACTAAGGGACAGAAGCATCAGTCTTGCTATGACGCAATAAAATTCAATTCAGCTCGCGTAGCGCTGCATGCCTACTAGTCATATTAACCTACAGAGCGCCTCTCTTTCTATCGCATAGCTCTTATCTCTTCTGACGCGCCACGTGTAACGACGCGCGACCCGCCGTCGGTGTCCGGCTATGTACTTGCAGCTTCGTATCTACAGTGCGGAGTGCGCTAGGCCTGAATATACTTAATTCGATAATTCGAAACATCAAGCGATATTTGCACAGGCGGTCAAACGAGAACTTATATTCGATATTAAAACAGTACAATGTGATAAATGGATAGATGTGGCATGATATGTTTCCGCGAGTCGGCCTTGGAGCCGAGGTGAGGAGTGCCTCACAGAAATGCGTTAGAATTAGCCACAAGCTACATGTGATGTCATAAGTTTAAATGTTGCTGACATAAAACATTTCTTAGTTTAATTTGCTACTGCCAATCATTCGCTATTTTGTAGTTAGCATGAGGCTGTATGGCCAACATGTTTGTTATATATAATTATCCATGTGCCTATCTATATAAAATTGTATTAATGCTGTTCGTTGGTAAGCGCTTTACTTAAGAATGGCTGGATCAATTTGGTTATTTGGTTTTTTAACTTTGGTAATTCTCCGAATTAGGGATTTATTTAAAAAAATGTAGAATTTCCCATAACATTTAAATGTTATGGGAAATTCAGCAAAACCTGACGTCAGTCGGGTCATCAATTGACAAATATTTTTTACCTACTTACTTATAAAAAAATACAAGTCATCCAATGATCCTCCGAAAAATAAAGGGCGCCAGCATTGACGACTTAGGGGGTAAAGTTGGTATGAATCAGAGGGCTTTGAAGGTTAGCTTGGGTTTCACTGAGCGTTACTCCCGTCCTTATGCCCTGACACTTCCACATTCGGAGTTTATGTCCCTACCTCTGTCGTCTCCACCCCATGGACGGCCCTGGGTTTTTCTTACCCCAGGGAGAGTCTCAGGGTACATTGTGACACCGCTTACCGACAACTCATTACAAACCACCTCTACTAAACTCAATAAAAAAGACGAGGAAACGTAAACCCTTACTTTGCAGCATTATGTTCGCAAACAGGCACTACAATAAGTCACCTGAGTTGCCCTTTTTTCAACATCCCCATTTAAGTAATCAAGGGGCTGCACCAACCCTCCGGGAATATATCCGGCTGTTAAATGGGATCAAATTATTCACCTTTTAGATGCAAGGGTCTCTCTTCAATTTGACTTGCACAATGAACTACGTACATGCCTAATTACTTCATCACTTAACTATTTCGATGCCAAAATAAATAAATATTATATTATTTCACCAATATTACATCGAACTTGAAATGCTAGTTATGTTATAGGTAATTTATGTCATAGGCCTACCCACGATGATCTCAGCCAGTTACGTATTGCAGCTTGTCCGCAAAGTGCCTTTTAGATAGACCATGTATATTAATAAATAGGTTGGTATAGCTATTTGTCTCGCTATCCCTACCGTTGTGTCATCGGTATTTCCGGATCAGCTGGCGGGAACCATACGTTGTAGTTACAATACAATGTTAACCTCACTACCTGCCTGCTGCGCGTGTAATCGTCCATATTACCCATAATAAAACCGCCCAACCGTGCTCAATGCCATGCATTATTTACGTTATGCTAATAGTTCATCTAGTTTGAACTGCTTTGGATAAGATTTTCTATTAAATCGAGAACTGTTGTGAGAAAATATAATAAAAGCTTTGCCATCAATCGACAAGTTGAGAAGGAGAATATTTTCTTTAAAGCCCAGAAAATTCTTAGGTGACCTGTGAAAGTAGTCTATCAATATCGGCTGCATGGTTATTTCGCCTTTCTCCGCATATATGTAGATACTAGAATAGAATCAATCGGCCAATCAGATCGACAGGACGGCAACGCCCTATGTAGAGCATCGGCACGTAACAAAGTGGATGCTCGCGACACAGCCACAAGGCCCCTTTTCATCTGGCGCGCGCTCCAGACGACGGCAGGGCACGGGGGAGACGTGTAATCGTTATTCAAACTGGCAGACTACTATTTCCGAGCTTACTGCGCATGCGAGCGAACGCAGCGCTTAATAGGTCAGGGCCTCTCAGTCTGCACTGGAACCCGGCTACAGGGATATACTTAGCACAAACGCCATTTTCTACGAAAGAAAAATAAGCAATCGGTCCGAAGCAGCTACGAAAGTACGAAATGAAAGTAAAGCTCGTGTGCTGGAGCTTGGAGGTTGCGGATCGTGTCCGCGCGGGGTCCCTCCGCGCGAGCGGCACGCCGCGACCGGCCCCGGAATGAGCGGCGGCGAGGAATAACCATTACCAAACGAACATTTACGCTAAAACGAGACTGGAACGTGCCTGCGTCGCTGTCGAGCGACGAAAAATAAGTTTTCATCGCTGAACGATGTTCGGACACTGAAAATAATGTGATACAAACGTGAGTGTGCTGCGCGTTCCTTCGCCGCCGCGGTGACTCACGGATCCAATCGTATTTCTGTGAACAAGGGACGTAGTCGGATATTACGCGGAGAGTTCGAATGGTCGCGTGTGATATTGGATTTTGGCAACGGCGCCGGCCCCATTATTTTATCTTTTTGTCAAGTAATTCACGATGCGCATGGCGGCGCGCCGGCCGGCCGTGCCGTACCGCATGTCAATTCACTAGCGAATGCCATCCGTTCCAAAGAATTATTTTACGCTCGCGCTTGTTTTGCTCGTCCGTTTTCTTCTGCTATAATATATAAGGTCGCAGTCGGTACAACTACACAACGTTAAACCGTCGTTTCAACCGTCGACTTAACATATGGGCGCTAAGTGCCGAAGGTCGCCTGCCTTTACGTCACCCTATCATAAGGTAAACGCGGACGCGCGCGTGTGTGCAAAACGTAAACACAAGCCGGCAAATGCACCGAAAAAACTCGCGCGCTATGATGTCACCGTGCAAACATTAGAACGTGGAATTTAAATTTAGATGCGTCCAGCGAATCTACCGAGATCGGTTCATTGAGCGACGGACGAGCGACGCGAGCGGAGCGCCGCACGCGACCGAGCACGACCGACGAGGTACCGTGGCGGCTGCGGTGCGGCAGCGGCGCGGCGGCGGCGCGGCGCGACCTTGCACCGTCACGGGCGCAGCGTCACGCCGCGCCGACGATTATTTTCGTCGGATTTTGGCACCGGTCCCAGCTCGCGCCGCGACGCCACAAGCGCGCTCCGCACGGCGCGGCAAATACGTTCTAACCGGTCTTCTCCCTTTGCAGATTGCGACAGACTCTAGCGGCGCGGCTCGCGGAGATCGACGATATAGTGTCCGAATTCGACCGGGTGTCGGAGAGAATAGAGGAGCTCCGACAGCTGATAGAGGTCTCCATAGCGAAAGTCAGGACCTTCTACGTCTTCGGGGAGGACGAGGAGGATAACGTACGATCGCTCCAGAAGGAGGTGTCGAGTCTGGTGGAGCGCACCAAGCGGTTCACCGACGAGAGCAGGAAGCGGTACGGCGGCTCCGCCCCGGCGGACGTCGCGCAGGAGCTCTCGGCGCTAGAGCTCGCAGCCGAGGCGCTGGCGGCCGCCATGGAGGAGAAGGAGCGGGAGTGGCAGCGCGCGCGCACGGCGCGGTTCGAGTACGCGGCGGACGTGGACGACGTGCAGACGTGGGTGCGCGCGGCCGAGCTGGCGGCGCGCGACCGCACGCAGCCGCCGGCGCCGCACCGCGAGCGCGTGGCGGCCGTGCGCGCCGAGGCGCCGGCCGCGCACGACCGCGTGGAGCGCCTCTCGCGCAACGCGCGCGCCATCGTGGAGGGCAGCCGCGACGCCGCCGAGCGCCAGCTGGTGCAGTCCACGGTGGCGGCACTGGCCGACCAGTTCGCGGCCGTGTGCGCCGAGCTCGAGGCGCGCCAGGCGGCCGCGGAGGACGCGTGCGACGCCGTGGCGCGCTTCCTCGCGCTGCTCGAGAAGGTGCTGCTGTGGGTGGAGACGCAGCGCGCCTTCCTCGCGCGCCCGCTGCCGCTGCAGGACCTGCACGAGGTGCAGCAGAAACAGACTGAATACGGGGTGGGTGCGGCTTGGTACTGGACCGTCTTACGGGTCGAGGACTCCGGCCGAGGAATACTAATCGGGATTTTCTCTTTCAGAACGCGCTCAAGAGCTGCAAGCAGCAAGCCAAAAACTTAGCAGATATGGCGAAGGAGATAGAGGCGATAGAGAAGGTCACGAGTCCCGGGGATCTCCCCTCGAGACTCGAGGCGGCGGAGAACGCGACGGTGGACGTCGAGAAGAAATTAGCGAAGACGGTCGGTATCGCAGGACGCGACCGTCACTGGCCATCACCTTCGGGCGGGATCCTAACCAGTCGTCGATGTTTCAGAACGGGCTCCTGCAGGAGCTGTCGGAGGAGTGGGAGCGCTGTGAGCGCAAGCTGAAGGACGTCGGGCACTGGCTGGAGGCGACGTCGCGGACGCTGGAGTCGCCGCAGAACGCCAAGAAGCCGCTGCGCGACCGCCTCGCGCTGCGCGAGAAGCTCATCAACGACGTCTCCACGCAGAAGACCAAGATCTCGTACGCGGTCGAGAAACTCAACGTGAGTCTCCGACTCGTCGTTCCCGCTCGTTTCTAGGTTTCGGCGTCGTGCTCGTGGAGTTTTCGTTTCTGTTTTCGTAATCGGTGCTGGCTCCCACAGGCGAAGGTTCTCGCCACTGACTTGGCTCTGTCGCAGGTGCATTTCGGCGCGGACGGCGTGGCGGCGGCCAGCGCGTTCCCGGGCGGCGTGGAGAGCCAGGCGCGCGCGCTGGGCGCCGCGCTGGACGCGCTGGCGGCGGGCACGGCGGCGCAGGCGCGCGCGCTGAGCGCGGCGCTGGCGCAGGTGGACGCGCACTGCGCCGAGCTGGCGCGCCTGCGCGACCTGCTCACGCACGCCGAGCAGCGCCTGCGCCACGCCGCGCAGCCCAACTACGCGCCGCGCGACCCCGACACCGCGCAGCGGCACCAGCAGGTACGTGCCTCCTCCCGGCTCGCTGTAGCACACCCGCGCCCCGGCGCCGCTTCGTCACCCCATCACGCGCCGTTCCGCGGCGGTAGCGATAGGCACGGCGTTCGTTTATTCATTTTCTGTTCTGTTTTTTGTTTCCCCCCACCTCCCCGCCCCCCGCCACTAACACGTCTCGGCCGGTATCCTCGCTAGGAGTGTCGCGAGCGCGTGAAGGCGCTGCAGAGCAAGATCGCGGCGCGCACCGAGCGCATCAAGCTGGTCGTGCAGCGCGGCGCGCCCGACGCCGAGCCGCCGCGCGACGCGTAGCGCGACCGCTAGGGCCTAGCTTTTAAGTCGAATATTCCTCGTCCGTGTACTTTTTTTTTTATCGAATATTTAAGTTAAATATACACGAATCATCGCAGCCACCGTCGTTTC
Organism: Petrophora chlorosata; assembly: GCA_951640565.1. Lineage (NCBI taxonomy): Eukaryota > Metazoa > Arthropoda > Insecta > Lepidoptera > Geometridae > Petrophora > Petrophora chlorosata. The sequence goes on from OX621197.1 coordinate 17,237,347, forward strand.
CTTTGCGACCTTAGCCTCCATCCCACCTCGCGCCTCGAGACACCCTTGTAAATCATATGTTTGTCCGTACTTGCGTATCAGGAGATCGGCCTGCGGATCGAAGAGCTGACGCGGGCGATCTACGAGCTGGACCCGTACGCGGCGCTCCCTCCGGCGGGGGAGGCGCGGGGCGCGCGGGACGCGGGCGCGGCGCTGGCGCTGCAGGCGGCGGCGCAGGCGCGTGCGCGCCGGCCGCGCTCGCCCGCGCGCGCGCCGCCCGCGCCCGCGCGCCCGCGCCGCGCGCTGGAGCCCGCCTGGGCGCCCGGCGGCGCCTCCTACGCGGAGATAGTGCGCGGCGCCGGCTCGCGCTCCAGCTCCGCCGGCTCGCCGCCCCGCCCGCGCCCCCGCGCTCGCCCCCGCAGCGACGAGCGATCTGCGACCCCAGAGCGGGACACGGACGAACCCCTAACTGAAGCGGCCGCGGACCCGAGTGAGAGTGTCGAGGCGCACGAGCGCCCCAGTGAGACCCCAGTGTCCCTCAGTGAAAGTGATCAGTACGGAAGTGATTATATGGACGCGCCCCGGGCGGAAGTGCCCCACGTTGAGATTACGATCGAGGAGGTGGAGACTGCGCCGACCCCTCACACGGAGCCGCCGCTCGAGTACCGGGAGGAGCCGTCTGAGTCCGCCCCCGTATCTGGCGCCGAACTCGAGGAGTCGCCGCCGCTCTCCGGCCGGGAGTCCCCGGCGGAGCTGCGGCCCGCCGAGTGCGACGAGCGCGCGCCGAGCCCGACCCGGCGCCGCTCCCACGAGCTCTCGTACGCCGAGATACTGGCCCTCGGCCTCCGCCGCCAAGCCAAGACTCAGCGCGTGACGAGCCTGCCGCAGCCGCAGGTGGCGCAGGTGGAACTCGTGAAAGAATTCGTGGTGGAATGCGTCGAACGGCCGCCCACCGTCCCGCTTGCCCCGCACACGCCGCCCGCCTTGCCGGCCGAGCACAGGGCGGAGCGAGTCGAGATGAGGAGGGCTCGCCCGGACCGGCCCGACCGCCCGCCGGCGCGTAGCCGCTCCGGTGACGTACCAAGACAGCGCCGAGCGCCCGAGAAGCGTCCGACGAAGGTGCACGACGGGCAGATTGCAAAACGAAAGAGGACCATGAAGAAGGTCATCGAGGTTCAGGACTTCGAAGATATCCCTGAACCCGAGGTTCAGGTGGAGCTTCACCCCGTCCACGTTAGGAGCGCTTCGGAACCGCTCGATAGAGTCACCGAAGAGGTAGCTCAGACGGTACGACAGACCGTTGTGGGGATGGTTACGGAGACTGTCACCGATGATGCACAAGCGAAAGTTGTCGAGGAGGCAATTGAACATAAAAAGACTAAGAAAAAACACAAGTCGAAAAAGCCTAAATCGAATGAAGATGAGATACAGAAGGCGCTGAAGGAGATAGAAGAATATGACAATAAAAAGAAGAAAAGGTCAAAGACTGAAGTTTTGACAGAAGAGACGTCTGTTAAGACGCCTCAGGAATCTGAAGATTCGGACACGAAAAATAAACCAGTTACGGAAAAGTCTGATCAGCCAAACAAACATAAGAAAAAGAAAGGCAATAAAGGTTTGCAGGATATCAATGTGGCCACTGACGACCCGATCCGTACAGAGCCTGTTCAGGTTGTTACTGAAATTTCAGATACTACTAATGTACATCTGAAGCAGAAGAAAAAGAAAGCCCCAAAAGATTCTGTACAAGAAAATGTCACAGAGGCTGCCGCGGTTGAGTTTATCACGATAGAGTCTTCGATTTTGATTGAAAACCAGATTAGCATCTCTACTGCTAACTCTGAAGTTGAGTCTCAACTTGAAGATGTAGATATAGGAACATGGGAAAACTATGCGGAGGAAAATGTCACAAAAATGATTGAAGATCTTAATACATCTGACATCGAAGAGCATAAACCCTCTGTACCAAAAACGAAACAGTCTAAAAAGACTAAAAAGCAGAAGAAAGGTAATTTGGATGACAAAGATGATATTAAATCGAATGTTATAGACATTGCAACCGCTATCGTTCCTACGAAACTTGTAGAAAAGGAACTTTCTATTGAAACTATTTCTCAAAAAAACACTGATAAAGAATTAAATCAGGTAGGTACAATTACCGATGATGTAGTGACTTCTATAATACCAGATGCATTAGAAAAGAAAAAATTGATGACTGCTGACAATTTGTCCAGAGGTAACAATTTGCAGAGAAAAGAAATTTCAACGTTCATTGCAGAATCTAATGTAGAATCGAATAAAAGAGAACAGGAACCTGAAATATCAAAATCTAAGAAAAAGAAAAAGCACAAGAAGGAAGAGAAAATCCCGGAACGCATATTGTTTGAAACAACAGAGACTGTTGTGATTCCGGTAGAAGAAAATGTCAAAGCTATTGAACCCATCGTAGAAGAAATTCCAAATGTGGTAGAACAGGTTGAAGAACAAAAGCCAGCTAAAAAAAAATCAAAGTCTAAAAAATCTAAAACAAGCGAAAGCTTAGAGAGTTTAGAAACAAGTATCATCGAAAAAGAAAAATCACCAGAGTACGTATCTACTGTCACTCAAGAAATTGTTCCTCTCGTACCTGAGGAGGTCGTAGCTGTTGAAGAAGAGCCGTTTGAAGAAGTTAAGAGTATCAAAAAGAAATATAAATCGAAGAAGACTAAAATTGAAGATGATGATATAGAAAAGGCGCTGAAAGAAATAGAACGTTCTGAATCTTCAAAGAAAAAACCTAAAGATAAGTTTCATAAAACAAAAGAAGTACATAAATTGACTAAACAAAAGAAAGAAATAACTACGCTCAGTAAAGATTTCAAGGAATCTGAAAACGAAGAAGTAACTCTGGCTGAGCCTCTAAAACCTGTAGAACATATTGATTGGAACGCGTTATTAGCCGAAGAAGAAGGCCTTCCCGTGGCAAGGGTTGAACCCATTACACATCCTGATTCAAAACTATCTGACAATGACTCAAATAAACAAATAGCTACTGAAGTAACGATACTCGAGGCAAGTCATTCTTTAAAAGATACTAGTACAGAAACCTCAGTACACACTTTTGAGGAAAATGTCAATAAAAACAATAAATTCACAACATCTACGCAAGGTGTTAATATTGGAGAATCGAAATCAGGAGAAATTCCTAAAACAGAAAAGCATCAAGTTGTACCTAGTAGATCTATTCCCTCGAGTGAGCAAAACAATAATGACAAATTCTTTGCAAAGCAAACAATTGAGGAAGGTTCAATTAATATTGTAAAAGAAATAACTCATTACGAACCTATCATTCAAGACGCTGAAACGCGCACAATATATTTAATAACACACGAGGAAAAGAAACTACCACCTATAAGAACAGTAAAAGTATTTAGCAGTAAAAGTAATTCGCTTGAGGAATCCCAAACTGCAAATGAAGATGTAATTAACCTGCCTGAAGGACCTGATGAAAAGTCTTCTGTAAGCTTAGAGCAAGAATCAGGATCTTCTTCTAATATTAAAGAATTAAAAACCACTGAAACCACAATTCAAATTAATGAAAACGTCAGTTCAACAATTGAAGTATTGAGCGAAAATACAGATGTTGAAGTTATACAAAGTATTACGCCCAAACCTTGTGAGGAGATAGAGACGCCTATATCTACCGAAGTGTCACAAAATACAATACAGCAAACAAGTGAAACAGAAACTACTTCTCAGACTATAATTAAGAAAGTTACCGAATTTATTAATAAAGAAATCAACCAAGAGTCATCAACGGTATGTGAAACTATTGTGTCTGACGTAAATGAACCAGAAAGAAATGTTATTCAGCTTGCTGAAAGCACTGTAAAGAGAACTAAGGAACCTGTTGTAAATACATCTGAACTATCTGAAAAGCGAAGTGTTTCACACATTGAGCTCACACATTCTGAGGATACCAAAGAAGAGGTTCAAGTTGTTAGTCAATTAAATGTAACAGAACCGTTTTCAGAAAATAAACATAAATCAGAATCTCAAAAAATTGACACTGAAATTGAAACCGTCACAGAGGAAGATTTCTCAGATATTCTCGAAGAAGCTATCTTTGGTTCAGTTCAAGATCGCAATAGGACGCCTAAAGAGAAGAAAATTAAAAAGTCTTCAGAGATTCCTTATCGAGAGTTGATAAACGAAGTCAAAACATATTCTGTTGATCTGGATACATACCAATTAGACTACGAATACTGTCAGCTTATGCACAGCAAAAGACAGCAAATCATGACAAAAGAACCTGAAAAAGAGCATGGTGCTGCGCCGAATACAGAGGAAGTAACTGTCAGTACAGTGACCTCCCAAAAGATAGTTGTTCCTGACACATCAGAAGCTACAAAAATATGTCGGGTGCCTCCTTTGAAAGAAGAAGCACTGAACATTTCTTATCAGGAAATAAAAGATGCTGAAAAAATATTAGCTTCGCAGTCATCGTCGATTTCGGTTCATTGTCCAAATGTAAAACAGTCTTCTCAAAAAGAGGCTTCAGATAACGTTAATAAAACCGAAGATGTAAATATTATTCCGCAACAAAAAGAGATCACTGAAAAAGACAATACCATACCGCAAAAAATAGTTGAAGATGATCTTTTGCATGCGACTATCGCAAAAGAATCCATTCACTCCAAGAAAACGATTGTAGACCAAACTTTTGATTTAATTATTAACGAGAACAACTTAATCCAAACAACAGAAAATATCGTTGATTCATATTCATTGGCTGATGCAGACCTAACCTATCCGACTCCAACAATTGCAGAAGAAACAACACCTAAAACCGATAAAGGTTATAGCAACATCGAAATATTATGCCAAGAAACACCACGTCAAAGTTATCATGAAATTTCTGATGCTGAAAAAGTTCTGGCTCTAAGAACTTCAGTTAAGGTAGAATCTGAGAAAATTCTAGCTGTAACTGAACAATCTCCAGAATTTCAAGATAGTAAAAATCCTTTAAGTGTTGAACTTCCCATTGAAGTTCCAACCCAAAGCTACCATGAAATATCGGATGCTGAACGTCTTCTAGCTACTTCTAAAGTAGAGCATGTGTCATCTGCTGATAAAGCAGTTGTATACATAGTAGATGAAATTCGGGAAGTTGCTTCTGAAGAAAAGGTAAAGGAACTAGCACCTGAACCATCTTTAGAAATTAACCTTGCTAGCGAAATGCCAAGGCAATCTTACCAAGAACTATCTGATGCAGAAAACCTTATGATAACTAGTAAACACCAAGCTTCATCATCTAAAGGCAGTTCAAAAGAAATGGTACAAGATGAACCACTAAAACCTGCAGTAGAAACTGAAAAACAAATAGTTTTTGAAATAAATAAACTAGATAATATACATAAAAAGCCGAGACAAAGCTATCAAGAAATTGCTGACGCAGAGCATTTACTTGCTACCATAATAACTAAATCTAGAGAAGTTAGCAAGGAACCTTCGCCAGTTAAAGAAATTGTTTCAGACCTGACAAATAGTGAGCCTGAAGAGGTTTCATATATTCCTCTTATAAATAAACAATCTATAACCAATGCTTTGATAAAAGAAGTCATTGAACCAATTGGAGACGGAGAGGTAAAGCCAGAACAAGCTGAACCACAACAAGTCGTTCACGAGGTGCCTAGATTTAGTTATCATGAGTTAAGCGACGCGGAAATAAGATTTGCTTCTTTGCGCACATCTGTTGAAGCTTCTGTTTTAGTTACGGTATCTCCTAATGACCAAATTAATTCTTCTGACTTACAAGATTCTGAACTAGCATCTGAGTCAACCAGCGCTAAAAAGCCTTCTCTACCTTATGAAACTGAAAGTGTTGTCAGTAATATCAAAGAATCTGATATTCATGGTTGTGTCCCTGCTCTACAAGAATCTAAATCGGTATCAGAATCAGTTTTTGCAAGTAAACCTTCTGGGACGAATGATTTTATCAGCAATAAGACAACTGAAGCTGCCTCCAAAGACAAGCAAATAGTATACGAACCTTTGCGACATAGCTATCAAGAAATAAAGGATGCTGAATGTATACTTGCATCAATAAACGAAACCGGAGCTATTGATGAGTCACAAAAAACTGAAGAACAAAATGACATCAAACCATCAAACAAAGAACAAATTAAGCCCGATCAAACTAGTCCATTACAACCTGAGGATAATATATTAGCTACCACTGGACATATATTGTTGGTTTCTAAAACTGTAATTGGACATACTGTTGACCTTATAAGCAACGAACGCACTCCTATCACGTACGCTGATAAAGTTTGCGACATTTCTGAACCAAAAGAAAAAGCTATAGATGTAGAGCATACTCATAATAATGCTCTGACAACTAAAGCTCCCAAGGATATTCAAGACTTTCAAAAAATTGATTACTCCTTCGAGGTGGATGATCTTTCTAACACTCCAGTATCTGTCGTGTATGGTGACTTAGACGCGGCTACCCCTGCTGTCATCAAAACTGAAACAGAAGTTTTCGTACCTGCTGTAACGGAGCCTAGAAGTGAAGAAACACAAGTTCTTGTCAAGTCTCCAAACATAGAAGATACCTTTGAAATAGTTGACCCTAAAGAAATCCTAGATTATATATCTACAGCTGTCGTATCTGAAAAAATCACTGTCAAACCTGACGAAGACCTTAAATGCTATAAAACTACAAATGAAAAGCACGACGACATACAAATAGTAACAAAAATATTAGACATTGATGAACTCGATAATTCGCTTGTGCCTCTAATATTCGGTGACATCAAAGACGTAGAGAAATCAATAAAAGAAAGAGAACTGGCCAAGATCTCTAAGAAACAGACAGAAACAATTCCTAACGAAACTGAATCCAGTTTTGAAATTGACAAGAACTCCTCTGATATAACTTTACATAAAGATCACGAAACTCACGAACATGCAAAAATTCTGGACACTGTAACAATATCCCAAGAAGATCAATTATCAGAATCTATGCCCTTAGCTCTCGACACCGCGTCTAACACTTTCTCGGCGGACTTCATTCAAAGTGAAATATCACACACTATACACCAAAATGTACCTAAGCTCGATACTGCTGATACGCATAAAATATCTAAGAACGAACAAAACACCGTTAGTAAATTAGTTGGCGCCGTAGGAGATTCTAATGATTTTGTTGATATAGTTACGGACAAACAAGAACTGACTAAAACAGTTAGTTCATGCGTTGAACCTGAACATGAAATACAACGACATCATATAACAGAAAAAGCACCAGAGGCTCTTCCAGAGAAAATTTCTCCATCTGTTGCAATTGTGCAAGCAGACATAGTTTCCGATACTGTGCCTGTGGTCCAGGAAAATCTAGGCGCTAAACTCGATTCTTTCTCAGCTGAATTTATACAAAGTGAAATATTGCACACCACCACATACCAAACTCAAACTTTAGCTAAAAATTTCAAAACTCCCAGCTCAATACCCGATAATGCTGATACTAAAACACAACTTCTGGCGAAAACTGATACGGTTAAAAATCTAAAACCTGTAGAAGCGTCTAATGAATTTGTTGAAGTAGTGACGGCTGAAAAAGAACCGATTAAAAATGAAACAATTTGTCCTAGACCTGAAAAGTCTCCTATTCATAGTTTGCATGACCTCCTTCCCGAAATTGATTCCATTCCTGAATTCAAACCTTCTTATACCAACACTGTATTGTACTCTAATTTATCAGCTGATGCACCTGAGTTCACACCTTCTTACATGTACCAAACAATTACGACTACTGTGTCTGAAAGCCTAGCTCCTGCCGATAGCACTGAAGTTTTTCATTTGGAATCGAAAAAGCAAGAAGCCGATGATATCTTAGAAATAACAACTACAACTTCAGAATCTGAACCAAACGTAATTTCGTATTCGACTATTTTAAAGACTAAAACACTTAAACCCGAGCCAACATCAGAGGCGAAGCAAGTATCAAAGCTAGAATCTGAGCCAGAAATTATCCTAACTTCTGAAAACTTAAGTTTGGTAGAACAAGTGCAAGAGGAACACGTGGAATCAAAATCAAGACGTAATAAAAAAAAGAAAAAGAAAGATGACAAGAAACAGTCTTCAGTTCAAAGTGCATCAGAACTGACGAAGTCTGATGAGGCCCTAGTTGTTTCTAAAACTCCAATAGTCCATGAAACTTCCGTAGTTTCCGAAACTTTGGCTTTTATATCCGAGCCAGTAAATGTATGGGCCAAAGCTGCTGACGATGGCAAGTCATACGCTGATGTTTTAGCTGAAGGATTAGAACAAAAAGAAAAAGAATTTATGAACATCCAAACACCGCGTGAAATTGTGAAAAAGCCACATACTGAAGTTAAGGAAATACGTCATAAATCGGCGGAAAATCCAAGAAAATTCAAAGAACAAAAAAGGGTGTCAGAAGAAGTACTTAAAATTCATACTTTGGATAAAAATGATGGTCTTGATGAAAATGTTCCTGAAGGAGAGAGTGGTATTGGGTCTTGGGCTCAAATCGTAGCAACAAAGCGGTCACCCGAGAGAGTGCCTAAGCAGGAAGAACACAAAGAATGTACTATGTCTGTCCCAGTAGCTCCACCAGTAATTTTAGTGGATGAATCTGACACAGATCATCATAAATCACAATTCGAAGTTGACACTGAAGGTTTTATAACCGTAGACAGAAGCCGAAGATCAAGGTCCAGATCGAGAGATAACCGTTCTAGATCAAGTTCAAATGTAAACCAAAAACGAGATACATTCAATAGATTTGAAGCACTTGAGAGTACTCTCAAGCCTGAAGTAGCTGAATCTAATCAAAGTTTGTTGGACGAAGAAAAAGAACAAGTAAGAAAAAGTAGAAAAAGTCGATCCTCAAAATCCAGAGAAAAGGAAGTTCCTAAAGAACCTAAAGCCACAGAGGTTGCTCCTAGTACGTCAGACGAAGATAAACAGCCACCAAAGAGAGACAAGAAGAAACGATCTTCAAAATCTAAAGACGTCAGTCATAAACACGAAGAAAAAGCTAGTCACAAACACGAAGAAAATGTTAAATTGATAGAAGAAAAAGAAGAAAAAGCACTGATTCCTAAAGTGGAAGATAAACCAGAATCCATCTCCGTTCAACCCGAACCTGAACATAAAAAGAAGCACAAGAAAAAGAAAAAAGATAAAAAACTTGATCCACATCCTGCTGATGTCTTAGAACCTTCATCTCCAATTGAAGTAACTTCATCTGAACAAGAAAGTGCACAAGTACCTAAAGCACAAATAAGCGTACCAAAACCACAAAAACATATTGATAGTCAAATATCAACACCAGAATCTATTCAAACACCTGTCAAAGAGAGATTCTATTCTGAGGCTCAATACTGGAAAGTAAACCCAACATCCTTTGATGAGCTAAATAATTTGTCTGAAATTATATCTGTAGCAGTTGAACAATCGGCTATAATTGAATCTAGTAAAACTGACAATACTTCAAAGGTTGAAAAAGTGAAACTTACTTCAAGTGACATTTTGTTGATTCAATCAGATAATACCAAGAAGTCAGTAGATACTCTTATTTCTGAGGAAATAAAAACAATTGAGCCTGCAGCTGAAGTTTTGCAAGTTTCATCTGGTGATATCAAAAAGTCTGTAGTTACGTTCATTACTGAGGAGTTGAAAACAATAGAAACTGAAAATCTAACCCCCGAGTTACAAGATTATACGATTACTGATGAACAATCGCTTGAAAATAAAATGGCTGATTTGCAGCGTGAAATTGAGGAAATGTTGCTTCCTGAAAATGATTCTTCTCAAGCCAGCGATGACTCTCCTAGAGAGTTAACAGACACTCACACTTCGATCGATTACCAATACGAGGAGCTTCTAGACAACATGACTCCATCTCTTGCTTCTCCGGAACCGGACGACCTGGTGACCAAATCAAACCAAGAACTTGAAACAAGAGCTATTGCTCCCATCGCCGAGCCAGACAAAACAAATGACGATGAGCTCGATGTAGTTGCCGAATCAGAAAAAATACATGGAGATGACATAGATGAAAAACATATTAGTCTAAGCATGATCGACTCTCTCCTTGATGAAACAGAACCAATATCATTTACCGACACACATTCGTTAGAACACACCGAGGAACCTTCAATCAGCCACGATGATGATTTCCTTATCACACCTAGGGAAGTCGACAAAAGAGACACTGTAGTGACACAGATCACGCAGATAGCACCAATCATTGAATCTGATAAACGTGAACCTAATTCATCTGAACTCTTGTCTACTAACATTGAATTTACCACCACTAACATATCCGATCTTAAAGCTGATACATTTTGGACTGACAAATACGCAATGCATGACGCAGAACTATTATTGCATGAAACAAAACCCAAATCTGAGGTAATTCCTGTTCAAGTCGTCGACCAATTTAAATCGGCGATAGTCAAAGTCATAGATGAACCGAAAACTGAGATAATTCCTGACGAAATTGTAGCTAAACCGAAATCTGAAGTAATTTCTGTCGATATAATAGATCAACCAAAATCTCTAGTAGTAAACGAGCCCCACGTAGACGAGGGCATAAGCGTCGAGGAAAACATTGTCAATGATAACTCGTTTTGGCCCGAAAAGCATTTATATCACGACGCGGAATGTCAATACTTCCTACTCATGGCTAGTAAAGCCAAACCGACATCGGCAATCAATGCCGAGATCGAAATTTCAGATCGTAAAGATAAGGATAAAGATCCTGGTGGTAGTTCAGGTCACTCCTCCGAAGGGGAGGATACGCCGAAAGACGGCAGCGGCTCGCCTTTCGACTCCAACTATATGTCGATGGACTTGCCTGGCGGCATCTGTAGTTGGAAAGACCACAGTTCGTACTTGAGCGTAGAGACGCCCGTGGACTCTGCAGAGAGCCCCGCTCGCGAGCCTGCCTCCGCCACCCCGCTCGCTACTAGGGAGGATATACTAACAACCTCGCCCCTCGAACCAGTTGCCCTTCCCTCACCCACACAGGCGCCGGCGCAGAGCGAAGCACCCCGGAGGACTGCCAAGGTGATTGACATCGAGTCGTATTGTACAATTTTACACTTTATACTTTATGTTTGGCATGATATACTTACAAATTTTTTAATTTCACATATTACAAAGCTCTGTATCGTGAGATGTTTAGCAACGTCGAATTTGCCGTTCGTCTTGTAGTGCCAAGTTTTGGCGTGCACTTGTGACCCGTAGCAATCTAGATACGCATTTCGAAACGGTAGTTTGTATTGTATTTATTATTGTATTACTTAGTGTGCAGTCTATCTAGTCATGTCTAGTCAAAACAATTTTATTATATCTGACATTTTCACCAAAAAAGCTTTTCTAGTCTTTGTCAATAATGATCTAATTTTTATTACAATAAATTAAATGCTGTTATATGGATTGTTTTATTTATTTAGGGTGTATTTATGTGGGACCCAGTGGCTAGTCAGGATTTGGTAACTACGAGACGATCGACAATGTGTCGCTTTATTCAAAATCTTGTTTCTAGATATTTGGGCTTGAAGTTATACCTATTGCAGCTTAAAAGTTGCCGTATTAAAGTGCTGATTATCAGGCAGCAAAACTTAATACTGTCACTGAAGGATTTTATGATATATCTGATAGGTTCCAGTAAACTTTAACAGGTTAGTCCTGTTTTCAAGTATTGCATTTTTTAGGAAATCTGTTATTTTTCCCCCCTTTTCAAAGTTTTCTATCACAAATTCCTTTATCAAGAAAATGCTTAAATGCCCTTTGCATCCGTTGTTCCCTAGAACAGTGTTACGTACCGAATAGCTAGAATTCTGTTCGCTTGTCAGTGTAACTGGCACGCTTTTACACGCTATGACACTCAATTTGACCAAAACTAACAAAATGATTGGTAATTGGGACATATAACTTGCCGTACATAAATAAAAGACTTGTTTAATTAATTACCTACCTAATGCTAAAACGTGTCTCAAAGTAGTTAAATAGTAATGTAAACATTAAGAGTTGGCAAGAGCTGCTATTGGCACTAAAGTGGTAAGAGTTATTCCAGTTATACATCCCAATATCAAAAAACTATTGAACTCAAAATTGTAAATATTTTCCCGTGTCCACGCTGGATGACATACATTCGGTACGAAACACTTCATGTAGTTTTCGTTGTTTTCAATGTTGTTTTCAAGGCCCAAACTTATAGGAATGTGTCCCAAATTGCTAGTCGTTAATCCCAAGTTCGCATGTCATGCCAAAGTCGACTTTACAGACTAATAATAAGTTTGATTTTACTTTGATGTTGTCAATGTCGCTAACATAGTCCATGCATTTGGAATGATTTCGTGGACTGCCGTTTCCCTGTTTTATTTTAGTGACGTGGAGACAAACGATCTAAGCTCGTGTGGTTTCTTGCGAAACAATGTTGATTATACTCCGAGCCGGTGCCGCAACTTCTGTATTATATTTGCTTACCAATGCATTGAAGCACTGGTCCTTTTCAAATTTTACAAACGCTCATTCATGCCAGTGCAGGTTGCGTCAGTTCCCGATCGCTTTGTGGCTGATTTACGGTTTGGAAACCATCCAAAGCAGAATCAGTATCTTCAATAATGATTTAGTTGGCTGCAATATCGCAGCTACATCCAGTTTATTTAATAAATGTATTAAATATACTTGTGTAAAGATCAAATAAAAAATGCCTAAGAAAACAGAGGACTTTAACTGGTTCGCGTTAAATCGTTTGGCTCCGCGTCAGATATGTACAAAAGTGTGCGTAGCTAATCAATGTGTGTGTTCTCAGGATGAGTTATCTAACGATATAGAGACTCTGCTGGAAGAGATCAGAGACGTCCAGACCAGACTAACAGACCTGCCCGATGAGAGCCTCGACGCGATGGAAGCCGGTCTAAAGGTGAGTCTCGCTGTACATATGCCATTTATTCAAAAATAACAGCCCAAATTCCTACTGACGATGCGGTTGTAAAATTAGCCGAGCATTCGCTTATAGAACTCCTAATTTCGTCTGCGTTTCAGGCTCCATTGCGAGATTAATTTAACGTTTAGCCTTTGTATAAACAAAACTAGAATGTAATTTTATTGCGTCCGTATCCTCTGTTACGTCATGTTTCATTTCAAAATAGCTATTATGGTGTGTTTCGAGTACTATTATTTGTTCTGTGGTTTCGGTGAATAAATGTGTTCTCAGCCTTGACAGTGAGCTGGTCCACGAACATAGAGATGTTTTAACAAATGATGATGTCATTTAGGTACACAAGCATTACGACATGGAGTTAATTATAAAGTTAGGTGTTTGGCATCACATTCTAGGACACTAGTGCGCGAAACCGAACGGGGGACAGTACTCTCGGAATCGAACTTCGAAATTCAACTCGATTTTATGCGAACCAAGATTTTAGGAGCAATGCTGAGTTCATTATGTGCTTGAGTGGAAGTGATAGTGACTTGTGTTGTTCTTGGATTTTTTTTTTTGTTTACAAAACAATTATAAAGTAGGTAAGTGTAAATTTATTTTTAGCGGAACGCCCGTCACCACAGGCAGTGTAATGGTTTTTTCGTTATAATGTTTTTCTCAGGGGTCCTTTATTCCTGTGGTGGCTCAAACGGTTGGATGAACTTAATAATTAGCTTTAGTCAAATTTAAATAGATGTGTCTCAATGGAGTCCATGGTTTTGAGTCAACTATTCGTAGGTAGTGTTTTTGTATATGTGGCTTCTCTTACGAAAACTTCTTATTTTGTGTATATTATTATCACCAAACAATACAAATGTTTGAAATATTTAAGGAGCAACCTCAACTTACAACCGAGATTCAATTAAAATGATAAACTACAAAAGCTTTTGAGTTAGCTAATTCTATCGTGCGGTTATTTTCGTCTGAAAAGCCATAAACATTATGGCTGATCGTTTTGAGTTATTTCTATAGCGTATCATAAAATATTAATTAGTTATTAGGGTAAGTAACGAGTAAAGAAAGACAGTAGGTATACATTCAAGATCGCCGTGCTTTGAATTAGGTTTAAACAAAATATTATTAAAATTTGCTTCTTTTATCTATTTTTATATTAGCATAGTTTTCGCACTACACAGACTTCTGAGTTTCTCGTGACATGACAAGGACGATGACCCTTCTACAATACCAAGCGACAATTTTCCTTTTTTTGCGTCCTCCAGCCAGAATTCAGTATCGAATCGTAATCTATAATTTCTTATATCTCAAATCAAAATCTCTTTATTCAGTTTTGGCATCACAGACGCACTCTCATCTCCAGCAATACCTACAATGAGAACATCGTTTTGTATTCTGTATATACTAATCTAGTCAGTAATTATTTTCTACAGAAACAAAGTGATGTCATGAGACGCGCTCAAAACAAATTAACGAGCTATTCACAAATATAAATAACATAATTAATACATTTAAAACTTCCTTAACGAATAAGGGAGCGGAAAACGTTGCCATTAATATGTCATAGTATGGCCTTAGCAGGATAGGACATGGAAATATGTTAATTTAGATGACAAAAATCATAAAAATAAGCTGTGAATCACTAAGAACGTCATCACTACTTTAATTTTGCTTCAAATTATAAAATTTTAAACCGAAATAGGTAGTTGTGTGGTGGGTGGCTACATTGATCATTCGGAGTTTGACCATTTGCTCCAATTGTCGTTTTGGTGCTAGGTTGTTGTGTACTCTAACTAGGTAGGGACTACGATGCGTACCATTCGTGTACCTACCATTTATGTATACGATTTAATATTAAAATGTATACTTTTAATTTAAAAGTTAATAATACTAAAACCATCACCTCTAAAAATGTGAAGTAATATAATTATTAAAAAAAAGAAAACAAATTCCGACTTCAATGTATCTTCAAACTCCAAGGTAAAATATCGATGAAATTTATATGGGACCACTTCGGAGCTATACTGAACCCAACGCAAATAATTTTCCAAATCGGTTCATAAATGACAGAGATCTGAGGTAACAAACATAAAAAAAAATACAATCAACCTTCTCCTTTTTTGAAGTTGATTAAAAATATGCCATATTTTTAGGATATACCTAGTACGTTACTCATAAGGCTCTTATTTTCGAGGTTTGTAGATGTCACTGATGACATCGATCACACAAGGGGCAGCATCATAAGATTATTTTGCACCTAGTCACCGATATATTTAGCTTTTCTTAGAAACATTGTCGTAATGTTTATTTACGTATGTTTATCACCGTCAATTATAATGCAAACGTTGATAACGAGAGTGAATACCGTCTTTATGACATCTAGATGAAAGTGAACATTCAAGCATATTGACAATGGATGGGTAGTTTCTATTTAATGTTAATAACCTCTGTCGGAATGTTAATTATGCCCTCGGCAAATATTTAGATAGTTAATTGACGTAACTAAAACTTAGATTGACAATTGTTTTGTAAAAGTTGGATTTAAACTTAACGGCCTTTTGTATTTTTCCAGGAGGGGATAGATATTCTAGTCAAGTGCGAGGAGGCGGCCGAGCTTCTTGAGCAGAAGATCATGGAGTTCCGCCAGGAGCCGGAGGTGCAGGGCCTGCTGAAGGATCTCATAGCCGTGAAGGCCAGAATCTCAAAATTGCTGACCCAAGCACGCCAGGGTATAGTCACCATCCAGGTAAGCAAGGTAACCTTTTTTTTAGTTCTCAAAATATAAAGTAATTGATAGAGAGCGATTGTGGCACAGCGGAAATTTGTGCGACATTCGATCCGACGCCGAAGTTTGAATCCGGCTGCTCCCGCACCAACGACTTTCTTTATTTATGTGCGGATTTAACATTTGCTCTGAGGAAACTGACATGTGCAAAAAGCACAAAGTTCCAGAACATATGACATCCACCATCCCCACTAGGCCAACGTGGAGTATGGCATATACTCTCTATATAAGAGAAGGCCTGCATCCAGCAGTTGGAACGCAATGATGAATGATGATGATGTCTCATAGAAATAAAGATTTTAAATATTTTTTTATTAATGTTGCCTCTTTGTAATTTCAGAATGCCAAAGTAGAAGTAGCACGTCAAGCCAAGGAGGTCGAGGAACAGAAAGAAAAGATTCTGAAACTTGACCAATGGCTCGAGACTATCAACAACGGTCTCAAGGAGTCAGCACAACAGACAGAGGTTACGGAAGAAGATATTATTAGGTATATTGAAATATATGAGAGGTACATCAGAGAATACGAAGAGTACGAGATAATTCTCAAGTCTATAACTGTGATAAGCGACGATGAATCTAGTCAGTCGTTGAGGTTGAAGTTGGTTGCGATGCAGAAGGCATTGGAGGAAACGAGACGTCTAGTCATTATTGAGATAGAGAGGTTGAGGCAAGTGCTGCTGCACATGAGGACAGTGCCTGAGCCTGAGGTCGTGGAGGATGACATCTCTCAGACGGACCGGACCATTGACTCTACGTCGATGCCCGAAGAAGTCGTGTCCCCGAGAGAACCCGAATTTATCGTAGAGAAAGTTCCGTCAGCATCAGAGAAGGTACCGACGGTACAAGAAAGCAAACCTAGTCATGAGAAACCTAAAGCCGAAGAGGTCAAGGTTCCTGAAGTGAAACCGACTGCGACTATTGATACACAAACCGGAAAGAGTTTAATGTCGGAACCGCCCTCTGTGGCCGACAAATCTGTGATATGTCAACCGGAAGTGATCACGACACATGACGTGTCTATTTCATGTGCACCGCCGCAGGAGGTCGAGGTTCAAACGAGTGAACCTCATTCTGAGGAGAAGGAATTATTCGAAACGATTCAAGTCAAACAAACTATTTCAGATGGCCATGAGACTATAGAAATAGCTAGTCGGCCTGTCGTTAGGGAACAGAGGATGGATGAGCAATCGTTGTTTGTTGACGCTAATTATACAGACGACAACTTCCGAAAAGACTCTCAGCTTAATATAACGCATAGTTTACCACAATCGTTCGAAACTGTGATGGTGGAGCCAGATGAAACTACGACTGAAGTTGTGGTCGACGCTGACGGCACAAAGAGAATTATTGTTAGGAAAGTCAGAAAAACTCTAGTCACAAGACAGCAGACTCTGCAAACTCAACAACAGAGATCAGCGATATTGTCCCGTGAGGGACAGGAACATTCATTCTCTCAAATTACTCTTCAACAGGATAAAGGCGCCAGTTCGACTGCCCTCGATGACGGCGGTGTGGAACACATGCAGTATCAAACTTACGGAGGTCAATTTATATCGGGTTTGCCTGGAAGTGAGGTCAGCGTACAGGAATTCACATCCACACCCGACATCGTCATACAGATGCAGAAAGGCATGAAGCCTGAGGAAATTCTGCAGCTTGCGGAAGGTGAAATACCGATGCACGTCCAGACCTCTTCGTCAAGCGTCACAGCTGTAGTTCAACAAGTAACTAAGAGAATAGTAAGAACTAGAAGACGCATTATCCGGCGAGTTGTTATAATTGACGGCAAGGAACACGTAACAGAAGAAATCGTTGAAGAACCTGATAACGTCGAGGTCTTCGAAGAACAGATACCCAGAGTATCCATCAATGTCAAGGAACATGGTGGAGTTCAGTTTGAAGAAATTGATGACCCAAGTGACAAAGGCGACCAACCGCCGCCGGCTTTACCACCAGGTACAAGCCAGGGTGACTTTCCTAAACCTGATGACAAAGCCCCCAAAGATGATAAATCACCTAAAGATGACAAACCAGAAAGAAAGGAAGTTTCTAAAGACGGAATCTCAAAATCACCTTCAGATAGAAGTGCCCAGGAACAAAATCTACAAGCTTTAATGGAAGATTTTATGAAGAAAGAAAGCGAACACGATATTGGCACGCGCGTTACTAAGACTGAAAGAATTGTCCGCACATCTGAAGAAAAGGAAACTTCTCCAATTAAAACTCATGTAACCAAAAAGGGAACTGTTGTTACATCTCAAGAAAAGGATGAAAGTCCAGTTCGAACTATAACATATTCTGAATCTCACAAAGACATGCCACCTGATCACGCGGCACTAACCATTCAGGAGTACCTAGTACAGGAGCCTCAAAGTGCTCAGGAACAAGATCTAAAACGAGTGATGGACGAGTTTATGAAGAAAGAAGGTGAACATGACACACAAACTAATGTCACTACAACAGAAACAGTCGTTCGTACGTCTCAAGAAAGAGAAAGCACTCCAATTCAAACCCATGTTACCAAAACGGAAACTGTCGTTCGTACTTCTCAAGAAAAAGAAGGAACACCTATTCAGTCGGTGACATTCTCCGAATCTCACGAGATCTTGCCAACTGACGATAAAATACAAACCGTCAGAGATTATCTGGTACAGGAGCCTCACGAAGGACAAACTACTTTTACAACTCACGGAGTCCAACAATCAACGTTTGAAACTACTTCATCCAACATGTCAACAATAGTGCAAAAAGTAACAAGAAAGATCACAAGAACTAGAAAACGTATCATCAAACATATTCAAATCATTGATGGCAAGGAACATGTTACGGAGGAAGTAATAGAGGAACCGGATGATATTGAGATTATTGAGGAAGAACCAAAAGTGTCACATAATGTTCAAACTGAAGGTGTTAGAACGAAACGCATTAGAATAATTAAACAGGTACAAATCATTGACGGTAAAGAACATATCACAGAACAGATTGTAGAAGAACCTGATGATGAATTTATTCCAGATTCAACTGTGACTGCCGAAATTAATTTGCAAATCAGCAAGAATGATATCTTTTCAAAAAATCAGCAAGAAGCTAGAAGTGATATGCAAACAACCACAGAGCAAACAATTTTAGCCCCAACACAGAAGGATACTTCTGTCTTTGATATCACAAAAAGTCTAATTGGTAGTGAAATAGATCACTCTTCCGTTTCTCAAAGCCCTTCTAAAATGACTAGTGAAAAAGAAGCGCTTAAAGAATCTAAAGTTGAACATTTCCAGCAACTAGTACCAGAAACTGAAATACCTGACCATGATCCAAATGAATTCGGCGTTATTACTATTGTGCGACAAACAATTGTTAATGAACCTGACGTAGTTGTTACATCTACAATTAGTAAAGAAATTCAACCAATAACTGATGACGCTTTACGTACCAGTGAAATAACTGAATTATCTGACATCAAGGAGCTTCCAACTGAACTTCATAAAAATTATTCAGAACAAACGACTCCTATACAAGAAACTATTACAACTATAGAGAAAGTCAAACAACCTGATGCTGGAGTAATTGTTTCGACAACTACCAAGGAAACAAGGACCACGGAGTCTATTACAGAAGAACCTAAAACTGCCAAACAAACAATAACAACATCTGAAGTGACAACAACCACACAACAAAAAGACATAACCCCTGAACAAGCTACCGACGTTAGTAGACCAGATAAAGTTTTGCAATTGATACAAGAAACCGTCCAATCCACTGAACCACAAACAACGGTTTCTTCTGTCACTACAAAACAAGAAGTGCCAGTTATTGAATTTGTCGGTTATGAACCAGCTCAGACTAAAAGTTCAACTATTATTGACGTAACCAAGACTTTAATAGGAAGTGAAATTGACCATGCATTACCTTCTCAATCATCAAAAGAATCAATAGACGACAAAAAAGTAAAACCTAGGGATACCAAAGAGCACGACCTTATTTCAAAAACAAATGGAGTCGCAGAAAGGTGTGATGTTGTGTCAATCACAACTACAGACACTACTGGTCCTCTTGTTTCTGAAGTAACAATCACAACCACTAAGGAAAGTCCAACAACTGTGGAGCTGGTACAAGATACACCTTCACTTGTTAAAGAAACAGTAATTACTGAGACCACCAGAACTGTATCACCAAAAGAAATTAATCTCGTTGATGTAACGAAAAGCTTCATCGGTAGTGAGATGGACCACTCAGTTACTTCTAAAATACCGGCGCTTCTAGTAACAAAGAAAGCTGAACTGGTACCTGAGAAGGTGGAAGATGCTATTAATAAAAATACGTTGACTAAAGAAGTACCTAAGAAAGATGAACTCCAAAAGAAAACAGTTGATAAACCAGTTGAAAAAACTACAACAAAAGAAAAAGACAGCACAATACAACTAGAACATGAGGAACAATCATCAACCTTAGTAAAGACTACAAAACCGGAAAAGGAAGAACTTAAAATAGAAACAACAACCGCAACTTCTCAAGATGTGCTATCTGAAGCTGTGGCACCGAAAGAGAAAAAGAAGAAAAAGAAGGGTAAAAAAGAACCAGCAAATTACGCTGAAACCCCAAAAGTAGAAGGGAAAGCTACAGAACAAGTGACACATATTGTTCAAACTGAAGGTGTTAGAACGAAACGCGTTAAAATAATTAAACAAGTTCAGTTCATCGACGGTAAAGAACATGTCACAGAACAGATTGTAGAAGAATCTGATGATGAATATGTTCCAGACTCAACTATGACTGCTGAAATTAATGTACAAATAAGCAAAAATGATATTCCTTCTAAAGTCACAGAGCAATGTATCATTGCGCCAAAAAATAGTAGTATTCTTGACATTACAAAGAGCTTAATTGGAAGTGAAATGGACCACACATCTGCTTCTAAAATTCCTGCTTCCCCTGTAAAACTCACTGAACCTGCCAAGATACAACAACAAACAAAAGGCGATGAACATGAAACAAGAGTAACCAAAGTCATATCAAAAGAAACCAATTCTACAGTGAAAGATAGTATACCTGCTTTATCTACACCAGACTCAATTGTAGAAACAAAAGAGCCTATTAGAGATGTCCTTAAGACAGAAACGCTTACACTTACTACAGAAATAACAGAACCAAATAAAGCTTCACTGAAACCAATTCTTAAATCTACAGATGAATTGGTGTCTGATGAATTTGATCAAGTATTAAAAGAAACTACCGTTAAGGAAATGAGTCCACAAACAAGTATCTTAGAGTTAACGAAGGAACTTCTCAAAAAAGAAAGTGTTTCTGAGGGGCACATTCACTTACCTGCAAAGAAAAAGGTTGATAAACTAGAAGAGATTAAAAAGTTAACACCTCAAGATAAACTACAAAAAGCTACTAAAGTCAGTGAAACACTTGAATATGTGACGGAAACTTCAGAAATAAAAGCAGTTAAAGATGTACAACCCAAAGATTATGTCCAGTTACCAGAAGAACCTAAAACTGAAAACATACTTATAGAAAAGCAAGATACTGAGCTAGTTTTTACACTGCCAAAAATTAAGACGCAACCACAGAAAGATCTGATCAAATTAACTCAAGAATTAATTGCTCAAGAAGGCTCTCAGGAGAAATCATTAAGTCAACTTGTAACTGAAAAAGCTCCCGCTCAATCTTCGATACAGGTAGAACCACTAAAAGTAGGAACGGTTTTGACTGAAATCGATACAGCAGTTGCGCCTGAAGCGCCAGAGCTATCTTATGTTCGCCAATTTGAACCTAAGGTGCAAGGATCTTCAGACAGTGTCAATAAACTACTTGCTACATTTGGACAACCGGAACAAAAAGAAATACCGACACAGACTAGTCCTCCAGCTGAATCTGCTTCGCATCCAGGTCCAAGCAAACCGGACACAAAATATGACGTGACCATGCTCCTTGATGCTGAACGCAAAGACACACACTTACGTGGATTCAAGCCTGATACCACAATAGTGCCTGAAACTGACAAGTCAAGGCAAACGATCGATATTTCTATGTCAATTACGAAGACCGATGTCGAAAAGGTGCCTAAGCCTAAAGTGAAAGTGGATCTAAAAGTTGAAGGTTTCGACACTAAAGAGCCTTCTATTGTTAAAAAAGACGTAGACGTCAACCTTCCAAGTGAAGTAATAATCACAAGAGAACAAATCGAAGTCCATGTAGCTGATGTCGTTCAAAAGTCTGAACCATTGCCAGAAATTAGTCCCAAAGAATCAATAAAGGATCATAAACAAAGTAAAAGGAGAAAGAAACATAAACGTAGTTCGGAGAGCAGTGAGGCTACCCCCGTCGAAACGCAACCGGATACGGAAAAGAGCATTGCGGATACAGATAGCTCATCACTGAGTCATTACGTAGAATTACCGACTTCACCACCAATTGAATCGCCTAAACCTACTGAGGAAGTTTTAGAACCAATTACAGTGGAAACAGTACAGGAAGCAGAACCTGATTCATTCATTGAGTCTGAACCTATTTCGGAAGAACAAGGTTATGAGGCTGAAGATATATCTTTGGTTCCAGTCCCAACACCTGAGAGAAAGAAAAGACAGAGAAGACGTAACCAACATGTAAGTGAAGATACAACATATCCGAAACTCAGCACAACAGAATCTGATGACACCTCAGGTTCTGCTCCTATTGAGGTGGTTGAACCACTTTGTGTGAAAAAAGATAAAAAGCGTAAGAAGAAAATCCATGGTAAACATGAAATCGAACCAGAGCCAGAACCAACAGAGATTAAACCCGAGACTCCTAAAATAGGCAGTGAAGTTGAGATGACTTCTCCTAAAGATGAATCTTACCGTACTATTAGTGAAACATCAGACATAGATACTGTCAAAATTGTAGAAGAATGTGTACAGAGCAGCCCTGAGACTGTTAAATCTGAAGTGCATACAACCGTTACATTTACGGTTCCAGTAATAGAAGAAATCGCTGTTCAGGAAGGCTCTATACAGACTTCACCGGAGCCAGTTGAACCTATAGAAGAACTGCCTAGACCAGAAACTTTGGACACCGAGCTGCAGACTTCCCCTACTCCAGTCAGTGAAGCTGTAATACAAACCACACCTGTAGATGACAAAGAAGCCCATACTCAGACTATTGAAGAAGTTACCATCGTAGAGAAGATAGAAAGGTCTGATACTGGAATGCAAACGAGCAGAACGGAAACACCTGAAAAAATAGAACAGTTTGAAGTTACGACACAAGTTGCACCTCATGACATAAGTGTCGCAGAGGAAAGATTCTCTCAGACTACACCACCAGTTGAAGAACCAGTGGTAGTGACAGATGAAGAACCAGAAGTGCCTGAAGTAGTGACAGAAGCCAGAGAAATGCAAACGTCGCCAGTTCCCGAAGTACAGAAAGATGAAAAGAGTACTGAAATTATCGTAGAAACAACTGAAATGGACATTCAAACTACGCAACAAGAACAAATTGACCAGGAAACTTCTACGACACCTGTTAAAGAGAAGCAGGTAATAGAAATAAGTATCCAGACTCCTGAAGTTCCTCTCGTTAGTACTTTCACTCAGTCTGATGAACCTGAACCTATTGTGGAGGAAATCAAAGAAGAACCTATCGAGAGACCAGATTTACCTTCAGTAGTCACTGTTGATAGCAGTCAACAAACATCGCCAAGAGAAGAGTTAGAAAAAGCACCAGTACCTCAATTAGATCTCACTAAAGTGGAACTTGAAACAGTCGATAACACTCAACAGACTACTCCTCGAGAGCCTGAGGTTATCAATGTCGAACAGCCAAAAGAAGAAATTATAACTACAGACAGTACTCAACAAACTACTCCACGAGAGCCTGAGGTTGACCCCGTGCTTGAAATTGAAAAGCCAGTGCTTGAATCTGATGAGCCACTGCTTGAAGTCGAACATCCTAAAAAAGAAATCATTACTGCAGACAGTAGTCAGCAAACCACTCCTCGAGAACCTGAAGTGGTCCCTGTACTTGAAATTGAATACCCCAAGACCGAGATCATAACCACTGATACTATTCAACAAACTTCACCACGAACGCCTTCCAGAGGACCGACGCCTGTGCCCCCTCTTGACTTCGAAAGACGAGAAGTTATCACTGTTGATAGTATTCAACAGACATCACCAAGAGTGCATTCTGAAGACTCCATTTCAACATCCACGGACGAACCTTATGAGGTCCACCTGCGAGCGCGAATTACTATTCCAGAAACGACTACCGACTTCCTTGAAAATGAACGGCAATTCCAAGAAACACAATCTATTGTTAGTGACAGACAAAAACAAAGAAAGAGAAAGTCAAAGAAGAAGGCAGAATCTTCATTGGTTCAGTCTCCAGAAAGTCTCTCCGATCCCATTAATTCTGAACTTTCAATGTCAGAAACTCCAACTAGCGAGGACCTATCAAGCAGAGACCTATCTTCTATTGATGAAGGTATTTCACAACTAGCTAGTTCGCAATTACCTAGACAAGTTATTTCTCAACCTAAACTAACATATTCCGATGTGGTTCAGAGGTCGAAGTCTAAGTCGCCGTCTCCGAGCAAGAGCTTCATTCCTCATAAATCCGAGAAAGCGAGACTACTGGACGCCCTCGAAAAAAGAACTCAGTTGATCACTGAACCTCAAAAAAGCATTCCAGATGATTCAATGGTTGTGGCTTTATGGGAACCATCAGTTGAAAAGTCATATGATCTCGTTATAAATAAGGAATTAAATGAAGTAAAAAATGCCGTTAATCACAACGATCCGACAAGAACAGAGAGAAGTGTCATTATAGTAATTGAGACTATTTCGATCTGGCTAGAAGAAATTCAGTACCAAATCCATAGAGAGACAGTGACTGGCATCAAACCAACAGCAGCAGAAACTGAAAGGCTAAAATCTTTGGAAAGCTATGTTATAAACCTAAAAGAAATAATAGAGGTGGTCGAAGTCAATGAAGAAATAATCACTTTGATTGAGACATTAACGCGTCAAGTGGATGCAGTTAAAACTTTGAGTAAACATAGCCCAATCAAAGTGAAAGAAGTTGAAAAGGAATGGCAAAAATTCTTAGAAGATACTGACAAACTGGCGCAAACTGTGGAGCGTGTGAAATCCAATTTAGATGATGTATTTATTTCGGAAATTCCGACGCAACAAAAGCTAGACAAACTAGATAAAATTGAGTCGGATAATGTGGACAACTTCGGAACAATCAAAAAGATGTTCAAGCTGTACCGTATCCTTGTAGAAGTCAACCCGAAGAGGGAATGTCCTATCAAACTGTACAGTTGCGATGATGACACGAAACAAGTCGAAAATGCTATCAACACTGAAAGAGACCGGCTTTTGCAGCTGGCATCACTGGCTGAAGAATACGAACAAACACTGCAAGACTTTGGACAAATTACAGATGTAGCCGAAGCTCTTTTAGATGGCAAAATCATTGTATCAGATCTAGACCACCTACATGAAGAAATTCAGAAGCACAGGAAGTTTTTCGTGAACCTAAGCCACTGTAGAGCTATTCTCGAATCTCTTGAAGACAATCTCGACAACGAAACTAGATCAAAGTTTGCCTCGCTTCATAATTCACTACATGATAGAGCAACCGTAATTATAGACAGAGCTGCGAGCCGTGCTCAGCAAATGACGTTAGCAGCTTCAAGATGGAAGCTTATGGAACAAGGAATGAAAGAAGAGAGACAATGGCTGAGTGTAGCTCAACAGAGAATTCCGGATCTTACCAATGTGACTTCCAGAGATCACGAACAATACATCAACTTGTACCAATCCATTAGCCTAGATGTGTCGCACCATTATGCGAAGCTATTGAGGCTGCTCTCTATCACAAAGAGTCTGCAACAATTAATTGTGTGCTCTGGATTGGAAAATGAATGCTCAACTGCTCTCGGTATGTTGTTGAAGCTGCAAGATGACGTTGACTCAGGGTTGACGCGCCTGACGGCTTTCAAAGAGAACTGGATGACATACGACCATCTCGTAGATAGAATCGAAGGATGGATGAAGATTGCCAATAGAGAGCTAGAGTTAATTACCTCAGAAAACATCACCACCACTGGAAACCTAAGAAGATTCTGGGAGTTGAAGGCGCAGCATGAAGTTTACAACTACCTCAAGAATGAGTCTGGAATACAATTCGAACGGGCGCTAGAAATCTTACCAATATCGGATGAAATGGTTCAGCGGCAGTTCTTCTCGAAGGTCGAAGATAAATGGCGTGAGCTGGCCAAAAGGATTGGCGATATTCATTCTTCTGCAATTCAAAACATCTCAGACCGTGACGTGTCTTCAGGCGAAAAGCTTAATATTCTTGAAGAAGAGATGAGAGAACTTCGTGCTGCTCTGGATGGGCTGAAAGGCGTCATCAAAAGTGAAGATGAGCTTAACCTGTACATTGAAAGGCTACAAGTGATGACCGGACGTATTGACAGGATACAGAACGAGCTCGGAAGACTGAGTTTGCTACCAACAGCTGAATCAGAGCGTGTGGGTGCCCTGCTGACACAATCTGGAATACTCGACGATCAGATATCCGAGGAACTGGAACGAAGTCTGTTGCTGAAGGAGAAGATCGTTCAAGTGCAAGCCGGTATCCTCCGCTGCCAGAAGAGTCAGCGCAAAGCCCGCCTCACATTAGAAGAATGCGAGGCTGCGGAACGCCTCGGCAGCGACGTGGTCGAACGAGCATCTGAGACGTGCGACAGACTGATTGAAGATCTGGCTTCTCAATGGAGAGACATCCTGGGATTGAGACAGGTGCTTCACACGCTGCCGACGAGCTTGCGCGTGGTCGTGTCGCCTACCGGCGTGGAACGGGATATATCAGCATTACAAGTAAGTCACTCATAAGCTCCAGTACATTTACCCAATAATGTTTTTCGACAAAGTCTTATGGCTTTTTGTTTTTGCAGGAAACTCACGCAGACTTGGAAACGGCGTGTGGGGACCTCAGCGCTCGGCTCCGCGCCAAGCTCCAGCTGTGGAAACGGTTCGAGCGTCAACTGGAGATGGTGCAGGGTGCCGTGAGGGAAGCGGACTACATGGTGGAGCTTCTCACTGTTCAAGGACAAGTCGACTACGACCGGCTGCTGAAGGCTACCGAAAAACTTGAGGTGAGTGATTCAGCAAGTTTTTTAAGTTACATTATTCTACCACTTATGGTTTCCTGAACGTTTACCTGAATGTTTCAAACAGAACCTTATGCTGCCGTTCATGTGTATTTGATCATGGGACCCGAGTGGATGGCCGACATCCGAATCACTCTAGGCCAGATTGTTCTATTATAAAGTACGAACCAACAACAAGAAGGTATACATTTTATCCAAAAAAAAACCGACTCAATTCTGATGTATCTTCCAAGGCTAAGGTCGAATATCGATGAATTTATATGGGACCATTTCGTAGGTATACTGAACCCAACGCAAAAGAATTTTCCAAGTCGGTTTATAAATGACGGAGTTCTGAGGCAACATACATAAAAAACATACAATCGTATTGTTATTTATCTGACAAAATATGTGATACAATTTATCTATTAATGTCCAACTACCTAAAGCACCATATTTTATGCAAATAAATACATTTCATTTCATTTCATTTCAAAATCGAATAGAGAACTTCCTCCTTTTTTGAAGTCGGTTAAAAATCCACACGCATCTTCCTTTGCACTTTTATTGCTATGTCATATCTAACAGGCACTTCACGATGCCTATGGAGCCTACTTTATCCACACATACGTTTCCCGCAGACTCTGAGCGAGTCCCTCACCCGTCGCAGCGGCGAGTTAGTAGGCGAGCTGCGAGAGGCCGCCACGCCGCTGGAGTCGTCAGTGGAGCCGGCTGTGGCCGCGGCACTGCGGAGAGATCTCGATGCCGCGGCCGCCGCGTACGAACACACGTGCGCCAACCTCACGCAGCTGTGTGACAAGTGAGTGAACTGTGGCTACGAATGTTTTGGTAGGTTGGTGACGTCACCAGTCGTCAGTCGAGCCAAAAACAAACAAGACAAAGTTAGCTAGGGAGTCAAGCTTTAGGAGCACTTTGAAAGCTTTTTAAAAACTAATTTTAATTAAAATGAAAATTAAAAATACGTGTTGCCGATTTAGAGGCTTAAATTATTCTGACCATCAGTCCTTACAACTAATTTGCTCTAGAACCAGGCCTAGCGCACTCCGCACTGTAGGTACGAAGCTACAAGTACATAGCCGGACACCGACGGCGGGTCGCGCGTCGTTACACGTGCCGCGTCAGAAGAGATAAGAGCGGCGCGATAGAAAGAGACGCGCTCTGTAGGTTAATATGACTGTTAGGTATGCAGCGCTACGCGAGCTGAATTGAATTTTATTGCGTTATAGCAAGAGTCGCTATTTAAATTTCTTTGCGGAGTGATGCTTCTGTCTCTTAGTATTCTGTGCTAGAACTCCCTAAAAGCCTTACTCAGCTTAACAGCAAGCATGCTTTTGCTGAGTAAGCCCTCTTTAGTCCAATATAGAAGGGCTAGAGGATTCTATAACTAGGTTTTTTCAATCAGGCGCTAATGCTTTAGTGTAAAAAGTCACAAGATGGCGCTACGAGTCTTGAATGTCATCGTTATCGCGAGTGCAACTTCCTTGTCCGATAATACGTAGGTAAGGCGCAGAATTCAATGGGTTAAGGACAGTTAGACGACGAGGATAGACCCAAATATTCCAATATTGATCTATTCTTAGCAGTCTGGCTGCGGTGAATACAGCCCTAACGTCATCTCTATCTAATCATTGCAATTTGCAAATGGCATTGCATGGTGCCATCTCACTTATTTTCTAGTTAACTGCTATTTGTGGAAGCTTTTAATTGGCTTTTTTTATATATATTGTTAAATTATTTTGTAACAACAGCTGTTAGCCCCCCAAACAAGTGACGTAAATAAGTCTCAATCAGTCAGTCACCGCTCCATGTGTCCTACAGATACCACAAAGCGGTGGAGGTGTGGAAGCGGTACCGCGACGCGGCCGCCGCCGTGCGCGCCTTTGCAGAGTTCCAGGAGGGCAGGCTGCACGCGCTGCGGCCGGACGACGCGCCGCACACCGCCCAGGTCAGTGCCGCTTCTTGTACTACTATATCTGTGAAACATCCCCGCAGAGTTTCTTGGTGCTATCTTCTCTGGGCGTATTTCGGAAGCACTGGTAGAGGCAGTTTTCGCATTCCTTTTCTGGGCCCGGACTTCAATTTGAGTTCAATTTGGGTATGGGAAAGAAATGGGTAGACATGCTTACCTTCTTTTTTCAAAAATTTTAAAGTATTTTAATTGCATTTTGTGCCTATTTAATAAACATCTTTTGACTTTGAATGAACGAGGTTAGACTAGGACATATACAATTTTCTATCTGTTTGAAGAATTGAAAGATGGCTGGAGGTACAGGTAATGGACG
Organism: Petrophora chlorosata; assembly: GCA_951640565.1. NCBI lineage: Eukaryota > Metazoa > Arthropoda > Insecta > Lepidoptera > Geometridae > Petrophora > Petrophora chlorosata. The sequence continues at coordinate 17,266,523 of OX621197.1, forward strand.
CATTGTTGTAAGAATACATTATAAAGCAAAACAAAATCGGTTTTGTGCGTGTGTTACGTCCGCTGCGGTAAAATAAGGGTATTTTTGAACCTATATATAAATGTATTTGTCTGTTGCGTCAAATGGTTCCAAATTATTATGGTTTGGTATATCACATTTTATACAGAGCATTTTTGACATTTTGGCAACATTTGTCACCATGTAAGACAGAATCAAAATTACCACATTACAATGTTATATTACTACTAGCTGACCCGGCAAACGTTGTTTAAAAAAAAAATGTTAAGGATAAATAACCCTATCACTTAGGGGTATGAAAAATAGATAGTAGCCGATTCTCAGACCTACTGAATATGCATATAAAATTTGGTAAAAATCAATAAAGCCGTTTCGGAGGAGTAAGGTAACTAATATTGTGACACGAGAATTTTATATATATAATTTGGTACTAGCTGCGCCCAGTGGTTCCACCCGCGGTTTTCCGGGATAAAAAGTAGCCTATGTGCTATTCCAAGTCCTAAAGTACCTACATACCAAATATCATCAAAATCAGTTCGGTAATTTTTGCGTGAGAGAGTAACAAACATACATCCATACATTCATACATTCTTACAAACTTTCGGTTTATAATATTAGTAGAAAGTAGGATACTAAAATAAGTATAGGTAATGGTGTTATCTACTCTCAAATTGGCAAATACATTTATGTAGGTACAGGTCGTTACATTTTAATTTAATTCTTAGTAGTTACTCTAGAATAACTTACGTCATAGTTAAGGTCATATTTTGCATGGACAGAATCTGTTGATAAGCATAAAATAAGCATAAAGATCTCGGCAAGCCTTGGCATACAACGGTATTTACTAAACATCTTACTTCATAGCAACCACCTGTGCGGACACTACTCCAGCTATAGTCCAGTCTATATGTCTTTACTCCTTACCTTACTAATTCTGTGCTTTATTCACCACATAGATGACATAACATAGCGGCTTTACCGCGATTTTCTGTTTTCCAGTCGAAATATTTTTTCCTGCTTCATTGTGTTTGCTTCTGTTCAAAAACCAAGTCATTCAGTTGCTTCCGTTGATGTGCAGACTTTCAAATTAAATGGTAATAAGCCAGCTCTTTGGTCACTTGTTGTTTCTCTGTCTGGGCAGCCCCAATAAATGAATAAACTATTTTTTATTATTTCTAAATCGCGCGTTCTAATATATTTCATTAAAAAGTAGGCTAGTGATGGGATAGTTCGATACAGTTATCGATAAAGTATGATATGGGTAATTATGAAAGATGTGGATATTTTTCTGTAAATTAAACAATTTAATAAAAATTTGTACACACTACAAAATTATTCAAAAATAAGTGACTTTAGTAAAAAAACCTAGACAGCATAAATAAGCTGAATATACTTAAGTGCTTTCTCGGTAATGTAGGCAAATAACTACAAAAAACACACAAGTAAGGAACAATGCCAGCACTAAAAGGCACTGACCATTGCATTTGAACACTATTAAACAAACGGATTCAGCAAACAGCAGTGAGTCAGTTGTCTGGCCGCACCTAACATTAAATGTGCGGTCGATGCTCTTTATTTAGCACTTCTATGGTGGTGAACTCGCGGTAAGTAAGCTAAGTGGGTGTACTAAGACAGACCTAGAGGAAAAACTTCAGAAATAAATACCTATGCTATGGTTATGAATTCCAAATTTCGAAATGTGTACAAAAACGCCCTTATCAAGAAGTCTCTTATCAAGTTTATATATCTAAAAACAGAGATGGAAAACATTACCTTAAGTTATCTCTAAATAAAGCCTGTTAGGATGGCATACGTAATGGTATCAAATACGTGCATAATAAGTAGGGTTATGTAACCCAGGCGGAAAATTTTGCGCTCACGGGGAAGAAAAGTAACTAATCAATACTTTCTATTTAAGAAATTTAAGAAAAGATTCTAGTTTTTTATTTATTTCTTTTTTCGAAGCTATCAACCTTCTATAGACTACAAATAGTCAATAAACTTAACCACGGGCCTTATAGGCTATTATTAGCGCCCAACTTGGACCAAACGTGTCCAAACATTGGCCGTTACGCGCCGAACGCGGCACGGCGGACAAAATAAGGAGTGCATGACACCACGTCTGATGTCATACCCGTCTTGTTGACTGACATTGAATTGTCGGTGAGTATCTACGAATAATAGTATGATAAACAAATTTTAAGCTTTAAAACCAAAGCGTATAGCGTGAATAAATTTAACGGATGATACCTAGTTCTTTTGGTATTTGCAGCTCTGTGATAGAGGACAGATATTGATGCAAGTTTATAAATATCTTTTTATTAGTGTAACTTTTAGGTCATCTTGTAGATATGTAATTTTTATCAATTAGCTGACCGGCGAACTTCGTACCGCCGTTTTTAAATATTTGATATTATTTTAATATTTTCGTACAAACCTTCTTCTGACAATAACGAACACATAAAAGAAAGATTTATCCAATTTGGTGCAGTCGTTTGGAAGTTATGCGCGTACAGACATTTTGGTGATTCATTTTTATTTATATTGAAGATAGAAGATTTAGTTAAAGCATTTATTTAGCAAAATTTCTGAGGCTGGAATATGTCGATGTTCTTCATAATGAAAGTTTTTCCGCTAATAAATGCAACGTCATTATTCGCGCACGTGCTATGAATGCCGATTCACAGCAACGGGAGGTCATCAGTATCAGTGCCCACTGCCTGCCTATCACACAATTATCATAACAGCTATCCGCCAAAGTATAATGACCTATGCCTAACTTAAACATACCTAACATTCTGTGGAGTTGCTCAATGTACGTGTTGCTAAGCTACATGCAATTACAGACAAGACTAGATTAGCCTAGGAAATAATGTAAACTTTAAATAGGAATGTTTTCCTAAAAGGTTGAGTTACTAGTATATAGAGATCCAGGAAAAAATTGGTTTTTAGTTTTTTATAACTAAAAGCTAGCACCAAATATACAAACTTCAAAAAGGAGGAGGTTCTCGTTCGATTGTTTTTTTTTTGTATTTTTTTTGTTTGTTTCCTCAGAACTCCGTCATTTATGAACCGATTTGAAAAATTCTTTTTGTGTCGGGTTCAGTATAGCTACGAAGTGGTCCCATATAAATTTCATCGATATGCGACCTTGGACTTCGAAGATACATTGAAGTAGGTTTTTGTTTTTTTCTAAAAATTATATAACAAAATACTGACTTTAATTCTGATGTATCTTCGAAGTCCAAGGTCGAATATCGATGAAATTTATATGGGACCACCTTGTAGCTATACTGAACCCAACGCAAAAAAATAATTTTCCAAATCAGTAAAACAGAGTCGGATCTCTTTTTATTTCACACAATTCCAAAATATCGGCTTCATTATAAGGCCAAGGTCAATACAAATTCTAGGTTTTACTATATAGTTTATCCTCTAGGCTTTGTATATTGCCTAGGTCAATAAGATTATCCTCAAGTTTAGACTGAAATACGTTTCAGCCAGTAACATTGACTTACCATGTCAACGCTCCGTGTGTTTGTTAAACATTAGTCCGCGACACCCGCCCAATAGTTGAATTAAATACCTACTTAGTTACCTAGACGAATTAATGGCTGACTGTCATGCAAAAAGTTATATGAATTCAGCAAAACTATTTGTCTGGGTGGATCTTCTGCTCTAATTTATTGCGTCATAACAGCTAAATGACATTGTATAATTCTATATATATATATATATATATATATATATATATATATATATATATATATTAATTTATATTTGTTATATTGTTACAGTATATTATATTAAACTATAATTTTAGTTTATAATGAACACCACAATGCTCGCAATATTTCTATTAAAATTCCTGTCCACCCAAAGGTTGCCTGTAAGAAATTGCGCATAGTGATAAGGCCGCCCATTGTACCCGCTGTTTATTGACTATGTTGACTATTGTTTTTCCTGTGTGTTCAATAAAGTATAATTGTATTGTATTGTCATTTTTTTAGAGAATTTATAAATTTCAAGCTGTCTGGTATATTTGCAATTACTTTATTTTTATTAGTATATTTTAAACAAACTAATATCGTATTTATGACTAGAAATGAGGTCATCTGAGATATTGCGTGACTGGCGCAAATCAAGTCACAACTTAATTGATTGTAACTGTTCCAATTTGATGTCTCAAGTACCGTTTCACACTAAAATGTAAGTGAGGACCCTAAATTACATTTAATTACTCCCAAATTTATAACATATGATATTTATAAAGGCTACATGAAAACTGGTCCCTGAAGCCACGGCTGAACCAGTTTATTTTATTAAGCAACATAATTAATTGAAAAAACGCCCTTGATAACGTGTGGATAATGAACAAAAAATGTGCAAAAAGTCACATTAAAATCGAAAGGGTAATGAGCGAGCTGATAACACGGTGATAACAGCGAGCTCGACCAATGGCAAGCAGTTGTTCCGCGGGCGTCCGGCTGCGAGGACGTCTGTCGGCGAACAAAATAATAACGCGAAAATAAACGAACCACGAAACATGCTCGAATATAAAAACAATAAAACGATAAATCGAAAAAGTTACACCCAAAACTATCGATAAAAACTCCACTTTTCAAAACGCCGCGTGACATGAGACTGCGACGAAACAGAATGCAAGGAACTTCTCAACCGCATGTATAATTCCATTTGATCATTAGACGATAATGGTGGAAATGCATACAACGGTGTGACCTTGGGACGGCCGTGACTGCGTTGTACGATGTTCCAAATTTGAAATTTTGAATTCCGCATTCGGCCAAATTGAAAAGCTCGTCTGACAGCCCGGGCCGCGGACGTACGCGCGCCGCCCGACTACCTTACATTTTTAATGGTCTTGTTGACGACTGGATGTGTATCAATGGTAAACAATTTAATGAATGCAAAATTGATTTACGACTGTGCTTATGTGTTGAAGCCATTTAATTTAGTGTGGAATAGTGTTTTGCCAAGAATGGAACGTGACAGTTTGTTGTTAATTGTGAGAAATATGTGTCAGTGGTATAAGCAATTTGTCTGATAACACGATGTCCCTTCAAGAGGTGAGTGATAATGATAACAGAAGTAACATTTACTTTAGGCGGTAGACTCTAAACTTGCTGGTGACTTTGAAGTATTCTTTGAGCTCCTAATTTTTGAGCACCAATGCGTTGAGCACCAACGTTCTGATAACGTGTATTGTTTATCATTAAAGATATACTGTGCGCGCTCAAAGTCTAGCAAATATTATTGTAGTTTGTGTTACGTTTAGTGTTTGTGTAGGTTAGGTTCTATATGTAAACTTTACCTAAGTGGAATGAGATCATCTATTGTTTACGTCAGCTCTGCTATAAGTAAGGAAAACCTCGTTTGCAATAGTTACCTAACACTTTATTATTACGTTGCATTTTTTTAATATCTGATAAGAATATGAAGTGCCCAAGCCGTATATTAATTTCGTATAAATTATATTTTTTAACCATCTTCATAAATCTATATACTAGAAATTCATAAATATCTTAATTGGTCGTCAATAAACACGCTTTCTAAAAAAATTGTGCATTTATCTACAATCATATTTTATCGATTCGGTACAAGCGTTGTACCTACATCATCATCAGCCCATCACGTTCCCACTGCTGGGACTCGGGCTTTCCCTCCTAGAGAGAGAATGGGCCATAACCCACCACGCATGCCCAGTGCGGGTTAGTGGATGTCACATGTCCTTGAATTTTTTGTGATAAATTCTTGGACATGCCGGTTTCCTCACGATGTTTCCTTCACCGTTCTTAGAGCGAGTATTAAATCCGCACATAACAAGGAAGTCAGTTGTGCGGGGCCAGTGGCATTCGAACTCGGATGCGTCGGATCGAAAGACGCACGTGCTCCCACTGAGCCACACTCCCTCTTCTATGGTTCTATCGTACCTACATTTGTCGCAATAACTTTTTTTTTATTGTAGGTACATAGATAATAATAATTATTATTATTAGGAGCCTGTTTTGTCCCACTGCAGGGCAAAGGCCTCCCTACCCTCCCTCCACTTATCTCTATCCATTGCCACGATAAATCTTTAAGGTGTGAGTCTAGCTCATCCCGCCATCTCCTTCTTGGTCTGCCGCGAAGTCGTTTGCAAGGGGCTCACTGGGTAGTGATTCTGGCCCAGAGATCATCCGACATGCGGCAGACATGTCCAGCCCAGTCCCATTTGAGTGCTGCTGCTTTTTGGGTCACATCTAATAATAAATAATTACAATTCCTAACGTTAGATTTTTTGTTAAACTTGAAATGAACCATTTCTACTCTAGGTATATGTTTAATTCACGTTGTACCTATAGTACCTACCTTTATCTAAGTAACTACCTTATAGAAGTGTCGTCCAAGGCAATTTTATAATGAACGATTCGCGCAAAGTTATAATTACAATTACGAAATGCGTTATTGTACACCAAACAGAAGAATTAATAGGTACATGAAAACAAATTTGCTTTTTTTGAAGGGTTAGCTGGAAGAAAGCTCTTTTTAGGGTTAAGCTCGCCTTTGTAAATAGAGTTTATAAACACCGATGTAAATATTATTACAGTGTACAATAGAGAATATAAGAACTTTTTGTAAATTCTAAAGTACAATGGGCGGACTTATCGCTAAGAGCGATCTCTTCCAGTCAACCCAGTTCCAGTTAATACAAACAATTATAATTAATAACATTGTTCACAAGCAGGAAATCAATAATTCTATTTAAATGTAAAATAAATAAACATGATGTAATTTTATCACTATTACGTAAACCGCTTATTTTTAAAACACATATACCTCGATTAACAATCTAACTTCATGTTATTTATTACCTATAGGTATTGGTTGTATGTGTCACCTTAAGAAAATTTTATTTTACGACACAAACAAAAACAACTTTGACTATTTTACCTACAAATTTCTGAAATAATATTAAATTCAATTCATTTATTAATTTTCAGATAATAACAATCCATTGTGTTAGTATCAACTTAGGGGTTATGTTAGTCACTTTCGCTTTATAAATATTTAGTAAATATTAAAAATAGTTAGTAAATAGTTTAGCAATTTTATCGATATCTGTGAAAGGTTTGGCACATCACTATTTCTGAACGGTAAAGTATGTCAATGGCCTGCCGACCGGCAAAAATCACTGTACCTACTTACTATTTCGCAATAATTAGGAACAAATTGGTGATAATATTCATAGATAATGCAAGATATATCTAGCGTTTTTGATTGTGGAAATAAATAATGAATGACAAAATTTGTGTAAATATGCGAGTCTAAATAAATAATAAAGTTATTAAGCTATTGCATAGCTTCTATCGCGGGCCTTGAGCGTGGAGACCGAATCCAGAAATTCCGTAACGAAAATAACCTAACACTCCCCACTCCGAATGCTATGCAATAGCTTTACCGCGGCAGTCTCCGAGTGCCACACGTCTTTTTATATTTTAAGATGTTTAAGCCTGGAATTAAATTTTGAGGCCCCACCACCAGTTGAAAAATTTCAAATTTCATTCATAATATATTTGCACTTATCTCTTCTTTAATCTCTTTAAAGGTACTTACCTACTTAGTATAAAACAAATTCACCAACCGTGACTGTTTTCATTTTTACTTTCTTTTAAACTACTGAACTTGCTTTCATGCGATTTTCACCATCGTTTAGGTTCACAAGAATGGGGCAATATATAGGGTCGGCATAATTTTTGGCCCTTCATGTCTGTCCGTGATAGTTAGTTGAAATTTTCACAGATGATGTATATCTGTTGCCGCTATAACAACAAAAACTAAAAAACAGAATAAAAAATATTTAAGTCGGGCCCATTCAACAGACATGATTTTTTTTCGTTTTTATAGATAATGGTAGGAAACCCTTCGTGCGCGAGTTCGACTCGCACTTGGCCGGTTATTCTAGCAGAAAATCTACGGTGCCATAATATGCTAGGTACATAACTTATGTACCTTCGCTAATGCTGCAACCTGCAAGTTTTAGTTCAGAACATTAATATCAGTTGGAAGTAAAACAATTAGACGTTATTAAACAAGCTGAAACTGATACACGAACGCAATTAGCAGCCTACTCAAGGACGCGCTTTCCTAATGTTGCCATTGTTTGTGGAACTAGGGAAGTGGTAGATTTGGCAAAATATCACGATTTTCTTTAAGTCTATGGCCATTCAAATTCAAAAAAAATTGCTATATCTATTTTATATTCTACTAGCAGACCCGGCGAACTACGTACCGCTATTTTTTTTTTAATTTTCTTTTATTGTCAGGACGACAATAAAGAAAGAAAGAAGAAAGAAAATACATTTATTCAAGACAGATACACGCAACATTACATTAAACTATAATACTGTACTACACATAACAAATAAAACTATACCTACTATTCATAATTATAAGAGAAAAAGATAACACATGTAATAACATATATAATACATACATAATATAATTATAGTATAATGGAACGTTGCGCGATGTCAGGAAAATAAGGAACACAAAAAAATATCCAATTTGGTGCAGTCGTTCGGAATTTATGCGCATACAAACATTTCGGCGATTCATTTTTATTTATATAGATTGGTAGACTTTATATGCAACTAATAGTTTCTGAGGATGGTATTGATGGATGGTTGTTACTCAATCACGTAAAAATTATAAACAGATTTTGGTGAAGTTTGGTCTACAGGTTTTTTAGATCCTGAAAAGGACAGAATTACGCTATTTTTTTATCACGGAAAAAGGCGGGGGTTGTGACCAGTAGGTAGATATAGTAGAGTAAGTAGACTGGAAGAAATCGCTCTAAGCGATAAGGCCGCCCAGTGTATCTCAAATTGAGGTATTTTACAAATTCTTTATTGAGCACAATATAAATGGAATATCTGCCTGGGGCTTTAGCTTTAGCTGTGTTGCATCAGGCAGTGTCTTCCCCAAATTTAAAACAATCAATTTTAAAATAATTGTCATGAATGTTTTTTTTTGTATTATGTCTTTATTTGGTATGCAATAAAGTGTTATTGTATTGTATTGTTGATAGGTACCTTGTGTGATTTCAGTTGTTTGTCTGAAAAGCGTTATCGTGTGCATTGAAATGTATCATGAATTTGAATTTAAATGGAACCCTTGCAGTCAAACTGGTTATAAAGAAGTCATTCGCCTCATCACTTCTTTAATTAACAATTTTAAATAAACAAAGCTGCTCCTTTACAAGTTTACTTTCATACAAACGTGGAAACAAGGTAAAAGAACGCAATAAGTTCCTTTAGTTTTTGTATTTTATTTTCTTTTGTCAAAGTTTTTTTTTTTTTTATATGTGATAAATGTACGTTTGACCACCATCTCGCCTGATGTTAAGCAACGATGTGGCCGAAGATGGAGCACGTAGATTTATTTATTTGGCATTGTATTTTGTATTTTGTCAAAATTATTACAGGCTAGCCTTTACAATATTTGTATAATCCTAGGGGAGGGCTGTACGCTGGAACACGGCCGATGAGCCTAGTTCGGCAGCAGATACCGCAATATTATAAATTTGTCAACTAGCCAAATAAGTTTAACAACCTTATTGAATAAATGATTTATTATTATTATAATACCTACGTTAAGTCCTAAAAAAATTTTGCTATTCAAATATTCTTTGTAAGTTTTTCGAAGGAATTTTTGTTTATGAAATTACTAGCTGACAGTTGTTGATCAAAAGTACCTATCCTATGTCATATTCCAGACCCTAAAGTACCTACCTACATATAAAATTTCATCAAAACTCACGTTCACTTGTTATTTTTTTTTTATGTAACTGAATGACGAGTCGAGCTTGATGGTAAGCAATACGTCAGCCCATAACAATAGCAGCATCACCCAGAACTTTGTTTTACAATATCCTGCGCGGCGCTGTACTGCGCTCGTCACCCTGAGACAATTAGCTGTTGAGTCTCATAATGCCCAGTAATTTCGCTGGCCACAATGCCCTTCAAGCCGGAACACAGTAATGCCTGCGCATTACTGCTTGCAACTAAATAACTGGCAAAGCGGTGGTGATTGGTTGCTGTGCCTTACTTAGCCACGTTTATCAACAAGTGTTGTTCATAAATACGGGTGTACTTAATCCAATATACAACCGTATAACAAATATATAACCTAACCTAACCCTTTGAAGGTATATTTCAATGAAATCACCTGCCGCCTCTATAAAATCCCAACCCTCAAGCGGTGGTAAGTGGTGAGAGCGTCTTAATTGCGGCGGCGGGGGGCGGTGCGGGGGTGCGAGACGGCGCCCTTGCGTTACCACTAACACAACTAAACACAACACAACACAACTAAACATTAGAGACCTTGTACTGGTCGCCAATCGATACACTAAAGCCATTCAAAGTCTATGCCTTGGTATTGGGACCGTTTACGCACTTTACGATTTTACTCAATGACTTCTTTAGCCATAAATGTGTAACGTTTGCCTGGGAGAAATTGCCGATTAGCAACAAAGCCTCTTTGTGCCTTCACTATATTTATTTGACAGCCTCTGGTGTAATGGTTGGTCAGGTTAGCTAATAAACTCATACATGTAGGTTGCGGGTTTCGAATCCCGATTTCTATTCGCACGGAAAATGTGCAAGTTGTTCCATGTCTTATGGGACCATGGTCCTCATAGCTAGTGGTTCTCTTTAGATACAGGAAATGGTAGTGATGGACCAGAATCTATATAGTTATATAATCTTTATTATTATATACCTAAGTACTATATAGGTAATATATCATTATATATAGATTTTTTACGAGTTGATTCGTATATGTTTTACAGTACAATAAAGATTTGTAACATCAATCCTTTTTTATTACCCTAAACATAAATAATGGAGAACAGTAAATAATAATAATAAGCGAACTGCTAACGAGTGGAAATTTAAGAGTCAGTCCCTCCCTGCTAGATTCAGTCTTTCCCGATAGCTACAATATAGGAATCTTCAGGTCTCGAGTGTACCGGTACTCGGCAAGCGTGCTAGATCGTCGACCGCATCGTCGCTTACCATCAGGTGACATAGTGGTCAAACGCAAGCTAATTAACAATAAATAATAATTATTTTTTAGAAAAATCAAAAACCGACTTTAATGTATATTCGAAGTTCAAGGTCAAATATCGATGAAATTTATATGGGACCACTTCGTAGCTAAACTTAACCAAACGCAAGAATTTTCCAAATCGGTTTATAAATGACGGAGTTCTGAGGAAACAAAGATTAAAAATTAAAAAAAAAAAATCAACAGAGAACCTTCTCCTTTTTTGATGTCAGTTAAAAATACCTTACCATCTTCTTAATAGATAGGTATATGTATCCTATCTATTATAGGTAGGTATCTTGTTTAAAAATTCTTGTGCCAATTTACAACGAAGTTCATTAATTCGCTTGTTAACCAAGCGGAACCAGCAACAAAATAGATAATGTTTTACCTACAGACGCATAATTAACTTAGCGAAAGTATGATTGCTCGTACGGAGTACTACTACGTAAATAAACATTGTAAAAATCCCGTTATTTCATTCCTTTCCTAGCTTGGAATTTTGTAAAATAACCGTTATAGATCTAATATTCAATTAGGTGCATTAAATTGAAAGCTTGGTACCTACTTAGTTTGTAAATAATAGCTCAACACGATACACGATTGACGCTTGAGGGACATATGGGTACGGGGGCTGATTAAACAGTTTTAATTACTAGGTAGAATAGAATAGAAAATACTTTATTGCACTTAAGAAGGAATTGCATTTACGGGTAGTTACTTATGTATTTTTAACACCAATTTTGTGAACAACACAAACCATATTACTCCAAGATTATTTTCGCTTCCAACTCATTGAAATACTTACTAAGATAACATCCATACATGTAAATTATCTGTTCTCCGCGATTCTCACCTTTGACTCGTTCGGAAATAAACATACGAGGATAAAAGCTACCTACGATGTCTGCTTCTCTTCAATATTACAACACCATCAAGTTGAAAGCATGCAAGCCACTTAAACGTAAGCAATAATGGCTAATACAAATGCATTCGCTCAACCATAAATAAACTCTACTGATGTATCAATTCATATCAATTCGTACCAATTCTGTTCATTGAAAGTAAGTATCTACTTCAAATATCTATTGCTGAAATATAGAAGCCATTACTTACATAAGCTATTGCAGAATTTACATACACTTTTTTCGTTCAAAAAGAAAATAATAATTTAGCACAGAATTAGTTTGGGCATGTTTTAGTGTCTGCGTCTCATTTAATTAATAAACACTAGCCGACGCGATCTTTTGACCCTATCGTCACTATTTTAATATGTTAGTGGTTGGTAAATAAAGTAGGTCTACCTACCTACTTTATTTACCAACCACTAACATACGACGTGAGAACACTAACGTACGTTCTCACGTCTAGTCGTGGTTCCACACCCGTATAGTATTGATCAGTCTGCGTTAACAGGAGTGCCTCAGAACAATGAAGCTAATGGAAAGTGGCCACCGCTCTGCGGTTTCAGTCACGAATTTCCTCGCTATCACGGTATCATACCTATTATAACTGTAGGTAATAATTTGTAAATAATATTGAATCGGACAGGTAGCTACCTCAGCTGTGCAATTTTTCACCACGTTTTTATTAAGTCACTTTCTAGTTTGTTCGTTCCGGGTGGAATCTTGCAACTCAAATTTCGAGCACTCCCCGATTAGCTATCCGGCTGAAACTTTCAGGGTAGCTCACAACTCGATGACAATGCATTCTAAATCCATAAAAAGCCGACATAACATTAAAAGGCGCATAGAAACGTGGTTTTTAGATTAATTTTTAATTTGTCACTTTCTTGTTTATACTTTCACTTCAATTTTGGCGGCAAAACGTGATGATCATCGATGATGAGTAGCCGAAAGTATACTTTATAATTAGGCCTGCAAAGGGCTGGGTGAATTGCTATTGCGTAAGTAATGTGCTTATTGTTCCACTTGAAACCAAATCAGAACCGATAAAGCGTCACGATTTCGCCATGATCATTAATAGTCTTTGAAAGGTTAATGCCACATAGCATTTTCTACCAGTCATCCAGGACGTGCAAGAAAAAATGGTAGCGATGCAGTAAAGTGCGTAATGGGAAATTTAAAAAAACACTTTATTATTGCCTAAAAAACTTACATACCTATAGTATGTAAAAATATAGACTATTATTACAACATAAACTTAATATAAGTATACCTAAAATAAGCCTATTTATAAAAAAAACTTAAATATTTGTATTAATAAAAAATACCCGTATATCAGCAATAATAAATGACTACGTCAATGGGTTAGGTTTGTTAGAATTAAAGATCTAGTAGCAGGGAGGATTATGTGCACGGTTCTGTAAGCATTGTGGTGGCTCGGTTATGGAACACAATTTAAACAGGTTTTGTAACCCAAACATAACAATGGTAGTACTATTATTTATTCTGTGTCGATGGTTTTGTTACAGAATCAAAGCCCTATTCATTACAGCAAGGGCAAAATAGCCCGAAAAGTGTTAATTTCTAACACAAGCAGAACATGTTTTTCCACTGCTCATGTAACTGTAAAATGAGGTCATGTCGGAACGCAGGTCAATTAGGCTAGCTTACACAACCGTCGCCTTTCATTCATCAGGTCCTGAATAAAGGAAAGGAAGCCGCCAATCGCTGTAGTTTAGCAATCATTGGCCACACCTACGCAGATTTAGGTCATACAGGGTGGGGTCTGATTATTTTTTAGATATAAAATCATTAGGTAAGGTTACCTTTTAATTAAGTGAGTGGATGATTGCACCTTTGATGATTGCACCAGGTTTGGAGTTCCGTAAAGTAAATTTATATGTATATAATAGATTCAAATGTAGTGTTCTACAATCATAAAGAGCGAGTGTGGCTCAGTGAAAACACGTGCGACTTTCGATCCGACGCACCCGAGTTCGAATCCCGTTGGCCCCGCACCATTGACTTTCTTAAGTTATGTGCGGATTTAACACTCGCTCTCAAAACGGTGAAGGAAAACATCGTGAGGAAAACGGCGTGACCAAGAATTGATCACATAAATTCAAGGGCATGTGACATCCACCAGCCCGCACTGGGCCAGCGTGGTGCCCATACTCTCTCTCTACGAGGGAAGGCCCGAGGCCCAGCAGTGGGAACGTAATGGGCTGACGATGATAAATAGATTCCAATACTACAAATACGGAACAAGGTAAAATTTGTACCGAGATACAGAATATTTTCTCATAGTGGGAATCCACAGCTTTGTGACCTGTTAGTTATCGCAGCATGTGTCATCCTTACTACCATTTAGGTATGCGGGTATATATTAATTACTTCAGCGCGCTTCAGCATAGAAACAGTACGCGTTCCGGATATGACCCAGCATAACGGAATTCTTGCAGACACCATCCTGCACCTTAAGAGCATATGCACGTGTGGGTGATGATCGAAAATAACCAAGCGATTTCGCGCGAAATGTATTTATATCAGTTTTATTAGAACGGCCTAGTATTATTTCAATCGAATGATGCGATCGGCTGAAAGATATTTTAATGCTAACCGATCCCGGCTGAATTAAATGGATCGATGAGGTGGGGTGTCTGTGCCGCTAACATACCTATATTTAACCATTTTATAGCTATTCATAATGATAACAAATGTCCTTCAAGTCATAATAAGCCGTCGTCGTTGAACCTTGTTATCTCGGCAGATGTAGGTTAAACCATTCTCTAAGAGATTTGATGTAAAAATCAAATTAACGTCTCTTTATTCATTTTTGGCATCACAGACGCATTTATAAACGTTAAATTATCACCATGACTCGGAAAAAGAACCACTAGGAAGATACGGCAAGAAACTGAAGGGCATGTTTCTTATGTGCCAGTTAGCCAACTGGCAGAAGCGGAATGTCCCATGCATATTTGTCTTGTATATAATTACTAACTGTATAGTATGCTCTTTTCATTAGAATACTTTTTACACGCAAATTGAATCTACTTTCTGTGAGTTCCGTTATACATTATGTAGTTTTATTGTAAAAACGTACGCAATTGCCCATGAAGTTTTGCTTTACTCAGTCTAAACAAAGGTACTGCAATTCTATCCTCTAGAACTATTACTAATCATTATCACTGCTAACTCTTAAAACTAAGCAGTTAATGAATAATGTGTTATCAGCGAGGAAGCGATAAACATTTCGTAATCGGACCTTGAATGAAGACTAACCTAGTTTCTCGTATTCATGGAAAATTGTTACGGACGCAGTTGAATATCTTGTTTTCTTGACATTTGGCTGTAGCTGATAGAATTTTTAAATAGTTTATCGCCTTGAAGATTAACTACGTTAAAATATTACTGAGGATAGACGCGACAATTTTTGTAAACATTCACATACTTAACTTTGTATGTAATAAATTTGTGTGTAATTAATCAATATATTAAATCAAGTAACTCTTTATTGTTACACCGCCAGAAATTATAACAACGAAAGAAAAAAAAATCTAAAAAGGTAGAGGTTCTCAATTGTATGTTTTTTATGTTTGTTACCTCGGAAATCCGTCATTTATAAACCGATTGAAAATTCTTGCGTTTTGCGTTGGGTTCAGTACAGCTACAAGGTGGTACCATATACATTTCATCGATATTCGACCTAAGACGTCGAATACATTAGATTTGAAGTCGTTTTTTTTTGTTTTAAAATGAATTATACAATACGAGTATGAGGCAGTTTTAAACCATCATCGTTTAAAATCTGAAATGTATCAAATCTGTCATGCTAATACAAGGCAAGAGATGAATGCACCTGCAGTATTACAATTCACAACGGCGCGGCGTACAGTTGTCGCTCACGAGCGCCCGTCGCGCTCCATTTGTGCTATATCAGAGAGCAGAGCTGCTCTCTCTGTGAATTTGTGAATATTTATCGACATTTCATGTTCCTAATAGGTGTTCCGCGGAACCCTAGGGTTCCGTGAACGGGTCACTGGAGAACCGCGAGGTTAGCTAAAATCTTATACACCACTGAGGTTACGGGTTCGATTCCCGCGGCGTGACAAAGCAGGTTTTCTTAGACATGTTTTATTAAAATCGGTTTTATTTTTACTTTTTATGGGTTTTCTTTGTCGACGGTTTTTAAAACTTTAGTTTACTGAAATTCTTGTTAAGCCTTTTATGTACAGGTTTACATGTTATCTTTTTTAATTTCTTCACATGCCTTCTTCCATGCACCGTTTGCATCTTCTAACCCACACTTCTATCCTCAGGCATGCCTGGAACAAGAAGCCCGCGTGGCGGAGCTGCGCTCGCTGGCGGCGCGGGTGGCGGCCGAGACCGGCTCGCGCGCGCTGCAAGCTGACGCTGACGCACTAGCGCGCCGGCTGCAGCTGGTGGCTGGCGCCGTGCAGGTCCTGGCAGACTTGGGCGAGGCCAGGCAGCTGGCGAGGGCGAAGGCCCAGCACGCTAAGGAGATGTTCTGCGATATGAGACAGGTAGATAAACAATATTGTTAAAAACCTCTGTTTCCTGACAACTACAACCTGAGAGCCTTCAAATCCAGACTGAACAGGTACCTTCTAGGCGAGCGTGTTACCGTAGACCAACATCATCGCTTACCATCGGGTGAGATAGTGGTCAAACGCAAGCCTATAAATAGTAAAAAAAACCTTAAATATAGGTACATGAAAAACAAGTAAATTTCACTGTAATCAGCATAACAATAGGCGGTCTTATGGCTCAAAGCGATCTCTTCCAGACAACTTTTGAACAGAAAAGGCTAACATAATTTGGAAGGACGGTGGTCCTCATTCTCTCCGGTCGTTTGCTAATTTGCTCGTTGTTTTTTTTGGTTATGCTTGCGTTTGACCACTATTTCACCTGATGGTACGCAATGATGTGGTCTAAGATCTAACACGTTCGCCTAGAAGATACCTGTTCACTCTCGATTGGATTTGTTTGTTTGCTTGTGAAAAAATAGGCATGGAACACGCAGTAAATGGACGCAAGACATACCCATAGGTATGATGAAACCACGAGTTCTTTAGGTCTGAACAAATTAGTATGATAAATGATTACAATAAACGTGGGTATCCTGTCGTAGTGTGTTGTAGGTTACAAGTCCCCAAATAGTGAAATTGTACTTGTGGGCGTCTATTACAACAATTTACATCCGTGAAAAGATGACCTACTTACCAAGTATCTTTTTCAAGGTCTATTCTAATGTAACAGGAATAAAAAAGTGAGCGATATCATAACACTCAATTACAACTACCTAAGTAGTTATTCGCATCAGTGACAACCTCTGTGGCGTAGTGGTTGGGCAGGTTGGCTCAAATCACATATACTATTGAGGTTGCGGGTTTGATTCCCGCGACGAGATAAATGTTTGTGCACAGAAAAATAAAATGAGTGTTAGCATTTGTTTCGTTGGGTGTTGTGGTACCATGGTCCTTATACTTCCTGGTTCCCTAGATACGGGGAAACCTAGTTAGGGGCCAGGATCTATGTGTGTGATCGTTGGGTGTATTTCTCATTTATTTTATTCATTTATCGCGATCCGAATGAACTTTCCCTGTCTCGCTTTACGTTTTTGTGATGAAGCTAATAAGGCAGCCGACATTCCTTAAAGAAAGTCGTCGCCTAACGTGGATATTTGTAATACCGGATGTTGCTGGCCCTGAGACATTAGACTCAACATCTCGTGCGCCAGTGAAACCACTGACTTTCCCACATTGCACGCCGGAACTTCTTATGCAAACACTTGAGAACATCAGTGTGTATTGCACATAACAATTAGTGCTTTTAATTTAGAGATCGACACAATCGTAAGCAAAAGGCTCAAAGTCCAAAGGTCGAATGCGTTGTTAGCATGCACTTTCAGTAATGCATCTAACGGGTCAAACACGCGGCGGTCACTTCATTAATTATAAATAGACCTAACGGACTCGATGGCTTATTGATCGACCTCCATTTATGGCGCACAGCCTTAATAGCGCAGTTAAACAATAGGAAGGCGATATCCGGATTAAATACTCATTAATTTTCTCGTTGTTGCAGGATCTGACTCCGGTGCATGAAGATGGTGAGATAGTAGAAGACAAGCTGATCGCTCTCAGGGATAACCTAATCGCTTTAGGTAAAAGCGAAGCTGACATCGCGCCTGCCAAGGCCGAACTACCTGATATTGACCGGGACGTGTCCGACGAACATTCAATCGTCAGGATACTAGAACTATGGCAGGCCATGTTCAGGGACACCTTCCTGCATTACCACAGACTCTCAACAGCTCTAGTCAGGTCCGGAGACGCGCAGACCGCTTTGAGATTATGGCACGAGTACTTAATAGATCTGCAATCGTTCCTGTCCGGATCGGTGCCGGCGGATTACGAGAACCTGACGGAACACCGCCGCTTGTGCAGAGTACACAGAAACCTACTCACATCCCAGAGATCAGTGCTCATGAACGAGAACAGGGATGCCAAGAACAAACACTTAGCTGATAAGTTTGACACGCTGACGAATCTACACAATGAGACTTTAGCAAGGATAGTGGAGAGACACGACGAGGTGTGCACTCGCATCGCCTCGTGGGACGACTACAGAGAGGTGTACACGGAACTGCTGCGCTGGCTGAAGGAGATGGAGCGAGAAAAGGAAAAGCTCCAGCTCAGATACGTCCACATAAAGAGAATACACAAGATACTGGCCAAAATACAGAATCTCGTAGACAGAGTCCCGGAAGGCAAGAAGCAGGCGGACAAACTTCTAGTCGACCTCAAGAAAGTTCTGGAATTCACCGAAGAGGCCTATGGAGCGCAGGTGAGGATGGAGTACGCTGGCATCGTGAAGCGAGTTGACAACCTTCAGGCCAGCCTCGACACATGGCGCGATTTCCTAACCAGGATTCTCGCCCTCATCGGGGAGTACGAGAAACTGACCAGTGACCTCCACAAACTGTACTCCAAGACGCAAGACGAAATCATGAACTACTCGGACGAGGACAGATTATCGAGACCGCAGCTGAAAAAGACAATCGAAAAGTACACAGACCTGAGAACTAAAATCGAAAAGACTGAAACGCAAATCGAAGCTCTTAGCGTCATCCAGGAACAGCTGAAGGAATGTCTTAGTCCTCAAGATATAAGAATAGTCAACCAGAGAGTGTGGCAGCAGCGCCAACAGCGGGCAGACCTTGAACACCAGCTCTCTATTATCATCCACCGCCTTCAGGAGAGATTCGAAGTGTACAGCATATTCGACACGAGACTGTCCCGGTTCACTGAATGGATAACCACGGTAGAATCCCGCCTCGAAACCTCGAGCCAGAGCGAGGTCGCTCTCGACCCCCAGGATCTGATCAGAAGGATAACGTCCGATATCCAAACGGAGACCGCTATGAAAGAACGCGAATTCGAATGGATTAGCCAAACTGGAAACTCTCTAGTCGAAATATCTAAGAAGGATGAGAAATCCTACAGCAAAAACACCGCGAAACAATTAAGAGACGTGCTGGAACGCTGGCACAGGCTCCAGGAGACGGGAAGGTCGAGAATCGCGAAGATCAACGAACTTCTGATAACGATAACAACCCTAGAAGAGAGATTGACAGAGATCAGAGTGAAACTACACACAATCGAGTCCAAGCTTTCCACTTCAATAGTCCTACAATTCCTGACGACGAAGGCCGTCGACGAGAAGTTCAAGGACCGCGAAGATATCCACAAGAGCATTGAGAGCGAGAGCGGAGAAGTGGGAGAGACGTTAAATCTCTGCGAGCTCGTATTCAACGACCCCGATATCGCAAAGGGCAACTTCGACCTTCGGAACCTGCGCACCGGCGTCGACATCGTCGAGAAGAAGTGGAAAAACATCTGCGACCTCTCCGAGCATCGCAAGACCGCGCTCAAAGAGATCCGCAAGTCCGCGGAACTGACTACATCATTACTGCCCAAGGTCGAGAAGAAACTCGACGGTATCGAGAAGCGAGTGGAAAAGATCGAGACCCGCAAGCAACGCGGAGATGAACAGGACGACAGCGTGTCCAAAGCTGTTATCAAAGACCTGGAAGCACTGGAAGGGGACGTGAAGAAACTGGAAGATGCTTACAGCCGAATCGCGTCCGCTAGAGGTGTAGAGCTCCGCGGTGCTGGTGCTGATGATGCAGCCAGGTTACGTGGTGCTGTGCGGCGGTGGCAGCTGCTGCGTGGGCGAGTGGACGCGGCAGGAGCTGACGCCCACAGGCAGTTTGTGGCCGCGCACGGTCGGGCAGTCGTAGCGTTAGCGGAAGCCGACGTGCGACTCACTCGCGCCCTGCATCTGGCCCCGACTCCCTTGGACAAAGAAGCCACTTTAATAGAACTGGAAGTAAGTAATTTTTGCATTTTATCACAAACTTAATAGAATATTGATGAACATGGGGAAACGACGATCTTTTTAACACGAGATAATTATAGTAGTGTTAAATGGATTTTATCCCCAACCTAAACAATAATATGCTTTTTATTTTGAATAGTGAAATAAAAAAGTAATAGAATCTGTTAACTGCTATATAATTGATCAAATAAAATATGTAGTACAACTTATGCGCCATTATATATATTTTTTTAATGTGAAATCGTGCACAGAACGGACTCCATTAGTGCCTTAGTTCATTATTCTGCCGCGATGTGTCAACATTTTGTATGTGGCCCATTTATTTATCACTTTTAGTAGATGAAAACAATATTGCGAGATGTAAAAATAAATTAAAGCTGAAATTAAAAATACAGCAGTTTATGAGCAGTTGTTATATATAATTCATTTTATAACATATTTTTACTGTTTTTATGACTTGCATGTATTATTTGATATAGATCTAAGATAGCCGCCTCTCCGTTTGTAATCCTATATAGGCAAAACATTTCGTACTTACACTATTTTAAGATCTGCATGCTCTGTATCACTCATGTTTTACAAATATATTTTCTTTATCTTTACCTCATAACCCCCCGTCATTTATAAACCGATTTGGAAAATTCTTTTTTGCGTTGGGTTCAGTATATCTACGAAGTGGTCCCATATAAATTTCATCGATATTCGACCTTGGACTTCGTAGATAAATCAGAATTGAAGTCGGTTTGTTTTAATACAATCGTATTGAGAACCTCCTCTTTTTTTTGTTGTCGTTAAAAAATGACTCGCTTCCAGGGCGTGGAACGAGAGCTCCTGGAATGCCACACCCTGGTGGAGGAAGCGGACCGGCTGGCGACGGCGGTGCTGACTGTGGCCGGGGTCCCGGACATGGCGGCGGAGTACCGCGCGCTATACGACGACGTGCTGGCGCGGCTGCAGCTGGCGCGGGCCGACGTCTCCGGGGACCTGGAGGCAGCTGTGCAGGTCAGGAGCTCGTTGCACAAACATTCCGCCTCCGTTTGCGTTCACTTAAGCGGGTCACACTACGCAGATACGGTATCTGGGTGTCTCTAAGACAAGAGTGAACAGGTTGCTTCTAGGCGAGCGTGCTACATCTTCGACCGCATCGTCACTTAACAACAGGTGAGATAGCGGTCAAACGCTAGCCTATAAAAAAAAAGTTTCTTTGAAAGAACGCGTCAGACTATCACAATATCTATTAAACGTTTCCCAGGTTGACACCCTCAAATGGGTAACAGACGCTTCCCTCCAAGTAGACACCCTAACCTCCAAAGAGACCTACCGAGCTGAACTGGTCACCGCCGTTAAAGAGACCTCCGAAGCTCTAGAGGCACTAAGAAACGCTTTACTCCAACAACCTAAAGAGGGCGCTAACAGCGAAGAACTAGCGAATGCAGCGAAGGAGATCGCTAAAGCTGGCGCCAAGCCCGCACAAACTCTAGAAGTGGCGAAACACCTCTCAGAACTACTGCTAACGGAGTGTGACGCGAATGAAGACGAAGCTATGCTCAAAGAAGTGGAACACCTCTCTATGAGATACGAAGATCTCCTGGCGCAAGCGAAGAAAAGAGAACTTCAGATCAACAACTTGAGGTTAGTCATCAGACGAAGCTATGCCGTTTGTCGGTGGCAAAGTCAGCTGATCTGTTTTAATTGACATCTGTGATTTTTGAGAAAATCAGTTAATAGGGAATATGCATGTGTTGTCCAAAAATTTGAAAATTACTTTTTACGATAGACTACTCCTGTAAACATTTAGCAGTGATATAATTATTATTATTAATTGCGTAGTTTTTTTGTATTTCAATGTTTATTTTTCTTATTTTTTGGAGAAACGGAACGTAATCGCAAAACGCTTGAGTACGCGCAACCACGTTTTGACGTCACGCGTCTCGCTGCTTATTGGTCAATTTTTGACATAGAGCCCGCCCTATTGGTGAATTATTGACACACACATGTAGATTAGATGACCATCCTAGCCTACCTACCGTACGAGATCCTAGGTCTCCACGTTTAAAGGTCACACGAAAATGGCGCGTTTATGTTGCTTATTTTACCCGGCATGTATTTAATATCTTTTAGTTTAGTTTTATTTAGTTTTTAAATTGTTGATTTAAATTGATTCAAAATTTCATTTAATTATTTTATTGACGATATGCCGTAAAAATTTTAAATATTTTTTTTCTATAATATTTTTCAATAATAAAACGATACATACATTAAAAAAATACATGCATATTCCCTATTGTTCTGTGTGATATATTTTTTTTAATCTTTTACCTAGTCGGGACTGGATGGCAATTAAACCAGGTTAGCGTTTCGGTGTAGTTTGTGGAGTTAACGAGTGAGAGACTTGATGTATGGCGCAGCGTGATGACGCTGATGGAGTGTTTGTAGAGTTTTGTTAAATGTGGGAGACTATATGTATATTTTGAAGTTTTAAATGACTTGCTCGTTTGGCATTCTCTTGTAATTGGTTGTGGGAAGATAGTTACATAGATCGGCCTTTTTTAGGTTTCTTTTTTTATATAGTTACAATAAACTACAAAAAAAACAAGTATATTTTTAATTCTATAAATTATTTTTCAGTTGTCGATTGTAAGAGAATGCTACACCGTTTTTGATGTTGTTATTTTATAACTGTTATTTTACGGTAGCACATAGCACTATAGCATTTTGGTGATGGGGCTTCAAAGCTGTTATAAAAATACAGCTAATAAATGTTGGGAATATAGGAGCCGCCCTCAAAATTTTATAAATTAAAAAAATATATGCTGTCATAAAAATATCTTGGTACATTGTTAATAAATAAGCTTTATTGTTGGTAGAATGATATTTTTATGACATTAAATATACATAGAATGAACGGAATGAAGTTACCTACATATTGCACTCACAAATTCACAACATTCAGTTTCAAAACTCTTCAATTTAAAGCACAAACACAACTTAAAATGACATTGTTTAGAGTACACTCAAACAAAAGTTTTTAATAAAATAAAACGTGCAAAGATCATGCAACGTACAGAAACGCCACATCGCGGCGAACTTAATTCAACGTAATTAATTTGCCTACGGGGTACTTTGTTGCTTCAAGTAGTTTGAAAATTTAAAACCAGGCGTTACTAAATGAAAAAAAGATAATAAGTGGAGTGTGTAACAGCTTCCTAACCTGGCATGCTCTAAACACTGCGTTTTTCTGGTCCTTTAGGTTGCCCCACTCCGCATCATACGCGCTTACGTGCGAACAGTGAGTACTGGCTTATCTAATATTTATTACTTATCTATGGTTTTTCTGCTACCAAGCAGTTACAAAATAAAAACTGTTGTAACAACAGTGTTTGAAGAACAATGGTTAAATTTGTAGATGCTTTTTATGATAAAAATATGCTAGCGCGTGTAGGTAATTCTTTTAGTGACTAATCCGGTATGATATATCTATTTATTTTATTCATCTATGACTAAACTGTTAGTAGTAGAAAAACCACAGAGCATGTATTAATTTCTTGTAGTTAAAGCACTTGGTGTTATTCAAATGCACTTTTCTTCTTACAAACTTATATGCACAGCACGTTTCACTTATTGTTAAAGCTTGATAAATAATGATATTGTGACGTCTGTGTGTTTGTACACTACGTACTTTGTATTTTTATGTATGTAATAGTAGGGCTGATATACAATATTTATTTATAAATTATTTTTAAACACTATCCGTATGGTAGAAAATTATTTGATTTTAATTACTAATTATTCGCTATATTGTCCCATTTGTCGCTGTCCTAGAATGCCGTACAGCTCAGATTTCCTGATAGAAATTCTACACAAGACATAAGACGTCTTCTCCTAAGACGGCAGTATTGGGTTCCTTCAATACAATCAAGAGCTCATCCCTACCATACGGACAGCAGTCAACTGCGTCACATAACATGGCATAACATTTCCCCTCCCCTCCCAGCGAGACCGGCCGCCTCACCTGCCCGCTGTGCTCCGAACGGAACTGGAAGCAGCTGGATAATGACCTGTGGCGGCTGGAGCAGTGGCTGCAGTTCGCTGAGGCCACCGACGCGGCCCGGACCGACCCGCCCGAGCAATACGACCTGCTGGAAGACGCTATACAGGTAACAGCTGGAACTGCTGCTAAGCAGTTGCACAAGTGCCGGACTAGTGCGCTGAGGTCTCTGATGCAGCCAGGACTGATCGACCAGCGAAAAATGCTTTTTTTTTACACTTTATAGATCTATTTTTGGCTACTATCTCGCCTGTTGTGAAGCGATGATGTGGCCTAAGATGGAGCACATAGATCTAGAGAGAGACGGCAGTTGAGCGGCTGCTCAGACCCGTCTTCCCGTTGGTTCACCGAACATCATCCCGAAACACGACTAGGTCGCTTGACGGCATGGCTTTGTTCGGTGGGTGGTATTACAACCACGGCCAGAGTCTACCACTCCAAAGCGCGTAAGCGGGTTTCATCACGATGTTTTCCTTCACCGTTTTAGAGCGAGCGTGCAAAATCTGCACTTAACTATAAGTCATTGGTGCAGGGCCGAGTCGGGATTCGAACCCAGGTGCGTCGGATCGAAAGGCGCACGAGTTCCCGCTGAGCCACACTCGCTCTTAACACATGATAGATATAACGCTGCTACACAGATAACAACTGGAACTGCTAAAACAGGGAGGGAATTTCTGTTGGAAGTAGCCAAATCCAAAGCTGCCTCAGCAAATTCATCAACCTTCCCTAAGATTTTTAATAATTAGGAAGAAGAAAAAATACCCCAGTGGTAAAGGCGTCGGGACGGTATTCCGAAGAGGCCGGTTCGATCCCTGCCCGAGCAATGTCATTTTTCTTCTTCGTAATTATTTAAAATCTTCAGATTTTCGCCTAGCATGCGCTAATGCATTCAATATCAGAAACCTTCCCCATGTTTGGTTTCAGACTACCTTTTAACAATGGCTATCAACATCTAAACACAATAAGACCTAATTTATTTTGTGTACGACTATAATAATTATATAGATTTAAAGTCACATTCACGTCTCATGAACATCACGGAACTATCTCACAACACAGTTGAACGCGAATAGATTCGATATTTTTGCAAATACGTTTAAGTTTTCAGTTTTACCAAGTCATGTAACCACTGAATTATATCCAGCTGTTTCTTTCCCATGTAAAAGAATACAGAGCTATCTATCATTTAGTCCTTCATGTACAAACTGTCTTTTTCTTTTGTCTGTCTTTTATTGGTATTTTACGCTTAATATAAATGTTTGGCCACTATCTCGCATGATGTGAAGCGATGATGTGGCCTAAGATGTGGTTTGTGCTAAAGTATAAATTAATAAATAAATAAAGCAAAACAATGTAGCCTCTAACCAATATACACGTCAACTAACAACCAGCCTTTAAATCTGCTTGCAGAACATCATACAACAATAGCTTTTTTTCCTCTTTCGGTGGAATTTGGCATCTATTACAATAGTTATTGGGTTTCCCCAGGACCACCGCGAGTTCCTCCTAGACCTGGACTCGCACAAGTCCATCGTGGTGTCCCTGAACGTGGTCGGCAACCACGTGGCGGCGCACGCGCGCTCCACGGCGGACGCGGAGCGCGTGCGCGCGCGCCTGGCGCGGGACAACGCGCGCTGGGACGACGCGTGCGCGCGCGCAGGCGTCTGGCAGAAGCGGCTGCAGCGCGCGCTCGTGCACAACCAGCAGTTCCACGATATAGGTGAGTGTGGACATGACTGGATTTACCGGTTTTTTTTTAATGTAAATTTAAGGACTGGACACAAAAAGCCTTAAACCGTGAGGAGTGGAAGGAGGGTAAGGAGGCATTTGCCCAGCAGTGGGTTAAACCAGGCTAATAATAATAATTTATGTAATTGAATGACGAGACGAGTTGGTCGTTTGCCTGGTGGTAAGCAATACGCCAGCCCATAACAGCAGCACCCAGAACTTTGTTTTGCAAAATCCTGCGCGGCTGTTTAGCCGGTACATAACCGGCAATTCCGTTTGCTGAGCAAATTTTTTTGGTGAATTATACCCAAATGAGTCCATCGATCTGAAGAAGTCTTCTCGCTAGTAAAAAAGGCGGTTTTACCAGCGGTTCCCGGGATTAAAAGTAGCCTATGTGTAAATCCAGGGTTTATTTATAATATAGTGTATTATAATATAATATGTAAATTAAATAATACAATTTCTACACGTGAAAACAATTTAAAGCAAACTTGTTCTCAATTTTTTTTGCTATTTTTCTGTATATAAATAAAATAAAAAATAATAATTAAATAAATAATATAAGTAAGTAAATACCTAAATAAATAAAAACATAACCTGCTCGTTTTCCAAGAATAAATAAATAAATATCGTTCGTTTGGTATTTCCAGTGGTGGAGTTAGTGGGCCAGCTGGCGGAGGCGGAGCGCGGCGTGCGCGCGCGCGAGCCGCTGCGGCTGTCGCGCGGCGCCGCCGAGCTGCAGCGCGACTTCCGGCGCTTCAGCGAGCTGCGCGACGAGCTGCGCCGCGCCGAGCCGCGCGTCCTCGCGCTGCACGACGCCGCGCAGCTGCTGCGCCACAGCGACGCGCCGCCCGCCGCGCGAGACATCTGTCGCAGGTACGTGCAATTTCCGTCCTGACACTTGTGGCGACCCCAGCCGCCACGTATATCAACGACATGCTCACAGATGGCGCTGATATAAAATAGTATAAACGCCCACACAAAGTTGCAGATTTCTACACTATCGCGCAAACGAAGTTCGCACGACAAATAAGGCCTATACAAATTTTTGGACAGCTGTCCCCGGGCCGGTAACACCTGACTCTTTCGGAAGATATTCCTTATTAACGGAGGCGCTTCTACAGTGGAAATTTATACCTACCTATACACTACGCCCGCTCCTCCATACACTTCATAGAAAACACTCAGGTTCTAATTTCTGTCCCTTTACAGCTTTATTTACTTTTATTTCTGGCAATACTCATAATGGCGGACAAATCATAGACTACTGACATGGCCACGAATTTTCTGATCTGTATACGGATCTTAAATCTAAATAAGACCTAATCAAGATCTCCTTAAAAAACTTTGCTACCTACCCTCCCCCTACATACTTAAGTCGGTCCCTCCCGCTCGACAGACTGGGCGAGCTGCGCCTGCGCCTGCAGTCGCTCCGCAAGCTGTCGGGCGTGTACGCGCTGAAGCTGGGCGCCGCCCTGGCGCGCCAGCCCGCGCGCGCCTCCGCCCTCGCCGCCGTGGCCGCCACCGCCGCGCCGCAGGTATGTACACACGTCAGGCCTTAGCTCATAGTCTAGTCTCTTACAAGGAGAAGCAAGTGACCATTATATGCCTATAGATAGCCCAACTCCAGCACACATCATTTGGCAGCGTACCCAAGGTGCTGGCAGTATTACCCCGTTGAATTGCAATACTAATACGTTGAGCCAAATAAGTCCCAGTATTGTAGGAGAATTGTTAAAGCATGTAGAATTGATTGTAGTAATAAAGGCATTCGCTCGTTAAAAAACCTAACTTTTAGGCGAAAGCCACACTGGCGCGACTGCGGAGAGTGGGGGCTGTACTTGAAAAACTAGGCTATACTTTTGTATCTTGAAAATTTGCTATTAGTCAAATAACAAGAAATGTATGCCAAAAACATTATTTTTTATGGAACTAAGTGATGAGACGCATGTCGTTCGCCTGATGGTAAGCGCCGCACCTGCCCATTGTGCATTGTCCTCGTCACCCCGAGACACAAAAATCCAACAAAATGTCAGACCTATTTGTCAGATATTATTCTTAGAAAATAGGTACATTTACAGTCAACTATATCTAGCTCCTCTAAATACATATTACGACGAAATATAACCCATTTACGAGAATTTAATTTATTTTGCGTTCCACTGCTTCCCGCCACAGAGCACTATTGATTACAGAGAGTCCACGAGGCAAGCTTTTACCTACATACAGTAGCTACAGATATACCGACTCGATAGTACAGTTTACTCACACTATAGTTAAGATTAGTTAGGTATATATGCAATAATAATGGTTGAATTTTAGATGTAAAACTGAATGTCGACTTGCAAACATCATCGAATTAATTTAGAATTTCTTTGCGGGTAGTTCTAAAAACTTACAATTGTTTTCATATACTCTTCACGTTTGCGAAAACGTAATCGTACGTAAATGATAGCAATTTTCAAAAATTATGTAATTACTAACTTTTAAGATACGGTACTCCTTTGTAAGCGATTGTTTATGGTTTCACTTTTGACACTAGACTGTGGTCACAAAGAAGTCCCGCATTCCCGTATGAGCGTGTCTCATTTTATAACTGTTTGATATCCAGCCGTGTCCCTTTTCCCACATACATATAATTTCTTCTCACTGTGAATGTGTTCTCCTTTTATTTATAACAGCATATCAGAATTTATTTGTATTAATAAAATTAAATTGTAAATATATATACATAGTTAACCTTCCATATTATTCTATAATTTAATTACTGTTATTTAATTACCTCTTCCTGATCCTGGGGAGAAGAAAAAAATATTCCCGTATCTTAAAACGTCATGATTATTGATCTGGTAATCTCGATGCGTTTAGTCCGCTTCTTATTCGGGACAACAAGACGGGATTCGAGCGGTGCGACGTGTGCTCGGCAGCAACATTCTAAGCACGTGTATTTTTAACCGACTTCAAAGAAAGAGAAGGTTCTCTATTCGATTGTATTTTTTTTTTGTTTGTTACTCCGTTATTTCACTCAAAACTCCGTCATTCATGAGCCGATTTGGGAAATTCTTTTTGCGTTGGGTTCAGTATAGCTACGAAGTGGTCCCATATAAATTTCATCAATATTTGACCTTGGACTTCGGCGATACATTGAAGTCGGTTTTTTTGTTTGATATAACGTATACTTTTGTTGGTACAAAGTATATTAAAAACAAAAGCAGAATCATCTTTAAATACAGGTATAATGTAATGTCATCCTGGATTAAGCACCGAGATAAAGATGTCCAGACATACATTTTAGGTTGCAGGTTGTTTCTGAACGATGCCTCGGCAACGGTGACTCAAGGTCACGCGCCGCTTTTCGGTTTACAAATTGCGCGTTCAACGAAAAAATAAATACACGTGATATTTGTCACTACCCCCCCCCCCCCCTGATTTTTCCGACCTAAGACATCGACAGAACATGTGTCATGTCGGCCGTAATGTAGAAATGTTCGTACATACGTAGATATTTTTTTAGTAAAGTTTGAAATGTTTGCAAGTCGATAGTAAACCCGTTAATTCACTAGTAGTCGCTTCGCACAGTATTTTGACGTATCTATTCCTCCCCGTAGCTAAACGAGGAAGACGAGGAACAACTGTCCGCCATCAATCTGCCGCCTCTGGACGAGACTGAGTAAGTATCATCAAAAATGGCTTAGTAATTTGGTTTGGAACACTGTTGGCTATAACACGTCTGTTTTTATTTGTCTTGTGCTTTTCGATATTTCATTTTATTATCTATGACTTTTTTGTTTTCTTTTCTCTCTTGTATAATTTTCTACGTCTTTTCAACTTGTGCTTTCAAAAACTGACGATTAGCAATGTTATATTTCTGCCTTTTTGTAAGCATGACTAATCACAATTATTCAATTTTTCATAACAATCTTTATTTTATAACCTTAAAAAAGCTAAAAAGAGCGTACTTACGGTATTTGACACTTACTTTCTATTGTAAGTACGAAACTACATTTTAATTCATTATTCTAGACCTGAAACTACCATACGTACAGTACGAGACGTACGCTACGTACGTCGGTTTCGTATGTTCATAATTATACATTGACATCTATTAAACAACAGTGTACTAAAGCTGACGGTTGGTCGCGTACTGTGACTGGCTGTCGGTTTTCATACGCAACTGACGTGCGCAACGGTTCGTCGCGTATCGTACGCTGGCAGATATAGGTCTAAATAATTCTGAATCTTTACAGTTTCTGGATTTGCCAAGTTAACCACTTAATTTTCAGCACTTGTTCGTTTTTTATGTAAATTAAATAATAAATGTCCTTCACAGCGTGGTCGCAAGTGACGAAGCTGAAGACCAAGACATGTCGCGCTTGCAGCGGGGGCTGCGCTTCGTGAGCCGCGTGGCTCGGGCTTCGTTGCCGTTCCAAGCGCTCCTGTTGCTGCTCCTGGGCGCGGCGGCGCTGGCCCCGCACGCCAGCTCCGACTGCCGCGCCCCCGGGCTGGCCCTCGAGCCGCTCCTGCGCTACCCCGACGGACCCCCTCCTCTATGATCGACGAAACGAACGACCTCGCGACCGACCCCCCCTCTGGGTCGATCGCGGTAATCGCGAAACGTCAATCGCGATCGCGAGTCTTGTCAAACGAAGCCGACGCGACGCTCCAGCGGTCGCTTCGTCTGACGGCACTCGTACTCCCGCCGCGCGGACGGCGCGCTGACGCCGCGCGGACGGCGCGCTGACGGCGCGCTGACGGCGCGCTGACGGCGCGCTGACGGCGCGCTGACGGCGCGCTGACGGCGCGGGGGGAGCTTTACATTCCGCGGCGCGCGCTCGCCGCTCTGTATATATATTATGAACGTTTTGTATATTTGTTACGTTAAAGACGCGGCGGCGGGCGCGACGCCGGAACAAATATATTTATTATTTATTTATATACGAGGTAATCTCTTGTAACCCGAGCGCCGCACAAAGGAGACGGCTGCGCGCATTCAGCATTGTTACTTAATTGATTAGATAGTAAGAACTGTTTATAAATGATCGAAATAAAGCCTTTGCATTGATTAAATGGTTGTTTTATTCGAATTCTTAAAGATAATATGTACAAAGATATTTTATGTATATTCGACCTAACATGCCAGCTAGGTTACGGTGAAAACATAGTTTCAGAGAATTTCCAAACACTTACAGTACAGAAGTAGGTAGTTGAATATATTTCTAGTATTCACAAATCTTCATGAAAGGAAGAGGTCCACAAAATATCTACGTGAGTATGAAACTTACCGCTACGATAGATATGGATAACTATAATGTTTGGTAACTTTTCTCCTTCGTTTCCTTTGTCGTAATGAGACCGCGTACGCGCTCGACTCGTTTAGACAATCTTTGTTTAGAATGGACTTCTGAAACAGTATGAAAATGATTTAAGAATATACTTATGTATGTACATACTATATTAGAATTAAATGTAGTACGCTAGTATTATGAATGCGAAAGTTTGCGCGTATCAAGTTTTTCGCTCTGAACGGAGACTGTAAGGGCACCGTCGCCTGTGGCGTCTGGCACTGAGTGTATATCCAAAAATTGCTACCCATTTGCTACTATTTGCTACCTTTCATAAATAATTGCTACCTATGATATATTCTGAGAAATTTAAAATATAGGTACGTGTAGATAGATGTGCCTGATTGAAATGTGAAGGCAATAATATTATATGTAGCAATTTTCGAATACACACTCAGTGCCAGCCGCCACAGGCGACCAAGCATTCTGACGGTAACGACTATTAGGACTATTAGGTCATTTTTGATCTCGCCAATTATTTTGTTATTATCTAAAACGCACATACAGTCAGTGCCGGGCAGATTCATCAGAAATCGTGGAAGAAACCGGGCGGAGAGGGATAACAGCGCCGGAGCAATCGACAGCTCGAGAAGTCGAGACTTGTGTAGTCTTGCAACGAACCGCACGATGGAATTTCGCCGAACTGCTGACCGTTCGAAACGATCACTCACGCTGCCCGTGTGGTCACCCTATGACCACGCTTCGTGATTAGTCGATAAAATGCTGAGGGATGTACCAAGTGTCGTATACCTGAGGTGCATTAATTTCGTCCTCCCCCACGGTGAGCGACCCGAGCAGCGCCCCGCGCCCCGCGCCGCCCCCGTCCCCGCGCAGCGCCGCCTCGCGCGCGCTCGTGCGGAGCAGCTGGAACAGCACCAGGATCAGCACCTGACGGGGAGACATCGCGTCACTAGGAGTTGACGCGCTCGCGAGTACCTAGTCCTGTACGGTTCAACCGTTCCTACATCTTTCGTACAATTATAACTAAAGCGCAAAATACACATAAGCAAGCGCCCGGCCCGGGCCCTACGCTGTATGCGATGTCAGACGTAGCTAAAGTATCTAACTGGAATTTAAATAAATTACTGTAAATTGTGTAAGTACCTCAAAGATAACAACCAGCATGCAGAAGCAGTGCATTCCTAGCAGCGCGCGCGTGAGCGGCGAGCGTACCGCTTCCACGCAACCGCGCGCGTGCAGCGACGCCGGCGGCAGCGGCGAGCCGCGCAGCCACAGCGAGCGACACTCCGCCTGCACACACACACACTCTATACATACACGCAGCGATATAGGTTTTTTTTTATAATGACGTGTCTCAGAGTGGCACTTCATTAAAATATCAATGTAGGTAATAAAAAAATAGCCTAATAAAAACTAATAACTAATTTGACTTGTAACTTAACTAGAAACTAGAGAAAAGTAGTGATAAAGGATGAGTCAAACATATTGCAGTAAACCACACAACAATCCTCCCGTCGATATTTTGAAACTTTCTGATGCCGTAAAGAACTAGATTGGAGAATAAAACAAGTGGTCTGACCTGCTGCAGCGGGTCGTGGTAGCAGGCCGCCAGCACCCGCGGCGTGCAGCACGAGTACGGCGAGACAGGTGGCAATACTTTGCCGTCGGTGCCCGCCAGTCTGGAAGTTAGCGTTACTTAATGCAGGCTACTCACACACCTGCTGCAGGGGTAAACTAGGGTGCACGGCGATCGTGGCAATATCGGAGTTATCTCTAGTACACACAAGCCTGCCGTTCAGTGTTCGCCGATCGGGTATACCTAAGTTGAAAATGGCACCAGTTCTATCTAAAAATCAAAAAATCGGTATAGCCCCGGCTCTTTCTGTGAGGCTACCGCAAAAAAAAGGAGATACTGGGTGCAGAAGTGGCTACGGAATAGAAGTGAATTGAGCTACATTAATATTATGAAAGAATTGAAAGTACCTAGATGACCTTAAAACGTTTAACGAATAGATATTGCTTCTTTTGAAGAGCTCCTTGTAATGGTGACACCATTTACAGAAAAAAAAAACTTCAGATTGAGAAATTGCCCTAATCGCTCTACACACGCAGCAACGTAGCAGGACGGAAGGACAATCTAGGGACCTAGGATGGTCTCACGCCCTAGCTGCCCTGCCGCAGGGCCAATCTAGGAATTGCCCCTGCTTGCCTATACACATTTACACATCACAATTAAGGGTTATCAATACTTTTACACCCTAGATTGCCCCTGCGGCAGGTGTAGCCCGCTTTACACATTATTATGTAATGATTTTAATCTCTGTGATTAAATCATTTATATTCTCTTCGTTTCTAACTAATGATGCTGTACGGTTTGTGCAAACCGCACGAGACTTCATGTTTATATTACCGCGGGTCAGCATTTTACCAGTCAGCATTTTACGAATTACGGACCAGTCTGTGCTTCCGGCTCTGAGTAAGATATTTGAAAGACCTATTCTTAAACAACTTTTATCCCACTTCAACGAACACAAAATACTGAACGAGAGTCAGTTCGGTTTCACGAAATGCAGGTCAACATCAGATGCCGGGGTCGAACTAGTAACACATGTGCTTGAAGCTTGGGAGAGTTCACAGGATGCCATTGGTGTATTTTGTGATCTCTCCAAAGCTTTCGATTGTGTAGAGCACCGTACACTAATTCGTAAACTCTACCACTATGGGGTTCGTGGAACTGCTCTGAATCTTGTTGAGTCCTACTTAACCGATAGACAGCAAAAAGTTGGGGTAAATGGCGTAACATCTTCCGGATCCTTAGTCAGAATGGGGGTACCGCAGGGATCAATATTGGGGCCGTTTTTATTCTTGGCATATATAAATGATTTACCCTTTGTAGTTAAAGACCTTGCAGATATTGTTCTATTCGCTGATGATACATCGATAATTTTTAAAGTAGATAGAAAGGACAGTGAATTGGCGCATGTAAACTACGTATTGGATGTTGTTTCGAAATGGTTCTCTGCGAATAATTTGTTACTAAACGCGAAAAAGACGAAATGTTTAAAGTTCTCTTTGCCTAATGTTAGACATGTAGAGCCAAACATAATGCTCAATAGTAATAAACTCGATACAGACAAAGCGACGGTATTCCTAGGTATAGGCATAGACTCTAAGTTGCAGTGGGGTCCTCATATTGATGCTCTATCTGGAAAACTTAGTTCTGCTGCATATGCGGTTCGTAAAATTAGGGAATTAACGGATATAGCTACGGCTCGGTTAGTTTACTTTGCATACTTCCACAGCATAATGTCATATGGCATTTTGCTGTGGGGTTCTGCTGCGGATATAGATACTATTTTTATATTACAAAAGCGTGCGGTTCGCGCGATTTACGAGTTGGGTCCACGTGACTCGTTTTGGGATTTTTTTAAGCAAGTTAATATATTAACTTTACCTTCTTTATATATTTATGAAAATATAATGCATGTTCGCAAAAACTTCCAAAAATTCAAAGTAAATAGTGACCATCATAACATTAACACTAGAAATAAGGATAGGATTGTTGTACCTAGGTATAGACTGACTAAAACGAATAAGTCCTTTATGGGCAACTGCGTACGTTCCCGCACCACTGACTTTCTTAAGTTATGAGTGGATTTAACACTAGCTCTAAAAACGGTGAAGGAAAACATCGTGAAGAAACCGGCATATCCAACAATTTATCACAAAAATTCAAGGACATGTGATATTCACCAACCCGCACTGGGCCAGCGTGGTGGATTATGGCCCTCTCTATGAGAGAAGGCCCGTGTCCCAGCAGTGGGCACGTGATAGGCTGATGATGATGATGATGATGATGGGCAAATATTTGTATTAATAGAGTAAGAGCGCATATTGAACCTTAATTTTAATGATGTTAAGGGTTCCTTTACTGAACCCAGGGAACCCTGCCACGTGCTGAACGCCTGAGGCTCTAATGCCACTATAATGCTGATGTTACCTCAACACAAGCTCCGACTCCTCGTTAAGGAAGTCCATGTTGATCCAGGGGATCTCGTGCCAGTCGCTCGGCATCTCCGCACCGCAGCAGCTCAACTCTATCTGGAAGTTAGCCAAATGTACAAATACCTACCTATTAATTAATGTTTACTTGTCTCTCGTACTCGTTACTTGTCTCGTTGGTCTCTCGTGTGCGGGCCGTCGGGGTAGGTACCACAGCTTTGCCAGTTAGTCAGCCGCCAAGCTGTAGTGCGCAAGCATTACTGTGTTCCGGTTTGAAGGTCATTGTAGCCAGCGAAGTTACTGGGCATATGAGACTTATTATCTGATGTCTGAGGTTGATCAGCGCAAATCAGTGCTACGCAGTGCTTTTTATGGTATTACAAGTTCTGGGTGGCACTGCAATTGTTATGGGCAGACGTGGCGCTTACCATCAGGCGAACGACTTGCTCGTCTCATCACTCAGGTCTATAAAAAAGGGACTTTTTTCCCCACGTTGAAAGATAAGAATCCGATAGAAGCTAACGATTTTCATATTTATATTATCTTCGTCGTGGTCGTCGTGATAAGAATGGTCATAAAATGAGATCCCAAAAATTGGCGGAGCTGGCAACAGCTAGGTATTTATGAGCACATCACACAGTTGTTAGAAAAATTATATACGATTTGCGAAATGATTCCTATGAATACCTGCATGGTATCCATTAGCTTTTTCCAAAAAGGTTCCGTAAGATACTGAGATATTCCGTAACACAACGACACGGAAAGCTCTGTCGACAATGCCTGAAACAAACGAGAATGGCAAAAAATTCAATAAGATTTTTAACCAAACCAAAAATGATTTTAAACAAATATCAAAATCTGTAAACCATGCACACTTGGTCATACCGCCAGCGGCGTAGAACAGCCAATCAAAAAAAGACAGTTTTAAGTACCAAGCTGAGAACGGTAATAGTTCCTCATCGTCAGTCATCCACTGCTAGACATAGCCTCTCCTAATGAACGCCACTAAGCCCGGACTTCGGCTCATTTCATCCAGTTACTTCTTGCCATCTTCAGCAGGTCGTCGCTCCATCTAGCCGGTGGGGCCTACACTACGTTTGCCGACGGTCTCCACTCAAGGACACGTCTGCTCCAACGGTAAGAACGGACTGATCTTCAAATGTTATGGCCAGCCTATTGCCACTTCAGTTTGATGATCCTTAGGGCTATGCCGGTCTCTTTGGTTCTCTGTGAATCACCTCATTACAAATAGTTCCTCATCGAACCTATCAGACCGCACGCCTTTATCCCACATCCAGTTACCTTCAAGGTGGCTCTGCAGGCCGCATACACCAGTAATCCATTAGCCGGCAGCACGCTGCCGCTGAACATCCAGTTTCGGCAGAAGATGGACATCCGCGGCCAGTGCGGACACTTTAGCATGAGCGCTATGAGCCGCAGGCCGCCTGTGTAGTGCAGCTTCATGGCGTAAGCTTGCAGGAGGATCAGCCCGTAAAGGAGGACCACTGTCACCTGATTGCAATACGCATTATCGAATAACAGGTGAAATAGTACCAAGACCTATCACAATCAATAAATTATACGTTATTTATTTTGAAAGTGGGTTGCGATACGGTGGATAAACATTCTTTGAATTCATTGAATTTGAAATTGGGGGAGGCCTTTACCCAGCAATGCACAGTACAGTAGTAGGACAGTATAGGGTAGGAAAAAAAACAAGAAATGATATGAAAAGCTTTCACACTATATGAATGAAACGCGGGAGCTCGAAAAGGAAGGAATTTGGAAGATATGCGATAAAAAATGGCGGAGTGAAGGGAAGTGCAGACTAACGATAGGTCGAAAGGAAAGAAGGATATAAAACGGATAATGCTATAGATCATCAAACTTATTTGAGCCATAGGTACCTTGTGAATATTCGTCAGCAGTAGCATCACCTTCATAGACACGTTGTAGCAGAATATGACCATGCACAGAGAAACCACCAGCTGGCCAATCAGAAGCGCCCGCAGCACCCCCGCCAGTCGCGCGCGGCCATCCTTACTGAACACGAACACGCCCCAAGCCATAAGCTGGCATTTTGGTGGGGCATGCTAGTTGCCACTGTAAAAAAACCTAACAATTACATACCTACCACAGTCCTTGCCCTTACGAAACTAGGGAATACGAGGAGTCCAAAACCCACACCCTCGCTTCACTCGCACTTTCCTTCCTCGCACTTGTAACATGTGGAACGACCTACCTTCGTCGGTATTTCCTTTGCGCTACAACATGAAGTCCTTTAAAAGGGGTATTAATAGAGTCATTAAGGGTCGGCAACGCATCAGCAATGCGCCTGGTGCTGCAGATAATCAGGCGGGCCATCTGCTTGTTTGCCGACATTTTAAAAACCCAAACACGGATAAAATACTATCACTAGTTTCTTTGCACAATTAATAGCCCTGTAATGGGAATTGAACCCGCAACTTCCACATCTTGAGCCCACATGCCACAGAAACAGACACCACAGAATAAATAATAGATAACGATACCACAGGCCGTAGTCCTAATACAACTTGGAACAGGAATTAAACCCGTGTCCTCCCCCCTTCCGAGTATTGCTAAGCAGGCGTAAAAGCGTATAAGCTCGTAGAGGTTATTGCGATCTTATCGCTTAAAAGCGACTTCTTCCAAACGAACTTTATATACGATACAATATTAAGTAAGTAGGTAAACACTAACCTGCTAAAGAAACAAACTACGGAGTTGTTTATGTGAATGCATTAATTTAAGCACGTTTTTATGTAAAGTATGAATAAAAAATGCCCAAAATCTTTGTATTGGTAAATAAATACTTCGAATTGTTTGTTTGTTGAAATGACATGAAACGACAACGTCTGTGACAAACGATATGAAGTTGCCAAATGTATACATATAAAGTTTTTACTTAGAAAAGGCCCTATATCTAACTAACAAACAAAAAATCTTCCGACAAATACAAGGAGTTTATATCTTTTTTCTTTCGTCATTGGGCAAATACTACGACATGGCAAATACATGAAGTTCATTAAACTATAATATTACTCCTAAGCAACGTAAAATTGTTTGTAAACTTAACAACCCTCCACAGCTCCACAACGAGAGTTGTGTAAGTTTGGCCATAGCCTTTTGAGTATTTAACCAATTTTTAGACTTGGCCGCAAAGAAACAATGAAATACTTAACTTCTTGTTCAAATTGCTTTTTCATTTGTTTTCAGACAGTTGAACTGTCATTGATTTCTAAGAAAAAGCTGTGTTTGTTTGTAATTGATTAGAATTAATTAAGCTCTAGTTAAGTAAAGTGCTTAGCTTTAGTTAACCCCGCCAAGATGGCGGAGGCCCCGGTTGTGCAGAAGCGGGTTAAAGTTGCCTGGAGTGACGACTTGAGTCATGACTCTGCGGAGGAAAGAGGTGAGTGTGGTGCTTTCGCAAGCACCTATTTATACCTAATTAACTGAATAAAAGGTGTTAAAATTGCATGTAGTGATGACTCGAGTCATGCATGAGTCAATGCTAGAAAAGTAAAAAGAAAGTACCTAATGAAAAATAATAACTAATGCTTTGAACTTTACGGTGAAGGAAAACATCATGAAGGAACCGGCCATATCCGGCATATCCAAAAATTTATCACTAACATGTGATATTCACCAACCCGTACTGGCCCAACGTGGTGGATTATGGCCCATACTCTCCTTGACAAGAAATAATCCCCTTTAAACAAACAAAAGGTGGATAAAAACGGGAGAAATTTTTTTTTGTCTCCGGTCCGTGCTAAGTGTGCTGGATTGGAAACGTAGCTGACGATGATGGATTGTGGCTGATGATGAATGCTTCAAAATGACATTAAATTATTGCAGAAAAGGAACGCCTCGCCCAACTCGAGCGCGAGCTTGCATTGCTGGCTTCGGCCAGGCCACAATACGAGCCCGAAGAGTTAGAGAAACTTGTCTCTTACGTCATGAGGATCACAACGCTCTACGACCTCCGCGACGAAGACTGGAACGACGACTGCAAAGAAGTCATACAGGAATGGTTTCTTGAGCCAAAAGTTTTCATCTTAACCGTATTTTTCAAAGGAGACAAACTGAAAGCAGCTCACGATATACCTCTATCTCCTGTTTTCGATTTAACTTATTTCATCAGGCCGCCGGATTATGTGTTCAAGGCAGAGACCTTCCATGATGATATAGTATTTGGAACGTTCGTAGACTCCGTGGAGTCGAATATGATTCAAATGCTGGAGAACGTTTACGCTCCGTACTTCTTTGCCATTCAAACTTGGCCTGACAGTGAGTAGAAAAACGATACCCATCATAAAAAGGCATATAGTTTAGGTGCTTAACACACGGCGCCGCTAGCCGTGGCAGTGTGTTATGCACTTTAAGTCTTGCAAATCTTTTTCCAGGTGTGAAAAGCGAATTTTGCTCTCAACTGCACACATTCCTGGCTAAATTAACGGACATGTACTACAAAATGCTCGGCCTAACGGTCCTTTACATTCCTCGGGAAGGACAACAGCTGTCTTTCGAAATTGCAAGCGCTGACCGGGAACTAGTGAAGAGGCTCGAAGGTGTGGTAGTGTATTGGACCCATCAGATCAAGTCCTGCTTGGAAGATCAGGCGTTTGTCGCTTCTCAGAAAGAACTCCTCTGCCCGAGTGACGAATATGATTTCTGGATTTACAGGCGTAAGTTTCTTCAGCTTAACATTCCTGAAGATATTGTTAATTTACAGGAAGAAACCTACTTTTTAATTTCTAACTTTACTACTTTCAGATGAGAACCTAAACGCTCTGTTATACCAACTAAAGAATCCAGCAGTTAGACACATCACCAAAATCTTAGTGACTACTCATTCTACTTTTATTCACCAGTTCCAATCGTTGTGCGACGAGATCGTTCAGAAAATCGATGAGGCTACTAAAAATATAGAGTACCTACAGGTCATCAAGCATCCCTGCGCTGTCTTGGAGTGTGTGGTGGACCCTGATGAAATAGCCACGCACATTCCCCAAATCATCAACTTATTCAGATTCATATGGCAGGAGTCCCCTTACTACAACTCTGAGTCTCGCATCACGAACCTCTTCAAGGCTTTGAGCAATCAGATCATCATCCTCTGCAAAACTTACATCAAGTTAGAGAATCTTTTTGACGGAATGACGAAGACGGCAATGGGAGAGTTTGGGAAATGCATTGACTGTTGCAAAAAGTACAGGGAAATTTACGACCTTATGGCAGAGGCTCATAATACCGTCAACCCCGGAAGCTGGGAGCTCGATACTGGATCTATTTTTAATTATATCGACTCTTTTGTGCAGAGGTGTTTTGATATGCTGGATGTCTGTAACTGCATGATTATTTTCGGAAGGTCAGTGCTTCATTTTCTAATCTTAATTGAATCTTATTTTGGGGAATTCCAACAAAGACTTTCAGCCATCCATTACGTCCGTTCGTCGTTCGTTTTTTAGAATCGACGAAATGGAGAAGATTTGCAAGCCGAGGTTCGGCGGCGCTCGCGGCGAGCAGTTCGAGGCCAAGTGTGAGCAGATTGAGCACATGTTCCACGACGCGCTTGACCGCGTCAGAGAAGTGGGGCACTCTATTCTGGACGTGCAAGCTCCGTCGTGGTACGACGACGTGCTGCACTTCAGGACTATCATCAAGGATATCGAGGTAAACTTCACTAGCAACAGACAAAATGTCTATCAATGTAGGCACCAACAAAATTTACTCGTACTAGATAAAAAAATTGGAAAAAAATAAGTAAAGGTTTGTTTACTTTTCAGATAATAATAGAAAACCTAGTTGAGACGGTTTTCGAATGTGTGAACCACGTTGAAGAAGCCGTGGTGGCCCTGTTCTCTCTAAACAACTATTCCAAACGTAAAAACTTGAGGCGTATCTTTAAAAGAAAGACAGCTGAAGTAAGTTCCTCTACATATTTTATAAAACGTTAAAGCAGGTACGCAACACAGCCCGCGCGAAAGAAACCACGAAAGACAAAGTAGGTACATATTATAAGAACACGATCTCACAACAACTACAGGCGATGTAATTTTTATAATCAACTTTCTACCTTTTCATCCAGGTATGGGCGATGTTTAGCGACGAGGTCCAAGAATCGAAGAAGGACATGGTAGCGTCTCGCAACCAGCACCCTGTTGACCTGCCCTCGTTCGCCGGCCGCGCTGCCGTGCTCAAGATGCGGAAGAACAGGTTGACTTACCTGAAGAAGGTAAGTTTCCTATTTGACTTTCTTCACGCACATCAGGCTCTCGCTCCTGCATGGATGCAAGGACGTGATGTCACATGTAAGTCTCCGAATTTTGTTGCATTTTTTATCGATCTGAGTGATAAGACGAGTAAGTCGTTCGCCTGATGGTAACCGCCACGCCTGCCCATAACAATTGCAGTGCCGCCCAGAACTTTTAATAGCATAAAAGGCACTGCGTAGCACTGCAATGCGCTTATGACAGCGAGACATCAGATATTAAGTCTCATGTGCCCAGTAATTGCTTGGACTCGTGAGTTTTCCCATCAAGTTTTCCTTCACCGTTATGAGATCTAGTGTAGAAAATTCGCAAGCACCTGAGTCAATGGTATGGTGCCAAACTGGTATACGAAATCTGGTGTATCGGATCAAGATTAAGAGCCGCATTTCACATGCACTCTATGTACTCGTACCTACTTCATGAGTGTTAAAAAAAATATCTGACTTACATTATTATGGAGACACGATGGAAACAGTCTTAATCGTTTAAAACCATCATTCCTATGTGTTAAAGATGATGACGGACGCGTCCGTGTGGCTGATGCCGTGCAGCAACTCAGAGGATGTGATCGTGCACGTGAACCGACTGATGGGAGCCATCGAGGTCGGCATTCGGGAGCTGTTCATATCTTGGACGGTAATAGATTCCTTGCCGCTCCACCAAACCTTTCCAACTCTTTACCATCTTCTTTGGGTATCTTTAGGTGATCGGCAGTTTACTTAAGCAATGTATAATACCTGATTCTAAAAGTTATTTCGGTGCGCAGAAAGCTACTTCAGGGATCGAACTCGTGATCACTTGCCTATAGCCAGTGATTCACTGGAGAACTTAATTCGGCTTTAACATATCTTTTCAAAGCAATTTTTCATTCAGGAACTCCGACATATGCCATTTTGTTTGACCTTCATTAAAATAATCTCAAGTACACTAGAAGTTACATTTCATGCTTATAAAAACGGTAAGCAAACTAATCAAACGGTTAATTTTGGCAGCATAACTTGGACGAGAAGTGTGGCGCTGGACTGAACAAGACTCTGATGCGAAAGAGCGCTGAGAATCCTGGATTGATGGAGTGCAACATTGACATGTATGTTTGTGATTATCAACAAGACTATGCCACAATCAGAAACTAGGTCCTCAAAAGATAGCCTGATCTCGTGGTATTCTTCAGAACTCTTGACTGCCTGATATAGAGTATTTTAAGCTACATTGCTACCAGATTAATTTTCTTTGTTTCAGTAATATTCTAGATCTGTGCAAAGAAGCCGCTCATTGGGAGAATCTTGGCCTCGACATTCCTATGCATGCTTATGCGGTAATTTATTGGTTGTGTTGTAATAGATCTAATGTAAGAACACTTAGAACGATACATAGTGCGGGTAACAGGGATACGGATGATGTAACGTAAACCAGCGCGAGACTGGAATATCTCGTCAACGATTATATCGCGACACAGAATGACAACCTTCTCGCACAGCGCGGTTTCGTCAACAACCGTCTTGTGTAAAAAAGGTTGTTAGTGGTTATTTTTAGTAATTCTGTTATTATTTATTTTACCTAGGGATTCTCCAAATTATATTTGTTGCGTTCGCTGAGACAGAGAACCGCAAGATGCTAGGTCTTCTACTCTTACCCGCACATAACTGCTACTAATCTGCATGCTACAGGGCAGAAACAGCAGCAAAGCTACACAAATCCCTTACAAAAATACAGATAGGTGCATAGATGATGTATTGATGTTGTGTTGCATTGCGTATAATACCTACTTGGTTCAATTTATTTAAAAGGTTAATTTTTCTCAGGTTTATATGAAAAGCAAGACCGTGCTCTATGTATACGAGAGCGTATTGGCCGTGGTGAAAGGTTACAACAATATCCTTGACTCTTTGTCTGATGAGGAACGGCTGCTCTTCAAACCTTTGACGACGGTAAGTAAACACATATATTACCCTAGTAGTTAGTATGTTACACTGTCCCCGGTTCAACCTATTTTTAAAGATTTTTACCTCTTGGAGGTCAAGCTTACATCATTATTTATCAAGCCTACCTTGCGCCTTGGCAAAAATAGTGTTGTCAATTAAAAACTGGACACATCAAGCAGGGTCTCTCACTTTAAAAAAGGGCTTCCTATTTATAACAATTATAACTATAATTTACGTATTTAGAAACATAGGTATTTATTCTAATATCACATCAAAATCAAAAATCACTGCTATAAATAAATCACCAAATCATCATATTACCGTACAATCAATAACATTTACGCAGTTCTAAAGACCTTATTGTGGAATCAGTCGCGCTCGATGCATGTACCTACGCATAATGTCGGATGCCTTCAGTGCATAGATAAATAGTGAAAGGGCACATTCACAGACTACTTCATTATTGATTAAAGCTGGAAATATTAAGTACCCAAACACACATCCAAGTGGTCATTCATTTCCGCACCCTCTACCATTTTGAGACAGCACGGGCATGGCGACTTCGTGCCTGTAGCGTTAAAAATCTGCGTCTCATCAAATTCATCATCATCATCATCTATGACAATGGTTTCAATGGTAGAGCTTCCTTCTTGAGGTATTGTGGTATCATTATCAAAGAATCCGAGACATTCATCAAGATGTATTTCAATTGGTTTATCAATATTTTTTCCGCAACAAGGACATTTTTGTTCTTGTAAATCTTGACTGGTGCCAGGTTCTGTTTTACTTTTTGTATTTATTGTATCTTCGTCTATGAATATAGTTTCAGAGGCAGAAGATCCTTCTTCTGGTATTGTTGTATCAAGGTCAAAGAATCCTAAACATTCATTGAGATGTAATTGAATTGGTTTGTCTATTCTCTTACCACAGCACGGACACTTTTGGATTTCTACATCTTTACTAGTACCAGGTACATTTT
This sequence comes from Petrophora chlorosata, assembly GCA_951640565.1. Taxonomy (NCBI): domain Eukaryota; kingdom Metazoa; phylum Arthropoda; class Insecta; order Lepidoptera; family Geometridae; genus Petrophora; species Petrophora chlorosata. The sequence continues at coordinate 17,311,254 of OX621197.1, forward strand.
TTATTTTCGTATTAAATGGATGGAACTTTTCTTCTATAACAACAGTTTTCGTGGAATTAGATCCTTCTTTTGGTATTGTTGTGTCATGTTCGAAAAATCCAAGACATTCATTGAGATGTAATTCAATTGGTTTATCAATTTTCTTACCACAGCAAGGACAAATTTGAACATCATTACTAGTACTAGGTCTTACTTTATTTATTTCAGTTTGTGGAATGATGAAGTCAGTCTGTCTTTTATTGTCGTTTTCAGTCTTTTTAGTTTTAATCAGGTTTTCAGTGTGTGCTTTTCCATTTCTATGTGATGTTTCGGTATTGCTTTTGTTATCATTTTCAAAATTAACTGGTTTTTGTTTATAAGAAGAACTTGTTTGTTCATTAGTTTTAGAGTGCATTATGGATACTACAGGTGTTGTTGGGAAAAATGGTTTGTTTAGTTCTGTAATTATATCCTTGTTTAGACATTCATCCAGGTGTGTATTTATATGTTTACGGCTTACTTTGGCATTACAAATAGGGCAATCTACTAAATCTTTTTCATTGACTGCAATACTAGTAACAGTGCCTTCATTTGCAGTAATTGCCATCAATTTATTATTGTCAGTTGATTGTGTTATGGTAAATTCTTTTCCATAAACATCCTTCAGTATAGAACCTGCAGTAGTTTTGAAGTAATCATCAATTTTCTTAATTTTTTGTGGAGGTGATTCTATATGTACAGAATCAGCTTTTTGTTTGTTTTTGTTGGGTTCTATTGCAGGTTTGATAGATTTCAGTGTACTATTTGAAACAGTTATAGAAGGATTTAACAGTTTATCTTTCCATACATCTCTGACTTTCTCAATAACAGAGCCAGAACTTCTTTTTCTATTATTTCCACTTAAAATATTTCCAGTGATAGGTATTTTGGATGGTGATGGAACTACTGTTTTAACTTCTTTTATTATTTTGTTTCCCTTAATTACACTTTTTGTTACATTCTTATTCACTGTATTGTCATTATTGTTATTTATGTATTTTGTGATGTCTCCATTTGCTTTGGCTTTCTGATTAACCTTGGGAAGTTTTTCTTGTTTCTCTGGTTCTTTAATTTTAATGAATGTGCCACCACACAGTCTACTGTGGTGCTTCCACCACCTGTCATATGGACCTGGAGCACGATTTATTGGCCGACGGAACACTCCGAAGTATGGCTTCATTTTTTGACATATTCCATCACATCTCCACCAATGTTTTTGGTATAATTCAACCTGAAAAATGCATGGTTTGCTTTTGTAAAGAATATTTGCATACAGCTGCTGCTGGTTACTATATTAGGCCAAACCTCTTTTGACAAAGAGAAGGAGAAGAAGCTGATCTCTAACTTTAGTATTACTTTGAATGAAACCCTCATTCAGCTTAGGTTAACCTGCCTGAATCAGATTGTGAGTTTCATGTGATTACTGTAAGTGATAACTATCCATGATAATAAAATATTCTAAGTATGTTGTCTGTTTTGACAGATAGATAAGCACCAATAACACCTTATAGTGAAAATCAAGCACAAGTAAAATTTTTACAAAGATGGGCTGTTTTATTACTTAAACCAATCTCTTCCAGACAATATTTGAAAATTTGTAAAGCTGAGGGTTTAGAATATTATATTGTAAAATGATGTAATAAAATGTAATTCCTTACTATATATTATGTTCACTTAAATAATAAATCTTAAACATGTATGTTTTGTGATCTAACAAAAAACGATTTGGGTGTTTTTATTACTTACAAGGTTATTAATCAGACAGCTTACCTCATCATGAAAATCATGATAAATACTGATATTCAGTCCTGCTGCCCTGTTTATCCTATGCATGTGTGCCTTGAAGGCTGGTCCATGGCCATCTCTGTCATTGTCTTTTTTTGTGATGAAGAGGTACGCATGGATCATCTCATGAAGAAGTGTCTGAACCAGATCTTTTCGTGGTCTCAACTTGAGTAATGGCTCGCTGAGAGCTATATCACAGATTCCATTCTTGCCTTCATAGCTGTGGATTGAAGAACATTTCTATTGATTACATCCTATTTATATAAATGCGAATGTAAGCCCATCTATCTGTTTGTTATCTTTTCATAAGTGACCTGTTTTTTTTATTATAGGCTTGCATTTGACCAGAGAGATATAAAATAATAAATTTTCAGCCCAGTTTAACCCGTGGCTCCTGAGGGATTACTAAAACCGACGCAAACAAAGTCGCGGGCAGCAGCTAGTACTTAGGTAGACGTTTTGAGTTTGTTATGAAATACATTTTATCGTTGAAATGTTGTTTGTTTGTTTGGAAGGACTCTGATATAGTTCCGATAAAATGGAGTTCGGGGAGGGGGGTAGGAAGGGTTTACTCTCAGTACCTATTCATCTTACGGATTATAATACTCAGTATGATATGCTTACCTACAAACTCCAGCACATGAGTACATCCTCTTGCTCCATCTTACAAGGGCACGACTCATCAATGTAGTAAAGAAGAACAACTGATCGAAATGTACAAACAAACTATGAATATTTGGAGTTGGATCAAGGAGTTCTAGTTCTGGGTCGGCCAAATTCATGATTATACTACTTTATCCGGAGACTTCTTCAAAAAATATATTACGACAGATATAAGCCCAAAACCCAATTAACAGTATACACAATATCACAAAAAGATTAAATTACAAAATTATAGTTGGAAAATAAATTCAAAAAACTTCAAAAACGACGCTAGCTGTCACTGTCAGGTAATATTAGTGTCACTTAGGCCGCGTTCAGAAATGGGTAAATGTTCACATGTCAGTTAATCTCAGTGATATGCGAAGTTAAAAATTAATTTTAGAGCGAGTGTGGCTCAGCGGGAACTCGTGCGCTTTTCGATTTGACGCACCTTGGTTCGAATCCCGACTCGGCCCTGCACCAATGACTTATAGTTAAGTGCAGATTTTGCACGCTCGCTCTAAAACGGTGAAGGAAAACATCGTGATGAAACCCGCTTACGCGCTTTGGAGTGGTAGGCTCTGGCGGTGGTTGTAATACCACCCACCGAACAAAGCCATGCCGTCAAGCGACCTAGTCGTGTTTCGGGATGATGTTCGGTGAACCATCGCATCGGGGAGACAGGTCTGAGCAGCCGCTCAACTGCCGTCTCTCTCTAGATCTATGTGCTTCATCTAAGGCCACATCATCGCTTCACATCAGGCGAGATAGTGGCCAAATATGGATCTACTATGCGTAAAAAAAAAACTAACCCCTTTCTGCACGGGCATCGAGTAATACAATAAGCCAGCCAATCAAAACCAATCATTTTCAAGATCGAGATTTCCCACGCTTTTGCTTATCAAATCTGATAGCGAAATACGATTCTTAAAATCCCTAATATGTTTTCTTTCGTTTTTGTATTAACGCTTTTTTTTATTCAGCTTAGATCGTATTTGTCCACACGGAACCGGTTTACAATGATAGAAAGAGGTAGAAAAATGTTATCTGACGTCGTTATTACTCCATTGCAAGCACCTGCGCAGTTCTCAAAGTGACTTCGTGGCTCTAAGTTGGTTAAAAAAATGTATGTTGATTGTTTTTTATAAATACCACATATTTAGGTAAGTTTAAAATTATATTGATGAGTGTAGTGAAAATTTATATGTAATTTATATGCACGGTGAAAGATTTCATCAAGATATATTGCATATAGAGAGGCGCTACAGTAGAAAATTTTCAAAAGCAATGCTTGCAGATTTTTGCTTGTCGATTTGCCACAAAACACCTATAGAAAATATAAAAAGGAAAAAAACTACAAAGTGAAATACTACTAACAACAAGGAATTAGATAATTTTAACGTTTTCGTGATGATTTTAAATAAATTGTATCTAAAATTTTCAAAATATATATACATAATTTTTAAAATTATGTTTCTATTCTGAAGTATCATGTTTATAATAATCAAGCATCATAATAAAAAGGAGAGAAAAAAAAAATTTTTTTGCAGACCAGTGTAATTTGTGAATATTTATTGTTTATAATTGTTGTGGTTAGAGGTCAACATTGAATGAAGTGTATAAGATTTTATCAGTTGATATTGCAGTGGCCGGATGTTACTCCATGTTGTATTATTTTGAGTGATTTTCAACATGTTCTTTTTTAAGGCCGCGTTCAGAAATGGGTAAATATTCACGAGTGAATACTTGTCAGTTAATCTCAGTGACATGTCAAGTTCAAAATTAACTAGCGCCTTTCTGAACGGGCATCGAGTAATACAATAAGCCAGCCAATCAAAACCAATCATTTTAAAGACCGAGATTTCCCGCGCTTTTGTTTATCAGATTTAATTGCGTTATTTTGGCTAATATCGGAATTTTACCTTATATTTTGCTTCAAATACACGAATCGCTTATTTTATTTGCATGTACAAAAAATCAATGCAAAAATATTGCAAAATGTAAAGGAAAATGACAACTGACAACTATTACCTGACAGGTGAGAATCGTAACCCGCTTTTATATCGGTGAATATTTTCACCTGTCAGGTGAACTTTTACTCTCCCCAATTGGTTTTCTGAACGGCTCAGGGTAAATGTCAAAGTTCAGTCATTTCTGAACGGCGTTAGGGTAATAATTACATTAACTGGGTGATTTCTGAACGCGGCCTAAAACGTTAGAATTCCTCTATAGTTCTTTTGATCAATGGTTGTCAGAAAAAAAAGGCGGGAACCGCATAAGTGGAAAGGCGCGTTTTTTGAACATAAATTTTGATAAAATCAAATTTTTGAGGAAAGTGCTCGAGGATGGGGAAAAAAAGGCGAAGGAAGGAGGATTCGCCTCCCTTGGACCCGGAGCCGTCTTCGAAATCGCTCCCCGAGTCTTCGGATTCGGATTCGGTGAAGTCGGTAGTAATGGAATCGCCCAAATCTAAAAAAGCTGATAAGTATGATATATATAAGGTTCCAGGCTATTCTCGTCAATACCCTGAAGACTTGAAAAAAAGCGACTTTATTGTCTTCTTGAGCCACTCAGCCGATAATACTGTATTCAGCGATAGGGATCGCATGGCCCTCTCCAAAGGTTTGCGAGACCATGGAGTCTCAGGCGTCATGCACTTGAAGTCTATCAACAAATATAAAGTGGGCATAACATTTGATCTTCCCAATAACGCAAACATGTTCTTGAAAAATAAAAAGCTACTGGACCAACTCTCCCTTAAGGCAACCATACCGGCTGGCGACACCGAAGTGACTGGGGTGCTCACCTCGGTTCCGGTGGACATGTCCAACAAGCAAATATTTTCTTTGATCGGTTCTTCAAAAAATGTCATTCAAGTCAGGCGCTTTATGCGTAAAGTAAGAGGCGACGGAGGCGCAGCCTTTGTACCCACACAGGCGGTCGCTGTGACCTTCGCATCTACCATCCTCCCTGAGTATGTATATCTAGATTCATGGCGGCATGAGGTGAGTATGTACGTACCGCCAGTGAAGCAATGCCTCAAATGCATGCGGTACGGGCATATTGCCAAGTTCTGCCGTAATGCTGAGGTATGCTCCATATGCACGGAAAACCATAATTTTAAGAACTGTCAAGTTGATCCTAATAATGCCAAATGCGCTAATTGTAAGGGCAGTCATATAGCCATCTCCTCATCATGCCCATTAAAAAAAGAAAAGATAGAAGAAAACAAAATTAAATCTCGAACGGCCACCTTTTCAGAGCTGTTCAACACAAAATCTTTTCCAGCATTAACAGCACGTACACTGGATGTACAAGTAAACAACCTAATGAAGTCAGAGATTTTTATTAATCTTTTAATAGAAACAATAACCAAAATTATCAGTAACAAAGATGTAGTACCTATCAACTCAGGGTCTATTCGAGAGACTCTAAAAAAAACTCTCAGCAACAAATTACCTCCTACCTCATAATGGATTCATTAAATATAATACAATGGAACGCACAAAGTCTTAACAGTAATAAGCATATATTTATTGACTATCTATATAGACATAACATTCATATTGCAATTATATCAGAAACATGGCTAAGAGCCACTCAAAATTTTAAAATTAGGAATTATAATATTGAACGCAATGATTGTGGCAATAATCATAATGGCGTAGCTATTATAATTCACAAAAATGTCAATTATTCTAAAATAAATACTTATTTTGATAATTCTTTACAAAACATTTGTGTCAAAATTACAGTAAATAAAAAAGATCTGTGTATTGTCAGCTTTTATAGTCCTACAAATTGTAATCCTACTTTCAACAAAATTAAATTTGATTCATTAGTAAAGTCGGTTCCTGGTCCATTCATATTTGCAGGTGATTTTAACGCCCACCATACTTCCTGGGGTTGTGGCACTGATTCTCCTCGAGGTAGGGAAGTTTTGGAAGTCATCGACGACAATAATTTGGTTCTTCTTAATAACGGACAAGCAACTACAATTGGTTCATTAACATGGCGTCCAAACGCACTAGATTTATCATTTGTTTCCCCATCATTGGCACTTCAATGTGAATGGTCTGTTCTCGATAGTCCTCTTGGGTCTAGTTATCATCTTCCTGTAATTATTAAAGTATCAGTTAGTAATAATAGTGAAAATTCAGATGAATATTGTAATGGTAAACATTTGCCCATCTACCCTAACTATAAACGGTTGGATTGGAAAATGTTCAGTAGTTGTGTAGATATATTGCTAGACGAAGTTGAATTAAATATTTTAAATCCTCAAAACGCATATTCGAACTTTTGTAAAATTTTGCTTACAGCTGCTGCCAAATCTGTTACTAATAATAAAGGTTCAAGTCATTTCATTCACGCTTCACAGTCATGTCACAGAAACTTTGATAAAAATCCTCACATTCCATGGTGGAATCAGAAATGCTCAGAGGCTGTTTTGAATTTCAAAGAAGCATATTTGAAGTTTAAACATAACCCAACAGAAGAAAGCTATTTGGAATTCAAAAAACTTCGAGCTCTTAAAAAACTCACATTAAAAATTGAAAGACAAAATAGCTGGAAATCTCTTTGCGAAACTTTTAATCGTTGTACTCCAATATCTATTATATGGAACTATATGCGTAGATTTAATAAAACAAACATCCCTAATAATAATAACAATGATTCGTGGATTTTAGATTTCCTAATGAAATTTACTCCTGATTTTGTGCCTAATAGTACCAGGAAACTTAATGCTACTAATTTAAGCTCCACTATCAGTTTTCTTCTTGATTCATTCTCAACTAATGAATTAACATCAGCTATTTCCTCTAGAAGAGATACTGTTTTTGGTCTTGATGGATTACCATACATTATATTCAAGAAACTAAGTAAAAAGAGTCTGGAATTTTTCTTAAAATTGTTGAATTTACTCTGGGAAAATAATGTTATACCCCAAGATTGGAAAATTGATTGTCTGGTACCCATTTTAAAACCTAATAAACCTAAGTTATGTCCTGACTCGTATCGTCCTATAGCACTCACTTCATGTGTGGGTAAGATATTTGAACAATTGTTGAAACAACGTTTGGAGTTTTATGTGGAACAAAATAAGATCTTACCTTCTAATCAATATGGTTTCCGTAGAAATCGTTCAGCGAGGGAGAGTATTTGTCAGTTACAACTTGATATCCATAACAGTTTAGTTGCAAATAATCACATGGTTGCTGTTTTCTTTGACATTGCAGGTGCATTTAACAGTGTAAATATTGATATTCTTTGTCATGAACTGTTACTAACAGGAATTCCTGAAAAGATTATAAACTGGATTAAAAACTTTTTAAGCAGCAGAGAAGTCTTCGTTAAATATAACAGGCATCTCTATGGTCCTAGAGTTTCTTCAAAAGGAGTTTGTCAAGGTGGTATTCTGTCACCTTTACTTTTTATTCTCTATATACGTCGCTTAAATTTAATATTAGGTTCAAATGTTAAAAATCTACAATTTGCAGATGATTTAGTTGTTTATGCATCAGGAAGCAATTTGCCTCAAGTAGTCGAAATTGTTAATGATGCATTAACAAAGCTTAATGAATATTTTTCTTACCTTGACCTTGATGTCAATCCTGCAAAGTCCAAGGTTGTTATATTTGGGAAACGATATTCTTATAAGCCTGCTGTATATTATAATAATTCTGCTTTAACCATAGAGCTTGATGTAAAATTTTTGGGTGTATTATTCTCCCGTAACTTATCCTGGAATAATTATATAAAACATATAATTAATAAAGCTAACAGAGCCTTTAATGTATTGAAATCCCTGTCTGGGTCATACTGGGGTGCAGACCCCAAAATCTTGTTAATATTGTACAAATCATTAGTTCGTAGTCACTTTGAATATGGTTTTTTTTGTTTTGCTGCAGAAGAAAAATTTGTAAATACTTTAGATACTTTTCAAAATAAATGTTTGCGTCTAATTACTGGGGCATTCAGAAGTACTCCTATAAATGCAATGCAGATTGAATGTAGCCTTCCACCAATTGGCATTCGTTTTAAGTATTTAAAAGAAAGATTTCTCCTAAAACTTTATAGTGTTTCTAACAATAACCTTATAGCCAATTTGTCCAGCACACACACTCAATCAACACTTAAACCATTTTACATGCTACAAGGATTTCAAAGTTTTTTGGAGTTTCTTAAAAATCTAAACATTTATCAATCAAATCATATTTTACCCTGTTACGAAGGGTCATTCATTAGCAAATTCCCAGCAATGAATATAGTCATAAACAGTAATTTGTCCATTAAAGAAGAGGTATATTCAATGTTGGCTGAGTGGATAAATCACAAATTTGTTTACACAGATGGATCCAAGAACGACAGTGCTGTGTCTTATGCTATATTTGAACCATCTTTGAACATAGGCATTGGTCATAAGATTGATAAACACGCCAGTGTTTTTACTGCTGAAGCTGTTGCTATCTTGAGTGCTCTTAAACACATTAAGAATAATAATCTAGGGCACACTAAATGGGTTGTGGTAAGTGATAGCATGAGTGTATTGAAAAACTTGGCAAACAACAAATTACATGCTAACACTAACTACTTAATTTATTTTATAAAACATTTATGGGTAGAATTAACAAGATTAAACATAGATGTAAGTTTTACATGGGTGCCTTCACACATTGGCGTTGAAGGAAATGAAAAAGCAGACTATCTAGCCAATGCTATAATTAAATTTGCAGATATTATTTTGAACAACACCAGTGGGAATGATGCAAATGTCTTATTACCATACACAGATGTTGTAAGTATTTTAAAACAACGAATGTGTCATTCTTGGGGAAGACATTCGTATCATTGTACACAGGTGGAAAACAAAGGATCCTGGTATGCTAACTTAGATGTACAGATTAATTCCATACCATGGTTCTGTAAGAGTAAATCTTTCTTGAATAGAAAGTTTTACTCGACTATCTGTCGTATGCGTTTTGGTCATTGTCGGTTGAATTATCATCTCCATCGTCTTAGAATGGTCAGTTCGTCAGACTGTTATTATTGCCAGTCACAAATGGTCCAATCATTAGATCAAATTTTTTTTGAGTGCCCGTCTTTTAACATTCAGCGCCTTGTGTTGATAGATGAGCTTTTTCAAGTCTATGATGAACCTGAATTGGTCCCGCGTTGCATTCAGGAGTTACTTATGAATGCCTCCACATTTATTTACTTGTATAAATTTATAATAAGTACGGTAAAAGAAATTTAGTTTAGTTTTGTAAAATGTAAATAATTAAAATAACAATGTGTATATTATTATAATAACAACATATTTGATCTCAGTATTTGATGAATTCTCAGAGTAATTAATGACTTATTCATGTCATTGTCATCACGACAATGACAACAACGAAAGAAATGACTGTACTTTTCCAAACTATCAATAAAAAACTACGTAAGACAAGGCGGTATGGTCCTAGAGACTTTAGCCTGCCCAAACGGGCGAATTAAAAAAAAAAAAAAAAAAATCAATGGTTGTCACTGTCACTGACTGTTTCTGTTTTTTTAGCTCATCATATTTTTAATAAATTTTTTTTGGCTTCTCATTGTTTGTGTAATATTTATGAAATTGCCATATACAACTTGAAGTGAGTGAGTGTGAGTGTTGAGTGCTACGCGCGCCGCGACCGAATAACGCCACAGTTCGTGCATCTCTTGGTTTAAAAAAAATTTATTAAGTGGAAAAAGTGCACTTCTCATATCAAAACTTACATCGATTTATAGCCCTACGTCTAAGGAGCTGTATGGTCAAAAAATCATAAAAATTGTGCTAAAACTAGCGAATTTACAAGAGTTTTTAGTTGAATCTTAATTCAATTTCAAACGTACCAACGGCTCGCGAAAGTTCAACGACCCGGCCACGAGCAAAGCCACTGTCAGCTGATCGCCCGCAGCGCGCGAAAATACACCTTACTGCTACGAACTAAGAGCTACGAGCTGCTGGTTAAGAAATCGATAAGTAAACTTTACATTACATTATTTTACGAAAATGGACTGCGAAGCTTGCAATAAGAGTATTATATATGAACAAGAAATACTTAAATGCACAAGTTGTTCGAAGAATTATCACTATGCATGCCTAAACATTACTTCAGCCTATTATTTGAATAATATGTTCGAATTAAAGAAATCGTGGCGATGTCCTTCTTGCCAAAATGTTACAAAACGTATTAAGAACGATAACACGCCCGTAAGGGCCCGATTCCCAAACTTAAATGACACTACTATGTCGGTTGACGACTCAATAACAGAGGACCAGTATAGACACGAACCTAATACAACAAAAAATGACGAAATTACACCAAACTTGACACACACCACATTTGACGACACTTCAATACTAGAAAAAATTGGCCTGCTTTTAGATAGGAAACTAGAAGAAAACAAGAAATCTATACTGAGTGAGATAAGAAACACAATAGAAACAAGAATAGAAATAAAAACAGATAAACTAAGAAAAGACATAACTAAAACGACAGATACCCTAGCAAATGACCAATCAATTCTAAGAGACAAAATAAATACGCTTAATGGGACAATAAAGAAATTAGAAACCGAAAATAAAAAACTTCAAGAAGAAATGAGACAGATAATATCCAACAAACAACCTAACCTACAAAACAACGCAGATAACTCGAAAAAAATTGTATTATTCGGTCTTACGGAATACGACCATGAAATAGAAACCCAACTCCATCACAGAATAGTTAATATATTCCAGGAAATCCTAAATGTTGACCTCACAGGCTATATCGAAGAGTTAACCAGGATTGGAAGGAAAAACTCAGACCGCAGACCCATAGTTATTGAGCTCTTAAGTAAAAAAATGTCTAAATACATTCTCCAACATGCCCGCTTCTTTAGAAACACAGGATTATCTATATCAGATTATCTCGACGAGCGCGCCCTACAGCATAGGAAAAGCCTACAAGTACAGCTCCGTGCAGCACGGCTCGACGGCCACCATGCCGTCATTAGGAACAACAAGCTTATCATAGATGGAAACCTAACTCATACATACCTACAAAACCAGACGTCATCATCATCACAAGCACCCCAACGCGCTGTTCCATCGCAGCACGGTTCCAAGGACAGCGCTTCTGCTCCCACTCACAGAGATACACAAGATTTACCGGCTTCATCACATAAGCATAACTTTCGCCACTAAGCCCACTGACTTTAACATCCTGTTCCAAAATATGCAAAGTATTTATAGAAAACTCCATACGGTAGAAGCTTTTTTGAAGGACACACCTACTATACACGCATTATGCGTAACAGAAACGTGGCTATCCGAGGCCAAACTACAACTGGTTAACTGCAGCGGATTCAATGTCGCATCTGCATTCTGTAGGCAGAAACAAGCGGGTGGCGGGACTATGATATTGTTACGTAACGACTTTGTTTACACCGAGTTAAAGGATATAGCGGACTTATCAATAGAGTATTGTATAGAAATTAGTGCCGTGTTAATTTCCAAAATCAATCTGTTATTAATTGTAATTTATTGGAACGGAAAGCAGACCGATTTATTTTACAATCGATTAAGACAATTATTACAAATATTAATAAGTAAATATAATTCAATGGATATAATTATTGGCGGCGATTTTAACTTAAACATTCTAGATAAAACATCAGCATCAACATTATTAATTAACCTTATGCTGGAATATAATTTCCAACAATCAGTTAACGAACCCACCCGTGTCACTAACACAACAGCTACTTGTCTGGATCTTTTGTTTGCAAACTGCGCTAAAAACAAATTAAGTACTTCGGTACAGGATCTCGGTTTTTCTGATCATAAAGGCATCATATTAAAAATAAAAAATGTACTAGATATACATAAACCAATAATATGGAAAATAAATAAAAGGTTATATAACAAATATAATATTGATAGTTATAAAAATGAATTAAAAAGTATTGACTGGATTAAACTTCTCACGACTAATACGAATAGAACGGTAAACGAAAATTATATGATTTTTAATAACACACTGTTAGACACTTTAAATAAATGCATACCAAAAAAGGAAATAAAATTGAAAACAAATAAAAAATATTTATGGTTAACGCACGGTATTAGGACCTCTTGTAGAAATAAACGACTTCTTAAACCTATCGTAACATATTACAAACACCCTACACTCACAAAGTATTATAAATCATACGTAAAATTATTAAAAAAGACTGTAATTAAATCAAAAAGAAATCAATATATACGCGAAATGAAAGGTTCAGAAAATAAATCAAAGTGTATGTGGAAAATAATAAAAGAACGCACAAATAAAAATGTTAAAAAACCGAAGAAAAATATAAAACTTAAAATTAATAATAATATAACATCTGATCCGATAGAAATTGCAAATACATTCAATGCGTACTTCGCGTCCGTGGGGAAGGTGAGCGGAGGGGGGCCGGCGGCGCGCGGCCGCCCGGTGCTCCGGCGCACTAATAACACGATGTTTTTAAGCCCTGCCGAACCCCGAGAAATATACCTCGCTATCAAACACTTAAAAAGTAAGTATAGCTATGGTGTGGACGAATTACCACCAATATTAATAAAAAATTGTGCAAATGAATTAACTTTGCCTTACTATCTTTTAATAAACCAATCATTTACTGAAGGGACATTTCCCGACCTATTAAAGACGGCCCTAGTTAAACCTGTGCATAAAAAATTCACAAAAAAAGACCCCAATAACTACAGACCCATAGCGCTTTTGCCTACTTCCTCAAAAATATTTGAAAAAGTAATGCAAAAGCGCCTTAACTCTTTTTGTGAAAAATATCAAATATTTGACGATTCTCAATATGGATTCCGAAAAAACCGCTCTACGATTATAGCAGTGTATAAATACGTTCAAGAAATTTTAAATATAATTAATGACAAAAAATATGCAGTCGGAATTCTATTAGACATGAGTAAAGCCTATGATAAAGTCCAATACAATATACTACTAGACAAACTATATGGAATAGGAATACGCGGAATTACACATAAATGGTTCAGTTCATACTTAGAAAACCGTGAACAGTATGTAGAAATAGAAAACTTTGACTCAGACACCGGGACAATAAATCTAATACGCTCAAAACCTATAAGTATAAATCATTCAATTCCCCAAGGAAGCGTCCTTGGATGTATCTTATTTTTAATTTACATAAATGACCTTGCAAAATCAATTAACGATTCCTGTGTTCTCTTCGCGGATGATATCTCTCTATTGACATCATGTAATAATAATTTCAATTTGAATGTAAAACTTACGGACTTATTTAATAATATAATTACTTGGATGACTGACCACAATCTTGACTTAAATTTCTCAAAGACAAAAATAATGCAATTCAGACCCCATCAAAAAACACCTCTTGACATTAATTTTTCTTATAATAATAACCAATTAGAATGTGTAGACGCGGCAACATTATTAGGCTTAGAAATCGATATAAATGTAAACTGGAAAAACCATATTATAAAGATAAAGGGCAAACTATCAAGTTTTACGTATGCGCTTAGAGAACTACGGCGAGCAACCGACCTCGAAACTTCAATATCGGCTTACTATGCATATGCTTTTTCGTGGCTCAGCTATGGCATCATACTGTGGGGAAACAGTGTCAATGCGCAAGACCTTTTTATTTCCCAAAAAAAATGTATACGTATTCTTGCCAACATTAAAAACACCGAAAGCTGTAAACCATATTTTATTAAATACAAATTATTAACCGTAGTATCCATATATATATTAGAAATTTCAAAATTTGTAAAAAAGTACCCCCAATACTTCAATAAAACTGTAGACCAACCGCGACGTTTTGCCACAAGATATGTACACAAAATGGTTATACCCAGCTCAAAACTAAAAATACACAGTTCTGGTCCAAACGCAATGGCCGTTAAAATTTATAATAAAATACCTGATATAATAAAAAAGGAAAGTATGGAAACAACTTTTATAAAAAAATTAAAGAACTTCCTAATCTCTAAATGTTATTACAGCCTTCAAGAATTTTTCGACGACAAATTATTAATTAATTGATTATTATTACTCATTGTACTGCATTATTATTAATTAATTGAATAAATTTTGTAATTAATTAATGTTGAAATATTAATATAACTATTTAATTTATATACATCTAATTTTTATTACATTTTTCATAAAATTTTGAATACTGACATTTTTATTGACGACATTTTGACATTAATTAAAATCAACCTATAATAATCTAACAATTTGAATTTAATTTGATTATGTTATTTGAAATTATGTTAATATTGCACACCATTGTCATGGTAGAATGTTAGGAATTATTTTAATTTGTCATCTTTGTATATACAACATTCTAGCAATAAACAATTTGAATTTGAATTTGAATTTGAAGTAATGGTAGTTTTAATTTTCTTGTTTATATAGGCCTGTGAAAAGAAGGTACAACCCGGAATTTCTAAGTTAACTTGGACTTCAACTATGTCTGATGCATATATTGCTGACTGTGTTGCTCAGATTGGAGAGGTAATTGTTATGATTATAATGCAATTCACTATTGTAATACTTAATATATAATACAGAGCATATTACAGAGTACTTAAATTACGATTATCTAATGTACTTTGCAATAAAATAAAATAATACACTCTATATTCATCTACAAAAACCTTTCCGTGAGAGGATAACTTTGATTTTTGTATGACTCCTAATTCATGAGTTAACCGCTATTTCACGATTGCACAAATGAGACAAATAATATAACTAGGAAGCAATTTAATTTCACAAGGAATTATATTAATTGTATCTACCTGTACAACGTTTAACATAATATGTATATAGACCCGAAGTTGTGCTATTCTGACCGAGCATACGATTAACTCGACGTGTACAAAGGTTGGATATAACATATTCGAAATCCCCATACAAAATTAAAATAATTTTTATCGCAGAAATTTGCAACAACCCTAACTTGAATCAGTGTTAACTATTATTGCTAGCTGCTAGGCACAAAGCATACGCTTCTATCGCGCTATGCCACAAATTAAATGTTAAAAGTCCACTTAGGATCTTACGCATTTAATAAGTTAAGTAAGATATCATGAAAGTTTTTACAGAATCAACTATCGAAAAGGAAGAGAAAAGTTATGAAAGATTAGGTACCTAACTATGTACCTTTTTAACGTTCTCCTTGGTTGGCAGTAGCTAGGAATACGGCCTATCGTTGACTCGGTTTTATCATTGCATAATCACCACGTAAACATATTTTTTTTTGTTGGACTGAATGACGAGACGAGCTGGTCGCTTACCTGATGGTAAGCAATACGCCAGCCCATAACAATAACAGCACCACCCAGAATTTTGTTTTGCAAAATCCTGCGTGGCACTGCACTGCGCTCGTCACCCTGAGACAATTAGCTGTTGAGTCTCATAATGCCCAGTAATTTCGCTGGCTACAATGCCCTTCAAACCGGAACTCAGTAATGCTTGCGCACTACTGCTTGGCGGCTGAATAACTGATAAAGCGGTGGTACCCACCCAGACGGCCTCTCGCATACGAGAAACCTACCACCAGTAAAATGTATCATTGTAAATAAATAATTGTATTATTTTCACAAATAAATGTTAGTGTCAGTATTGCCACAGTCACTGCTATGATTGACGGATAACCTACTATCTAATGCAAAGATAAAGGGGTCTAATCACGTTGCATGAATTTGAATGATGAATATCTGGGGTGCGTTTAGGCAAGCCAGTCGTATACATTTTAGCTGGACAAAATTATTTATACGGAGCTCATGAAACGGCGTCATAGCTTTATTTTAAATTCAATTGACAGGTACAGCGTAACCAGATCAAAAAGTATGGTTTTTGCTACCATTCATCATCTGACTGTTCACTGTACTACATCATTCGTACTTCAGCTTTGAACGTGCTTTTTGCCTTGTTAACTATTTTTGATACAGCACTTGATGTAATATCTCTCTAGGCTTGATAAATTTATTAGTATACTCTGTATACTCAGTATACTCTTATTCTTTATTTCGTACTAGCTTGTACCCCCGACTTCTGTTAAAGCATGCAACCTTCGGAGTTGATATGCAAACTTTTTTGATGTTACAAGTTACAATATGCGTCCATTTTAAAAACAAGGATGATATTTTAAAGCTGTCTTGTCTGAGTTGTCAATAAAAAAAATGTATTACTTCAAGGAAATTGTGTTTGCATGTATTTAAAATGTTAATTTGTTCATTAAATCATGAGTAAACAACCCGTAAGTACTTCGTCCACGTAGAATTCGGTTTGTAGCTGTTTCCTGGGGAACTGTTCGTATTTTCGGGATAAAAATTATGTCCTTCGCTTAGTTTAAATTTTAGCCAGTAATTTTCACATCTTGGACACTCTATACGGGCTATTTGATATTTATCTAGTGTAAGTTTTATCCAAGTTGACTGTCCTAAACGCACTCCTGGATATTGTGATTTTGTTGACTTTTAAATGAATGTGTGATGTAGTGTCATGAGACCTCAATAGTGTGATGGCATTTTGTCAATCACGTGTCTGTCAGCGTCCGGATAGCGATCATACGTCATGATAGGCCTACGTCATCCATACTAAATAATGACTAACTACAAACAGAAGTAACAACTTTTATGGCGGACGTAATTAATTGCGTAAATAGTTAATTATTAGAAGCTTTTATTTATCTTACAATGTTTGGGTCAAATCTTGCAACTTCATTCAGGACCACTTCCTCTTATCCTACGGACTTGACATTTTGCATACTTGTCAAAGTCCGATGACAATGCATTATTATGGTGACAGCCAGCTGATCTGATGATGGAAACGGAAGGTGGGCAGTGCAACTCCTTGATGCATACCACCTCAAAATAGGCACATTATTTATTGGTGGCACTTCTGTTATTAACTGTTCTTATAAGATGAGAGCAAAGGTCATTGACCTTGTCACAAAACAGCTGTTACATGGTTATCACGTTGTGGTTTTTACATTTCGCGGAAAAAATTTTACGAGAACTTTTCATGAATGAAAAACTGCGAAATTTCAAAACTCGTAGAACTAACATTGTTCGCCGTGACGTGCAGAATTTGCACCCTTCGGGCTTATACACATATTATGATACATATTGTATTTTAATCGAACACGTACACGTCGCACGGATTATGCGCGATCCACAGCAATATTATGCGCATGCTACAAATAAATGGTAATTTATATTTTTATTTTCAGTTACAAGATTTCTTAACAACATACAAAAATAGCAACGTAAATCTAGTAAAAATAATGGAAAAAATATGTGACACTCCACTGATTGAGTTCGATATTTATAATGTCTTTGAAATAAGTAACCTTAGAGAAAATATCCGTGGAATGCAACATGCAGCTGTAACTAAAATATTAGAAATGTATAAAGAAATTGTTACTTATATCGTCATAGTTTATGAAGGTTTCGAAGCATTCATAACTCAGGTAAGCGCCAGAAACTCTGGACTGAATGTATAGTTTCAATATTTTATTGTGAATGAGCTTAGTAAATAATAAATATTATGCTTACAAATTATTTAAGCAAATTCTCGTATTCTACATAAATCCCAAATATTCATATTTCGCGAGGAATATAAATATATATATTTTTTGGAATACCTACAGATGGCCGAATATTGGATTAGATACGTCAGGAGATTTGACCGTCTCCTAGAAGATGCTATAAGGCTCACGATGAAAGCTACGATGCAAAATATGTACAAATGCGTTCATGGAGATGGTATGCTTTCGAATAGGATTATCATGATATCAAATATAAATATATATTATACCTGTTACTTTTATTTGATTTGCATATTTTGTGAAATATATATATTTTAGGAACAATGGCACCATCCCCTCTCATCAAAATGAATTTATATCTAAAAGGAAAGGACATTATTTTTATTCCAACCAGCCATGAGATCCGGGATACTTTCAGTACAGTTCTTGAAGAAATCATTGAAATAATGAGCAAGATACCGAGATTATACGAAAAATTTGCGTTGCCATCTGGGGGTCTGAAAAAATTTTGGGAAGTGATTCAAACCGACACGGATTCTAATAAGCTTCAAGCTTTGATTAACACTGGTAAGTCGACTACTTTCGTGTACTTATAACATACCTCTACTATTTGTTTTTATTCATAACTTCGCTCAGATAGTACCTACATATAAAAGCATATCATCAAAGCTCACATCAACAATCAAATTGGCATGGATGATTGGCATTATCATTATTACCTACATGTATAGGTACCACGTCAACTTTAACTAAAGCATTTCTATTACTATCATCGTATATTAATTTTTATGTTCCTTCATACTTCAGAGATTGATTACAATATCAACCTCGTTATCGAGCACATTCGCATGTGGGATCCGTACACCCATATTTGGAAGGTGGATAAAAATAGCTTCTTGGCGCAGTATCGCGACGAGAAACATACAGCAGCAGAATTTGATACGCTGATCATAAACTATAGTGACTTGGCTAATACTGTCCAGATACAGGAAACTGTCAATCAGGTATTCGTACTGTGAAACTAATTACCTACTTATGATTATTTTTTTAAGTTGGTGGTTAACTACATTCCCTGAACTCATACCTTACACAAATCTATTCAACATTATATTGGGCATTTTACAGATTCACTTCATAACTCTCAATTCGAGTGAATTGAAGAAATCAATTATTTCTCACTGTCTCGCTTGGCAGACCAAGCTCGGAGAACTATTGCGCATGATTACTGAATCAGACATTGACGTTATTTATGCCTATGTTGAAAAAAGCAGTGAAGAAGCTATGAAGGTACAGAAACATTAAGTTATTCATTCATTTTGCTTCCGGCTCTAAGTAAGATATTTGAAAAAATCATACTACGGCAACTATTGTCTCACTTTTACGAACACAGAATATTGAACGCATATTGAATATTGAACAGAATATTGAATATCAGTTCGGTTTCACGAAAAGCAGATCAACAACTGATGCCGGGGTACATTAAGTTACCCAGGTGCTTGAAACTTGGGAGAGTTCACAGGATGCCATTGGAGTTTTTTGTGACCTCTCCAAGGCTTTTGACTGCGTAGATCACAATACTCTGATGCGTAAACTCCACCACTACGGAATTCGTGGAACTGCTCTGGATCTTGTAGAGTCCTACCTAACTAACAGGTTGCAAAAAGTTGGTATAAATGGCGTCACTTCATCTGGATCTTTAATAAAAATGGGTGTACCACAGGGTTCAATTTTCGGGCCGTTCTTGTTCTTAGTGTACATAAATGACTTACCTTTTATGGTGAAAGACCTTGCAGACATTGTACTTTTTGCGGATGATACATCGATAATCTTTAAGGTAGATAGGAAGGATAGTGAACTAGTACACATAAATAATGTATTAGATATTGTGTCAAATTGGTTCGCTGCCAACAACTTGTTATTAAACCCGAAAATGACGAAATGTTTAAAGTTCTCTTTGCCCAATGTTAGACATGTAGAGCCAAACGTAAAGCTTAATAGTGATAAACTCAACACAGACAAGGCGACGGTATTCCTAGGTATAGGCATAAACTCTAAGTTGCAGTGGGGTCCTCATATCGACCCTCTACCAGGAAAACTTAGTTCTGCTGCATACGTGGTTAGTAAAATTAGGCAATTAACGGAAATAGCTACGGCTCGGTTAGTTTACTTTGCATACTTCTACAGCTTAATGTCATATGGCATTTTGCTGTGGGGATCTGCCGCGAATATAGAAGCTATTTTTATTTTACAAAAGCGAGCGGTTCGCGCTATTTATGAGTTGGATCCTCGCGAATCATTAAGAGAAGTCTTTAAACAAATTAATGTATTAACTTTACCTTCTATGTATATTTATGAAAATATAAATTCAAATTCAAATTGTTTATTGCTAGAATATTATATATATATGTAATGTATGTTCGTAAAAATCTGCACAAATTCAAGGTGAATAGTGACCACCACAACATAAACACTAGAAATAAGGATAGAATTGCAGTACCTAGGTTTAGACTGAGTAAAACGAATAAGTCCTTCATGGGCAATTGTGTACGTTTTTACAATAAAATTCCAAAATGTATAACGGAGCTCACAGAAAGTAGATTCAAATTGAGTGTGAAAAATATTCCAATGAAAAAAGCATACTATACAGTTAGTAATTACATAGAAGACAAAGATGCATGGAACATTCCGCTTCATTAATTAAAATATTTATTTCCGCTTTATTTATTTAAAATATCGTAACAAAAGTTCTAAAAAATATGCCCCTCAGTTTCTTGCCGTATCTTCTGAGTAGTGGTTATTTTTCCGATACGGTGGTAGTCATTGTAATAATTGACGTTCATAAGTGACGACAAAATTGAAATATAGAACTTTTGATTGATTGATTGATTTGATTATATAATAATATAGTAATATATAATTTTTAGTTACCAAAAAATTTCAAATAACGTTTTTAAACAACATACTGGCCTCAATAATTATACAAAACACAACAGTTTACACTAGCAGTTGTTGAACCTCAGATGCCTAAGCTAGGCGTATGCCTGTAATATAGGCATCTGCGCTTCCCCTTGAATTTAAACAATATTTATAATGTTTGTATTATCATAGAAAGTAAATTAATGTTTCATATAAAGTTTACATACAAAGATTGATTGATATGTATTTGCTTTGTATACCTTGTTTTAGCTTTTGCTCTGTATGTTGTCTGCTTAGACTTAGTCCAGCCATTGTAGAGGGGCCACCTGGGCCATTTTCAATGACTGAGTCCTTAAAATATCGCGTAATGCTATACTTCACTGAAATGTCCACAGATGCCAGCAGATTTATCGGAACTTGCATCAGCTATAGCCACTTATGACCGATTGATGTCAGATATAGAAAATGTGGAGAAAACTTTTCCACCTATTACTGATCAAATGCTCACTCTTGGTAAAACCATACATTTGATTTAGTCTAAAATGAACTTTTGGCGCCGGTTTTTTTGAAATATAATTGTTATTTATTATAGTATGATAGTATAAAACATACCGTTTTAATGAAATACTAAATTTAACATATATATCCCCTTGCAGCCAAATTTGAAGTGGAAGTGAGTTCTGACATGAGTACTCGACATGAAAACATTCCAGTTTTATGGGCTGACTATTTACTTCTATTAGAGGAAGCAAAAAAAGCATTAGAACTGAATAAGGATAAATTTAAAGCTGACTTATTGGAACAAGCAGAGGTAGGAAACATCATATATTATATCATTCTGTAAACTGGAGTGCTAGGCTCTGGCCATGGTTGTAGTACCATCCACCGAACAAAGCCATGCCGTCAAGTGACCTAGTCGTGTTTCGGGATGATGTTCGGTGAACCATCGCATCGGGGAGACAGGTCTGAGCAGCCGCTCAACTGCCGTCTCTCTCTAGATCTATGTGCTTCATCTAAGGCCACATCATCGGTTCACATCAGGCGAGATAGTGGCCAAACATAAATCTATTAAGCATAAAAAAAAATCTATAAACCTAATTAAGTTCCTATCAAATACAAACATTAGATCTTAATCAATAAATATTAATTTGCTCTGATAAATTTAATCTATCAGTACACTGGTAGATTATAGAATTGTACGTATTGTTATTATAAGTATATTTTCTATCCGTTGTTTTCCCTCTTTCTCATTATCTCATGCTCATTTAAAGGTGTTTAAAGAAACTGCTAAAGAATTTTGTGAAGACTTCTATGCAAAAGCTCCCACCAGCTCGGATATCAGTGGAAAAGATGCGTTGGCGCAATTGAAAGCTTTTAGAGAACAACTGAATGCCTTAAGGGCTCAGGAGCAACAGATTAGAGATGGGCTCGCTGTTTTCAATCTAACGTAATAGATACTAACAATAAGTAATTTTATGACATTAGTTAGAAGCAGTTATTTAATTGTAGATTATGTAGAATGTATTCTGCGGGTATTATTTTACATAAAATTGGTGTCCTACTACTATTGGCAATGTGATGACAATTTCTTTTTGTTTGTGCTTATTTGGTCTAATTAGGAGTACGTGGAAAGCTTGAAGAACGCCAGTCACCATGTCACATTTTTCAGTACACCACCAGCTATCTTAAAATTAGTATTATAACTATGTTGTATTTTAAAAATGTACCAATATTATGGGTTCTACTTTCTACTCATATTCATAGGAAAGTTTATACAGTACAATCTTTAAAGGCTTAACTAGGCCTTGGTGATCATCATGGTGATGGAGTTTTCTTAGACTAGTTGATACCTAATTAGATGTTATTTACAGGACTCCAGTGAACCTAGATCTTCTGAAGATGGAGAAAGAGCTGGAGAAGCTGGAGGAGGTTTGGGGGCTAGTATTCCAGTGGGAGGAGTCCTGGGAGAAATACAAGACGCAGACTTTCTGGGAAATGGAGACGGACGAAATGGAAGAAAACGTCATGTTTTTGTTTAGGTATTAGCGACTGAGCCTCGCGTTGCATTTATTTATTTTACTCTTCAAGGTTATTAATGAAAACTTACATACGTATTTTGCAGAAACTTCAACCGACTCTCTCGTCAACTGAAAGATAAAGGCTGGGACATTATCGAAACGACTAGAGTAAAAGTAGATGCATTTAGGAGAACTTTGCCACTTATCGGGGATTTGAAAAACCCTTGCATGAGGGAACGGCACTGGGATAGGATCAAAACTCTTATGGGAGTGTAAGTTGCGTCAGAGTTATACCGAGAATCTGAATGTAAGATGCAGCGCATTTGCTAACAGACGCTAACAGAATATGTAACTTATGTATTTTCTGTAAAAACATTTTGTTCTGCGCTGCATACGAGTATAGTAAATAAAATAATTATGTGGCCTGGGTGTCTGGATCTAGAGTAATTATTCTAACTAGAGTATTATGTATATTAGTACCATGTTGTTAAACTAGGACCTATAAATAGACGGTAGTACCTTAACTTTGTATTTCAGCAACAATAATGTAGTATAACTGTATGTTCAATATAATAAACCTGTGTGAGTAAATTAAAATGTTCAAATATTATGAAGAACTAGCTGCGCCCCGCGGCTTCGCCCGCGTGGAAAATGATGTGTCGCAAGTAAGAAAAGTAGTCGGCTTCTCGGCTGCGCTGCGTATGATTATTTCCGAATCTATCATGATTCTGTATTTGCGAACTCGCTTCAATTGTTAAGCACGTGTTCGACGATTTGTTCTCGTATTTCCCGTGCCAATGGGTTGCCGTATAAAATATACGAAATTGCCTAGGCAATGCAGGCATGCCCCATCACCGATTGTTTATTTTTTCGAACCATGGAATACAATTTTCCATATTAAGTTTGGAACTCTATTGCACACCCCCTACCTAATGGTAATTTTGTAAAAATATAAAATACATAATTCATTATTTACTTTATAGTTTATTTAAGCCGAGGTTTTAGTGAAATAAAATTAAATCGAACCAAGAAATACAATTTTCCATAAAAACTTTAGAACTCATTTGCGCCCCTTACAGAGGTAGCTTAGAAAAAAAAGTTATTTACCATTTATTTTGTAGTTTATTTGTACCGAGATTTGAGTGAATGAAAACATCATACACATTAACTTTTGCATTTATAATGTTATTAGGATTTAAACTGAGTTAGGTCTCTCGTGTGCGGCAGGCCGTCTGGGTAGGTACCACAGCTTTGCCAGTTATTCTGCCACCAACCAGTAGTGCGCAAGCATTTCTGCGTTCCGGTTTGAAAGGCATTGTGGCCAGCAAAATTACTGGGCATATGAGACTTAATATATGATGTCTCGGGGTGCAGCTCTCCGCAGTGATTTTATTAGTATTAAGTTTGTTTATTGTGGTCAGGCGTTGTGCTTGCCATCAGGCGAGCGGCAATTTTTGTTTTATATATTACATTATGTATTATCTAATATATAAAATTCTCGTGTCACAATTTTCGTTGCCTCCGAAACGGCTTGACCGATTTTGATGAAATTTTTTGTGCTTATCCGGTATCTATGAGAATCGGCCAACATCTATTTTTCATCCCCCTAAGTGATAAGGGTTGTTCACCCTTAACATTTTTTTAAATTTATATGGCTAAACAACGTTTGCCGGGTCAGCTAGTATCATATATTACATTATTTTTTACATTATGTATTATATTACATTTTGGAACCGAGTTTTGAGTGAATCGAACTAAAATGAAATACATACAAACTTTATTACTCCTTTGCACACTTTCTAAAGGTAGGTAGGTATAAAAAATATGAAATATGAAATATGAGAAATATGTGTTTTATTACATATTTTAAAGTTTATTTGTACCAAGTTTTGATTGAACCAACCTAAAATAAAAATATATCATACAAACTTTACCACAGCTTTGCCAATTATTCTGTCGCCAAGCAATAGTGCGCAAGCGTTACTATGTTCCAGTTTGAAGGACATTGTAGCCAGTTAAATCACTGGGCATATGAGACTTAATATCTGATGTCTCTACGCTACGCATTGCTTTTTATGGTATTCAGGTTCTGGGTGGCACTGCAATAATTTTTCTGATGAAGCGTTGTGCTAGCCATCAAGCGAGCGGCGAAAAAATTTTTTTTGTATATTATATATTAGGTACATTATGTATTATATTATATATTACATAATACGTTCTATATTATATGATACTATATTATGATTAGGATTTAAACCAAGTTTTGAGTGAATTGAACCAAGCAATAAAATTTTCCGTACAAAGTTTAGAACTTTATTGCACACCCCCTAGGGGTAGTATTGAAAAAATAAAAAAGACGTGTTTAATTATTTAGTTTCAAGTTTATTTGTACCAAGTTCTGAATAAATAAAACTAAAATTAAAAAAAGAACCATACAAACTTTAAAACGCCCTTACATTTTTATGAGTAGTTTAAAAAAAAATCATGTTTTCAAAATTTATGTTAGTTTATTTGTTCTGAGTTGTGAGTGAATCGAACCACGGAATAAAGCATACACTGAAAAAAACCGTACAAACTTTAAAACTCTCATGCACCCTTCCTAGGGGTAGTATTGAAAAAATAAAAAATACGTGTTTCATTATTTAGTTTAAAGTTTATTTGTACCGAATTTGAATGAATAAAACAAATTAAAAAAAAACCATACAAACTTTAAAACGCCCTTACACTTTCTTTAGGGGTAGTTTCGAAAAAATAAAAAACACGTGTTTTAAAAATTTATTTTAAAGTTTATTTGTTCTGTGTTGTGAGTGAATCGAACCACGGAATAAAGCATACACTGAAAAAAACCGTACAAACTTTAAAATTCCCATGCTCCCTTCCTAGGGGTAGTTTTGAAAAAATAAAAAATACGTGTTTCATTATTTAGTTCAAAGTTTATTGTGGGGTTGATTTTTAAAAATTAACATAGCCTATGTTTCAATTCAGTACTTAAACTATTTTTATTCCAAATTTCATCAAAATCCGTTCAGTAGTTAGGTGATACCTGGTAACAAACATCACACACACAAACTTTCGCATTTATAATATTATATATTAGGAAGGATAAATAATACATAGGTACAGCTACCTAGATATAAAATATAAGAACACCTTATTCTCCTGTGGTTAGCATTATTAAATAAACAAAATAATTGTGTAGAGAATTCGATCAAGACTCTGAAGATTTTAAGCTGGAGTTGATTATGCGTCTCAATTTCCAAGCGTATGCAGACGAAATCGCTGAAATATCAAATGCAGCTACAATGGAGTTAAACATTGAGAACGGCTTAAAAAGCATCAGAGAAGTGTGGAAGAATACGACGTTTGAAATGGCCCATCATAAAGGCGAGATGTATAGAATAAAAAACGTTGAGGATGTTAATCAGGTTTGTTATCTACATAGTGATAAATTAAGTACCTAATATCATATTCAGGAGGGTAGGAGGGTAGGTATTTTAATGATTACAAACGATAGACTTACTGAAAACATATGTACGAGTCTAAATAAAAAACGATATTTAACTATAATATATCGCTTTTAATTTTTTGTGACGTCCTTTAATTTGTAGAGTGTAGTGTTTATTCGTATGCATAAGAATGTGTGAGTGAGTCCGCTCTCGCGCCGTCGTCTCACTTCCACGCCCGCAACTAATTTTACTACAAACTAAAAAAAATTGGCAGCTTGATATATTGTGGTCGTCCACGATATATCGTGAACGATATTATCTTAAAAAAAATATAAAAGCGTCCAATGACATTGCACTATGGATAAAGGTTGAAAAATAAAAGGAAGGTGGGGAGGGCCACCTTCCTTTTATTTTTCAAGATCTTGGGTTGGGATATTAAAGACCAATATCTAAGGTGGGTGTCCCGCTCGTTCTGCCAACTCCGTCTCAATCTGCCACGTTGACTGCGTCCATTGTTGGAGACCCATTTGGTTGATATTTTGGACTAAAGTTTGCTAAACTTATGGCTGATGTACACAGCTCACTCCCATCCCATTACAATCTAGCAGTTTTCTGAGTGTCATGAGTTCTGGAACGCATTATGGTGGTGCGTTACAAATTTGGTCGATGAGTAGGTGAATGGTATACTTAAACTGATGCAAAATTAACCGTTGTTCAGTTTTTGGAAGATCACCAAGTGCTACTGTCATCAATGAAATCAACTAAGTATGTGGAGCCATTTATAAAAGAAGTTGATTATTGGGAAAAGTCCTTAGGTTACGTAGCCGAATGTATTGAGGTAAGTTCTTTTCTTTCTAATCATCACAAGACATATTTTTATCTAAGTAGGTGTATACTACTTAGACAAAATATGTAATAAAACATAGATGACAAAGTGACAGACAAAGTAGAGCCTAAATCGCTGCGCTGGTCTTGAAAACACGAAATTTAGAGAATTTTCCTTTTGTAAATTCGTAACGTAAGATGTGCTAAAAAAGGATTTTTCAGAAATCATTTCTTAACCAGTTTACCGGGGTGGCAAAGTTGTACGGAAAATATTTATTTATGAAGTTATGGCAATGAAACTTGGTACACAACTATGCCAAAGAAATAAAAACATTATTTACTTACCTACCATTTTTTGGATGGATTACCTACTTTACTACGCGTACGTTCTCGCGGGCACCAGCTAGAATAAGATGTTTAATATTTGTTAACCAACCAAATTAAATCTGAGCCGTGCACGGCACCCGGCGTAAGGAATTCGATCTCGTGATGCCAAAGGGTTCAATATGAAAACCGTTTCTCACCTTAAATTTGTTTTCCATTTACAACAGATTGGGCTACAAGTGCAAAGGAGGTACTTATATTTAGAAACCATTTTTGGCGGTGAAGATATCAGAAAACAATTGCCTAATGAAGTAATTATTTTCGATAAACTTACGGCGGATTGGACTGATATCACCTTTAAGTAAGATTTAGTAAATAGAGATTATATTAATAGTAATCAGTATACATAATAATACCAGGTACAAATGAATTTCTTATCTTTTTCAATTAGTATGCACGCTGGGACGAATGCAGTAGAAGCCTGTCTTTATAAACCTGCACCATACGTTTTTAATAAATTAAATAAAATGGTGGATAATTTAGATGGAATATTGAGAGCGTTGGAGAAGTATCTTGAAACAAAACGTCAATTGTTCCCAAGATTTTATTTCATATCAAACGATGATATGCTGGAAATTCTTGGCAACTCGAAGAAACCGCAGTTGATACAAGTACACTTGAAAAAGTTATTTGACAATGTCACCAAGATAAGAATTGACAAGGTATGCATTAGCTTGACATCTAGAATAATCTCTAGTAAATATTAATTTTGTCTCTTCTTCTCGAAACACACACTTCTACACACTTCACACACTACTATTACACTACACTTTTTGGGGGGCTTTGTTGCTCGCGTCCGTAGAATTTAGCCCTAGTTGTCCTACACGTGCCCCCTGGGTGGCGCCAAAAGAGCAACCCAAACTTCTGGTGGCAGGCTTCGGCCGCCGGCTTTTGTACCACCAGCCGAACAAAACCATGATGCCAAACGACTCGTCGTATTCCATCGTGATGCTCGGGGTAGCCGTTCTTGACGGGTATGGTAGACAGTTGTGTTGGGTTTGTACACCGGAATCGGATTTCTGGTACTTTCGCGTCGGAGGCCTTATTTCGGAGGGTAGCGGGATCCGAGGCACGGTGATCTCTGCTGGCCGACCGCAAGTTGTAGGGGGCCTAAATAGTAGATTAGCCAACTACGAAAGGCTGTCCCGCCGCTTGCGAAAAATCCTGAGATGATCCATCGGGCTGGTTCGCGACCAGAAGTGAGGAACCGATGGATGCTTTCGGGGGGGCTCGGGCGTCCTCGCATTCTCCGCACAAGTACTCCATCGTCGCGGCTGTATTAGAATTGCCGTGGGTCATATGACCCGACACCTCGTCTTCTATCACTCGTCTTACCTGTTCACCTATGAAAATGTCAAAAAGAAAAAGCAAGTTTAAACGGCAGATGCACGTCCTCACATTAAAAGTGCACCTCACGAATATACAGGGGCTGCACTCCAATCTCCAAGCGGTCTACCATCACCTCGAGACCACAAATCCGCACTTGCTCTTTCTAACGGAGACGCAGATTGGTTGTCCTTCAGACACTGCGTATCTGGACTACCCAGGCTACGTCCTGGAGCACTGTTTTGTCCCTCGGGCTGGCATCTGCATGTACGCTCATGATGACATCTGTTGTTTGCGTCTCCGAAATCTAGAACACCCCAAATTCTCAGTGATGTGGTTATTGGTTGACATCGGCCTAGACAAAATTCTTTACGAAGGTGTATACCGATCTCACAGTGGAGACCGAGAGACGACTCAACTAATAGAATACCTCAGTGAGACATCAGATGTGGCACAACAGCGTTACCCAACTGCTCTGCAAACTGCAAATGGTACTTCTGGGGGACTTAAATGCTTATCACCAAGATTGGCTAGTCCCACACCAGTGTACTGAACATGCTGGGCGGGAAACGTTTAAGCTAGCTTTAGCGCAAAACCTCTCCCAGCTGGTCCAAGAACCAACAAGAGTGCCTGATGTTTACGGCCACACTGCCAACTGTCTCGATCTGCTGATGACAACTGATCCAGACCGATACTCCGTGACAGTATCTTTACCCCTCGGTAGCTCTGATCACTGTCTGGTGAAGTCAGTCTCAGTATACTCCTCGCGGGATTCAAGCCCAAAGGGCTGTAGGCGCGTGTGGAGATATAAATCTGCGGATTGGGACGAGATGCGGCATTTCCTTGCCTCATATCTCTGGCGGCAAACGTGTTTTACTTCCAAAGACCTTACGCAGTGTGCTTCAGCTGTAGGAGGTGATCTGTCAGGCAATGGAATACTTTATTCCATTCACTGACAAGCCTCCCTCCAGCAAAGCTCAGCCCTGGTTCGGAGCCAATTGTGCATTCGCTGAAGCGCAAAACCATACGGTATATCTGGCCTGGACTGACGCTCGAAAACGCAAAGCCTCTGACATACGGGTGAAGAAGCGAAACTTTAACGTTGCCGCCAAGATTTGCAAAAAGGAATTAAAGAAGGCGCACTTTGATCACGTCAGCCGAATAGGGAACAAACTCGCTTGTTACCCCGCAGGCAGTAAAGCTTTTTGGTCCCTGGCAAAGACGATTGAAGTGAACTTCTGCCGTCCCTCACTGCCACCATTGCTGAAACACGACGGGTCACTGGCTCACACTGCTGGAGAAAAAGCAAATCTATTTGCTTTTCTTTTCGCAGATGCGTCTCGTCTAGACTCAACTGGCGAGGTATCTCCCTGCCTGCCACATTGCGGGGTGTCCATGCCCGAAATCCACATTCGGCAGAAAGAGGTACTAAAAACGCTTCGTGCTCTAGACGTAAACAAAGCCCGTGGTCCTGATGGTGTTCCAGCAATAGTACTAAAAACTTGTGCACCGCAGTTGTCTCCGATTTTGACACGCCTGTATCGTCTCTCTAGACTCAGGTACAGTTCCTGGGAGCTGGAAGCTTGCTAACGTACAGCCAGTCCCCAAGAAGGGTAGTCATGCAGAGCCCGCCAATTACAGACGGATCTCGATAACCTCTCTGCTCTGCAAAAGCATGGAGAGAAACACAAGGCTCTTGGCATGCCTAGAAGACAACGATCTCCTCAGTGACCGGCAATATGGATTTCGCCGAAACCGGGGATTTTCTTGCGTATGCCACACACATTTTGAGTGAAGCCATCGAGTTGCACGGTGAGGCACTAGCCATCTCGCTCGACATCTCGAAGGCTTTTGATCGGGTCTGGCAAGACGGCCTCTTGAGCAAGCTGCCCTCTTACGGACTACTTACTTGCTTGTGTACTTGGATATCGGACTTTGTGCGGGAACGGTCGATTCGAGTGGTCCTTGAGGGCTGCTCATCTGACCAAATGGCAATCAATGCTGGTGTTCCCCAGGGGTTGGTTCTGTCAGCAACGCTGTTTTTACTGCACATAAACGATCTGCTGAAACTCGGCACCTTTGGGTATGCAGATGACAGTAACGTTGTTGAGAGATTTATGTCCAATACCCGTGCTAGTAATGACGATGTCCGACTTCAGAGAGAGGCCATGGTAGACCGGTTGATTGTAGCCTTAAAATGCGTATCCGATTGGGGCGACGCTAACCTGGTGAAATTCAAAGCTACCAAAACACAGGCGTGTCTCTTCTCCGCTAAGAAGAGCCCTTTCCACCTATCACCTTCCTTTCGTGGTGTTTCAATAACTAGAGCTTTTGGGTGTTGATCTCACGTCTAATCTAAACTTCGGTTCGTACATCGAATCCAAAGCCAAGTTGCTGCTAAAAAACTTGTCAATTTGTCCAAGGTCAAGCGATACTTCACTCCTGGACAGCTTCTAAACCTTTACCAAGCACAAGTCCGTTCCTGCATGGAGCTGCTGCCACCTTTGGGACGGGTCTGCCAAGTACCAGCTTGAAGCTTTAGATTCGATCAAAAGACGTGCAAAAAGGCTCATCAATAATGACACGTTGGTGGAAACTAGACTGCAAAGCCTGGCACATCGATGTGAAGTCGCAAGCCTATCGGTATTCTACAGAATACACCACGGAGAATGTGCTCAAGAAATGCACAAACGTTTTACAAAAACAAACGTTTTTTTGTAGGTCATCCATTTTAGTTCGAACGTCAATGGAGTGGAATGCCTTGCCGTCGACTGTATTTCCAAATAAATATAATTTGAGTGTGTTCAAATCTAGAGTGAACAAGTATCTACTGGGTAAGCGTGCTACATCTTCGACCGCATCGTCACTTTCCATCAGGTGAGATTGTGGTCAAACGCAGACCCAGACTGTTGTAAACAAAAAACTTCACTTTACTGCATCACTAAAATTTTTCTTGAAAATCCTGGATGACTGGTAGAAAATGCTACCTAGCATTAAGTCCTCTGTGTACCAACTGTTTTGGCTTATGTATAAAATAATAATCATATAATTTTATTATGTTATCACGGATCGAACACACAACCTGCTTTTAAAATAATATCGGTTAACGGTTTCGTATTGTTTAGACCATGAGCATGGCAGCATTTAGCTGTCAATGTTAATTGTGAATTGTTGTTGTCAATGTCAAAGTAATTAATTGTAAATGTAAATGTATTTATCAAATGCGCGCGGCTCAGCAGGCGGCTATAAAGCAATTTAAACTTGCTTTAAAGTTTAAAACACTATCATAACAAATAAACGGGCAGGTTCTTTAATCATGAGTGCAAAAGGTAAAGGCAGCACAATGCTGAAGAAACATGTCCTGAAGAAAACTTATTTCATACCCATGAAACACATGGTAAGTTTGTACAATTGTTTACAAATAGACAGTGTTAAAGTTTAAACTAACCTAAAAAAACAGAATAAAGTTTTAATCATAAAATATCTGCAAGTTTTGACGGCGAATGAGAAAACAGGACAAGTAGTTGCCTAATTTCATGCTGACTGTACTGATAATAAATTCCGAATGTTTTAGAAAAAACGCTCGACGGTATCATATGAACAATTCCAACTAGAGCGGTTCAAGTAGCGCCTAATTTTGAATCTCTAATTTTACCCTGTATACTACAAAAACCGTTATGATTGGGCCTACTACAACTCCTGTAGATTTTACATACTTATATATAATATATAATGTGTTTGCATAATAGTGGCTAAATAACCTACATATCAGTACTTATTATAATTTTGCAGCGTAAAGTGATAGAATGCATTGAAGAAGACACTATTCCATTCATCAAGAAAAAACATGCATGTGACAACAATCTCTATATACTGCAGAGAACTCGACAGAATACATTTGATTTTTCGGCGTTTGGCAAAAGTAACTGGATGGCGATGTTCGCATTGGCTTGCCACAAAGCACTGTATGCACACAACTGGGATAAACTCTTGTATTTGCTGAAAAAGTTCCCAAAGTGGAAGTTTGCCAAAAGAGAAAGACTGCTTTACTTTGATTCATTATATACCCGGGTAAGTTATTATTAAAAGTTTTTTTGTATTATTGATTGATGAGCAGGTGGTTTGCCTGATGGTAAGCAACATGCATAAGTTTCAGTACCACCTAACATTTATAAGAAAAATCCTCCATGACACTACACTCACTCCCAATAAAGATTTTTATCTCACATTATTGGTTGGATAACACTGCTCTTGTTCTGCATATTATTAAACAATGTGTATACAATTATTCCAGTACTTAACGTTGCTGCTGATGTACCACCCATCATCCCAAGCACAAGGCTTGCTGTGTGAGTACTTTCACATGACGTGGGGCTGCCGAAACGACCAGGACAAAAAGGCTATACTGAAGGTCCTCTTGCACCTGCCTAAGAGACTGCCACAACCTTTCAGGAAGTGGAACCGTAAGACAGTTGAAGAAGATGAGTCGGACTAAAAGACATGTTCAGAGAGGGTTCTTAAAGTGAATTGGTTCGGTTGTGAGTTTTCCTTCTTAAAGAAACAAACTTGCAACTTTTTCAAAAGTGTTTTATTGCCATATTATCTTGATTATTCAAAATGAGTTGTCTTTTTTCACAAGCCCACTTTTGGTCTCTGAATAGGATGGTATGTTTTTAATTTAATTATATTAGATGTGCCTGTTTTGTTCAATTGATGTATGTTCTGACTGTTAAAAACTAAAGTACAATTTAAAACTTTATTGATTATGTATATCATACTATATTGGTCATGTAAAAATAGCTACTGCACTCAGGCAGAAATCTGTACAAAAAACGAATAATATAACTGGATTGGTTTTTAGTCACTCCTAACTGTTACTGTCATACCTACTTATATTTTATTTACACTTTTTTGTTAATGATACTATGACTATAGGACATCTCACTCGCACTTCTCGTTTGACATTCTGTTAATTCTAATTTATATGTAATTGTTCATTGTTATTTTCGAGACATTTTAAAATAGCTGAAAAAAAAGACATCCTCGCAGAGTTTCTTGGTGATAGAGAAGACTCTAGCGGGCGTAATTCCGAAGCACTGGTAGAGTCAGTTTTCGCATTTTTTTCCAGCACTCAGACTTCAATTTGAGTATAAGAAAGAAATGGGTAAACATACTTACCTTTTTTCAAAGTCACGTTAACATAAGTTACAATTTTGAACATATTTTATTTGTATCATGTGTTTATGACCTTTAAAAGTGCAGTTTTGTGCCTATTTAATAAATGATATTTGACTTTGACTTCTAGTAACCCAGGCTAAGCTTGAGGCTGATTGGCTATGTTTTGTCTAGTTGGGGGAATGCTAAGTTGGGCTATAGATTTTACCCTGAGTTTTAAGACTTGCCTAAAAACATCTTTTGTAGAAGTTAAGACTAAGTTTATTGTACCGGATGCTGTTGACTCATTCTTGTATTAATTAAGAATTGTACATAAAAGTAATAAATATATTTTGTAAGTTATGTTTTCTTTGGTTATTTTTTATTTGTGTTATAGAAAAAATATGCATACTATAAATAGGTATGTCGTTATGTATACTCCTTACCTCTATTAATTTTGAAGTAATAAAATATGACACAAATCATGCATTAATCTACCTTTCAGAATGCTCTTGGTCTCCCTGTGGCGAAAGCTATGATGTCTGATGATGGAGAGTGTATTGAGTGGAAATACAACTTGGTCTTGGATGGACCAGCTGAAGTTTGGCTACTGGGCCTGGAACACACCATGAGGGTTGTGCTGCGAGATGTGAGATTCTGGTTATTTTGGAGTAGTTTTTTAGATTGTTTCATTACTGAAGCGAAGTTAGAAGTTTTTGAAATACCTGCTTGTTCCATGCGACATTTCAGTGATCATTGTAGAATTAGAAGAACAAAATGTAATGTAATTCAGATGTAACAGTCTCGCCATTTGGGTGATATGCCCATAGTATAGCAGTAGGTAGGATCTATTATATTCCTCTATCTACAACAGTCCTCTTTCGTAACCTTCTTCATATTTGAATATTACATTTCAGCAACTAATACTAACACGCGCTGCGTTGAGGAAATGCCGTTATGCCAGAGAACAGTGGATCGACGACTGGCCTGGACAATTGGGCATTACGTCCAGTAAGGTTAGCTTACTCTTGTCTTTTGCAGTTAAAAAGTAGGATCAAAGACAATAAGCGAGCGCCCGCGTGAGTTTTAGCACAATGCTTGAATTCAATGCAGCCCAATCCAGCAGTTTATCGCTCGCATTTTTGAAATGTTTCGTTCCGGCTAGCCAATTTTCACGTATGCTAAGTAACGGGTTAAGACAGGAAAGGAAAACTTCTAAAACATTTACCTATATCGGAAAAATCTATTTAGATCCAATGGACATCAGACTGCACCCGCACGCTCTGTCGGTGCGAGATAATGAAGGAAAAGAAACCTTTGAAAAAGTTGCGCAAGAAACAAAACCAGATTTTGACCACCCTTCAAATGATGTCGAGAAAAGAAATCAAAAAGATTCTCAGGTGCAAAGTGAATGCGCTCTGTGTTATTGAGATACATTCGAGGGATACTGTAGATAGGATGTATAAAATGGGTGAGTCCTAATTATTTCCAATTTTCCTTGGATTTGTCTGAATTTGTAGGACGCTTTTGACTATGTCGATTGAAAACTGATAGACCTAAAAGTATTATTATGAACATCAGTTCAAAATTAGACTAAAAATTTATTTCTTTTCACCGTAAAATAAAAAATCAAGAACTCAGTTTTATAAATTTTCTAGAAAGTTATGTGTGACACAAGGCGCTGTTCTGAGTCCACTGTTTATTAATATGCATTGTAGGTTGCATGTCGGTGACTGCATTCGAATGGTTCTCCCAGTTGAAGTTTTACTGGGACCGAGAACGTGAGGATTGCTACATCAGACAGACAAACACGAATTCTGTTTATACATATGAGTATATTGGGAATTCTGGACGGCTTGTAATTACGCCGTTAACTGACAGGTACTCTAACGTAAAACTTTAGTTTCTTCTATTTCGTTTAAATTTATTCTTTAGTACCTACCTATCTATATGAGCCTATGAGTATAGTCATTATAGTCATGATATATCAGATATCTGTTCGGATAGTATCGTCGCCTTCAGCCAGTGATTCGCTAGTCTCTTCAAATGTACTGGCAACGGAAGCTTCGCAGCATATTTCATGTCGTTTTTCAGGTGTTACATAACCCTGACAACAGCTCTCCACCTCTTCCGCGGTGGAAGCCCGCAAGGTCCCGCCGGTACTGGGAAAACAGAGACCACGAAAGACTTGGGACGAGCGCTGGCGAGATGGGTGGTCGTCACCAACTGTTCAGATGGCCTGGACTATAAGTCTATGGCGAAGTGTTTTGCTGGTGAATATTCTGCGTGGTTCCGAAAATGTTCAGGCATAAAAACAAGCAGATGAACGAGTAGATGCTTCAGTAGTATAATATGATTCCGGGCGGAATTCGAAGTCGGGACCGTTTGTCTATTACTGGCTTCATTATCTATGGATTATTGTTTTATGTTTGTTGATTGGAATTCTTATAATTGGTACTTCGCTAGTTGGGCAAATGGCTTGACTATACCTATTGGAAGTATTTGGAAGAATTCATGTGAATGACCCCCGATAGGTATTCGGTGAACTGAAATATGACTTGACCTGCCACTACGATACGATTATGAGCCTTGGTTTCTTGAAATAAACGCATTTTATTTTTATTTTTTAATACAGATGCTTCGCTATCTAATTTTTTTTTTTTTTTTAATTCGCCCGTTTGGGCAGGCTAAAGTCTCTAGGACCATACCGCCTTGTCTTACGTAGTTTTTTATTGATAGTTTGGAAAAGTACAGTCATTTCTTTCGTTGTTGTCATTGTCGTGATGACAATGACATGAATAAGTCATTAATTACTCTGAGAATTCATCAAATACTGAGATCAAATATGTTGTTATTATAATAATATACACATTGTTATTTTAATTATTTACATTTTACAAAACTAAACTAAATTTCTTTTACCGTACTTATTATAAATTTATACAAGTAAATAAATGTGGAGGCATTCATAAGTAACTCCTGAATGCAACGCGGGACCAATTCAGGTTTCGCTATCTAAACCAAGATAGACGAAGTCTATTCAGTATCCTTAGACATCTTGATTCTCCCGCTTTGCCAGTTATTCTGAATAACTGGCATTACTGTTTTCTAGTTTGAGGGGCAGCCAGCGAAATTACTAGGTTTATAAGACTTACTCTCGAGAAGTCTCGAGGTGATGAGAGCAATGTAGTGCAGTAGTAAAAAATTCTAGGTGGCACTGCAATTGTTATTTGCCGACGTGGCTTGTCATCAGGCAAATGACTGATAAAACTCATTGCTCAGTTGCATCAGGCCTAGCGCATTCCGCACTGTAGGTACGAATCTACAAGTACATAGCCGGACACCGACGGCGGGTCGCGCGTCGTTACACGTGCCGCGTTAGAAGAGATAAGAGCTATGCGATAGAAAGAGAGGCGCTCTGTAGGTTAATATGACTGGTAGGTATGCAGCGCTATGCGAGCTGAATTGAATTTTATTGCATCATAGCAAGCGTCTCTATTTGTTTACATTATTTATTTGCGGAGTGATGCTTCTATCCCTTAGTATTCTGTGGTTGCATTAAAAAATGTTCAGGCATCGCTCAGAGCGGTTGCTGGGGTTGCTTCGACGAGTTCAACCGCATCAACATCGAGGTGCTGTCAGTGGTAGCGCAGCAGATCCTGGCCGTCCTGCTCGCGCTGTCACTCTTTCAGAAGAGGTTCATGTTTGAGGGAGCAGACATCAAGCTCGACGGGAACTGTGGCATCTTCATTACTATGAATCCAGGGTATGTATAAGCGATAAGCACTTTTATGACCATCATCATCAGCCCATCGCGTTCCTACTGCTGGGACTCGGGCCTTCCCTCATAGAGAGAGTATGGGCCATAATCCACTACGCTGACCCAGTGTGGGTTGGTGGATATCACATGTCCTTCAATTTTTTCCTTACGATGTTTTTCTTTACCGTTTTTAAGAGCGAGTTTTAAATCCGCGCATAACTTGCTGCGCATAACGTCAGTGCTGCGGGGCCAAGTCGCAAGTGCTCCCACTGAGCCACACTCTCTATGACCAGGATCATAAATATTAATTACTGTGTTCCGGTTTGAAGGGCATTGTAGTCAGCGAAATTACTGGGCATTATGAACCTTAAGGGCTAAATTGTCTCAGGGAGATGAGCGTAGTGCAGTCCCGCGTAGGATTTTGTAAAACAAAGCTCTGGGTGGCGCTCGTCATTCAGATACATACTAAAATCACAAAATTAGGCTTATTATGTATCTTCATCAGCATCTCAATTCGGCCTGCTATGAAAACATTATTATAATAACAATTGCATGCCAAAACATCCAAGTATAATAAACAATTATAAGAGCAAAGGTACAGTAAGCGGCGTTATTGTTGACAATCATTTTCTTCCAGACAAGCTTCATATGCACCTCCAATCCAAGCAAATTAAAGCATTGAATAAATAAATACATACGCCAACGATCACCTACATAGACCCTGGCCCCTAAACAGGAACTATGAGGACCATGGTCTCACAACACCCAGACATGAGACAAATACTTGCGCTTTTTTTTTCTGTGCACAAACACTTGTCCTGTCGCGTGAATCGAACCCGCAACCTCAGTGGTATATGAGATTTGAGCCAACCTGCCCAACCACGATACCACAAAGGCTGACAAATGAAAAACCCATTGATTTATATATATATATATATATATATATATATATATATATATATATATATATACATTGAAGTTAAACATGTTCTTCCTATAGCTACGCCGGCCGTACGGAACTGCCCGACAACTTGAAGTCAATGTTCCGGCCTATAGCGATGTGCGTGCCAGACTCACTCATCATAGCAGAGAATACGCTGTTCTCTGACGGGTTTACTGCTTATAAAGTGAATGCTAAGAAGGTAATTTCAACCGTCTAGGTTTATTAGTTGATTGATTAGTCTATACTTTAGTTCACGGAGTAGGATCTTAAATGTATTGTCACCTTTTCTATTGTTTATAGTTATATGTTTGGGCACAATTCGCCTGGTCTTCTTCACTCATGTGGCTAACCCTGGTGTCGGAGTTTTTAGACCTAATGACTGTTTTCCTAACACAACACCCGGGGCCGACGGCTTAACATGCCCTACGAATGCTCCAAAGGCAATGCAGCGCTCATCTGTAAATACCACGCAAAGGGTCACCCATCCAAGTTGTGACCGCTGCGAACGTTTTTTAACTTAGCAGATCTGTTACGAATGGCTATGCGAGCTACGCTATGAGCGCTACATTCGCTTGGTGTAAGATGACGATGGGTCCGAAAATGGCGCACATAGATCTGAAGTCCAGATGGACCAGACATCAGCGACCGGTCATCAGACCTGTCTCTCTGCTGGTGGTTCACATTATGGGTCAAGCTGTATACAATTGTGCCAAAATTGTGTACCTTCGGGATCGGTACCTTTCTCTTTGCAGTGAGGAAACTTTGTTCATAGGAAACATCATGTATTTAGAAGAAAATAAAAACTGCATTTTTACCAGAAAAAGTCAAACGTTTTGGGTCATCCTTTTTTGTGCGAACGTCAAAGTGGAAGTGGAATGCCTTGCCGCCGTCTGTGTTTCCACATAAATACAATCTAGAGTGAACAATTATTTACTGAGTAAGCGTGCTACATCTTCGACCGCATCGTCACTTCCCATCAGGTGAGATTGTGGTCAAACGCAGACCCAGTCTGTTGTAAAAAAAGGCCTCGGTCTTTGATTACCTAAGTGTGATTTGTCAAAAAACAACAACATGGGCTTCTTCAACCTTATATTAGGAATGTACCACAAAGTGACCCATCAAATCAAATCCTAAATTTTTGTAAAAATCCAAAAGAAAATAGTTATTAACTTTTTCACATCTTCAAAGATCGAAATCCACCATCTGCAGTTCTGCACTTACACCGACGGCACATTATTTCCCAGGTGTTCACACTGTACCAGCTGGCGATGCAGCAGCTGTCGAAGCAGGACCACTACGACTTCGGGCTGCGGTCCATGGTGGCGCTGCTCCGCTACGCGGGGGTGAAGCGCCGCGCCTAC
The DNA here is from genome assembly GCA_951640565.1 of Petrophora chlorosata. NCBI lineage: Eukaryota > Metazoa > Arthropoda > Insecta > Lepidoptera > Geometridae > Petrophora > Petrophora chlorosata. The sequence continues at coordinate 17,351,450 of OX621197.1, forward strand.
CCGAACCTACCTGAACAAGAGGTCAGCTTCATTTTATCCCATCTATTCGAAAAACGATGATTGGTTCTTTAATATATTTGCCAGCCTCTTCGGTGTAGTGGTTGGGCAGGTTGGCCCAAATCTCATACACCACTGAGATTGCGGGTTCGATTCCCGCGACGGGACAAATGTTTGTGTCAATAAGAAAAAAAAAGCGCAAGCATTTGTTTCGTGCCTGGGTGTTGTGGGACCATGGTCCTCATACTTCCTGGTTCCCTAGATACAGGGAATCCTAATTAGGGGCCAGGATCTATGTTAAAAAAAATAAGTGCAAACAAAGTACATGTTTTCTCCAAGAGACTCATAAAAGACAGTAATGAGTTCGAATTCGGAACATTAAAAGTGTCCCTAATTCAATGAAAGAAATCAATCGAAAATATTGTATGAAAGCTTTACTGCCAGTTGGTAGCGTGGCGCGCCGCCGGCTGTTTTAATAAAAACATGACAAACACGCGAACTATGTCCCTTTATCTATTTTTCTCATACAGGAGAATGCAAGTAGTGTACCACCACGTACAGTGCTGCCGCAAAATTATTTATCCTCGGGTGACACTCTTTACTTCGCGATGAAGAAACAACTCATGGTGCTAGATGGCGCTATCTTCAATTCATGCAGCATTTCGCATAACAGCCAGATGGCAAAATATTTCTTAATTTATATTTTGCCTGCTATGCGAAATGCTGCATGACTTCTTTTTGTTATTGTTTAATTTGATTGTATGCACTTAGGTAAATAAAGCAGTGGTAAAGTTAGTGAATGTGAATTTGTTTCGTAATGACAGACGCTTTTATTCATACAGTATCAAATCAACCTCAAGACAAGAAGTTATGAAGCTACTTTTCTTTAATGTATCATGAAATGTATCTTTTTTTGGCCAAACAATAATATGAGTACATATTGACCTGTTATAATTAGGTTTGTTTCTGATGTAGCCACCTGAGTCACCATCAGAGCTTCTAAAAACAAAACTAGATGTCGCTCCGACAGAAACGCAGAAAGCTGAATCGCGGTGACAAGATTATCCGCGCACACCCGAGGGCAGCCGAGCGCGCCCAAACCGGTATCGCTTCTCGGCCTTTTGGCTAAGATCAAAGTGTAGTATCTGTTCTTTTCAGCTTAATATCTGAAAGTTCCCTCACTGAGGGACCAGTATATTAAACTGATTTTTTTAACTCGACGGGATGTTCGGGGCTCGCTCCACTCCCGTCACGGGTCGGCCCGGCATTGCAGTGCCGCCGGGATCGGCCCACCAGAAAAATATTTGTATGATAACATGGATGCAGTGTAGCCTGTTTCCATTAAATTTTCAGCCGCCAGTACATACATTTTGTTTAGGTTTGCTCAATATTGGTCGAGCAAGGCTCGCTTTAATTAATTAATTTAATTGATCGCCAACAATGTACACTCTTACAAATAATTATATAATATCACAAATACCGAAAAGCTAAGCGTAAACACAATTACAGGCGAAGACTGCATGCAAATTTATTTCTTCTAGCGAGAACAATTTTTATAAAGCGATAAAATACAAAAATAATATCAGTCAGTTCAATAAATATACAAAATTTAAGATATGTAATTACTTCATATAAATGTATACCATATTCAAATTAACAATGCAAGTAATTAAAACGTAGATTCAAATTCCAATAGAAAAGGTGCAGCAATACAATTCTAAAAATAAATCTAATTACTAATATATTTATAAGGTCGTTCTTCGAAACAACTATGGGGACAATGATCGCCAAATGACCGAACGACATGAAAAAAGCAAAAAAAGGCGCGAAGTCCAAATCAAACGGCTTGCTAGTCAAATCCTCAGATTGAGATCGCTTTCAGCGATAAGGCCGCCCATTGTAACATTTTCTTTAATTGTTTTTTATGTAATGTCTTTAATTTAATGTTTGCAATAAAGCGATCATCTATCTATCTATCCTCCAACCATGACCCTGCAGATGGTGATCCTAGCGATGCGCGACATGAACGTGGCGCGCCTGACCGCTAAAGACGTGCCTCTGTTCGACGGCATCCTCCAGGATATCTTCCCGGAGGTGGAGGTGCCGACCCTGGACTACGAGATGCTGGAGACGGCGATCTCCGCTGAGATGAGGCTGGTGGGCCTACAGCCGACGAAGGCGGCGCTGCATAAGGTCATACAGACGTACGAGACCAAGGTCAGTGGCTTTTTTTTTGGGTTGGTGGATGTCACGTGTTCTTAAATTTTATTCATTTATTCATTCATTTATTAATGCTTGCATGTAATGTACCAGACAGGTGTTACAGATGTATTATAGACTAAATACATGTGCCCTGTGAGGGCGCTGCACAAGTTTCGAGTGGAGTTAGTTTATTCCTAGTCACTTGATTATTTAATGAATATATTTGTCAATTTCGATTTATTAATAATTTTTGTAATGTATTCTTGGGCATGCCGGTTTTCGTCATGATGTTTTCCTTCACTGTTTTAGAGCAAGTGAATTCCGTGCACAATTTAAAAAAATCAATGGTGCAGGGCCCACGGGAATCGATATCGGGAGCGTCGGATCGAAAGTCGCACATGCTCCCACTGAACCACATTCGCTCATATAATAGACCTTAGTCTGAATCAAATGCATAAATAAAAATCGGCCAAGTGCGAGTCGAGCTCGCGCACTAAGGGTTCCGTACCATTATCTATAAAAACGGCAAAAAAATCATGTCTTGTATGGGAGCCCCCTTAAATACTTATTTTATTCTGTTTTTTAGTATTTGTTGTTATAACGGCAACAGAAATACATCATCTGTGAAATCAACTGTCTATCTATCACGGTTCCTGAGATACAGCCTGGTGACAGACGAACAGACAGACAGACAGACGAACAGCGAAGTCTTAGTAATAGGGTCCCGTTTTACCCTTTGGGTACGGAACCCTAAAAATGAAGTCTCGCATAAATGGTTGCCTTTATATAGTCATCATCCAACACGCGTTAGAATACCACACCCCTCCCGCACCGCGTAGCTATACCTCAAATAGATACACCGTTTAAGGTCATCTGGTGTCTTTGAAGTTTGAATGAATGAATAACACTTTATTAGTAACTTTTTACTGGTGGTAGGTTTCTCGTATGCGAGAGGCCGTCTGGGTGGGTACCACCGCTTTGCCAGTTATTCAGCCGCCAAGCGGTAGTGCGCAAGCATTACTGTGTTCCGGAAGGGCATTGTAGCCAGCGAAATTACTGGGCATTATGAGACTCAACAGCTAATTGTCTCAGGGTGACGAGCGCAGTGCAGCGCCGCGCAGGATTTTGCAAAACAAAGTTCTGGATGGTGCTGGTATTGTTATGGGCTGGCGTATTGCTTACCATCAGGCAAACGACCAGCTCTTCTCGTCATCCAGTAACATAAAAAAAAAACACCACAATACAGAAAAAGTAACAGTTTTAAGACGAATTTAACAATATAAGTGTCACAAAGGGCGGTCTTATCTCTTAATGCGATCTCTTCCATACAACCGTGCATGGAGAGGAATTACGGTGGCGTTCATGCGCTACAATAGTAACTATATATTTACACTACAATTTTAACTACATAAAATTTAGTTGTTATTTAAAATCGTGCTGCGGGTTCGATTCCCGCGACGGGACAAATGTTTGTGCTTTGAAAAAAGCGCAAGTATTTGTTTCGTGTCGGGGTGTTGTGTTGTGGGACCATGGTCCTCATAGTTTCTGCTTCCCTAAATACAGGGAATCCTAGTTAGGGACCAGGACCTATGTATGTAATCGTTTGGCGTATTTCATCATCATCAGCCCATCACGTACCCCTTGCTGGGTTACGGGCTTTCACTCATAGAGAGAGTATGAGCCATAATCCACCACGCTGGCCCAGTGCGGGTTGGTGGATGTCACGTGTCCTTGAATTTTTGTGATATATTCTTAGATATGCCGGTTTCCTCACGATGTTTTCCTTCACCGTTTTTAGAACTAGTGTTAAGTCCGCACATAACTTAAGAATGTCAGTGGTGCGGGGCCAGCGGGATTCGAACTCGGGTGCATCGGATCGAAAGTCGCACGTTCTGCCACTAAGCTACACTCGCTCTAGTTGGCGTATTTATTTATGTGTAATTCGTAAGATTGCGTTCCCACCGTCGGGGCCCCCGGTTCCAGAACTCGCGTCACTCGTCCATCCTGCTCGGCGACACCAACACCGCCAAGTCCGTCTCGTGGCGCATGCTGGCGGCGACGCTGACGCGGCTGCACAACGAGAAGATGGCCGGCTTCGAGGTGGTGCAGTTGTTCCCCATGAACCCCAAGGCGCTCACGCTGGGCGAGCTGTACGGCGAGTACAACCTGGCCACGGGCGAGTGGAAGGACGGCGTGCTGTCCTCTGTTATGAGGGCTACTTGCCAAGGTGAGCTTATCACAGCCTCTGTGGTGTAGTGGCTAAGCAGGTTAGTTCAAATCTCATATACACTGTACCACTGTGGTTGCGGGTTCGATTCGGGGATAAATGTTTGAAATAAAATGGAATTTATTTTCTTTGATGTGGTCATTAGAAGATGGCACAGTATAAATAATTTGTCCTACACATCATCGTCATTGGCATGCATAATTAATATTAAACCTTAAATAAAATTTCAACATGATAAAATTGATACGTAATACAACTTAAATCTATTAAGTCATTACATAATTATTATTAAATAATATCAAGTTATTACATATTCAAATTAGAATGTGAGATGTTAATTTAATGTGAGTAGTGGGTACAAGTCGATATAATTAGTATAATGTATGTAATATAGGCATTTACACAATATAAATCTGAATAACAACACAATGATGAATGTCAAAGAACAAAAAGCGCACGCATTTGTTACGTGTCTGGGTGTTGTGATTCTCATAGTTCCTGGTTCCCTAGATACAGGGAATCCTAGTTATCTATGTACGTGGTCGTTGGGCTATAATTTAATATAAATAATGACTAGTCAGGCCTGCCGCACTCCTCAATGTAGGTAATAACCAAGCTTGCGCCGCGCCGCGCCGCGCCGCACCGCGCGGCCGTGCGCTGATGAAGATACTGCCCATAAGCCCATAAGCTAGTAATGGAGGACATAACAGCCGAAGTCAAATACAAAAAATCATATTTAATTTTGCACAAAAATGCACTTTTAAACGTCATACGCTCATAATATAAATTAAATAAAAAATATGTTAAAAATTGCAACTTAAGTTAACATTTTTTTTTTATAATGCCGTGTCACAAAATGACACTTCATTAACATTACAATCTAGCCTAATAAGGCTAATAAGTAATTTGAATTTAATTACACTATTAACGAGGTCCACTTTCAGGTCCCTATGGAGGTCATCGTTTCTTATGTACCACGGAGCATTTACGATACCCCTAAGCACTTTGTTTTGAAATCTTTGTATGATTGCAACATTGTTTTGTTTGGTGCATCCCCACAGCTGGATACCTTAAGTCCATATTGGCATGAGGACTTGTTTGTAGAGTAATATTTTATTGTGCACTGACATCGTAGAGTGTTTTCCAAGTACCCAGTACATCTTCCTATGGCGAAGCTCTAATTCGTCTCGTTTCTTTTTGACGTGTGCCTTCCAGCGAAGCTTTGCGTCTAATGTCATGCCAAGGTATTTGGCTGTATTTTCGTACGGTACCGTCTTGTTATTGATGTACACCGGATGGTAATTTGTTTTTTTGTTCGTAAAATCTATATGAATTGATTTCGTCTAATTGAGTTTTATTTTCCACTTTGTCGTCCAATCAAATATGGTGTTGATGGATTTTTGTACCTTTACCACTGCCTCCTCTTGAGTGAACCCTGTAGCCATGATAGCCGTGTCATCTGCAAACGTTGCAATGGTGTTTTCTTCTAACTCTGGGATATCACAAGTGTACAATAAGTAGAGGGCCGGACCTAGTACACTCCCTTGTGGTACTCCAGCTTTTATTGGCTTAAGTTCTGAATAAGCATCGTCTTGTCGTACTCTGAACATTCTCTGAGTTAGATAGGAGTGCAAGAGATCTGCAAATTGATGTAGTAGCATATTCTTTAATTCAAATATGAGGCCTTTATGCCACACCTTGTCAAAAGCTTGTGCTACGTCTAGGAAAACCGTAGAGCAAACTTTTTTTCTTCTAATGCCTTTTCTATAATGTTGGTGATTCTGTGGACTTGGTCTATTGTGGAATGCTTTTCTCTAAATCCGAATTGATAATCAGGGATAAGGTTTTTTTCTTCTATGATGGGCTTAATTCGTCTTAGCAGTAGTTTTTCAAATAATTTAGACATTATTGGTAACAGAGATATCGGTCTGTATGATGAAGCATCATGAGGTGGTTTACCAGGTTTGGCTATCATTATGACTTCGGCAACTTTCCACATATCAGGTACGTATCGGAGTCTAAACGTGGCATTGATAAGAGTGGTAAGTTTAACAATTGCTTTACGTGGGAGATTTTGCAGTACTTCTCCAGTAATAAGATCGTATCCAGGAGATTTGTTTCTGTGCAGTTGTTTGATACTGTTAAATACCTCTTTTGGTGTGACGAGTCTTATGTCTAGATCATAATTCAATGTTTCGTTTATCGAAACTTCATGTGTTTTCTTAATCAGTTTGAAAGATTTGCTCCAGGTGCTGTGCAAATCTAGCTGCCTTTTGTTCATTATTTATTGCCCAGCTTCCATTGGCTTTTTTAATTGGTGGTGTCTGCATAATCGGTTTTTCAAAATTTTTTGTCGTTTTCCAAAGCGAGTAATCTGTTGTACGATCACTTGTTAGTTGACTTAGGTGAGTATTCATAGTTTCGTCATTAAACTTCTGAATTTCCCTCCTAAGCCTTTTTGTAAGATTATTCAAAACATTCTTATCCCGTGGAGCTTTCGTTATATGCTATTTCTGCCTTTGTTTTCTTTTTTTCAAATATGAGATTTCTTATTTCCATGGGATAGTAGTTACTCCTGACAGGTATTTTAACTTAAGTTAACATGAGAAAAAAGTCATGTTTACCTATTTTCCCATGCTCAAATTGAATTCCGGTGTTAGAAAAGAAATGCGAAAACTTACTACTAGTGCATCGGAAATACACCCGCTAGAGAAGATAGCACCAAGAAACTGCGGGATATTTTTTTTTCAACTCTGTCTCAAAATATAACAATGAAGTATAAATTAAAATAAGCAAAATGTCAAGCAAGAAGTGCGAGTGAGATGTCCCATAGTCTAGTATAGTCTAAACATTGACGTTCCTTCCAGACGAGTCCCCCGATCTGAAGTGGATAATATTCGACGGTCCGGTGGATGCCATCTGGATCGAGAACCTCAACTCTGTGATGGATGACAACAAGCTGCTCACTCTGGTCAACAGCGAACGCATCTCTATGCCTTCTATGGTAAACCAATTTTAATAACCTACTCGGTAGAATGCGGGAGGTCCTCTGAGTAGCTTGCACAGCTTTGCCAGTTATTCTTCCGCCAAGCAGGTAGTGCGCAGGCATTACTGTGTTCCGGTTTAAGGGCATTGTAGCCAGCGAAATTACTGGGCATATGAGACTTAATATGTGATGTCTCGGGGCGATGAGCGCAATGCTTTAATAGTAATAAAAGTTCTGGGTGGCACTGCAATTGTTATGGGCAGGCGTGGCGCTTACCATAGCAAAAATCGCGCGCGAAGCGTGAGAAGTGAATAAGCCTATACTATACTTCCAGGTGTCTCTCCTGATTGAGACCCTGGACCTGGCGGTGGCGTCTCCAGCCACGGTGTCGCGTAACGGCATGGTGTACAACGACTACCGCGACTGGGGCTGGTGGCCCTTCGTCAACTCCTGGCTCGACACCGTCGACGATCCCGAGTACAAGGAGATGGTGAGATAGATAGATGGACGTAACACAACGGCATGGTGTACAACGACTACCGCGACTGGGGCTGGTGGCCCTTCGTCAACTCCTGGCTCGACACCGTCAACGATCCCGAGTACAAGGAGATGGTGAGATAGATAGATGGACGTAACACAACGGCATGGTGTACAACGACTACCGCGACTGGGGCTGGTGGCCCTTCGTCAACTCCTGGCTCGACACCGTCGACGATCCCGAGTACAAGGAGATGGTGAGATAGATAGATGGACGTAACACAACGGCATGGTGTACAACGACTACCGCGACTGGGGCTGGTGGCCCTTCGTCAACTCCTGGCTCGACACCGTCGACGATCCCGAGTACAAGGAGATGGTGAGATAGATAGATGGACGTAACACAACGGCATGGTGTACAACGACTACCGCGACTGGGGCTGGTGGCCCTTCGTCAACTCCTGGCTCGACACCGTCGACGATCCCGAGTACAAGGAGATGGTGAGATAGATAGATGGACGTAACACAACGGCATGGTGTACAACGACTACCGCGACTGGGGCTGGTGGCCCTTTCGGGCGGTTCTTTTTTTCTTTCTGTCTTCTTCCTTTCCTCTTCCTTATTTCTTCTTCTTCTTTCTTTTTCATTCTTTCTTATTTCCTTTTTTGTCTTTTCTTTTTTCTTTCTATCTTCTTTCTTTTCCTATATTCTTTATTGTACATTGTCAGAAGATTTACATCGTGGATTATAAACTACATGTACAAAGGCGAGTTCTTTCTTTTTTCTTAATTCTTTCTCCTTTCTTATTCTTATATTCTTTATTGTACACTATTGTAATATTTACATCGATGATTATAAAATATATGTACAAAGGCGAACTTAACCCTAAAAAGAGTTTTCTTCCACCAAACCCTTGAGGAAAGAGAACTGTCAAATGAGCCAATAGGTTTCAGTGTGTTCTTTCTAATAAAATGTCTTGTTCCAGCTCCGTCGGCACTTCCTAAACATCCTGACTCCGGTGCTGGAGCTGAAGCGGCTGTTCCTGCCGGAGGGCGCCAGCGTGCGCGGGCAGGAGCTGACGGGCGTGCGCTCCATGTGCCAGCTGCTCGGGCTGCTGCCGTGCCCCGCGCCGCCCGAGCCGGGGGAGGAGGATAACGAGGGGTTCTCCAAGATGAGGTTCCTTTTCGCGTGAGTATTGCCAGTCATTCTGCCGCCATATGGGCAGATGAGACGTGCTATGCAATACTTTTTTTATGTTATTTAAAGTTCTGGGTGGCACTGCCATTGTTATGGGCAGGCGTGGCGCTTACCATCAGGTGAACGACTTGCTCGTGTCATCACAGTTTCAAAAAAAATTAGTAGGTAGAGGGCGTGTTGGAAAAAGAGCGGATGCTGCTGTTGTATCGTCACCAGGGGGCATTCAGACATTAACATTTCATAAACATTTTAGTACTTTAGTAACATTTTTAATAGAACAATAAACCTCGCTGCGTACCCGACAGGCACCCTCAGCGTGCGGTTATCTTCCAGTATGATCTGGTCGGTGTGCGCGACGCTAGAAGACGAGGCGCGCCGCAAGCTGGACAACTGGGTGCGGGAGCATGAGGGCATCTTCCCGCTGAAGGACACCGTGTACGACTACTACGTGGATGAGAGGCTGCGCCAGTTCAAACCCTGGGAGGAGAGGCTGCCGGACAACTGGCGGTACAACCCCGGGTGAGCATGAACAAGAAGAAAAATAACAATAAGAATAGGCACCGAACAAAGCCATGCCGTCAAGCGACCTAGTCGTGTTTTGGGATGATGTTCGGTGGACCATCGGGGAGACGGGTCTGAGCAGCCGTTCAACTGCCGTCTCTCTCTAGATCTATGTGCTCCATCTTAGGCCTTATCATCGCTTCACATCAGGCGAGATAGTGGCCAAACATAAATCTATTAAGCGTAAAAAAAAAATGAATAATTTATTTTATTTGCAAGATCACGTTTTATATTGGTACATATTATTCATAGAATGGTCTCATAAAGGTAGCTTTGAGCCAGCCTTGTTAGTCACCCGAACGCAGCGCTTTTGCATTGTAAATACTCTGTCCATGTCTATGGGTTTATGAGGCTCGGGAGGTGAAAGAAAATCTTGGGAATCTGACGGTTCTGTACCGATGACTGTCTATGTTATGTGCCGAACAAAAAAAATATCGTGAGGAAACCGGCATGTTCCAAGATCAAAAGGTTCAACGTCATATGTCACCCACACTGGGCCAGCTAGTTGGATTATGGCCCATATACTCTCTGTCCTAGAGTAGAATCTGTCCCGTGTCCCAGCAGTGGGAACGCGAGGGGCTGACGATGATAAGTGACGAAACGAGCTGATCTATAACCTGATATATATGACAGCCTATAATACGCAGCGCTGGCGCCGCCCAAAACTTTGGAAATTATAATCGGTTTCTCGTATGCGAGAGGCCGTCTGGCTGGGTACCACCGCTTTGCCAGTTATTCTGCCGCCAAGAAGTAGCGCGCAAGCGTTACTGTGTTCCGGCTTGAAGGGTATTGTACCCAGCGAAATTACTGGGCATTATGAGACTTAGCAGCTAATAGTCATTGGGCGATGAGTGCAGTGCAGTGCCGCGCAGGTTTTTGCAAAGCAAATTTCTGAGTTGTGCTGTGATTGTTATGGGCAGGCGTATTGCTTACCATCAGGGGAACGACCAGTTTGTCTCGTCACTCAGTTACATAAAAAAAACTTATCGATGTGTTATCGAGTACACTTCCCACCACTGTTGTCGAATCCCTGTTGTATCACTGTCGTGTGGTCCCATTCATTAAATGGCCATAGGCGTCGAACTAATAGCATCCCTCAGTTTGCGTCGAGGTTATTAAATAACAACGAACCGAACCCGCCTAATGTCTCTCCAGTATGGGGTTCCACAACATCCTGGTCCCGACGGTGGAACTGCTGCGCGTGCAGACGGTGGCGCTGTCGGAGCTGCGCGCCGGGCGCGGCGTGCTGGTGGGCGGGCCCACCGGCACCGGCAAGACGTGCCTCGTGCAGGGCGCGCTCGCCATGCTCGACCCTGAAAAGTAAGCCTGGAAGCTCCGGTAGTTCACTCACTGGAACTGCTCCAATAGGTGAAACTAAACTGAACTGTAAAGTGTAAACCGTGAAAGTAACAGACTGGAACAGATGTTCCGACAGGTAACACACTGGAACAGAGCAGATCCGACAGGTAACGAACTGGGACAGAGCTGCTCCAACAGGTAACCAACTGGGACAGAACTGCTCCAACAGGTAACAAACTGGGTCAGAGCTGCTCCAACAGGTAACAAACTGGAACAGAGCTGGTCCAATAGGTAACAAACTGGAACAGAGCAGCTCCTATAAGTGACAAACTAGGAGAGAGTAGCTGCTACAAGTGACAAACTGGGACAGAGCTGCTCCTACTAGTGACAAACTGGGTCACAGCTTCTCCAACAGGTAACAAACTGGAACAGAGCTGCTCCAACAGGTAACAAACTGGAACAGAGCTGGTCCAACATGTAACAAACTGGGACAGAGTAGCTCCTACAAGTTACAAACTAGGACAGAGTAGCTGCTATAAGTGACAAACTGAGACAGAGCTGCTCCTACTAGTGACAAACTGGGTCAGAGCTTCTCCAACAGGTAACAAACTGGAACAGAGCTGCTCCAACAGGTAACAAACTGGAACAGAGCTGGTCCAACAGGTAACAAACTGGGACAGAGCTGCTCCAACAGGTAACAAACTGGGACAGAGCTGCTCATCATTAGGAAACGAAAAATTTTTTTTTTAAGGCATGTGATCGCCACCACACTGCGCTGGTGGTTCAGCCTAATATGTTTGTTGATTACAGATACAGCCTTCAAGTGATCAACATGTCGGCTCAGACCACGGCCGCCAACGTACAGGACATGATTGAGTCTAGGCTCGAGAAGAGGACCAAGGGGAACTATGTACCCGCTGGAGGTAGGCTTGACCGTCTTCTTTTCAGGGTGTCGTATCTCAGTTTAGCATGACAAAAAGTTATCAAAGTTCTTTATTTAATTTGGCATCACAGACGCACTTATGAACGTAAAAATACCATCATATGACCGATGACGTGTGTCTCTGTCATTTAATCCAGTTTTATATGACATAACGTTGCAGAACAGGACAGCGTTCATGGACGACTACGTTACATTATGACGTGACGTTGCAGGCAAGCGCATGATAGCCTTCATGGATGACATCAACATGCCGGTGCGGGACGAATACGGCTCGCAGCCGCCGCTGGAGCTGGTGCGCCTGTGGAATGACTACGGGTATTGGTACGACCGCGCCAAGCAGTGGCGGAAGAACGTCAAGGTTAGCTGTAGCTGGGGCCTTCTAGGACCACAATGTTGGACTCACAAAAATCTTGAATCCCATAAAGTTTAATTCCCAAAATGTAAAAGTTTTAAGATTTACTATCCAAAAATGTTGAACTTTTAGTAAATCCCAAGATGTTGAACTTCTTATAAATAAATAAAATAAAATAAATCAGATATTTAGTCGCATATGCCCAGTAAGTTCGCTGGCTTCAATGCCTTTCAAACTGGGAAAGCGGTGGTACCTACCCAGATGCCCTCCCGCATACTAGAGACCTACCACGAGTGAAAATGTACCACCCCCCGTTAGAACATGGTGCTGATGGGCGCGGCGGGCCCCCCCGGCGGCGCGCGCTCGCCCCTCCCCCCGCGGCTGCTGTCCTGCTTCCACGCTTTCTACCTGACGGCACCCACGCAGCAGCAGCTCATCAAGATCTTCGGCACCATGATCAGCCAGCATCTGCAGGAGTTTGATGAGGAGACCAAGTCTGTCGGTGAGGCATGATGGTTCTATTAGAGATATTGGTCTGGCTGGATGGTGAGGGTACTGTCTTCGGAACCAAGATAAGTCACACCTGCAGGAGTTTGATGAGGAAACCAAGTGCGTCGGTGAGATGTGATATTGTTCTTGCTGTTGATGGTAATTCAATTTAATTCAAAAGTTCTTTATTTCAATTTTGTCGTCACAGACGCACTTATGAACGTCAATTATTACAATGACTACCACCGTATCGGAAAAAGAACCACTACTCAGAAGATACGGCAAGAAACTGAGGGGCATATTTTTTAGAACTTTTGTTACAATATTTTATTGTTTGTTTTTGACAGTATTTTTTTTTTTATGTGCCAGTTGGCTACTTGGCAGAATCGGAATGTTCCATGCATCTTTGTCTTCTATGTAATTACTAACTGCATAGTATGCTTTTTTCATTAGAATATTTTTCACACTCAATTTCAATCTACTTTCTGTGAGCTTCGGTAAGATGAGAAAACTATTTTTTTTTATTGTCACGTTTTGATTAACACGCTTTTTTGTGTCTGCTGTTTGTTTGTCTGTTTGGTGCTGCAATCGATTTTAAACATCCCGGTAAGGTAGAGACTTCACTACTTTAAACAGCTCAGAACTGGATGACAATCATCAGTATCCGGAAGACGTCCACTGCTGAACATAGGCCTCCCCTATAGACCGCCACCACGAACGGTAGCTCGGTGTATGCATCCAGCGGCTCCCCGCGACTCTCACCAGGTCGTCGGTCCACCTTGCGGGGCCGTCTTACGCTCCGCCTTCCTGTCAGTGGTCGACACTCGAGAACCTTTTTTGCCCCAACCGTTATCGGTTCTACGAGCTATATCGCCAGCCCATTGCCACTTCAACTTGCTAATTTTGAAAGCTAAGTCGGTAAACCTTCGTTCTTATGGGGATTCCTACACACCGAATCTTATCTCGCAAAGAAATCCCATAGCTCTCTCCATAGCTCTTTGAGTGACTTTGTGCTAATACGCATAAGGCCAATAGTCAACGAGCAATGACAATGCGATTATTGAATTTGCAGGTAAGATAGTCCTAATGGCGACTATCGACACGTTCAACAACATCGTGGCAAAGTTATTGCCGACGCCCAGCAAGATGCATTATCTGTTTAACTTGAGAGACATCTCAAAGATCTTCCAGGTAATCTTTTTCAGGTTCCTGTAAGATCCGTAGCGCTCGTAGCGTAGGTCACCTAGCCGTTACCGAGCCGCTAGGTTGAGCATTCTCTGTGGTCACCAGTTAGATGGGTGACCGTTTGTGGTATCCATCTGCGAGGTTAAGCAACGTTCACCGCAGTCACCACTAGGATGAACCGTTTGTGTAGAGTATTTCCATCTAAACGCTACCGTGCTTCTTCTTTCGGAGGACACGTTAAGCCGTCCCGGTTGTTGTCTGACAACAGTCGTGCGGGCATGTCGGAGGCCTTCGGGTGGTCTGTGAATTCCGACACCAAGGTTGGTCACACGCCCACACGAGAAGATGACCAGGTGAACACAGGATTTATACCCAAAAATGCAGAATAGTACTAAACAATGTAGTGCGACGTTTTGTCGGGTTTTTAATCGAGTTTAAAATAAGGAGGAGGTTCTCAATTCGATTGTTTTTATTTTATGTTTGTTACCTCAGGACTCAGTAATATTCTTGCGTCGGGTTCAGTATAGCTACAAGGTGGTCCCATATACATCTCATCGATATTCGACTTTGGACTTCAAAGATATATCAGATTTGAATTCGGTTTTTATAGTAATATAATGAATTATTAGAACAAAACAAAAACCGACTTCAATGTATCTTCGAAGTACAAGGTCAAATATCGATGAAATTTATATGGGACCACTTTGTAGCTATACTGAACCCAACGCAAAAACAATTTTCCAAATCGGTTCATAAATGACGGAGTTCTGAGGTAACAAACATAAAAAAATGATAAAAAAACTACAATCGAAACAAACAGACAGCCTTCCCTATTTATGAAGTCGGTTAAAAATTATATCTATAATAAATTATAAATTATTTTTATATCAGAAAAAATGTTTTTTTTGTCGAAAATTGGACAAACTGCGAACATTGATGCAGTGAGGATAACTCGTAACTATTGTTTCCGTGACAGGGCCTTCTAAGGAGCAACAAAGATTACACGAACACCAAGGCGAGGTTCCTGCGGCTATGGATTTGCGAGTGTTTCAGAGTGTTCAGCGACCGACTTACTGAGGAAAAGTCAGTTTATTCTTTACTAGCTGCGCCCTGCGGTTTCACCCGCGGTTTCCCGGGATAAAAAGTAGCCTATGTGTTAATCCAGGGTATAAGCTATTTCCATACCAAATTTCATCAAAATCTATTCAGTAGTTTTTCCGTGAAAGAGTAACAAAGGTACATCCATTGTTACAAACTTTCGCGTTTATAATATTATTAGGATTTATTTACAGCCAATACTATTAATTATTCTGTGGTACAATTTTTAGCTTATTGCACGTCACCTGTTATATAGAAATATCATTAGCAATGTAAAAAATAACTATTTTTGTGCTTAATTCATTTTTTTCCTGATATTTATGCCTTTTCCACGGGAAAAGTAGCAACTTTAAATTTTTGAATAGGTCTGCTTTGGGGCGATGTTTACACTGTGGCGTCCAGCTGCGGGACGGTTTGCCCCAACCGACTTTACTTTTATATATGTATGTTTGTAGGGAGAATCTCTGGAACTACTGATCTGATTTTGGACCAAACGGTTTGGAATAAGTCTGAACAAACTCTGATATGATTCAATTTCAATAATTTATTGCGTCCCATAATGTTATTAATTACATAGTTGTTGTCAAAAAATAGGTACAGCTCATTATGGACCCTGCCGGGCATAGCAATTCGAAGAGAGGTTTCATAATGTGTATGTTTGTTTCGTTAGAGATCGCGAGTGGTTCATGAACCTGATGGGCGACATGCTCGGCAAACACTTCGAGCTGACCTTCCACGCGCTCTGCCCCTCCAAGAGTGCCCCGCTGTTCGGGCACTTCCTCAACCCGTACGAAGTGTACGACGATCTCAACGACCCCGAGGCGCTCAGAAAGTTAGTGCACTCGTGCATAGTGCGTATACTAGTGTACACTAATGTACACTGTATTTATGAATATAATAGAATCTCTAACGCCTTCAGTGGGATTACACTGCATATTTTCATTGCATTTCACTAACGCCCTTAAGGTTAACTCGGTAAACAAAATCTTTACAGAGTAGAAACTTTATAATTTTCAGTAATTAGATTAATGGCGGGCTGCCACAGATACAAAAGACACGTGTAGGTGCGTTCACAAATAATTAATCAACACATACACTATGCTTCTTTTCTGCTTTGAAAATCACTGATGTATCCATTGAGGAATGACACTATAGAGTCCTCGACAGCGTAACACTTTTGGAAAGCAATAGTTTTTTGACAGTAATTTTGGAGTGTTTACCATAGCTATGAAAAATTCTCCCATTCGCTTGAATGAAAATATAACGTGTTCTGCGTTGCATTGCAGCCACTATAACTTCAGAAGTTCGTGGTTGGTCTGTAAAAGGTAGGACATCTGTACTATTCTGTACCCCAGAGTGAAGAATAGGGAAATAGGGAATATGCATATGTTGTCGAAAAATCTAGAAATTACTTTTTATGATAGACTCCTGTAAACAGATCAAAAGGTGAAGGTCTCTTTTAGGTGGCCGAGTAATGAATACATTCTAGCGTGGCCACAGAATAATAGTATAGATTTCCTACCTTTTACAGATCAACTACCAACGACTTTCTGAAGCTATAGTGGCGGCGATACAACTCAGAGCTCGAATGACATTGCGGTAACTACATTTCCTTACGGTATGCTTCTTATGCAATCATTAATATTTTGTTGTTAACCAGGTTTTATCTAGGATTAAACCAGTCAGGTAAATAAAATAATCAACTAAAATATATGACACATTTATACAATATACATACATTCATTATTTCCATACAGGTAAAATTTACAATAGAAGAACTAGTATTTTGACATAATTTACAAGACTGCAGCACAACTGATACTTAGGATATAGGTAGATAGATAAACACAATGTTAAAAAAAACACTTGAAGTATTCTAAATAGCATAGTGTCTCAGTTAAATGTCATACTGTCGGAGTAGATCACAGACGTACTTATGAAAGTCAATTATTACATTGACCATACCACCGTATTGGATAGCACTAACTATACATAACTGTCAATTCACTACACTAACCCGAAACGGTTTGTCCTTTTGTGTCCTGAACAGCCTTGACGTTCACATGATGATGAAGTCTACGTTCATGAACTCGTTCTCACTATGTGGCGTTAATTAGGATTAGAAATCCGAGATTCGTTGCTTACATTTTTATTGTAGGATTGTGATCCATCAATGGAATTGGATGATTGGCCATAGTAATCGACAGCAAGGACCTGTAAGATAAATTTATTACACAAAATAAGAACTTATTTTCAACATATGTTCTTACATAAGAGGCGAATGCCTTTACTATTAAAACAATTCTACTCTCTTCTTACTAAACTTTAACTTTTTAATTTCAAATTAAATAAAAACTATAATCATTAACTACTTTTATTACCTATATCTTAATTAAATGGTTTAAGAATGCACAATTTTAATACATTTAACATTTTACACAAATATGCAATTTGTTACCCGACGTAATGGGAACTGAAATGTTTATACGATGGCCACACTGACACACGAAACTGGTCAATGTTGTTTTAACAAAATAACACCGAAAACTGAATATATCAAGCCAAATGCAGGTTCTAATTGTCGAACCCGATGTATAGTTACATCCACATAAATTATAGTTACCGAAAAACATCAATAAACACAAGAAAAACACAAACGTTTGAAAACTTAATCTTTCAGTACAATTTTCACTTCACCATGAATGGAACACCCGAATATTTTTTCACATTTAATTCTAAATTGTTTCTAGTACACATTCACAAAGATTCACTTATAAATAATAAAAAATACCACAACACAAATTAAAAAACCACAAGCCGACCCTGCCGGGCCACTATTTTGACTTAACATGTCATGGCCAATGTTAACAAAATGGGTTACGCGATAGAGACAATATGATAATAGTTCTACCTCGTTCTTTATAAGAGCCTGTTGTATAGCGCTATCCTTTTTTAGGTCGGAAAACTTCGTAATTATCCCTCTATAGTGTAAGACCTCAATGGATGTATCGTTATCGATTAGAATATCTGCAACGTCTTTCCGTAAGTCATTTATGTACGCCAGAAATAAGAACGGTCCTTAAATGCATCCCTGCGGTACCTTCATTCTGAGTAAAGATCCGGAAGATGTCACGCCATTTATAGGTATACCAACTTTTTGCTGTCTATATTTGAAAGCTGATATCCTAGGGTAATAAAGATTTTACTCAGAACGTCATCAGGATATTCTCTAATTCTGATTCACAGTACCAAGCACAACTAGCACACGTTACCTTACAGAATTTGTAATTCAAAGTTATTAAGCTGGATTCACACTGACTTGCTCACTGAACTGTCATCAAAAATGTGTTTACAACGCCAGAAAAGGACAACGACTGTCAACCGAACTGTCCCGCGTACTGGCCTTTTGTCCGAAACGCATTAGGGCGGGAGTAAGCTTATCATTAGAACACATTATTTTTTTTGGGTGGGGAAAATGCCGCTTCCTAAGGCCGCTGCACTGCCTTTCTGCCACGGGGGTGGCAGAAGGAGGTGTTAGGGGGGCTCGAGCCCACTAAAAACCCCCCCGTGAGCAGTCCTCTGCCGTGGTGGAGCGAGATGGGGCCGCGTTAGCATTCACCATATCGCCTCGACATCAAAACACAACCTCAACTCAATATAAGTTTTTAAACTATCATAGTCACTAACACTACTATGATATACATATCGCACATCCGGTGCAAGAATGACATTTGTGTAGACTGCAATAACGGTATTCTTGCATCGGATGTGCGATATGTTATTAACGGGATATTTACCATGCCCTGTGATCACGAATGAACTGAAGTATTTGCGGGTGGGTGGTTTTTCTAAAGGCAAACAAAACGGTCTACCCTCTTTCAGACTCGTTTATTACGCGCGACACCAGTACCATTGTTTTGATTTTCATTCATCCTCTAAATGTATCAGCTCGGACGCTTAAAGTGGATTTTTTTGGTTTTTGCATAGTCGTAAACATGGTAAATATCCCGTTAATAATATATATCATGTACTCTCGTTACGCCACAAAAATATAAAGATAAATGCTCATTGTCCCCTTACCTTTTCATATCTTCTCCCAGATACATAACCAACCAATTAGAAGAGTACAACAGTTGTCCCGGCGTGGTGAAAATGGATCTCGTATTGTTTAAAGACGCCATAGAACACATTGTGCGAATAGTCCGGATTATTTCCCAGCCGAGGGGGCACGCGCTTTGTGTCGGGATCGGTAATTTGTTTAAACTTTTTACTGTATTCTAGTGAAGAAACGGTGAATTAATGAGTTTGGGGATATGGAATTTTTATTGTGAATTGGCTTGCGTTTAACCACTATGTCACCTCATCTGATGGTAAGCGACGATGCGGTCGACGATCTAGCACGCTTGCCTGTTAACTCGAGACTTGAAGGTTCCTAGATTGTAGCTATCGGGAAAGACTGACTCTGGCAGGGAGTTCCACTCGTTAGCAGTGCGCATAATAAAAGTGCAAGCGAAGCGCTTAGTGCGCGCAGGAGGAATGTCCATCATGAAACGGTGGCGTGTTGCCGTACGTCTTGTTGTCCGATGATGAAACGGGGATGGGGGAATTGGTGCAATTCCGACGCACACTCTCCGAAATGTATCCGATAAAAGACCGATAGACTGGCAGCTCTGCGTCGATGTTCAAAACTGTGGAGTCTTGACTCGAATAACGCGTCGTCGCCAATGAGTCTCTTGGCTCGCCTCTCGATTGAATCAAGTGCTTCAAGTACTTAGCTGATCCATCCCAAAGGTGAGAGCAGTACTCTATACACGACCAGACTTGTGCTTGCTGCTCGTGCTGATGAAACTGATGAATCTGATTAAAATAAAGAAATAGTATATTATCTTCTCGACTCTATAATAGCTTTGCCTTTTTAGGGCCAATAAGTAGATTCATTCATTTAATTTTGTTTTCTTGATAAATATGCTTATTTTATATAGTTTATTTGTCATGTAAAGGTGTGGTGGTTAACCACAAAGCATGTATGTCGCGGGTTCGATTCTGATATTTACGCTAAAGAAAAAGTTTTTCCATAAAGTTTTTTCCATCTTGTAGCCTAGGTCTGAGTACCGTGAGATCACTGTCTTAATAGCTCTGCCAGGGTCTATGTTTGCGATCGTTGATCGTCGAGCACCACTTGTTAAATTATTACTGTTATACTGTTGATATTCTTGAAGATAATCGCTTACAAGACCTCGATGCAAAACGCCTGCTCAAAAAGATCCGTCCTAAGCCATCTTACACCTATACCTACAATTCTAGAGGCCACTTGCAGTGTGCGCCCTGCAACAGGGTCTTAAAAACTAAATTTGGTTTTGCCAGCCATCATCGCTCCCATTCCCGGAGAGGTCATCATAATCATCATCAAATTAATTTGTATCAGGGGGGTCCGGCCGGCAGAGCTTGACCCGCGTCGCGTCTTACATTTGCGAGTGTAACTGCTTCCAAGTCGTCGTCACCAAGACTTACGGAGTCAAGGACTTCAGGGAGGACCTGAAGGTGAACATTACCTATCTTATTACTTTAGTATAATTTCTTTTTTTTAGTACACCTGTCTATTAAGAGGCAGTTGATGAATTAGTTTCTATTGTCATCTTTTGTTTTTTTTTATTATCAGCAATTTCTTTTGTATTTAATTTAATCATTTTAAAACAATCATAAGCGTATTATCTCTAAATGCTTGCTGTGTTTACTACTAGAAGGCCGTACACTCAATCATGTAACTCAAAAGCTTGTTATAATAAGTATTTTAATAGTGCAACGTCCAGTTTAGTGGACCTATTAAAAAAAAACATCAGCTTATGTTTCCACAGCCTATTAATTATTCTGTGCCACAGTCTTATAAAAAAGTCATTGCGCTTCAGTCCATTTTCGCGTTTCGAGTGTTTCGGATCACCTCGGTAAATAGATCGATTGTGGTTGAAACACTTGATCTAGTGATATGGGGTAAGCCTCTGAACCGGTGACATTTTGCGAAAGATACATTCTGCGCCGAGAGCCTACTAGCATCACCTTCTCGATTCCAGCTTCTATACATGACGACCGGGGTGGACGTCAAGTTCACGACGTTCATATTCTGCGACACTCAGATCGCTGAGGAGACGTTCACTGAGATCGTGAACAACCTGCTCAGCAGCGGGGAGGTCACTAACCTGTTCAAAGCGGACGAGTTCGAAGATGTGAGTTTTGTTGGCATTATTTGTTTGGTAAAAATGCAGTTTGTAATTATGACGATTTGCAATTTTGACGATTAGCTATATTGACCGATTGTTATTTTGACAGTTTGCAATTTTGATCGATCGCAACGAAACGTTACTATTCGATATGTTTCTTTTGTCTTTAATTTTAATTTTAAGATTTTTCAGTTCACATTCCACCTTTTGTTTATGGTTTAGCTGTAAGTCAGTGGTAAACCCGATTTTGTCTAATAGTTGCAGTGCTGTCCAGAATACAATTTTGATCAACAAAAATGATCAACAAAATTCTAGAGATTACCTCGTGCAATCGTACAAACTTACAACTTTGTATCTTTATATAATTAGTAAACTAGCTGTTTCCCGTGAATTCGTCGCGCGAACGACAGAGAAAACCAGTATTCGTTTTTGCAAGATAATTTTAGCAACACTTTTAAGAATTTTAGTATATTAGAGCGCGTACTAGAAAATAAAGAAAATATATTTATTCTTAACACGCAACATTACTTACACTTTACATACCGATTTTTATGTAATACAGTGCCGAGTGCGCTAGGCCTGCTATAATCTAAGTTGGGACTAATGCTACCAAAAACTAAAAACCACACTAAAATCTATTCAGCAGTTTCCGAGTCTAGATATATTTATATATACATAAACAAACAGACAAAAATTCTAAAATCTGTCGATTGGTGTTCAGTGCCCTCTAAATAGTCGATCCCAGTTGGTTTTTATGAAATATCTTCAATGTACAGAATTAGGTTAGTTCCATTTTTAAAATAGTATAGATAGATAGATATAGCTAATTAAAAGAATGTGTCGTCAGATAAAATCTGCCCTCGAGAAGGCGATGAAGAACGCCAACATAATGCAGACGTCGGAGTCCGTGTATCTGTTCCTGGTGGACCGCGTGCGAGGGCATCTGCACATCGTGCTGTGCTTCAGTCCCATCGGGGAGGAGTTCAGGTCACTTGCTTTTCCCGCCCGATCGAAAAGTCTAAGAAGGAAAACATACGTCTAAATCAAATCAAAATCAAAATCATTTATTATCAGATAACTGTGATCCATATTGTGTTAGTACAAAGGCATTACTTAAAATTAATGTTAGTAACGGAAAAAGAAAAACATTAATAAATAAACGTCTAGCTTTCAGTTCAGCACGCAGGTGCGGACGATGACCCCGAGAGGAACATTGACATTGATCAAGAGATCACCGTCCGGACCCAGTGCCTCCATATGGGAGATGTTAATCTCTCCGCCACTGTTTTCAGAATGATGTTACTGTCTCGTACTCTGCTCATAATTGATGCCGTTTTTTTGCGGATGACGGCGTGAAACCCATCAGTTTGAGTCTGTACAAACATCTCCGATGCACTGCAGAAACGAGGCAGTCCCAACATCAGGGCATCCAGCGATTTTTTGGTATAGCCAACCCACAGACTGCCCGTGTACAAGCTCTGACAGTAAGCTTTGAAAAGCGTTACTTTAACTTGTTCCGTACAAAGGGCAAATCTACGGGTCAACATATTGCCTCGAATCGCTAGCGCCCTACGTTCCCTATCAATATCTACATTGTCTTTAAGGTCGTCGGTAAGAAAGTGCCCCCGATATTTGAATTTTGTGACTCTATTCAACATCCGCCCGTCTAGTTTAATTGGGGGTGTATTTTCGAGGCATTTACCGGCGGCCTTAAATACCATGTACTCACTTTTTTTGACATTATACGCTAGACCATGCGAAGCAGCATACGTCTCGCAGACTCTCAACATTTTGCCGATGGCGCTAGTAGTAGTCTATAAACTTTATTTTTAACCGACTTCAAAAAGGAGAAGGTTCTCTATTCGCCTGTATTTTTTTTATGTTTGTTACTTCAGAACTCCGTCATTTATGAACCGATTTGAAAATATTTCATTTTGCGATGGATTCAGTATAGCTACGAAGTAGTCCCATATAAATTTCATCAAAAAAGAATATATCCACAGCTTTGCCAGCTATTCTGCCGCCACGCAGTAGTGCGCAAGCATTAATGTGTTCCGGTTTGAAGGGTATCGTAGCCAGCGAAATTACTGGACATACGAGACTTAATATCTGATGTCTCGGGGTGATGAGCGTAATGCAGTGCTATGCAGTGCTTTTTGGTATTAAAAAATTTGGGTGGCACTGCAATTGTTATGGGCAGGCGTGGCGCTTACCATCAAGCGAACGACTTGCTCGTCTCATCACTCGGTTCCATAAAAAGAACTTTGTCTCTTGCAGGAACCGCATCCGTCAGTACCCCGCCCTCATAAACTCTACAACCACTAATTGGTTCTTGGAATGGCCGCGGGAGGCGCTGCTCGAAGTGGCGTATAAATTCCTCGACGGAGTCGAACTGCTGGCTTCTATCACTGGGCCTAGGGTGAGTTGGTACTCGTGTTTCGGCACTGATGCTGGAGACTAATAAACTTCTCTTTCTTTACAGTTTTCGCCAACGCCATATGAGCCAAAGGACCGAAGTAAGGGATCACCGGCATTTTTTAATAGTCCTTACTATTATGAATATTTAATAAAACGGCTAGGACTCACGTAGTTTGTCGAATTAGTCGACCTAGGTTTCGAGCATGTCCGATGCTCTTCATCAGGGGCGAGTTTACGCTGCGAGATCGCGGCGACCACTGGCGGTGTCGAGGCGAGATGCGCTCCGCACGACGCGAGGGGGGAGGTGGCGTCGGCGGCGCCTGCGGGGAGCGCCACGCGCCTCTCGCGCGCTGTCGTGTTGCCGACGACGACCGCACTAATGTCGGCACGAGTTCTTCATCATCGCTGACAGCGTCGTCGCCGAAAGTTTCGCCACACACTGTGCTGACTGTGTCACACTCTAGACTACCTACAACATTCTGTGTCGAGGTAGCATTAAGATGTGGTTTCCACGCTGCAGACAACAACCATCCACGGTCCCGGTTGAAGTTGGGAAATCGAGAGATCTCTATAGCCTCACGCACTTTTCGAGGTACGAAGAACTTCTCTCTAGAATGAATGTGGCAAATGTTACATAGGTATCGATGTATGTTTGTTACTCTTTCATGCTGCAACGGCTTAATGGATTGGGATGAAACTTAGTATGGAGATAGCTTATACCCTGGATTAACACATATTCTACTTTATATCCCGGGAAACCGTGGGTGAAACCGCAGAGCGCAGCTAGTTTTTCGTAAGCCGACAGCCAATAAGCAGACGACGGCAAAGCATTACGTTCCTTTGATGTTCCCACTAAAAAGGATGTTGTGTTTACCAGGTCCGTCGCAAGGAGTCCGTGATAGAAAGCCGCGAGGATACCCTGCGCGCGTCGGTGGCGTCCACCATGTCTCTCATCCACTCGTCCGTCGGGCGCTACTCAGTCAAGATGTGGCGCGAGATGCGACGCACCAACTACGTCACGCCTACTAACTACTTGGAGCTACTGTCGGGGTACAAGGAGTGAGTAGCAATTCTATGACAGATAGAAAGTCCTTCGCGCCTCCCTGGCGCCACCATGTCGCTCATCCACTCGTCCGTCGGGCGCTACTCCGTGAAGATGTGGCGCGAGATGCGACGCACCAACTACGTCACGCCTACTAACTACTTGGAGCTACTGTCGGGGTACAAGGAGTGAGTAGCAATTCTATGACAGATAGAAAGTCCTTCGCGCCTCCCTGGCGCCACCATGTCGCTCATCCACTCGTCCGTCGGGCGCTACTCCGTGAAGATGTGGCGCGAGATGCGACGCACCAACTACGTCACGCCTACTAACTACTTGGAGCTACTGTCGGGGTACAAGGAGTGAGTAGCAATTCTATGACAGATAGAAAGTCCTTCGCGCCTCCCTGGCGCCACCATGTCGCTCATCCACTCGTCCGTCGGGCGCTACTCCGTGAAGATGTGGCGCGAGATGCGACGCACCAACTACGTCACGCCTACTAACTACTTGGAGCTACTGTCGGGGTACAAGGAGTGAGTAGCAATTCTATGACAGATAGAAAGTCCTTCGCGCCTCCCTGGCGCCACCATGTCGCTCATCCACTCGTCCGTCGGGCGCTACTCCGTGAAGATGTGGCGCGAGATGCGACGCACCAACTACGTCACGCCTACTAACTACTTGGAGCTACTGTCGGGGTACAAGGAGTGAGTAGCAATTCTATGACAGATAGAAAGTCCTTCGCGCCTCCCTGGCGCCACCATGTCGCTCATCCACTCGTCCGTCGGGCGCTACTCCGTGAAGATGTGGCGCGAGATGCGACGCACCAACTACGTCACGCCTACTAACTACTTGGAGCTACTGTCGGGGTACAAGGAGTGAGTAGCAATTCTATGACAGATAGAAAGTCCTTCGCGCCTCCCTGGCGCCACCATGTCGCTCATCCACTCGTCCGTCGGGCGCTACTCCGTGAAGATGTGGCGCGAGATGCGACGCACCAACTACGTCACGCCTACTAACTACTTGGAGCTACTGTCGGGGTACAAGGAGTGAGTAGCAATTCTATGACAGATAGAAAGTCCTTCGCGCCTCCCTGGCGCCACCATGTCGCTCATCCACTCGTCCGTCGGGCGCTACTCCGTGAAGATGTGGCGCGAGATGCGACGCACCAACTACGTCACGCCTACTAACTACTTGGAGCTACTGTCGGGGTACAAGGAGTGAGTAGCAATTCTATGACAGATAGAAAGTCCTTCGCGCCTCCCTGGCGCCACCATGTCGCTCATCCACTCGTCCGTCGGGCGCTACTCCGTGAAGATGTGGCGCGAGATGCGACGCACCAACTACGTCACGCCTACTAACTACTTGGAGCTACTGTCGGGGTACAAGGAGTGAGTAGCAATTCTATGACAGATAGAAAGTCCTTCGCGCCTCCCTGGCGCCACCATGTCGCTCATCCACTCGTCCGTCGGGCGCTACTCCGTGAAGATGTGGCGCGAGATGCGACGCACCAACTACGTCACGCCTACTAACTACTTGGAGCTACTGTCGGGGTAATAATAGCTTTAGGTACCTTTGCCTTTGCTGTGAGGAACTTTTGTTCTTAGGTCACTTCTCCATCAACACCGAAATTTAATCGTTTGTGGGTACTAAGCTCGTTTTTCTTAATCGACTTAAAAATCGAAATTATATTACCATTCCACAGGATGCTAAAACAGAAGCGGTTCGAGGTGGCGCTGCAAGCTAACAAGCTGCGGAACGGGTTGGGGAAGGTCGAGGAGACCACCAAGCTCGTCGGGCAGATGTCGGAGGAGCTGGCGTTAGCTCAGGTACACGTGATAATGATGATGATGAATCATTTATGCATCATCATAATCTGAAAGTTTTTTTACACTCTGTGGTAAGGGCCACACCTGCCCATAACAATTGCAGTACCGCATTTATTTAATTTGTCGGCAAACAAGCAGACGGCCCGCCTGATGGTAAGCGGTTACCGTCGCCTATGGACATCTGCAGCACCAGAGGCATTGCTGAGTTCCAAAATCATTAAAAATATTTAATTTAGATCAAATATTAATATTTTTTTATCAAATAGAAATGTCTCGATGTGCCTTTGCTACAGATTACTAAATAGTTACTACCTTCAGTCTTCAGTTATGAATGGTCGGCTCATACATGGCACGTTGAGGGAGGAAGGTGCGCGCGGGGCGCGGTGCAACGCCAGTACTCAGCCAAACAGAGATAGCAATATTCATGTCGCAGCCAACTAGCTTAATTCGCCGTTCAATCAACAGCCTAGTACCTTAACTAAACAGCGCCATTCAACTAGCGGCCTGAATGATATTCAGCCATTTGATCAAACAGCTAGGCAAATGACTTGGATCGATGACGTTTAATCACTTGCCTAGCCTGTTCATTTATAAAGACTGTTTTCGTTAAGGGGCTAGGCTGTTGATTGAACGGCGAATTAAGCTAGTTGGCTGCGACATACAGACTGTTTTTTCGCCGCGCCTCGAATTAAAGTTGCGAGCGGCTTACGCTGAGTTCTTAAGTCTTATATCCAGTAATATCGCTGGCTACAACGCCCTTCAAATCGGAACACAGAATAATGCTTGCGCACTACAGCTTGGCGGCAGAATAACTAGCAAAGTTCCTATCCATACGGCCTCTTGCCTACCACCACCTTTAGGCATTTAGTAGTGATATAATAAATATTATTAATTGCGTAGTTTTTTTGTATTTCAATGTTTCTTTTTCTTATTTTTGGAGAAACGGAACGTAATCGCAAAACGCTTGAGTACGTGCAGCCACGTTTTGACGTCACGCGCCTCGCTGCTTATTGGTCAATTTTTGACATAGAGTCCGCTCTATTGGTAAATTATCGACACACAAACATGTAGCATAGATGGACTAATGAGGAGATCTTAGGTCCCCACATTTTGACGTCACACGCAAATGGCGCGTGTATGTTGATTTAAATTTTCATTTAATTATTTTATTGATGAATGATGCAGTAATATTTTTAAACATTTTTTTATTAATAATGTTCAATAATGAATCTATTCACGCATTAAAAAATACATGCATATTCCCTATTGTATTGTATTGTAGGTGCAAGTGGCGGAGTACACGGAGCAGTGCATCGAGTACATGGGAGTCATCAACGTGCAGCAACGGAATGCGGACGAGCAGCAACGCAGCGTCGCCGCCAGGAGTCTGTACCCCCTCCCTCTTTATCTCTTTCCCTCTCGCTTACTCGCTTACTATTTTTATTACGCAATGAGCGCTTATTGGTTTCTTTGGGGGATTTGACAAGTAAAAAAATTTGGTCCATTTCCAAGTTAATAAAATTACACATTAAATAATAATATTTAAATGTAAAAATAAAAGGCTGATTTATTGTTTATTTAATGATAATAATAATTAATGCTTTATTGTACACCAACCAAGAAATTAACAACATTCTATTTATTATATAATATTTTAAAATTGAAACTATTATGTATAGATATTTGTGAAAAAACAACTGTTCTACTTTTAGTATGAAAGTTTTCGTGAGTTTGATTCATTATAAATATTTAATAAAACGGCTAGGACTCACCTAGTTCTACTTTTTACATGGAACTGAACACGAATTCACGGTTTTTTAAATTTTTGTATGTAATGATTGATTTGAATGTGAAATGATTTTATGATTTCCTGCAGCATTTTGATAGAACAACAACTCTGCTGGGAACTCGGGATCACAACTGAGGAGGTCCTTTTCAAAACTTGACTATTCCAATTTTGTGTTTTTTTACAATCTGAGAAAATAGTTTTTGAGGTATGCAGCTATGTTTTGGAATAATCTATTTTTGACGAAACCATTAATCTTTATTTTTTGGTGTAACTATCAAGCTTTGGCCCAATTTTATTTTCGCGGAGTGTAAGTTTGAATGTTACCAAACAAAAAATAAATAAAAATCAGTTTTATCAAAAGTTGAATGGTTAAGTTTCGAAAAGAAGCTCCTCAACTATAGGCTGTGTTTTAGAAAAACAATAATGTCACACTGTGCTCACAATATTGTCGCCACGCTGCCAGGTAAGAAGACAATGGAAGAAGAGGTCCAGTGCAAGAAGCTGGCTGATGCAGCCATGAGGGACCTACAAAGTGCCATGCCCGCATTGGAAGAGGCTGTCAAGGTACGTAGAATATACAGTTGGTCTTGCTCATGTTATTCATTATTATTCTCTCTTTGAGAAAAGGCCCGTGTCCCAGCAGTGGGAACGTGATGGGCTGATGATGATGATGATGAGGTCATTCATGCTATGAAGAATTTTATGGAAAAAATATTTTAGAATTATTATACTAATTTAGAAGACTTTTAATTGATGGAATAAGGTAGTTTGGTATTTTATCACAACACCGTCATTTTTTTTGGCCAAATATCAAATCAATGAAAAATAATTATTACGAAATGTTTGCACTTATTTACGTGCACAAACACTGGTCCCACAACGTGAATAAAACAGGGCCCCAACTCACTAATACAAATGTCGCAGATATCGTTTATTAATGAAGGAATCGACGTGATTTCGAAGCATGGAATCGCCAAGTTGTCATAGTGAATTAGGGCACTGGTTCGATTCATTTAACATAATACGATGTGACTAGCCTAAATGAACTTCATTCTGACTTGAACTGTCAACTACTTAGTACATATACTGACAGCTGGATGTGTCTTCCAGGCTTTGGACGCGTTGAATAAAAAGGACATCACTGAAGTGAAGTCGTACGCCAAGCCACCGTATAAAGTGGAAATGGTACTCGAAGCGGTACTCATATTGTTACAAGTAAGAACTTTAGAACTTAAATACAATACAATACAAAATGCTTTATTGTACACCAAACAAAAAATAAATAGGAAACAACTTACAAACTAAAGTACAATGGGTGGACTTATCGCTAAGAGATGGATCTCTTCCAGTCAACCTTTAGATGGAGTTTATTAACGGAGTAAGATACGTCGGCGAAAATGATCTGTTCTAGTTCTAGTATACCAAGTCTAAATATATAATAATAAATAATATCTTATCCTATATTATACCTAAAATACTATAACACACAACGTAAACAGAATAAATATTTAATGTAACACATTTTTTTTTGAACGGGTGGATTCCTTTATTACTGGAACAACTCTACTTACTAAAACTAAACTAACTACTTACAAGGAGAAGCAACTGGACAACCCATAGACCATTAAAGGCCTACAGATAGCTCAAATGCTCCAACCCACTACCAGTTGGCAGCGTACCTATAATGCTGGCAGTATTGCCCCATTTTGGTCACGCGTCTCACCGATCAGGCGCTCTGACAAAAACAACACAAATTCATATATAAATAAAAAAATTAATATACTTATATATGTCTAAAAAGACTATGTTTAAAATGAATGAATGTTAAAAATGTCTTTCTCTTTTTTAAATTTAATATATTTTAATTCTTATTCTGTTTTGTTGTGCAAAATTCTACTGTATACGTAGTAATATTTTTGAATACTGAACAAACATTGTGTCGTGAGGAAACCGACATAACCCAGTATCACAAAGTTTAAGAATATTGTGACATCTACCAACCTACACTGGCCTAGTGTGGTGGATTATGGGAACGTGATCGGCTGATGACAACACATAACTTACCCTTAAAATTACAAAAAAAATGCCCCTCAGTTTCTTGCCGTATTTCCTCAGTACTGGTTCTTTTCCGATACGGTGGAAGAGTCATTGTGATAATTGACATTCATAAGTGCGTCTGTGATGCCGAAAATGAATAAAGACCTTTTGAACTTTCAGAAAGAGCCGACGTGGGCGGAAGCGAAGCGTCAGCTCGGCGACCAGTACTTCCTGGACCGGCTGCGCGATTTCGACAAGGACAACATATCGGACAAGACGCTGAAGAAGATCGGCGTATACACCGCCAAGCCGGACTTCGACCCGGAGATAGTGGGGACCGTGTCCGCCGCAGCAAAGTCGCTGTGTCTGTGGGTGCGGGCTATTGAGAAGTATGGGAAGGTTTACAAGTAAGTTCCCTTCAAATATGGCAAGGTTTACATGAAGTTTGAGAAGTTACTAAGTTACTTAATTCTTTTTTTATAGTACTACAGAATACTAAAGGACAGAAGCATCACTCCGCAAAGAAATTTAAACAAATAGCGACTTTTGCTATGACGCAATAAAATTTAATTCAGCTCGCGTAGCGCTGCATACCTACCACTCATATTAACCTACAGAGCGCCTCTCTTTCTGTCGCATAGCTCTTATCTCTTCTGACGCGACGGTTGTCAAACAGTCCTCTATCCCGTTCGTAGAATCGTGAAGCCCAAGAAGGAGCGTCTAGAAGAAGCCCTGGAGTCGCTCCGCATGAAGCAGCAGATCCTGGCGGAGGCGCGCGCCAAGCTGCGCGAGCTCAGCGAGATGATCGCGCGCCTGCAGAAGGAATACGACGAGAAGGTCGCGCAGAAGGAGGAGCTGGAGAGGAAGTCCAGGATGCTGCAGCTCAAGCTGGAGCGAGCCGAGGCGCTCATCACTGGCCTGTCGGGTGAGTGGCCGTCTGTCTGAACTGGTTTGTCAGGATTTAATATCTGATCAGCCACCCGATTCAGAACCTCACGATAACGAATACCGATTCGATTCGACTATTATTGATCTCGTTTTGTATGTTTCTTTTCGAACTATTCCGCCTCGAAAATTGAATACGGTTTCGGTTACAATATTGGTATCGATTACATGTTACATTTACTAATTTT
The DNA here is from genome assembly GCA_951640565.1 of Petrophora chlorosata. NCBI lineage: Eukaryota > Metazoa > Arthropoda > Insecta > Lepidoptera > Geometridae > Petrophora > Petrophora chlorosata. The sequence goes on from OX621197.1 coordinate 17,382,920, forward strand.
GTTTTGTGTGCAATATTTTACATCATAAGTTATGAAACCGAATCGATCGACAACGAGTTATCGTGAAGTTCTGAATCGGGGGGCAGATCTTTTTACGAGTGTCCAAAATGCAAGTCGTTTTCGCCTTTTTTTTTCTTATCCCGCCAAGTGTACACACCCGTTAGTGCGTATGATTGTTCACATTCTTGCGCTTCACTGGATTTTGGGTTTATAGGTTTTTTCGCTCGCTTCGCTCATGTTCCTCAGTATTCTCAGTTGAAGTATCTGTATGTTTGCCACAGGTTCCGCGCTCGTTTCTCTTGTGGAATTGTGCTTATGTTGCATTTCTTAAATTATATTTCACTAGCTGCGGACTACGGTTTCCCGAGATTAAACGTAGCCTATACTATTTTGCAGGTCCTAAAGTACCTACAACATTTAATTAAAATCCATTCGGTAGTTATTGCGTGATTGGGTAACAAACATCCTCATCCATATTAGTTGTTTAGGAAGTAGGATAAGTATTTTATGTTATGTGACGTTACAGGCGAGAAGGAGCGCTGGGAGATGACGGTGGAGCGGCTGGACAAGGAGTTCGACAACCTGCCCGGCGACTGCCTCATCGCGACCGGCTTCGTCGCCTACCTCGGCCCCTTCGTTTCAGAGTACCGCGAGCAACTCATGGACGACTGGTTCCGAGAGGTGACACACTGACGAGCCTTGTGACGTCACAGAAAGAAAGTCAAACAGCAGAATATACATGTATTTCTGACACAACATTACATCATGTATACATCAAGACAGAAAAAAATGTACAACATTTCAAAACAATATTCAGTGAAATTTAACATTCTGTTTCGTCTTGTGACGGAACAGTGAGGGCGAGCGAAGCGAGCGTAATAAAATGGATACTTCAAAGAAGCGACTGTAGGGAAAAGGCGCGAGCGAAGCGAACTAAAAGAATACGGTTTAATCAAACATGGCTTTAGAGTGGAGCGAGCGAAGCAAGCGGCTTTTTCATTCATTTATTGTTTTTTTTTTTTCAGGTTTACAATGAAGAATTGCCGGTAACAATGAATCTGAGCATGAAAAACTTCCTGCTCGATGATGCGACTTTGAGAGACTGGAATTACATGGGGCTGCCAGGTAAAAGCATTCCCTTCAACGGAAACATTAATTATTTTAGCAGTCTACCTGTCTTTCCATAACAATTTTAACCGAGTATTTGTACTGTAGACGATAACTTCAGTGCAGAGAATGGTATAATAGTGGTGCGCGCGACGCGCTGGCCGCTGGCTGTGGATCCGCAAGGACAAGCGCTTATATGGATCTCCCATCTCGAGGAGCACAATGGAATTGAGGTGAGAAACTGACAAACTTAAGGTTTCTTTCTCCTTTCCCCTCCCTTTCATATCTCCCACTGTTCTTCTCTTTCTACCCTTTCCTACTGTCTTCCTCTCACATTAAATAGATGAATATGTAATAGCGCCTATACTCTGTTAAATCTTTCGGTGTTTAATAAATAAATCAACTCCCGCCCATCACCTTTCCTGTGATGATCTCTCTCCTTCTTCCGTACCTTATATCTTCTGTAAGAAAACGACAGTATAGAGGTTATTTCCTTCTTTCTCTTAATCTTATCTATTGTTGAGTTTTTGAAAAGGGTACAGTCAGGCAGAGCAATGGCATTTCCTAAATAAAACTACATAATCTTCATCAACCCTATTTCCCACCAAAAATGTTTAACCAAAATAACCCAACAAACATAGAGTATATATAACTAGGTAGCGCTTGTGGACAGGACGATACTATGTTCTCACCCGTGCATGCTGTTCCCACTTAGGAACACGCGCTCTATACCTAGTTATGTATACTCTTAAGCCAACAAATCAAATCGTAAATTTTTGAGAAAATTAAAAAAACCTTTTTTAAAATTTTCCGATAATGCAGCCGACTATCTACTATACCATCTTAAGATCTCCTTCCACAGGTCGTAGACTTCGGCCAGCCGAACTACCTCAAAATAATGGAGACGGCCCTCACAGAAGGCACGCCGATTATCATCCAGAACGTGGGGGAGGTTCTAGACCCTTCCATAGCGCCCATACTGGACAAAGCTGTCGTGAAAATAGGGAACTCGATGGTCATCAAGTTTAATGAGAAGATGGTGGCCTACAATTCCAACTTTAAGATGTATCTCACGACTAAGTTGGGTTAGTTTTGATGACGTTTTAAATAACTGGTACGAGATGAAAAGATGTAGTAGTGGGCATACATTACTGGTTTAATGAGAAGATGGTGGCCTAAAATACCAACTTTAAGATGTATAAGTGGGTTAGTTTTGATGACGTTTTAAATACGATATGAAAAGATAGATTAGTAGTGGGCATACATTACTGTAGTCAGGCCTTCACTCTTAGGTTTAAATTTTGAACACTTTGGAGTACTGCGAGTGACATTGTGCTTATTGCTGGGTGCGAGAGTAGCTATTTATATTGAGGGTTGGTCGGGGTGGTTGCGCCATTACAGCGTGGAGAACTAACAAACACTTAACACACATACATACAAACTTTCGCATTTCTAATATTAGAATTTATTTCGTCACAGTTTCTGTCATTGTGTTACATAGTGTTATTTTAACAGACTTTAAAAAAAGGAGGGGTTCTTAATTCGATTGTAATTTTTTTTATGTTTGTTACCTCTGAACTCTGTTATTTATAAATCTTTTTTTTTTTTACACTTAATTGATCTATGTTTGGCCACTATCTAGCCTGATGTGAAGCGATGATGTAGCCTAAGATGGAACACATAGATCTAGAGAGAGACGGCAGTTGAGCGGCTGCTCAGACCCGTCTCCCCGATGGTTCACCGAACATCATCCCGAAACACGACTAAGTCGCTTGACGGCATGGCTTTGTTCGGTGGGTGGTATTACAACCACGGCCAGAGCCTACCACTCCAAAGGAATCGATTTGGAAAATTATTTTGTGTTGGATTCAGTATAGCTACAATGTGGTCCCATATAAACTTCATCGATATTCGATCTTTTTCTTCAAAGATACATCAGAATTGAAGTCTGTTTCTTTTTTGTTATTAAATGAATTATAATAATTATTATTTGTTATGTGTAGTGTAGTGTAGTATTATAGTGTAATGTAATGTTGCGTGTCTCGAATAAATGTCTTCTTTCCTTCTTTCTATTTTTACTTCTTTCTTTTCTTCTTTCTTACTTTGTTTACTTCTTTTTTCTTTGTTCCTTTACTTCTTTCTTTACTTTTTTCTTACTTTCTTTCCTTCTCTGTTTCGTGCCGTCTCGCGACGTGTACGCGCAGGCAACCCCACGTACACGCCGGAGACGCTGACGAAGACGACGATGGTGAACTTCGCGGTGAAGGAGCAGGGGCTGACGTCGCAGCTGCTCGGCATCGTGGTGCGCAAGGAGCGGCCGCAGCTCGAGCAGATGAAGGACACGCTCGTCATGACCATCGCCAACAACAAGAAGATTCTGGTTAGTTTTGCTAAGCGGTTACTTTTGTACTCAATTTAATACCAATCATAATCATAATAATCGTAATCATTTATTTGTATTAAACGAGGTACGGTACAGATGTTATAAATATCAAATATTCCATTCAATTCAAATTCAAAAGTTCTTTATTTCAGTTTTGTCGTCACAGACGCACTTATGAACGTCAATTATTACAATGTCTACCACCGTATCGGAAAAAGAACCACTACTCAGAAGATACGGCAAGAAACTGAAGGGCATATTTTTAGAACTTTTGTTACAATATTTTATGTTTGTTTTTATCAATATTATTTTTCTTATGTGCCAGTTGGCTACTTGACAGAATCGGAATGTTCCATGCATCTTTGTCTTCTATGTAATTACTAACTGTATAGTATGCTTTTTTCATTAGAATATTTATAATAATACCAGTACTATATACTAATAATAATGTTATAAGAGTAATAAATAAGAAAGAGAAGAAAGATTAAACAAAAAATAGAGAAATAAGAGCAGAATAAGAGAGAGGGCAGAATAAGAGAATAAGCCAAACCTCACACCACACAACTTCACACCTGCAGTCTATGGGTCAACTATACACAAAAAGCTCTCAAAGCCCTACGCGTCCAATATAATAATGGCTTTAGAATGCTGTTAAGGTTGCCTCGATTTTGCAGTGCATCAGGCATGTTCGCACAAGCGAAAGTAGATTGTTTCAAATCAATAGTGCGAAAACGTGTCGCTTCTCTGATGCGCCGCGTACTAGACAGCACTAACAGCCTTCTAAATACTAAACTGAAGAGTTGATTGTTCAGTTGTGCGCCACTGGAACTCAATACACGTCTCAATAGCTAAATTTAATGTTAAATAATTTCAATTTATAAATGTTGCAATTTTTATATCTGATTTGATAGGACTGCCAATTATATTTTCATTGATTAAATTGTGATTATGATGAAATTAATATGACCAATAATGACATTATTAATAATTTTGACTAGATTATAGATTTTAATATAATTATTTGTAATGAAATTTAATATTGAATTATTACTAACATAATTTAAGTCTGTTACTAACCACATTTGGTTGTAATATATCTGATATAAATGAATAAAATAATAATAATTATTTGAAATTCATCTAACTCATTCTTAGATAAGTTATATTTGTGCTAATCTACCAGAGGGCACTGCAAATTCTCCAAATGTGTTTTTCAAAATTTCCATTAATGATTTGTCCAGCTGGACCTGGAGAATGACCTTCTCCGCATCATGTACGAGTCACAAGTGCCTCTCCTGGAGAACGAGGAGCTGTTCATTACGCTGCAGACCTCGCAGCGGACCTCGCAGGAGGTTAAAGAGGCGCTCATCACCTCGCAGGAAACTGAGAAGGAGATCGACACTGCCAGGCAGGTGTGTGCGCGCCATTGGAATTTTTTCATCATCATTCATCATCAAAAGGTTTTTGTCACTAGTGGGACTATGGCCACCAAGTAATGGCAACAAGAAACGTAAAAATTAAAAATGTTAGTAAATAAATACAAGATTTTTGTTAAAAAATATATTTCTCATGACAAGCTTTTCACAAATTCGTAATCGCGTGCAAATTACAATGAGCCCAAACACTAGTAGTCTGCGATTTTCACCTTCCGTCTTCATCATCAGCTGGCTGTCACCATAATATTACATTGTCATCGAACTTTGACAAGTACATACCTATACAAAATTTCAACTCCGTAGGAGGAGTATTGTAAGGAAAGAGAGGGTTCTGATGCAACTTGCAAGATTTGAAACATAACAAGTTAATAAAAGCTTGTAAACATATGTTTGAAAAGAGCGCGTTGCAGACAGACTGCGTTCTCAATTCGGACATGCTCAATGTTTCCTCTACTTGGAAGCAATAGTTACTTTACTTATATGAATATTTTCTGGTGGGCCGATCCCGGCGGCACTGCAATGCCGGGCCGACCCGTGACGGGAGTGGAGCGAGCCCCGAACATCCCGTCGAGTTAAAAAAATCAGTTTAATATACTGGTCCCTCAGTGAGGGAACTTTCAGATATTAAGCTGAAAAGAACAGATACTACACTTTGATCTTAGCCAAAAGGCCGAGAAGCGATACCGGTTCGGACGCGCTCGGCTACCCTCGGGTGTGCGCGGATAATCTTGTCACCGCGATTCAGCTTTCTGCGTTTCTGTCGGAGCGACATCTAGTTTAATTTTGGGAAGCTAGTGCGTCGCCCGCTAGGGAAGTATGTGAAGTATGGCAGGCGGGCGGTAATCCGGTAATGTAACGGTAGCTTTACAGATTGCTCGCAGTAGAAATAAATGTTCGATAAATAATTAGGTTAACCAGTGAACCTTACATCAAAAGGTCAAAAAATCATTTTAAGCAAATTATACTAATGTTTCTTGCTGAGTATATGATTAATGTCCCTGATTTTTATGACTTTCATTTTAGGTTACATTAGCGTAAAACCTTAATTTTAACATTGCGTCTAGTATGCGTTAAGGAACGTCCATACAATGAAACTTATTAGAACAAAAGGAACAGATATTCATGACTTGCAGCATGTTACAAAGTTATTATTACCATACCAATAATGGCAACAAGATGGCGGCAATTAAATTTAACGCCATCTAGCGACTCGGGTTGGTTATTTGGAGCAAGTACGGGTACTATCATCGGTAGAGTACTGTGAATAAAACTGCATTGAGTTAAAGAGGCGCGTCTTGCAGTCGGAGATAAAATTTTGGTCAACTCTAGCCGACGGCGGCGCTAGTTGTATGTTTCCCCTAAAAATGAACTTTGATAAACAATTTACGGGAACGAAGTCGCAATAAGTTAAGTTAACAATGGCAAACTATTAAATAACAATAGCTAATTGACGCATACTTACGACAGTCTTGACAATCCATTCATCGAACGTACCTACTAGATTCGCCCTTTACATATCTATTAAACTAAAACCTGCGTACGGGAGGCAAAATGTTTGAGGGGTTCTCACGGCGCGGCGGCGGCGGCCATATTGAATTTCCTATGACGTCATATAGTACCATTTTATTACATAGCTTGTAACAATCATAACCATTCCTTTTGATTATGCTCTATTAGGGTAAAACGAAGACAGAAGCCGGAAAATATTGAGTATTTTGTCCATTGATACAAATATCGTCTGTATCAAATCTTATTTATATCAAAATAGTTTTTAAAATACAAGTACTTAAAATTTATTACCGAACATTGTCATGTGAAAATATCATTACCAACTCTGATATTCGACTATCAGTAATGATCATGAATTAGTAACGCCAAAAAATCACTATACCTATCAATATTATACATTTCTGCAATATTTACATTGAACTTTTAGAATTTTCAGTATCAATATAGTAATCGCTCGCACCGCAGTTGATTTCGAATACGGGGAAACACTACGGTGTCACCAATTCAAAAGTCACACAACTCACCCCTAATCTGCACTGAATCACAGAACACTTAATAGACTGAATCACACTATTACCGCCGCGCCGTCCGTTTATGTTTCGTTATTCCTCTCCATCCAAAGGTTGTCTGGAAGAGATCACTTTGAGCGATAAGACTGCCCATTGTTACACCATTGTAAACATTTAACTTGTACTTAAATTCTGTGTTTAAGGTAAATAATAAAGTGTTTATCAATCTATCATACTGAATCATTATTGTCCGCAGGGCTACGTCCCGACCGCAGTACGCGCCTCCGTCCTTTTCTTCGCCCTAAACGACCTCTCTCGCATCGACCCTATGTACCAGTTCTCGTTAGACGCGTACATAGACCTCTTCACGTACTCCATCGATCGCAGCCCTAAGGGAGGCGAACTGGAGGATAGGATCAACAACTTGAATGAATTTCATACGTATGCTGTGTACAAGTGAGTATGTTATCGCTAACCCACAGATAAAGGACATGTGACATCCACCAACCCGCGCTGGGCCAGCGTGGTGGATAAAGGTCCATACTCTCTCTATGAGAGAAGGCCCGTGCCTCAGCAGTGGGAACCAACTACCCGCTTTGGATTAACTACTTAAGCTTAGTATTAAAAAAACTTATCAACTATGTATACCTAACATAGCTAAAAGTTTGCTATTTCCATAATAAATTTCATTTCATTTCAAATTTCATTTCATTTCAAAAATAATAATTTTGTTTGGCTTCTTTGTATACAGCGAAATTACTGCAGGCATTGACTTTAGAGCTATTGTCTTAGTGTGACGAGCGCACAGCTGTGCCGCGAAGATTGCGTAATAATGTTTAGGGTGGTGCTGCAACTTGATATGGACAGGCGTGTTGCATACCATCTGAAAGACCTGAGGTGGAATCACCCGACTCGAACCTTGGTACTATGAGTCTTCTATCCGAATACCGATCCCGATCGCTTTCGGTTTCAAATTTGGAAGGCGTTAGCATCCTTCAAACTGCGATATCAAGTATATTTGAGGATCGTGATTATCTTGGAATAGGGATTGGGACGTGAACTTTGAGTAGAAAAGTAAGATAATTCTGCAGATATATACCGATCACGAGATGTGTTTGAATGTGATCGGGATCGGAGTTCGAGTTAGACGACTGCTCGTTACGTCATTCATCACATAAAATTATAAACTTTTTTATTAGGTACTCATCAACGGGGCAAGGTGTCTCCCGCCGAGTACTTGTAGTCAGCTGTTGTGTTGTGTTTAGGAACACTTGCCGCGCGCTGTTCGAGCGCCACAAGCTGCTGCTGTCGTTTCACATCGTGTCGCGCATCCTGTTCCAGCAGGGCAAGATGTCTCCCGCCGAGTACTTCTTCCTGCTGAAGGGAGGCGTGGTGCTGGATCGCTCTGAACAGCCGGATAACCCTACCAGTAAGCAAATCCTGTACCCTTTGGATACGATTTTTAACAAATAGATCGTCGTGGTCTCTCTTTCTTTCAAATTTAGAATTATAGGAAAACGAAAGCGTAAGGTTCTTTGCTCAACGATTTGTACAGCTAGGATCAAATGGAGATCGCTGCCATATCTTGTTTTTAACAATTTGAAAAGTTTGCTAATTCGTGATTGTAGAGTTTATATACAAACTTTGAATTGATAAAAAAAGGCGAACGGAATCTCGCTAAGCAACAACTGAACATGCTATCCGATATCCTATGCCGATCGTCACTTAGATGTGACGATCGGCATAGCATGTAAATGTGTGCGTGAGGCTTGTTTTACATAGTATTGGATCCTCTTTAGCTTCTGTGTAAGAGACGACCGCCGCATACAGTGGTGGTCATAAAATTATGAACGATTTGAAATTCCAGAAGCTTTTTCTCATACAACCACTGAGGTTGCGGGTTCGCTTCCCGCGTCGGGATAAATGTTTGTGCACAGGAAAAAACAAAGCGCAAGCATTTGTTTCATGTCTGAGTGTTGTAGGACCGTGTTCCTCATAGTTCCAGGTTCCCTAGATACAGGCAATCCTAGTTAGGGGCCAGGACCTATGTACAATCACATCATTGGACGTTATTAAAAGGATCGGTGTTCGAGTTACATAATTCCTTCCTGGTTTATTTGTGGTACAGACTGGATGCCGGAGGAGTGCTGGGACAACATCACCGAGTTGGACAAGCTGCCCGGCTTCCACGGCATCACCGACGCTTTCGAGACGCTCAGCAAAGAGTGGCGCGAGTGGTACCTGAATCCGGAGCCCGAACAACAGTTACTCATCGGTGAGAGGGGGTGGGGTTCTTTCAGTCCGCGATTACGGGCGCCGCCCTAGGGAATTGCGTGTTAAGTTGGGATGAGAATCCTATGACCTTCTCCGGGCTGTAATAGTCTTCAGTCTGAAATCTGTATAAAGTTCTTGGCTACCTATATGAAATATATTGTCCGACGCTACGCTGACAGAAGAGAGTTGCCAGATCCCGTATAAAATGAACCTATAGGTTGTTATGGTTGTGCGGAATATATCGCTTTGAGCGATAAGACTGCCTATTGTTATGCTGATTACTGTGTTTCATGTACCTAGTTTTAAGATTTTTAACAATAAAGTGTTAATCTATCTATCTATAACATAAATAAGTAATGTTGCAACTTTTATACAACAAGGACTACAGGCCTCCTCTTGTTTTTAAAGACATGTCTCGGAAAGGCGTCACATTTTTACCTAAAAAGTCATTTTAGTCTGACTTAAACTATTGTAGAACAACGAATGAAGGATGCATCACAGCACTTATGAACGTCAATTATTACAATGACTCTACCACCGTATCGGAAAAGAACCACTACTTAGAAAATACGGCATTCAAACTGAGAGGCATTTTCTTTTAAAACTTTGTTTCAATATGTTTGTTTTTGACAATATTATGTTTCTTATGTGCTAGTTAGCTACTTGGCAGAAGCGGAATTTCCCATGCATATTTGTCTTCTATGTAATATCTGTACAGTATAGTATGCTTTTTCATTAGAATAGTTTTGATACGCAATTTGAATTTACTTTCTGTGAGCTCTTTATAAATTTTGGAATTTTATTAAAGAACGTACGTAATTACTCATGAACGACTTACTCGTTTTAGTCATCCTGAACCTAAGTGCATACAGGTAATTATTTGATATTTACCGTGTTTTTGATTTATTTTGAGAACTCGATAATAGGGAAAGGCATAGGGATGTGTTGTCGAAAAATCTGAAAATTACTTTTTACGATAGATTACTCTGTAAACATTTAGTAGTGATATACTTATTTATTATTAATTGCGTAGTTTTTCTGTATTTCAATATTTTTCTTTCTTATTTTTGGAGAAACGGAACGTAATCGCAAAACGCTTGAGTACATGCAACCACGTTTTGACGTCACGCGCCTCGCTGCTTATTGGTCAATTTTCGACATAGAGCCCGCCCTATTGGTAAATTATTATTGACACACACACACATGTAGATTAGATGGACCAATGAGGAGATCCTAGGTTCCCACGTTTTGACGTCACACGCAAATGGCGCGTTTATGTTGATTTAAATTGAATCAAATTTTCATTTAATTATTTTATTGACGAATGATGCCGTACAATTTTTAATCATTTTTTTTTTCATTAATTGTATTCAATAATGAATCGATTCATGCATTAAAAAAATACATGCTTATTCCCCATTCGGTACTATTTGTCAACCCTGTTGCCATCTTTACAGTTTAAACCAGTCCCCTTTGGTTTGGTATTGCAGGCGAGTGGAACGATATCTGCAACGACTTCCAGAAGATTCTGTTCGTGCGGTCGCTGCGGGCGGACCGCATCTCCGCGTGCATCACCACCTTTATAGTGAACGTGCTGGGCCCGCGGTACGTGGAGCCGCCCGTGCTGGATATAAGGGTAACGTCTTCATCAATCTACATGTTACTGAACGGATGGATTATCATCAAATTTGAAGATTTTTTAAATAAAACCCAACTTTCCGTATGTAACGTAACTTTTTTAATGACAAGAAAAGACTAACAAAATCATATCGAAAATAGACAATGTAAAAAAGGAAAAATATATAAAAACATAGACAAATTATCAAAAAGGTGCCAATCGGGCACATGCTCCCCTTTTTTACAAGAGAACTATCTTTTTTAATGGCCGCCGCAATGTGCCTGCTGGGGTCCGGACATCAACTACCCGCACAACTCCGTCACGCCCCGGGTGCAGAGCCGCAATCACGCCGCGTGGCCAGGTCCCCCTCGGCAAATCCCCGTCACCAATGAGGACCGGGTCGCCAACTCTAACGGCGGCATCTACTCCCGGTACGCGGCGGGGTGCCAAGGTGGGCAGATATTCGGACACCCAACGGCGCCAAAAGTGATCGCTCAGCCGGAGTGCCTTCCTCCACCCGCTCCGACCAATCAAAGCTGCATCCGTCAAATCCTCGGCTGGGAAGGGGCGACCGGATGAATCCCCTAGCAAAAAATGATTAGGGGTCAGCGCCTCCGGGTAGTTGCCGTCTGGGGAGACGTGTGTCAGTGGGCGCGTATTCACTACAGCCTCGGCTTCAGCCAGAAGAGTCGCCAGAACCTCTTCTTTCGGTGCCCGTTCTCTCAAGGTTACTCTCAGGGCGGATTTAACCGACCGAACCAGTCGCTCCCAAGCTCCGCCCATGAAGGGCGCTGATGGGGGGATAAAACGCCACTTAATTCTCTCATGTGCTGCAAAATCTGGTACCGCGGCATCATACAAAGCTCTCAGCTCCCGATTTGCTCCCACAAACGACGTCCCGTTGTCTGAGAAAATTTCTGTCGGTGTACCACGTCGAGCGATAAAGCGTCGTAGGCACATAATAGCGGAATCTGCGGACAAGCTGGCTACGATCTCGAGGTGGATCGCTCTGGTTACCAGGCACGTAAATAAGGCGACCCATCGCTTCTCACGCCGCCGCCCAATGGAAATGGATACGGGCCCGAAGTAGTCCACGCCGGTGAACGTGAAGGCACGTCGATGATGAGCAAGTCTCGCCTCTGGCAAGTCTCCCATGGGTGGTTGTAGGGTTGGACTCTTCAGCAACTTGCATAGCTGGCACCTATGTACTACTGCCCTCACGGCGTTCCTTAGTCCAATAATCCAATACTGTTGCCGCATCTCGTTTATCACCGTTTCAGTATTGGCGTGCGCAAACTTTTGGTGGTAGTGGGCGATTAAAAGACGAACGGCTGGCTCTTTCCCTTCTAAAATCATAGGCTGGCTGTTAGAGATGGCTGACGTTCTACCTGCGAGGCGGATTATTCCGTACCTAAGTACCGGCGACAATTTGGCTAGTCGGCCCTTCAATATGGGCTGCCCACGTGATAGACGAAGCGGTTCTTTTGTTACTGAACGGATGGATTATCATCAAATTTGACGATTTTTTAAATAAAACCCAACTTTCCGTATGTAACGTAACTTTTTTAATGACAAGAGAAAACTAACAAAATCATATCGAAAATAGACAATGTAAAAAAAGGAAAAATATATAAAAACATAGACAAATTATCAAAAAGGTGCCAATCGGGCACATGCTCCCCTTTTTTACAAGAGAACTATCTTTTTTAATGGCCGCCGCAATGTGCCTGCTGGGGTCCGGACATCAACTACCCGCACAACTCGGTCACGCCCCGGGTGCAGAGCCGCAATCACGCCGCGTGGCCAGGTCCCCCTCGGCAAATCCCCGTCACCAATGAGGACCGGGTCGCCAACTCTAACGGCGGCATCTACTCCCGGTACGCGGCGGGGTGCCAAGGTGGGCAGATATTCGGACACCCAACGGCGCCAAAAGTGATCGCTCAGCCGGAGTGCCTTCCTCCACCCGCTCCGACTAATCAAAGCTGCATCCGTCAAATCCTCGGCTGGGAAGGGGCGACCGGATGAATCCCCTAGCAAAAAATGATTAGGGGTCAGCGCCTCCGGGTAGTTGCCATCTGGGGAGACGTGTGTCAGTGGGCGCGTATTCACTACAGCCTCGGCTTCAGCCAGAAGAGTCGCCAGAACCTCTTCTTTCGGTGCCCGTTCTCTCAAGGTTACTCTCAGGGCGGATTTAACCGACCGAACCAGTCGCTCCCAAGCTCCGCCCATGAAGGGCGCTGATGGGGGGATAAAACGCCACTTAATTCTCTCATGTGCTGCAAAATCTGGTACCGCGGCATCATACAAAGCTCTCAGCTCCCGATTTGCTCCCACAAACGACGTCCCGTTGTCTGAGAAAATTTCTGTCGGTGTACCACGTCGAGCGATAAAGCGTCGTAGGCACATAATAGCGGAATCTGCGGACAAGCTGGCTACGATCTCGAGGTGGATCGCTCTGGTTACCAGGCACGTAAATAAGGCGACCCATCGCTTCTCACGCCGCCGCCCAATGGAAATGGATACGGGCCCGAAGTAGTCCACGCCGGTGAACGTGAAGGCACGTCGATGATGAGCAAGTCTCGCCTCTGGCAAGTCTCCCATGGGTGGTTGTAGGGTTGGACTCTTCAGCAACTTGCATAGCTGGCACCTATGTACTACTGCCCTCACGGCGTTCCTTAGTCCAATAATCCAATACTGTTGCCGCATCTCGTTTATCACCGTTTCAGTATTGGCGTGCGCAAACTTTTGGTGGTAGTGGGCGATTAAAAGACGAACGGCTGGCTCTTTCCCTTCTAAAATCATAGGCTGGCTGTTAGAGATGGCTGACGTTCTACCTGCGAGGCGGATTATTCCGTACCTAAGTACCGGCGACAATTTGGCTAGTCGGCCCTTCAATATGGGCTGCCCACGTGATAGACGAAGCAGTTCTTCCCCGAAGGCGCTAATCTGACTGCTAGCCAAAATGTGGAGCTCCGCTTGAACGATGTCTTCAGAGATCAAAGGTACTGGAGCGGTTGGAGTAGTGACATCCGGCTGTGAACCGCGGTTAGAAATATCTTTAAAACAAATACCCCGAACCCAAACATTTTGGAACTCACGACCCCGATGATTTTTGAAAATGGCAGCAATGAATTTATGGGTTCTAGCTGTTGCCCTTACCAGCCTAATCCAAGAGCTAAAATGGGTAATGTTAGCTACTACAGGTAAGGACAACTGATGGGAACTAGTGACGTTAATGTATTCTGTGCCACGTGATTGTGATTGAAGCAATGATTTTGACTGACGGAGGGATGGCTTGAGCTCCTCCTCTCCAAAGGCTACCGGCGCTGCGACATTGGGCTCTGAAGGCCACTCAGTAGTGGGAGCCAGGAGAAAGTTCGGGCCATATAGCCAACGTGGTTCAATGTTGGCCTTCCCCCTCGTCGCATCGTCAGCCACGTTTAGCTCGGTTGGAACCCAACGCCATTCATCTACACTAGTGATTTCCAAGATCTCTCCTACACGATGTGCAACAAAAGGTTTATAATTTCTCGCATCACTGCGCAGCCATCCTAATACGGTCATGGAATCGCACCAAAATACACGTCGATTCGGTTTAAAACGGTGGGATTCACAAATCCCAGTAGCAAGTCGAGCAGCTATCAAGGCGCCTTGGAGTTCCAGACGCGGGATCGAAGCTGGTTTCAACGGAGACACACGTGCCTTGCTAGCTATCAGCGCCAGTTTCACGTCACCATTGGAAAGCACAAATCTCCAATAGGCAACGGCGGCGTGTGCCAGCTCGCTAGCGTCACAAAACACATGCAACTCCAGCTCCGAGAACCCATACAAATTATAGCACCGTGGAACTACCAATTTCGAAATGGGTTTAAGGCGCTCAAACCATTCGAGCCAAGTTTCCTGGTCAGCCTGTGATAGCTTCTCATCCCACTCAAGGTTCTTGCGCCACAAATTTTGAAATAAAATCCGACCTCTTACTACAATGGGAACTAAAAAGCCTAGTGGGTCGTAAATGCGCATGACGTGGGCTAACACTACACGTTTTGTGAAATGGTCAGGAGTATCCTTAATGCTGGAGTTAAAACTGATTATGTCCTGAGATGGTTTCCATATAAGACCTAGAGTACGTGTGGTGGTAACTGAACACGGTAAACTACCTAACTCTACACTACGACGATGGGCTAGTGAGACGTCAGACAACAACTCGCTTGGCAGCTGATTGAGTGCGCCGGGCTCATTCGACACCCAACCGCGCATCTCGAATCCTCCGCGCTTATGAACCTCTACGATTTCAGCTGCCAATCGAGCGGCGTCCTCCGTAGGGACATCTACACTTCCGATGTAGTCGTCCATGTAGGTATCAGAAGTGATAGCTTCCACAGCCTGCGGAAATTCGGCTATAAATTCCGATGCGTTTCGGTTGAGTATGTAAATCGCCGTAGATGGACTAGAACATGCCCCAAAAATCATAGACGACATTCGGAAGATTTTTATTGGACCCGCAGGATCATCGCGCCAGAGAAAACGCTGTGCATCGCGGTCGCAGACCTGAATTTTCACCTGCGGGAACATCTCCTTTATATCGGCGGACAAGGCAACTTTACCCTTTCTAAAACGCATCAAAATTCCTAATAGAGGTTGTAAAAAATCTGGACCCGAAAGAAGCATAGAATTTAGAGACACACCCTGGACTTTAGCAGCTGCGTCATGAACAATACGAAGTTTGCCCGGTTTGTTAGGATTTACCACTCCGAAATGCGGCAAATACCAACAAACCGACGTGGGTGACTGTCCTGTACACTCCTCAGCAAACCCTTTAGCCCGCATGTCGTCGATATTAGCCCTATACCTTTTAGCAAACTCTAAATCCTTTGACATTTTTAGCTCTAGGCTTTTGAAACGAGACAGTGCTAAAGGATAACTATCAGGGCAAGGTCGGTTGTCTGACTTCCAAAGTAATCCTACCTCGAAATGACCGCTAGGTAATCGGCGAGCGGTTGTGTTTAAAATTTGAAGCGCGCGTTGATCACCTATGCTGCGAGGTTCATGTTTAGTGATTCCTATGGCATCTAATTTGTATTGCTCTTTGATTAAAATCTCCAACTCTTGACGTGGGTCGCTATGTTCACTTAGGGTCACGTGATATGCAAGCTCAATAGGTTTAGTTCTACTATTAGAAAAACCAAAAACCACCCAACCTAAAGCAGTTCTTATAGCAACGGGTTGCGATTTAGTGCTTTGCCTAGTCTCAGATGCAGCACTCAAATGCCAGTTGTCTACACCTATCACTATTGTGGGTTTAGCATCCACATAGCACAACTCGTCCGTTAAGTCACACAAATGAGAATATGAGCTTAAGCTAGCACGTGTAGCCGACTGTCGTAATAAACCTAAATGTTTTATGGAACGCACCCTGCGAATCAAAAAAGTTTCAGATGTGTGTTTACCTTTTATTTCAAAATCAACATAATGTATAGCGCTATCACGAGATAAACCTCCTACGCAATCAAGGTGAATTTGCGCTGCTGGGCCCTTTGCACCTATCTGGTCGGCAACCTCTGACTCAATAAATGTTGCTGTTGACCCGTCGTCCAATAATGCGAAAGTATCAACGCTGCCCAGAGGTCCAGATACTGTCACGGCAACAATTTTCAATAAGGGACGGAGTGTGCTGGTATCACCAAGTGTTGCAGTGGTGTTTATGATCGCCTGTTCGAGTTGCTGAAGAGATTCAGACGATTTGCTCTCTATGTTTTCGCTTATGTGTGCAGATGTTACAGGATTGTAGTTGGGGTTGTGTAACAATGTGTGGTGTTTCCGACTACAAATTTCACAACTCGTTTTATTTTTGTTGCAAAACCTAAAATTGTGTGAACCTTCTTTCAGACATCTATAGCAAACTTTCTTTTCTTTTATAAAATGCCATCTCTCATCTACTGACATTGTCTTAAACTTGTCACATTTTGACAATATATGATCTTGTTGACAACACAAACAACATGAACGATTTTCGCTACTTTTATTGTTGAACACTAATTTAGCACCAGAACTCCCTTTAATGCTCGAACCGGACTCCGACACAGTATGCGCTCGCTCGCGGTGTGATGAGGTGGTAGCTTCGGTGACAAGACCAAACTGCATAGTGAGGTCGACTTCGTTCGAAAGAAAATTAGATAGCAACTCTACTTTAGGCTGGCCTATCCAATTATTTTTAGCATAGTCGAACCAACGTGTGCGTAAAAGTTGCGGCAGCTTGCTCAGTAATGCCCCAAAAAACTCTGGAGAGCGTAGGTAGTCGTGGTGCTCCAATAACTTTACAACCTCCAAACAATAACTTTGCTTGTAACTTCTTTATATCTTACATATACTAGGATACGTCATGCGTAATGAACACAGCGCACATTGCGGGACGAGAAACTCTGCCCTGCCGTCATACAGTTTTACACTAGTTCGGAGGGTAGATGTAGATTGTTTCTGACAATAGTGTGAACAACTTCGGGCATATTTACGCGGTGTCTTAATTTCATTGTAATAGTTAGGTCAACCCACTTATAAAACTACAAGTGAATTAACTTATCATGTATAGGTATTACGTAGCACGTTAAATGTAAAATTAGGACTGCATAGCAGTGAACTGGAGCTGGTGAGATTGTTATTTATAAAACTACTATCATTGTCAATGTAAAATTAATACTTATATAGTTAAGTGTGTTCGAGTTTAATATGCGCCTGATGTTGTCAAGCACAAACTTTTGATTAACAATAAATTTCATTTCATTTCATTTCATTTCATTTCAATTGCGCACACGGGTGGTAAAAATATTCAAATCCCTTACCTCGTTACCAAGTTTAGGTAAGGCTCGGATAGAGTTTACTTCCTGTACTACTATTTCCTCGGGACGACCAAATCGACGATCCAGTGCTTCAATGACGTCGGAAGCCTGTCGCGCCATCACTAGCAACGTGCATACCGCTTCGCGAGCCGCACCTTTCAAAGATTGATTTAGACGGGCCAGGTTTTCAACCGTAGAGTAGGAACCTTGTGTATCAAAAAAGGCACGTTTAAACATAAGCCAATCTAATGGCGATCTACCATCAAATGTGGGGAGTGAGATATTAGAATGTTTCGCTCTAGCAGGTGGCCCATTCTTATGTGCTATAATCTCAAGAGCATT
Organism: Petrophora chlorosata; assembly: GCA_951640565.1. Lineage (NCBI taxonomy): Eukaryota > Metazoa > Arthropoda > Insecta > Lepidoptera > Geometridae > Petrophora > Petrophora chlorosata. The sequence continues at coordinate 17,400,931 of OX621197.1, forward strand.
AATGAGTCGCGACGTGCAGTCGTTTTCTCTATAATTGCCAGTGGTGGGCACCCTGTCTCCGCAAATATTGGGCCGAGACGCTGTAGGGTACAAATTGGCCACACTGGGAGAAACGTGTTCGTGACGATGGCCTTGAGGAAATAAAGACATGTTATTATTAGGCTCTACCTGAATTTCCGTGGACTGTATTGGGTAATTATTATTATTATTTGTAGATAAGACAGTAGTGTTATCGTGTACAACATATTGATCTTTATTATCTTCAACACGTTGTAACCACTCTCTTACACTTTTATCGCTCCTGCTGCTATGAGAGCGGACACTCCTATCTGCGTCAATTGCAGCAAGCTCTGCCCGCAATTCTAGTTCAGCAGTTTTGCGTTCCAACTGTAGTTCTGCAGCCTTACGCTCTGACTCCAACTCCGCGGCTTTGCGATCAGATTGTGCGCGCATATCCGCAATCTCTAATTGGGCGAGGTGGCGAGCATGCTGGGCCTCCGCTGCAAGCTTTCTGAACCGCGGTTAGAAATATCTTTAAAACAAATACCCCGAACCCAAACATTTTGGAACTCACGACCCCGATGATTTTTGAAAATGGCAGCAATGAATTTATGGGTTCTAGCTGTTGCCCTTACCAGCCTAATCCAAGAGCTAAAATGGGTAATGTTAGCTACTACAGGTAAGGACAACTGATGGGAACTAGTGACGTTAATGTATTCTGTGCCACGTGATTGTGATTGAAGCAATGATTTTGACTGACGGAGGGATGGCTTGAGCTCCTCCTCTCCAAAGGCTACCGGCGCTGCGACATTGGGCTCTGAAGGCCACTCAGTAGTGGGAGCCAGGAGAAAGTTCGGGCCATATAGCCAACGTGGTTCAATGTTGGCCTTCCCCCTCGTCGCATCGTCAGCCACGTTTAGCTCGGTTGGAACCCAACGCCATTCATCTACACTAGTGATTTCCAAGATCTCTCCTACACGATGTGCAACAAAAGGTTTATAATTTCTCGCATCACTGCGCAGCCATCCTAATACGGTCATGGAATCGCACCAAAATACACGTCGATTCGGTTTAAAACGGTGGGATTCACAAATCCCAGTAGCAAGTCGAGCAGCTATCAAGGCGCCTTGGAGTTCCAGACGCGGGATCGAAGCTGGTTTCAACGGAGACACACGTGCCTTGCTAGCTATCAGCGCCAGTTTCACGTCACCATTGGAAAGCACAAATCTCCAATAGGCAACGGCGGCGTGTGCCAGCTCGCTAGCGTCACAAAACACATGCAACTCCAGCTCCGAGAACCCATACAAATTATAGCACCGTGGAACTACCAATTTCGAAATGGGTTTAAGGCGCTCAAACCATTCGAGCCAAGTTTCCTGGTCAGCCTGTGATAGCTTCTCATCCCACTCAAGGTTCTTGCGCCACAAATTTTGAAATAAAATCCGGCCTCTTACTACAATGGGAACTAAAAAGCCTAGTGGGTCGTAAATGCGCATGACGTGGGCTAACACTACACGTTTTGTGAAATGGTCAGGAGTATCCTTAATGCTGGAGTTAAAACTGATTATGTCCTGAGATGGTTTCCATATAAGACCTAGAGTACGTGTGGTGGTAACTGAACACGGTAAACTACCTAACTCTACACTACGACGATTGGCTAGTGAGACGTCAGACAACAACTCGCTTGGCAGCTGATTGAGTGCGCCGGGCTCATTCGACACCCAACCGCGCATCTCGAATCCTCCGCGCTTATGAACCTCTACGATTTCAGCTGCCAATCGAGCGGCGTCCTCCGTAGGGACATCTACACTTCCGATGTAGTCGTCCATGTAGGTATCAGAAGTGATAGCTTCCACAGCCTGCGGAAATTCGGCTATAAATTCCGATGCGTTTCGGTTGAGTATGTAAATCGCCGTAGATGGACTAGAACATGCCCCAAAAATCATAGACGACATTCGGAAGATTTTTATTGGACCCGCAGGATCATCGCGCCAGAGAAAACGCTGTGCATCGCGGTCGCAGACCTGAATTTTCACCTGCGGGAACATCTCCTTTATATCGGCGGACAAGGCAACTTTACCCTTTCTAAAACGCATCAAAATTCCTAATAGAGGTTGTAAAAAATCTGGACCCGAAAGAAGCATAGAATTTAGAGACACACCCTGGACTTTAGCAGCTGCGTCATGAACAATACGAAGTTTGCCCGGTTTGTTAGGATTTACCACTCCGAAATGCGGCAAATACCAACAAACCGACGTGGGTGACTGTCCTGTACACTCCTCAGCAAACCCTTTAGCCCGCATGTCGTCGATATTAGCCCTATACCTTTTAGCAAACTCTAAATCCTTTGACATTTTTAGCTCTAGGCTTTTGAAACGAGACAGTGCTAAAGGATAACTATCAGGGCAAGGTCGGTTGTCTGACTTCCAAAGTAATCCTACCTCGAAATGACCGCTAGGTAATCGGCGAGCGGTTGTGTTTAAAATTTGAAGCGCGCGTTGATCACCTATGCTGCGAGGTTCATGTTTAGTGATTCCTATGGCATCTAATTTGTATTGCTCTTTGATTAAAATCTCCAACTCTTGACGTGGGTCGCTATGTTCACTTAGGGTCACGTGATATGCAAGCTCAATAGGTTTAGTTCTACTATTAGAAAAACCAAAAACCACCCAACCTAAAGCAGTTCTTATAGCAACGGGTTGCGATTTAGTGCTTTGCCTAGTCTCAGATGCAGCACTCAAATGCCAGTTGTCTACACCTATCACTATTGTGGGTTTAGCATCCACATAGCACAACTCGTCCGTTAAGTCACACAAATGAGAATATGAGCTTAAGCTAGCACGTGTAGCCGACTGTCGTAATAAACCTAAATGTTTTATGGAACGCACCCTGCGAATCAAAAAAGTTTCAGATGTGTGTTTACCTTTTATTTCAAAATCAACATAATGTATAGCGCTATCACGAGATAAACCTCCTACGCAATCAAGGTGAATTTGCGCTGCTGGGCCCTTTGCACCTATCTGGTCGGCAACCTCTGACTCAATAAATGTTGCTGTTGACCCGTCGTCCAATAATGCGAAAGTATCAACGCTGCCCAGAGGTCCAGATACTGTCACGGCAACAATTTTCAATAAGGGACGGAGTGTGCTGGTATCACCAAGTGTTGCAGTGGTGTTTATGATCGCCTGTTCGAGTTGCTGAAGAGATTCAGACGATTTGCTCTCTATGTTTTCGCTTATGTGTGCAGATGTTACAGGATTGTAGTTGGGGTTGTGTAACAATGTGTGGTGTTTCCGACTACAAATTTCACAACTCGTTTTATTTTTGTTGCAAAACCTAAAATTGTGTGAACCTTCTTTCAGACATCTATAGCAAACTTTCTTTTCTTTTATAAAATGCCATCTCTCATCTACTGACATTGTCTTAAACTTGTCACATTTTGACAATATATGATCTTGTTGACAACACAAACAACATGAACGATTTTCGCTACTTTTATTGTTGAACACTAATTTAGCACCAGAACTCCCTTTAATGCTCGAACCGGACTCCGACACAGTATGCGCTCGCTCGCGGTGTGATGAGGTGGTAGCTTCGGTGACAAGACCAAACTGCATAGTGAGGTCGACTTCGTTCGAAAGAAAATTAGATAGCAACTCTACTTTAGGCTGGCCTATCCAATTATTTTTAGCATAGTCGAACCAACGTGTGCGTAAAAGTTGCGGCAGCTTGCTCAGTAATGCCCCAAAAAACTCTGGAGAGCGTAGGTAGTCGTGGTGCTCTAATAACTTTACAACCTCCACACAATTGCGCACACGGGTGGTAAAAATATTCAAATCCCTTACCTCGTTACCAAGTTTAGGTAAGGCTCGGATAGAGTTTACTTCCTGTACTACTATTTCCTCGGGACGACCAAATCGACGATCCAGTGCTTCAATGACGTCGGAAGCCTGTCGCGCCATCACTAGCAACGTGCATACCGCTTCGCGAGCCGCACCTTTCAAAGATTGATTTAGACGGGCCAGGTTTTCAACCGTAGAGTAGGAACCTTGTGTATCAAAAAAGGCACGTTTAAACATAAGCCAATCTAATGGCGATCTACCATCAAATGTGGGGAGTGAGATATTAGAATGTTTCGCTCTAGCAGGTGGCCCATTCTTATGTGCTATAATCTCAAGAGCATTAATGAGTCGCGACGTGCAGTCGTTTTCTCTATAATTGCCAGTGGTGGGCACCCTGTCTCCGCAAATATTGGGCCGAGACGCTGTAGGGTACAAATTGGCCACACTGGGAGAAACGTGTTCGTGACGATGGCCCTGAGGAAATAAAGACATGTTATTATTAGGCTCTACCTGAATTTCCGTGGACTGTATTGGGTAATTATTATTATTATTTGTAGATAAGACAGTAGTGTTATCGTGTACAACATATTGATCTTTATTATCTTCAACACGTTGTAACCACTCTCTTACACTTTTATCGCTCCTGCTGCTATGAGAGCGGACACTCCTATCTGCGTCAATTGCAGCAAGCTCTGCCCGCAATTCTAGTTCAGCAGTTTTGCGTTCCAACTGTAGTTCTGCAGCCTTACGCTCTGACTCCAACTCCGCGGCTCTGCGATCAGATTGTGCGCGCATATCCGCAATCTCTAATTGGGCGAGGTGGCGAGCATGCTGGGCCTCCGCTGCAAGCTTTCTCGCAACAGCCATTGCCGAAGAGCGGCTTGTATGCGTGGACACGGAGTGAGCTCGGCTTCCGTGAGTAGCAGGCTGCTGAACACTACTACTACATGTTGGCGCATTTTTAGGACATACATTTTCCTGTGTTTTGTCAGGCACAAGTTTTGTTTGTGATCTTGTTACCACCATACTTACTGGTTTCATTTACTGGAGAAGGACCACTTGTTACTGAACGGATGGATTATCATCAAATTTGAAGATTTTTTAAATAAAACCCAACTTTCCGTATGTAACGTAACTTTTTTAATGACAAGAAAAGACTAACAAAATCATATCGAAAATAGACAATGTAAAAAAGGAAAAATATATAAAAACATAGACAAATTATCAAAAAGGTGCCAATCGGGCACACTACATTTATAGTGAACGTGCTGGGCCCGCGGTACGTGGAGCCGCCCGTGCTGGATATAAGGGTAACGTCTTCATCAATCTACATTTATAGTGAACGTGCTGGGCCCGCGGTACGTGGAGCCGCCCGTGCTGGATATAAGGGTAACGTCTTCATCAATCTACATTTATAGTGAACGTGCTGGGCCCGCGGTACGTGGAGCCGCCCGTGCTGGATATAAGGGTAACGTCTTCATCAATCTACATTTATAGTGAACGTGCTGGGCCCGCGGTACGTGGAGCCGCCCGTGCTGGATATAAGGGTAACGTCTTCATCAATCTACCTTTATAGTGAACGTGCTGGGCCCGCGGTACGTGGAGCCGCCCGTGCTGGATATAAGGGTAACGTCTTCGTCAATCTACCTTTATAGTGAACGTGCTGGGCCCGCGGTACGTGGAGCCGCCCGTGCTGGATATAAGGGTAACGTCTTCATCGATCTACATTTATAGTGAACGTGCTGGGCCCGCGGTACGTGGAGCCGCCCGTGCTGGATATAAGGGTAACGTCTTCATCAATCTACCTTTTGTCGTTCTTTTTGGTTTTTCTTTTTTTATATGACTATTAGGCAAACAAGCAGACGGCCTGCCTGGATGGTAAGCGCCGATGATAACCGTCGCCTATGGACACCTGCAACACTCGGGGCATTACTGGTGCGTTGCCTACCTTTAAGGACCCTTTTCACCCTTCTTTTAAAGTACCTCATTTTATAGCTTATGTTCTCTCTTTCATTGACATACTTACCACTGACTGACTAAAATTAACTTCTTAATAAATAAATAGTATATGTAACTGTATCTGTAACCTGCATATGTAAATTTTATCTACCCATGTGTAACAATATTACCTATTAATTTTTTCTATGTAAATACCTACATATAAGTCAATTTGCAACTACTCGTCACGAAAAAGGGCACAACTGAAAATCAGCGCGCTGTCATGGCGCTTTAGGTTGAGTTGTGTCCTTTTATGACAGTAGGGTATTATTGGGCATTCTACCCCACCTTCCGATTCGCTTTGCTCACTTCGTTCGCGTCGCTCTCTCCAGGTTGGGTAGTATGCCCAATAATACGGTAGTACTCCAAAGTTGATAATTTACGATACCGATGAGTGCGCTGTAACGATGCACATTAATGATCCTAGCGATCTCTCCGTTTGAAATGTTTTGATACAGATGGAGGTAGAACTTAATGTATAGATACATACCCTATCCTTTCAGTCGGGTGTAGAACGGATCTTCATAGAATTGTAATCCACAAACAATAATGGTAGATTAGAACGGTTATTTAGACTGGTCATGCTGAATTATAGATACATTCCATTCTATACAATTTAGTTCAGGTTAAAAAAGAGTCATTAAGAAAAATTGCTTGTAACCAGATTGTCACAAAGACCTACAGATTTTTTCAATGCTACTAACAAGAATATCTAAATTAAAATGAGCTTAACTAAGATGAGGTTGAGGTTTTCAAGATATCTGAATTAAATTAATATTTTTACATAGGTACTTCAAAGCACATTGGTTGTCAAGAAAATCACAATTGGAACAGGTTTATTTTTAAATTTAGGTCATTTTGGTTCATGTCTTCTCGAAGACATCTAAATTAGTATGCTTAGTTTTAGACCTGATTGGCTCATACCCTTCTCGAGGATATCTAAAACTTATTATGTTCTGTTTAGACTAGATTGGTTAATGTCCTACTCGAAGACACTTAAATTAGAACGTTTAATTCAGTCCAGATTGACTCATATCCTTCTCGAGGATATTGAAATTAAATTATTCTATTCTGACCATATCATCTTTGAGAAAACACCAATTAAAATAGCTTTTTTAATTTAGACCTGTTTGGTACATGTCCTCTTCGAAGACATCTAAATTAGTATGCTTAATTTAGACCTGATTGGCTCATACCCTTCTCGAGGATATCTAAAACTTATTATGTTCTATTTAGACTAGATTGGTTAATGTCCTACTCGAAGACACTTAAATTAGAACGTTTAATTCAGTCCAGATTGACTCATATCCTTCTCGAGGATATTGAAATTAAATTATTCTATTCTGACCATATCATCTTTGAGAAAACACCAATTAAAATAGCTTTTTTAATTTAGACCTGATTGGTACATGTCCTCTTCGAAGACATCTAAATTAGTATGCTTAATTTAGACTTGATTGGCTCATACCCTTCTCGAGGATATCTAAAACTTATTATGTTCTATTTAGACTAGATTGGTTAATGTCCTACTCGAAGACACTTAAATTAGAACGTTTAATTCAGTCCAGATTGACTCATATCCTTCTCGAGGATATTGAAATTAAATTATTCTATTCTGACCATATCACCTTTGAGAAAACACCAATTTAAATAGCTTTTTCAATTTAGACCTGTTTGGTTCATATTCTTTAATGTTGATAAAAATATTAAAAATACACTTACCGGTTTGATATATTCACAAATCCTAAATATCACTTAACAGTTTAATCACACATTTCATCACACATTATTACTATTACTTATTATTATTATAATTTATCAAATACTATATACATTTAATTTTAATTTAACGAAGGTGTCTTTCTCACGGTACAATAATGTAACAAGTAACTTGAATCTGATTTACCTACAGGTTTGACGTCATATAAGTATGCATCTGCACAATTGTCATAATGTACAGTCATAAACAAAAATGTTAATTCCATTGCTTCCATGGCATAGAGATTATTTGTTCTGATATGCAATCTAAAACTATTGTTTATTCTGTATATTTGATATAATTTACTTACATTTGAATAAGTGACAATACTTTTAGTTTATGTTTAAGTATGATTTTTAAAGGATTAAACTATCAAAGAAATCATCATCATTATAATTATATACCTTTGTCATTTGATAACATAATATATGTTTATCGACTCTATAATCAAAAACATTTGCGCTATAAGTTGATATGTTTTTATAACATCAACATTAAAGCTGTCAAATGTATTTTGCACTCGACTGCCCACATTTACACGGACGCACACTATGGTTTTTATCAAAATGCTAAGCTATCACTTTCACGATTGTACAGTCAATTGCAATAGCAAGTAACCATAACACGAATGTAATTATATCAATTAAGTTACATAATATGTGTTCAACGTACAGATGTTTCTTTTAAGTTATAATTGATAGAAGCAAGTTCTTTCAGATATCCTTGCTTGAATTATACAATATTATTAATCTAACAAACATAATCCATCTATAAAGTTATATTCAAATATTTATAAATGGTTTAACAAATCATTACTTCAAACTAGCTTATAGAACGTATATGCATCTGACTGTACAGAGTGTCTATGTGTGTATCCATGTATGTTACAGTATATTTACTAAACAGTACCCTAATCTTTTCAAGATCAATTTTTAGCGATAAGGCCTCCTATTGTTTCAACTTTTTGTATGGTTACTACTGCAATTTACTAGACAAAATTAGTAAAGTATTTGTCTATCTACTAACATATTAATCGCACATTATGTTAATTGATCTGGGGGTATTTGATAATTAATATTATTCATATAATATTGTACTACCATTAATCATGATATACGTAGAAAGCTAAATTAGTTTTGATATATTAGATACAATACCGAGTGACATTCAAAACTGTAATCTATTCCTTTTTAAACAATACAACATCGTAATAGCAGTATACTTAGTAATAGAGCTGATGTACTGTTATGTGTCTGTTGGATTAAAATTTTAATGCATTGCTGATTTAGTGCATTATGCTTATTCCATGGTTTTTGAAAAATATAGCATTACAGAGCTGGGAAACTAACTTGCCGCTAAGTTTCACGGTGCCGCCTGTATTATTACAAAAACGTAACAAGCAGCATATGTCTTACACTCGGAATTGGTCATAAATGTTATTGAATTAACGTTTACTTTAATTTTTATTTCTAAATTGCTGACAATATATTTCATATTTGTATAAAAAGGCAGGTTCCTTTCTAGATTAATTACTTTTTATTTAATTCTCTTCAGTGACAAGTTGCTCCAGATTACGCTTCAATAATGTACGTAAGTGATTTTCTCTCTATTTTTTATGTAACTGAATGACAAGATGAACCTACCTCTGACAATTTTTAATATTACATTTTATTTGACTATAGTTTTCGCTCTGTTATTTTGTTGTGACGAGTCTCAACTTAAAATTAATTCCATATACCAACATCTGAATGTGTTAATATTACTTTAATTGTGTTGATGTTGTATAAGTTAATAAAGAATTTTTGAATTTGAATTTTGAATTATTATTTTTACAGGTCTGATGCAGAGTATGACGAAGACTACTCCTCTACCACTGAGGTACGCGTAGAAACACCGAAGCTGAAAAAAAAGCAGCCGACTAAACGCAAGGCATCCGCTAGCACCTCGACATCAACTACCGATACACCATCGCCTGACTTGATCCAGTAAGTACCCTTACATATCTATACGCTTTAAGTGATAGGACCCTCCATTGTACTACCATAGTTAAGGACTTTTTGAGCTCTCATTTGTTTTTTTTTTTTTTTTTTGTAATCTTGTTAAACAACAAAGTGATTTATATTGTATACAGTACACATTCCAATCAGGTACCTACTTACTGTCTTAATTAAATGTTTCCTCGACATGGATCCATATTAGATAAACCAAACGTCTTTATGTACCTATTAACTTGCTATTTACTATTAGTGACTTGATCAGTAGTTATTCTCGGTTAACAGATATCACGATTTACTATATATTAATACATGTATGTTTTTATTACAGAAAAAAGCGGAAGGTTAAAGAAGCGGATGTTTTCGCAATCCTCAAATCGGAAGAGGAGAAACTTGCAAATGCACAGTTACAACAGGCGAAGCCTTCCACTATTTCATGTTTCACCGCTCGAGTATCGACAGGACAAGTCAGGCGGACAACTGTACGGAGCGGTAAGTTTTTCGTGGATCTAAAGCTTTACAATACGGATGACTGGGTGTTATACAAGCCCGAAGAGCGCTACAAAAAAGCTTTGTCATACGTGAAATTGCAATTAGACTCTGATTGCGCAGAATGGGACGCCATTCAACGTTTTCTCGGGCTGGCTCATATGAGTTTTGAAAAAAGCGAATCTGTATTTTATAAAGATTTAAATAAAACCAAGAAATAAATGCATAAAATGCACTTTTATTGAAATCTTTATAGATTATTTTCAGATACCTAGATAGGTGGTATATGAAATGTACTATTAACTTTTATTTTCTTGTCTGAGTTCTTGTATTTTGAATTGTTTCACTTTGTTATTAATAATTGTGAGCTCAGGTAGATAGATGTTTTGATGATAATTTAGTATTGTTTATATTATAGTATACACATATTTACATTCTGATAATATAATTTTACACAGATTTATAAAAGTAGTCTAAAAATACTACTTTTAATTCTTCATAATGCCGTATTGCACATTATGTAAGGTTTCTGTTAAAAATACATCTTGGGTAGGACATTTACGTAGTAATGCGCACAAACAAAATGATAACAATGTAATACACAGCGACGGTGTAGACATTGTGACGACAGCATTTCGCTCTCGTATTGCAACATACAGAATAACAGCTCATGACGGTTGCGAACAAAGGTCACTAGAGATTTTTTTTGATACAATTGGTCAAAAGGTAAAGTCACTTTTAAACGAATCACTTAATAAGCACACTTGTTTAAAAGTAAACTTCGAGCTTTATGGCATGTTTTTGATGTTAAAGAATAACAATCAAGAAATGAAATCTTTTGGTACTAAAAATATTGTGCTTTACAATAGTTACGATTTTGATTCGGTATTTTTAGACATTTGTAGCGTATTGAAGACGAAGGTTGAGGAATTTATGGAACAAGATAGCGGTTGGACTTTTATGAACAACTCACATTTAGAAATAAACATTAATAAGTACCAACCGATGGGTGGTTCAAAGTTTATAGTATTGCCTAAAAAAATAAAAAATAAAAAGGCATGCCTTAATATAATCAACAATGATGATTACTGCTTTATGTGGTGTGTAACAGCTTTTCTTCATCCGGCTTTGAAACATCCCGAGAGAGTATCTTCATATCCTGACTTTCGTTCTATATTAAACGTGGATGGGATGCAGTTTCCCGTAACATTTACAGACATAAAACTGTTTGAAAAAAATAATCCAGAGATAAAGTTTATAATCTACGGTTTAAACAATAAATGCATGATCGTAGGTCCCTTGTATAAATCAAATACTCTTGATAATAACAATAACAAAACTATACATTTATTATTTCTTGAAAATGGTGCTTCTTCGCACTATTGTTTGATCAAAGATTTATCCAGGCTTGTTAGAAGTCAAATTACCAACCATCATGGCAAGTTATACTTGTGTGATACTTGTTTTGTATTTTTCAACACAAACGATCAGCTGGCAAAACATGAGTGTGGGGGTATTATAACAGTTTTACCTGAGAAAGGCTCAGTAATAAAATTTAAAAACTATAAACACAAACAGGATATACCGTTCATTATTTATGCAGATTTCGAATCCTTGTTAGAAAAGCAGAACAATGGTCAAAATTTAGATAATTCCAGTTCGAATACTACTACATTAAATCATCACGTGCCTGCGGCATTCGGTTATCATATTGTGTGCTCTTTCGATGAAAATTTAAACCGCTATGTGTCTTACCGTGGACCTGACTGTCAAACCAAATTTATTGAGTCAATTTATAATGATATTTCGGAGATCAACAAAACATTAAGCTTAAATGTTCCGATTCTTTTTAGTGAAACCGATGCGGTACATTTTCAAAATGCAACTCATTGCCATATATGTGACCATTTTCTATATTCAGATAAAGTCAGAGATCACAATCACATAACTGGTCAATATCGTGGAGCAGCTCATAGTAATTGTAACTTGCAATATAAATTGCATAAGTTTGTACCTATTGTTTTCCACAATTTGTCAGGATATGACTGTCATTTATTTATAAAAAAATTAGGGGAAGCTCCAGGACCTATGAAAATTATTCCAAAAAACAAAGAAAACTATATTTGTTTTACTAAATTCGTTCCAGTTTCAGAAAATGAGTTTGTTCAGCTTCGTTTTATAGACTCGTTCAAATTTTTAGGAACAAGCTTAGAAAAATTAACAAGTTCCTTGAATGAAGATGAGTTTTGGCACACGAATAGTTATTTTCCCAGTGATGATGAATTGAGGTTAGTCACCCGTAAAGGAGTGTATCCGTATGAGTATATGGATAAATGGGAACGGTACAAAGAGCAATCTCTTCCAGCTAAGAAATATTTTTACAGTTCACTTACCAATGAAAATATCTCTGAAAAAGATTTTAAGCATGCACAATTAGTTTGGTTAACATTTGACATTCAAAATTTAGGAGAATACACAGACTTATATCTAAAGACTGACGTACTTTTATTGACAGATATTTTTGAAAACTTCCGAAAGACCTGCAAAGTTCATTATAAGTTAGACCCAGGATTTTATGTCACCGCACCAAGTTTATCTTTTGATGCAATGCTTTTGCAAACTGGTGTCGAATTAGAGCTCATTGATAATTTAGAAATCATAAAACTTTTTCAAAGCGGTATTAAAGGGGGTATTTGCGTCTGTACACATAGACATGCTAAAGCTAATAACAAATATTTACCTAAGTATAATCAGTCACAGCCTGATTCCTATATTGCATATATTGATTGCAATAATTTGTATGGATTTAGTATGTGTCAGTCATTGCCTATATCAGATTTCAAACTCTTAGAAAGGAATGAAATAGATAATTTAGATGTGAATAACATCTCAAATGATGCTGAGTATGGTTATGTACTTGAAGTTGATCTTTGCTACCCAGAACATTTGCATAGCAAACATAATGATTTTCCGTTTTGTCCTGAAAAATGCATTCCTCCAGGAGGAAAGCAACCTAAACTTGTACCCAACTTATATGATAAATACTTCTATGTCATTCATTATGTTCACTTAAAAACTTGCCTCCAACACGGTCTTGTCTTAAAAAAAATACATCGCGCTATTGTTTTTAGACAAAGACCATTTTTAAAAAAGTATATAGATTTTAATACGACTTTGCGCCAAAAAGCAACATCGAGTTTTGAACAAGACTTTTTTAAACTGCTCAACAATAGTATTTTTGGTAAAACGTTAGAAAACAATGAAAAAAGAGTCAACGTAAAGTTAGTAAGCGAATGGAATGACGATCAGAACAAAACAAAAAAGAAAATATGTGCTTACAGGTTAATCGCTAGCCCTAATTTTCATAGTGCATCTATTTTTACTGAGAATTTAGCAGCAATACAGCTAAAACCCGATCGCGTGGTATTAGATAAACCTATATACGTAGGGTTTACTGTTCTAGAATTGTCTAAAAGTCACATGTATGATTTTCACTATTCGATCATGATACCTCACTATAATAAGCGATTACAAATGTGTTATACTGATACTGATAGTTTCATATATCATATAAAAACCAAAGACTTTTATAAAGATCTTAAAGAAGTATTTCTAGAATACTTTGACACGAGTAATTTTTGTGTTGATAATATATTTGGCCTACCTTTAATAAATAAAAAGATACCTGGCCTTTTCAAAGACGAAATGTGTGGTAAAATAATTATGGAATTTGTAGGTCTTCGCGCAAAACTGTATTGCGTAAAAACCGATGAGTGTACTATAAAAAAAGCGAAAGGAGTGAAGGGGTCTGTAGTGCGTGATTTAAAAATATCTGACTATGAGAACACTTTATATACAGGCAATATTGTTAGAAAAGTAAACGTTTTGTTTAAGTCGATAAAACATGAGATATATACAAGAAGTATTAACAAAGTTGCATTATCTAACAATGATGACAAACGTTTAATTGCTAAAGATAAAATAGCCACGGTTTCTTGGGGGCATATCACAATATTAGGGTTCAAACCAGGTTATTCGTAAGCCTAATAATGTAAAAAAATAATTTTATTAATAATTTTTGTAATTCAATCTGAATGTAAATATGAATTATTAGAATGTAAATGTGTACCTAAGTATAATTTAGAAAGTAAATCTAGTTCATAGAATTATAAAAATATGATGTGTTATTTTACCTTTTATAAGTATTTTATAAGAACTGGTGTTAAGTACTGCATAAAATTGTGTCTGTTTCTTACATATTAATTTTAGCGTAAGCTGAACAGAAAAATACTTTCTAACATTGTTAACTGTCAATACCACCTAAATTATAATAAGCCCATATTGTTCATTGCACTATTTTATGAATTATGTTGTGTACTTTGTACTAATAAAATTAACTTAATATTACCTATTATTTTTTATTTCAAATTCCTAGCATCACAGTAGTAAAAAAATATAGATACAAAGAAGAATCCTATTAGGCAGGTAACTTTCCATCTAACACCTAATTATTTATTAATTCAAAACAAGATTGAACAGGTTTATGGAATATATAGGTATCATGTTTATAACTTCAGTTATTGCATAAGCTTACTAACATTATTAAACACGAGTGTTAGATTACGAACAAGTTGAATCGAGTTTGATTAAAGTGAAAAGTATTTCGCTTACATTACAAAATAAAAAGGTATGCCTTCGAAACATGATAGGAAGACGCCTCGCTAGTTAAGTAATTCATTCAAATATCAGTTCCTGCAGGAGACACTCGTTATAAATCCAAAAATAAAAGTGATAAATAATAAATAATTGTTACAGCCCGCCTACCCAACAATCTACGCGTAAGTATTCACCTATTACTGTACATTACTACTGTATACAACATATTTAATGCTTATTAAAGTTTTTTATTATTATAATTAACATTTTTTTCCTTTGTTTACAGAACAATAATGGCAGCAGAGCCGGATCCAATGTGGTTACCTCATGCTCAAGATCCGTTGGCTGGATGGGACGAATATGAGAGGATTATGAGAAACGAACAACGTTCTGTAGCGGCTGAAGAACCCACAAGCAAAACAAAAAATAAGAGAAAGCGCAAAGTTAAAGATGCTGTATCATACGTGGTCAGTAAAGCGCCAAATAGAGGATATCGAGTAGTGAAAATTCAAATATACGATTTTAACGAAAGATTGAATGCTAATTGTGAAAGTGTTCGTGTTCAGTATACTGTAGTGGATCCTATAGACGATATAATGAATTTAACTGAAACTATTGTAACTAAAATATCTAAAAAATTGTCGGAAGCTTTAAATGACTAAGTGTATAAATGTACATGTTTTTCATGTACCTATTTTTAAGGTTTCTAACAATAAAGTTATTATCTATCTATCTATACAGTTATCTAGGTATTCAATGTTTGTAAATAAGTTAATTAAATAAAATAGTGTTTGTTGTATATTGAGTTTTATTTTAGGGTACCTACTTAGTGAATTCTAATAACTCTAATTCTAAGAAAAAATATATTAAAATAATAGGATTCTTATTCAAATAATGCTAAATACAACAGTGATATTTTGATTTCACCCTCACTTATCATTATTACAGGAACAGGTATGTCAATGAAACAATTTAGAAGGATAATTAAAAATATAATTTTACTACTTTAATAAACTTACGTCGACAGATCGGGCATTTATTATTTAAAGATAGTGTACACTTTGCACAGCTTACCGCATGACCACAAGGTATAAAGCACATACAAATTTCTTCATTTAAACAAATTTTACATGTCATGTTCTTGTAGTTCATGTTTACAGCACTCTCAAACGTTTGATTCAATTGAAATATTTCAGAGTTTTCAAATTGATCACATTTTTTTCTGTCTTTGTTTATATTGTTTATGTATTGTTGTCCTTTCACACATAAAACATATGGACAATATTGAAAGATACTTGCATGCTCTTCCCAAGGCATGTCTCCAGAGGTCCAATCCTTAAGACCCCCACCACAAAAGTAACAAACAACTTTATCACTTAGTCCTGTATAAAAAAATCCTGCATCGGCCATATCTAGAGGTGTCTGAGTTAAACCTTGGGGCCAGGAGTCAAAACTTTGCAAACGTTTTGCTTGAAGAGTATAAAGAGGGTGAGCAGGCTGCTTGAGCTCCATCAAAAGTTATTAATTTTATCAGTATTAGAAATCACGCTCACAACACGTCCTGTTTACTATAGTCAACTGGCTGTTGTGTTACCCATTTACACTAACTTCATTGAATTGAGAGCACTTATTTCATAATAGGTATGTGACGAATTCAAGTATCTAACAATAAATAAAACAAACAGTACTGAAAACATCAATTATATTATCAAAGAATACACATTTAAAACTAAATAGGTACAACACATTTCTTAAAACGTATTTCTTAAATCACATATATTTATTTTACACATTATTTTAAATTTTTAATTTTATTATTTTATTTTCGATTTCGTCAAGCAAAAACATATTCATATTCTCATTATACCATTTTTTAATTATAACTACATTTTTTAATGCACACACTTTTGTATGGAACATACAATTTAATAATGCCTCGTCCTTAAAATTATATTTTTTATACAACATAAATAAATTAGGACAACCTTTTTCACTAATATCTATAATAGAACAATTGTTACATATTGTTTTTACCCATTTAATTTTTTCCATGCCTTTCACGAGTATAATTTTATTTTCCAAAAAAGGCGCGATTATGCGTTTGAGCTCATGACATTCAATATATCCTTCACGCCAGCGAGTACCACGGTTTTTTTGTATCCACATTACATGCCTCTTTTCTACAGGTGTTAGATCAGAAAATGGAAATGGTGGTTTCACTAAAAACGTTTGTGTATATTCATCCGTGGCTAGTGCAAACTCCTTTACAATAAAGTTATTAGATAAATCTTTAAAACCTTGAACATCAACTATAACCAATTTTGAATTCATGATATTTTCTTAATGATATTGCTCAGAGGTTTATATTCTACAATGCAATCGTTAAGTATCAAACAATATGCAGTAGTATTTTCTGGAAAATTGGAATCGGACTCAAGTTCAACACGTACGTCTATAGGTCCTGACTTCAGATTTTCGTTTTGACGTGAACAGTCGACAACAAATAAAGGAGCTTTATTTTTAAAGTCGTCGTAACTTAACAACGGTTCTGGACGACGTCCATAATAAGACTGTTGAAATTTAGCATATTGCTCGTATAATATCGAGAATTTGTCCTCTTTAAACTTGATGTTCATATTTTCATAAGGGAAATAACAAGAATTTAAAAATACTTTAACGTTACTGATATTACAGTGATCAAATTGAGACATATCAATTTCTGCTCTTCGCTTGCGATTCGTTTGTAAACCTACTATTATGTACCTAGGTTTTTCTATTTGAGATGATGTTTTAATTGACCATGTGTGTTTAGTGGTTTGCGGAAGTGCAGAATACTCATATAGATCCCAAGTTCTAAACACTATATTAATGGAACGATCTCTTTCTAAACATTTAAGTAAATTAATTCTTTCACGATCAGACACTTTTATATGAGGAACACGCCATGTAATTTGCTTTATTTCTATATCTTGAATAACTTCTCCAGTGTCTAACTTTAGTGAGTTGAGACACGTATTGCTCCGAAGTAAAATAAGTTCATGTTTACAGTTCATAACAATTTTGTTATAATCTTCTGCAAATCCTAGTATTTTATTAAGAGGTATTGACACTGTAAAATTTCCCTCATGTTTGCTTGGATTACCGTTGATGTCCCACCCCCAACATTTGGCCACCTTAGACTCGTTGTCATTCATGGATAATAGACACTTCATGATAGTAGTTATACCAGCATTTTTAATTTTATCTATTTCTACTCCATTAAGCTCATAGCGAATATCTTGGAAAAAGAAAAGCACTGGATTGTTTGTGAACTGTACTTTGCTTACTTTGGTTTTTGTGTCCTTTTTATACACATTGACACAGCCCTCCAAATACAAGGTACTTGCCGAAGGTAATACATACAAATCCTGTTGATTGATTGGTATTCGTATCTCATCGTTTTCATTAAAACTAGTTACATAAGGTTTATATGAGTGATATTCAATACTTTGAATAGAATTGTCTTGAACAAGAGGTTCAACTATATTTAATATACTCATTTTAATAATCCAATTAATTTGAGAAACTTTTTGTTCTCTCTTGTTAATTTAATTTTAGGTCTGTTTTTCTTGATAATGTGTCTAGAAGTGACTGGTTTTGCTGTAGTAACCGAGTTTTTATTGAAATCGATCATTTTTTCTTGAGATGCAGATATAACTGAATGTCTTCACCGCGTAAATTTACAAGATTATTTTTTGCATCTACTATTCTGATCAATATAGAACTGATAGAGTTTTGATTAACAGGAAAATAAATTATATTCTTGGGAATTTCAATAATTCTATAACCTGGGGGTACATTTGGAGCAAATTCGTGAATAATATGACTAGGTTTTCCGTCTGTATATGATCCTCTTATAATATCACATTCGATCCTTAACACTGTTGACGATAGAATGTTGACGGGCAATCGTGATTCTGTTAATATATTAGCTTTCAAGGTTTCTTCACCGAATCCAAATATTTTTGCAAGTGATGGACTTTTTTCAAAATGTATATCTTTAGAACATATAATTGAAGTTCTTAAGGTGTTATTGTTAGAACTCAAATTGAAACTGCAATCTATAACATTCTCCCTTAAATAATCACTAATGTCATTAAGCTCATATGAACCTTCAGGTATTTCTACAACTTGATCATTACCATAGTAAAATTTATTGTTTTTACTATCGATATTAGGTATAGAGTTAAACGTGGAGAAGTACAGCAATCCACATTCATATTCACCATCAAGTTGAAGAGCAGGTGAATAATTTGTAACTGATGTTGAAGTGCAGCTCGATATAGACAGTGTGAAAGACATGTTGCTACTAATAATTACTTTTGATATTTTACAATATTTATACGGTTTTTCCAAAATTGTCTTAAAAACTTTATACATAAATGTCCACAATTAACCGTGTCAAAACTTTGAAATTTAGTATAGTTGTATAAAATTGTCTTATTTTTTAAATAATTAATTAACTCTAAAGGTGGTTTTAGATCACCGAAGCTATCGAAATATTCACAATATTTTTTATCTTTTACATAAGCTACCCAGTGAGTTCCTTCATTGTCACTATTATCTAAATTGATTATACCACATTCAATATTTTTAGGAAATTTCGGTAACCTGTCTCTCATGTAAACTCCTCTGAAATATGGTATGTTACTCGCATGTTGCAAGATATCTAAATCTGTAAGTGCTCGTCTGGGTAGCTTTTTATTTAGTTTTTTGAAGTGTTTAAAAACAACCCGTTTCCTTTTTTGTATGGCTTAATGTACATGCCTTTACCCAAAGCAATAGCTTCCATAGTTCTGTTATGACGTTCACATTCCTGTAAATCTTTTTGAGAAACTTTGTAATCATTAACTGCTTTCGCTATACCTGCTGCACCACCTGATAGGGCACCTAATGCTGATAAACCAGCGAATATGGGTATTAAAGGTAATATTCCACCAACTTTTGGGATTGGTATAACTCGAGGTAAAATAACCTTTTTATTAGAAAATAATTTCTTAGCTACCAAATGTGCCATTTTTATAGCTGATTTGTTATTTTTCGGTTTAAATTTCTTAAGATGCTTACTTATTCTACCAATCACGGAACTAAATTTTTTCACCCCTGCACCTACTTTCACTTTTGTTTTCATTACTTTGTTGACTAACCAGGAAGCCAACTTTTCCCCTTTTGTAGCATTCTTTGCTTTCATCCTTCGCTTAGCCATATTCATAAGCTCTATATCAGCTTTATGACGATCTTCTAGATTTGAATAATTGGTGTAAGCTATATCGTGCTGCTTACAAGCTTCGTCTAATTCGTTGACTCCTTTGTCACCACGTAATAAACGTTCGCGTAACCTGGTACCAGGTCCACAATAATTATATCCAGGCAAATGTAGCTCAAACGGCAACTTATTAATAATTTTATCCACAAGTCCACCTCCTTCCATTGATATTAGTCTAATAATAAAATCTTAAACATTTCATTGTTTATATAATTTTATAGAAGATCTTTTTTATCAATCCATGAATTTTCACTGTCCTTTAAACCTAGCCACTTAACAAATAACTTGTTACTGTTTTTTCTTATGACTTTTTCAACTAAATAAACACCAGGGTGTTGTGTCTTCATTAGCTCCTGATCATAAAACGTTCCTAGTATGTTTTGTTGTCGTTGATCTTGAATATGATAAGTAACAGGTTTTGAATTATTTACTTTGACAATAGTAAAAAGTTCGGTAGACCAGTTAGGAGTAAAACCTTTTTCAAAAATTCCCTTATATTTGCTTATTCTCACTTGATCTCCCACGTTAAATTTAACTTTCATAGGTTTTGATACCTTGTGACTTTTTATAATATTATTCAAAACTTGCATTTCATTTGATGAATTAACATTCAAAGGCTTAAATTTTGTTATACGATGCACAGTATCATTATACTCATCTGTTATTTTATTTAATGGCTTCCCTACCCATTTATAATTTCCGATTAAATAAAAGTATTTATATAATTTATTCTTCAAAGTTCTGATTAATCTTTCCACAATTGATGCCTTTTTTACAGAATATGTAGAATAATGATTAATTTTGTATTTTTTCATTAAATTATTGAAACAGTCATTATAAAATTCTTTTCCTAAATCAGTTTGTAAATGTTTTGGTCTACGACCAGTACTTAATATGTTTGCAAATGCTATTGAAATTTCAGTTTTAGACTTACTTTTAACTGGAATAGTCCATGCAAACTTAGAAAATGTATCGATAACAACTAAAACAAACGTATAATTCTCATTGATTTTCTTTAAGTTTTGCATATCAATTAAATCCGCTTGCCACAAATCATCAATTCCTTTTAGTACCACATGACAACGTTTAAAGTTTTTTCGGGCTTGTCTGTGAATTTCATTTATTATTCCTTCTTTACTCATTTTTTATAATTGGTTAACGGTATAGATTTGCTCGTGTTTCTTGTGAACCGTGTTTGGTGACTGATGCAATAATCCTTGAATTAAACTTTTTATATTTTCCAATTGCATATCTATTTCATGTTTTGTATAAAAATCTGTAATTATCTTATCAACGTACTGTTTATTTATAACATCATCACTAGAAAATGGTATTTTAGAAACTTTAAGACTATTCAATTTTAGATCGCATTCACCATTCAAGAGTTTTACCATTTTTTTATCAAACAAATCAGACGTTTCCGTTGAACGCATCCGCTTGTGAACGTGATGTCCAAACTTGTCAATATTCATAATGTGTTAATCAGTTGACCACTTATAAAGAACTGAGAAAATATTTCTTTTACTTGATTTATATCTAATGAATTACATCCGCTTCACGTAATTCTTCGATAATGGAAATTATTTCATTATCCAACCCGGTGTTTCCAGCATCGTGCGAGGCAATTAATAGTTTCAGTCTTTCAACTAGTTCATTTGGATCATCCCAATATACAAAGTCTACGTTAGGTTTCACTTGTTTTAGTAATGACAATCCAGAACCATGCACTAGGCTTTCAGTACTGGTATGTTCTTTACAATGTTTAAATAACGGTTTAATAATTTTGAGGTATTTTGTACCTTTATTACTTTTTATAGCTTTTTTTGAACTGAATTCTCGTCGGTGAGCATTAGTATCTAATAAAATTTGTTTATAATTATTTAAATCGCTTTCAGATATAAAACTTAAATCTGGAATCTTTTTAAATAATAATTCGTTTAATCCCATCGTTTTATTGTACGTGGAACCAGCAATAGAAATTGTATCAGAAGTTAGAGCAATACGTGTATTTCCAATTTTCAGTTTCCCCCGATCTAATCTAGCACCATACGGAATATCTTTAAAAACTTGCGAAGATAATGACCAAGAACTTAGATCATTAGAGTCTAATGATTTAAAGGACATTTCGCTCTCGTCCAGATTTTCATTACTGCTCTTCAAGCTTCCAGAACTTTCTTCTGACTCATAGACGCTAGGAGATTCATTATTTTTGCTAGTTTTAACATTAATATCAAAATAATTTGAAGACTGCAGGTTGACATCATCCTTTTTTACTTCTTTTGTATACTTATCATGTAGATTATGATTTATTTCATTATTGGGTTGAAGTGAAACGTTTCTTGACACCATTTTTTGTAGTGGTTCTGTAATCGGCTTCAACACTGTTTCAATAGCATTGTTGTTATCCATTTCAAAATTTCGCATCTGCTTAACTTTTCTTTTAACGCATTCAGCAGATTTAATAATTTGTTCTTTTAATTGTTTTTCGGTACTCATTTTGTTTTAAAGACTGTACTCGTTGATGTCAGAATTAAAAATGATCATGTAAAGACCCTGCTTCTTTATTAGTACTAACAAACGTTCTATTCAAATACAACGAATGTATCAAAGTTCTTTCTATAATGACCATTATTTTTTTCGGAATCTTTATTTATTACCAGAAAGTCATACGGAACACTCCAGATTTTTGCACACATATCTCGGAACTGCTTCCAAGACATATCCGAAGTCACGTGTTCATCATAAACATGTCTTAGATTAACATCGTCTTGTTTGAAAATAATTAAAAGGTTTGCATTGTCTCTAATAAGCTGCTTTGGAATCTTGCTGTACGTTTGATTTAAATAAAAGCAATCTATATTTTTATGCCTTCCCATAGCAAAATAATCACGTATATTATTTTGTTTCTCGCAGGCTACGTCATCAAAAACTATGATGGAATTGGGTTTAGCTTCTTGTGGGCTCAAAACATTTTCATTATCAGTATATTTGCAAAAATATATTTCAGGCACCATTTTTAAAACGTGTTCTAAATAAATATATTTTGGTTGGTACAAAGTTTTTGAATAAATATAAACGTTCAAGAATTGCAAACCATCTTTATGCAAAAGAAGGCCAAGTATCAGATTCGTTTTACCACAATTAGACGGACCGCAAATAACGCATCGGATACTGTTGGGTAGAAGCTTTCCATGCTTACTCGAACCTTTCTTCAATGATGCACAAACGTTATCAAAACTTAATGAATTGGGTTGTTTTACGAATAACATGTTTGCATCCCAAAAGATGGAACATAAATAAATTTTTTTCATTCAAGTTCAGTAATTTATATAAGCACGAAACACTCTCGTTCATGTTTTTTGATGTTCTTACGTAACAGTGCGCTCATCGGTATCGTAAATTATCAACTTTGGAGTACTACCGTATTATTGGGCATACTACCCAACCTGGAGAGAGCGACGCGAACGAAGTGAGCAAAGCGAATCGGAAGGTGGGGTAGAATGCCCAATAATACCCTACTTATGACCATCTAATTTCATATAATTGTACCTATTACCTGTAACAAGACGTACGGATACTCGGCATCCGTTTATGGTTGACATTCCTCCTGCCAGAACAAAGCGTTTCGCTTCAACTTTCATAATGCGAACAGCTAAGGAACGGAACACCTTACCAGCGTCTCTGTTTCCCGATACTTATAATTTAGTTGTCTTCAAGTCCCGAGTGAATCGGTATCTTCTAGGCAAGCATGATCCATCGTCGACCGCGTCGTCACTTTCCATCAGGTGAGACTGCGCTCAAATGCTATCCTATCCTATCAGGTAATAGGTATAGCCTATCAGGTAATAAAAAAAAACACAAAAAAACCTATTACCTCCTTTTTTGGTATAAGATGGTTTAATAATAAACTTATTTTCTTTCTTTATTTTCTTTCAATCTAAACTATTTATTATGTCGCTCCATTTCTTCCGACAGAAAGAAGATCGTAATTACGAATCGGAGTCAGGCCCCGCTCGATTCGTCATTCAGTTTAATTAAAATATAAAGAAACATTTCTGAAGGCTCGCTTAACAAGACACTTATAATGGTGTTGCTAGTGTTCGCACTGTAATGGTCTCTTTTCCAGATGGCATGGGAGGAGTCGACGTGGAAGACGTCGCTCCTCTTCGTGCTGTCCCCCGGCGTGGACCCCACGGCGTCGCTCATCCAGCTCGCGCTCGACGTCAAGATGTTCGACAAGTTCCAGTCGCTCTCCCTGGGCCAGGGCCAAGCCCCCACCGCCGCCAGGTATGTGCCGACGTCGAGATGTTCGACAAGTTTCAGTCGCTCTCCCTGGGACAGGGCCTGGCCTCCACCGCCGCCAGGTATGTGCCGACGTCGAGATGTTCGATAAGTATCAGTCGCTCTCCCTGGGCCAGGGCCAGGCCCCCACCGCCACCAGGTATGTGCCGACGTCGAGATGTTCGACAAGTTTCAGTCACTCTCCCTGGGCCAGGGCCAGGCCCCCACCGCCACCAGGTATGTGCCGACGTCGAGATGTTCGACAAGTTTCAGTCACTCTCCCTGAGTCAGGGCCAGGCCCCCACCGCCACCAGGTATGTGCCGACGTCGAGATGTTCGACAAGTTTCAGTCACTCTCCCTGGGCCAGGGCCAGGCCCCCACCGCCACCAGGTATGTGCCGACGTCGAGATGTTCGACAGGTTTCAGTCACTCTCCCTGGGCCAGGGCCAGGCCCCCACCGCCACCAGGTATGTGCCGACGTCGAGATGTTCGACAAGTTTCAGTCACTCTCCCTGGGCCAGGGCCAGGCCCCCACCGCCACCAGGTATGTGCCGACGTCGAGATGTTCGACAAGTTTCAGTCACTCTCCCTGGGCCAGGGCCAGGCCCCCACCGCCACCAGGTATGTGCCGACGTCGAGATGTTCGACAAGTTTCAGTCACTCTCCCTGAGTCAGGGCCAGGCCCCCACCGCCACCAGGTATGTGCCGACGTCGAGATGTTCGACAAGTTTCAGTCACTCTCCCTGGGCCAGGGCCAGGCCCCCACCGCCACCAGGTATGTGCCGACGTCGAGATGTTCGACAGGTTTCAGTCACTCTCCCTGGGCCAGGGCCAGGCCCCCACCGCCACCAGGTATGTGCCGACGTCGAGATGTTCGACAAGTTTCAGTCACTCTCCCTGGGCCAGGGCCAGGCCCCCACCGCCACCAGGTATGTGCCGACGTCGAGATGTTCGACAAGTTTCAGTCACTCTCCCTGGGCCAGGGCCAGGCCCCTACCGCCGCCAGGTATGTGACAACGTCGAGATGTTCAACAAGTTTCAGTCGCTCTCCCCCCCGCGAAAAAGATGTCCCTGCATAGACCAGATGACATTGAAGAACTTCTTTTACTAGATACCCGACAGTTAAATATTTTTCTTACATCTGTCACAGAATGCTAGCCACTGGCATGAAGGAAGGCGGTTGGGTGTTCTTAGCCAACTGCCATCTCGCCTGCGTGTGGCTCGGTTCACTCCGAGGTCTGGACAATCCTAAGATCCACCCGCGATTTCGCCTGTGGCTGTCATCCATGCCGGACGACAAGTTTCCTCTCAGTGTCCTGCAGAGGAGTATAAAGATGACCACGGAACCGCCACAGGTGAGAGAAACGAAGGGCAAATTGAATCTCGAGACTTCAGGGTTGTTTTCTTGAAGTTCCTTTTCGGATAGGTGCAACTTTAACATGGCCGCCATTTTGAATCCGCCATTTCGAGTATTTTTCAATTCTATCATATTTTCCCCAACTTTCTCAGACATTTGGTCGAATGCACCAAATCCAAGTGGTTTAAATAACAAAATGACTATTATAACGCGACCGCGCAATGGCATCATTGCTTCGTTGATCTATATTAATTATACTGACCCGTTTAGCCACATAGGTATTACGACAAACATGCGAAAGGTGTAGGTAAGGTACAACATCAGGCTCTGACTGACGCTAGAATAGTGAAATGGTGGATGTTAACTCCAGGGTCTAAAGGGCAACTTGGTCCGTCTCTTCGCGAACTTAAACGAGGACAAGTACGACGAGGCTACCCCGAAGTACCGCCGGCTTCTGTTCTGCGTGTCCTTCTTCCACTGCACCCTTATCGCGAGGAAGCGGTTCCGGCAGCTCGGTTACAATGCCGTGTACAGCTTCAACGACGCTGACTTTGACGTTAGTTCTGTGTTTTAATAGCATCGCCCTCGTAATCATTAACAGTTTACGTCATCACCTCAACGTTTTCCTCATGTCCTTGTCAATCCACATCATAAATTTCATCAGCCCTCATCGGAATCACCATATCGTCACCTAAAACCATTATCATCACCGACCTACATCATGCTTAAGACGATAAAGAAATATTGGGAGGACATTGTCACCGACATGTCCAAGCATCACAAAATCCAAGTATCCGAATATAATGACCTCCATCAATCCACAATTAGCCCGCGTATTATAATAACTCGCCCCCTAAGACGCCCATAAACCATAACCAATATTTTTTGTATTTTTACAACCATTGAGAGCGACAATGCAAAAGTTCTCAGTGGCGCTGGAATTATAACGGGCAAGCGGGTTGCTTACCGTTAGGTCATCGACCTGCCCTAGCTGTTGTTATATAAGAAAACAACTGGCACGTTCCACCAGGTGTCAGACAACCTCCTGGCTAACTACCTGGAGGAATACGAGGAGGTCCCGTGGGACGCGCTGCGGTATCTATTCGCCATCATCAACTACGGCGGTCACATCACCGACGACTGGGACAAGCGCGTGCTGATCGCTTACATCAACCAGTTCTTTAACGAGGATGCGCTGGACGTGCCGTTTTACAGGTCAGTCTGGCTGAGTCGTGACCTAATCGCAACCTACAGGTCATATTGATCGGGTCGTTACCTGCTTGCGACATTTTATAGGTCAGTCTGGTTAGGTCGCGACATTCTAAAGCCAAGTCTGGATTTGTCGTCACCCGCTCGCAACCTTCTATAGCTTTGTCTAGGTAGGTCGTAAACCGCTTACGGCCTTCTATAGGTACGTCTGGTTAGGTTGTGACCTTCCATAGCGTGTATAGGGTGGTTATAGTGTATATGTCCCTGCTCGCGACCATCAATAGGTAAGTCTGGTGAAGTCGTGATATGCACGCGACCTTCTGTCATTTTGGTTTGGTCATCACCTACTGGCGACTTTCTGTAGGTTAGCTTGGCCAGGTTATGACTAGCTGTTGAGTATTTCAGGTCATTCTGGCCATGACTAGGGTATGTCAGATTAGGAACTGCAAGAGAATATCTTTGAAAAAATTGAGCTAGTTAATCTACTAGTTCTTATAATTTCGTTGTTCAGATTGTCATCGATCCCGTCGTACCACATCCCACGCGATGGCAGCCTGGAGTCGTACCGCGACTTCCTGGATCTGCTGCCCGCGTCCGAGCGCGCTGAGTCCGTCGGCCAACACGCCTCCGCCGACGTCGCCACTCTGGCGCAGGTACCTGTACACAACACTCCTGGAGTCGTACCGCGACTTCCTGGACCTGCAGGGGAATCCTGTCACTCGAACACCGATCTCGATCGCTTTCAATTCTAAATTTGGAAGGCGTTAGCATCTTTCAAATAGACCAGGGTAGAAGCCTTTAAAACTAATAAAAAGTGAAAAAAAAATAGTAGGATGAAACCCATTAGAAAAGGAGGGGAATATTATAAAAATGAAAGGAAAAATAATTTACGGGCGATCTGAGGTCGGGAAGGGGATGGAGGTGAGTTTTTAAGGGTTTAAAACGGGTTTCTCGATTTCCGGCAAAACTAAAAGTCCTATGGAAAAAAGTCAAATGGCAAAGTTGTAGGTAATAAAAAGATCTAAAACTTTTGTATATACACTTTTTTCACATAACCTCAAAATTTATGTAAAAAATTCAAATACCCAAGTTGTTGGTTTTTTATTTTTATCTTTTACAAAAAATCTTTTTTTTTCATGAAATTTGGTGAAAACTTTCCTTTTTATGTCCCAAATACGCTGTAATTTATTTGATTAGAAATATTTATTTTTTACCTTATTTTGAATTAATAACGAAAAAGCACCCTAATTTTCAATCGAAAATTCACCCGTCAAAATATCAGCTTTTTTCAAAAAGTTGGTATGTTTTCTGTTTGTTGAAATCTCTACTTTCCGATGGTGAAAAAAAATATATATGTTACTATAGTAAATCTTCTCAGAAAATACAAAAAATCAAGAATTTTTGTAAAAGTTAAAAATAAAAATCCCATCCCTCCATCCCTTCCCGATCTCAGATCGCCCGTAAATTATTTTTCCTTTCATTTTTATTATATTCCCATCCTTTTCTAATGGGTTTCATCCTACTATTATTTTTTTTGGTTTTAAAAATTATCGACCCTGGTCTAAAACTGCAATATCCATCCATTTTTGCGATCGTGATTGGGATAGGAATTAGAACGCGGACTTTGAGTAGAAAAGTTCGACAATTCCACAGACAAATACCGATCACAAAACATGTTTGAAAGCGATTGGGATCGGTGTTTGAGTTATACGATTCCCCTGCTGTACGCTACATCCCTATCCCAGATAAGGCAGAGTAACTTGGAACCATATTCTACAATACTGTTTCCGGTAAAAAGAACTGCTGGTTCCGACAATCAACTGCGCCAGCTCTTAAGAAACGGGAGAAGGTTTAGTTCTTGGTTTTTCATTGATGATCCGATACACTGGAGTTGAAATTTCGCTAAGCTTAGCACCTATAACTTTCTTATGTAAAATTCAGATTTACCATTCGCTATAAAATGGTGAAGGAAAAACCGGCACGTATATGAATCACAAAAAATGACATGTGACAATCACCAGCCAGCAATGGGCGAGCTATGTGGATTATGGCCCATACTCTCTACGAGACTAGGCTCGGGTCCCAGCAGTGGTAACATTATAGACTGATGATAATAATCATGAAGATTGATAAGATAACATTCGACATGTGAGAACTTCAATTTTTTTACACGTTGCCTTTGGGCAGTCCAGAAACTCCGACACCAGGGTTGGGTATATTTTCATCCTGGTTTTACCGTACTGCATCTCAACTCTTGTATTTCCCAGGATGCCCTCATCATGTGCTCGACTCTGTTCGCGCTGGCTTCCACCGGGGGCGGCGGCGGCGGCGGCGGCGAAGACCAAAAGGTAACGTGATAGAAACGTGTGAAATACAAACAGATATCGCGCCCGTCACCCTAACTCGTTTAAGGGAATGCAAGTTTTTTGGGTCCCAAGGTAATTAAGAAAGGCCCAAGCGTGAACCTCGAGAAAAAAACTGTGCCCTCATAGATGTATTACCAAAACTATATATAAAATTAAAATTAATTGGTAAAGAATACTAAGGGACAGAAGCATCACTTCGCAAAGAAATTTAAACAAATAGCGACCTACCTGTCATATTAACCTTCAGAGCGCCTCTCCTTCTATCGCGCCGCTCTTATCTCTTCTAACGCGGCACGTGTAACGACGCGCGACCCGCCGTCGGTGTCCGGCTATGTACTTGTAGCTTCGTACCTACAGTGCGGAGTGCGCTAGGCCTGGTAATATCAAGTGAAAGGAACTAATGCATAATTGAAACGCAATGAAAATATGTAGTGTAATCCCGCTGTTTTACATTGCGTTTCAGTTTTGAGATTAATTTCCGCAACGTCACGCCTGATTCCACTACATTACATTAACTAATGCATCTAAATGTTATTCTAATAACACATATTTAGTTAGACTTGTTATAAACAAAAGCAATTAGCGTGAAAAATAAGTACCTAGCAGAATTAGTGATCACCATAATGACTAAACAGATATTTTAAATCAATATACTAATAAAATTAATTTTTTTTATGACTATAAAATACCAATGTTTATTACTCCTATTGCCATACCCTGTCAGGGTCATACAATAATATGTTAACTAACCTTTTCATAAGACCTCTTCAAATGTATGTACATATATATGATTGCAATAAACTATTGAGTATTGACAAGATTGACAATATTAAATAATTAGGAAGAAGTAAATATGATATTGCTCGGGCAGGGATCGCACTTGCATCTTTGGAATACCGTCCCGACGCCGACGCCTTAACCACTGGGCCACCGAGAAACCAAATTTCTTCTATCCTTCTTATATCGTCGTTTTTCTTCCTAATTTAAAATCTTCAGATAATCACTTACGCTAATGCGTTCAATATCACAAGTTTGACAATTGCTTATTTCAAACATTTCTTGTTATTGAAATAAATTATTGGTGCTAAAACGTATACATATATATTACATTATTACTGAAGCTGACTACGAGTATACAAATGCAAACCTATACATACATACACATACATATGTACATACATGCGCAATGCTTTGCTTTACACCAAACAAAATAATCCGTAGGTAGATGAAAAGAACTTTAACTTTACTAAACTAAATAATTAATATGCTGTGTAGGCAGGCCTGGTTAACTTCTTTGTTTTAAGATCGACTACTTCGAAGTACTGCGAGCTAAATTGTACCTTATCGCTGGGTGCGAGAGTAGCATTTATAAAGGGGGCCATGTCGGAGTGGACCTTCTGTACGTAGTATTATTATCTGTTCTGTAGGTCTAGTCTGAGTTTGTTTCACTGTTTCACATGAAACGTGAAATCGAATAGCGAATCAGTTTTTGTATGGTTTAACAAAAAGCGCCCCTGGCGGACAATTTGCGAAGCTCTAGGCGCGAGTCTAAGTTCTTAGAGAAACCGTGAGTTATGACTATCCACGATACGTTTAAATAGTGGACTCGATTTTCGATTTTTTAACGGACTATTTTAAAAACGCGAGTCTGAGTACTAATTTTGACAGTTCGGCGGTCGAAATGCGAATCGAATTTGCCTTCGATTCGTAATTCGCCCTACACTTGGCCATTTCGCGGTGAAAGTGGGTGAGACTAGAGTGGGACTGAGACTAGAGTGAGGGTTTCACTTATCTAAACACTAAAACCGAGTTCGACAGCTCTACTCGCCTGTCACGGATTTTTAAGCAAAACTCAGACTAGGGGTACTGTGGTTTGCGTCTTCGTGAGAGGACATATATGTACGTGAGTTTAAGCCGTTATATCAAATCCTATTAGCACCCCGCGGCTTTCAGGGATAAAAAATATCCTAAGTTCTTTTCCAGGACCTTAAGAAAGGTCCATACCAAATTTTATCAAAATCCTTTTAGTAGTTTTTGTGTGATTAAGAAACAAACGTCCATCTTTACAAACTTTCGCATTTATACTCGTAAAATTAGTAAGATTATTGAATGTCCCAGGTTGACGAGCTAGCATTTGAGATGCTATTAAAGCTGCCTAGTAAGATCGATATGGAGACGACGGAGCGTATGATGGGACCCGAGATCGTGATGCCGATGTGCGTCTCGCTGCTGCAGGAGATCGGGTACTACAACGTGCTCATAAACACCATCACGTCAGGGTTGAAGGTATGATACAATACTACTTCAAGAAGTTTAATAATGCCCAATCATCATATTACACCTGGATGGCGAGTGAGCTGTTATGGGTCTCCTGAGTTACCAACTTCTGAGTTGCCGTCTCCTACGTTGTCGTCTCTTGAGCTACCATATCCTGAGTCACTGTCTCCTAAGTTACCGTCTCCTAAGTTACCATCTCCTGGCCGACCGCCTCCTGAGTCTGCTGACTGACCGCCTCCTGACAGACCATCTCCTGAGTTACTGTCTCCTGACAGACCATCTTCTGAGTTAGTGTCTCCCGACAGTCCATCTCCTGAGTTAGTGTCTCCTGACAGTCCATCTCCTGAGTTAGTGTCTCGTGAGTTACCATCTCACGAGATACCGACTTCTAAGTTACTGTCTCCTGAGTTGCCGTCTTCTGAGTTACCGTCCTCCTAGTTACCTCCTCCTCCTCCCTCTTCTCCTCCTGTCCGAGCGCCTCTTGAATCTGCTGACTGACCGCCTTCTGACCGACCATCTCTTGCTTGTTCGCAGGAGCTTCGGCGCGCCATCGAAGGCCTGGTGGTGATGTCCGAGAAGCTGGAGATCATGTACGCCTGCATCTTCGAAGGCAAGGTGCCGATCTTCTGGCAGAAAGGTGGAATATTCTTTTTTGGAGTTTGGTCAAGCAAACTAAGTTTTGAATTTAACAGGTCGCTTATGTCGGACATGCTGTAAATGATACCTATCTCTTTTTATGTTTTATAGGTACATATATCTCTTAACTTGTAGGGCGGCAGGTCGAGCACTATTTGCGAACAAAATCGTACGCATCCAATACAGCAATGCTAAGAAGAAGCATTAGCATTTCCAACGAATCATGCAAGAAAAGCATACAAAATACATGGACGGTGGCTTTCAACTCAACCTCTGTTAAAAACGTAAAAAAAAACCGTTCATCGCTCGAAGCTAGAGTTGAAACAGGCCCACTTGTCCAGGGCGTCCATCGATGAAGCCGCTCGGGTCGTGGTGCCGCGAGTTGTCCCTCCGCGGCGGCCACCTGCACGCGTGGGCCAACGCGCCGCGCTCGCCGCCCACGCTGTGCTGGCTGCCCGCGCTCGTGGCGCCCACCGGCTTCCTCACCGCCGTCATGCAGGTACCAACGCGCCGCGCTCGCCGCCCACGCTGTGCTGGCTGCCCGCGCTCGTGGCGCCCACCGGCTTCCTCACCGCCGTCATGCAGGTACCAACGCGCCGCGCTCGCCGCCCACGCTGTGCTGGCTGCCCGCGCTCGTGGCGCCCACCGGCTTCCTCACCGCCGTCATGCAGGTACCAACGCGCCGCGCTCGCCGCCCACGCTGTGCTGGCTGCCCGCGCTCGTGGCGCCCACCGGCTTCCTCACCGCCGTCATGCAGGTACCAACGCGCCGCGCTCGCCGCCCACGCTGTGCTGGCTGCCCGCGCTCGTGGCGCCCACCGGCTTCCTCACCGCCGTCATGCAGGTACCAACGCGCCGCGCTCGCCGCCCACGCTGTGCTGGCTGCCCGCGCTCGTGG
Source organism: Petrophora chlorosata (assembly GCA_951640565.1). Lineage (NCBI taxonomy): Eukaryota > Metazoa > Arthropoda > Insecta > Lepidoptera > Geometridae > Petrophora > Petrophora chlorosata. The sequence goes on from OX621197.1 coordinate 17,433,998, forward strand.
CGCCCACCGGCTTCCTCACCGCCGTCATGCAGGTACCAACGCGCCGCGCTCGCCGCCCACGCTGTGCTGGCTGCCCGCGCTCGTGGCGCCCACCGGCTTCCTCACCGCCGTCATGCAGGTACCAACGCGCCGCGCTCGCCGCCCACGCTGTGCTGGCTGCCCGCGCTCGTGGCGCCCACCGGCTTCCTCACCGCCGTCATGCAGGTACCAACGCGCCGCGCTCGCCGCCCACGCTGTGCTGGCTGCCCGCGCTCGTGGCGCCCACCGGCTTCCTCACCGCCGTCATGCAGGTACCAACGCGCCGCGCTCGCCGCCCACGCTGTGCTGGCTGCCCGCGCTCGTGGCGCCCACCGGCTTCCTCACCGCCGTCATGCAGGTACCAACGCGCCGCGCTCGCCGCCCACGCTGTGCTGGCTGCCCGCGCTCGTGGCGCCCACCGGCTTCCTCACCGCCGTCATGCAGGTACCAACGCGCCGCGCTCGCCGCCCACGCTGTGCTGGCTGCCCGCGCTCGTGGCGCCCACCGGCTTCCTCACCGCCGTCATGCAGGTACCAACGCGCCGCGCTCGCCGCCCACGCTGTGCTGGCTGCCCGCGCTCGTGGCGCCCACCGGCTTCCTCACCGCCGTCATGCAGGTACCAACGCGCCGCGCTCGCCGCCCACGCTGTGCTGGCTGCCCGCGCTCGTGGCGCCCACCGGCTTCCTCACCGCCGTCATGCAGGTACCAACGCGCCGCGCTCGCCGCCCACGCTGTGCTGGCTGCCCGCGCTCGTGGCGCCCACCGGCTTCCTCACCGCCGTCATGCAGGTACCAACGCGCCGCGCTCGCCGCCCACGCTGTGCTGGCTGCCCGCGCTCGTGGCGCCCACCGGCTTCCTCACCGCCGTCATGCAGGTACCAACGCGCCGCGCTCGCCGCCCACGCTGTGCTGGCTGCCCGCGCTCGTGGCGCCCACCGGCTTCCTCACCGCCGTCATGCAGGTACCAACGCGCCGCGCTCGCCGCCCACGCTGTGCTGGCTGCCCGCGCTCGTGGCGCCCACCGGCTTCCTCACCGCCGTCATGCAGGTACCAACGCGCCGCGCTCGCCGCCCACGCTGTGCTGGCTGCCCGCGCTCGTGGCGCCCACCGGCTTCCTCACCGCCGTCATGCAGGTACCAACGCGCCGCGCTCGCCGCCCACGCTGTGCTGGCTGCCCGCGCTCGTGGCGCCCACCGGCTTCCTCACCGCCGTCATGCAGGTACCAACGCGCCGCGCTCGCCGCCCACGCTGTGCTGGCTGCCTGCGCTCGTGGAAGAGAAATTATCACTGTTAGAGGGGGCAGATACTGAGACCACCCCCCTTTTAAAAGCTATACGCTACGACCTTGCACTACACTGTGAGTTATTATCGTGACCATGTGACAGGCTCTCCGTGTAATACAAATACATGCGATACAACGTGGCTCGGTTCCCGTGGATCCCTGAAGGATCGCACGTTTTATCGTGGACGTGCACGCTAGAAAATATTCATCGATGCAAAATTAAAAAACTTCTCCCTACAATCCCTACATTTTGCTTCCCTTTTAAAACGTGATGGTACAACATATCGTGCCGCAAGTCAGGTACGTAGTATAGGATGTTCTATATTTTTTTTAACGATCACTTACATAGATCCTGGTACCTAAGAAGTCCAGTATCTAGGGAACCAGGAACTATGAGAACTATGGTCACACAACACCCAGACACGAAACAAATGCTTTTTTTTTCTGTGCACGAACATTTGTCTCGTTGCGAAAATTGAACCCGACACCTCAGAGATGTATGAGATTTGAGCCAACCTGCTCAACCACTTCACCACAGAGACTGTCAAAACATGTATCTGTTTATTCGCTACATACAGACGACCGCCCGCGGCGAGAGCTGGCCCATCGATACCCTGGCGTGGGAGTTTACTGTCATGCCACTGGAAGAAAGCGGTTTCGTCAGGCCTCCGCGAGACGGCGGTGTCTACGTCAGGTAAACTATATATCATGTGTTATAATATGAAAATGAATCCCTATTCCCCTTGTCCACGGCATCACGCGTGAACGGCTGGACCAATTCCGCTAATACTTATTTTGTTGTGTTTGTTTTTATCAGAAGAAGGTGCTTATAAAAGAAAAAAATGAGAAATTAGCGCGGAACAATAGAAAATTTAAGAAAACTTAATGACCATATTAACTTTTCTAATGTAAACTTTTGGCGTTTGACATAACTGTCAGTTGTTTGACAATTGGTAGTTACGACAGGACAACGTCTGTCGGGTCACCTAGTGTATTATAAATTCATCATTATCAGCCTATTATGTTCCCACTGCTGGGACACGAGCCTTCTCATGTCTTCTCTCTCATAAAGGTCATAATCCACCACGCTGGCCTAAATCGGGTTGGAAGATATCACATGTCATTAAATTTTGTGATTTTTGGACATTTTAGATATAGACATTATTTGGCCAGTTTCCTCACGATGTCTTCCTTCACCGTTTTTAAAGCGAGTGAATACTCCTATCGATTACATGCATTAATCTTTTTTAATTGATTGATAAATCTGTATAATTGCAATAAAATGCGTTTAAATGATCATAAAAATAAATGATTTTTATTACGGTGCTTAAACAAAATTAAATTAGATTATACACGTATTTAAAGATAATAATCTGTTCTTTTCTATGGTACTGAGTGATGAGACGAGGCAGTCGTTCGCCTGATGGTAATCGCCACGCGTGCGCATAACAATTGCAGTGCCACCCAGACCTTTTAATATAAAAGCACTGCGTAGCACTGCATTGCGCTCATCACACCGAGACATCTGATATTAAGTCTCATATGCCCAGTAATTTCACCGGTATTTTGCCCATTACTTATTAATATACTTTGTACCCACAAAATACATGTGACTTTGGGTAGAGGGTAGTCTAGAACCTCACCACGTATCACCAGGGAGGAGGGGGGAGGGGATTGGTAAGTTGCTGAAAAAACATCACGTGATTCATGAACGATCCCCAAAAAAAGTGTCGATGGCACCGCGACATCACATTTATCCGACGCACCTGGGTTCGAATCCCGATTCGGCCCTGCACCAATGACTTATAGTTAAGTGCAGGTTTTGCACGCTCGCTCTAAAACGGTGAAGGAAAACATCGTGATGAAACCCGCTTACACGCTTTAGAGTGGTAGATTGCAACTCGTGTTTTGGGATGATGTTCGGTGAACCATCGGGGAGACGAGTCTGAGAAGCCGCTCAACTGCCGTCTCTCTCTAGATCTTTGTGCGCCATCTTAGGCCACATCATCGCTTCACATCATGTGAGATAGTGGCCAAATATAGATCTATTAAGCGTAAAAAAAAATATAGATAGTAATATATAGTAGAGTACAGCCATCGTTTGATAAATTTGATAAAAACTCCAAAACTAATTTTATTGATATTTTCTTTACCAACATAACTTTAAACATGCTGTTGGACATACAATATACATATATTTAACAAAACAGAATAAACGAGTAAATATAATAAATTTAAGTACATTATAAGGGGTCGCTAATGGTCCCCGCACTATCAGGCGATAGTAGTATCGCGGAAGGCCTAAATATTTCGAAAATTTAAACTTTTCAGATTCATATCAAAAGTTACCACAGTGATATAGAATGCCCGCCCAGCTGTGGACTGGGGTGGGTGATACATTGATAGAAAAATGTAGTAATAAATTCGATTAATCAATACCAAGCAAACTAGCACAGATATAAACAACAACTATAAAGTGTTTTGAGCACAATAGTGGTCAAAGAAGTAATACTAATCACAACAGCCAAGATTCAATCTATTTTATAAACAACCTTTTCAATGAATATTTATGAGGTACTTATACAATCGCAAGAAGTTTGGAGTGACGCAAGGTAAGTCTGATAAAGCCCAGTGCCCACACAATTGACGCTTTCAATGTCGCCTGGCCTACTCGCAGTTCCCAGCAGTTACTTGGACAGTAACTCTTCATCGTCTACGTTGTTGGCCACTGTTCCTAATTTGCCGATATTCCTATTTAACTTCACAATACTGCCCAGCGCCATCTCTTCCACTGTGTCTTGAAACTCGTGGCGTTCGAGATCCGCGATGTCTGGTATCTGAAACTCTGCCGTATCGAAGTCTTCTTCGTCGCCTATAAGCACCGGAACCTTCACCGTAGCGTTGAGGTGCGGCAGCGGCAGCCTTACCGTCACCCGCAGCTCGTACTCCTGGCTCGCTGCCTTCGTCATTAGGGTGTGCAAGTCTGCTGGAATGGGCAAGGCAACGGGGATACGTTCCACTTTTCTCGCTAGAATACTCAGGGTTTCGCAACGTAGCTCTCTGTCCTGAAGATCCACTCTTTCCACTTTAGTGGTTCGCAACCCAAATAAATGAGTAATGTTATAGCTGTAGAGCTCGGTCCTCACAGAGAGGATGTCCACGTCTGTGTCGTTGTTCACCAAGTACGACAGGTGCGCGTGCGCACCAGGAGTCCAGATGGCCTCTTCTATGCTACCTTCCAAAATAACCTCGTTCTGTTTCCTTGAAGCATACGGCACGAAGAGCGATTTCTTCAGCCGGAAAAAGTTCGAGGGAAAGAAGTACACATGTTTTGCTACTTGGATCGGTTTGTAGTGCACGAAGCTGTTTAGCAGGATCTCTTTTTTGAGAATATCGGAAGATTGCTGTGCCAAAGTGAACCATATTTTTATTGCTGATGGTATTTTACTGTGGTTAAGCAGAAATCTGAAGGGATATTCGTATTCACCCTCTAGAGGTACGCCTGTATCGGGAATATTTTCAAAAATGTTTATTGGCGTAAATATATTTGAAGAGGCATTACTTGGCCTTCGGCAAACCCAGTAGGATCCAGTTCTTCCGATCAGTGAGAGCACATTGTGTTTGTATTCTGTTGGATCGTCAATGAACATTTTAACAATGCCCCTTACTTCCTCACCACGCTTATAGATGCCTCTCTTCGGTCTCTGTATCAGTATTTGGCACTGGACACTCATTTCGATGAAATTTCGTTGAACTTAGGTAACCCGTATTCTCCAGGCACGAGATAACTTCAATTTCTACGACTTGTAATAAACATTAACTCTTCCCGTTCTAATTACCTGACACTGTCAATCGGGAAGATTTATTGATTTGCATGCAGCCATAAAGTATCGTTGTCTCCCTTTTCTGCACGAGGAAACGAGCGAGCAATATCTGAAGTCCGCATTGACCTTGAACTGCACTTTGTATGCGCAATAAGAAGCGTCAAACCCGAATCTATCGCGGAGCGAGTTCAAGACATAAAAGTCTCGTAAACAATGCAACAAATCGGGATCGGGCTGTACTAGCTATAACCTATTGAGTAATCTGTGGTTGCCACCCGATTCGTACACCTTTAAGTAGGTACCTACACATTTTTATTTCTATAGAATTAGTACAATCATGAAATGAATGAATCAGTAGATTATGTAGATTCATTACTTCTTGAAACAACATATGAGTAAGATTGTAGTACGCGTCTTGTCTGAAATAAAGAATCGTTGAACTGATATTAAGAAGGACCATTGGTAATTTACGACACTATATCGAACCGCGTGAGGGCACTGTGACCGACAATGTAAAACAGGTTCTTCAGAACCTACCTCAGACACCAGTCTTTCACAAAAAAAAATGCGACTGTTCGTACCAAATAATTACCGCCGGAGCAGAAAAAACAGGCTGTTTGCTGTTCACCGAGCCGGACGTAGCCTGTTCAAGATCCTCCATACCGCGTACTCTCAATGCGCTCGATGCACTCCCGAACTTTGATGAGTTTGTGGATGAATGGAAGGTGATCTTGTCGGAATGTTTGAATTGTATTGAGACTAACGCGTGAAAATGTATTTATTTAATTTATATGTATTTTAAATTTTTGACTGAATTTATACTGACATTTTATTTTATTGACATTTAAATAAATATTTTTATATTTTTTTTTTTATTTTTATCATTTTATGTAAATTTTATAATAAATGTAATATTTCCACAGGTTTTATTAATATTATAATAAATAATTAAATAAAACAACGCTAACGGTATTAGCTATCTGAATTTTAGTAGCCCCGACAAGTATTTTTTACGCATGTGCAAAGGTCATCTAGGGTACCATCTATTCTACTATTGGTTTCATAGATTTTCGTGAAACTTAGATACCTACGTAGGCTTACACAACAATGTATTCGAAACGTCATGCATGAAATCATACATCATGCATATTTACGGATTTCATCTTACGTTTTCATTTTCTTGTCCATATTAAGTATGTAGGTAATAGATAATAAATATTTTTTGATAATTCAAGCGTGTGCGAGCTCAAACATTTTTTGCCTTATAATATAAAATGAATAAAAAACAGTATTATATAAAATTGAAAAATATATACATATCTGTGCAAATAAATCTTATCCATCTATAATAATATAATATTATACTTAAATATTTTAAGTCACATCGAATTTTTTACTTGACAGAGTTAGCACCTAGACATTAAGTTACATTGTTTAAAAAGATACTTCGGTTGCCTGTCCACCGAATTTGACTGGGCCCGAGCGAAGAAAATTAATCCAATAATAATTCCAAAATCTTTCAAAGCAAAAACTAAATTGAATCTACGATTCTCATATTGATTATGCACTCGCTTCGTTGGGCAGGACAGGCACCATTAGGTTGGCTTGTTAGATCTAAACATTTTTAAATGCTTTTAAATTAAGTCAAAGCAATATAAAACAGTCAAACTAATTACTTGAGGACAGCATTTAAATACTTAGTCGGAAATCCGGCCTTGGAGATCGAGTATAATGATAGAAAGCTATACAAATTTAATATAAGTACATACATTTTAAATTAAGTATACAAAATTAAGAAGCAGAGCGCCATATTGTGTAAAAAAATCGGCAATCAGCAGCTTAACTATAATTTACTTACGTAATAAAAAAATCAAAACATGTTTACGATATAAACAAATCGCGTACAAAGTTATTATGGCCGCTATATTACGTAAATATCGACAAATACACCTTACGACCCCCGCATGACTGAGACGAACTATTGACATTAATTGACATCATAGTCATTCCCGACTCGAGCATCGACGAGTAAACAGCCTACTCGTAAACTATGCCACAATTAGTTTTTCTCTTTCTTACTTCTTTCATCATTCGTCTTCTTTTCATTCATGGCTTCCCAATATGATGGTGGCTGTTCCGCCATGTCTTCCATCTCGACGCACGAGTCGACGGTTCCTCTCTGTTCTCCGATGAGCACGGGCACCTCCACGGACGCGTTGATATGCGGCACTGGCAGTCGCACCGTCACCCTCACCCTGTACTCCTTGGATATAATCTTTGACTGCTGTATGGAGTATAACTCCGGGAGCGTCGGTAAAACACACGTAAAACGACTTTCTTCCCTCTCTGGAACGGCCGGTGTCTCCGTCTCACAGGATTTGACTAGTTCCTCTTCAATCTTCTGGTTTTCACAATCAGATGTGTAGGTCGTGTAGCAGTAGAGATTTGTCCTCACAGCCGTGATCTCCACATCGGTGTTGTTCGTCACGACGTAGGACAGGTGAGCGTTCTCGCCTGGAGTGAGGCAGGTCTTCTCTATTTCAGCCTTCAGGTTGACCACGGGCTTCGTCGACGAGAACGGCGCGAAGAGTGATTTCTCCAGCCCAAATATAATCGGCCCCTCCGCCTGTGTTGGTTTGATATAACCGTATACTGGTATTTCCGCTGTGAACACTTTCTTGAAACTGAAGAAACTAGGCTTCACGAACTTCAATTGTATGCGATACGAGATTGAACCAATCCAGTCTTTGTAGGAACGGGGGATGTCCACCGGCAGATAGAACTCGAAAGGGTGCTCGTATTCGCCGTCTAGAGTGATGGTGTCTTCGGGCTTAATATTACATATATTTACATGTCTGATGATATACTCCTCTGATCCGTGGTAGGTGCGTCTGTTTTTGCCGGACCCCCTCGACCACCTGCATTTACCTTTACCTTTAAACGATAATGTAACATCTTGGTATTCTGTCGGCTCGTCAACTACATATTTTACTCTGCCTGTGACGGCTTGACCGGGTCTGTGGACGCCTTCTTTCGCCTTGTTTATTAAAATTTGACACTGCACACCCATCTGTATCGAAAACAGTCTTCAGACGCGATGTAAACGAACTATTTCGCACAAAATACACATACAGACTAACCTCACTGTTTTAATTTAGCACAGATAAGACAGAATATTGCTGTTACAAAAACGTGTCTGGCCTGTGTTCGATACATGCATCGTCCTCAGTGTGACGCTGAGTTGTTGTTTCACTCATCTGCGATATGAGTAAAAGAGTGAGTTGTACCAGTTTAATGACCTAATGACCGATTGTCCGCGTCCAGCGAAATTGAATCCTAAGGACAATAATATATTATACTTTATTTTGATTCTCGTTTAAAAATATTTGTAACGTAGCTAACGATATTTAGTTGGTGAATAAAAGATTATGCTAATTTAATGAAACTATTTTAGCGCGATGCTCCTTTGTGCTTTCAATTCAATTCAATTCATTTATTAATAATTCAGACATAATTATCCATATTTGTTAGTAAACATGCAAGTTCATAATGCTTTGCACGTTTAAAAGAATCAGGGTTCTATCCAAGTTACAATCTTGTACAATTGAAATTTAAACAGACATACGATTCTGTGCAAATGACAAGACATCTGAACATTGCACAGTCATTCTATAATTATACAGGAACATATGCTGTTCTGCTTGCGAGAACTACGCCTTCTACTACCGCGATAGCAAACACACTCAAAACACTAAAACTAGCGCCAGCTTCGCACGAATGCGATTCGCATGTGCATTTTAATACGAACGAAGTATACAAATCTTAAATACTAAATTAAATACCTATTTTTTATATTTATTTATTATTATTAAATATATTTATTTGCTTAAACATTATTATTTTCTAAATATTGTACGTCCGTCATAGATAAATTGTTGACACTATAGCATAATACAATTTTTGCACCAATTTATTACACAATTTCTGCAATAAATATTCATTTCATTTTCATTATCTTACGTCAAGAATAATTAAAATTTTGAACGGAAACCAATTTAAGACAAAACTTTATAGGTAGGTGGCTAATTCATAATTGTTTTTATGTATATATATATATAGTGTAACTGAATATTTAAATGACATACATATATAACTTAGTTCTAATTATGATAAAATTGACATTAGATACTTTAATTTCATTATTTATATTTGCACGCCTGCTTGCAGATTAAATACCGAGACTTTTGAGTTTATGACATCTGAAATATTGTATCTTATGTATAGTCTGGCAAATAACTATTGATTATGATTATGAAGTTTTTAGAAGTACTAAGCGAATCAACAGGCAGATTCAAATTATCCTTTCTCGTTCCAAAAATTTCGAAGGAAGTCATCGTGAGGGTACGACTCATATCCAAGAACCACACCGAAAGCAATATGACATCTAACATGCCGCCTGATGTTATGGTGGTCATTGTCATTGTTATTGTTCATTGCTATATTTCGAGACGTTTTTTTAAAAGAGTTGAAAAAAGAAACATCCCCGCAGAGTTTCTTGGTGCTATCTTGTCTAGCGGGCGTATTTCCGAAGCACTGGTAGAGTCAGTTTTCGCTTTTCTTTTCTGCACCCGGACTCAATTTGAATATAGGAAAGAAATGGGTAAACATACTTACCATTTTTTCAGTCATGTTAACTTAAGTTACAATTTTTAACACATTTTTTTAATTTTGATTGTATTGCCTTTATGACGTTTAAAAGTGCACTTTTGTGCCTATTTAATGAATTATATTTGACTTTGACCAACAAATAACAGACTTTAACAATTTTATGACTATTTTTATCATCTAAGAGTAACAAACTAGCAAACCGCCTGATGCATTCATCGTCCATGCACATTGGTACTCTAGGCTTTCTTGTAACCCGCATGTCTGCACAGGGGCCAGTACCTGGAAGGCGCGAGCTGGTTCAAGAAGGACGGCTACCTTCAGGAGCCGCTTCCAATGCAGCTCGTTTTCCCCATGACGCCGATTCACTTCAAGCCGATTAAGGCCACCGGGAGGAGGCTCAGGAGTTAGTTGCTTTTTTATATTATGCCCTAAACTGTTCAAACCTTAAGGTACAACGAATCATTAGGTATCGTCTTCAGAGTGCTGTCCAGGCGAACAGCTTGCGGCGTGGCGGATCGTATCTGAGTTTTTAATCAAACAGGCAAACTCAAGCTTATTCTGTGCAAACCAGTTGTTCACTGAGTCGCCGAGCGAGTCGCTACAAACTGCGTATTGTACGCGTGTGAACGCTCTATTTAATATTGTACTGAGCACTAACTCGGGGCATACACTATACAGCAAACTGCACGTTTGCGGCTGTAATGCATTGCATGTTTGCGGCTGTAATGTTTGCTAATTGCAACAGCGCCAAAATAGAGTTCATCTTTTAACATATACACAAGTGAATCTATGGCTGGTATTGGTACAGCTTCGGTGGACTGCCGCCCTCACGATTCAAGTACATTTGTCAAAATAGTTCATGCGATCGTTGACAGATCGCTACATCTGCCCGTGCTACTACTACCCTGCGCGGATGGGTGCGTTCGTGGTCGCCGTGGACGTGCCGGCCGGGAAGGAGACGTCGGACTTCTGGGTGAAGCGCGGCACGGCCCTGCTCTGCACGCTCGCCACCTAGCGCGTACCGACAACATGTCTCACTTCTGCGAACGACGCCGTTTCATTGTAATGTGATGTGTGTTGTGATCTCTTATGTCAATAAAGTTTATAGTTTTAGCTATGTGCTGTTTATTTTGAAGATTAAGTTCCCTATATTTATATATAGGTCTTTTAACTTTGAGAGCATAGATAGGAAAGTGAAGACAAAGTAGTCACACACATCCCATCACTACATCGTATGACTAACAAAACTGCTATTCATGGACTAAAATTAACTACTGAATTGTATTCCGGATTCAGCACCTAAACAAAAGATACTAATATTTTGTTCAGGTGTTGAAACTGGAATAACAATGCTGTTTGTGGAATACTTCCTTTTTTTCAGGTCACGAAAGATAGTTCTTTGTTTTTAACAAGTTGTTTAATGGACTTTGGGATTTTGTTATGGTTGATGATATGTTGTTATGGTCGGCGTTCACCGACTGTATAGCACGGCAAACTATTCATAAGAACGCCTAAGGACAAGTTAAGGTTGGTTATATAGGTCCAGGAAATACACGTCTACTCCCCCTCGGTGTACCATCCAGGAGGATACTGCGGTATTGCGCTAAGACAGGCCGGCCGTCGGTTCACGCCACAAGTGCAGTAGCACTGGCCGTTGTGGCCATCATCCACTACGTAGGTCCTGAAGTTGATGTCCATCTTCATGGCACGCCGGAACGCTGGAATATAATTACTCATGATCATCCAAATCTATCACTGAAAGATTACACATAGGCCTCTCCCATAGCACGCCACTGAGCCCGATCTTCGGCTTTTTGGCTTAAGTCACTACCAGCAACCCTGCGTATATAGTCGCTCCATCAGTCACTCATCAACTATTTCAGTTCACGGACGCATTGAAATAATGGTAGTAACAAGCTATATCTATACCTACCTATACTTATAATAAAATAAAACTGTAACGAGGCTTCTGTACATTGAAGATATATTTTAAAATCTTTTTTTTAATGGTATTTGGGTGCAACAGAACCTAAAAATACAGTTTTTAAAATAGTTGTCTGTCTGTTTGTCTGTCCGGGATAAACTCCGAAACTAAGGCACGAATTGAAATACAGTTTAATAAATTATATTCTATGAAGACCGGCGCTACACATAGGCAAAATCATCAAAATCATTCCAGGAATATTGAAGTTAAACGTTAGTTTAGGAAAAAAAATATTACCAATATGAGTTGTACCCTGGTACATACTGGACCCTAAGTGCACAAGGTTCAAACGCTAAGCTTAAACTAGTTTTTTGCTTCCTTGAGAACTAAAGGATGGGTTGACGTTTCCTAAAAATATTTTGTTGATTCCTAGGCTACAACGAGATGAGACGGGATCGAGGCAGGAGCGCGACGGTTACGGGATACGACAGGGACGTTAATGGGATTGGAGCGGGTAGGAGAAGGATGGTAACGGGATAGGAGCGAGACGGTTGTTACGTAATTGAAATGCATGTTTACTACATCTGTTTCAGTTTCATCCCGTTGGATAGGAGTGGGATGGTAACGGAATACGAGAGGGTGTTGGCAACGGGATATGAAGGGGACGGTTCCGGGTTATGAGGGGTCGGTAACGAGATATAATGGGGATAAAAGCGGTAATGGTATAAGAAAAGGACGTGATCTGGATAGGAGCGTAACGAAAGCAGGAGCTAGACAGTGAAGGGATAGGACGAGGACGGGATCGGGATAGGAGCGAAGCGGGAGCAGGAGCGGGATTAGGGTGGGATGGAAAATTGTCGGGAACAAGTAAGATTACTTCACTACGCGTACGAAGTCGCGGGCAACAGCTAGTCATGTTATAAATGTGTCTTTATAAATTAAACAAAAAAAGGTAAAAGCCGAGAAGGGCAAGCTTAGCAAGTTCCTTAAATTGGCCAACAAGGTTACCGCCATGTGACGCGACGTGTTGACGATCATTGTCCCGATAGTTGTTTCGGCGAATGACCTTAAAGCGAAGTCTTGACCAACTTGCGGCACTCAAGGTACAGGTTTTTATAAAAAAAAAGTAATTTTTTTTAAACAGTAAAATAAATAACAGGCTAAATAAAAGACACACCTCTAGAGCCTTCAATAGTGGACCAGTCGTAGCGTCCTCTTGATTTCCGATATGGTTCATAATCTATTTTACTTGATGTATAAGGATGTGCGTTCGCTTTACTGTAGGCCCATGTGCCATCACCCTTATGTGACCTTGACTCTGCATATGCTTGAGCTTTACTATAGGCCAATGTGTCACACTCACCATCGCCACCCTTATGGGAATTTGAGTCTGCTTTTGCGTAAGATTTACTATGTCGATGTGCTGATGTGTCACCACCCTTATGTGGCTTTGACCCTGCATGTGCGTGGGCTTTACTGTAGGACGATATGTCAGAGTCACCATCTCTATGTGACTTTGACTCTGCATGTGCGTGGGATCCAATGTGTGCCGATGTTTCACCGCCCTTATGTGATTTGGACTCTGCATGTGCGTTGGCTTTATTATTAATACCATGGCTTTCGGCCTCGCTATCTCTATATTCTTTATATTCTTTTACTTTGGAGTCGGCTTTGTATTTTCTTATTGTTTCTACTTCTTCGTCCGTTTCACTGTCATCCCTCGTCATATAATCGGGTTCTGTGGTTTCTTCATTTGTTGCAGTCGCAATAGTTTCCTCTTCTACGTTCTCAGTGTGCTCTGATGTAAAAGTTTGTAAATCTTCATTATCTTCACTAACGCTAGTTAGGGCCACTGCTTCTGCAGTTGCTTCACTCTGAGTGTCATCATAATTATCATCATTTTCGTGAGCTTCATTGTGTTCTAACGTGTCACCATCACCGCCCTTATGTGCCTTTATGTAATTTTTATCATTATCATAGCTTTCTGCATTTTCCTCTTCTGAATGTTTTTTTATTGTTCCTATTTTTGTTATTGTTTCGACTTCTTCATCTGACTCAGTTTCATCGTACATTGTCTCCGATTTGTTAGTATCTTGGCTTTCGGCTATGCTATCACTATATTCTTTAGTTTCTTCTTGTTTGGAGTCAGTTTTATATTCCGTCTCTGTATCTACTTGTTCATCTGTTTCACTGTTATCCGTCGTCGTATAATCGTCTTCTATGGTTTCTTCATTAGTTTCAGTCGCAATAGTTTCCTTTTCTACATTTTCGGTGTGTGTAAGGGCTTGTAAGTTTTCATTATTTTTACTCGCGCTTGTTATAGCAACTGCTTTTGCTGTTGCTTCACTCTGAGTATCGTCGTCTCCATCATTATTATCATTGTTATTATTAGTAGCATGTGTAGCGCTTTGCTCTGTATCATCATCTGCTTTATTCGTATTATCTACTTGTGTAAATGTGACTGCTTCAGCAATCTGCTTATTCCCATCTTTGGTTTGACTAACTTGCCCTACAGTAGCTTCTATGTGGTTCGTCTGGCCGTCTTTCGTGGAAGTGGTCTGTCCCTGGACAACGGCTGCTGTCTTCGTGCACTCTTTACCTCCTTCTGATGTGGTTATCTGTGCCGCCTGACCAACAGCTGAAGTTTCACTGTGTTCAGTGTGCCCATTCGCAGATTTGCTTGTCTCCTCTTGAGCAGTCGTTGCTATTTGAGTTTGCGTCGTTTGTCCGTCAGAAGTAGAAGCTACCGCTGATTGTGTGGCTGATGACGAATGTTCTGTTTGTCCGTTGGCTGAATGTGAGGAGGAAGACGAGGACGAAGAAGTCACGGTATGAGATTCATGATGTCCTTCGTCAGACATAAACTGTTGGCTGATTCCTTTAGATCCAACGAAGTTATTAGGGTTAGAATTGTCATTATCTTCGTGGAATCCTTGTGAAAAGGTTTGCTGTTGACTGGATTCGGAATGCTCTTCATGCTCTTCGCTGACCTGGCTGGATGAGAACGACTGAGCGTACGAACCAAAATTATTTTGACCCAAATTTACCGGACCGCAGCTAAATGCTGGCCTAGCCATGGAGTCTGTGAAAAACAGTTTATATAGAGTAAATGTCTAAAAGTATATTTCTAGGAGTATTATATACATATACCCTGTATCACCAAAGGCTATTTTTATAATGTCACTATTTTAGTACTTACGTGGTTCATGAAACGGCCAGCTCCGACCGTGGAATGGTTCTCCAATGGCCAATTTTCCCTGCAATCGTAATGAAACAGAATAAAATTAATTAATGTATAATTAGATATGCTTAGTTAAAATTAAATAAAAATATCTGCCTAAACTAATAACGGGTACGTATATAAGAGTACGGTATATACGTACGGTCCTTCGCAGACCGGTGGAGTACGTCGGCAATCAGTGCCTAGACCTTGGAGCCCATAGGCTTACAATGCAGAATGCAGAAAACCGCGCGTAGTGGAGAGAAAGGAGTAGGAAAGACCCTGGCCGAAGCTGTGATCACGTTAGGCAGAAGAAGATATAAGAGTATGGTATCAAATAACAATTAAAATAAATAAAATGCACTTACATATGTGCAAAGTATCGTTACCACCAGTATTCTTGTAGCTTCCATCATTCACCAGCACCTTATGGCCAAGACAAACATTGTACCTATATACCTACCCACAACTATATACCTAACTTATAATTGTACACCCTCCGCTGCATGCGCTGCTAATTTACAAACAACCGTCAACAGAATGCATTTGAATCAATACTTATTCATTAAACTGTATATTATTTAAAAGAAATTAGTGGTATTATTTTGCTGTCGTATGTTTGTTTTATGGCTACCAAGAACACACAGCCTATCTGAGTACCGGGTACCTACTTTAATTTTTACATGTTACCTGCATAACATGAATCTAGTTTTTAACCGACTCCAAACAAAAGGAAGTATACAATACGATTGTAATTGTTTCAAATCGGTTTATAAATGACGGAGTTCTGAGGTAACAAACCCGTTACTATTTTTTGGAATCGGTTAAAAATATGACCAATCTGGAAGTCTATAAAGCAGTTTACTAATATCGGAGTTCAAAGGTATCAAATAAAAATACAAACGAATTAACCTCTTCCTTTTGAAATTCGGTTAAAAGCTTTGAACAATAATGGATTGTTCAAGAAAAGACGGGTCAAACAAATACTATAGTCACAAACTTTGACTTAGGTATAAGTTAAACGACAACATCTAGGTAAGTACCTACCTACATTAATAACTTTATTTATTAGAAATCGTCAACATTTGTTTAAACATCACCTTTGTTTAATTTATTTACAGAGACGATACGTTCAGACTTCGGAAAATCTATGGAAATGAATATTGCTTTGTTAATATTTTAATTAGTTGTTGTTCTATGTACGGCCCTATTTTACCTTATTACTATTATGTATTTCTAGAATATAACTAACGTAGGTAGGAAATGAGTATACCTAAAGTACCTACGTAAGTTAAAAGTTGTTAAAGAAAGAAGTGTAATGTGGTGCGTTGGTCTGGCGGGATCGCCATGTAATGTCGTGGTTTCTGGTCCATTGAAACTACGAGTTTAGTTGATCCATCTTTACTGGTGAACTTCAGTACTTAGTACATGCTTTCTCTTCACTACGTGACATATAAGGAGATGGTCAGCACAATATATACATACATGACATAATGCGCAAATGC
The DNA here is from genome assembly GCA_951640565.1 of Petrophora chlorosata. Taxonomy (NCBI): domain Eukaryota; kingdom Metazoa; phylum Arthropoda; class Insecta; order Lepidoptera; family Geometridae; genus Petrophora; species Petrophora chlorosata. The sequence goes on from OX621197.1 coordinate 17,450,438, forward strand.
CTACCACAGAAGAAAGAAAGAAAATACATTTATGCCAGACAGATTCACGCAACATTACATTAAACTATAATTAATACTATACTACACATAAAAAATAATACTATACTATACATATAACGGAAAAGGATAACACGTGTAACATATAATAAACTAGCGACCCGCCCCGGCTTCGCACGGTTATTATACATTTAACCTTCCTCTTCAATCGCTATCTATTAAAAAAAACCGCATCAAAATCCGTTGCGTAGTTTTAAAGATTTAAGCATACATAGGGATATAGGGACAGAGAAAGCGACTTTGTTCTATACATAATATAATTATAGAATAATGAAGCGTTGCGCGATGTCAGGAAAAGGTTCCGACTCAGCATAAAAACTAAGGTAATGTATACCTTCGTACCTACTGGTTTTCAGTCGGAACCTATGACCGTGACATCACGAACAGTCCGATGTGAGACGAACACATATGTACATATGTGTATATGTCGCAGGGATATAATAAAAAAAAGATATTTGGTCAATTTCCTAGGTGATTTGATCAAATCACGGCGATTTATCATTTCCCTAAACAACATCTAGTGATTTGAACAAATACTAGAACTGGATCCGTGAAATGACAAAAATTACATGTCAGTTCTGTCGCAGGAGATGAGGATACCAGGGATTTAGCGAAATTCCTAGGGATATCACGAAGTCATGGTATAATCTTCAAGTATCTAACCAATTAGGTATTTCAGTTTCTTGAAAGTATTCTATTTCAATTGCAGCGTCATGCGTTGAATGTAGCTGTTCGAGAAAAGGTTAAGGTCTAGCTAATTTACCATCATCATCATCAGCCCATCACGTTCCCACAGCTGGGACACGGGCCTTCTCTCATAGAGAGAGGATAGGCCATAATCCACCACGCTGGCCCAGTGCGGGTAGGTGAATGTCACATGTCCTTGAATTTTTGTGATTATTTCTTGGACATGCCGGTTTCCTGACTATGTTTCCCTTCACCGTTTTTTAGAGCGAGTGTTAAAACCGCACATAACTTAAGAAAGTCAGTGGTGCGGGGCCAGCGGGATTCGAATTCGGGTGCGTCGGATCGAAAGTCGCACGTGCTCCAACTGAGCCGCACTCGCTCGTAGCTAATATAATATAGTAGACCCAAATCAAGGTATAGCTTCACTGCGACTTATGAGATACGGTCTAAATATTGTCGATTCAGGCAAGTAATCGAAATTAATTTATACCTGTAATACCGAAATACGATAACTTCAAGTTGAGATAAACATATGGCATCAAAAGACGTTGTCATAGTGAATCTACACCCTAATCTGAGGTCAACACGATATACGATTTTCGCTTGAGACACATATGGGTACGGGGGCAGGTTGTCGTGAGATATCCAATAAAATCACATTATTATACTCGTAAATTTATTTATTTACATCTTATAAAATATCTTACATACGCGTCATCAATACTTAAACAATAATAAAATAGTCTCTGACGGTGTTATATTATTATGCCAACTTATTTATTAATCTTCACACATACCAATATGTACTATCTTTAAAATAATAAATTAATCTGTGACAATAATTGACAAGACAAGGGTTCCATCGTACCTGTGCTGTACGGAGCGAGGAAAATAAAATTAGACCACTACAGAATTGCTCATTTTAGTATAAATTAGACCACAACGGCCACAACGGCTCATACTGGCCAAAATGTAACCACAACAGAATTGCTTGTATTGTTCAAAATTAAACCACAACAGAATTGCTTTTATTGGTCAAAATTAGGTCACAACAGAATTACTCGTATTGGTAAAAATTAAACCCCAACAGAATTGCTCGTATTGGTAAAATTTAGACCACAATAGAGTTGCTCGTATTGGTAAAAATTAAAGCACAACAGAATTGCTCTTATTGGTTAAAATTAGACCACAATAGAGTTGCTCGTATTGGTAAAAATTAAACCCCAACAGAATTGCTCGTATTGGTAAAAATTAGACCACAATAGAGTTGCTCGTATTGGTAAAAATTAGACCACAATAGAGTTGCTCGTATTGGTAAAAATTAAAGCACAACAGAATTGCTCGTACTGGTAAAAAATAGATAGCAATAAAATTGTTTATTTTGGTTAAAATTAAACCACGACAGAATTGCTCTTATTGGTACAAAATAAAACCACAACAGAATTGCTCGTACTGGTCAAAACTAGACTACAACTCAATTGCTCTTATTGGTAAAAATTAAACCACAACAGAATTTCTCTGCCCTCTTTCTCTGGTTAAAAGTTAGAGCAGCATCGATATAGTTCTGACTGTTTATTATGCCACAATCTCTACCATTTGGTTTGAAAAGGCTGCCTGCCAGATGCGCCATTTTTGAAGGAAGCCTTTAGAAAAAGCCTAGCCATACAACAAGTTGGTTAAAATTCCTCGCTTCGGTATAAGGTGGAGAGGAACCATTAAATGTAACTACGCGATGTTGGTAAATAGGATGGGGCTTAAAATACCTAACTACGTTTTAGTATTTATGGCACAAACCGAACATAAAAATAATTAAGTAATTACATATCCTTATCATATCTACCTATCTGTTTTATAATAACAACCAGGGAAGGACTAAAAACCATCACGATTCAAAAGATTGACATTATACGTGGGCACAGGGATTTGTTGATTTGGTGATCTGTTTTGGATTCAGTTCTTACCATTGGCTACATCAACATTAGTTGGCACTGTTCTAGTTGAGTTGCTAAAACGCAATGCTTCCTCCCCGCCCTTGAAAAATTACTCGTAAGAACAAAGTAAGACTTTTGTCAAAAACCAAGTCCATATTTTTTTTCCATTATTGCTGACTGCGTGACGGACATTATGCACTATACCTACAACTCATTATCAGATCAACTTATTGTCCTGAATCATTAAATTAAATGACTAAAATCTTGTCAAAGCGTTCATCTTTTACCAAAACCATTTCCAACTACATCGATTCCCAAATAAAAGCAAGTTTCCGTTCAAACGACCAGAGTCTTCTCAGGTTGGTACCGCCTCGCATGGTATCGTAACCTCCTGTACTTTCTAGCGGGGCACTTGCCCACGTTGCGGTCATACGCGCCGTACTTGCAGGCCGGCGGGGCGCAGTCCCCGGACGCCACACACACGCGGTCCCGAAGCCCGAAGTGCTCGTCCCCCCGGGCCAGGTGGAGGCAGTCGCGCCTTCGCCCCGCGTCGGGCCACTCGCATATGCACGAACACGGCCCGGTTTCAGACATGTTGGCTAGGAATTGGGCTGGACACGTACATCTGTGAAACAAGTATTTAACACCTGACTTAAACTGCTAATAAACATCAATCAATATCGTCAGCCCGAGTTTCTTTATTGATGAGTATATTTTCCAGTCCATGAGAAAATTTGTTGGTAACACCTATGATTCCGTCATCAAGGCAGAATTTAGTTTTGATCAGGGTGCAAACGTTAGTCATTTCTTCCCGCTCATCGTGGTATTGGTCTGTGCTCTGATGACGGGCAAAAGCGCCGTCTTACTACCTTCTTCCTACCTTCTCATCTGCGGCGGTGCAGTGACATCCTCCTCCTTGTCCGGTTTGGGTGGTTCCGTAGGTGGGTGCCAGTCGTTCTGCCGCTCCTCCTCCCTCCGCACGGGTCGGTGCTCTGGCCGCGGGCGGGACCTGATGGTCGTCTGCAGGGTCTCTCGGGAGACGCACGCGCACTGCGTGTGGTTGTAAAACAGCATGCGTGCTACGTTCATTTTGCCGTCGGCTTTGTGGAGCTGGAAGTTAATAAGTTAACGAGGTGTCATCTTTATCTTAATCAAGAAGTTAATAAAAAAATTGTGAAATTTATATTTAAAACGAGAAATTGGCAGAGCTTTAGAAAAGGAATTAAAAACACAAAATACTAGGAAATTTTAATATTAGGGAAGCAGCTAACGCTGCAAAGACTTGTATAACGTTGTAGTTAGTGATCCAGCACTTTTTACTTAAACGAACAGCCTCTTAATACTCCCTGATCATCATCACCAAGTGCCGCTTATGAAAATCACGTAGATATTGTACTATTTATTTATGTAAATGTATCTAACATCTGGCAGCTTTTTCTATTTAATTTAGATCCAATTGGTTTTACCTCTCTTTTGGTCCCATAAATAATTTAACCACAAGGAAATAAAAAAGCTCTTCTTCGTATTTTAATTAAGTAATAGGACCATTTAGAATTTTAATTCTTCGTGGTCACATTATTGGAACAATCCGCAAGTCGCGCTCGAATACGGGTGCAGTGTAGATCCACTACGACAAAATAGGATTTTCAAGTAGGCACATGAAAGTTAGTCTTGGTTTTATCTATTACTCACATAGAAAGGTATGGCGACGTATTTCCCGGCGATGGGCGCGCAGACGTCCGCCTCGTTGTTGCAGCAGCCGGAGTCGGGCGCGCAGCGGTGCAGCTCCACGCACGGGGGCATGTAGCTGGAGGTCAATACATTCATAAAACCAAGTTTAAAGTTAGCTTGGACAGGGAGAGAGTCGAGGATAGTCGTCACATGAATGTTGTTACGACTCAACTTTGTTTCCTCGCACCTTACCTTGTGTGGAGGCATGTTTACCACATTTCACGTTTTACACATATTTTGGCGATATTGTTTGTCCACATTATTAATAATACATTCTTTTTTTTCATAACCACAGTAAACCACACCTCCCCGGAGTAGTTTGCGTTGGAGCGCTGAGCTCACCGAGTACGCCTGTGGTGAGGTGTTCCTGGCGCGTGCGACGCTAGCTAGGGAGTAAAATTTCTTCGCGACTTACGGACTCTAGGTTTCTTACAAAATCTTTAATTTGAGTTTCCCTTTTTTATATTTCCTGTCCGGCTATTATGCTGGTCAGGTGGCGCCCATTTTAAAGAATAGTGAGCTTCTGGCCACGCGACCCAAACCCATGAAAACCATGAAGACCCAAACCCTGAGTTTAGCTGGCATTTAAGTAGCTTTTGGTTAAAAATCACATTCAATTATAAGCTGATATTATTTAAATAGCATTTAAGTAGGTTTGTCTAAATTTACATTTAGCCACAAGTTAACAAATTAAGTTTATATTCTAATATGTCTGTGGCATTGTAGCTCTTAAACGGGTGAACCGATTTGGATGCAGCTTTTTTAATTTGAAAGCAGGTTTAGCGGTGGCTCTTAGACGTTTTATCAAAATCGGTTCAGCCATTTTTTATTTTTTATAGGTTTTTTGTGTCGTGGGTATTTTAAATATAAGTTTTCTGAAATTCGCTTATTTCTGACTGGCTGCTAGACTGCGGTTTCCACGTTTTCTCGTGTATCGTAATCTTTTTAATATATAAAATTTCATGTTTCTATCTTTAGTTAGATATATTATGAAGGAATCAAACAAAACAATAATGATTATAAAAAATAAATACGAAAATAAATTTCTCTTCAATGATTGATGCCGTGCGTTGTCTGTTACGGAATGTTTTGTAGGTATACATAGATGTGCCTATCCAAAGCCTTGTGCGCTGGTATTTTATCCGATAGCGGGAATCGAATCTGCCATCTCTATATTTTGAGGCAGTCTGTTAAAATAAAATATCCTCTTATAAAATAGCTTACATATTAAAATATCATCGTAGGATTGAGGTCATGAGTCATTTATATAAAGTACTGGTTCCGGGCCATTCAAATACGTAATCAGAACAAGCTCATGTACCAATCAAGTCACCCACTAACTTGTTTAGTATCGCATGCCACCTGACCAACGGGATTGTTTAAAGTGCGGTGCTTAAAAAGGCGTAAAAGCTTTTAATTTTTTATGACAGCAACAGTTGACCCTTTTCATCTGGACTTTGCAGTTTTACAGTTACAATTGCATCAGCAAAATCACGTCAGCCAATACCGTTTTCACCGCTCTGGTCTCTTCTTTTTTTATGGTACTGAGAGATGATACGAGCACGTTGTTCGCCTGATGGTAAGCGTCACGCCTGCCAGCAGTGCGCGAACATTACTGTGTTCCGGTTTGGAAGGCATTGTAGCCATCGAAATTATTCAGCATAAATCTCGGAGTGGCGAGCGCATTGCATTGAAGTGCTACGCAGGATTAAAAAAATAGGGTTTTGGATTTTGTGAAATAAGAAGGTGTTGCTTGCCATCAGGTGAACGACCGGCTTGTCTCGCCACACCGATGAAAAATATTCTCGTTGAAAATATATTTTTCAAGACTAGCTTTTAAGAAATTCGTAACCGGAACCGCGAGCAGATTAAAATCAGCCCAAACTACGATTATCCGTCAAGGAGTGCCATTGCCATCCTTCTGTCTCCATCATCAGATCAGCTGGCTGTCACCATAATATTGCATTGTCATCGGACTTTGACAAGTATACAAAATTTCAACTCCGTAGGATAAGAGTAAGTGGTTCTGACTCAACTTTGCAGCAAGATTTGACCCAAACATTGCAAGTTAAAAAATAAAAGCTTGTAAGCATGTACCTATACATTTGAAAAAAAAACCGACTTCAATGTATCTGCGAAGTCCAAGGTCAAATATCGATGAAATGTAGGGAATATGGGACCACTTCGTAGCTATACTGAACCCAACGCAAAAAGAACTTTCCAAATCGGTTCATAAATGACGGAGTTTTGAGGTAACAAACATAAAAATAATAGACAAAACTACTTCGTCCTGTAATGACGCGTAGTACTTACACGGTGTCGGCAGCGGGCGCGAGTTGGCGGACCATGAGCCACCTCGGCTGCGGCACGAGGCACTTGCCGGCGCGCACCACGCGGCCCATGTTGGCCAGCGCGGCCTGCCGCAGCGCCGACCGGTCCAGCGCCGTCAGCGGCTCTGGAACAGTTCAACAACCACTACCTATTACTACGCTGAATACTAAGTTTATATATTTTATATATTTGTTAATACGATAATCCTGAATTATTTGTGATAATAAATAGTAAATATTTTGTAAGATAATATATATTAATGTAATAATTATATTTAGTAATAAAGCTTATAATATCAATACATTTTATAATTTTATATCTATTGTAATATATGAATTTGTATTATCTTTAATATTGAATACCTACCTACCTACCTAAATAATGTCATATACCTACAATACCATATGTTAAAAAAAGAAAATAAATCTACAAAATTTACAAAATTTCACAAGAAGCATGCGGTCTACGTGTACCTACGCGTGTCATACGAGTGTGGAGCTGTGGACGTGTTCACGGGCGGCTTGCGGGTTGTGATACTCATGGTATAGTAGCATGTAGATAAACATAGTTCGCGAACATTAAGTGCACTGAGCAGTAGCGAGCGTATGCAGGCGAACCGCTCGCTCGCGTCAAGTGATGCGCCCACAGCGAGCGGTTCGCTGCGCTGAGTGTGCACGTGCCGTGCGCGTGCGCAGGTGGAGGTGGATCACACCAAAGAGGCGTAGCCCAAGTTTTATTATCACTATGGAATTCGCGACTGCGCTAGACTTCATCAAAAAGTAATAAAAACTTGCGCACCTCTCTCGTAAAAAATAACGTATATATAGATAGATAAACACTTTTTTATAATATTCACCTTAAGCATAGAAATATATATACTATATTTCACTACTTATATTCTTGAATTCATTTTTATGTAACTGAATGACGAGACTAGTAGGTCGCCTGGTAGTAAGCAATACGCCTGCCCATTTGCAGACCACCCAGATTTTATTTTGCAAAACCCTGCGGCACCGCACTGCTAAGACAATTAGCTCTGAAGTCTCATAATGCCCAGTAATTTCGCTCGCATTCTAGCCCTTCAAATTGGAACACAGTAAATGCTTGCGGACAGTAGTGCGTAGCGCGAAGCAGTAGCTTGGCGGCAGAATAACTAGCAAAGCGGTGGTACCCACCCATACGGCATCACGTATACAAGAAGCCTTACCACCATTTAATCATAATAAATTGTTACCATCAGTAAGTATCCTCGGCCTCTGATTGGTGGCGGCGATCGGATCGGCCGCAGACACCACTGTCTGCGGGAACGGCGGCTCCCCCCTGGTGAAGGCAGAGGGGGTGACGGCGAGGGCGGCGCGCGGGGGAGGCGGGCTGGTCTCCGTCTCCTCGTCGTCCTCATCCTCCTTGCCGTCGTTGTGGTACTCCACGTCTGCGTACTCCTAGAATCAGATACCAACCAGATTATACAGACAGCCTCTGTGGTGCTGTGATTAGGCAAGTCAGTTCAGCCTTATAATTATAGATAGATAGATAGAAAATTCTTTATTGCACAAACAAATTTGTAGGTACATAGGCGAACCTAATGCTAGTGAGCATTATCTCCTCTAACCTCCTAACCTCCTAACATCGGTGTACTGTGGAGATTTTTTAAAAATTAATATAAAATTATTAATTAATTATTTTATTTAATTATAGGTACCTTACCTAATATAATAATTATAACATAGGTACCACAGCTTTGCCAGTTATTCTGCCGCAGTAGTGCGCAAGCATTACTGTGTTCCGGTTTGAAGGGTATTGTACCCAGCGAAATTACTGGGCATATCTGATATCTCGGGGTTATGAGCGGAATGCAGTGTTTTATGGCATTTAAAGATCATGGTGACATTGCAGTTGTTATGGGCAGACGTGGCGCTTACCATCAGGTGAATGACTTGCTCGTCTCATAGCACAGTTCCATAAAAAAGGATGAATAGGATAAAGTATTATATAGGTAGGCCTACATTAAACTCCAAGAGTGCCGCATAGTCTTTGGATTTGCCGCATATCCATAGGATTCCTTTATACATACATACATACATCCTATATAATAATATTATAAACTCGAAAGTTTATAAGAATTATGGATGTATGTTTGTTACTCTTTCAAGCAAAAACTACCGAACCGATTTTGATGAAATTTGGTATGTATTTCCATCCAAAGGTTGACTGGAAGAGATCGCTTTTAGCAATAAGTCCGCCCGTTGTACTATAGTTTTTAAGAAAATTTCGTGTACCTTGTTTATTTCTTGTTTGGTGTACATTAAAGCATTAATTATTATTATTATTATTATTATGTAGGTACTTTAGAACTTGGAATAGCATATAGGCTACTTTTTATCCCGGGAAACCGCGGGTGGAACCGCGGGGCGCAGCTAGTGTGGCATATTTCCTTCTAGAACTGCAGTGTAAGACTATAGTGTAATTAATCTATGCGTGATACGGATTTAAATCGGGCATGACCGAACGGTTGCCTTACATAGGCTGCACTTGCGCTCTTGCACAAGTAAGGGGCTATGTATAAACATTTCTCCTTACACTCACTGAGCTGGAATGTGCTTTAAATAGCAATTGTAGTCCAGGAGACGTGATAAGTTGATGACTGATGGGTTCCGTCGATTGTGAGTGGAAGAAGTTTGTATCGATAGATTCGATGGAATGATGAAAACAGTCTAGTCTAGGCTCCAGGCCAAGAAAGACTCAGTAAAACAGTCTAGTGTAGGCTCCAGGCCCAGAAAGACTCAGTAAAACTCGTAAAATCAAGCAATTATCTAAGGAACTGTATTTTAAATACATGTTTTCAACACTAGCTGCGCCCCGCGGTTTCGTCCACGGTTTTCCGGGATAAAAAGTTGCCTATGTAATTCAGGACCTTTAGAACTACATACCAATCTCCAAAATTTGTTCTATTCATCCATCCACCCATCCATCTTCACAAACTTTTGCAATATTAGTAAGATTGGTAGGATAGGACTGGAGAATACGTTACCTATTATTATTATCGAGCAAATGTGGCTCAGTGAGCGAGTTTGGCTCAGTGGATGCACGTGCGACTTTTGATCAGACGCACCCGAGTTCGAATCCCGCTGGCCCCGCACCACTGACTTTCTTGAGTTATGTGCAGATTTAACACTCACTCTAAAACGGTGAAGGAAAACATCGTGAGGAAACCGGCGTGTCCAAGAATTTATCACTAAAATTCAAGGACATGTGACATTCACCAACCCGCACTAGGCCAGCGTGGTGGATTATTTTATTTTACTCTGTCCCAGCAGTGGGAACGTGGCTGATGATGATTATTATTGCCACAAGAGTATATTATAAAACATAGGACTCGCTGGCTCGGTCGGTGGTGTTAATATTTGGGACAGGAAAACTAAAGACTTTTGCAAATTAATTTAAAAATATTATTGTTATCGATAAACCGAATCCCCCCGAACAAAGCCATGCCGTCAAGCGACCTAGTCATGTTTCGGGATGATGTTCGGTGAACCAGCGGGGATACCAGCCGCTCAACTGCCGTCTCTCTCTAGATCCATGTGCTCCATCTTAGGCCACATCACTGCTTCACATCAGGCGAGATAGTGACCAAACATAGATCTATTAGACGTAAAAAAAAAACTTTTATAGTTTGTTTTAATGTGCAAAACCATTCAAGTAGGTAGTGGTTGTACCATTTATGGTATTTCCTGTACCTCACAGAAGCGGCTTTGTTTCCTACAAGAACCTCTAGGTAAGCCACGGTTTAGGTTTTTACTGCTTCAATTACTGAGCAAAGCAGAACCAGACCACTACAACATATAAATACATAGATATATGTTTACTTGCACCAACCTCCCGGCCTACTTATATGCTAAGTAGCGATCGCGTCTGCTTCGTTTCAAACCAAATTTTACGACTTAATCGATTAGAAGCGATAAAAATATCGAGTGCTCTTTATTAGTCCCTTTGATCTTCGATACGTTTGGAGCGATGGCATATTAAATGGTTTATTTATCATCGATTAACTTGTCCGAATGATTGCTCTCAATGAAAAAGAGTTCAGTGGATGACGGTCGTAAATATCGAGAATGTCTCTTCTGTCCCACGTGGCTCTGTAAACATTTTATGCTTAGAGAGAACTGTTCTTTTCATTGTAAGTGAAGTTGAAAGTTAGTCAGCGTGTGGGTAGTTAAAGTGCAAGAGCTTTCTTTAAATTCCCGTCTCATCCTTAATTGTAGTTTCTTTTCTAGCGATCGTAAACTGTGTTTTGTTGAATGGAATGCCTGAAAATTCAAGACGGACATAATGTCGAGATTAAGGTTACCATAGCGGAAGAACATTTCAAATTGGAACTGAAGATATTAGGTCATAGATATCTCAAAAAGAGCAAACAAACTCTACCTACCTGTACACACATACGGGCATGGACACCTCTATATAAGATAGGTACGTTTAATGATGCGGATGTACCGCAGTTATCAGGTGGTAGCGCTTCAAGATCCCGTCAAGTAAACCGGTAGTCGGGCTAACCACAACTAGACACCACGGCGACGGTCATCAGCTCATCATGCCTTGCCCAGCGGATATTTATCTACTTTGTGCTGACAGTAAAATCGCAGAATTAAAAGTACCTACCTATTATGAGTAATTGAGTACCTATGCGTTGAGTTTCCAAATACGAAGGTAAGTAGTTAGTAAGTATCTACCTACTTTTCTTTCAGAATGGAACTAGACTAGACTGTACTAGTGCAGATACTAATGCATCTCGTAAATAAATAAATCAACAATAAAGTCCATCAATAAAACCTCGATTCGAAATGTTCCCACTGCGAAAGTAATCACAATATACCATCACATATAATTACAGCAGGTCTTTGTTTTGCTCGCCTCGTGTGGTCCGAGCCCCGGGTCCGTCCGCCGAGGCACGCATTGTGTACAAATTGTACGGAGTAAGAAGAAACGGCTCGCAGCAAAAAGAAGGTTCATTGCAAACGATTGCAGCAATAAGAAGTAAATTACGATGGTTCGATGTGGCCACGATGCTTGCACGTCAATTATATCGGAGTGCAATCACACTGAGCCGGAATAATTTCGTTTGCGAGAACGTAAAATAATTTTACTGTCCTCATACTTTCTCTGTCAAGGGAAGAATTTTGGCCGTCATTTGATGGGACTTGCGAATATAGAATTACATAAGGAAAAAAGATTCCACAATAATTTACATATAACTAGGTACCTACATAGGCACGTAAAAGGATTCAAAACTTAAAAGCTCGTAGAAGATAAAGTAAAAGCAAATTTTGTTATCGTCTACAAATTATATCTTACCAGATTATTCAAATAGTCGATTTTAAACGTTCAGTCAGGGATTAGTGTCTATGTATTGTTGTATGTATACCTACGTAGTGTAACCCAGGAGTACACTGATATTATTGCTTTTCCATTGCTATAATTAGCTGTAGTTAGTACACAAGCAGTTAAATCTGAGTCACTGCCTGTCCATCTTGCGCTGACTGAGAGATCGTGGCCCATTCACTCACCGCCGCCGAAGCCGCGAGGTTATCGCGAGAGTAAACAAAGATAAGCGCGTCCGTTCATTAGTGTATATCGAAAATACGCTGAAGACGAGATTCGACATGGATCTACTTATATCTGAATCTGTTGTCCTATAGTTTGAATAGGCATTATTTGTCATCACACCGCCAAGGCAGCATTGCATTTTAAATGATAAATGAGATATTTTCTTGAAAAATATATTTTTCAGACAAGCTTTTAACAACTCGTAATCGGAACCGCGAGCAGATTAAAATGAGCCCAACACTAGTAGTTTACGATTATCCGTCAAGTTCCATTGTCCAGCTTTCATCTCCATCATCAGATCAGCTGGCTGTCACCATAATATTGCATTGTCATTGGACTTTGACAAGTATGCAAAATTTCAACTCTGTAGGATAAAAGGATGTGGTTCTTATTCAACTTGCAAAATTCCATCCGAACCAACATAGTTACATATATGTACATACATTGCAAGTTAAATAAAAGTTTGTAAAAATCATACATTCATTTCTTTGTCCATTTGAAAATATAGGAATAACGTTTATTTTTCACTAAAACCACATAATCACTATCACTACACAGTATAAAACAAAGTCGCTTTCTCTGTCCCTATATCCCTATGTATGCTTAAGTCTTTAAAACTACGCAACGGATTTTGATGCGGTTTTTTTAATAGATAGAGTGATTGAAGAGGAAGGTTTATATGTATAATAACCGTGCGAAGCCGGGGCGGGTCGCTAGTACTAACTAAAACTTAAAATTTATATATTTGTGAGCTGTGAACAAAAAAAACATTATAGGCCGCACGGAGAACTTAGTGGAACTTGCGCCAACATCGCGTTAGGTCAAGTGTCAATTTTTACAAGTTAAATGACATTAAGTAATTTACGGTGCCAGTGGCGCAATAAGAAAGACAACCGTGTCTCACGTTCAAGGCAGCATGACAAATTTATTTTCAATGATCGTCATTGATATCATATTGACATATTTATCTGTTCAATTCACAGCCCCTTCACTCCTCATCACCGATGTTCACGAGTTATGATCTCAAGCCATTCTCAGAATTAGAATCAAAGTACTGTTGACTTATTAATCCTAGTTCTTTGTATAACGGTGCGGCTGAACTGAGCTGATAACATTTCCGCGGTGCTATTTAGAAAACTGACACAGATATAACTAGAGTTGGTAAATTTCCGTGGCCGTGCACAATACCGCACAAACTTTGTGATAATCCGCCACCTAACTATAGGTACTTCCTTATTTATACTAACTAGTATTAGTAATAGTAGGTATATTAGTAATTATATAATTATTGTTAATCAACTAAATTTAATGTACCTATATGTACAAGACAGAACAAAGCTGGGAAGAAGCTAACTCTGCCAAGTTACAGGTTTGTCAACACCAAGTTTAGTGGCTAGAGTCGCAACAAATTGGAATTTGTACTATTATGATATAAATAAATAAATAAATTATAGTATATTTTTAATAGTGGCATAACTATATCTATCTAAATCACTGGGCATTGTCAGGGCGCCGTTCAGCGAGCTATGGAACGAGTCAAGCTCGGGGTTTCTCTGAAACCATTTTACAACATTCAAAAATTCAATTGGGGTTTTGCGTTAATTTCATTAATACGTTGTATATAAAATAATCTTGTTAATTAAATAGATAAGTGGTAAACATTAATGTTCTAGCTATAAATCAGGTTTAACCTCAAGTTCTGCAGGATGGATGTTAGATAACCTCAATGCTAGGTACTTACAGTGACATCATCGTGTGACGGAGCTATCGACACGACGGCATGCGGCATAGTAGGAATCTAATTATTGGTAAGTAAATAATTAACCACAGCCTAGTAATATAATAAAATTTCACAATATAGAGATATGGTGTAGGTCCTTTGTCCCCGTAAGCCGTGTCCCCGTTAAACGGGGACAGTGGTACTAAAATATTTAAAAATACGTCGCGTTGTCCCCTTACTCTGTTTCCGTTGATATAGTAAAGTAAACTTTATATTGAAAAACTGCTTTTCTGGCCGGAGCGTGCCGCGGTAGGAGCGGCACGCTCGCTTCGCTCGCTCGGCTCGCGCTGTGTGGTCACAGTTCTAACATAACCTAACCTAGTGACTATCTCCTTAAACAATAGTACGAAAATTTAATGACGTCTTGTTGTCCCCGTAGCGAGGACAAGGCCTACGGGGATAACGGGCCTACACTAGAGATATATTCTTGCATGTATATCTTATCTAACAACTTGTTTTGGATTTGGATGGTCAATAATTGAGTGCAAGGTCATGTAGCCGAACCTAGGTGTATCTCAACTCTCAACCATAGCTTCCTCTTCACACAACGCACGAACAACTTCACCGGATTAATTAGCGTAGGTAGGTTCTCTAATTACCCTATATTAGTTATTTTATTATCCTCCGTGATTTGATCAAATCACTTAGGTAATTGACCAAATCTTTGTGTATCATATCCTTAGAAGGTAACATTTTAATTCATATCTTTTGCTAAACACGTATCTGCACTTCGTATACGCTTTTACTTTATTTGCCTTCCTTGGTAAGGTAATATATCTTCTGTAATGACTCCCGCAAAGGATCTCTACTTACCTCCTTAATAGCTACATGGCAGTAAAAGCGCTAATAAACACCTGTGCTAATTAACTAGAAAATCTTTACCCACGAAGTATGAGAGATACCACGAGAGCTTTTAAAACGTTCGTTAAGAAAATGACTCCACGACGCGACGGTCTAAATTGAACTAAGTGCAAGCATTGCTGATTTCTGCGCTTTTTAACGTGTCTTATCATTGTAACGCCGCTAACGCCCGCTCATGGCGTCTACACTACGTGCTGTGGAGCCTACAGCATCTATCTACCACTCCCGCTTGAACCCCGAAACATCAGGGGATGAAGTGCTGAAGTATATCAAAGATGCACACCCTTAAATAGGATAGATTATATAATTGTAACTCCTATATTTTGACAGCCTCTGCGGTGTAGTGGTTTGGCAGGTTGGCTCAAATCTCGTACATCACTGAGGTTGCGGGTTCGATTCCCGCGACGGGACAAATGTTTGTGCACAGAAAAAAAAAGCGCAATCATTTGTTTCGTGTCTGGGTGTTGTGGGACCATGGTCCTCATAGTTCCTGGTTACCTAGATACAGGGAATCCTAGTTAGGGGCCAGGATCTATGTATGTGATCGTTGGGCGTTATTTATTTTATTACCTACCTATATTCTGGCAATAAAAGATTGTGATTATAAATATATGAAACTAGTGACGAAAGATTTAACGCGCCCAGCGATAAAATCTGGGATAGGTTTTGCTTTAAAATTCCTACAAATTCGAGCACGATCTTGCTAATACACTTTTGGTATAATAAAATAAAGCTACTAACTATGGGTATAAATATTTGCATTAACTAATGACCGTCCAAACTGTCACACCCACCGCACCTGCCGCTAAAAGTAAAGGTGCTTACACTACTACCTACCTATTTTCAACCGATTTCAATAAAGGAGGATGTTCTCAATTCGACGGTATGTTTTTTTTTTCTTTGTGTTTGTTACGCGATTACTCCGCCAATTATGCATTTATTTCGATGATTCTTTTTATGTTTGGTAGGTGCTTCAGAGTTGGTCCCATATAATAGTTTTTGAAAAAATAACAAAGCCAAAAAATATAAGTTTAGTCTTGAAGTCGGCTCTTGTTTTTCCAAAAAATTATTATTAGATACAAGCTTTTATTTAACTTGCAATGTTTATTATTTATTTGTTTGGGACAAGTCTTGCAAGTTGAATAAGAACCACTTCCTCTTATACTACTAAACTCCGTAAAGTTACAATGTTATGGTGACAGTCAGCTGGTCTGATGATGGAGTCGGGAGGTGGGCAATGGAACTCCTTGATGGATAATCGTAAACTACTAGTGTTTGGGATCATTTTAATCTGCACGCGGTTCCGATTACGAATTTGTTAAAAAAGCTTGTATTGAAAAATATATGTTTTAACAAAAATCTTGTTTTTACTGGGATAACAGCTTTACTATGTATATATATCTCACGTCCCGTTTCTAAAGTTTTCAGCCACTACTTACTTATTTCATAGTATAAATTCCTTGTACCGTAACCTATAAAAGTACCTACCGTAGAACATTACCTATTTATACTTAACTACTTAGTATTTATAGTATTTAAGCTTAATAAAAGGAACGAGTATAAATTTTATCAAAAAAATAAACCGACTTAAATGTATGTTCGAAGTCCAAGGTCAAATATCCATGAAATTTATATGGAACCACTTTGTAGCCATACTGAACCCAACGCAAAAAGAAATTTCCAAATCGGTTCATAAATGTCGGAGTTCTGAGGTAACAAACATAATAAAACATATAATCCAATAGAGAACCTCCTTTAAGTCGGTTAAAATACCTTTAAATGATGCTAAACAACAGATTTTGTTATGAAAAAGGTAAAGCTAAAAACATGTCTCAACAAAAAAAATAACTGCGGCGCCTTAACACCGCAGTTATTGTTTGTGTTAGCACCCTTATGAACGTAAATTTTAAGACAAGCTGCTTGCTTGTGTAGTTAAGCTTAAAGTTAAAATAAGAGCGAGAGTGAATGCGTTGCGTGGCAGCCCTAGGGCGCGGTTTGTTGACCTTCGGCTAATTCAGCGCGCGTAGGGCTGTCAGCTGCTAATTGAGAGAAATTACTCGTTATCATGATTTATGTTTTTTGATACTACTTTTGTAATTAAGTTGGGAAACGATGATGGTGTTACATCACGACCATGCAATGGAAATTTAAGAGCGAGTGTGGCTTAGCGGGAACTCGTGCGCCTTTCGATCCGACGCACCTGGGTTCGAATCCCGACTCGGCCTTATATTTACCAATGACTTATCAATCAATCAATAAATCATTTATTTCAGAATCAATATCCATATATGGTTAGTAAAGAACTTATAATTATGTTAGTAGATAATTTGTACAACATATTATTAATAACTAAAATTTCATTATATAAATCTTATTATTAATCATTGATATTATATATAATTATTAAAATTTTAATAATTAAAAAAAAATGTCCACATGAAATACCTCTACTACATAGATATTATTTAATTGTCAATCCCTTTAGGAAAAATGTATATACTTATGGTTGAGAGCAGATTTTGCACGTTCGCTCTAAAACGGTGAAGGAAAACATCGTATTGAAACCCGCTTACGCGCTTTGGAGTGGTAGGCTCTAGCCGTGGTTGTAATACCAACCACCGAACAAAGCCATGCCGTCAAGCGACCTAGTCGTGTTTCGGGATGATGTTCGGTGAACCATCGGGGAGATGGGTCTGAGCAGCCGCTCAACTACCGTCTCTCTCTAGATCTATGTACTCCATCTTAGGCCACATCATCGCTTCACATCAGGCGAGATAGTGGCCAAACATAGATCTAACAAGCGTAAAAAAAAAATGCAAATAAAATCGATAATTGTGGACAAACTAGATTAGAAGACTGACTTGTGTGAATGTGTTTCTCGCCATCCACGAGAATGTTCGTTCTCCTAACTGTTAGCGTTTGCTCTGGAAACTAGTTTACTCGAGAAATTATACTAATTGAAGTATACATTTATTTTGCTTTTACGCAAATATTGATCAAGAAAAATTAGGTATTTATTCACAATAATTAATTTTTGAAAAAGAAAAACCGACTTCAATGTTTCTTTGAAGTCCAAGGTCAAATAGCGATGAAATTATAGCGATGATAATATATGGGACCACTTCGTAGCTGTACTGAACCCAACGCAAAAAGAAATTTCCATATCGGTTCATAAATGACGGAGTTCTGAGGTAACAAATGTAACAAAAAATACAATCTAACAGAGAACCTTCTCCTTTTTGGAAGTCGGTTAAAAATCATACGCGCTCAAGCTTAAGAAACAACTACATGTGTGGTAACTAACTATATGTAGGTGCTTGTGTGGTGAATGTCAAATTAGTACCTACCTATAGAGAATTTATCGTAATACCTATGTGTTATTTAATGACAGATATTATTAATCGTTATAATCGCTGCGTATTGTCATCCCTAGCGCTAAGCCAAGCTGAATCTAAGATAAGCAGCGTCGGTTCCTAATTGCGGTTACGGTTGCGAAAAGCTTACTGTCTGCTCTTTGTAGCGAGATAAGCTCAGATAAGCTTTGATATTTAGTTTTAATTAAGCATTTATTTATTTATGGACTTATTGCATTTACGACTGTCTAAAATGAATAAGTCCTTTATGGGCAACTACGTACGTTTTTATAATACAATTCCAAAATGTATAACGGAGCTCACAGAAAGTAAATTTAAATTACGCGTTAAGAATGTTCTAATGAGAAAAGCATACTGTTCGTTTTCGTAAGCATTCCACTTCTGCAAAGTAGCTAACTGGTACATTATAAGAAACATAACATTGTAGAACCCAAAATATTGTAACAAAATCTCTAAAAAAATGCCCCTCAGTTTCTTGCCGTATCTTCTGAGTAGTGGTTCTTTTTCCGATACGGTGGTAGAATCATTGTTTTATTTTCACGTTCATAAGTGCGTCTGTGATGCCAAAATGATTAAAGAGATTTTGACTTTGACTTTGACTCTATTACACGGATGAAAGAGCAGTGAATCGTACAACTGTCGTTAATTTATAAATATCGAAGTAAGTCCTAGAGTTTAATTAACGTGAATGCAAAATCTATCTAATAACTTAACTACCTAGCCAACCTACATATATGGCATATAAGTTTATTTATGTAGTCATATGTCATTATGTATAAGTAAATAGATATTATATTTTATATCATATGTAAGCTCTTATTCTATTAACTTTTATTATTCTATTATTCTTCTTAGTCTATTAAAATTTCTATCACCGCCATCCGTTTGTTTCGATATTCCTCGCCATCCAAAGGCTGTCTGGAAGAGATCGTTTTAAGCGATAAGTCCGCCCATCGTTACACCATTGTAAACACTAAATTGTAAATAATAAAGTGTTTATCAATCTATCTATATGTAGCGAAATGCTAGCTTCAAAATCCCAACAAAATCATGCAATTAGACTATAGGTCTATATAAAAAAAATATAAGACTCATCAGATTATGTTTTTGGATAGGTATGATACATAAGTTGCGATATCTTAAGACAGACTTTATCTAGACTAGATAGATTTACTTTGAAAATAATATAAATTGTAAATTTAGGATTAGATAGCTGCAATTGCTTAAAGCTTTCCTATGTTTTGAGCTTTAGAGCGAGGTGGTAGCAGGCCTAGCGCACTCTGCACTGTAGGTACGAAGCTACAAGTACATAGCCGGACACCGACAGCGGGTCGCGCGTCGTTACACGTGCCGCGTCAGAAGAGATAAGAGCTATGCGATAGAAAGATAGGCACACTGTAGGTTAATATGACTGGTAGGTATGCAGCACTACGCGAGCTAAATTGAATTTTATTGCGTCATGGCAAGAGTCGCTATTTGTTTAAATTTCTTTGCGGAGTGATGCTTCTGTCCCTTAGTACTCGTATTCTGGGTCTGTGGTGTATAGTAGTAGTAATAAAAACATTGATTTATTCAGTAAAGAAAAGAATAAGAATAAGATTAGGATCAAAGTGATTATTCGGTAGATAATAGAAATATTAATAATAATAATAGCAGGTGTGAGGAGGTTCCTCACTCTGCAGCCCTAACCACCGGTAGTTTGGGCCCTGCCCCGCTGCCGGCGGCACTCTAGTATGGTTTTTATAATATGTTTTAACAAATATTGTGAAAACTTAGATAAATACATAAAATTAATCATAATAATAATCATAATTCAAATAATAATGTGGTGACTTCGTTTAATAAACATTCTTTTAGCTAGATTTTCTAACTTAGTGGGTAGTACGTACCTATCATCGTTTTACGTACACCCGAAAAAAATACCAGATTTATTTTTTAATATTAAGAGAATTAGGGCACCACCACGCACAACTAGAACCCGGGTAACAGAAAGTTTGTAAAGACTTTTTGAAAATACAGTTTTGCTTTGAAATTTAACTAAGCTGATATAAGATTGTCTTACTTGCCTACCTATTCAAAGTACAGGGATTAGAGACTATTTCAGAAATAACCTTAAAGAGCAACGTTCCACAAAATTTTTTTCGTTGAAAACCACTTCAAATTTCGTCAAGTGATTTCGAATTTTAAGCGAATACGGAAAGACGTAGACGTGACGAGGGATTTTGTTTACACAATTCTATAAATATGGTGTACCTATGTGGAATTGTGTATGTCCTGGATTACGACATAGAATACATCTTATCTCAGAAAAACGATCTGCCCCCCTACCCATATGTCCCTCAAGCGCCAATCGTATATCGTGTTGAGCTCAGATTAAGGTGTAGAATCACTGCGACAATGTCTTATGATGCCATATTGTGTCATTAAGTTATCTCAACTTGTAAACATCGTATTGTGGTATAAATTAATGAGATTAATTCGATTTCTTGCCTGAATCGATAATAATTAGACCGTATCTTATTAGTCGTAGTGAAGCTATACCTTAATTTGAGCTCAACACGATATACGATTGGCGCTTGAGGGACATATGGGTACGGGGGCAGTTCCTTCTGGAACAACAGAACTATAAACAGAACGGAGTTGCGAGTGTCGGCTAGTCTCTATACGTAAAATAGGTTCGAGACTGTGAAGCGAATGGCACATAAACTGGGCAACCAATAAATGAACAGTTCCATGAAGCTTTCATAAATATTGATGAAGAGTAAGTA
This sequence comes from Petrophora chlorosata, assembly GCA_951640565.1. Lineage (NCBI taxonomy): Eukaryota > Metazoa > Arthropoda > Insecta > Lepidoptera > Geometridae > Petrophora > Petrophora chlorosata. Next base: position 17,471,559 of record OX621197.1, read on the forward strand.
GGTGCATGGTATTTAGTTGTTGCAATTATAATGGAATTCAAACGTGCTCTGACAAAACTAGGAACATTCTTTTATTGTCATAGCTAGATTGTCTAGAGGAGAGCTGCCTACGTATCATATAAGAAGAACGTAATGTAATGGAATCAGGCGTGACGTTGCGGAAATTCATCTCAAAACTGAAACGCAATGAAAATATATAGTGTAATCCCGCTGAATATAATTTCCGTTTCAGTTTTAAGAAGAATTTTCATTGCGTTTCAGTTTTAAGAAGAACGTAATACGAGTAACGTGCAATAAAGAGTTGGCGAAATACAAGCGAAATTTGGAAGGTTTCTCGTATGCAGAAGGCCGTTTGAGTAGGACCGCTATGCCAGTTATTCTGCAGCCAAGCAGTTGTGTGCAAGCATTACTGTGTTCCGGTTTGAAGGGAAATTAAGTGACACTACTGTTTATATATATGAGACTTAATATCTGATGTCTCGGGGTGATGAGCGCAATACAGTGCTACGCAGTACTTTTTACGGTATTAAAAGTTCTGGGTGGCACTGCAATTATTTTGAACAGGCCTGGCGCTTACCATCAGGTAAACGACATGCGCGTCTCAATACTCAGTTCAATAAAAAAACGAGCTAGTGGAATTACTGCATGGGCTTTAGGAGACGCCGAGCGCAGTGCAGTGTCGCGGAGCATTTTGCATAACAATGTTCTGGGCGGGCGGCGCTGCAACCGTTATAGGCGTGCGTATTCTGTTACTGATACTATGACTATGGGACATCTCACTCGCATTTCTTGTTTTACATTCTGTTAATTCTAATTTATACGTAATTGTGCTGAAAAAAGACATCCCCGCAGAGTTTCTTGGTGCTATCTTCTCTAGCGGGCGTATTTCCGAAGCACTGGTAGAGTCAGTTTTCGCATTTCTTTTCAGCACTCAGACTTCAATTTGAGTATAGGAAAGAAATGGGTAAACATACTTACCTTTTTTTCAAAGTCATGTTAACATAAGTTACAATTTTTGACATTTTTTATTTGTATCATGTGTTTATGACCTTTAAAAGTGCACTTTTGTGCCTATTTAATAAATGATATTTGACTTTGACTTTGACTATTGCTTACCACGTGAACGACGACAATACGACCAGTATTGACTCAATTAGATAAATAAAGGTAAGAGTTTCTTCTATTATAACTTGGTTAAATATGTCTGAAGGCTTAATGATTAGAAAACAGATAAAAACTCTATTAAGTTTTATAGACTTTTCAAGATTGTGTTGGTCATTCAGTTCATAAACCGTTTAAAGACACTTGGGGTCATGTGGCGGAAGGTTGGGTTGTAATCAGTGGTCGGGATACGCAGGGTGCTTTTGAACAACACTACTACCGGGTTGTCGAGGGTGTCGCTGAGCCGCATGCGTTCCTTCGATGCACATGCACTGGCTGACGTTCGGGGTAAGGAAGGCACTTAACCATGATGAGCACCATGGATGTTTTAAGAATTAAGATTAGGAGTTCTATTTAGACCAGAAAGAACTACACGGGAAAGCTCTTTTCACGTAAGAACCGACCGAACCAAGGTACCAGAATATGGACAAGAAATAAAATAAATATCGTTTTTGTAATAAAACGTCAGAATACACTGTATGTTTATCATAAGCCTAGACATTTTGTTTAAAAAAAGATAGTGATGCTTCATGTTAAACTACTTAAATACTGTCGTTAACGGAGTTGGTGCCGTTTTATTGATAGCCTCTTTGGTTTAGTGGCTGGGCAGGTTGGCTGAAATCTCATACACCACTGAGGTTGCGGGTTCGATTCCCGCGACGGGACAAATGTTTGTGCAAAGAAGAAGAAAAAAAGCGCAAGCATTTGTTTCGTGTCTGGGCGTTGTGGGACCATGGTCTTCATACTTCCTGGTTCCCTAGATACAGGTAATCCTAGTTAGGGGCCAGGATCTATGGATGTGATCGTTGGGTGTATTTATTTATTTCATCTTTTGAAATGAATACTTTAGTGATATTGTATTGTCATGCATTTAGTTCAGTTTTATTTACATTAGTTAGTTATACGTCAGTTTTGTTTACTCCAAACGACGACATACCTATACCTTTTCCTGACATCGCGCAACATTTCACTGTATTGTTTATATTGTTTTTATTGTCTTTATTTTAGTATGTACTCGTATATATATATATATATGTATATTCAGTGTAATGTTGTGTGATGTCCGGAATAAATGTATTTTCTTTCTTTCTTTCTTTACATTCAAAGTTCGTCAAGTCATGTAAATTTTGAGAATTAATATTGAATTTTGAAAATTGCTATTGATATTCTATAATCGCAAACACAAAGTGAAGTCTCTAAAATAGTTCCACGAGTAGTCCGGTAGTAGTACCGGGTCCAACACCTTATATATGAATGGTAAACAAAACAAACTGATATAATCGTAATTAAATTATTCTACTGGAAGACATAATAACTCGGCGAATCGATAACATTTGAGAAAAGACGCATCTACTATAGTAGGTACCTACCTATTTACCTACGTGATATAAAAATGATGGGAAGTTGTTGTATTAGGTAATTTTAATTAACGTTCCTAGTATGTGGCACTAACCTCGTCATTATCATCCAGATCTCCATAATCCTGGTCCTGCAGCCGTTCGCTTCTGTCCACGTCTTCCCTCTCGTCCCGGATCCTCTGTAGTTCCTTCGCGACTCCGTCCAGCTGGTCTGGGCTCAGGCGGCCCCAGGACTGCATCGCCACGAGCAAGTCCTCGTCTTCATCACTCAGGTAGAAGTTATCCGGAGACAGGGAGTTCAACTTTTGCAGCTTCAGATACCACTGATCAGTTTTGGATTCCGTCGTGGTTTCTCTGGGCGGCGCGACGGTCAACCGCTCGAGCTTCTCGTAGAACCTGTCCAATCTGGCGGCGAAGGAAGGTGTGTTGGTGACGTACGCGGTTCGTATGGGGTGGGTGAGGACCACCAGCAACAGCGATAGGCGCAGCATCATGCGGCCGCAGACGGGACACGACTGACGGCCGGCGGGAGCGCGAGACTCCGCGCAGCCACAGATGAGCTCATATCTACTGCATATAACCACAGTTGCGTTGCTAGTTTGTATGTATGTGCTCACAGCTTACTGGTCAGTTAGTATGGGTTTTATTCACGTGTGCGCCGCCACCACATGGCGCGGGAATCCAGTCGGGTGGGCCCGCCGCGCCGTCGCCGCGCCGTCGCCGCGCCGGTGTCGATGCCGCTGCGATTTTTGATGATTAACGGAGAATCGACAAGGAATCTTACTTATCTTACTTAATCTTACTTATGATGTTGGGTGGTGACATGGGTTGCAAAAAAGACGTTATTTTTCGTGTTTGCTGCTTTGCGTGTCTCCGAGAGAATTTCATCTGAAATCTCGGAAAGTTTTGAATCTTGGTACCAAACCATACCAGGAAACAGTAGGCCTTCTTCTACTCTCACGTGGGTGTGTCGCCAACCCTGATGTCGGACTTCTTACAACGCCCGAAGGCCTCCGACATGGCCTAACGACTGTTGTCCTAAAATAACAACAGGACGGAGGGCACACCCGTGCCCTCCATCCGTCCCTGAAGCATGGACGCACGTGTATAAGTGATGTTTGTAGTTTTGGGGCTACCTAAAGCCTAAAAGACAAACACATACGTCTATAAGCATAAATTTAAATAATTAGTTTTTTGAAAAAACAAGAACCGACTTCAAGACCAAACTTATATTTTTTGATTTTGTGAATTTTTCTAAAAGGGCTGAATCTATTTCGATAAAATTTATATGAGACCACTGAAGCAAATCAAATCAAACCTCGAAACAGCTGTGAAATCGCTCGTAAACACTATGATGTCCGAACTGCACCACGTACAAGTTCGCCGATAGACGACAGCACAAACTGCCGAGTTTGCTCGTAGGTTGCAATGATGATACTGAAATTGATGTTTAAACTCGATCAAGCCCCACAACCTACCAAACGGAGTAATCGCATAACAAACATACAAAAAAAACATATCGTCGAATTGAGAACCTCCTCCTTTTTAAATTCGTCTAAAAATCGATAATGCTTCCATGGGTGCCTTACCAGGTGCCCAAGCAGCTATAAATGTGTAATGAGCTACTATGAGCGTTTCCGCAAAGCTACAACATGCGTTCCTTAAAAAAAAGTGTTTAAAGAGTATAAAACGGTCGGCAGCGGCAGTTTCAGTGTTCCGAACAAGTAAGGTTGCGACCTTCCAAATTCGCGTCATTACTGATATACCTAAACACAATTAACTCTGTTGCTATTTATATACGTTTAATTATAATAACTATAAGAGTATATACTGTTACAAGCCGATAAGAAAATATACTTTTAATACCTAGCAAGGTTTTAAAATTATTTGGTAAGTACTGCAGAAACCATCAATTTCTGAACCTTTAGGTATGCAGAGTAGATGGTTTTGTAGAATTACTCGTATCTTAGATATCTGCTGAGGTATTACACACATTATTAGGTATTATCCATTCCTCCACTTCAAGGTTGTCTGGAAGTTGCTTTCAGCGATAAGAACGCCTATTGTCACAATAATATTAAGTTAATTGTTATGTTAGTTTTAATTATTTCTGTATTGTGGTCTTCTAATGAAGAGTTATTGTATTCTATTATATTATTTATTATAATATCTATGCAGTATATACTACGAATAGGTAATCAACAATTTAGATTGTCGCATAGCGCTCATTACCGAGGTTATGAAAGAACAGGTCAAAGTTTAGTTGTAAGCTAAGTCAAGGCAGTTACTTAGAAGTCTTTTTATCTTCGATCGCTGAGCCATTAGAGTTATAATATGTTTATACCTGGTAAGTAGGTAGGTATGTGGTAATATTCGTCATGTTTCTCGTAAGTAGGTGCAATGTTCTTATCTCAGCTGTTTACAATCTTGCGGCCGCATCCAGGTCACTTCACTTGCGCATATTTATATCTGTTTAGTTAGTCACTTGGGTATTTTATAAACCACCTGTTTAGTCGATTGGTCATTCTATGTTTAATTTATGCATTTGTGAATTCCTCTAATCTGGTCATATAATTGATCGAGTGTGGCTCAGTGGGAGAACGTGCGACTACCGATCCGACGCACCCGAGTTCGAATCCCGCTGGCCCCGCATCACTGTCTTTCTTGAGTTGTGTGCGGATTTTACACTTGCTCTAAAAACGGTAAAGGCAAACATCGCTAAAATTCAACGCCCTCACAGGGCTCATGTACCTACCTACCATATTATATAAGACCTATATAAATTAATATACTTATAAATGCAATTAATAAATGAATTAAATTCAAGGACATGTGACATCCACCTGCACACCAACCCGCACTGGGCCAGCATGGCGGATTATGGTCCATACTCTCTCTAAGAGAGAAGGCCCCTGTCCCAGCAGTGGGAACATAATGGGATGATGATGATGTCACATTTGAAGATCACAATACAATTGATAGAATTAGATTCTTGGCATAAACTCCAAACAAATGACCTATGTGGTGTGGTGACCTCTGACCACTGAAAGAAACCTCTGGGAACCAAACAAATTGACCATCCAAATTCATAAATAAGCGTCTTGTAATGACTAATTGAATTATTAACGTGTGAAAGTCACGGCAAATTACGTAGAATAAAGATAAAGGCTCTTTAATCAGTCGGCGTACAAAAAAGCAACACGGTTAACTGCTTCTTTGGAAGCAACCGAGATAGGTATATAAATTCTTCACACAACTTTCACGCGAAATTCTTGCAGTTGTTTAGATAATGCCTTCATCATTATCACCTTTTGTTCTTACAGCTGGGACAGAGGCCTTTCCTGAGAGAGAGAATTAACACAGTTTGAACTGTGGAATGGGGCAGTCCACTGAGCGGTCCCATGCATTACCTACAACATGTGGTTTGGGATGTGTGGTTTGGTTTTGGACATGGCAGTTTTTCACAACGTTTTCCTTCTCGGTTAATATCTACCTGTTGATTGTTTTATACGTAAGTATGTGCAGTTAGGACTAAATCGCAAGACGCCTATCTCACCCGGACGCCATGCCAGCGTCGCGTCGCCAGCAACAGCGTAGCCAAACAATAGGGGATCGGACAGTAATAGAGAAAATATCTAAAATGTAGTTAGAACGAATCACAGATATTTAATCAGATCTCTATGGAACGAATGTTCGTCGAACCAAAAAGATCATTCCATCAATATTTTTGTGAAATAATAATGATTTATATTTTTAAATCGATAAGTAAAATCTTATAATTCTGTCATTTTTAATATGTTCTTCATCTCAAACGAAACAACAATCCCAGCGCATGACGTCATTCGAAGGCAAATGACGTGAATCAAACTTGTGTTTATTTTACGTTTATGCTTTTCATCAAATTTGTTGTTGTTTAATTTTTCGTTCTATTACGACAATATAATCCCCAAACTTCACAAAACTTACTTAAATTGTCTTTGAAAGTTTTCTTTCGTAGAGTTTGTCGTTTTCTGGCTTCATATGACATCACATGTTCTGAGGTGACCTTTTGCGCGGCAAAATTTGAACCAAGATTTAAACAGTTTTAGGTACTTTACTTTTTACTTTACTTTACTTTTACTTTACTTTTTACTTTATTTAATTAAAATACTTAATTTTTAATAGCTATATATAATAATCGTTATGGTTAATTTACAACAATTTCTGAAAAGTTGACCGATCCCCTATTCTATTGAAATATATGGCAGCTAACTGACGGCGACAATTTGGCGACTTTGGCGACGGATTAGGATTGTTTGGCGGAGGTGGCGGTGGTCGGCGACGTCGCCGGCGTCTCTGTGAGGTGAAGCCTTGCGATTTGATGTTATATTTGGAGGCTCTATGGAAACAAGAGCATTGTCTCATGTTTTCTATATCTTTGTGTTTCAAATGGGAATGTGTGTTTGTTAGTCGCATGCTCATAACGATAGTGGTACCGCATTTGCCTTTTAATTCCCTCCGACCCCGTCTTGTACCACTGAGGTTGCGGGTTCGATTCCCGCGACGGGACAAATGTTTGTAAACAGAAAAAAAAGCGCAAGTATTTGTTTCGTGTCTGGGTGTTGTGGGACCATGGTCCTCATAGTTCCTGGTTCCTTAGACACAGGGAATCCTAGTTAGGGGTCAGGCTCTATGTATGTGATCGTTGGGCGTTATTTATTATTTATTAAATGTCGGACCATCTCTCATATTACGGGCGTGAGACGCATGAAAGTACGAAATATGACATTACTTGCCTTATAATATTTTTTACAAAAAAACAAAAACCGACTTCAATGTAACTTCGAAGTCCAAATATCCATGAAATTTGTATGGAACCACTTCGTAGCTATACTGAACCCAACGCAAAAATCATTTTCCAAATCAGTTCTTAAATGACGGAGTTCTGAGGTAACAAACATAAAAAAAAATACAATCGAATAGAGAACCTCCTTTTTGAAGTCGGTTAAAAAAGGAGCAGCTACTAAAGGAAACAACAGATGTGTGACGATGATACCTAAGTATTAGTTCTAAGCGTTCGTCATGCTACTTGCTTAATTGCAGCATCAGTCGGCGCCTACAAGCCGCCAACTATAGCCTAACTATTCTTGTTATATAAATCTATATTATTAAGTAATATAAAAGCGAAAGTTTAATTCAAAAGCTACAATTAACCATCAAGTCAACGACAGAAACAAGTTCTCGCATCCATATAAGCAATCATTCCGTTTTAGGACCGCCAATTGAGTTGTCAATAAGCAATCAGATAGACGTGTGGTGGTCTTACTCGTTGACTACAAAATGTAAACGATAGGGACCTACAGACCTCTTCTGTCAAAACAGACATTAGTTGACCTGTAGGTACGTGAGCTCGCAGTGACTGCTGGCTTCACAGGATGAGGTAGATCTAGAGACTAGAAGAAAGAAATACATTATTTATTGCCAAACTGTACACATAGAGTTTAAATTGGAACACAATATATTTATTAGCACAAAAAACAGCAGCAATAGGGGTAAGCTCAGCACTGAGCTGCGTAAGCCTAACAGCTCACGCAAGGCTGATTTTCAGCATACCCCTTTATTCGACAGATGGTCGTCGATATTGAGTCATGCGTGTACCAACATAAATAAATAAATTTGCATTACTAGGTTCTATGCTCGTCGCTCTATAGAACCAATTGAAATCATTGGCCATTACAGGCTAAGCAATAATACATTTTTTATCTCCGACGCAAAAAGGAGGGTTGTTATAAGATTGACCACTATGTGTGTCTGTCTGTGGCACCGTAGCTCTTAAACGGGTGAACCGATTTGGATGCGGTTTTGTTATTTGAAAGCAGGTTTTCTAGCGATGGTTTCTAAACGTTAAATCAAAATCAGTTCAGGCGTTTTTACTTTTTATAGGTTTTTTAAAATAGAAATTTATAAAATCATTTAAATGCTGCCTCGTTGAAATAGTTGCAGCTGATCCATCGGCAACAATCCAAAAATGTCTCAGCACTTCACCTGAGCATTGCACTTCAGCAATCGGTCAGCCGCCGCACCACAATCAGGAACTACAGCAAAAAAAACTAATGATCTTCCGGTCCATGCAGTAGTTTCACTAGATTGTTTCGTGTTATTTTAAATGAATGAGAAAATACATTTAGCCCACTCCATGTGCAACATCACAGAATACATTTAATTTTGTATTTTTGGATACACTTCAATCAGTTTTGTTTTAAAATTATTTAATTCTTATTTTTTCTCGGCAACAGCCTGTAAACCTATTGCCGTTGCATATTAAACATGACCTAAGCTAAGTCTAGGCAGTCTCGGCACGCGGCATTTGCTAGAAACTCTCAATGATACATTATGACCTAAGGCGTCCATGGACGTATCAAGGAAGGGGGGGACGGCCAGTCCCTGGCATCGGCATTGTCGGCGATAATAATGCTCTGTGGAAACGAGCCCATCAACTAATGCGCCTACGGATCATGCCAGAAAAAATATAAATGTATTTTATAAATAAATGTTTTTTGGGATGTGGTGTTCGCTTCTCTCCCCTAAATCATTTTTAAGGAAGCTTTAAACTATGCTCTCATAATTATCTTTCCTAGAAACAGGCCTGATTACGTCCACTATTATGACCTAAGGCCTGTTGTGCTGTGCGTCTTGCGAGTAACTGTTAATTATACTTTATGCGCTTGCGCATTCGTTAACGTTTTGCAACTTGGGAGAGTGATGTTAGAGTTTAACGATTGCTAATAATAATAAGTTGCAATTAAATTCATGTCTTTGGTAGCTAACGAATTATTGATTTAATACTTTAGAGAGTAACGTAGCAGTCTTCCGAGTTTTACGTACAAACATGATGACTTCTACCGTAGCTAAGTCGAAGGTCCCACCCAGCTAATGTTCGATTTTATAATAATTATGAAAACGATAAACAACGTGTGCATTATTGTTTACCTTGTTTTTACTCTCCATACATACCGCTGTTAATCAAAGCAACTTTTGAAAGAACTGCATTTAATTTCACAATTCCCTTGCTATCTTGCCTCATTTTATCAACAACTTTTCTCTTTGACAGACAGTTTGAGAGAACCAATTTGTAAAGATCAGGAAAACCACTGTTTTTCGTAGAGTATTACAGAAAAGTTTTTGGGCCAAGCCGCCAGACTTGCATCTGATGTCCCAAATGATACTAATTTCTCGTTTTCTCGTCTATTTGGCATCTCCAATGTTTACCCAACTGTCAGTCGTAAACCACGTCGAGTCGCGGCCTGATTTGTCTGTCAGCTGACATCGAGCCACTGTTTGATCATCTGGCAGGGGCGGTATGGGAATTGAGATGTAGCGCCGTATATCATACCTAAAGACCGGTCGCTTGAGCTAGGCAGAGAGGTATGGAAAATAAAACGCGTATCTCTAGTGCACTAAGTAGCTGTATGGCAAAACTAGCAGCGTTTCACCCGCGGTTTCCCGGGATCAAAAGTAGCATATGTCCTTTTTCACGACCTGGAGTACCAACATACCAAATTTTATCAAAATCCATTCATTAGTTTTTGCGTGATTGAGTAACAAACACGTCCATCCATCAATCCATCCATACATCCTCACAAACTAGTATTTATAATATTAATAGGAAGTAAGATAGGATAGTAGCAATAAGGCGCGACGCTTAGGTAGCATAGGTATTTAGGTATATACATATATATAGCTATTCTGTTAATTAACTTAGATTTGCGCTGCAAATGAAAGTGGGATGGAAGAGAACCCTCTGTATGCAGCTATGGAGCTTTAGCTGACCACTCATATCAGTTAAAAAATCATTAAATAATGCACTGTCGTCGCTTGCCAGCGTCTTCAGAGTGACTACTTTCTGGGAGTGAAGAGTAGGCTGCAGTATGCAGAACTTCTGGCACTGCAAATTGTTGTAAGTAAAAAGGCGCGGTATTCACCATCATGTAAACTTGCTCTATCAGTAATTGATGGAATAAACAGGAATCCGTAATAGATTAAAAAAATAATTTATAAATCCACGTTTTTATGGATTTAGAATGCATTGTCATCGAATTGTGGGTTACCCTGAAAGTTTCAGCCGAATAGCTAATCGGGAAGTGCTCGAAATTTGAGTTGCAAGATTCTACCCGGAACGACAGACAGACAGACTGACAAACAAGAAAGCGACTTAATAAAAACGTGGTAAAATAAGAAGAAAAACACTAAGCATTGTAGCAGAGTCAAACGGTAGCACTGTGTAGCTATCTCGCCGTTGCGACATTGTAGTTGAGGTTGATCTGAAAGACTTGGATACCAAGAAACACAGTAATGAGTTTATGAGATGATCGTAAACCTAAACTGTTGTTGCAGTTATATTCAGAGGGACTTTAATACTACTTAATACAAGTAGGTACTGTAGTTATTGGCAGAGTTCACGTCGTGCGATGTTGAAATGAATAAGCGGAGAAGAAAACGCATCTTGATGGAGTCTTTGCATTATATTCAAATTTATATACCTAGAATTGGAATCCCGTGCTATTATTATGTAAAGGATTATACGCTGATGCGTTGTATTTGTAACCTAGAAATAGTAAATAGTGTTTCGTACGAGTCTTGAACATAGAAGTCACTTTTATTTGAAAGGTTCAATGTAAGAGACAGCTACTGCCTTCTTCATGGTTACTCCAGTTTCAGACCGAGACCACCGCATTCAACCTTCCATCATGTTCAGTTCAGAAAACTGTCTTAAGCATCCCTTCAGCCGCGCCCTTTCATTGAGACTTTACCATACTCATTAGAGAAACGGCAAACCTTTATCATTTAAATTCCCATTGTGGGTCTACATGCCTCACTGTCTACCATGAACTACAAGCATCTTGAACTTACTTCTATGCCAAAATAGACTTTCCGTCCATGGAATAAAGGCGAGGTAGGATGTATCATAGAGATGGCGAAAAGGGTGTCGACCTTAACATGTGGTGCACATGTGACGTGGTTTGCATCCCATGAGCGATTGTCATTCATGTGGTGTGTAGGCAGGGAAGCAAATGGTCTTACATCTACACTTTTTACTGAATGGGCTGGCGTTTGCCGGCTCGTTTGATGAGGCGTGGTGGTCTGTTTTTAAGGTCTAGCGGTGTCTGATTCAAGTTTTTTTCCAACTTGACATGTGAGTCTTGCTGTTTGATGATAATGACGGGAACCCGAGTTGAGGTCAAATTTAAATCATCAAATCTTTTTCTCAGTCGTTTTTCTTACTGCCTGGAACTCTTGTCGCACTGTCACACGTCACAGCGTGAAATCGCGCTGCCAAATGACGCAGGTATTTTACATTCCTCAATGTATTTTACATATTTTTTGAACTGCTTGATCAAGCAAAAGCTTTTGAAATAAAATTCTACGTAGGCAACTGTCTATAAATGAATCTTCGCGCAAAATATAAATTCCACTTAAATCTTGTTGAAAACTCCAGCTCAAACCTAACGATTAACAGAATGACGCGCCCAAATCCAGATGACCTGGATCCAGAGCCCAGACAGCTAATTGGCCTACTGCCACCGTATTGTTATTTAATGTCTGGTCTATTTTATTTGGGATCCGATCCGACCGGAGACAGACGCTGTGGCGCCACACCTGGCACTACTTTGTTGATATTTATTTGTAGGTGGCATTAGTAAGTCTACTGTCGGAGGTTTCAAATAAAACATCATTAAGTTACCAGTCCAAAACCAACTAGTTATATTCAGTCAACAAATTTTTCCAGAGTATAACGCCTGAAAGAGTCCAAGACGCATTGAGCCAATCATAGGAATCAGAATTAAGATACTACAATATGTCTAGATTAAGATATTAAATACAACAAAATATATCTACTAGATAGACCAACATATAAAACAAGAGGAACAGATCAGTTGGTTGCTGTTCCGGGGATCTTGAGTTTCTGCATGACGTCGCTGGGGAGGTCCAGGTAAGTCCTCTCGGTGCCGACGGTGAGGATGAGGGCCCGCAGCCGGTCCACGGTGAGGGGGTCTCCTTCGCTGGACCACACCGTCAGCGAGGAGTTGAGGCTGGACGTCTCTCGGAGAAGGTCGAGCAGGACCGGTTGGCTGTTCGATGCTAGGCCGGCGCGGACCTGGGACGAGAGTTGGTTAGTTTTAGTAACAGACGAGGTTCGACGACTTTTTTAACGACAGCTTTTTTTGTAAAATATAGTATACAGAAACAATATTTTTATATATTTATCATCGGCTCATTACGAGACCATATTCCTACTGCTGGAACACATGCCTTTCCTCACAGAGAGGCTATGGGCCACAATCAACCACGCTTGAGCTTTGAAATTCTTGAACATGGTGGTTTCCTGTATACACAAATTGAGTATAAAGTCGTGTTATCTGTCGTACACTCCGTATACACTGCGTATTAAGTACCTATAACCAAAATACGTCAGTACTTACAGGGAACGTGATAGTCTGGTTAACATTGTTCTCATTGACCATCCTGAGCATGGTTCCGATGGCTTCCCCGTTGTACTCTCCCTCCGTGACGTTTCCTCCGTAGTTGGTGGTCCAGCCGATGGAGAGTACCGCGCGAGGGTGCTTGGAACCCAGCTGCAGGAACCTCTTCGGGTCTACTGGCTTGGCCGTGGCGTGAACTGGGCCGGGCAGGATGTCGGCGTTCAGCCAGAGAGGGAAGGTTACCTGGAACGTTTGGGTAAGGTCTTACTTCAGTATTGGACAGTCATCTTTAGTGCAATGCTGGTTAAAGTCCAAAAATTTGGATTATCCAAGTATTTTACATCACCACACATATGTAGCTATACTGAGTGAACCCTTTTGCTGGAACTCATCTGGTTTAATTTAACGGACATAGATAATATAACAAATTTTAAATCATAAAAACGTTTTTGAGGTGCATTTTGTGAAAAAATTTTTTGTAATTATGTCAAGAAAAATATTTAAATACAGCAAGTTCACGACCAAACCAAAGTGTGTGCATGCGCGCACGCACGGGTGCGCGGGCGCAGACGTCGCGACGCATGGCTACAATTGATAATGATACGCGGAAGACTAAGGGCCATGTGGTGGGTCCGTAAAGGGAGGTTTACACGAGGATAGTAAGAAAGCTAGTGCAAGAAAGTAAAATGCAGGTGAAGCATCACTATGAGAATTTTTGCGGAAGTTTTATTGTATTATCTCCTTGTTGTGATCAATAAATTATTTTGTACTATTCTAATAATTGTTAATAATAAATCCTATAGACTCAAGCGCGCCGTGGTGAAAATTCACCTCTAATATGAAATAAAATCATGGAAATATTTAGTGTTGATAATTCCGCCGATTATTGTAATGGGTTGAGTTTGGTACGCCAACCCCGTGGCTGAAGGGCAGTGCGACGGTATTTCCCCAACAAAAAAATGGTATTGGGTTGGTTTGGCATCATTAGGTATCGACTACATTGCATGAACTTAAAAGAAAAAATATGTCATATGAAGAGTTCATTCAATTAGGTACACTTTTTGTGTGCCGCTCGTTTTAATGTCACACATTCCAGATCCCAGCTACTATCCCCATGTGAACAGCCCCCCAATACTTGGAAGGGACGCGGTCTGGCCATGAATGAGCCCTGCGTAATGGAGCCATTTCTTTTGATTGTCTCCAATTGGAATAATTATTGTGGAATGTGCCACCGTTCGTTGAGCCACCAATACAGGAGCTGGAGATTGTATTTCGCAGCCGTGCAATTACGCTTCCGTGTCTATTGTTATAAATGTTTTCTTAAAAGTTTTAACTGCAACACAAAACCCAGACATGGATAAATAGATAAGTTTTTTTTTTATGTATTTGAATGACGAGACGAGCTGGTCGTTTGCCTGATGGTAAGCAATACGCCAGCCCATAACAATAACAGCACCACCCAGAACTTTGTTTTGCAAAATCCTGCGCGGCGCCGTACTGGGTTCCTCACCCTGAGACAATTAGCTGTTGACTCTCATAATGCCCAGTAATTTTGCTGGGTACAATGCCCTTCAAGCCGGAACACAGCGGAACACAGTGTTAGGTACTAAATAGGAACCTAGGTGACGTCTGTTTATAAAATGTCAGTAGTTATATTATAATTTTACTACATCCATAGATGAAGACGTACTTATTTTGCCTTCACAATCCAAGGTCTACTGGTGGTAAGTCTTTCGTATGCAGGAGGTCGTCTGGGTAGGTACCAACACTGCCAGTTATTCTGCCACCAAGCAGCGCGCAAGGATTACTGTGTTCCGGTTCGAAGGGCATATGAGACGTAATATCAGATGTCTCGGCTGATGAGCGCAATTCAGTGCTACGCAGTGCTTTTGTGGTATTGAAATTTCTAGGTGGCACTGCAATTGTTATGGGCAGGCGTGGCGCTTACCAACAGGCGACCGTCTTGCTCGTCTCATCACTCAGTTATATTAAAAAAAATGGTCTCCGGCACGGAACTGTAGCTGTTCACCGGTTATTCCAGACGATTAATTAGCTTCCCTTGCCTCCGACATCCATCTATAATGCACGATCGTCCAGGATGACGCATCACTGGGTTGCCAGGTCATCCAAAAAAGTACGGCTGTCGTCCTAAGTATTTAATGCTGTTGCTATTTTTGCAAACAATGCCTACGATATTTTTGCAGGCACAATAGGTAGGTACTAGGCCTATTTAAATTAGAGTTTTACCTCTCAATTAATTACAATTGTTATATTATGGGACGTTATAATGTATTGAATTGTATTAAACTGAACATACAAAAGCAATCAGTTAATAAAAGAGCAAGATTGAGTGTCACATGATACTGCTTGCGCATCAAAATTAAAGTGCAGTTTAGAGTTCATAGACAAATTAATATAGGAATAAATCATAAGGGTGTGATTTTCAACTGGTAACAAAAGTCTAATAGTTATAATGACATAAATTATGGTATAGAACTATAATAATACTGTAACGAAGTGAAATCTGTACATTAAGTATTTTTTTGAAAATTTTAATTGCGTTTCCATGCGTGACCATGTTTAGAAATAACGATTTATTTCACGAGTTGAGATAATCGCTAACTCTGACCCTATTGTAGTTTTACCTGATTTTTTATTTTGTGTATAGTATTGTAGTATTGTGGTTTAATGTAGTGTTGCGTGCATCTGTCTGGAATAAATGTATTTTCTTTCTTTCTTTCTTTCTTATTTCCACGTGGACGAAGTCGCGGGTATCAGCTAGTATCAGATATAAATAATTATAATTATTGTGTTAGTTTATTTATTAGTGGGACTCGTATACGAGTCCCACTTGTAAGTACTTATTTGAAATCACTATTCTAATATTGCAAAAATATTAAAAGTATATCGTGATGATTTTCAAAATCATTGCTGATATTCAAAATTCGCACCCCAGTTCTAAAGATTTTGTGTACTGGTAACATTGGACATCGGCTCCCTAGACTATTCACACGCTATGTCATGGTTTAATTTAGACGCCGCATCTGCTCTGCTTTGTCGTAAATTAGGAGACGTCTAAATAAACACGACAGATGTAGCTGGGACGAGTGGATCAACTGTTGTCTTGTTTCATAGTAAATTATTAGTACCTTACGTATCTTGTATTTTGTTAAAAGCTCTTCCGTCTCACTACATAGTATAAAACAAAGTCGCTTTCTCTGTCCCTATATCCCTATGTATGCTTAAATCTTTAAAAGTGCGCAACGGATTTTGATGCGGTTTTTTTTAATAGATAGAGCGATTGAAGAGGAAGGTTTATATGTATAATAACCGTGCGAAGCTGGGGCGGGTCGCTAGTATACTATAATGATAAGGTCCGATTTTCAGTTATTTATAAACCAACTGATATAAATAGATGTAATTACTTTCAGGTAATTCTACTACACTTCTAAAGAATGCGAAAGTATGGTCAAGGTTACTGATGAATTGTCATTAATTTTGTAAGGTTTTTATGCAGGAAACAGTAGAATATTGTGAGAACTACCTGGTAACACTGGACTTTGGAAATATAATTATTAAAAAGGTAAAAAGGTCAGACGATCTTTGTCTGTTTATGGAACTCAGTTATTGCAGTTGCAAGCTATTTATGACTTTTATGGCAGTAATATATATGTATATAAGTTAGTTTATGACTAACCAGAAGCACATGTGTTAGAACTTTTATTATAATATTTATTTGCATCAACAATTAACAATAATTAGTTCGCACGCAGTTAATTATAACGTACGGGAAATCCCTTTGCGTTTCAAGCTCGTTTTAGAAGTAGGTAGTTATACTTTATTTACCTATGTATATTCTATTTTATATTATTGTGTACGTTTAGCTTCCTACGATTTTCGTAGTTAGTAATAGGTTATTTATATACATACTTTATTAGGGAAGCTTTTTGTTTATGAATTTTTAATTTTAATTTATACTTTGGATTTTCCGGCACCTGTATACTTTATACAGGTATTTTGGTGATTTATTTTGTATGTAAATTCATTATTCGAGTAGTAATAAACATAATATTTAAATAAATATGATAATCTAGCTCGTAGTATTCAAATCAAGCGTGATCTTGTAACTGTGATATCGTCGACCGCATCACCACTGACCATGAGACAGTAGTGAATTTTTCCCCCAAATCAATCAATCAAAAGTTCTTTATTCGATATTGGCATCATAGACGCACTTATGAACGTCAATTATTACAATGACTCTACCACCGTATCGGAAAAAGAACCACTACTCAGAAGATATGGCATGAAATCCCGTTCAAAATACTATAATTGGTAAACCGGATGAATCACAACTTCATCATCACCACCGTCAGCAATGCCAGTGAATAATTATTTTCATTTTTACATAATTATTCACTGACAAATACCCAGCATTGCTTCATATTTATTATTGTAAAATCACCTTTATAATTTCGGTTATAAATCTATGGGCTCTAAAAATATCGAAGATAATTGGCACGTCTTGTCACTATTATAAAAAAAAATAGTGCCCATAAAGTATAGCGTTTTTTTCACTATATTCATCACTTCAGTAATTACTAATGTTTACGGGACTTCATAGGCGTGCATAATATGACAAAACTTAAATAAATGCTTGGAGTATTATAGGTACCTACATAAAGGAGTTGAAATGGCTTGGGTACTTTGAGTAGACGCTGTCGTGAGCACTTCATGTGAGACATTATAGGACTTACAGGACTCATCGCCCCCATACAGAATAGAAGCTCCAACTCACCCCAGGCTTGCTATAAGGCGCGACCAGGTCTTGGCTCTTCTCAAATGCCTCAATAGTCTTGAAGTCCAGCTTGACCCCTTTCTGCTTCTCCTTGGCGTTGACGTTGTTGTACTGAGCCACAGTGGAGAGGAAGTCTGACAGGGCCAGATCAGAGGTCGTCGCGGGGGGGTGTGCCATTATGGGGATAGGAGGACCCTCTTTCCCGATGAGGTGCCCTAGGACGATGTCAGCTTCGAGCATGGACACGTTGCCTGAAATAATTTTATACTGTATACACTTTGAGAAACTTATATCTTACGTAGTTAAAGGTTGGAAGAAATTCATCAAAGAAAATTTTGTACAGGTTTGCCCGGCTTGAAGAGATGTTGGAATAACTGGAGCTATTATAATAATTCTTACAGATATAGTAAATAGTACGTTCTACTCTCATAACTGAAATGAATTTGTTTTCGCATTTGAAGTGGGTAATTTAATGCTGTTGAGCAGTTTATTGTTTCAGTATGGATAAACATACCTAGTGGTATTAGGAAGTGTAGTGTACACTTTACGTTCGTTACTTTATACGTAGAGACATATATGGTGGCGTTAGCACAGGGTAGCATTAAGACTACTAAAGCAAAAAATTAAGGTCATCACGAGAGGGACACCAAAAAGGGCATAGTTAGGAACTTATCTTTTCTCGTGAGTGTGGGGACAACATTCATATATTTATAAGTACCACGGGCCTCAAAAAGGGGAAATAAATAACTATTTGTGGTATTGTGGTTGGGCACTGGGTAGGTCAGCTCATACACCACCGATGTTGTGGGTTTCGATTCCAGCCACAGGGCAAATATTTGTGCATAAAAAATTCGCAAGTATTTACTGTCTCATGTTTGGGGGTTGGGTGTATGCCTATGGTCCTCGAGGTACCTGGTTCCCTAGACACATCTTATTAAGGGGTCACGATTTACGTATGTTGATCATTGGGCTAAAAAAGTTGGACTATACATTATTTAAGTAGTTTCGAACTAATGTTGTATATTTTATTTCTAAGTTCCCAATTATTTTCAATCCTATCTGACAGATTTGGAATTGTTTTTAACAGTCAGCTGAATATGATTTTCAGAAGAGAACAAAGGCACCTAGACCGCATTAAGCTCGAGAGACTGGTATGTGTCTAAGTTTATGCTGCTTAGGACACCGGGCAAGAATGTCCTTAATTCAGTACTGTGTGCGCCTAACAAAACTATTGTTCGTGTAATGTGTGAAGCCTAAATCTGTCATGCGTTGCAATTGTTATTAATTACAGTTCTAGGAACGTGAGTGCAGATTCATGTGCGGAATACGAGACGCCTATTTATGATGTACTCAATATACCTAAATGTCATAAGGTATAGAATTTTGGAAAAGTAATTCCTCCTACTTTACGATTTACATCGCTCGTGCAGTCAGAAAACAAAACGAAGGCTGCTCCATTAAAAATTAGCGGCGGTGCACAAATGAAAAATTTATTTATTTAAATTATCTCCATTTTTGGTCATTTTCTTTTGGTCCTAATTGATCCGCGAGCGTACACGAAGTCCTCGCGAATAACGGAGAATATTTTACCTTTTGAACCAGATTGATCATCCTTTGACTCAGACCACACGCAAGAATTCTCCAGGGTTGCCACACAATAATAATCTTATTACCTTACTCGGACTAGTCTACCCTTCTCTGTTCAACATTGAAGTTAGACAGAGGCAGCAGACTCGCCACGGATTGATCACCGCCAGATGTGTGCGGTCAGAACGGAATGCCTGTTTATGAACAAGAAATTTGCACTTGCTACCATTTTCATGGGTTTTACAATGAAGCCATAAATTTAGTTTAAGTTGTATGTACTTGTGTTTGAGTTAAGCACTGGGTTTAACTGCGATTTATGTGTCTGGGTTACTCGGGCCATAGTTGGCTGCCTGTCACATGTCAATCAGGGATAAAATAATGGTTGCGTAGTTCAACTAATTGGCAAAATGCAATAACAATTTATACTAAATTCAAAATAAAGTCACTCCATTAAATAGAAGAATTAATGATGTTTATATTTTGGTTTATATATATGTGTACTTACAGAAACGAATTAATAATTTTAATAAATTGGGTTTATAAATAATCCAATATTATTAAGGTTTATTAATTAAAACAAAAATTTAAATAAAAATAAATAAATATTAGTCCTCTATTTCATGGAGTAACTTCGCTTTGAATAAGTGCCCGCCGTAGGTAGCGATCATTAGCGTAAATCAAAGTGATGGATATCCCCCAAACAGCAATTACATTTTAGAATTGTTTTTGTACTAAGTAATTTGGTTAATTATTACGTAGTTTGTACTTACTCGCTAAAGCAGCTTCAAGATACGTCTTATTATTGACTGCATGCGCCCATGTTACTGTAGTCAGGTTCTTCATGTTTTCTTCGTCTTCACTAATGACGAAAGTGGCTAGAACAAGTAGATACTTAATTGTTTATTTGTACAAAAAATATATTAATCAGGCTAGGCGCTTTTTCACTTTTCAGCTCTTCATAAAATATTAATTTATAAAACCATAATTTCTACCACAATAGTAGATTCTTATTTATCATGGCAACATTAACTTTAGCACAATGTCAGATTTATCAATGTCAATGTCACGTCTCGAGCAATAACAAAGCAAACATTCTCTGCTTAAAGTGGTTAAGTAGAAATATGTTTCAATGTTTTACTTCTTTTCTACAAAAGTAGGCCCATTATATAACTTACTTATATTTGAATATAAAGGGTGCAATTCAACGATTTATATTTTCTAGTGTTAAGACTAAAATAACTTAACGTCACTGTATTTAAAAAAAAAACAATAGTAACAATGACACTCACTTCTAACAAGAAATACTACCGGTCGGTACTACTATACCACTGACTGTCATGCCAAACACCAAGATGGCGCTTGTTTCGCAAAATGGCTTTCCCTAATAAGTAGGTACATATATATTATGAAATCAAATAACTCTTTATTGAAACACACAGATAATTAAACACTAACAATAAAAGCTTATTAGTAGTGTAACAATTGGCGGTCTTATCGCTGTTCAGTGTTTTAAGTAGGTGAAATGTAAGTAAGTAGTAAGTAATGAAAATATAAGTAAGTAGGTAGGTAACATATTATTAAGTACTTACCTGCCTAGATAATTATGAATATCATCTAATAGTCTTAATGAATATAATTCTAAGGCAAATCTGTGATCAAACGTCAAACCACACCTAAACAACATTAAAAATCAAACGAGTAATTACGTATCTATAAGTAATTTATTTTTATTAGGTTATGAGGTTAGTACCTATAAAATATAAATTATACATAGGTACCTATAGTTTTAACTCCGCCGTTGCCGGTCCCAAGCCCGGATGAAAAAGGAGGAGGGTTGGAGAGAAGACATGCCCAACTGTAAAACGTCAACGCCGAGCATCAGGCGGCGGTAAATAACCTGAAATCTCCGTGGTCTCTTTCGTAGCGGCTTTCAGTGGCCTTGAGGGATTAAATCCCCCCAGAAATACTGTTATGGAAGGACTTGGGAACCCACCATTATTAATCTCCCAAGAAAACCTAATCACGGAATCAAGTACAACTAGAGAAAGTGATACCATGACGTGGTCACGACCCCCAGCATTGGGGAAACGACGCAAGGAGGAGGACCTATAGTTTTAAGTGAACACAAAAATCTTATATTCTACCTTATAAAATATAAATATTTCTTTCCGTTAACTGAAGTTGGAAACTTTTTAGGTACCTACCTAAATAGTGTTGAATATCACGATGATGTATTTAGCTAGTTAGATAGGTAGGTATAAGTACCTACCCACCTAGCAACCTACTACCAAAGAATACTTACTATTCTACTACCACATCTTGTACTACTGTCTCGTTTATGAACCGGACCCATGATTACCTACCTAAAGCACCTACCTCTTGTTACATAGCGTAGATATTACATACATAAGCCATTGGGTTCAAAATAATTTCATAAAGCTGCCAAAATTAACTCAATCAGTTCGCGCAAATCGCAATTTTCTTGCGATCTCTTTGAAGCCGCGTTTAGAAAGCCCGCCATTGTGAACAGAACGGGTTCTCGGTAATGCAGACGGTGCTAAAATAGCTTGTGCTCTGGATTTATCGTAGGTACCTACTGTTGCGTTAATAGAAGCAGCATATCGATTGAATAGAATACAATTATTTATTGGCCTTATAACATTGTTTGTTACACTGGGCAAGGCAAATTTACATTATTGGCATTAGAATTAATTAAAATATACATAGGTACAATAAAAGCAACATTGAAAAGAAAAATAAAAGACAGTTATATAACAAATCAATACCAATAATAAATAATATACCAAAGAAAACTAAATGTCAAATAATATAGTTAGATTTTATAACTTTCAAAGCATTACCTTATAATATTTGTAGGATAGGATATTAGTAAGTTTCTGTGGTCTCGCTCATCTTACCATAGTATATTACAAATATACATGAGCGAGACAGTACAATGACAATGTCTGTATATACATATGAATATATAGGCTGGTAGTATAGGTACTATAGACTAGGGACGTCGACAGGCTTCCGGTGCAGCGCGGTCCAGAACAGGAACAGAGGTAGCCATGAATGAACGACCATCCTGAACTAGGGAGCAACCGCAGTGCCAAGAGTACGTAACTAAGTACTTACTGGAATGACACTATATGAGTATCTAAGTATGTATAGGTAGGTATACTGTCGTTCCAGTGATAAGCACCACATACTCAAAAATCTCTAGATTATGTGCAGGTTTGTTGCTCGGTATGGCTACATAAGTTAGCTCCAGTTATACCTCGGAGGGGCACAGGGTGACCGACAGTAAGTATGTATGCTATGTATACCTACTCGTATATGTACCGATACCACTCCCTCAAGTAAAATACAGAGGCTGATCCTAGAACTCAGATCGCAGATACAACTAATAGGAATCGGACAACTATTCAGAAAGTGTTTTAAATTAACTACAATGAATATTTATATAGCCATCATCATCATCATCATCATCAGCCCATCACATTCACACTGCTGGGACACGGGCCTTCTCTCATAGAGAGAGAATGGGCCATAATCCACCACGCTGGCCCAGTGCGGGTTGGTGAATGTCACATGCCCTTGACTTTTTGTGAAAAATTCTTGGACATGCCGGTTTCCTCACGATGTTTTCCTTCACCGTTTTAGAGCGAGTGTTAAATCCGCACATAGCTTAAGAAAGTCAGTGGTGCGGGCCAGCGGGATTCGAACTCGGGTGCGTCGGATCGAAAGACGCACGAGCTCCCACTGAGCCACACTCGCTCTTCTCTTATATAGCCATGAAAAATACTATTTTAATTAAATAACGCTCTAAAAGTACCTAAAACTTTGTTTCAAATATTGCCGCGCAAAAGGTCACCTCAAAACTTGTGACGTCATATGAAGGTAGAAAACTACAAACTCTTTGAAATAAAACTTGCACAGAGATTTAAATACGTTTTGTGAAGTTTGGGGACTATATTGTAGTAATGGCACAAAAAAATAGCAAAAAAAATACATTTTATGAAAAACATAAGTTTGACTCACGGCATTTGCCTTCAAATGACGTCATGCGCTGCGATTGTTGTTTCGTTTGAGATGAAGAACAGCTTAAAAATTTCAGAATTATTAGATTTTATTTATTGATTCAAAAATATAAATCATTATTAGGTATTTCACAAAAATATTGATTGATCTTTCTGGTTCGACGAACATTCGTTCTAACTACATTTTAGATTTTTTTTCGATTACTGTCCGATCCCCTATTACCTATTATTATATGAAATTAAGAATTTAGATGAGCTGGTGAAGATGTTGATGATGATGATGGTATCCTGTGTTGCAGTAATCTGATATTGGGAGATAACTACTTATAGGTAAGGCATATTATCGTTTGTTTTTATCACATTTGTCTAGGTAGGTCTTACAGATTGGTCTATAGTACCTACTTATATAAAATAATGAATAAACATTCCACTTACAGACTTTTGAAAAATTCCCGTAGGGGACAAGATAGTCGCAGGCGAGTCCAAGCTTGGACTGATTCCTCTGAGAGGACGAAATCATGCATTGGTATTTCAAGTGACACATCTCGGTCGTTAGACCTCCTTCAGACAGTAACTACGCTGGCTGTCGGGTGGTGAGGTGATGAGTCTTAAACAGACGAAACAGCTATACCTACACTCCTAAAATCAACATGTGCATGGGCGTTGAAGCTTTTGGCATTTGAATATCTATTTACCTACTTATAGTTCGAATTGCTAATTCGAGTTGTTTTTATCCAGTTGTTTATCATCCAGTCATCCTTCATAATTCCACTTACACTTCATCACAGTTTGTGACTGTACGCCTTAACAATACTAAGAGCAATGTAACATCAGATATATCTGGTACATTCTGCAAACTGTTTGCAATCAGTGAGCTCACCGGCGCGCTCCAGAACTGGGTTATCTTCAGGAAATATTGGCCGAAGTATGTAGTTATTTCAACTTAATCTTAAACCATGCTTCTGAGAATATTAGAAATAAGCAAATAGTCCGTTGAATGAAGTGTGTATACAATATGTGGATGACTTTTGGTAGAACAAGAAGGCATGCCTTAGTTGATTCGAAAAGCGGCGCAAGTGCCTGAATTGAGAATTCCAGCAAGGGACTAGATCCACTAGGTCAGTCGATATCTAACATGTGAGTCCAATTTGAACGGATGCTTCTATGAGGACGATATCATGCAATGGTATTCCAATACAGTCATCTCAGTCTTCAGACATTTTTCTGGTGTTCCGTGGCTACTGTCACAGTACTCCACGCCCATGGTACTCCTTGCCCGATGAGTCGAACTAAAGACGAAACGGCAATAACTCCCAAAATTAACTTATTCATTAATGGCCGCTGAAAGTTTTGGCATTATGTACATCTATATATTTTCCTATTCGAACTATTTTCATCCAGTTGTTTCGTTGTCATCCTACAAAGTAAGGGCACTCACCTACTTGAATTCATATTCCTACATCCGTTTCAAAATTAAAACTGTTATATTAATTAAGTTCTGACTTACAAATAAAAGTCTAATTTGTAGAAAAGAGGCAAAGTTTAAAAGCCACTCTTTATCCTCTATACTATAGATAGTTATAGAGTCTATAACCACAAAATTCCCATTGGAAAACAAACAATAGCCGTAATCGATGGAAACGTCAGTTGCCATTTGATAAACTTGAGCATGGAAAAACAGGAATCCATCTTTATGATTGGGTTTTAATTTTAATCACAATATCCTTTCAATCTGTATCGTTAAACCTTGACTTCTTTATTGCGTCATTAGAACATTTATTCAATAAAAGCGTCCGTTACAAAAAGGTCTAAAGTGTAATATAATAACACCTCCATCCATAGAACTTGCACTACGCCCAAAATGCTCGTCATGGCGTCATTCAATTGAATCTTCTTAATGTTCGCTATCCTATAATTAAAACTGACCTGCAACCGCCACCGCCAGCATAAGCCCAAGCGCGGTAGTCTTCCCCATGCTGCACTCCTGGCCGTCACTCCTCGACTGGGCCTGTCCAGCCCCGCACCTGGTTGATTGCTAAATTGACCAATCTGCCTGATTGACGGCTAAAGTGGCCGCCTCCGAAGGCAAGGACGTTCGGGTGCTTATCTATTGCTAGATGACGCACTTGGCTTCGCTTGGCAGGATTTAGTCGTTATTCTTTAGATCCTGTCGTTTTAAAATCCTTTTTTCCAATCTTCTGTTTAACTGCTGGTCGTCTTACAACTTTTATTGTAGGGTTTTAAAGTAAGACTAAACAAATTCTTATAGTTAGAGTCAGATATTTTATGGGATGTTAACCATGGAATTCCTTTGTTTTCAGTTTCCGATAACTCAAGAGTTTCATGGTAGATAACTTCGGTGTATCTAAACTGTAGTAGGTAGGTATTAGCAGCAGTTTAAAAGACTCGAGAGATTCTTTCATACACGTCACGTGTTTGTTAACTTTCCTAAAGTTGGGCACTTTGCAGGTTTCTATACAAAACGTGAATTTCGACCCGTGAAACCTGAACGGTGAAGCGTTTACACTGAAATATATTATGTAGAAGAAGCTGAACAATATCATTCACAAGAGTTTATACTTATCAAGATTAGGTTGATTACGATTAGAGGACAGGACTCTTCAAAATGAAGATAACTTTAGATAGCTCAACTTGTTTTTATCGGTAGCGATTGGTTATTCCTACAGCCTAGGTCTTGAGGTTCATGAGACTTGTTGATTTATATATAGAAGATTCGGTTAGGGAATACAGTAATACCGATCTGTTCTTGAAGGACTGTTCTTAGGTAAAAATAAGAAGTACGTTTCTCCAAACTACGCATTTTGTTTCTGAAGAACAGTTTGCAAAGACCTCTGACGTGGAACACCCTTGCAAAATCTATTTCCATCTACAATAGCAGATTACTTCGTCTGCAATAAAGAACGCACGAGGACAGGGGAGTACCTCACCCTCTTCAGATCATTTCAAGCTTTATGTGTTTGAGATAGAGGTGATTATGTCTCGCGGAGGGCTGGTCGGGTGATGTTGGCTTATTCCTCGCTCATGTTGGTCACGTGAACAACGGTAGGATATAACATGAGGGAAGATAATTGGGCTGCTGATATGATGAAATATATCTCTAGATCTTGGCTCCATTATAAATCCCATTTTGACGGCCTAGCATGATCAGAAAGAAACAATTATTGTTCTGTATCCAAAACTCGACGCATTACTTAAATTTAATATTTTTCTCAATCATTATGTTCCCACTGCTGGGACACTGCCGAGGCTATATGCTGGAAAATGAAACAGAACACGTGGTACTGCACTGTGTGCCCACAGAAGACA
Organism: Petrophora chlorosata; assembly: GCA_951640565.1. NCBI lineage: Eukaryota > Metazoa > Arthropoda > Insecta > Lepidoptera > Geometridae > Petrophora > Petrophora chlorosata. The sequence continues at coordinate 17,498,293 of OX621197.1, forward strand.
TACAGGCAAAAATAACAAAACTATACTCGACGGAAATATAAAAACCATCTCATCTTCATCACCACCATCATCATCGGCACCTGATAATCAACTGGAGCGACTATCCCAGAAACCCAAAGCCGTACTTCGTTATATAAATGAGTTGGGATGGCTTGGCGAGAGGAAATCACAATACACCCATATAGCTTACAGATTAAGCATAAGGGTATTAGCGCGCAGGACCTATGTGTATGAAAGTGTCAAATGGATTTTTCCACCAGGGATATATAAGTTCATTGACCTTTTTAAATAGATCATTTGGTAGAGAGAGAGTATCTATTTACGCATAGCACTCACGATATTTTTAACCGCCTTAAAAAAAGGAGAAGGCCTCATTTCGATTCTATTATTTTTTGAATTTGTTACCTCAGATTTCCGTTATTTATAAACTGAATTGGAAAAATATTTTTATAAATTTTATCGCTTTCGACCATCGACTTCGAAGATATATCAGAATTGAAGTCGGTTTTTATGTAATAAAATGTATGTATACCTAATATGTGATTACAGTATAGTACAGTGGGATTATGCTAATCCCACTGTTGAGTCTCTTTCACATCTTGTCCTGTTCTAATCTCATTAGGGGGCTAATTTAAGTATGTCCCGTAAACGATGTGATTAGGTCAATAACTATAATGTCTTCGATTATTAGTAAGTAGGCATTATAAATTCCTGTTTTATTACAATGTACTTTCAGGGATAATAAAACAAAAGAAAGTGTTAAATAAATGTGTAATCTACTTTTTGTTAGAGAGATATGTTATAAAAAATCACAATTGCGCTACAGAAGTCACAGGCATTTTTCCACTAGATATAAAATAATGTTATTAATATTTCTATGTATAAAACAAAATTAATTAATAATGCCTCACAGCCACAAAAATGATGAAAACGTATATAATAAATTTTACTAATTAATTAAATAAGTAGTACCTGTCTCAAAGTAATTATAATCAGAGAGATTACTCATTTAATATCGTATTAAACAAAATAAAAATATTCCACAATTTATATTCTCATTATAGAAATCATAACTAAGCTCCTTCGAGATGAAAAAAAATGCATGTTGACGATTTGAATCCACCAGCCACGAAGAAACCTTCTTCTTTCTTTCATTTTCAGCCCTTTTTATCCCTCTGTTGAGTATAGGCCTCCTCTGCATCACGCCACCCCTTCCAGAAAACATACTTTTCTTCGCGAAGAAATACTTTTATATTATTATGTTGCATTTAGAATCTCCCTAGGTATTATTATGGTAAGCGGTGGTAATTATTATATAACTTGTGATTTTATTTCTCCAATAAAATGATCCCCTTAAAAAAATATTATAGGTGGTTTAGTTAGACTGCTTAGCAACTAATAAAGCATTATATAGTATAAAACTTTCATATAGTATAATATCGTAACTTCTATCAAAATATATTTTTCTACTTACCGCATAATATATTAATGACGCCAAACATAGCATACATTGAACCTGGTATTTAAACAAAACATGAAATCCCACTATTTTCGTTTCACATTACACAACTATCTACCTAAATAATATTTAATATATGTTATAACAAAATATAAAATATAAACCTGACGCCTTTTCATTTTATCATAGCAAGTACGTACATGTTTTATACAAATAAATAATCGCACAGGCGCTGTCGGATACACTTTTGTAATATATTTTATACTAACTTTTATATTAACTTTTGTTTTTTTAAGGTATACATTACTATAAATATGTATAAGCTAAAATATTAATATTAAAAATAATTGTCATTGCATTTACATACCACAAACATCATGAGATATTTTAAAATTGAAATATCTTTGGCCTTAGAATAGTAATACAAAAATATTTACCTACTTCAATAACTTAAAATTAGGTATATTTATTATGGCAACATTATCCTGTACTAAACGAACAATATCATTTATGCTGGCTACACCATCCCGTCAAGGTTATTCAAGTTTAACTCCCATGACATAACATATTAAAGTTACATAAACTTGAATAAGCTAATTTTATCAAGTTAAAACTTACCAAATTAAAATTTTATATTTAAGTTTTAACTTATAAAATGTTAACTTATTTGAGTTGTAACTCGTTCACATGTAACCACGCGACGTCGAGTGTTCCGCACATTGCGGCCAGTCACTCAGCGATGCTGATGCATTCCCGAATCATTACCTCGTACCACCTTCTAGTAGGCAATGGTCGTGTGGAGACGAGACCTGAATCACTTCGGATTGAGTTTCAACTCGGCTTCATCTCTAGGCCGTTCATTGAGGAGTTCCTTAGGTTTGGAATAGCGCGACCTGCTGTAGCAGCAGCCGGCGATGACGGCCATGGCGGCGAAGGCCAGCGCCAGGCAGGTGCACACAATGCCGCCCCAATCCGACAACACCCGCACCATGCGGATCTCCTCGATGACTTCATCGCCCACTTGGACCTTCTGCTGCACCCAGAAGATAGGGAACAGCATTCTGGGCACGTCTTCGTATAACCTGGAATGCATTTATTTGAGATAGGTATTGTAATCGTCGACAGATGTCATCAGATTATGACGGGAATGATATTAAATGACACCTCACTGTCACATAGATCCAGGCTCTACGAGTAACTAGGATTTCCTGTATCTGGAGAACCATTATCTACAAATACCAATGGTCCCACAATACCCAGGAGCGAATACTTGAGCTTTTTTTTGTTGTAAAACATTTATTGCGTAGCGGAAATCCATTCTGCAACCTCTGTGCATTTTATGGATATATTTGAGCTGACATGTCCAACCATGAAATATGTCAATATAGATCATTAATTTTAATTTTAATTGGTAGCTGAGTGACGGGACGAGCTGGTCGTTCGCCTGATGGTAAGCTTTACGCCTGCTCATAACAGTAACAGCACCACCCAGAACTTTGTTTTGCAAAATCCTGTGCGGCGCTGCACTGCGCTCGTCACTCTGATATAGACGATGTACCAAGTACTTAATCCATTTATATCAGGTTAAAACAAAGTGATAGTTCATCAAACCATCCTCAATATAAGTAGGTACTCACGCAACATTTGGACTGGGCTCGATGAAAACGTTGAACTGGAATCTGGCCGCTACATCTAGAGGAACCCCCAATTTCTGTAAAAGAAAAAAAGCAGGTAAAAACTAGATTGCAAGTAGAAAACAACAGATAACCGATTCTATTCATTTGGGTATGACCAGTGGAGTTTGGTTGCAAAACGACAACGTCTTCGAGCATTTTTATACCCACTCCATACATTGGAATTTTTTCTCGATCATGATGTGTGATTAGTTTATTTTGTAATTTACAAACCTTCAGTTTGCATATTTCAATTAGTTTGGCATCAATCTCATGAAGAATTATGAAACCCGCTTACTGGTTCCACAGCAAAATAGAAGGAATGTTCATCCGGGTCGGGATTCATTCCTTCCACGTTCTCCCTGAGCTCGGGGTCTGCGTACAGGAAGTGTGGCAGCGACAGGAAGGCAGGAGAGCCGAATCTACAGGCAGACACGTTCATCACTCCGGCCCACATGCACTCGCCGTTGCAGAAGCAAGAGTTCTCGTTCTTTTTTGACAGGGGCGCTGGAAGGAGAAATGGGGGTAAGATAGATCCATACGCTATTTGCTAGCCCTGGGTAACCTACACTTCATTCATCCTTCTTCATCCAGCAGGATCTTGACTTCAGCTTTAAAACTTTGGCAAATAGTTTCATTTTCAGTTCAACCAAATGGTAGAACTCTAGTTAGATGTAAAATTCAGCAACAAAAGGCTATTGCTTGCAAATGATGGTGACTGCTTTTAAGGTTGATCCAATTGTCAGCAGAATACTTGTTTGGTACAGGTACTAGTATGTAGCCCTTCCACCTTAATTGAATGTTTAGGTGATGCCAGGTGACTTCCATTTACATGGGTTTTATTCAGTTCACTGGTGAGTAACTAGAGGAGAAAAGTCGAAGATGAGGCTGGCTTGCTTATGGAGAGGCTTATGTCCAGCACTGGACTGATGTAGGCTGAAGATGATAATGATGTTTACAATAGAAGGCAGTAGCGTCATAGAACCTCACAGTAGTCGAAGCTCCGCTCCTGCAGCTCGAACTTGTGGAAGCCGAGCCCCTCCAGCTTGCCGCTGCCCGCGTACTGCATGCGCACGGTGCGGCACAGGTCCGGCACGAACATCGTCAGCGATGACTTCTGGGTCAGGTCCCGCGGGAGGAACTCGCCCGCGCTGCCTGCTATCTGGGACAGAAGACACTTTCGATAAAGAATTGCCAATGGTTTATATACCTTTTTTATAACAGAATAGGCAAGCGATTGACCGCAGCGTAGTCTCACCTGATTGAAAGAGATGTCAACCATGTACAGATGGCGAGATTCTTGTTGTCAAATGGAAGAAACTATTTTTTAATACTCAGCAAAGTGAGAAAATCGGTATGTCCAACTTGGATATTGGACTTTCGAGGAAATGTGCCAAGGCGCACTATTAGACACGCATTGACTATTGTTGTCACTCTCTTTCACAAGCAGAGCCGACGTTCCAGCAGTGGGAACGTAAAAAGGCTGATGGGACAATGAAACTATAGTTATGCGGATTTGGACTGATTTGGACGTAGCAAAATTATTATATAGCAGCATTTAGGTAGCAATATTTGGTTACGTAGGCAAGCGATTTTGAAGCAGACTAAAGAGAGCATTTTTTCCATCGTAGAGGATGACGCTCTCCTCGGTCATGCTACTAAAAAAGTCAGGAACACCCGGTCCAATTAACATGTTTCTACCTGTGCGCATTTCCCTTCGTAATACGGCAGTGTATCCTGGTAGTTCCACTTCAGCATCTGTCCCGGTGGGGAGCTTTTGTCAACGCCTGATGACACTTCGACGTAGCCGTCAGTGTCTATTGAGTTGTTTCTCTGAAAACGAATGAACAAGAGTAAAGCGCAATCCACATTTAATAAAACTTTGGACAACAGGATACTTGTAAGCAGTAGCGGCAAGTCGGCAACTCCCTGCATTGGTCAAATCGGTGCGACCCTTGATATTGGGATCCACAGTAGTTCCATATAACGCCACACAAGATCCATAATTCTATGTTCTGGACAAGCATTATTATCTTGGACCACATCATCACTTTCCATCATTTAACACGCTGGTCAATGAAGAATTAACAAAGAAATCTTACCCCATAAAACCATCCGAACCGGTCCACAGGTGGGGCGCCACCAGTAGTGCTCGACGGGAGGCTCTTGGCTAGATCCAGCAGCGGGTCCTCGTATCCCTCGAACAGCATCTCACCAGCAGTTTTTGAGACGGACACCCCCTGCCCGAACATGGCCAGCCCCATGGACAGGCCTTTCTGTTGCAGGTACCCCCAGTGCCGAGACCGGAATATCGCTGACTGGAATAAAAAATATCAAGATATTTATTAAGGAAAAATTCGACTACCGGCCGAGACTTGTATCTTAAATTATCTTCTTTTGAACTTTGAATTTGATCATAATCTAATATTCCTCATTTTCGTAAAGAAGGAAATTGAAATTGCTTGTGCAGGATTCGAACTTGCGTCCGCAAAAATAGAGGTGTTATTGAGTTTGTCGTCTATGTCTGTCTGTCTGTGTGTGTGCCTGTTTGTGACTTCGTAGCTGCCAAATGGATAGGCTCATTTCAATAAAAGGTAATTTAATCTAGATGTTTCTTAGCTTTATTTGATGAAAATCTGTCCAGATTTTTAAAAGTTATGAGCTATTAATTATTTGTCAAGGTTATAATTTTGTCTATCATTTTTTTAGTCTTACTTTTAGTTTTAGAAGTTATAGCAATACAATGTTCTTGTTTATTTTTTAGTGTTAAGTTACTTCAAACTGCCACTCGGAAACTTGGAGCACAACTTGGAGTCAGCAGTCACCGATGGAGACGCCTACGAAAGAGAAACGTGTCGAAACGCAACCTTATTAATGATGGATCTAGTTAGTGGGTACCTTTCTATCTGTATTTTATCCATATACTTATATAAACCTTTATTCATGTTACGCCGAGGTTTGCTCGTGTCTGTTTCTGATTACAAGTTTTAACGAGCAGCCAGGGGAATACCGATTTGCCCGGAATTCTGAAGGCTTAGGCATATCGTATTTATCGCAGACCCTAATCCAATTTGGTTTCACCTTGAAAGGGCTAAGGATTTAATGAATATTTTTTTCCTGTGTCCTGATTTGGATCACGTCACATGACGTGTCACTTCACGGAATTCTATCAATTCAAGTTCTTCTTTATATTATTAGATCCAGTGCAGACACACAGCGCAGTATACCAAATAGGGAATATGCATGTATTTTTTATGCATGAATCGATTCATTATTGAATACGATTAATTAAAAATATGTTTAAAAATTTTACGGCATCACTCGTCAATAAAATAAGTAAACGAACATTTGAATCATTTTAAATCAACATAAACGCGCCATTTGTGTGTGATGTCACAAACGTAGGGGCCTAGGGTCTTCTCATTGGTCCATCTATGCTACATGTTGTCAATAATATACCAATAGGGCGGGCTCTATGTCAAAAATTTACCAATAAGCAGCGTGGCGCGTGACGTCAGATAGTGGTTGCATGTACTCAAGCGTTTTGCGATTACGTTCCGTTTCTCCAAAAATAAGAAAAAGAAACATTGAAATACAAAAAAACTACGTAATTAATAATAATAATTATGTCACTACTAAATGTTTACAGGAGTAATCAATCTATCGTAAAAAGTAATTTCCAGATTTATCGACAACACATGCACTATTGAAGGAGCAGCGATATGCGCAGAGTAGCTGGCGGTGGCTGGAGAAAGAGCTCATGGCTCAATGGCGTACTTTGGGAGAGATTTGTACCTGCAGTAGGTAAACTGATGTCGGGGATTGATGGTGTTGGTGAGCACAATCTGTGCTCATCATGCAATTGTGCAACATTGCACTGCACAATGCAGTGCTACGCAGTACTTTGCAATGTATTAAAAGTTCTAGGTGACAAGCTGGCGCTTGCCATCAGACGTACGACGTTGCTCGTCTTATTGCTCAGTTACATAAAAAGATAATTAATTAATTTGTTAGTATAGTCACAGAAGACTTAATAGTACAAGCTTAAAATTGTACAAATATGTACAGTGGCTCCCTCCACTGTCTGTTTTGGCAACAGGACGTCTTCCGGTGGCGAGGACATGTGAAAGGCGGCCGAAAAGCGAGAGGTCTACGTCCGCACTTGAGAAATACCTACATCCGTCTAGTAACTAGGCCATTTTCATTAATGTTTTTATCTTCCTTAAAAATATCTAAATGATAATGAAATTCGCATTCAATTCCGTCAAGCAATTCATAAGTACTACGCGAATGAATAGACAATCGCGGATATACGCGGATGTATGAGTACCTAACTTTGTTTTATTACAAATGAAATAAATGAAATTAAATAACACTTTATTGAAACACACACAGATAGTTAAAAACTAACAATAAAAGCTTATTTATAGTGTAACAATTGGCGGTCTTAGGGGGCGTCCATAAATTACGTGAGGTGTTTTTTTTTAATTTTCTGTCCCTCCCTCCCCCCTGGTGAGATGTCGTCAGATTTTATTCAACCCCCTCCCCCATCCTCCAATCTCACGTGAGATTTTTCAAAATGCGAGTTAATTTCTTACGTAAACGCGTTGGATTGTTATTGTAAAAAGAAAAAAAAAATTGCTTCGTGCTTTTATTTACGACTAGTTAAGACATATAATTAATAATAATAATTAATGATAATTAAACTCTCAGCAATATTGATTACTAAATCAATATTGCTGAGAGTTTAATTATAATGAAATAAACGATTACGCTTAAGATTAAATCTTAAGTATGTACAATCTGGATTAAATGGACCAAACTAGTAGTTTTTGTTTCAATCAGAAATAAAATTGCGTGATATTTGCCGAGACCCCCCCTCTCTCCAACGTAAGATTAGATGAGATTTGACTCGACCCCCTCCCCTCCTTAAACACCTCACGTAATTTATGGACGCCCCCTTATCGCTACAAGCGACAAGTTTAACTTGCAATATTTGTTTGTTTGTTTGGGTCAAATCTTGCAAATTGAATCAGAACCACTTCCTCTTATCCTACGGAGTTGAAATTTTGCATACTTGTCAAAGTCCGATGAAAATGCAATTTTATGGTGACAGTCAGCTGATCTGATGATGGAGTCGGAGGGTGGGCAATGGAACACCTTGACGGATAATCGTAAATTCGCGGTTCCGATTACGAATTTGTTAAAAGCTTGTCTTAAAAATATTATGGAGATTATGTAAATATGGAGATAAATATATAGATAGATAGGTAAACACTTTATTATTCATCAATTCAGTACACGTGTAATGTTTAATGGAAGACACACACACACACACACACACAGAATACTAAGGGACAGAAGCATCACTTCGCAAAGAAATTTAAACAAATAGCGACTCTTGCTATGACGCAATAAAATTCAATTTATTTTCGTACCGCTGCACACCTACCAGTCATATTAACTTACAGAGCGCCTCTCTTTCTATCGTATAGCTCTTATCTCTTCTGACGCGGCACGTGTAACGACGCGCGATCTGCCGCCGGTGTCCGGCTATGTACCTGTAGCTTCATGCCTACAGGGCGGAGTCCGCTACGCCTGGTAATACTTACAGCAGCAATCACATTGAGGGTGGTGATGACGTCGTCCAGGCTACCGTTGCTGGAGGGGTCGAAGAACCAGCTCCTCATGGTGCGGTATGCGACCGAGGAGTTGTGAGGGTGGAAGGTCACGTTCACGTGCTGCCGGATCTCACGGAACCGGTACGGACCTGGAACCGACGAAACATATTGTAAATTGTAAGCTCTGGGTGTTGTGGGATGGTCCGATGATGGTATGTATGTGATCGTTGGAAGTATTACTTATTATTTATCATTATAGATTTTGACATCCTCTGTGGTAGTGTTGGGTAGTTCAACTAAAGTTTCATAATATATCGTGGAGGTTGCGGGTTCGATTCCCGCGACGGGACAAATGTTTATGCAGGAACCCTAGTTAATGACCAAATGACGGTATACACGGTAGAATTGAATTCGATCTTTTTCGAAATGAATATACCTATTACCTACTCAATCCATGCTTAAGAATAAAACTAAATTTAAAATTAAAAATAATTGTCCCCGCGTAACCTGTTTAGTGAAATAGACATTTCAGCAAATTTCAACTAATTTTTGGCCATTTTTTTAAATCTACTCTATGTTTTTTTTATAATACGGCTATTTAATAAAACGGCTAGGACTCACGTAGTTAGTCGAATTAGTCGACCTAGGTTTCGAGCATATCCGATGCTGTGTTCGCTGCGATCTCGCAACGTAAGGTCGCCCTGAAGAAGAGCATCGGATATGCTCGAAACCTATGTCTTATTAAGTATTTACAATGAATCAAACTCACGAAAACTTTCATACTAAGATTAACTAGATATTAGATAACAACGCCCCGCGGTTTCACCGGCGCCGCCCGTGTGAACAATTTTTATTAGTAAAAACCATACAAATACGTCCGAGATAAAAAGTATCCCCTCCTTTTCCAGGATCTAAAATGCAATACAACATTACTTTATTGAACACCAAAACAGGAAACAAGTTTACAGTTACATATAATAGTTAGCTAGAACAATGGGCGACCTTATCGCTATGTTCAGTTTCTTACAGGCAACCTAATGATGAAATATAAAGAAACACTGCGGTCAGTTGGTGTACAAAGTAAATGTTAATGTAATAAATGTTATGTAATAATGTTAATAATTAATGTAGTAAATACAAAACTTCAAAAAACTATTACTATCAATAGTATATACCTAACAATACCTACTTATAAAATGTTATCAAATTTAGTAGTAGAGCGAGTGTGGCTCAGTGGGAGAACGTGCGACTTTCGATCCGACGCACCCTAGTTCGAATCCCGCTGGTATTATGGTAGTATGGCTTCGAATGACTTTCTTAAGTTATGTGCGGATTTAACACTAGCTCTAAAAACGGTGAAGGAAAACATCGTGAGGAAGACAGTATGTCCAAGAATTTATCACAAAAATTCAAGGACATGTGACATCCACCAACCCGTGTGGATTATAAACCATACTCTCTCTCTATGATAGAAGGCCCGTGTCCCAGCAGTGGGAACTGGATGGGCTGATGATGATGATGATGGCGTGATCGAGAGTCGATACAAACGTGCTACATTATAATATAAGCTCTTTTGAGCTGTGTTTTCCTTATAGTATGAACCTAAATACGTAACATTTAAAATTACATTTCAATCAGGTAGATGGTAGGAAGTGACCCTTACACGTGCTCCGTAAACAACGCGTCACGCATATAAGGCAAAAGTCCGGTTTGTCAACCTTATTGTACCTCTCACTCGTTAAAAATAAAAATAAAGAACCTTAGATTTAATTTTTTTGCAATTAAATACCAATGCCTTCCTGGCACTACAGTGGATTAATAATTCGGCTGAATGTAAGAACTCGGTGAGTAGGTACCTAGTAAATATTAATGTAGGCATTTAAAGAAGCTAGGTAAGTTAGTACCTCTCATCCATTATCATCGTTAAAATAAAATTTAAAAGACTCTTATTAGACTCACAAAAAACCATTTAAAAGTACCACGTACCTACCTAAGAAATACCCCCCCCCCTCCTCTCCTTCCTTCTATTCCTCCCCTCCTCACCCCAGCACTTCCTGGCACCCTCAGCACCTATGCTTCCTTTTTAAAAATAATGCTTTGGTACATCCGCTGAATGAGCTCCATCTATTATAACCTTTTATTCTTTCACCCTTTGAGTCTGGTTCTTATTTAATACTTACTACTGTTATATTATTTATTGCATATTTTTGTTTGAAGCACTATTTTCATATGTAATTATTATATTATATTACATTTAAAATATACCATATTATATTCGGTTAATCTTTTATATATTTCATACTGTATATAGTTAAATTATTACGAGTATGTCCGTGCGTCACCAAAGATCGGAGCTGAAAACCAGCGTTGTGATACAATCGTTCATAAGTGCGTCTGTAACGACAAAATTGAAATAAAAAGCTTTTGAATTGAATTGAATTGAATCACAACATTAACCTTTTCTGGCAACACTGTGCACGGCAGCTATCTACGTACACGGACGCATTATAATTATTTTATACATTGTTTCTTGTTAAAGGACCCGTGTATTTGTGCGTTGTTGTGTGCAGTTTTGCGTGAGTAAATAATTTTCTTTCTTTCTTTCTTTCTTTCTTTCATCCGTCATCGGATTTTAGTATCCCCGATGGAACCACCCTACTAGGCCTCTAGGTAGATGGCGTTCTTTGGGGATATGGCTTCAGGTTTGGCGGTAGATGTCACCAGCCCTTGAGCTTTAGTGATGCTCGCAAGTAGTCACTTCTTCGCAATATTACTTCATAATGCGCTCTGCGGTTTTACTCGCATGGACAATTTTCAGGGATTAAAAGTATGTCTTACTCCTATTCCAGGATCTAAATTAGCTAGTAACTAGTTGAAAAATTTCTTCAAAACTTGTTCAGTAGTTTATAAATGCGTGATTGAGTTACTTCACATCTTTGCGCATCTTTAATTTTAAGGATATAACAGGATTGGTGCATGAGCGAGCTGGTGGGATCGACCGAACTACGGCGCTGGCCCTCGCTCTTTCATTGAACCATAAGGAAAGAGTTTCTTACCGAGCTGCTCGAACCTGGGTTTCTCCTGCGGGAAGTCCTCAGCGTTGGTCCAGTTGAACATGAACATCTCCATGTATATCGGCACCGTGGGCGCCACCCACTTGTGGTACGACAGCGACGTGGGCGTCAGAGCCATTTGCTGGAAAGAAAAGAGGGTCTTATCACAATACATACATCCTGACCTAAATAGAATTTCCTGTATCTATAGGGAACCAGGAATATAATAATATTATACGAGGAATCCCCACAACACCTAGACACGAAACCCCCACAACACCTAGACACGAAACCCCCACAACACCTAGACACGAAACCCCCACAACACCTAGACACGAAACAAATACTTGCGTATTATTTTTATTGGTGAATTTAGTATTGTTTTTAAAAAATAAGGTACCTTTTTAATGTATAAAAATTAATTTAGTAAATAATGTTAAATAAATAAAGGAACGAGCGAGTGTGGCTCAGTAAGAGCGAGCGTGGCTCGATGGGAGCACGTGCGACTTACGATCCGACGCATCCGAGTTTGAATCCCACTGGGCCCGCACCACTGACTTTCTTAAATTATGTGCGGATTTAACAATCGCTCTAAAAAGCGGTGAAAAAAAAAATCGTGAGGAAACCGGCATTTCCAAGAATTTATCACTAAAATTCAAAGACATGTGACATCCACCAACCCGCACTGGGCCAGCGTGGTGGATTATGGCCCATTCTCTCTCTACCCGTAAGGCCTGAGTCCCAGCAGTGGGACCGTAATGGGCTGATGATGATGAAATAAAGAATTCCCTAAACTGACACTAACAACAACCCTCCCTGTACGACACGTGTTTCGCCGTCTCCACGAGGCATCATCAGATGTCGACTCGCCGAACGCTAGAACGAGAGATCTCTAGTTCTAAAAATAAAACCGGCCAAGTGCGAGTCGAATTCGCGCACGAAGGGTTCCGTACCATTATCTATAAAAACGGCAAAACAATCACGTTTGTTATATGGGAGCCCCCTCAAATATTTATCTTATTCAGTTTTTAGTATTTTTTGTTATAGCGGCAACAGAAATACATCATCTGCGAAAATTTCAACTGTCTAACTATCACGGTTCATGAGTACAGCCTGGTGACAAACGGACAGACAGACAGATGGATGGACAGCGGAGTCTTAGTAATACGGTCCCGTTTTGCCCTTTGGGTACGGAACCCTAAAAATAACGGAGGAAATTTTATTGATATGTTTAATTTTTTTATTTATTTAACATTTACTATCCACCCCATATATATTATATATTAATCAACATATTCGGCAAAATTACACTTGCTTATTTTCATTGCGTTTCAGATTTCAAATGAATTTCCGCAACTTTTTTTTTAAGCTTAATAAATCTATTTTTGGCCACCATCTCGCCTGATATGAAGCGATGATGTGGCCTAAGATGAAGCACATAGATCTAGAGAGAGACAGCAGTTGAGCGACTACTCAGACCCGTCTCCCCGATGGTTCACCGAAGATCATCCCGAAACACAACTAGGTCGCTTGACGGCATGGCATTTTTAGCATTGCTCGGCGGGTGGATTTAACAACCACGGCCAGAGCCTACCACTCCCAAACGCGTAAGCGGGTTTCATCACAATGTTTTCCTTCACCGTTTAAAAGCGACGTCACGTCACGCCTGATTTTATTAGAAAATATGTAACTTTACTGGTGGTAGGTTTCTCGTATGCGAGAGGCCGTCTGGGTGGGTACCACCGCTTTGCCGGTTATTCAGCCGCCAACTAGTAGTGCGCAAGCATTACTGTGTTCCGGTTTGAAGGGCATTGTAGCCAGCGAAATTACTGGGCATTATGAGACCCAACAACCAATTGTCTCAGGGTAACGAGCGCAGTGCAGCATCGCGCAGGATTTTGCAAAACAAAGTTCTGTCTGGTGCTGTTATTGTTATGGGCTGGCGTATTGCTTACCATCAGGCAAACGACCAGCTCGTCTCGTCATCCAATTACAATATAAAAAAGAAACTTTACACGTGAGACCTTATCAAGGTGTTTGCAAGTGCCAGTTGATCCTCGCATACTATTTCACAAATTAATTGTCAATTGTTTCAATTTGTGTCTTCTGTGGCAATGACGCAAATCATTTGACATCAATAAATGCTGGACCAATATTGATTAAGAGCTTATCCCGATTGACCTGTCTATTATAAGACGAGGTACGAAAAAAGATGGCCAAGTGTCCAGTTCATCTATGTCTGTAAGAGTACTTTTTATCCCGGGAAACCGCGGGTGAAACCGCAGGGCGCAGCTAGTAGTATTATAAACGCGAAAGTTTCTATGGATGTACCTTTGTTACTCTTTCTCGCAAAAACTACTGAATGGATTTTGATGAAATTTGGTATGGAGATAGCTTATACCCTGGATTAACACATAGGCTACTTTTTATCCCGGGAAACCGCAGATGAAACCGCAGGGCGCAGCTAGTTTAGCTTTCGCGTTTATAATATAACTAGGATTAGTTCTATCTTGCACAATAGCTGCTACCTATGCTTCGTCTACTGTTAGTATGTTCTGATATGTTATTTTGTATTTACCTTTGTTTAATTTACTTGTATATTTTATGTTAAAGTATTTATTATGTATATTTTATTAATTATGTTCTGTATTTTATGTAATGACTTTGGTTTATGTAGGTATATTATATTATATAACAAAATTATCTTAAAGTAACACCGTCCATATATATTTTTGTCTACATTCCTTCACTTGTGGGTTGTCTGGAAGAGATCGCTTTGAGCGATAACACCGCCCATTGTGACACTATTATTAAGTTAGTTGTTATTTTAGTGTATTTTAGTGTTATAATAAAGAGTTATTCTATTATATTCTATTATATTATATTATTATTTTGTACTGGTTAGGTTTTTTTTATACACTTCACCACCGTCCCTCACAGTTCCTTTGAGTCCTCTCCATCCAAAGGTTGTCTGGAAGAGATCGCTATAAGCGATAAGACCGCCCATTGTAACACTTTAGCTTTAAGTATTGTTTTGTAATTATTTCATGTTGTTGTGTGACAATAAAGCGTTATCTAATCTAATCTAAACGAAGTAAGACTATTGCGAAAAATGCATTTTTAGTTGATACTAGTACATATTTGCGCAGCCTCTTTGGTGTAGTGGTTGGGCAGGTTGGCTCAAATCTCATACACAACTGAGGTTGCGGGTTCGATTCCCGCGACAGGACAAATGTTCGTGTCAATAAGAAAAAAAATTGCAAGCATTTGTTTCGTGTCTAGGTGTTGTGGAACCATGGTCCTCATATTTCCTGGTTCCCTAGATACTAGTTCCTAGATACAGGGAATCCTAGTTAGGGGCCAGGATCTATGTATGTGACCGTTGGGCGTTATTTATTATTTATTTATGTATTTGCGAACTCTTTAATAACAGTACTTACTTACAATTTGTTCCGTTTACTTATTACAAGAGAGGTCATTTGATTTTCTCAAAATATTTTGAGAGTTGACATTCCAACTGCTACGCAACGCTACGAGCTGCTACGCTAATTTGCAACTACTAAAGTTACGCTCCGAACAAGACCGCTATGGTGCACAGTTCGTGCGCGTGCGCAGGTGTGGATACGTCATAACAGTTGCAAATCAACCGAGAACTAATAGCAAATTCAGGAGCTTATCTTTTCAATTGCAAAAGGAGACGAGAGTGATTTTGGCTTGACAGCTGCAGCAATAATCATCATCATCATCATCAGCCCATCCCGTTCCCACTGCTGGGACACGGGCATTCTCTCATAGAGAGAGAGTATGGTTCATAATCCCCACGGGTCGGTGGATGTCACATGTCCTTGAATTTTTGTGATTCGTTCTTGAACATGGCGGTTTCCTAACGATGTTTTCCTTCGCCGTTTAGAGCAACTGTGAATTACGCACATATACTTAAGAAAGTCAGTGGTGCTGGGCCAGTGGGATTCAAAATCGGTTGCGTTGGATCAAAACTCGCACATGCTCCCACTGAGCCACACTCACTCTCACTACAATAATAATGCAAACTAATAATTAAAATACCAGTCTCGAACAGTACTTACACTAGCAAGCAGAGCGTCGAATATAGACGCCCAGGCGAGCGCGGCGGCGAGCGCACCCGCTGCCAACATGCCGCTGGCACCGGCGGCCAGCACCCGCCAGCGCGGCCGGCGCCCGCGCATGCCTCCGCCGCACACCTTCGCCGCCACTCTGGAACGATATAACAAGTAGTAGAGACAGCGCAAACAAAAAGTTTCAAGTAAAGTACGTAATCATCTCATCATTTACGCAAATTAGTATAGTTTAGTGCGCAAGCACTACTGCTTGGTCCTTTTCTAGGACCTAAAGTCTACATACCTCATCTATATCCGTTCAGTAGTTTTCACATCATCCGTCCATTCATCTATCCATCCATCCATCCTCACAAACTTTCGCATTTATAATATTAGCAGGATTTAGTAGGATTTCTATCCTATAGCTACGTACTTTAGTAGCCATGTGTATACCACCTGCACTCTCTCTCAGTGTTTCAGTAACTACGTTTAACGTTATGTTTAAACGTTGGTATTTGGTACTATCTAATAATAGAGAATCTAGAGAGGTAGAGATGATACAGTGGAGTTGAAATCGGAGGAGCAGCCGGGAGCCCTTGACACGTGTTCCGCCCCTACACGTGATTGTAACCCTTGTGTAAGAAATTTTCCTCCCTCCATGGCCGTAATAAGGATTATTTTTTGTACATAGCTTACTCTTTATTTAGCGTACATTTCTGGGGCTCTCTAAAAACATTGTAATTAAAATTGAATCAAACGATATTACAACAATTCCACCAAAAGCGTGGGTTGGATCTTGTTTGAATAACTAATTCAAATTTAACAAAAAGTATGTAAAATTCGCTAACACGTGTTTAATGTGTGTATAGACCAGCTGGTCTCGCCATTCAGTTACATAAAAAAATATATATATAATACTGTATAACAATCGCAGATACCTATATAAATTAAAAAGAGAATATAACATCACATCACCGTCCCTTACAGTTTCTTCCAGTTCTCTCCATCCAAAGGTTGTCTGGAAGAGATCGCTATAAGCGATAAGACCGCCAATTGTAACACTCTAGCTTTAAGTACGTTGTTGTGTGACAATAAAGCGTTATCTAATCTAACATACCTAAACCTATACATATATAGATAGATAGAAATTAAAATTAGTTTGTAACACGAATAAGGATAGAATTGCAGTACCTACCTAGGTTTAGACTGAGTAAAACCAATTAGTTCTTCATGGGCAATTGTGTACGTTATTACAATAAAATTTCAAAATGTATAACGGAGCTCACAGAAAGTAGATTCAAATTGAGTGTGAAAAATATTCTAATGAAAAAAGCATACTACACAGTTAGTAATTACATAGAAGACAAAGATGCATGGAACATTCCGCTTCTGCCAAGTAGCCAACTGGCACATAAGAAGAATAATATTGTCAAAAACAAACATAAAATATTGTAACAAAAGTTCTAAAAAAATATGCCCCTCAGTTTCTTGCCGTATCTTCTGAGTAGTGGTTCTTTTTCCGATACGGTGGTAGAGTCATTGTAATAATTGACGTTCATAAGTGTGCCTGTGACGACAAAATTGAAAGAAAGAACTTTTGATTGTTTGATTGACTCTATACATGGATTTTTAATTAAACTGAGAGTTGCTCTTTTGTTGACCGCTCGCAAAATTACGCACGCATCAATTAAGACAATAATCAAAGATTCCATTCAATAAATTAAGAAGTAATAATGTAATTTTATAATTCCTTTCCAAGCAATCTAGATAACTCTAGTTATGCGTGAAGGAGGCGCCCAAGATGACGTCCCGATAGCCCTTATATTGTGACTCCGTGTTTAAAAAATAATGGTGTACTGTGAAATGTACAAAATAGCGTTAAGTTTGTTATAAGTTTTTGCAGTATAGATTTGGGAACGATAATAAATATAAACATAGACAATTTTACAGAAGCAAAACGTCGGTACGATTCATCTTTTCTTAAAAGGATATGTGAGGAGCTTATTGACTATCACTACAGTCAATACTATAGAATATATACAGACGGTTCCAAGGACGGTGCTTCGATGGGAGCAGCATTTTTAGATTCAGAATTGGACTTAAATATGAAATTTAAAATCTCAGAGAATAATTGCATAATGAATATTGAACTAACTGCCATACGTGAAGCTTTATCTTACATAAAATCTATTGATCATGATAAATTTGTGATTTTTCCTGATTCGCGAAGCTCTCTTCAACATTTGTCTCGATGCACCTCGGCTGTCCGAGGCGCACCGATTGCCTACTCCGTCCTTGATCTTAAAATTGAGTCTAGAAAGTCTGTAGTACTTCAATGGATCCCTTCTCATTGTGACGTTGGAGATAATGATAAAGTTGATTTACTTGTTAAACAAGCCTGTAATGACGGTGTAGAATATGTTATACTTCCATTTTTTACTGATTGTATTTATTTAATAAGAAATCAGTGTTATATCTGTGGTCTGAATATTTTGATGAACGTTCTAAGGAAAAGAGGATCTCGTATAAGACCGTTCAGCCACATCCTCCAAAGATACCTTGGATCGATAATAGTACATTCAATAGAATGGACATGGTTGCAGCCTTGAGACTTCGTTCCGGACATATCCCTTCAAAAAAATTCGCCTTTTTGATGCGCAAGGTTCTATCTCCAAATTGCCCCGACTGTGGAGTTCCAGAGGGTATTTACCATATTCTCATGGAATGTGTGCGGAACGAGATCTTTCGGAGTTCTGTCATAGACCTAATGCAAGTAGGCGACTGTAATATTGTTTTGGCCTATCCGTTATCGGAAAAAGCCGAAGAACTTTATAAATTATATAGAATAGGTATGCAATGTTCGACACAGTAGATGTCGAACATTGCATATTTATCGATATTTATGTCTAGTAATAAATAATTTAAGGTTAATAATCATATATGGTTGATGTTGTTAACAGAGCGGCGTAATCGCATAGCGACTAAGCTGATAAAATAAAGAAAAAAAAAGTTTTTGCTATACCCGATACAAGAGCCTGCCACGCAGGAAATCGATTTTTACCAAAATTCACAATGCGGAACAGACAAAGGTCTCAGTAGACCGTAGCTTTATATAACCTCAAGGGAAAATGTGTCAATGCAATAATAATCATTGTAATAATCACTCGTAAACAATTGTAAATATATGTAATATGCAAATATATAATTATTATTCACTAAGTTATTAATAGAATAGAGCGAGTGTGGCTAAGTGGGAGAACGTGCGACTTTCGATCCAACGCACCTGAGTTCGAATCCCGCTAGCCCCGCATCACTGACTTTCTTAAGATATGTGCGGATTTAACACTAGCTCTGAAAACGGTGAAAGAAAACATCGTGAGGACACCGGTATGTCCAAGAATTTATCACAAAAATTCAAGGACATGTGACATCCACCAACCCGCACTGGGCCAGCGTGGTGGATTATGGTCTATACTCTCTCTATGAGAGAAGGCGCGTGTCCCAGCAGTGGGAACGTGATAGGCTGATGAAGATGATGATTAGAAAAACCTCTTTCCAGTTTATTTTTAAGTTTAGTTAAAAATATCTGAAACTCGGTAGCTTGACACTGCAAGCTGCAGCTAAATACCTATTTATCCAAGAAGAAAGTACTGAACACCTGCAAAAAAGTGGCGTCACATTGATGATAAGAAACGAATTAGGTCGATAACATTGTAAAAAACTCACTGCATTATTATCATCCCTTATTTTACCTATCTCTATAAACAAAACACAGAGACTGTTATCTGTTGGTATCGATATATCAATCGATGATAAATTAAAAACTAAACCTATCTCTTGGACCACCTTTTGGTTAAAATTTTATCACAGCGCTGCGTCATCGGATTTTTAACTATCTGGATAGTCAAGCAACGGACCAAATTATGGTGCATATAACCAAAGCTATGAACTAAAACAACTACTGATTTGTGATTGATTCGAACTCAGGCCGACGCTCCTGAGTTTCATCGAAACGCACCATCGAAAATGGCACGAGAAACTTTTTCTATATCAAATTATTTTTCTCCTGTTGTTAGATTTATCCTGTCTCTAATAACTTGAATATTAATTCCTTATTATTTTAGTATAATTAGCCACTAGCTCTTTCTTGTAATAGTTAGGTACTTATTTAGTATCTATTATGTAAGATTTACCTGTGTAGAAAAATAAGCGATTTAGGTGTCCCCAAGCAGAGGTCAGTTGTGTTTAGAAAAATGAAGAATGTTGTGATCCTCTCGTAGACAAATGAAGAATTCAAACACGCGCGGTCGCGGTGGCGGGCGCCGGGCGGCTTGAGACCACCTACGAAGCCAGCGCCTGTCTAAAGGCTTTAGGCCTTAACTATAGGTTAAGTGGCAACATAACAAAACGTGAAGAACTCCTCATGATTAGCATAATTAAACAACGATAACACGATTCATATAATAACAATATAATGTTATGTTATCCGTGCAGTCGCGGTCGTGTCTGCCTGATAGCTTATCACTCGAGTGTTAACGATTAATGATCCAACTAATTGACTTCAGATTCGTACACTCTCTAGCTTGAGTGGGACGGTTTGTGTTTATAAACAAATGGAAGCAGGAACCCTCCACTGGGACGTGTTTTTTTATTTAACTGAGTGACGAGACGAGCTGAACGTTTGCCTGATGTTAAGCAATACGTCTGCCCATAAAAGTAACAGCACCACCCAGAACTTCACGCTGCACTGCGCTCGTCACCCTGAGACTATTAGCTTTAGTGGTTTGCCGATAGTGCTTCACGAGAACAAACAGTAATGTAAAGTAAAATAAACTGACTTGTGATATATCCAAGAGCTTTTGTCAAACAAACAGACAACAAAAAAACCGACATTCGTTAGTATGTTAGCTAACAAATGACCTTTTTGGTCGTAATGGAGTTAAAGGCAGTTTGATGAAGAGTTGTAGGTGGATGTAATAACTCGCTAATCAAGATCCTTATGTGTTTTAATAATTGGATTTTATTAATGAACATATAACAAAGTTTTATTTGATGTCTCGGGGATCACCCCGATGAGCGCGATCAATGCATAAGTACGCAGTACTTTTTATGGCTTTAAAATATTGGGTGGCACTGCAATTGATATGGGCAGGCGTAACGTTTACTATCAGACGAACGACTTGCTCTTCTCACTACTCAATTCCATTGAAATAAAATAAAATATAAAAAGTTTGGCGGCGAAAAATCACCAGCTGACGTGGCCAACACAGTTCAAAGATCAAAAGTTTTTTCACTTATGAACGTTAATTATTACAATGACTACCACCGTATCGGAAAAAGAACCACTACAGCATTACTCAGAAGATAAGAGAAGAAACTGAGAAGCATTTTTATTTGAACTTGTTACAATATTTTACGTTTGTTTTTGACAATATTGTGTTTCTGATGTGCCAGTTGCACAGATAAAGTTTTGGCTGTCTATTCGAAGGCCAGTTGGCTATTTGGCAGAAGCGAAATGTTCCATACATCTTTGTCTTATATGTTATTATTAATTGTATAGTATGCTTTTTTCATTAGAATTTTCTTCAAACGTAATTTGAATCTACTTTCTGTGAGCTCCGTTATACATTTCGGAATTTTATTGTAAAAACGTCCACCGTATATATAGATAGCTAGATAGATAGAAAATTATTTATTGCACAAACTTTGTAGGTACAGGCGAACTTAATGCTAATAAGCATTATCTTCCATTTAACCTTGGTGTCCTATCGTCACGTAATGATCATCGTACCAAAACTCTCATTAGTCCACGAGTTATGCAAGAGAGAGATCTCATAATCCTCTACTAGTCCCAGCACAGAGCCAACTAGCTGACCGCATGCGATCGATACGATACTTAGTGTCCGCTTACGACGTACGGCCAGTAGAGGCCAGTCCTCGTCTACAAGGTCGCTAGTATTAGGTCGTGTTAGCTGCCAGGGTATCCTCGGGGGGCCCTGATTGAAACTTTATATGATTGGGTGTCTTGGGAGGCGGGTATGTGGAAAAACTATTTATAACCGAGGCTCTCGGTGAAACAAAATAGCTGGTAGTTCATCTAAGTTGAACTTTTGAATGTAATTGTTAGCAGGCCTAGCGCACTCCGCACTGTAGGTACGAAGCTACAAGTACATAGACGGACACCGACAGCGGGTCGCGCGTCGTTACTCGTGCCGCGTCAGAATAGAAAGAGAGGCGCTCTGTTGGTTAATATGACTGGTAGGTATACAGCGCTACGCGAGCTGAATTGAATTTAATTGCGTCATATTTCCGAATGGCGTATTTCCGAAGCACTGGTAGAGTCAGTTTTCGCATTTCTTTTCAGCACTCAGACTTCAATTTGAGTATAGGAAAGAAATGGGTAAACAAACTTACCTTTTTTTCAAAGTCATGTTAACATAAGTTAAAATTTTTAACATTTTTTATTTGTATTATGTGTTTATGACCTTTAACAGTGCACTTTTGTGCCTATTTAATAAATGATATTTGACTTTGACATAGCAGGAGTCGCAATTTGTTTAAATTTCTTTGCGGAGTGATGCTTCTGTCCCTTAGTACTCTGTGGTGGTAGGAAATAAAAACATTGATTAATCCAGTAAAGAAAAGATTATGAATAAGAATAAGATTAGGGTCAATGTGATTTTCCGGTAGATAATAGAAATATTATGTATATTTCTATTATTGCGGAGTGATGCTTCTGTCCCTTAGTATTCTGTGTTGTTAGTCAGAAAACTTACTACCTACCTAGCCTAGAGGTACCTTACTAGATACCTTAGCAAGAAGAGAAATAGATGTAGGTATACTTATCTACTTCTATTCTTGGTTAGCTCAGGGAGGCTTATACCTTAAATTTCTATAACATGTAATATAATAAAGAAAGTTAAGTTCAAAGTTCCATACAAATATCCTCGGTTTAAAATTACTCTTCTAGCCCCACCTCTAAGAAGAACAGCATTAGGCGCTAACTCTCATACCCCGCCTCTGCAAACTGTGTAACCAATGCGACGAGCTGGATATTAATGTTGACAGCTCAGCCAGGCTCCGTCAAATTATACTGGGCTCGCAGCGTTATTAAGCGGGTCCGCAGTAGCACAATATCTTGGATAGATAACATTAATAACTTGTCGTCGCTTCACGTCACACTTGGCCTCTTATTTTACGTAATATTATATTTTATTATAAGTAATGTATGTACCCATGGTTACCCATTATTTATAAATGTATGAGCATGTTGTGTTTACCTATAATTTTATATATATATATATATTTTAACAATTACATACATAGATCCTGACCCCAAACTAGGATTCCCTATATCTAGGGAACCAGGAGCTATGAGGACCATGGTCCCACAACACCCAGACACGAAACAAATACCTACTTGCGCTTTTTTTTTCTATGCATAAACATTTGTCCCGTCGCGGGAATCGAACCCGCAACTTCAGTGGTGTATGAGATTTGAGCCAACCTGCCCAACCACTACACATAGCATAAGACTATTAGTTAAGGACTTACTGTAATAGGGGATCGGACAGTAATCGAGAAAAAATCTACAATGTAGTTGGTGTAGAACGAATGTTCCTCGAACCAGAAAGATCATTCAATCAATATTTTTGTGAAATAATAATGATATATATTTTTAAATCAATAAATAAAATCTAATAATTCTGACATTTTTAATCTGTTCTTCATCTCAAACCAAACAACAATCACAGCGTATGACGTCATTTGTAGGCAAATCCCGTGAGTCAAGCTTGTGTTTATTTTACGTTTTTGATTTACATAAAATGTATTTTTGCAAATTTTTTCGTTCCATTACTACAATATAGTGCCCAAACTTCACAAAACCTATTTAAATCTCTTTGCAAGTTTTATTTCGAAGAGTTTGTCGTTTTTTCCTACATATGACGTCACAAGTTTTAAGGTGACCTTTTGCGCGGCAATATTTAAAAAGTAATATTTAAACATAGTTTTAGATACTTTTAGAGCGTTATTTAATTAAAATAGTATTTTTTATGGCTATATACATTTATTGTAGTTAATTTAAAACACTTTCTGAAAACTTGTCCGATCCCCTATTGTTGTGTATCAACTGTTGGTAGACCTAATAAATAAATAAATATGTATTCAATTCAATTCAATTCAATTATTTACAAACATGTACATGTTACAATATGTTGATCCTTAGCAAGACGTTAAATAAAACTATAATCATAATATTCCAATAAAATAAAATATTACAGAATTGCTTGTTAACCAAACAAAAACAATGTTTTAAAGGGTTAAAAAGTTTCCAATGGTATATAAAAATAACTCAACATACTCAAGTCGCAATATGTACAAATAAAACTAGGTCAGCCAAGACCCCTCGGTACAGTAACAAAAGTATAAAAATAAAAGAAAAAAGGGTCTTGTACCTCGACGATTTCTATTCTCCAAACTTTGAGGAATCCTTAGAAATCGTCTGAAGCCTTACAAGACTGGTCATACACCTATTTATTTTATAAGTGGATTCAGCGGTGAAACGGAAAAATTAACTTTAAACTGATTGGGAGGGCCGAATGACATTGGTACTCCTGTCGCGATAGGTTGAACAGGACAATAGGTACCTACTCTTGATAACTTCATATAATGTAGATAGATAGATAGATAGATAACACTTCATTGCACTTAAAAAAAGGAAACAGAATTACAGTTGGTAATACATAATTAATAATTTTGAAGAAAAAAATATTGCCATATTTTTTTTTTTTTTTTTTCAAATTTTCCGCGTCGTGCAATTTTTAATCAACTTAAAAAAGGAAATAGAATATGCCATATTTAGATTTTTGAAAAAAAGTACGGTTCACCCAAAAAATTACATTTGTCAAAAACAACAAGTTGGTCTTAAGCGACTCTATTTCCAACCAGGAACACTTTTTCCAAAGTAACATACCAAATCAAATCATAAGTTTTGGCAATAATTAAAAAAAATATTCCCATACATTTTCTATGAAAAAACGAGTAAGTGAAAACAACAATGTCACTCAATCAATGGTTCTTAATTGAAATTCGTATGTAACTACTTTTTTAAGTTTGTAGGCTAATTTTGAAGGCTTATGTCTCTGACCTGACCCATGTTCGCATGTTCCCAAATTTCTTAGCATGGTTTTTATAACTTTCTTGTCTGGTAGTGGTATTTCTTCGTTTTCTCTACGCAATGCTTCTAACACTGGTTGAACACGACAGTTATTTTGAAAATAAGCTTTTATTAAGCTTAGCCGCTGTTGATTCGTAAGAGACATTTTGGATTTAAAATTAAAAAAAAAATATTTCTTGCCATTTTTTTCTAGCGGTATAGTCATTCAAAGAGATGGTATATTATTCTACCAATAAGGTTTAATAACAAATATCAATAAATAATTTGAATTTAGAACAAATTGCTTTCCGTGTTCGAATGGTATGCATGACTTTGTTGCGGCGAATGGCGCTTCTTAGAAAAATGTATGGGAATTGTTTTTTTTTAATTATTGCCAAAACTTACGATTTGATTTGGTAAGTTACTTTGGGAAAATTGTTCCTGGTTGGAAATAGAGTCGATTAAGATAAACTTGTTATTTTTGACAAATGTCGTTTTTTGGGTAAACCGTACATATTTAAAAAAAAACTTAAAATGGCAATATTTTTTTCTACAAAATAAAATAGAAAGTTCCTAAGAACAAAACCAACTACAAAAGAAAAGGTAGCTACCCTTAAGGAGCCAAAAATTTTCCCCACCCTGTATATATATTTTATATATGTATAAATATTTACAAATATTTATACAATTATACATACATCTACAAATACATCTATATTGTCTATATATACTATAAAACATAAACATAGGTATATAATGTAATGCAGGAATTGATTGGATGGAACAGAATCGTACGCGATTACCGCAACGTGTTGTTAAAAAATAAAATCGGTGAATGAATTTATTAATAGAGTGTAACAATAATAATTCCAATGTGCCTACTTTAAACTTTTTAATATTATTAATAGACAAGAAAATTTGAATTTTATTTTTTGAAGTTTTGTTACAACAATATTTTGTGTTTTTTTATGTACCAGTTGGCTACTGCGGCAAGCAGGCATATAGCCAGCCTAATAATAATAATAATAAAGGCCAGGGGCGACTTTGTGGAGGCCAGGGGTGACTTTGTGGCGAGTCGTCGGTGCGTGGCGACACTGAGCCTTACCCCGAGATTCTCCCTAGGGCTAAATGAGACCCCTGACCCCCAGCTTGCCTTAACTGGCCGTCCGGGGGTGGAGATGCAAGAGCTAAGAACTAAGCTCCAAGGGTGGAAGTGTTATAGGGCATAACGCCGGGAGTAACGTTTCAGTAAACTGCAGCACACCCTTTTCTCGACACCCTTTTGCCACCCACACCGACGTTGCCCCTCTCGTCGCCAATGAACGGCGGCCCTTAAAGAGGGCCTGTTTAGTGGGTGGCGAGTCACCACCTGCCAAAATATTTTCTTATGAGGCGGAACTGGCAGATGCCGAGGTCTCATATCATAGACCGGCTCTCATCCATTAAAAATTCACCTCAATAGCCCAATCATAAGTAATTTTCGTATCTTCAATAATAGTCCTCGCACTTATCGGGGGCTGTCTTTGATTGTAACTTCTAGTGATGCACTTAGTGACAGTCCCCGATAAGTGTTAGGTACCCATTACATATCTAAATTAAATGCTCTAAGAGGCCTCTACGTGTTGGACTCATGTCCCCGCGCAAGCCTTCCAAAGTACCGGGTGAAAGAGCGACATAATAATATTAATAAATAAAATATTTATTTTAGTTAATAATACAGTTAACAAATTAAAATCACCTGAGGCCCATAAAATGTATACCTTACAGACTAGATACAAATTATAAAACACACCAGTGGTTTCTAATGGAAACCTGTCGCCATCGTCTATGGACATCTGCTACACTAGGGGCATTACTTATCCTCATATCAATGAGAGGGATGGAAAAAACTAATACTTCAATATTCTTCTATAGGCCTAGTTTATTTTTAGGAACATATATTTTCATATACCATATTGTATCACGGTGCCTATAATGTCCCACTGTTGAGCAAAGGTGTCCCTCAACTGTTTCCAAGCATCTCGATCTTCCGCTCGCCAGCGTTTTCTCGGATAATCTTATCAATTGCTGCTTAGATATCTGCATACCTACTTATAACAACTTGCTAGCGCTCCTAACTACGTCATCTATCCCGTTGTGATGGGTCACGTGGCACGTGCCTCACTGGTGACTGCTACTCGTAGTGCTTATAGACCGCTTTCCACGTGTCCTATTGATCTCCATTTAAGCTTGGCAATTCACCAGCTGTGCTGTGCTGTTTCTGAACAATAAAGAATAAATACCTATGTCGACTGACAACGATAAATTCATCGATCTGATCTAAAATGTTAACTTAAGCGACATTTTTTTAATGTAATTTGAACGAATCAAAAAAACCGGCCAAGTGCGAGTCGTAATCGCACACGAAGGGTTCCTTACCATTCTCTATAAAAACTGCAAATAAACACGTTTGTTGTTTGGGAGCCTCCTTAAATATTTAGTTTATTCAGTTTTTTAGTATCTGTTGTTATAGCGGCAACAGAAATACATCATCTGTGAAAATTTCAACTGTCTTACTATCACGGTTCATGATATACAGCCTGGTGACAGACGGACGGACAGACAGATAGAGAGACGTACGGACAGCGGAGTCTTAGTAATAAGGTCCCGTTTTACCCTTTGGGTACGGAACCCTAAAAAGGCGAACGCCGCGTTGTCATCGGCATCAGCAAATCCATCGGCAGGCCATCAGACGTCACATAGGGTCGACGTCGGCCCATTCAAACCATCATGTCGCCACCGCCATTGCATCAGTTGTTGCTTAGCAAGATTCCGTCCGCCTTTTTTTATTCGTTTAAGTTAAACATTTTGTTTTTTCTACCAAATAAGGGTAAGGTAATTAAGGATTGACCCTATATATAAATTAACTTTGTTTTTCCAGAAGTCTGAGTAATCTTCTGCATATATCTACTACGTAATATTCTACCCAAAATCAAAAGTATTTCCTGCAAAGTCTTCATTATGAGTTTTTGTGACCCGCTGTTCATTTTTTTATTTATTTTTTAATTTATTGATTATTATATATATTAATTTCTTAGGTACAAAATGATCGTAGCACTATCCAGAAAAACGAAGTTAAAAAGCTTTCGTGGCGGTGCTACGTCAAGTTACGATAAAAACGATCAACTACGGCTAACTAATAAAAATATAATTGTATGTGTATGTAGGCATTCATAAATGTTGTAATTGCATTGTATTGTATCTATTATTTTAGTCTCATAGTTTATTTTATTGACATTGTTTTTTTTATTATTATTACCTTACATCCCCGTCTAACATTTTGATATTTTCTCTCCATTTAAAGGTTACCTGGAGGAGATCGCTTTAAGCGATAAGGCCGCTCATTGTAACACTTTCTTTAATTGATTTTATTTAATGTTTGCAATAAAGCGTTCATGTATTTATCCATCTACCTAGGTATATAAAAGTCGCTTGTGTAATCGCATCATAATCATCATCAGCCCATCACGTTCCCACTGCTGGGACAAGGGCCTTCTCTAATAGAGAGTGTATGGGCCATAATCCACCACGCTGGGTCAGTGCGGGTTGGTGGATCTCACAAATGTCTTTGAATTTTTGTCATTAACTCTTAGAAATGCCAGTTTGTTCAAAGTTTTCCTTTACCGTTTTTAGAGCGTTCACATAACTTAAGAAAGTCAGTGGTGCGAGGCCAGTGAGATTCGAACTCAGATGCGTCAAATTGAAAGTCACACGTGTTCCCACTGAGCCACACTCGTTCCTAATATTACATAATTAGTTTCCTGTTCCGCATCAGCGTCCAAATATTGGCGGCGAAGACAACATTGACAGTAAGTACCGCCGACACGTGTTCCATGATGATGTTGATGATACAATGGCGACCCTGAATCGAGTGCGTGGAGATATCTTGTAAACAACTCATTAACAAATGACCAGGAAAGAACCTTTTCGAAATAACTTAGTGATGATGACGACTCAATCAATCATAGAAAGGTGACAAAGTTCTTAGAGCAACAAAGTTGAAACTGAGATTTATGTGCCAACATCCTCGTAAGGACTTTATCTCAATACAATGTAAGATTAGTCTTTATATTAGTCACCGAATTTAGAGACGTGCTTATTGTGATACGGTTCTAATTAGTGTGTTGAATGTTTTGCGAATGATTCACAAATATCTGTAGCTGTCAATAAACGTCGTAGTAAATACCATTTATATATATATATTAATTATATATTATATAAATATCTATAAATTCGAGGATATAATGACTGCAATTTGATTATATTCAATAATTCTTGTTATTAAACAATAATTCTTTACATTTACATTCGTAAATGAAAAGAATTATTTACTATTTAATTTTATATTCATTTATTATTGTCAATTATTTAAATAGACATGAATTAATTTATTTTATTTCAATATGAATTACTATTAGTCAAATATACTGTAAGTTGTATGAATTTTAATGAATTGAATGAATTTAATTATTGCCTTGCATGTAACTAATCTGAAGGCCAATTCCGCTAAATAAAATTTGAATGACGTTGGATGAGAGTTGACCGTATCGAAACTAATTTGTGAATTGGACAAAAATTGGCATTCTGCTTGTAAGAATCATATAGACAGTCTAGTCTCGATATGACCTCAGCATAATCTCTGTATGTCATATCTTGGAAGCATCTTCTTTACGACAAACTGACATCCGAGAATACCGATTTTTCAATTCATTTGACATTTTTGGCGTGGTGACACTACAACATTCGAATTTCGAGCGAAGTTTGACGTTATTTATGAAGTTAGCAGAATATGATTTGTGACATTTATTAGATCGACACTAGATCGGAACTGGAATATGAATAGATTTATTTAGCAGAATTAGGCTTCTGTTGAATGATGACTATAATAAAAGGTCTTTATAATAAAATTCCAACATGTACGAGTATAACGGAGCTCACCGTTACAGAAAGTAAATTCAAATTACGCGTAAAGACAGGGAAAAGCAACTACTATACTGTTCGTAATTCTATAACAAGACAAAGATGCTTGGAGCATTCCACTTCTGCAAAGTAGCCAACTGGTACATAAGAAACATAACATTAAACCAAAAAAGTGTAACAAATTCTCTAAAACAATGCCCCTCAGTTTCTTGCCGTATCTTCTGAGTAGTGGTTCTTTTTCCGATGCGGTGAAGTCATGGTGATAATTTGATGCTCATAAGTGCGTCTGTGATGCCCAAACTGAATACAGAGATTTTGATTTGATTTGATTTAATTACCCAAAAGTCAGCCTTTTGGGTGCCTTACCTGCGGACAGTGACCTGTCTGAGATCTGTTTTTTACCTATACATGCGTGTTTTAGGATAAATTCATTAAATTAATGGTCAAACTCTGGGTTAACAAGAATAACTGCTTTTTTACTTATGTCTAAAACAAAATATGGATGTCGTTAATAAACTGGAAGCCACAGTTTTAATAATTAATTTAAAAACTTATTAAATCTTATCTACTTACTTAAGAAATGTTAAATTAAATTTATTCATATATTCATTATTTGAACTTTTCAAGAAGGTAATCAAAATGTAGCACTTTAGACTGTATGGTTAATGAACATACTTAAATAATAACAAGTTCTTAGTAGTGTAGACGATGAGTAACAGCAGCCATCGAATGTTTAACATTGTCCGATTTATATTATATTTTAACTTATTCATTTTAGAAAAACAAACAGCTTATACATACAATATCGTAACTGAAAAATTTGATAACAAGTTTGCCTTACACTGTTTTCACATGTAGAATTTGCATTTTAATTTACAGTCCAACATTATAGTTGAAATTGGTTATGAACAAGAATGAAAACCATTTTACAAAACATACATTTTGTATAAACAGAAAGACATATCAATCCAATTTATTCATATATATAATAATTAATAATGTAGTATATAAATATAAAATAAAGTATGTAAATAAATACATTATCATCTTCATGGTTAGATTCTTACCGGGAAAATCTCAGGCCAAACTGTGACAACCCTGGGAATGAAGTGAAATCGATCGCAACATCCACGTAACAAGGGATACCGTCGTGTTTTATTTAGGATAAATGGAATACATAGTGAACTATATATATAAACTATATATATCACCTGCTAATACGTGCTAATGTGGAAGAAAAATAATAAAAACGAAAAAACATAAAATCATTAATTCGTCCAACCCTACTCTTTTCTAGACTGAAAAACTGAAAAATTGTGTACATTTTCAATGCCCTATAATTATAAAATAATACATATATAGTTTCTAAATAAATATTTTTTTAAGTATTCCCGTTATAATTATGAGGGATTTTCAAAAATTATTTCCTCGAAAACTATATGTCTTATAGTATATATAGTTATGTATAGTCTACGCTATATCTCTTAGAAGGGTGGGAGTTTTACTCTGGCATTGCAATGATGAAATCTATCCAATATAACAATAAAATAGGCTTGGTCTTGGTAATTTGGTCTATATAAAACAGTGTTCAAGGCACACTATGGATCAAGGCTAGCGTGAAAATAGCTTCGTTAAAAGTTTACTTAGAATAAAGGCGAACTCACTCCGATAAGGACAACTTATACGTGTTTGTCAACTTTTTATGTTGTATTTTATAACTCGACATTTAAATAGGATAAAAAATTTACAAATTGCAGTAGGTTAACTCTGCCGTTCTACAGATTACTCGTGGTTGGTCTCTCGTATGCGATAGGACTGGGTAGGTTCCACCGCTTTGCCAGTTATTCTGCCGCCAAGCAGTAGTGCGCAAGCATTACTGTATTCCTGTGGGCATTGTAGTCAACGAAATTACCAGGCATATGAGACTTAATATCTGATGTCTCGGGGTGACGAGTGCAATGCAGTGCTACGCAGTACGTTTTATGGTTTTAAAGGTTTGGGTGGCACTGCAATTGTTATGCGCAGACGTGAAGCTAACCATCAGGCGAACGATTTGATCGTGTCATTAGTTCCATAAATAAAAAAACAATATTTCTTGTTGGTACCAGTAAAATTCCTCCTCGTTTCCTGGTTGGCTCGTATTATTATTCAGTACCATAAAACAACTTAAAACAAGTTTAATAACAGCTGTGTACTAGCTGTGCTCTGCGGTTACACCCGCGTGGTTAATTTTCCGGGATAACATGATCTAAAGTAGGTGCCTCTACACACTTACAAAACCTCATCATAATCCGTTTCGGAGTTTTTTTGGATTCGTATCCATTTTCACAAACTTTCGCATCACTATAACATTAGTAAAACTACTCGTAGATAGAGATTCACATGACATACAAAATGTTTGCGAGTGATATGTAAATAGTACAATTAAAAAGTTATTGATTGGGGAAATCTGATTGACATGGGAAAGGAAGGGAAGAGAAAGACATCACAGACGGAGAACCATCTTGATTGGATGCCACATGCTTTATCCCACTAGACTTAGGCGAACGACTTGCTTGTTTCAATACACCGTGCCAAAAAAGACTGCCTATCTCAAATCAGTAAAAATCACAATCACAAATGTAAAACGTATCACAAATGTCGTCTGGAAGAGATCGCTTATTAGCGATAAGACCACCCATTGTAATAATCATTTTTTAAGTTCTATATTATTTGTTTTTGTTGTTATTGGTGTAAAATAAAGTGTTATCAATCAATCCATCAAACAATCAATCAATGCTCGTTACGCCAACTGCCCTTGGTTGCAAGCGAAGTGTTTACCACCAGGGGCATATCCATACTAGCCTTTACTCTATAAAAGGTACTGGTATAAGATGTTTTACATGTGATAGCGACAAGAATACGTGAGAAGTGTCCGCGGCTAATCGGAGCTATTTTCCAATGAGCCGTGCGGCCGCCTGAATTGATGTGTCCGGTGCGTGGGCGCAGCTTTCTTTGGGAACTTGGCATGTCCTTTTTAATCAGGGTATCGTTTAGCTAGACGTGTCCTACGTGGGAAATTAGCTACGTTGAATACTATCCACATTGCCTTGCTAGGCACATTATTACATTGTGGATTATTGAGAAAACTCACGGGCAGAAGTCGAAACGCTCAAATCGTGTTCGAATGGTACGGACGCCCATCATCACGGAGCAAGCGCGGTCGCGGCGAGCGGTTGACGCGAACTATGAGCCGCGGCCCATAAGAATACATATATTATGGGCACGAACTACACAGCAGGTAGTCTTTCGCTTGTCTACTGCTAAGCGTCTGAGCGTCGTGCCGACCACACAACTTACTTTTCACCATGCTCCTCGCCTGTGACGGTCTCCATCTCCAGCACAGTAAATAGCGGCGGCATCCTTAGCGTGGATCGGAGACAAAAATTGTATCCTCTGTTTATATCCACTTTTTGTTTGACGAAAGTGGATAAAACAGTATCAGTAGTAGTTTAGTGTCTCTTAAAATTCTCAAAAAACAGTATTTTTGCTCAAAACGTAGCTGCACTCCCACTATATTTCTTTCACGACCTGGAAGACTGATAGATAATGCTGAGTAGCATTAAGTCTTTTCTTGTACCATTTCTGTGCAAAACTATTATACTAAATAAATAAATAAAACAGGGGATAAATTGTTTTGTCTCCAGCCCGTGCTAAGAGGGCAGATATGTTTGTGTCCAACAGTTGCTTGATTTAGTTATTTGGTCAGACCATGAGGTGACCATATTGGGCTACAGATCTGCCTGCAGTGTCTCCAGATTGTCGACGGAGTACATTTGTATTAAATCCATCATAATAATAGGTATAGGCGATTGAAACAATTAGGGATGTCATTGGCGGTCAAGGAAAAGATAATCCAATCAAACCCCAACGAATCAATATCAAGGTTATTTGAGGAAAGCCAATTATTTGTACTAACCTTTTTACTTACTTAGTCTGTCTACACGACACGTGAGTGTCAGTTTCCGATGAGCCGTTCGTCATGATCATTAGAGGCGCGTCATTAGTAGGCAGAGTTTTTGTCTAGACGAGGGAAATCGTCATGGACACTCGGGAAGGGAGGGCCCGGGTAGTGCCAGACTTGGCCTAAGCCACCTACTGGCTAAAACCCCCGTCTGCTCTGCCTGTCGCCGTTTTCGTCACTTCAGGGTACATCAGCTATGCAATATTTTTTTCTCTCTTAATAAGTCCATTTTTCTTTTATTATATGTAATTTTTAATATATATAAATAATGTTTAATTCTACCAGGTTTCAAACAATTAGAAGATTTTCTTCTTGGACTTTGAGATCAAGCCGAGCATCACGAGCGAAAATAAAGAAGTCCAGAAATAAGTTCTTTAAATCCTAGAGGTCCAATAAATGTATTAATATTGGCATAACTTCTCCAGGTAAGAATGAGGCAATCTGTGTTCTATAAGTAAGATCCAGTACGCTAGTACCGGCAGGAGCGGTCATCGTCGTGAATTCGGATAACAAGTAGGTAATGACCACATCCGCTGTACTCTGAGACTTGCAAACGTTGCCCACACGGCTGGAGTAAGGTTGTGGGAGGGGGTCTTCGACAAAATGAGTAGACACGCCATTTTTCACAGATATCCCAATGTATCCACAAGGATCAGAGTCTCACATTACAAACAAATCATCATCATCATCATCATCATCATCAGCCCATTACGTTCTTACTGCTGGGACACGGGCGTTCTCTCATAGAGAGATTATGAGCCATAGTCCACCACGCTTGCCCAGTGCGGGTTGGATGTCGCATGTTCTTGAATTTTTGTGATTAATTCTTGGACATGCTGGCTTCCCCACGATGTTTTCATTCACCGTTACTCAAAACAAATTACTAATATCAAAGTAATATTTGCGCTATTTCTGTGAATAATTATTATTTAAACTGCTATGAGCAACACCCACTACTACGACACAAGGAAGAAATTTATTTTGAATCGTCTTTTTGTGTTGTATTTATTATTTTTATTGATTGTATTTTTATGAGTTTAAACGAATACAAAACGCGGATGGAATCGATCTTAGTAACAGCTGAAACATAGCAATGGCGGTGGCGTCATGTTAGTTTGAATTGACGGAGGGCCGATGTCAAGCCGATGTGACGGCCGACCGGCATAGCATGATGTAAATGTATGCGTAAGGCTTGTGTAGGAACGAGCGGACCGGCATAGCTTAACTGCTTCACTTTTGAATTTGGCGACGAGGTTAGTCACATTTTGAATGCATTGAAGTGAATATTACAACTGGGTACACAATCAGTACTGGAGTACTAACGACTTGGCAAGTACTTATTTAAATAGTCTTAGATAGTTACAATTTATATATCTCCGTGCGATAAAATATAAAGGGGTCAACATAATACATATTGAACATATAACGAGTAATCTCAAACTAGGTAAATAACTGTTGCATATGGAAGTTACCAACTGTAAATAATATTTCTTAATTCTTAATTTAACTATGTAAATAACCAGCATGTTATCACGATGTTATACATATAGTATAGGGTGTGGCAAAATTTAGGGACCTTCAGGGTAGGCACCTTGTCCCTTGCAATAGTCCGAGGAATATTTGTACTTAAGAAACATCGGAGAAAACGAAATAAGCATATTTGGGTTTTTTAATAGGTAGGTAGGTACGCAGAAAAAAGTCATTTCTCAAAAAAACAACATGGGCTTAAGCGACTCTATTTCCCGCCAGGAATGTTCCCCCAAAGTAACCCATAAAATCAAGTCGCAAGTTTTTGAGAAAATAAAAAAGTTTTCCGTACATGTGGGAAACGATTTTTTGATAATAAGTAGTTCGGCATGAACGAATGTAAATTTACATCGAATGTATATTTAAATTTATTTTATTCATTTAATTCATTATCCGGTCCGTGCTAATTCTGAATGTCAAGGACATGTAAAATTAATCTCTACGTTCTGTCGAAGGTATCACAATGTCTCTATAAATTTTATTTTATCAGGGCTAACAGCTATTGTTACAACATAATTTAACAAATTAATATAAAAAAACCAATTATGAGCCTCCACATATAGCAGTTAACTAAAAATTTTTACAATGCAATGAATTAAAAAAAAAGAATTCAAGATGGCACCATGCAATGCCATTTACAAATTGCAATGTAGTGATGACAATAAAAATACAAAAGTGCTTTATTGCATAGCAAAGAATAATAAGTTACAGAAATTGGCTCAAAACTACAGTACAATGGGTGGACTTATCGCTAAAAGCGATCTCTTCCAGTCAACCTTTGGACGTTGACGTTAGTGATGACGTTATCACTATATACCTAAGCATTGATCGAAGCAAGTCTATGGTCTTCACCCCCGTCCCACGGCGGGGATAAGACCATAGAGCACGGTATACGAGTGGGGACGAGTAAACGAGTGGGGACTCGTCCCAGTCGCGCCTAGTCCGGGCCTGCCCCTTCCCAAGAGCTCGCACCGTCCGGCCCTCGCAGTTATTTGTTTTATTGGGTTACTGGAGTCGCTTGTGATAATATTAACATATCAACGGCTACTAAACAAACTGACATAACTTCAAGTTTGTCTAATATCGGTTTGATGTTGTAATTGACTATACATAACGCTAGTTTAGAGTAATGCTAGCTGCCGCCCGCGACTCGGTGCGCGTGTGATTTGGTTGCATTGCGATTTCTTAGGAACAGTGTCAAATTGGGATGGATATCCTAAGGCCTTCAAGATAGGTATCTAAAGTTAGTTTTTAGATTTGTATTGTGTGTTTTTGACGTTTGAAAGTGCATTTTTGTGCCTATTTAATAAATATCTTTTGACTTTTTTTTTTTTAATTTTTCTCTTTTTTTTTTATTTGTTAATTGGCTTGCGTTTGACCACTATGTCACCTGATGGCAAGCGACGATGCGGTCGACGATCTAGCACGCTTACCAAGATAGTACCCGTTCACTCGAGACTTGAAGATTCCCAGATTATAGCTATCGGGAAAGACTGACTCTGGCAGGGAGTTCCACTCGTTAGCAGTACGCATAATAAAAGTGGAAGCGAAGTGCTTAGTACGTGCGGGAGGAATGTCCACCATGAAACGGTGGCGTATTGCCGTACGTCTTGTAGTCCGATGATGAAATGGGGTTGGGGGAATTAGTTGATGCAATTCCGACGCACACTCTCCGAAATGTATCCGATAAAAAACTGATAGACTGGCAATTCTGCGTCGATGTTCAAGACTGTGTAGTCTTGACTCGAATAGCGCGTCATCACCAATGAGTCTCTGTGCCAAATTTCACCAAGATCGGTTCAGTCGTTGATGTGTGGATTGCTCCGTCTCAGAATGTGCCTGTTTAATTTGGTCACTATTTTACACGAGAATTACTGACCGGGAATTACCGACCTATTTATACATTTGCAATAACCACCTTTGTGGCAAAATGTGGTAGAGCAGTTAGTCATATTCTCATTTCACTAAGGTTGCGGATTCGGTTCCCACTACGGGACTAATATTTGTGTATAGCTACTCGTATAGACACAAAATACTAAGGGACAGAAGCATCACTCCGCAAAGAAATTTAAATAGATAGCGACTCTTGCTATGACGCAATAAAGTTCAATTCAGCTCGCGTAGCGCTGCATACCTACCAGTCATATTAACCTACAGAGTGGCTCTCTTTCTATCGCATAGCTCTTATCTCTTCTGACGCGGCACGTGTACCGACGCGCGACCCGCCGTCGGTGCCCGGCTATGTACTTGTAGCTTCGTACCTACAGTGCGGAGTGCGCTAGTCCTGGTATATAGAGAAAAGCGCGTAGGTATTTTTTGTGTCTGGGCATTGTGGGACCATAGTCCTCGCATTTACTGCTAGTAACAGGGAATCCTAAGTTAGGGCTGCAGGATTAATGTTGGGCAATTGGATAATAATATGTAAGGCTGCCCGCCCACGTTGTACAATCGGTCACCAATTATTTAGTCGGCGAGCATGAAACATACCGAGATTCATATTGCAACGCATAAGTCCTACAAAAAGTTGGTCACGTAATAATTCAGACTTTAACAAAAAACAAATTCAATTCGTCGGTTGTCGATGAAATTTATATGGGACCTTGAAGCTATACTGAGCAAAATGAATAGGGAATCGGACAGTAATCAAAAAAATACTAAAATGTAGTTAGAATTAATGTTTGTCGAATCCGAAACATCATTCAATCAATATTTTTGTAAAATATTAATGATTTATATTTTTAAATCAATAAATAAAATCTAATAACTCTGACATTTTTTACCTGTTCCGAAACACCAACACTGTACATGACGTCATTTGCAAGGAAATACTTTGTGCGAAGCTTGTTTTTGTTTTATATTTTTGCTTTTTATCTAAATCAAAACGATATGACAACCCTCATCATCATCATCATCATCAGCCCATCACGTTCCCACTGCTGGGACACGGGCCTTCTCTCATAGAGAGAGAATGGGGCATAATCCACCACGCTGGCCCAGTGCGGGTTGGTGGATGTCACATGTCCTTGACTTTTTGTGAAAAATTCTTGAACATGCCGGTTTCCTCACGATGTTTTTCTTCACCGTTTTTAGAGCGAGTGTTAAATCCGCACATAACTTAAGAAAGTCAGTGGTGCGGGGTCAGCGGGATTCGAACTCGGGTGCATCGGATCGAAAGTCGCACGAGCTCCCACTGAGCCACACTCGCCCTAAAGTCCTTCAACTTCACATAAACGTATAAAAAAATCACTTTGCAAAGTTTGCTTTTGTAGAGCTTGTCGTTTCGTTTGCATTCTTAAGACGTCACACGTGCTGAGGTGTCATTCTGCGCGGCAATATTTGATACATAACATAGTTTTAGGTACTTTTAGGGTTTTATTTAATTAAAATACAAATTTTCATGGCTATATATATACATTATGGTTCATTTAATACACTTTCTGAACAGTTTTCTGATCCCCTAATTTCCAAATCAGTTTATAAATGACGGAGTAATCGCGTAAGAAACAGAAAAAAAACTATACCGTCGAATTGAGAACCTTCTCCTTTTTTTGAAGTTGCTAGATAGGTGACAAATGACGGTGAAAAATATCGCACCGACAATCGGACCTACAAATTCAGACGTCGCGTCGGCGGAGACACTTAGGGCAATTTTTAGACATTTACAAGACCGGAATATAGTAATGCACTCAAATTAATGTGTCTACAGAGTACTTGCGATAACTCAGGTCAAAGTCCTTGAGATTAGACGATAAGTAGGGATCATCGTAATATTCTCACAGACGGGACATACTGTTATCCGCAACAGGGTATTTGTATTTGACTGGTACGTAAGGTAAACTGTATTTTTAACTGACTTCAAAAAAAGGGAAGGTTCTCTATTCGATTGTTCTTTTTTATGTTTGTTATCTCAGAACTTCGTCATTCATGAACCGATTTGGAATTCTTTTTGCGTTGGGTTCAGAATAGCTACGAAGTGGTTCCATATAAATTTCATCGATATTTGAGCTTGCACTTCGAAGATACATTGAAGATGGTTTTTTTGTTTGGGAAAACGTATACTTGTGTTTGAAAGCAATAAATATATAATAATGCGGCCTCTGGAGAACCAGAGGTCGCATTTCCTGGTCTGAAGAAAGAGGCCCCAATTTAAAAATCGGCTGGAGATAAATTAAGGCTAACACAACAACAATAAATTACATACAGAAAGCAATGCTTACAGCGAATGTGTTACAATAGGCGGTTGGGCGGTCTTATCGCTAAAAGAGATCTCTTCCAAGCAACCTTTTGATGGAGAGGACACAAATAAAGGTCACATAAAGATTCAAGACACAAATTAAGTCCATATATGCCCAGTAATTACGCTTTACATTTTCGAATGTTTGTTTTAATTGTATTTGAGGGCATTGTAGCCCTTCAAACTGGAACAGTAATGCTTACGCACTACTAACTTGGCGGCAGAATAACTGGCAAAGCGGTGGTACCTAGTAGTACCTACCCAGACGTCTCTCGTATGCGCTAACTCGAGTAATCTATCGATATATATCTATCGGTTATCTAGTTTTTATTGTCTTCACTTAAATGATTATTAAAAGGTGGGCTCCTACGCCACGGTAGCGTCGGGAGATAATGTAGCAGATAAGCTTGGTTGTCATAATACCTAGTTACATATCTATAAGGAACTAGTTAGTAGTTACATATACGACTTTGGAATAAAATACTCAAAGTCAAAGTCAAATATCATTTATTAAATAGGCACAAAAGTGCACTTTTAATGGTCATAAATACATGATACAAATAAAATATGTTAAAAATTTTAACTTATGTTAACATGACTTTGAAAAATGTTTACCCATTTCTTTCCTATACTCAAATCGGAAGTCTGAGTGCTGTAAAGAAATGCGAAAACTGACTCTACCAGTGATTCGGAAATACGCTCGTTAGAGATGATGGACTTGAATCGTGAATCATATTGGTACGAAATCAATTCAATTAATATATTAACTAAATTAAAACAATGTACGTTATATTAGGCATGTCATTTTTACACAACATTACGTAATTAATTATAATTCACTAAAAATAAGATATTTTTAATTTTTATAACTTTGCAATTAGGAATTAAATATTTTTGCCTTCCAGCATTTCGACTTTCGACATAAAAGTTTATTGTGTAGAAAGAATGTGTTTCAGAAACGCTTTAGTTACGTAAAGAGGTAATTTTGTAATTTATAAAATTCAAATATATATGTACCTATATAATATATAGATACAATATACTATAAAATGTTATGTAACGTATTCCAACATTGTACATTTAAAATATCTTCTGTTTTATCATATGATAATGTAGCTAGCCATTTATGTATTATGCGTTTTGTCTTGAATGTCGCAGTATTTTTTTTAACATTTATTTATTTATTGAATGCCAACACGATGCACATTATTTACTTATTGAACGCCAACACGATGTACATTATACCGTCCATATATATTTCTGTATACATTCCTTCACTTGTGGGTTGTCTGGAAGAGATCGCTTTGAGCGATAAGACCGCCCATTGTGACATTATTATTAAGTTAGTTGTTATTTTAGTTATTAATTATTTCTGTATTTTGGTGTTACAATAAAGAGTTATTCTATCATTAAAATTAATAGTTACTTAATTCTAAGATAGTACGTGGTTAATGCCATCGTAATTATAAGCGAAGACTGCTTACAAATATTATATGAATTGATATATCGAGTATTGAATTGATTTGATTAATTGAATTAATTAAAAACATTTAACAGTATAAAACTATCAAATATGTTGTTGCTACAAAATATAATTGAATATAAATATATGCAAAATTTAACAAAACCTGTCGTTATCACATTGATAAAATGTAAAGTGAATGCTAATAATAATAATAATAATTCATTTTAAAATTTTGTTTAAAAATACTAACATTAGATGCATAAACGCCATTCATTTAAAATAAATTAAAAACACATGCACAACTTTACTCATAAA
This sequence comes from Petrophora chlorosata, assembly GCA_951640565.1. NCBI lineage: Eukaryota > Metazoa > Arthropoda > Insecta > Lepidoptera > Geometridae > Petrophora > Petrophora chlorosata. The sequence continues at coordinate 17,539,835 of OX621197.1, forward strand.
AATATAAAACTAAAATAAATTAATAATTATAAAACGTTACAGTATAGCCAATTGATCAGCAAGGGAAAATGATAAATATAAACAAATCAGTGGCACTGATGCATAACTTAAATAGATCTATAGAAATCGCATACTGTCCGATTCTCCAGACCTTTCTTGCCGCACACCTTCAGGATATGGAATGGACTTCCGCCCGAGGTTTTCCCGCGGAGCTGTAACATGGGGTACTTTAAAAGAAGGGTGAAAAGGGTCCTTAAAGGTAGGCAACGCACCAGTAATGCCCCGAGAGTTGCCGGTGTCCATAAGCAACGGTAACCGCTTACCATTCAGGCGGGCCGTCTGCTTGTTTGCCTATAAATCATATAAAAAAAGAAAACTATACCTACCCTCTGTAGCTCTGTCCACAGTCTGTAGCAAAGTTACCTAATAAGAAAAATGGCAGCTCTACTTACAGGTAGTGACGATTAACAACGATTAGTAATACACTAGATAACAGGAGGAAACAAAAGAAATATACACGAAAACTATCTTATCTATTTAAATAACAACTTATGACATACTTAGTTTTAATATAATCTTGATATCAGTGCAGTCATTCGATAAAATATTCGAATTATTTAATCATGAATAATGCAATAAGAATTAATAAAGACCACTTAGAGACAGACCGGTCATTTACCAAATGTTATGCTATTAAATAACATTATTTAATAGTATTATACATAGATACGGTAGATATTCCTTAGAACCTAGGTTTTTAAGATGAAGTTGGCTTTCCGGTTTTCTATGAGATCTCTACATTTTCCCGAAGTAGGTAAGGAAGGTACTACTAATCTTGCAGGAATCGATTGACCGGATTTCTATGGGCTTGTTATCGTGTAATGCACCCTTAAGTTTGGCAGCAGACATTAGGCCAAATGTTGCTATGCGGTGATTGGTATTATCGTCACTTATCATTAAATATTGATTTATTTGTATGTTTCTGAAAGCCTTATAAGCCTTTTGATACAAAGTGACAACGCCGCCAATATTCTGGGAACCCTGCCGAACGGTGGCGATCTACACGGCGTGTTTGCCTTATAGTTTTGTAATATTTTTAATTATAAAGCCTTTATAATAATAATAAATACACCCAACGATCATATACATAGATCCTGGCCCCTAACTAGGATTCCCTGTATCTAGAGAACCAGGAAGTATGAGGACCATGGTCCCACGACACCCAGACAAGAAACAAATGCTTGCGATTTTTTTTCTTCTTTGCACAAACATTTGTCCCGTCGCGGGAATCGAACCCGCAACCTCAGTGGTGTATGAGATTTGAGCCAACCTGCCCAACCACTACACTAAAGAGGCTGTCTAAACCTTGTACGTATTTTTAGCAAGTTCATATAATAAATATTCGTTTTGGTTCTTACAAAATAAGCTTTATCTATATATATTGATACTTTAAATTATAATTAACTTTAGGGAACAAAAGGAACATGGTAAGCCCCTTCTAAAGCTAATTCTGAAGCTAGAAACTATAGTAAATTGAAGCCGTTCATTTATTTTATTTATTAAAAACCTAGCGACCAATATAAGGAGTTATCTTAAGTAGTTATATCACTCCTGAAACGCAATTCTATATTAGGTCAATTATGATAATATTAAGTAGGGCCAAAATAAAACAAAAACCGGTAATATTTAAATCACTTATAATCTATTATCTATAACTTAATACGCGTGCCAACCAAAAAACAAGTTTAGGTACAATAAGTCTACAAATAAATTCACGTAATAAATGCGTAACCTTAGTCATAGTTTGTTGATCCGGTCATGTTTGTGATCAATAAAATAAATATACTTACCTACCTGCACATAATAACCACTAACGAAGCGGTACGCGGTACGTAGACATCAGCCATACGAGCTTCTGCAATTGAGTTTGTAAGAACATTTTAATTTTTAATTAATAAGTCAGTGTTAATGTACGTAATAGATTTATGAATGAAATTAGGCCCGGTGAGTGTCAAAAAGTTAAGGTCGACTACATTCTACTTACCCACCTACTTACTATGAATGATTAACGCTTTCCAGATTTAATCATAAAATTTTTAAACTAGTATTTTTTCATAAATAGTAATCGAATATATATATATATATATATATATATATATAATATATATATATATATATATATATATATATATATATATATATATATATATATATATATATATAATATATATTACGCTTAATAGATCTATGTTTGGCCACTATCTCGCCTGATGTGAAGTGATGGTGTGGCCTAAGATGGAGCACATAGATCTAGAGAGACGGCAGTCGAGCAAGTTGAGTTGAGTTGTATATATACATACAGAACCGATAACCGCTGGGGTAGACGTGTTCTAGAGTGGAGACCGCGAATCGGCAAACGTAGTGTAGGACGCCCTGCGACTAGATAGAGCGACGATATACGCAGGGTTGCTGGTAGTGACTGGAGAAGGAAGCCGGGCCGAAGATCGGGCAGCTCAAGCGGCGGAAATATGCTAACCCCAGTAGCGATTACATATTTGAGCCATTTGAGACTGGGTACGTGGGGACCGGGAGCTCATCGTATTTTCAAAAGTCTGTCAGAGCGCCTGATCGATGCGACGCGTGAACAAAATGATAAGAATTAAACATTCCAGTTTTTATTTTGATGATAAAAATAAAATAATAATACCCTACAATCGTTCGTTGCTCGTTCGATTTTCGATGCACTTAGGTAATCACGCTATCGTTATTTCTTCGATAATAATAATTTGGTTTAATTTAGATAATAATATCAGGATATTATTATTATATTAGATTAGATTGTGTATACAGTTCGATGCACCTCACACTTTGCACATTTTTGAAATAACATAAAATGCAAACCGTCTTAAATTAAAGGTACCTATAACTTAGGTACCTACATTGTTTTGTTAACTACTAAATGTTAGGGCGAGCACTTAAATTATAAAAAAATGGAAGTAGGTATTAAAAAACTGACGTATATGACCAAAAAGGATATCTTATGTAAGTCAGTTTACTCGTGGTAGATCTCTCGTATGCGGGAGGCCGTCTGGGTAGGTACCACAGCTTTGCCAGTTATTCTGCCGCCAAGCTGTAGTGCGCAAGCATTACTGTGTTCCGGTTTGAAGGGCATTGCAGCCAACAAAATTACTGGCATATGAGACTTAATATCTGATGTCTAGGGGTTACAAGTATGAGCGCAATGCAGCGCGACGCAGTGCTTTTTATGGTATTTAAAGTTCTGGGTGGCACTGCAATTGTTATGGGCAGGCCTGGCGCTTACCATCAGGTGAACGACTTGGTAGTCTCATCACTCGTCATTATCATCATCATCATCATCATCAGCCCATCACGTTCCCACTGATGGACACGAGCCTTCTCTCAAAGAGAGAGTGTGGGCCATAATCCACCACGCTGGCCCATTGCGGGTTGGTAGATGTCACATGTTCTTCAATTATAGTGATTAATTCATACGACATGCCGCATGCCGCGCCGGTTCCCTCACGATGTTTTCCTTCACCGTTTTTAGAGCGAATGTTATCCGCACATGACTTAAGTCAGTGGTGCGGGGCCAGCGGGATTGGAACTTGGGTGCGTAGGATCGAAAGTCGCACGTACTCTCACTGAGCCACACTCATCATAATCAGCCCATCACGTTCCCACTGCTGGGACACGGGCCTTTTCTCAAAGAGAAAGTATGGGCCATAATCTACCACGCTGGCCCATTGCGGGTTGGTGGATGTCACTCTTGACTAAAATCCGTAAAAAAAAAAGTGAAGACTAAGACGTCTAAGATTTAGATAATGCACAATCTATTATAGATGAATCAAATTATATAAGCATCAGATTTTACAATAAAATTAACAGGTACATATATACAGAGGCCCATGAGGGCATACATATATACATACCTACATACTATTTGCACATGTGGAATACATAAGTTGCTCTACCTAATCACATTAATTACCAAGTCAATAAGGTAGTAGGCGTTAGTAGTAGTGAATACGTATATATATGTACTTACACTTTTTGTTTAATAAAAAAAACCCAGGTCAAATGTCAAACTACATTCCGATATGAAACAATGTAACCGCTTTGCCAGTTATTCAGCCGCCAAGCAGTAGTGCGCAAGCATTACTGTGTGCCAGCGAAATTACTGGGTATTATTCTTATAATGCTCAGAAACAGCTAATTGTCTCAGGGGGACGAGCGCAGTGCAGCGCCGCGCAGGATTTTGCAAAACAAAGTTCTGGGTGGTGCTGCTATTGTTATGGGCTGGCGTATTGCTTACCATCAGGTAAACGACCAGCTCGTCTAGCCATTCAGTTACATAAAAAAAAAATGTAACATTTATTTTTAATATATTTATTTTATATCAAATCAATTAAGATTATTTTTATTTAAACGTATATTATTCGTTATTTTTAATTATTTCCTAATTTGTCTGCAGAATGTATACATATATATATATATATATAAATATATAATATATATATTTCAAAAAAGCTGCCGGCTTGAAGTGGGACTAGGCTGGACACATTTGCCGCATGCCATGCAACTTTGGGCAAAAATAACAACAGAGTGGTCCCCTAACAACGGCCGACGGCCCCGACGGAGATGGCGTGATGACCTGGACTCCTTCATGAAAGACTGGACGACAATAGCGAAGAGCCGTGAAACGTGGAAGAATGAAAGGGAGGCCTTTGCCCTGCAGTGGGACATTGTAGGCTCGAAATAATATAAGATTTCGGCTTTTTACGATATTATCTAAGTATTTTGTAATTATATGTAAATTACTTGTTGTGATATTATCAACAAGAAAACCGATTATGTACGATTTGTGATTTAGGAACTCACCTTATTCTATCTATGATAACACCAAACGCATACGGCTCCCAAACCCCTGATAACAATCAATTTGGGAACACTCGAAGAAACACAACTTTAACTACGAACTGTTCGAAAGCACTACACAGTCCTTGATATCATTGAATATTCTATAAATTTTAATTCATTAAACACGTAAAAACAAAACACGATCCGCGACTCTGGCGGAAGTAGGGCGCGAGCGTGCGTGCTTACAGGTTGAACTGTGGATAGATACTGACGCGTTATCAACGACACGACGACTCAAGTGAATGATGGCTAAGTAATCAATTTGAACCTGAATTGTCAATTGATCATTATGATCAAAGAACATTGGATAGATCTACGTTTGGCCACAATCGTACCCGATGTTAAGCGACGCAGTGGCCGATGATGGAGCACATAGATCCAGAGGAAGACGGTCATTGAACGACTGCTCAAACCCGTCCCCTTGAGGGTTCACCGAACATTATCCCGGAACACGAAATCAGCCCCCGTACCCATATGTCCCTCAAGCACCAGTCGTGTGAGCTCAGATTAGGGTGTAGATTCACTGCGACAATGTCTTACGATGCCATAATATTGTCCCATTAAGTTTATCTCAAGTTGTAGTTACCGTATTTTAGTGTAAATGAATGAGATTAATTAGACCGTATCTCATTAGTTGCAGTCAAGCTATACCTTAATTTAAGATCAACACATACGATTGAAGCTTGAGGAACATATATTATGGGAAGGAGAGGCAGTTTGAAATACCTATCAAGCTTGAGGTCGCAGCATATCTTCATCGAGGAAAATATATAGCCGTACCGGAATGGTTATCTTGATCTATTGTTTTTTAATGAGGAATATAAGTATGTAAATTAACTATAAGTAGGTAGGTATACTAAACTATTCTTGCGCAATATTATTTAACTGACTCAAGATCTGATGTCAGAAATTTGATGAAGTTGATATCCTAAGTTTCCATAATCATCTCGCTCAATATCTGGGACCGGGTTATGTCAGGGACAGGTAGGGGCTAAAATGGTGAAGCTTCATAGATATTCAGGATCAAGGGATTTTTTTTATGATTAAATGGGAATGGATTTAATGGGATTTTTTTATGATTAGCTCAAGTGGCTGCCCATTCGCCTTCGCCGGAACACTCACATCCTTTCACTTCTATACAATGTCTTGTTCAATCCCTTTTATTTGAAGGAACGATTTCAGTTCCTTCATTACTCCAATTCTCACTCCCTTAGGTCATCAGAAAATCGTCAGTTGAAAACGCCCGAACATGGTACATCTTTCTATGACAAGTCATTTACAGTTCAAGCTGTGCGTCTCTGGAATGGGCTTCCGGTTTCTATTAGAAGAGCACAGACACTTGTAAGTTTTAAGAACCTAGTCAAAAGTTACTACCTTTCCCAGAGTGCTGCTGATAATTAAATTATTAGTAATTTCCTTTATTGTATGTAGTATATATGTATGTGTCTATATCTATATATTAATATATATATATATATTTATATATTATTTATTTATATATATATATTTTATGTGTCACTTAGTCGTCCTTTTTTACCATTTATTTACACCGCCGACCTCTCTCACTCCTTTAGTTCTTTCCATCCAAAGGTTGACTGGAAGAGATCGCTTTTAGCGATAAGTCCGCCCGTTGTACTATAGTTTTTAAGAAAATTTCGTGTACCTTGTTTATTTCTTGTTTGGTGTACAATAAAGCATTAATTATTATTATTATTATTAAATGGGCTCACGTTTGACAACAACTCACCTGATGGTAAGCGTAGTTGCAGTCTAAGGTGGAGCACGTTTGCCCATGAGGTGCCTATTCACTCTTGTCTTAAAGAGACCCAGGTTGTAATTGGAACGAAATAAGTATTCTGGTAGAGAATTCCACTCCTTTGCGGTACGTATAAAGAAAGCGTCAACGAAGCTCTTAGTGCGGACTGATGTGCACAACATAAGGGTGAAGTGACTCTCCTCGCCTGGTGGTCCTAAGATGGAATGGGGATGAAAGAATCAGCTGATGCAGGTCTTGTGCACACTCCCCGAAATGTAGTCTGTAGAAAATCGATAGGATTGCCACTTGTCTTCTGTGTTTAAGGCTTTGTACCTTCTTCCCTTCAAGAGCCTCATCGCCAATCAATATATAGTCTTGGAAAATGGTTAATTTAAAAATAATACTTTCGACTGGATACGAACATGAGAGGGGCTACCCTTGCAGCAAAGGTAGCCCGTAAAGGGGTAGAATAGGGGCAAGGGCCTTTAGTGTAAGACTAGAGCTAAATTCACAAGAACCAACAACTAACTGCATGTATGGATTGAAAATTGACTTACCTAAGTACACCTAAAATATAATTCCTGTATTATAGTAATTTCTTATGTATGTATGTTAATATTATAAATAATAGGAAAATAAAAAAATCTAATTGTTTTACAGTAACGTCTTTTTATTAAATTTATAAAAATACCTTGTAAGAAGCTTATCGATTCTGCTAAATATTATTTACAAATATCAACAAAAAAATTATAGAAAACTGCAATGGCTTTTTGTAAAGGTATGTTTTATAGCATTACATAATATCGGAGGCAGAGCGGATATTACAAATTTTTTAATAAAAAAACATTAATTGATTACAATAAATGTTAAAATGTCAATAAAAAAATATTTGTTCCAATCTAAAAATACTAAGCTCTGACTCAACTATATTATTCGATAAAGTATAATTTATCGAATATAATAGGTATTTACAAATTAAATGAGGTAGGCCGGGTCCACACCGGCAGATCTACGATCCGGCTGCTTATTGTGTAACTCTAACCTCTATCGCGATGCCTTTCAAAGGCAATACGATTATGATTGTGATCTCGATTTTAAAATGGTCTCGGTATTTAATCACAATCGCTATAAGAACGAATGTATCACCGTAGGCCGCTCTATCGTGCCCACTTTTTCAGGTGGCGATGTCAAGATTCCTTCCTTTCCATTTCCTTCTTCTTCTTCTAACCTCTGGAGCTGCCGCTTTACTTTATTTTTGTTACCAGCGTCATGTTTTTTACTCTTATGGGTGTCCTATCCGGGCCACGACATTATGTAGGGTACTTATTATACCCCTCTTTTATTTCTGGTTGTAGAATTTCGTAGTGTATCAATGGATAGTTTCTCCTTCGTGGTCCTTACTAACCCATTAAACCCCCTCAGTAGTATGTATCGCGATAGATGTTAGAGTTACACAATAAGCCACCAGACCCACGATCGAACATTTGCTTCGATTGCTTAATCGTCACAGCTTACTTACGAGTTACTTCGCAACGTCTCGTCCTTTTGTCGATTAGATCGGGTGAGAGAGTCCACGCCGATCGCACGAGTCGGAGCGGCCGTGGATCGGCCTGTGTGAACCCAGCTTATAGTGCTATATCATAGCTAGAGATACACAATATAATCATACATTTTATGGCTCTAAGTCAATTTTATATCACATCTTTTCTTTCATTCATAGCCTTAGTGCAAGTAACAATAAGTGCTCACAATACTTAAAACGATTGATACTAAACAATAAACGTAAGGAAGAATAACAAAAATATATGGCAACAGTATGAACAACATCATCCTTCCATTCCCAGGACACGGGCCTTCTCTCACAGAGAGTGTATGGGTCATAATCCACCACGCTGGCCAAGTGCGAGTTGGCGGACGTCACATGTGAATGCTGTGTTTTTTGGTTGGTTTTCTTACAATGGTAAAAGCGACGACAGAAATTTGGCATATAACCTAGCGCTAAGATATATTGGAATGAACCATGCTTACGATCTTTTCACACATCCGTGGCGTGTCAGTGACGTGGACGGGACGTAGCAAGGCCGTTCAGGAGTGATTTTTATAGGATCGTATTAACTGTACCTTAATTTATTCCCGTTTTTCCGCCAAATATACTGATTGTGCATCAAAATATGTTCATTAAAATATTTCATAATGAGCACCTATTTTATTTGAATATTACATGATCACGGCGTTGGAGTGGTCCAAGGACCACCCCCGTCGCACCCTAACCTACGGAGGGCTGTCCCTTATACCGTTGGGGTGGCCCAACTACCGAGGGCTGCCCCTTTGTACGTTTGAGTGCTAAAAACAGACCAAATTTGGTGCACAATCAGTATTTTTGGTGAACGGTTAAATATTATCCATTTTTTATGGTACAATTTGTACGAACTCGTTCACACACGTCAGTGTCAAGTGCCAGTGCCGGGGTTTCATTGTATCCTTTGCATTTTCCCCGGCCCGTCCACGTCCCGCCCACGTACCTGACACGGCACGGATAATGTTTAGTTTATTGTAGTACTATACAAGTCATCGGGTTTGAGTCGAGCTAGGATCCGAACTCCGATGCTTCGGATCAAAATTAGCACAAGTAACCACTATGCCATATTCGCTGGGTCATTCCGAACACTTTTACACGTGATTTTGTTCATAAAGTAACATAGGAAAGACTCAAGGCAGAACAATAATGGAACAAAGCTATCATTCTCATGGGCGGCCGCTATAATCAAATCTTTGGTTTAAATATATATTCAATTGAATATTAAATATAAATTCTGTATCAAAGCAGATTAGGGAATATGCATGTTTTTTGTTTATGCATAAATTGATGCATTTTTTAATACTATTATTTAAAAAAAGTTTCAAAATTTTACGGCATCATTTGTCAATAAAATAAATAAAGATTTGAATCAATTTAAATTAACATAAACGCGCAATTTGCGTGTGACGTCAAAATGTGACGACCTAGGATCTCCTCATTGGTCTGTCTATTCTACATGAGTGTGTCAATAATCTACCAATAGGGCGGGCTCTATGTCAAAAATTGACCAATAAGAATCGAGCCGCGTGACGTCAACATGTGATTTCACGTACTCAAGCTTATTGCGATTACGTTCCGATTTACAAAAATACGAAAAAACATATTGCAATACAAAATATAATATTCCCTATTAATTATTATTATGCCAAAGAGTTAACATAACGATTATTGTTTCAATTAAAGCTGTATGCACACTACTAATTAACTTACTAAAACAAACGGTTTTTCACTACAATATCTATTAACATTCGTAGAAGTACATATTTTGTATGGAAGTACTAATTGTTATATTACAAAATAATAATAATGGAAGATTTGATTAATAATAATCTAAATAAGTACGAAATGGATCGAGACTAATATCGAGTTAATCAATTGAAGATTAAAGCTAACGGTAACCACTATTTTTACATAGTACCGTCATTTGGTTCGAAAAATAGAGGTTACCTCCTCCAACACGCGCGTTGGAGTACACTTTGCGGCGTTCGTACGCCAAACCTATTGACTTTATGAAAAAAGGTACATACATTAATTGTAGGTAATTGTCTCTAGTTTCATTTTGTATATAACTTTTTATCGTAAAATAAGTCGGAAAGGAGTTATTGTCAAAAAGCTGCTTTAAGGCGCCATTTTTTCAATATGGCGGCACGAGCGGCAAAAATACGAGGTGGCAAAGTTGAAATTCGGAAAGAGCACCTCAAAATCTATAAAATCACCAATTTTAAAACTCCCAGAAAACTTTACAGGTAAAACTACCAAATGACTGGACTATTATTATATTTTTTTTCGAATACTTAAGCTGTGTTAAAACTTTTTTTTTTTTTTTTTTTTTTTTTTTTTATAATGATCTGTCTCAAAAAGACATCCCATTAATATTACAATCTAGCCTACTAAGACTAATAAGTAATTTAACTTTGACTTAAATTGCTAAGTATAGTATAACTAAGAATGTGTCCATTAACACTTTTCTTACTGTCTCTATTTAGGAGAAGACACTTTGTTGTTGTGTTCTTTACTGGTAGCACTAAAGTATGTATAGGTACTACGGTACACTGTCACTTCACTACACTAACTCAAAAGGTTTTGTCCTTTTGAGCCTTCTCACTAGGTCTGTGGTGTCGAGGAGCTGGATAGCCTCGACGTTCACGTGATGGTGAAGTCTACAATCGTGAGCTTCGGCGAACTTTTTAATAACACTAGTAACGAGGTCCACTTTCAGGTCCCGATGGAGGTCGTCATTTCGAATATACCACGGAGCGTTTACGATACCCCTGAGTACTTTGTTTTGAAATCTTTGTATCATTGCTACATTGCTTTGGTTGGTGCACCCCCACAGCTGGATACCATACGTCCATATTGGCATGAGGATTTGTTTGTACAATAGTACTTTATTGTGCACTGACAACGTAGAATGCCTCCCAAGTAGCCAATACATTTTCCTATAGCGAAGTTCCAACTCGTCGCGTTTCTTTTTGACATGTGCCTTCCAGCGAAGCTTTGCGTCTAGTGTCATGCCAAGGTACTTGGCCGTATTTTCGTACGGTATCGTCTTGCTATTGATGAACACCGGATGGTAATTTGGTCTTTTGTTTGTGAAATCTATGTGAATGGATTTAGATTCGTTGAGTTTGATTCTCCATTTTTTGGTCCAATCAAAGATGGTATTGATGGCTATTTGAACTTTTTCCACTGCTTCCTCTTGAGTGACCCCTGTGGCCATGATGGCTGTGTCGTCTGCAAAGGTTGCTATGGTATTCTCTTCTAACTCTGGAATGTCACAAGTGTACAATAAGTACAGGACCGGACCTAAGACACTTCCCTGTGGTACTCCAGCTTTTATTTGCTTAAGTTCTGAGTAAGCATCGTCTTGTCGCACTCTGAACATTCTTTGTGTTAGATAGGATTCTAAGAGGTCTGCGAACTGTTGTGGGAGCATATTTCTTAGTTTGAATATAAGGCCTTTATGCCACACTTTGTCAAATGCTTGTGCTACGTCCAAAAAGACAGTAGAACAAACTTTTTTTTCTTCTAATGTTTTTTCGATAATGTTGGTGATTCTGTGTACTTGGTCTATTGTAGAATGTTTTTCTCTAAATCCGAATTGATAATCAGGGATCAATGTTTTTTCTTCTATGATGGGCTTCATACGTTTTAACAGTAGTTTCTCAAACAATTTGGACACTATTGGTAACAGTGATATTGGTCTGTATGATGTTACTTCATTGGGTGGTTTTCCAGGTTTAGCTATCATAATGACTTCGGCAACTTTCCACACATCGGGTACATATTTAAGTCTGAATGTAGCATTAATAAGAGTGGTAAGTTTGACTATGGCTTTACGTGGGAGGTTTTGTAAAACTTCTCCAGTAATGAGGTCATAACCAGGAGATTTCTTTTGTTTTAGTTTTTTGACCTCATTGTATACCTCTCTTGGAGTGACGAGTTTAATTTCTAGCTCATATTTCGATGTTTTGTTCAAAATAATGTTATCTGTAGTTTCTTCACTTTCTTGAAAGGTTTGCTCCAGGTGTTGTGCAAATCTAGTTGCCTTTTGTTCATTATTGATAGCCCAGCTTCCATTGGCTTCTTTTATTGGTGGAATCTGCATTATAGGCTTCTTTAGGTTTTTGGTCATTTTCCATAGCGAGTAATCCGTTGTGCGGTCACATGTTAACTGACTTAATTGAGTATTCATAGATTCGTCGTTAAACTTCTGAATTTCCCTCCTAAGTCTTTTCGTAAGATTATTTAGTAGTTTTTTGTCTTGTGGTGCTCTCGTTGTGTGCCATTTTTGTCTCTGTTTCCTCTTTTCAATTATCAGGTTTCTAATTTCGATTGGATAGCAGTTATTTCTAATTCTTATTTTAACTTCAGGTGTATTTTTCCAAGCACATTGTTGTATATCTGTTATGAGTTTTCTCACATCATCTTCTAGCTGCTGTGGATTTTTTAGTGGAACATTCAGATTAATCATAGAATTTAGATCTAATTTAAAACTTTCCCAATCCGTGTTCTTATTTACCAAGGTGGGGTTGTTCTCTCTCTGCACAATATTCTCACTTAAAGTCAGTAATATAGGTGAGTGGTCTGAGCTCATATCATAGCCTTCCTGAATGCTTAAAAAGTTAGGTGATATATTTTTGTAAATGAAAAAATCTATGAGATCTGGAATTTTTTGCTGATCAGTCGGCCAATAGGTAGGCTTTCCCGTTGATATAACATTGCATTTCATATCTCTGATGGCAATTAGTAGCTCCTTTCCTTTGGTTGTGGTAAGCCTAGACCCCCAGAAGGTGTTTTTAGCATTCAAATCACCACCCAACAAGAATCTGTTACCAAGTCCTTTCAAAAAGTTTCTGTACTGCTCAGCCTTTAGTGCATGCTTTGGTGGGCAGTATATGGCTGATATAGTGATAGGATAGCGTTTGGTTTTAACACAAACAGCTACGGCTTGTATATGTTGTTCTTCAAAGTTATGCTCTTCATAATGGTAGATGTTTTCCTTTATTATCACGGCGCTACCTCCTCTAGCAGTGTTATTGGGATGCAGTGCATGATATGTTTTATAACCTTTGATCTGGATGTAAGATTCTTTGGTGAAATGGGACTCCGATATCAGACACACATCAATATTTTCTGTAGACAACACTGCCTGTAATTCATGTCGATGTTGAAGGAGCCCATTTGCATTCCATGCCATTATTTTAAGTGACTTAATCATTTATGATGTTTTGAGGTAGCTATTTTGGTGCTATTTTCAAGTTGTTTTAATCTTTCATCGAATGAGGTCATCAGTTGTAGAATCTTATTTAATTTTACATCAACGTCCGAGCTATTTTGCTTAGGTTGCGTTTGGGATACTGGTCTCTGCTGAGCTCCTTTCGTAATTTGAGCAAATGAAACATTATTTGTGACATTTAGTTTAGCACTTGGTGTTTTTGTTTTGTTTGCACTTGGAACCTGGATGGTGGGCGCAGAAACATTTTTCCTTGATAGTTTATTTTTTATGGTTTGCAATTCTTTGGCAACTATGCATCCTCTGTAATTGGCAGGGTGTGGTTCGCCGCAGTGGACACACTTTGGCTTTGATTCTGCTGGTTTAGTACAATCCCTAGTTAGATGCTTACCGGTGCACTTTACGCACCTAGGCTCTTTAGAACAATACTTTTGTGTGTGACCATAAGCTTGACACCTTTTGCATTGTGGGATCAGCTTAGAAGTTTTAACTGGTTGAATGTCCACTTTGCAGCCCAAAATAGACTTAATGCCGTAGATTTTGTTTATGTCTTCGTCTTTTTGAAATGAAAGCATAAACATGTTGAGCGGTTCCTTACTCCTCCAGCTGAGTTTGTTAACCGCATCTTGAATTTTAAAGCCTTTGAGAATAAGGTCTTCAGCTATTCTTTCAGGCAGGCACGAGGAATGTAAGTTTTTAGCCATCACTCGAATCGGTCTGTCCTGTTTGTTCTCATAAGAGTGCCAGAGACAGTTGTTTTGTAACAACAGCTTGCTTATGGCTCTGTACGAGTCTTCATCTTTGGCGTTAATTTTTACGGTCTCTCCGCTCATCATTTTAACGATAAACGAATCTTTTATGACACTCGTCGCTAGAAGATCGTAAAATTTCTGGTAGTCTTTAATATTTTCGACTACTATGGGTGGTGGTAAAGGTGTTTTCTTTACCTTTAGTTTTTCTTTATCATTTTGGCTGGAGTCTTGTCCTTGTAGTGGGGACAGTGAAGTATTCAATTTCCGCTTCTTCCTGCTTTTCTGACGCACCCACTCAGTTTCTCTCGCGAGATCCTCTTCATCTGTCTCATACTGGACTGCTACAGAAGGAACCTCGTTTGTAGTCTGTTTCTCCGAAACAACCTTATTCTGCTCCCTCCTCTGGAGTTCTTCTATTTGACTTTTGAGTTCGTTTACCAAACTCTCCAGTCTTTTCCGTTCTACTTTTTCTCTCTCGTAATGTTGGTATAGTAAGCGTTCAGTTTCCGTTTTAATTGTAATTTCACCGGACGAAGCCATAATTACAAGTTATAGCTACGCCTTAACAATTGTTTACAATTATTATCTGGGTCATTGCGATGACCACGAAATACAGACGCGCGCGACGACAACTACGGTACGCGGCGCGGCGTAGGTTGCAGCGTCAGCGCTTTACCCGAGCACGAACTAGGGCAAGAGCGCGAGACGCGACCTTTCTGTGCGGAAGTTGTGCGATCACTCAATGAGAGTGTTAAAACTGAATAATAATTAATAATATAAAATAATTTGGTGATTATTATAATATACTGTAGAAAGGCCGTTACCTACCTATTATTAAAAACGACCGCTTTAAGCAGTAGCTTTTATTAAACAAACGACACAAAGCGGATATGTTCTGGAAACTTTGTCTTTGGTTATTAAAATATAATATTGTCATAAAAATGCGAATGAAACACACAAATCCAAGGCAATTGAGACAAGACGGAAAGTCTCAGTCTTCTATTTATGAAGTATACTATAATATCTTCGTTTGACGAAGTTTATATTAGTATCTACAAAATATCAGTCTGAGTACATTTCGTAGAGAGAGACGGTAAATCTATACATATTAAACAACTCCGGGACCGATTGACAGATGACACACGGCCTAAACTACTGAAGATAGAAAATCTTTATTATGTTCTCTATAGGATGTAGAGGTATACGGAGAAATGATTTTTCGATATCCCCTCACTATAAGTGAGGTCACATGTAGCTAATAATAGCTACACGTGACGTCAGTGAGTCAAAGTCAAATATCATTTATTAAATAGGCACAAAAATGCGCTATTAAACGTCATAAAAAATACAAATAAATTTAAAAATATGTTAAAATTTGTAACTGTTAACTTGGATTTGCAAGGTAATGTTTACCGTTGCAGAGTGGTTCGTGATGTCAGTGCGTGGTTCGTGACGTTAGTCAGTGGTTCGCGACGTCAATGAGTGGTTGGTGACGTCAGTACGTGGTTCGTAATGTCAGTGAGTGGTTCGTGACTTCGGTGCGTGGTCCGTGACGTCAGTGAGTGGTTCGTGACGTCAGTTAATGGGTCGTGATGTCAGTACTTGGTTCGTGACGTCATTGCGTGGTTCGTGATGTCAGTACATGGTTCGTGACGTCAGTTAGTGGGTTA
Source organism: Petrophora chlorosata (assembly GCA_951640565.1). Lineage (NCBI taxonomy): Eukaryota > Metazoa > Arthropoda > Insecta > Lepidoptera > Geometridae > Petrophora > Petrophora chlorosata. The sequence goes on from OX621197.1 coordinate 17,555,766, forward strand.
TGATGTCAGTAAGTGGTTCGTGACGTCAGTGAGTGGTTCGTGACGTCAATGAGTGGTTCGTGACGTCAATGAGTGGTTCGTGACGTCAGTGCGTGGTTCGTGATGTCAGTGCGTGGATCGTGACGTGAGTGCGTGGTCCGTGACGTCAATGAGTGGTCCGTGACGTCGGTGCGTGTGTGGTGACGTCAGTGCGGCGCGACGTCGGTGCGTGTGCGGTGACGTCACTGCGTGTCTGCGCATTCTCGATCGAGCGCGTCTTGTTGTATAATGGGCGCAGCGTCCGGCGACCGCAACACCAGTTTCAGGAGGATCACCACTCCCCACATTAGCAGGCCTACGCCGATTACCTGAAGAGGATATTATATAAGCCAAATTAATATTATAAAAAAAAATATATTGTAATACAATTTTATTGCATTCCTAATAGGGGAGCGGAAAATTTTTCAGAAAGTGTTTTATATTAACTATAATGAATATATATAACCCTGAAACATACTATTTTAATTAAATAACGCTCTAAAAGTACCTAAAACTATGTTTAAATATTATGTTTCAAATATTGCCGCGCAAAAGGTCACCTCAAAACTTGTGACGTCATATGAAGGTAGAAAACAACAAACTCTTCGAAATAAAACTTGCAAAGATATTTAAATACGTTTTGTGAAGTTTGGGGACGATATTGTAGTAATGGAACGAAAAAATTAGCAAAACTACATTTTATGAAAAGCAAAAACGTAAAATAAACACAAGGCATTGACTCACGGCATTTGCCTACAAATGACGTCATGCGCTGTGATTGTTGTTTCGTTTGAAATGAAGAACATATTAAAAATGTCAGAATTATTAGATTTTATTTATTGATTTAAAAATATAAATCATTGTTATTTCACAAAAATATTGATTGAATCATCTTTCTGGTTCGACGAACATTCGTTCTAACTACATTTTAGTTTTTTCTCGATTACTGTCCGATCCCCTATTGCATTACCCTAGTTAAGGTTTACTGGTGGTAGGTTTCTCGGATGGTAGGTATGCGGGAGGCCGTCCGGGTGGGTACCACCGCTTTGCCAGTTATTCAGCCGCCAAGCAGTAGTGCGCAAGCCTTACTGTGTTCCGGCTTGAAGGGCATTGTAGCCAGCGAAATTACTGAGCGTTATGAGACTCAACAGCTAATTGTCTCAGGGTGTCGCGCTCATCTCGCGAGACGAGCTGGTCGTTTGCCTGATGGTAAGCAATACGCCAGCCCATAACAATAACAGCACCACCCAGAACTTTTTTTTGTAAAATCCTACGCGGCGCTGCACTGCGCTCGTCACCCTGAGACAATTAGCTGTTGAGTCTCATATGCCCAGTAATTTCGATGGCTACAATGCTCTTTAAACCGGTACACAGTAATGCTTGCGCACTACTGCTTGGGGGCTGAATAACTGGCAAAGCGGTTACTGTGGTACTTAAAGTGGGTAACTCACAGTGATGACGTAGAAGGCGTATGGCGTCCAGTACCGGATGCGCAGCGCCCGCCGCGCCAGCGCCGCGTACTGCGGAGTGGTGGTCACTTCCTGCCGGAACCAGAACATCGGCACCAGCGTGTCGCCGTCCGGAAGTATGTTGTTTATACTGGAACGTGGAGACGGGATTTATATATAACTAATAATAAATAAATAACGCCCAACGATCACATACATAGATCCTGGCCCCTAACTAGGATTCCCTGTATCTAACCAGGCCTAGCGCACTCCGCACTGTAGGTACGAAGCTACAAGTACATAGCCGGACACCGACGGCGGGTCGCGCGTCGTTACACGTGCCGCGGCAGAAGAGATAAGAGCGGCGCGATAGAAAGAGACGCGCTCTGTAGGTTAATATGACAGGTAGGTATGTAGCGCTATGTGAGTTGAATTGAACTGTATTGCGTCATAGCAAGAGTCGCTATTTGTTTAAATTTCTTTGCGGAGTGATGCTTCTGTGCCTTAGTATTCTGTGATCTAGGGACCATCCCACAACACCCAAACACGAAACAAATGCTTGCGATTTTTTTTCTGTGCACAAAAATGTTCCGTCGCGAGAATCGAACCCGCAAACTCAGTGTTGTATGAGATTTGAGCCAACTTGCCCAACCACTACACTACAGAGGCTGTCAAAAGAGACAGACGGCCCGCCTGGATGGTAAGCGGTTACCGTCGCCTTTGGACACCTGCAACACTCGGTGCGCTGCCTAACTTTAAGGACCCTTTTCACACTTCTTTTAAAGTGCCCCATATATAGCTCTGCGGAAAAACTTCGGGCGGAAGTCCATTCCATATCCTGCAGGTGTGCGGCAAGAAAGGTCTGGAGAATCGGACAGTATGCGATTTCCATAGATCTATGGTATGTGGATGGGCTTTTGTACGATGTCAGGCAGTGCGGTGATAAAATCGTGATGGTGGAACATCGACGATGGTGGATAAAATCGTGATTTAATAGTTCCCGATCCCGTTACTACATTTTGTTCTCTCTTTTTTATGATATTGAGTGATGAGACGAGCAAGTCGTTCGCCTGATGGTAAGCGCTACGCTTGCCCATAACAATTGCAGTACCACCCAGAAATTTTAATACCATAAAAAGCACTGACGAAAGAAAAAATTCGACACTCGAGTTGGTGACTACCGTAGCTCAATTGGTAGAGCGCTTCTCGCGCTGAGGGAAGATTGGGTTGCGGGTTCAAGTCCCAGCCGGTGGTCGTATTTTCTTACTGAAAAACCTTGTTTGAGTTTTTCACTTGGCATACGTTAATGCTTCATATAAATAAGTAAGTAGCCAACTGGCACATAAGAAACATAATATTGTCAAAAACAAACATAAAATATTGTAACAAAAGTTCTAAAAATTATGCCCCTCAGTTTCTTGCCGTATCTTCTGAGTAGTGGTTATTTTTCCGATACGGTGGTAGTCATTGTAATAATTGACGTTCATAAGTGCGTTTGTGATGCCAAAATTGAATAAAGAACTTTTTAACTTTGTATGAAATAAGAATTTTAAATATTAAAAAAACGTGGTAAGCAGTAGTTGCAGTAGCTTGTACTCACGTCATGCCGCCGACTTGCCGCACGAGTAAGTTGATCTGCAGCTGCGCCGCGACTGCTAGCGGCATGCCGGTAAACATCTCTAGGGACAGGTGGAAGTTCATGTCCCTGCGAAGGAAGGACATTCTTTGTATAATTGAGTCACGAGACGAGCACGTCACCTGCACAACTGTCACAATTTCACAAAATATGATGATAAAGTAACGTGAAGTAAATTTTTTTTTCAAAGTTACACATGGAGGAGTGAGGGTAGTGGATAGGTAAAGGTTCCACTGTAGAAGCGCCTCCATTTAGTAAGGAAGATCTTCCGACCGAGCCAGGTGTTATGTACTGTAGAAGCGCCTCCATTTAGTAAGGAAGATCTTCCGACCGAGCCAGGTGTTATGTACTGTAGAAGCGCCTCCATTTAGTAAGGAAGATCTTCCGACCGAGCCAGGTGTTACGTACTGTAGAAGCGCCTCCATTTAGTAAAGAAGATCTTCCGACCGAGCCAGGTGTTATGTACTGTAAAAGCGCCTCCATTTAGTAAGGAAGATCTTCCGACCGAGCCAGGTGTTACGTACTGTAGAAGCGCCTCCATTTAGTAAGGAAGATCTTCCGACCGAGCCAGGTGTTATGTACTGTAAAAGCGCCTCCATTTAGTAAGGAAGATCTTCCGACCGAGCCAGGTGTTATGTACTGTAGAAGCGCCTCCATTTAGTAAAGAAGATCTTCCGACTAAGCCAGGTGTTACGTACTGTAGAAGCGCCTCCATTTAGTAAGGAAGATCTTCCGACCGAGCCAGGTGTTATGTACTGTAAAAGCGCCTCCATTTAGTAAGGAAGATCTTTCGACCGAGCCAGGTGTTACGTACTGTAGAAGCGCCTCCATTTAGTAAGGAAGATCTTCCGACAGAGCCAGGTGTTATGTACTGTAGAAGCGCCTCCATTTAGTAAGGAAGATCTTCCGACCGAGCCAGGTGTTACGTACTGTAGAAGCGCCTCCATTTAGTAAAGAAGATCTTCCGATCGAGGCAGGTGTTATGTACTGTAGAAGCGCCTCCATTTAGTAAAGAAGATCTTCCGACTAAGCCAGGTGTTACGTACTGTAGAAGCGCCTCCATTTAGTAAGGAAGATCTTCCGACCGAGCCAGGTATTATGTACTGTAGAAGCGCCTCCATTTAATAAGGAAGATCTTCCGACCGAGCCAGGTGTTATGTACTGTAGAAGCGCCTCAATTTAGTAAGGAAGATCTTCCGACCGAGCCAGGTGTTACGTACTGTAGAAGCGCCTCCATTTAGTAAGGAAGATCTTCCGACCGAGGCAGGTCTTATCGACTCGGGGACAGCTGTCTGACAGAACCTACTTGGAACTTCTATAATTTGTGTATGGTATCATATAAATTTCATCGATATTCGATCTTGGACTTCGAAGATACATCAGAATTGAAGTCGGTTTTTTTTATAAAATGAATTTTGGTCCTTCCAACTCTCTCACACAAATAACATTTCTCCTCGTTCTGTCAGGTAACTTACTCTGTAGGGTTGAGTCCTTCGATCTTGCTCGGGTAGTAAGGGTCGGAGTGCAGGAAGTGCGGTAGACTGACGAAGGCAGGCGCGCCGAACCGACAAGCAGACACGTTGAGGGCGCCGGCGGGGAGGCAGTTACGATCGCGCACCTCGTCGCAATAGCAAGCCTGGAATGAGCGTAGAAAAAACGCATTTATACAGCATACAATAGGATAGGGGACCAAGTTCAAAAGTTCTTTATTCAATTTTGGCATCACAGACGCATTTATGAACGTCAATTATTACAATGACTACCACCGTATCGGAAAAAGAACCACTACTCAGAAGATACGGCAAGAAACTGAGGGGCATATTTTTTACTTTTGTTACAATATTTTATGTTTGTTTTTGCATCGTTTGTCGCACAGTAATAAAAAAACACTAAAATGTAGTTAGAACAATGTTTGTCGAATCCGAAAGATCATTAATCAATATTTTTGTAAAATAATAAGGATTTATATTTTAAAATCGATAAATAAAATATAATGACTCTGGCATTTTTTTTAAATTTTCTTTATCTCAAACGAAACACCAATCACAGTGCATGACGTCATTTCAAAGTAAATACCGAGTGCGAAGCTTGTGTTTATTTTATATTTTTGCTTTCTATCTAAATCAGAACGATATGTTTTTATTCCCTATGTCCTTTGTCCTTTTTCAGGATGTATGGATGTTTCACTCACTCACGCAAAAACTACTGGACCAATTTTTATGAAGTTCGGTATGTAGGTAGGTCCTTTAATCCGATGAGCCGGTCCAGCGGGAAGTAACAAACATACATACTTACTAACTTTTGCAGTTATAATATTAATGTGATGCGAATCACATTAATATTATAAATGCGAAATTTGTATGTATGTGTGTCTGTTACTTCTTCCCGCTGTAACAGCTCAACGGATTTCAGTGGAATTTAGAATAGAGATAGCTTATACCTTGTATTATTACATAGGCTATTTTATTTTTAATGACGTTGAATTTATTTATTTTAATTATTTTTAATTTAATTTGTAATTATTTCTTAATTCAAATCTTTAGATAAAATTAATTTTATACAAAAAATACATAAATAACCCCCAACGATCACATACATAGATCCTGCCCCCTAACTAGGATTCCCTGTATCTAGGGAACCAGTAACTATGAGGACCATGTCCCACAACACCCAGACACAAAACAAATGCTTGCGCTTTTTTTTTCTGTGCACAAACATTTGTCCCGTCACAGGAATCGAACCCGCAACCTCAGTGATGTATGAGATTTGAGCCAACCTGCCCAACCACTACACCACAGAGGCTGTCAAACAATATCTGGAAACATTTGCATACCTGCAAAGGCAGAATAAGAGATCTCTTTTTAACATTGTTAACACCTGTACCATACCTTATTTTATGTAAATAAATTATTATGATTATGATTCCGGGAAACCGTGGGTAGAACCGGGGGGCGCAGCTAGTTTATAATATTAGTGTGATGTAACCACAGAAGAGATAAAAGTACTAGGTATAAGCAGGCCTAGCGCACTCCGCACTGTAGGTACGAAGCTACAAGTACATAGCCGGACACCGACAGCGGGTCGCGCGTCGTTACACGTGCCGCGGCAGAAGAGATAAGAACGGCGCGATAGAAAGAGAGGCGCTCTGTAGGTTAATATGACTGGTAGATATGCAGCGCTACGTGAGCTGAATTGAATTTTATTGCGTTATAGACAGAGTCGCTATTTGTTTAAATTTATTTGCGGAGTGGTGCTTCTGTCCCTTAGTATTCTGTGGGATAAGTAAAGAAATAATGTTTAATAAGTAAATATACGTACCATAGCTGGGTTGGTGTACCCGTTGTCGAACACAGAAGTGTTGGCGGAGTACTGCACGCCGTTCACACCTTCTATTGTTACTTCCTTATCTAGTCCCAGGATTATGTACCTGGGAAGAATAAGATAACTTCATCATCATCAGCCCATTACGCTCCCACTGCTGGCACTCGGGCCTTCCGGCGTAGAGAGAGTATGGGCTATAATCCACCACGCTGGCCCAGTGCGAGTTGATGGATATTACGCAGTTGGTGAGGGCACCGGAGTACGAATCCAGCTGACCACTATATTTTTTTAGTTATGTGCGGAATTAACACTCCCTCTAAAAATAGTAAAGGAAAACCGAGGTAACCGGCAAGTCCAAGTGTATTATTCAAAAAATTCAAGAACATGAGATATCCACCAAACCGCACTGGGCCAGTATGGTGGATTATGGCCCATACTCCCCATATGAGAGAAGGCCGGTTCCCAGCAGTGGGAACGTAATGGGCCGATAATCAAAGGCATCGATGATGCGTTGTTAGAGCTAATGTCACCTTAAACAAGGCTTTTCGGAAAGAAAATATACGACTACCGGCTGGGACTTGACCCGCATCACAATTTTCTTTCAACGGGTGAAGGGCTCTGCCCAATTGAGCTACGGTGGTAACCAAGAAGAGTGTCGAATTTCAATCTCTCAATTTTCAATCGCTCAATATCGAAATTACTGGGCATTATGAGACTCAACAGCTAATTGTCTCAGGGTGACGAGCGCAGTGCAGCGCCGCGCAGGATTTTGCAAAACAAAGTTCTGGGTGGTGCTGTTATTGTTATGGGCTGGAGTATTGCCATCAGGCAAACGACCAGCTAGTCTCGTCATTCAGTTACATAAAAAAATGGGCAGAGCCGTTCCTGCGCCGAGGGAAGATTTTAAATGATTAATTAGTGTAATGGGCTGTATAGCTGTACTAGTTATTATAAATAAATAAATTAAGATGCGGGTTCAGCCGGTGATCGAAATTTTTCTTTCTAAACACCTACTTTCATTTTTTCGCTTGGCATTATTTAATGCTTCATATAAAGATAATAAGAATTAATGCCACCTTCTTCTTGCAGTTTCTTACTCCCTCTTTGTTACGTCGACAGAGAGGATATCAATCAAATCAGTACCTACTCAAATGCTCACGATTTTGATTAGAAATATGTGTAATGATAATTCTTTACAATTAATCGGATTTAAAGATAACTAATAATGTATTATTCTTAATAATTATTAGATAGATAACATACCATTCCGCGTCACTGTTTTTTTGTTAGTTTTTTTTTATCAAAGTGTTATACAACCCTATTTCTATAGTACGACATAACCACAGTAGGTTTGACTTGGTACGCACATTCGCTTTCTACTGCCGTTAAGAGTTCAACTATAAAATAAGATACATATAATATAAAATAAACACATACATATTATAACGTAAACATAACGTAAATTAAACCTATGCTGCCCCGCTGCTGGGCAAAGGTCTCCCCCAGGTCTCTCCAGCCGTCCCTATCCTGCGCCACCTCGCGCCAGCCTACTTGGTATGCGCCAGATCGTCTCTCCATCTCTTTTTGCGCCGGCCTGGGCGCCGTGTTCCATCTTCAGGCACCTATTCCGCTGTGAGTTTTGTCCACCGATCTGGATGCATACGGCTTGTGACCCGCCCAATCCTATTTGAGCCTGGCAGCCTTTCTACCCACGTCAATAATGCCCGTTTTGAGCGCTGTGCAGTATTTCGAATCGTATCTGTTCTTATAATGCCCAGGATGCTGCGCTCTAAATAATATGTCTAAAAAGTAGATAAAAAATTAGGGCGCCACTTGTCGCATGCATGGCAATACCAGTATAAGGAAACGAATCAGTTTCGGTACTCATCATATTTAATTTTTGGTTCTGCCTCTCAAAGTCAACATATGTGTTCACATTAATTCATTCCTCGCTTTGCTCGGGTTTAAAGAGAGCATATTGTTAAAGTCTCTGTGTCAGTATGTCTACGTCTGTGCGTGTTCATCTCGGAAAAACAAACAGTTTCTTAAAGAACAGCTATAACCGAAATTCTATGCAGAACCATAGGGGAGGCGGGTCTGAGCAGCCGCTCAACTGCCGTCTCTCTCTAGATCTATGTGCTCTATCTTAGGCCACATCATCGCTTCACATCAGGCAAGATAGTGGCCAAACATAGATCTATTAAGCGTAAAAAAAAAGACGGAGTCGCGGGTATCGGCTAGTCACATTATAAAGACGCTGAAAAATGTCTGCCTGTTAGGATTCGATTTTCTTTATCATTTAATTTTGAAAATGGTTATAATATTTTTAGAAAAGTTAGGGTGTTTAATAAAGGCATAGCTATTTTAAATAGCACCCGTTCGAGAGCGAGCGCGGCTCGTGCAACTTACGGTCCGACCAATGATTGTCTAAAGCTAACAGCGCGGATTAAAGCGGATTTGTGCGGATTTAACACTCACTCTTCAAAAAGGTGAAGGAAAACATCGTCAGGAAACCAGCATGTACAAGAATCACAAAATTGGAGGCCAATGTGGAGGATTATGGCCCACACTCTCGATATAAGTTAAGGCCCGTTCCTAACGGGAACTTAATGATGATGAGCAAGCGAGGGCGAGTCGATAGTACTCGAAAGTGGGTGGGTACTTCATTACATCAATACTTACGTGCATATATCAGGAGCGAAGATGGCCACGTCGGGCTGTCCGAACTCGGGCGCCCACAGCTCGCCCGTGGAGCCCCGCACTTCCCCGCACTCGTCCCGGTACGGCGTGCGGTTGGAGAACCTCCACTTCTCGATGTTGCCAAGTTGGCTAAAGTCAGCCGCTCCGGTGTTCATTAGGAACGACCCGTCGAATTCTAGGGAGCCGTTGCGCTGGAATTAGAGAAAGAATACCTACAGTTAAATAAAATAAATTAAAATTTATTTTGGATCGATCGAGATCGAGTCAGTGGGAGCATGTGCGACTTTCGATCCGAAACACCCGAGTTCGAATCCAGCTGGCCCCGCACCATTTACTTTCTTAAGTTATGTGCAGATTTAACATTCGCTCTAAAAACGGTGAAGGAAAACATCGTGAGGCATAACCAAGAATTAATCACAAAAATTTAAGGACATGTGATCCACCAACTCGCACTGGGCCAGCGTGGTGGATTATGGCCTATACTCTCTCTATGAGAGAAAGCCCGTGACCCAGCAGTGGGAACGTGATGGGCTGATGATGATGAAAATTAATTTATTTCAAGTAACAATATGTTTTACAAAATAATAATACATGCAAAATCTCTTTATTTTTTCTTTTTCTGCCCTTATATTATCCCCCACAGTAGAGAGCTCTTGTCCATCACGCCACCTGTTTCAATCTTGAGCTTTTCTCATCCATTTTCTCTTCCCAACAACCCTGACCTTACACCAGAAAATTCTAATAAATCTAGCGACATTGTAAACTGTCGGAAAACAATTTACTAAGTGATTACACAAGTTACATAAAACATATAAAAACTCTTCTTAGCGTTAAGTTTGCCTTTGTTCATGTACTTTATTTTATCCACGATGTAAATGTTCTAACAGTGTACAATAAAGAATATATAGACAGAAACAATAATTCCTTATGTGTTGTGTAGCAGCGTAATAAAATACGTACGTTATTGTGTTCTATTTTTGTATATATATATATATATATATATACATATATATATATATATACAAAGTACAATAAAGTAAAATTAACATAGGCCCATAGAATATAAAATATACCTTACAGACTAACATACATATAATATATATATATATATATATATAATAATACTGCCTGAAATAGATAAATGAGTAAATAAATAGAGTAGAGCCTGTAATAGAGTAGTACCATGGGCGGTCTTATCGCTTACAACGATTTTCTCCCAACATCAGGATTGATAAAATCGGAAGAAAACAAGTAAAAATACAAATAAAAAAGATATTCCACTTTCGTTCTTCTCGTACCACTTTCATAGGGACACCGAAGTTTCTGACTGCCCAGCTGACAGAAGTTGGTAGGTAATCGTATGACGCAACGTTTAGGAAACAAAGAAAGTCAGTCACTGTACTATCTATAAAGATAAATATACTTCTTTAGTATTCGTGTCATGGAAAACATCGTAAAAGAAAGCGTAACGTATGATAAGATTAAGATAACAAAATAATACACGGACACTATCAACAATACTTATAAATCAAGAGGGTCACATTTCGATAAAGTATCAAATCTGAAACGCAATGAAGCTATCTAGTGTAGTTCCGCTGAATATTATGTAGGTTGTTGTTGGAATAATATAATATCATGGCATAATATAATATTTACAATATTAAACTCATTGTAATATTAATTATTTAAAAAAAGCGTAGGGTGTTTTATTTATATATATTTTTAATTTTAATTTATTTTACATTTACATTGAATTGCGTTTCAAATTTGAGATGAATTTCCGCAACGTCACGCCTGATTCTATTAAAAGTATCAAATCTTTAAACCATCATATATTTTCTTTCACTGTTACATATATGTATAATTGTATACTACTCGTACTAGCGATCTTGTATTTGACTTCACCTTGCACGAATGCAGCAATTGAGTGACAAGATCGTGACGTTGATCTTGATGCAACACGCCTGCCCATTACCGTTGCACCAACCAGAACTTTGTTTTTCAAAATCTTTCGCGGCACTGCGAAAGCGAAGCATAAGGAGACGTTCCTGGCTCCCGAGTTTTGGCCCGAAGGCATAGTATTCCGGCGCTACAGGGAGGCGAAGCCGAAGTTAATTCCCTAATCGTAGCATTAGTGTTTATAAATTGTATATATGCTAGTCTGTAGTTTGTATATACGCTAGTCTGTAAGGTTGTTAACTGTATTATTGCACTGTATATATGCTAGTCTGTATATAGTCTGTATATACGCTAGTCTGTAAGGTTGTTAACTGTATTATTGTATTATTGTACGGTTGTTAACTGTATTATTGCACTGTATATATGCTAGTCTGTATATACGCTAGTCTGTAAGGTTGTTAACTCTGTATTATTGTATTATTGTACGGTTGTTAACTGTATTATTGCACTGTATATATGCTAGTCTGTAGTCTGTATACGCTAGTCTGTAAGGTTGTTAACTGTATTATTGCCTGAAATAAATGAATTTATTATTATTATTACTGCACTGCGCTCGTCACCCTGTGACAATAGCTCTTAACTCATAATGCCCAGTAATTTCGCTGGCTACAACAACCGTCGTACCGGAGTACAATGATGCTTGCGCACTATTGCTTGCATTGCACGCATGTACAGAACTCAAAGTTTGTAAATTTTACATGTAGTTGGTGACTTGATAAAATACGGATTATCATGTAAATACAACAGTTTTCATATTAATTATTAGTAATTCTCTGATTGCTGATGACGACGTGACAAAAATAAATGATAATGCGTAGGTATTTCCTCGACGAGTGCGATAAGAGCCCTGTCACGGGTCACGAAGCTGAGTGTATAACCACAAAACAGATAGGTACAGAAGTCAATCCACAGATGTAAGGTGCGCTCGAGCAACGCACACATAGACACCGCACACTGACACGATATCTCGGACCAGTTAGGATCAGTTCCAACTGGTCCGAGATATCGTGCCCGTGCCGAGCGTGAGTGCCATCCGCTTGAGACACGCGTCGTAGGAACATTTTTGTGCAAAAATGGAGCAACATAAACAAAGTTATTATAACAGTTCAATGGACGGTTGTTTAAATACAACATTAAACAGTGAAACGTCGTTTTTTAAGCAACCAGTTGTTTCAAATGGTTAAATAGGTAGTTGCATAAAGTCAAAATCAAATATCATTTATTAAATAGGCACAATTTAAAGGTCATAAACAAATAATACAAATAAAATATGTTAAAAATTGTAACTTATGTTAACATGACTTTGAAAAAAGGTAAGTATGTTCACCCATTTCTTTCCTATACTCAAACTGAGTGTTGAAAAGAAATGCGAAAACTGACTCTACCAGTGCTTCGGAAATACGCCCGCTAGAGAAGATAGCACCATGAAACTCTGCGGGGATGTCTTTTTTTCAACTCTTTTAAAATGACTCGAAAATAACAATGAACAATTACGTATAAATTAGAATTAACAGAATGTCAAACAAGAAATGCGAGTGAGATGTCCCATAGTCATAGTATCAGTAACAGAAAAGTGTAAATAAAATATAAGTAGGTATAACAGTAGCAGTTAGGAGTGACTAGAATAGACCAGTCCCCGCAAGCAGCACCCGTTCACGAGTATGACTTGTGGACCAGCCATCACCCCCAATGTATATCGATGGTTCATTTTAACGTAACACAGAACAGTTATGTATGCCCCTGACCCCGCGCCGAACAAGCGAACATGACTTTGTGGCCTTGTCATATTTTTACAATGTATAATAGATATTTATTGTAGTATAAGCTATGCAAGCCTTGGGTTCTAATAATTGAATGAGGAAAAAGTAAATTAATCGCATTTTTTTGTCTTAAAAAAAACTTTATTCAATTATAATAATAACTGCAAAAAAATATCTCAATATCTTGTAAAGTTTTATCAATCAATTTTGGAGTTGCCAAAAACTTCGCCGTCCGAGTAACCGTCATCGTGACGTCACGCCGCCCGTCGCCGGGTCGTAGGCATCAACCCTAGCGCGACAGCCGAGCGTAGGTATGAAAAGTGAAGTACATACATGTGATTGATTTCTGTACCTATATGTTTTGTTGTATAACGTAGTGATAATTGGGCTGGTGATGCATTTAAATGGGTCAGTATAGAAAACAAGATTTTTGTTGATAAATAAATTTTTCAAGACGATTAACAAATTCGTAATCGGACCGCGAGCAGATTAAAATAAGCCCAAACACTAGCAGTTTACGATTATCCGTCATATAGTACCATTGCCCACCTTCCGTCTCCATCATCAGATCAGCTGGCTGTCACCATAATATTGCATTGTCATCGGACTTTGACAAGTATGCAAAATTTCAACTCTTTGGGATAAGAGGAAGTGGTTCTGATTCAACTTGCAAGATTTGACCAAAACATTGCGTGCATTAATAATTTGTTTGAATAAGAATAATAATAATTTTATATGATTTTATGTTGATTGAAATAAATGAAATTGAATTGCAAGTTTAAAATAAAAGCTTGTAAAAAATAACTAAGGATGGGAAGAAATAGCGTGCGCAGCCGCAGCCTACGAGTGCACTAGGTAAGGAAGACTTTACGCGCGTGCCGATTACCCAATTACTTCTATTACGTCACAGTTACGAACCACATTACTATCGTTCGATATACGGCATAGATACCTCTACATTACTTTCTCTATTGTATAATAACTTCGGTAATTCGCGTTTTTCTTGCTTTTCTTTTCATTACTGCAACACTTTATGATGCGTGGTCGTAATGTATCTGAGATCTAGGGATATATTTTTTGCCACGTTTTTATTACGTCATTTTCTTGTTTGTCTGTCTGTCGTTCCGGGTGGAAACTCGCAACTCAAATTTCGAGCACTTCCCGATTAGCTATCCGGCTGAAACGTTCAGGGTACAACTCGATAACATTGCATTTTACATCCATTTATTAGCACGCAATGCCGACCTAACCTCAAAAGGCGCATAAAAACGTAGTTTTAGATTTTTTTATAATCTACGTTAAATTCTTGTTTTAATTTGTTGTCCTGTCTTTCTACTAGCTTATAGTCGGGATAGAAGGATTGCGACAGGACAGGATTGTTCATGTTTATAAAGATGTAAGCTAAGTATGTGCAAAAAAGTTCGGGGTGGCACTGAAATTGTTATGGACAGGCGTGGCGCTTACCATCAGGCGAACGACTTGTTCGTCTCATAAGTACCATAAAACGGCATTCAAAAATCAAAATCAAATCAAAATCAAAATCTCTTTAATCATTTTGGCATCACAGACGCACTTATGAACGTCAAATTATCACAATGACTCTACCACCGTATCGGAAAAAGAACCACTACTCAGAAGATACGGCAAGAAACTAAAGGGCATTTTTTTTTTAGAGACTTTGTTACATTTTCTTTAATATATATTTTTAAGACCACAAAGCGGTATTAATTTTATTAGTGACGCTTGAACATAGGTTGCTAGACGGTGAATCACACTGTCCAATAGTCATTGAGGTTATAGGATTATACAAAGGAGCTTGAAAGTAAACCACTACGATATTATCAATACATTTTGTCTAGAAAACTAAATAACTAGAATTTTGAAATTGTAGAGCGTACACAATGCACAATACTTTATTGTACACCAAACAAAAATAATCAGTAGGTACATGAAAACAACTTAAAAACTTTAACTCCATCCAAAGGTTGACTGGAAGAGATCGTCGATCTTAAAGCGATCTCTTCCAGTCAACCTTTGGATGGAGTTAAAAAGCGGAGCGAGAGAGGTTGGCTGTGTAAATAAAATAATAATAAATTATGTGGTCTTATTTCAAATTAAAGCATATTATATTTTATTATTATTATTATTATTTTTTAGCAAGCATTATTATTTTAGATAGCATAATTTATTAAAAGCACAATTATTATATATTCTTGTTCAGTCCGATTTTTCGTCACTTTTTAGAATTTAAAGTAATTTAGATGTCAAGTTTAGGTTCGCTACCGCAATATCCAACTGTCAATAGTCGATAGCATTTTTATTTTTCCTGTAAACTCGTTGTAAGGTATATTCTTTAGTGATTTGGATGAGGTCATCTCTCGTACAGGCTATACACAGAAGAAATGCCTACTTGCAAATATGTACTACATAGCGTCGCATCGGCGTTGAGGAAAACCAATATTTATAAAGCCGAATTAAAATTTTAAATTTAAAACTTGCCAAGCTTGTTACAAGAATACTATGATGGTGAGGCGATGCTACCGCTGTTAGCCTGATGTTAAGCACCACGCGCGCTCATAACAGTGCCAGTGGTACTTATTTCTTTGAATTGTACAGTGCTGGCTAGCAGTGGGCGCCACTCGTCGCCCTAAACATGAGCTCTCTCAAGTGTCCAGTAATGGGTGAAGAAGTCCTTCGATACGTCCGAGAAAAAAAAAGGCAACTACCCGAGTACGCGTGAGGAGCCCATCAACGTGAGTTTGTCGTGGCTGGAGCAGACTACACTGACTTCAAGTCCTACGCGCTCCAGGTTCCAGCGGAACACGCGAAGATGTTCCTCGCCCCGGACTTCTGGCCTGCAGGGATAGTCTACCGCCGGTACAGGGAACGTAGCTTATAAAAATAGATTTAGCGTTGTAATATGTATGTTAGTCTGTAAGGTATATATAATATGGGTGTTACAATTACATTAGCCACTAGTGTAACTACTGTTTTGTTAGGTTGCTTGAATTAAAGAAGTATTGATATTATATTATTTTGTGAAGTTTTGCTCTACTCGAGCTACTGCTCGGTGTACTGAGCGCCCGCCCCGAGACCCTCAGGGAAAGGGTGGCTCAGTTCCCCTACTAACAAATAGGTACTATATAATATAGTATAGTAATATAATATAGTATAAATACTTTTTAACCCACTTCAAAAAAGGAGGAGGTTCTCTGTTCGATTGTATTTTTTTTTATTATTTTTTATGTTTGTTACCTCAGAACTCCGTCATTTATGAACCGATTTGAAAAATTTTTTTTTGCGTCGGGTTCAGTATAGCTACGAAGTGGTCCCATATAAATTTCATCGATATGTGACCTTGGACTTCGAAGATACCTTGAAGTCGGCTTTTGTTTTTTTTCTAAAAATTAATTATTTAATACTTTGCATGAACAGCGCCCGCCTAATTTGCGATGTCTGAAAAAGGCGACAAGGTTTAAGTCAATGTACTATAGAATAAGACCTTTGTACACTTAGTTTGGCAAATAAATGAATATGAACTAGCAAAAAGTAAGCAAACTGACTTTGACCTCTTTTGCACCAGCGCCTCCTCGGCGCGGCGGCGGCTGAGCAGAGAATTCTTCCTAGCAGACGACTAGCGACCGTAGAGAGTTGACTTTAATTTTAAATAATACGTACCTTGTTATCTACACTTATAAATTTTCCATCTTATGTACCTATGTATGTTGTATGTATTTTATTAACTATCCTTTATGTATTTTAGCAAATTTTCTTCTTCAGTGTGTCTTAGTGCTCACATATGTGTTATCTATTTAGTATCTATTCGTGAGTACCTGTAATTGGCTTTCTATTATCTATCTTTCTGTATATTCTTATTGTAAGTGCTGTTGGTTCTCCAATAAATAAATATATAAATAAATTAATGCTTATAGCAGTGCCATTTTAATTAAAACAGTAATGTATGAAAAATAAGTACCATTTTGCGGCAGACGCGACACGTGTTCAGTACCCCTAGTACGAGTTTTGATAGTTTTCGTAAACGATATGAAGTTTCGTTTCCTTCCATACATTTACCTGCAACGCCTCTAGCGGAAACGTGAAGGAACTAAAATCGGCAGTACGGGCTAGATGGAATCGTAGTTAACGAATTCGAAAAAAGTTTTCGAGTATTTTTTTGCGTTTTGGCAGTACGAGTCCCTACTTTGACAAGTTAGTGGTAGTAAACTTTGACGTATACGAAAACTTTCATAGTATTGATACTCGCTAATTAAATATCGGTGAGAGCTTGTAAAAAGTGTCAACTATTGCAAAAAAACATGATTACGAGACGGTATTTCGCATGGAGGTTAGCCGCGGAGGCTGTAGAAGCCGACCGTCGTGATGAGGAGCGACAGGAGCTCGTAGAGAGGCGGAGGTTAAATTTACCCAGCCGAATCTCCGCCACTCACTTTGTACAGCGGTATCGGCTCACAAAAGAAGGTTTTGTGTATCTCTGCGATACCCTGAGGGAGAACACAAATCTCAGGAGTTCTCAAAGAATCTCACTGGAGACCAAGGTAAGATAATACTTTTAAACCTATTCGCAAATTTGTTGTTTATGATATACACCTATAATATTTTGTAAATAACCACTTCGTTCATTGTGGAGTGGAGACCACGTTTAGGTTAACATAGTGTAGGACGCCCTCCTACTAGATGGAGTACAGCAATTTTAAGTGAAGAACCGAAGAAGGCTCGGTGGCGTGCATTGGAAGACGCCTATGGCCAGCAGTGGACTAATACAGGCTGTTATTTTGCTGTTTAATGAATAAATCACAAAAGCAGTTGTCTCATGACTTTATTGTAATTCTAAATGTTTTAACAAAATAAATATGAATTTATTTTTATGTGTTATTATTTATAGGTACTAAGTGCATTGCTCTTCTATGCAAATGGAGATTACCAGAGGGTGGTTGGAATAGCTAATTCTCTCTCTCAAGAGGCAATTAGCCGCTATATTCATGAAGTAACTTTAGCACTCAACCATCCGAACATTATGAAAAAATTCATTAAGTTCCCCAACACAACAGCGGCTAGAGAACAAATCAAGCAAAAGTCAGTATACTGTACCAATATTGATATAATTATTGTGTAATTTATGTTGAAAACAACTTAATATTCTTTTTTTATAGTTTTTACAACCAGTATGGAATTCCTGGAGTGATAGGATGTATAGATGGCTGCCATTTTAGGATTTTCAAGCCAAACAAGGACATTGAACATCTCTACTACTGTAGAAAACATTACCATTCTTTGAATGTTCAAATGGTAAACTATTTTTATACTAAACTTACTATTTAATTAGTAATACTTAAAAATGAGTTGCTTTATATACATTATTATTTATTACTACAAATTTCTGCTATGTAAAGCACACAACTTTGTTGTTTTATTAAGAGTTGTATGGTTATTTCTTCTAGGTTGCTGATGAAAAGACCAAAATTCTTTCTATAAATGCAAAATTTGGCGGAGCTAGTCATGATGCCTTTGTGTGGGACAACAGTCAACTAAATTCTTATATGCAGACATTGCATCGGAATGGTGAATCTGTGTGGTTACTAGGTATGTATATGAGTTTAAATTTGAACTTTATTATTTTTTTTGTTATTGAAGTAAAGTTATTATTTATTCATTATTGTACATTCTATACTATTAGACTAATGAAATGAAATAATTATCAACAGGTGACTCTGGATACCCCCAAAGGCCATGGCTCATGACACCATACAGCAACCCTTCACCTGGTACCGCAGAGGAGTCATATAATAAGACACACAGCAAAGCTCGTGTGACTATAGAAAATACATTTGGGCGCCTAAAAAATAGATGGCGATGTGTGTGCAAAGATAGGGTTCTACACTACACACCAGAGAAATGCGCCCAAATTATTAAAGCCTGCTGTGTGTTGCACAACATAGCGCTGGATTTTGGAGTGCCAGATCCTCAAGAACAAATAATAGGTAATTAACATTTTATGGCTATCTTGATTACAGATAAATGTTTAAAAACAATGCTGAATATCTTCACATTTATATGCAAAGCTAACACTAGGTAATACTTTTAATTGTATCCTTTCCACTACACTAATAATAATATTATAATGATGTAAAACTGTAATTATGTTGTAGGTAATATCAATAAGTACTGATCTGATTTTGAAATCATGTCATTGATAGAAAGCTACACTATCCTCGAGTGCTATAAGCTTTATTTTATGTTGACGCTAAGAGTGGTGGGTGGTTGCTGGTTTAATTATAAATGTCTTTTTCTGTTCTTTTACAGTCAACCAAGGATTCCAACGCAGTGAAATTGTTCAGCATGAAGACGCTACCATGTTAACAATGGGGCGCCTACTGCGTGACCGGGTGGCCAGTAGGGTGCATGCTAGACTTAATCATTAATAACTACAATTTTAGCTTGTCTTTGTGTCTAGTGTATTATACTTAGTTTTTCCAACAAAATGGTTTCATTTTATTTTTGATCTCTAAAATAATAACTAGTAGTAATCACTTAGGTAGTCATCGTCAGGTCAGGTCAGGTTAGGTTTATCTAAATGCAATATCACATTTCTAATCTGTCTGTGGATTAGCAGTGTAGCAGTAATTTGGGATTATATAAGTTCATACAGTAAAGAGGAGCATTAAATTGAAATACTTTATAAATATTTACTTATTTATAAAATTTTGTAAGACATCTATTAGTTTGGCAAACAAAGTTTGCCACTGAGTCTGCTGCTGGAGTTCCACTTCTCGCAGTCTCACATGCTCAGTGACAAACTCTGTTGCCAAATTCCGCCAATGGTCATCACTGTTTAAGAATTCTTGTGATGCAGCATCGACATGCTGCCTCACGCGGCGGGTGCGAAGAGGTGGTGGCTCCGTTGCTGGCGTAGAGTGCAAGCGGCGGCGTCCTCGGATCACGCGCCGCGGTGCGTGACGCGGAGAGCTTAGTGCGTGACGCGGAGGGCTTAGTGCGTGGTGCAGTGTGGGGGAAGTAGCCGTCACTTCCACAATTTCTGCCGGAAATGGTGTGGATAGGCTACTTCCACCAGGCCTGTTCCAGTCTTCCCCAACTGAAAAGACATAATATATAAAGTTTCAAAATAAAAATAAATATTTGGTAATAAACTTTAATCCAGATCAATCACTAACTCTTAGATTTTAAGTCATGTTTTAATTTACATAATTTTAATTTTGTTAAAAGAGCATGTTAAGCCTGTTGAGTCAGGACTGTAATTATGTCCAATGATCGCTCAACTGTGTCCTGTGTATTACTGTTTACCTAATATTTATAGATTAATAAAAATCTTAAAAAAAATCAGACCAAAATCTAGAATCTTAGCTGTTAAGTAGGATATGTTATTAAGGTTCAATAATATCAAAACACATACCAGTCAAAATAATAATACTCACTGCTCTCAACTTGAACACCCTGTTGGATTGGTGTGGGTGACCCTCTTGCTTCCGGTAGGCTTTCAGTCGATGCTGCAGACGGCTGGGGTGGGTCAACTGGCTGAAAGATGGAATAGATAAAATTAAAAACAACCTCATAGTTAAAATACATAGTGTTCATAACTATAAAAGGTAAGGAAAAGGTCTGTATGACAAGACAGTAGTCAGGATCATAGGCTGTGTTTGTTGGTTAGTTTTGCCTGTCACCACTCCATGGGAAAGATGTATGAAATAATGTTTTTAAAAATAAGGTAATAATGTAATGTAAGGTAATAATTACTTCCAAACCAACTTCGTCAACATTAATTAGACCTGTAGCAGCCTGAGGTCCAATTATAGTCAGAACTCGCTGCTCTAGGTCCGTTAAAATTAGCTTAGATGCTGGCCCACCACCCGTGCCAACTGCAGCTCGATAAATTTTTGAAGCCTTTCGCTTGGTGTTGTTTTTTAGGTCACTCCACACCTGTACATGCAAAGCAAATCAAACACACTGAATTAATGAATGATCTAAAGGAAATGTAAGTGGGTTTCTCTTAGATGCAATCACAAAAGGATATTTTATTGTAAGAAAACGCAGCATGCAATGGATATTAGTTCGTAAGTTGGGTGAAAGATTTTATAGGTTACCTTTTTCCATTTTTCGACCGGCTTGGCGGTGCCTGTCGTGTCCATGTTGAGAGCATTGCTTAATTCTTCCCACTTATTTATGGCAGTAATTCTGCCGTGGGGTCCTTCCCCAGGTTTATTTAAGTCTCCATTTCTAAAAAAATTAATGAGTAATAAGAATGAGTTGGTCGTCTATAAAATAGCAAGTGCAACGTCTTTTAAACCATTTTTTTAGAAAATAGTTACCTCTCCATGAAGTCCACTATTACTTCAAATTGTGATGAGCTAGTCCTACTCATATTACCCACTGTTCTTATCAATAAGTTATCAAAAATTCACTGCGCTTGTTTAACCCAAGGAACATAGGTATAGTATACTCTATAGCGAGGTTTAGACGCGAAATACGTAACTCAAAACGTCAAACATACGTAATGCTTTGTCTCTTTTCTTTTGCGGTCGTGTAAGAAAGATAGATATATATAGCATGAAGTTCGTTCAATCGAGCTAGACGATGGTCGACAACGTGTAAACTGTGTTTGAAAAGTTTAACTCGTACTACCGATTGCAATTAAAACTATCAGTTTAGCGAGTTCACGAAAACTAGTACCGTTTTCGTAATTTGTAAACTCATACTAGGGGTACAGGTAATCACGCTTTTTAGTTACCTAAATATAGTTAAGTAACTACGCGCCGTACCTCTAACGTAAAGAAAATAAATAGAGGTACCTACTCACTCAGTGCCGCAATCTGCAATGTTACATCACCAGTCCGCGTCAGCAGGGCATTAGTCAGTGTCAACCGTTATTACAAACAAGCAAACTGGCTTTCACATAATAGAGACTAGGCAGATACGCGAATTCGCGTGTTGACTGATCTTACTGTACTATTAAATCTTCTGTCATCTTAATCTCAGAAGGCTATAGTTTCCCCGGCGAAGGCTAAATTCTAACTGATTTTCTGAAAGAGTTTTTTTTTTATGATGAATTGGGCTTACGTTTGACTTCAACTTACCTGATGGTAAGCGTAGTTGCGGTCTAAGGTGGAGCACGTTTGCCCATGAGGTGCCTATTCACTCTTGTCTGAAACATACCCAGGTTGTAATTGAAAGGAAATAAGGATTCCGGTAGTGAATTCCACTCCTTAGCATGAAAAATGCCTATTATTGGAGGATATAAAAGTATTGATAAAACTACAGTTTTTGCTAAAGACTGAATGAGTCATTCATTAATTGTACACACAAAAGCGCTTACTAAGATGTTAAACGTGCAACAGTGGCACGAGTAGAATGATAAAGAATGAATAATGTGGACTTATGACTACTTATCTCTATTGACCTACTTGCTTGTCTTTATTTAGCATAAAGGTTCAAGTACAAGCACTGAACCGCAAATATATATGTACGTCATCGTGTTGGTACTTTGTCGAAGTGAATGAAATGAAAATTAAATGTATTTGTAGGAAACACGGTCATAATAAAGTTTACATACACGGTCATAATATAGCGAGTGTGGCCTAGTAGGAGCACGTGCGACTTTCGATCCGACGCACCCATGTTCGAATCCCGCTAGCCCCGCACCACTGACATTCGTAAGTTATGTGCGGATTTAACAGTCGCTCTAAAAACGGTGAAAGCATGGCGAGGAAACCGGCATGTCCAAGAATTAATCACAAAAATTCAAGGACATGTGACATCCACCAACCCGCACTGGGCTAGCGTGATGGATTATGGCCCGAAACTGTCTCTATGAGAGAAGACACCTATCCCAGCAGTGGGAACATAATGGGCTGATGATGATGATGATGATGATGAATAAAGTTTATCAATCTTAGCAAGAGTTCTGCGTGTCTCATCATTTCTGGCATACAAATTGTCATAATATTACATTATTTGAATTAATTTAAATAAAATGTCCCATACATAAAATTATATTAGAAAATTTCAAAGATTAATTAAAAAAAAATACCTAACCTTACTACAACTACATTATAAGGAGGCAGAGAAAACACGTCGGCAATGCTTCGAGATAAGATGTCCTTAGAAGACTGTGAATTCATGGGCGCCGGCAGAAATAATTTCCAGGTGGTGCAGATTTTAGTTTTCTTACAATCTTTGCCGTATATGATTGTTAATAAAAAGATGAAATTTTAGTCTGAATGTTCGAGACATTTACAAATTTCTGACTATTCATTATGAATTTATTATATAGGTACCCAGTCGTCACGGCTCACACCAAAAATTAAATGAGAATTGTGTAATTACTGCCTACTAATTATTGTGAATAAAAAAATGATTTCCAACAGACGGCTTTTTATTTCAATAATTCCTGTTGATCCCGAGATTCCCAAGGGGTGCAAGTGCACCCCCTGGCACCCCCCTGCCGGCGCCCATGACTGTGATAGCTTAGACGCTCGCCATATTAAAAAAAACATACTAACACACATAATAGGTACAAATTACGGAGATCTGCAAAGACGCGTGTTTATAGGCTGAATACTATACTTGTGCGTGAAGCGAAACGCTTCTTCGAAGAATGCGATGTACAAATGTAGGTAGGTATTTACATAACAACTTGTTTAGTCTGCAATGTCCGGATATAATTATATTGCACAGATCATCTCAGATTTTGGGGTTTTCTAGTGATGTCAATAGATTTTTGCGACGATGTTTTATGTTATGATAGCACAAAAACCACGTCCCACGTTTTTGGAGTACCTTTTTGGTTTTTTTTTTGGAGTGGTAGGCTCTGTCCGTGGATGTAATACCACCCGCCGAACAAAGCCATGCCGTCAAGCGACTTAGTCGTGTTTCGGGATGATGTTCGGTGAACCATCGGGGAGACGGGTCTGAGCAGCCGCTCAACTGCCGTCTCTCTCTAGATCTATGTGCTCCATCTTAGGCCACATCATCGCTTCACATCAGGTGAGATAGTGGCCAAATATAGATCTATTAGGCGTACAAAAAAAAAGAACCTAGGAAACGTTCATAATATCTACAAGATACTGTTTTTTTATTTATGGAACTGATGACACGATCAAGTCGTTCACCCGATGGTAAACGCCACGCCTGCCCATAACAATTTCAGTGCCACCCACAACTTTTAATACCATAAAAAGCACTGCATGGCACTGGCAGTGCGCTCATCATCTCGAGACATCAGATAATCTGATGACTGGGCAGAAATTTCGTTGCCCAGTTATTTCGCGGGCCCTTCAAAACAGAACACAGTAATGCTTGCGCACTACTGCTTGATGGCAAAATAACTGGCAAAGCTGTGGTACCTACCCAGACGGGTCCCACATACCTAATCCCAGAAACCTATCACGAGTAAATGACCACGATAAAATTGTTAATTATTCGCGGATTCGAGCTGGGGCTTTACTCTGAAAAAGTAATTACGATCTTCGTTCTGTCGTATGAAAGGGACAGCGCTATGCAACAGGCATAAGAGTGTCTCTTTTAGTCCGCACGAACGAACGAAAGCAACTCGGAGTAGGCCCCCTTATACTCATTTTACAAAATGATTGCATGTTTATGCAAATAATTGAATAAAATTTGTTCTGCTCATCAAAAATGCTTTAATTTTGTCGAAAATTTAACAAACAATGAAAAAAACAACGTTGCGTTTTATAAACAGAAACAATTAACGGAAACGACGGACCCAATCATAGACAACTTGTTTGATGACAGATTGGGACGAACTTTGAACCGTTCACGTTGCGTGTGTCGCAACACAAGTAGGTATATAAATTATGTGTTTTGTGACATTACTCATCTAGCAATGTGGTTAATTAATCATTTTGTAAAAGTTAATATGTAGGTCATATAAGTATACATATTTGATCATATTTATGATCGCAGGGATGTAATAAAAACAGAGATTTGGTCAATTCTAAAACTGTACGTCGTATTCCTAGGAATTTCGGGAAATCCCTGGTATCTTCATTTACTTATGACACAAACAGTCATTTCTAAAACCTCACACAAAAAAAAAACAACAGTTAATTAATAGTAAATCTTTCAATTGAAATTAAAATCCCAATGGCGAGTCAACACCACAAGAACCATCCCTATCATTATATCAACCACAGGCGTAATACCAAAAACACTTCACACAGTCTTAAAACTCTAAGTATCCCCCCAACAAGTTTTCCTTATTATATAAAATGCCGTAATTCTTAATACTTGCCGGATAGTACGAAAATTTCTTTCAAATTGCTTAATTGATTTTTCCTTAATATATACAAGCACTTGGCTTTGGCCTGTGCCTTTTTTACCTCCTGTTCCAGAAGAGGAACGTAACACGTTTTTAAAATATAATAATAATAAATTCATTTATTTCAGACAATAATACAGTTAACAAATTAAAAGTACCAGAGGCCCATAAAATATATACCTTACAGACTAGCATATATACAATGTAAAAACACTAAAGCTACGATCACACATAGATACAACCGAAGTTAATTCCCTATTAACTTCGGCTTCGCCTCCCTACAGCGCCGAAATACTAAAAACTCACCTCATAGAACCAGCCGAACTTGTCGAACGGTATATCAAAGGGGAACTCCGGGAAGTGGCTCGCAATGTTCATGACCGGGTCTTCTATTCCGTCGAAGAGCCAGGAGGACACGTTGGCAGTTATGAACATGTGTTCGTGAATCATCTTCATGAACACGTCGAACATGACGTTTTGTAGTGGATTGTTGTGCCGGAACATGTACGACATTGTCTAGGGACAACGAGAAGTTGAGGTTATACAGGTAGTTTCTTTTTTTTTAGATAAAAATCCATATTAAACATGTCAAATGATTAAATTAATCTACAATATATTACATTAAATAAACAAAATCAAAATTAAAAACAGTCAAATCAAATAAAATTACAAAAATGAACCAACTTAAATGAAATTAATCCCTTCCTTAATATCATTCAGGCCACTAGTTGAATGGCGGCGTTTAGTTAAGAGGCTAGGCTGTTAATTGAACGGCGAATTAAGCTAGTTGGCTGCGACATATCTACTGATAAAACTGACAAAGCGGGTGTAAAGGACCAACTCACCACTATGATAGGATTGACGCTCACAATCTCGTCCGATAAGCTTCCGTTGGATCTGTCCGGGTCAAAGTACCAGTACCGCTGGTTGTAGAACGCTATGGTACTGTTTTCGTGCCAGGATAGGTTAACCTGATGACAAAGGACGTGGTGAAAACGACAAGTAATAAAAAAAGTATGCATTTGATAAAAAAAACCGACTTCAATGTATTTTTGAAGTCTAAGATCATATATCGATGTTTATATGGGACCACTTCGTAGCTATACTGAACCCAAGGACAAAGAATTTTCCAAATCGGTTCATAAATGACGGAGTTCTGAGGTAACAAACATTAAAAGAAATACAATCGAGTAGAGAACCTTCTCCTTTTTTCTAGTCAGTTAATAAAAAAACAGACTCTATAAACGATTTTAAGTACGATCCGACACACCCGAGTTCAAATCCCAACTCGGCGTTGCACCACTACGTAGATTTACTCGTGGTAGGTCACGTGGGAGGCCACCACAGCTTTGCAAGTTATTCTGCCGCCAAGCAGTAGTGCGCAAGCATTACTATGTTCCGGTTTAAAGGGCATTGTAGCCAGCGAAATTACTGGGCATATGAGAGTTAATATCTGATGTCTCGGGGTGATGAGCGCAATGCAGTACTACGCAGTGCTTATTATGATATAACATTTCTGGGTAGCAATGCAATTGTTATGGAAAGGCGTGGCGCTTACCATCACGCGAACGACTTGTTCGTCTCATCACTCAGATCAATAAAAAAGAACCTACTTTTATATATTCTGTGGTTGCACCAAGGACTTTGCACGTCCGCCCTAAGATCGATGAAGAAAAACATCGTGAATTATTACAATACGTGTACAAGTTTTAAGCCGCGTACGCGTTTTGACGTAGAGTTCTCGCTGTGGCTGTAATAGCACACACCGAACAAAGACATTCTCACTCGACCGTTTAAGACCTATGTGTCATATAATTTAATATACCATGTTTTAAGCAAAAAAATAATTTTGGAATTTGGAATTTGGGATGATGTTCGGTGAACCATCAGAGAGACTGGTCTGAGCAGTCACTCAACTACCGACTTGAAGATCTATATATGAGCTCCATTTACGACCACATGGTCGCGAGATAGTAGCTAAACATATATCTAAAAGCGTATAAAGAACGCCACTAGTGATCATTGTTATCGAATAGATATGTTAATAAAATTCAAATTCAATCATTTATGTCATACATATGACACAGATCACATACATATTAAGATCAAA
The DNA here is from genome assembly GCA_951640565.1 of Petrophora chlorosata. Taxonomy (NCBI): domain Eukaryota; kingdom Metazoa; phylum Arthropoda; class Insecta; order Lepidoptera; family Geometridae; genus Petrophora; species Petrophora chlorosata. Next base: position 17,583,028 of record OX621197.1, read on the forward strand.
TAGATAATATATATTAATTGGTACGTATGACGTATGACCCTTTTTTTTCCTCTTCCTAGGAGAGAAGGCCCGAGTCCCAGCAGTGGGAACTTGATGGGCTGATGATGATGATGACCCTGGCAGGGTATAGCAATGTAAGTGATGAAGCGGACCGATTTATTAGTCAGTACAATAAAAATTAATTAATTCATTCATTACAATTAATTCATCACTACATAGTATAAAACAAAGTCGCTTTCTCTGTCCCTATGTCCCTATGTATGCTTAAATCTTTAAAACTACGCAACAGATTTGGATGCGGTTTTTTTAATAGATAGAGTGATTAAAGAGGAAGGTTTATATGTATAATAACCGTGCGAAGCCGGGGCGGGTCGCTAGTTAATCATAATTTAATAATGTCATAACAATAATCAATTCAGTAATAATACAATACAATATAATAAAAGATTTATATTATTTCGAACACACGTGTTTGAAAACAATGTAAATCTTTTATTTTATTCACTAGTAATAAGTCAATTACAACATGTTGGAGTAGGTAAAACTACAAATAAACTATTTTCGTATGAATAGGTATCGATATGATATCGCAAGTCCAAAAGTATTCATATCGCATATTTGGCTGAATATATAGTAGGTAGGTATATTTAAAGCATTTTACATTGCGTCAAATCAAAGAGGAACAGCCAGAAGCAGACGTTTTTGTCTGTGTATTTCGCAATTAAGATAGCATTAGTAGTCGAAAGGTCAACGTTCATTTTTGTTGTAAGTTTGGTATATATTTTATATTGAATGCATTAGCGCATGCTAGGCGAGAAGCTTAAGATTTTTAATAAAAGGAAGAAGAATAAATTATTTTTCAAAAAAAACTAAACCGACTTCAAAACCACAAATGGCACTCAAAAGTAAAAAATAAATTAATATAATTATCATAAGCGCTACCCACTCATATATTTGAAGTCGGTGCCAGCCAAGTGTAATAGGTAGCAGATAAATACTATGTATATAGTAAGTACTACTTGTAGGTAGTATCTATCTACTACCTTTTAGACTTGGCTGGCACCGACTTCAAATATATGAGTGGGTAGCGCTTATGATAATTATATTAATTTATTTTTTACTTTTGAGTGCCATTTGTGGTTTTGAAGTCGGTTTAGTTTTTTTTGAAAAATAATTTATTTTACCCTTTTTAGTGAAAAACACGTTTTAATTAAATTAATTCAAAAAGTTTTTAAAGATAAGCTTTTATGATCTAGAAGCCACATCATGACGAAGTTTAAAACGGGCTATCACAATTAAATGCATGTACAAAAAAATTTCATGTCTGTCCTATATCTCTGTTGAAGAGTTCCCTCGCCGGAAGTCAATCCTGGGTGTATCTGCCATGTCATGATGGAATTTAGAACAGGCTATTATGGTTAAATCCATTTACGAAATGTTGTGTCTGTACTATTCACCGTTGAGGAGTTCCCTCACCGGAAGTCAACCCTGGGTGAAGCAGGTGAAGCAGTCGAATACAAACCTCCACCTTTAGAAAGTTGGTTACGAAAAAAACAAGAACCGACTTGAAGATTAAACTTATATTTTTTGTGTTTGCTATTTTTTTCAAAAACTACTGAATGAATTTCGATAAAATTTATATGGGACCACCTTTGAAGTATTACCTACCAATCAAAAAAAGAATCATCGAAATCAATGCATAATTGGCGGAGAAATCGCGTAACAAACACACAAAAAATATATAAAAAAAATAATAAAAAAAAAAAACATACCGTCGAATTGTAAACCTCCTCCTTTTTGAAGTCGGTTAAAAATTATATTGCTCGGATTGATTCTGCGTCTTCGGAATACTGTCCTGACGCCTTAACCACTGGGCCACCGATCCTGCTCGAGCAACCTTTCTTCTATCGTCTTACGGGGACGATTCTACGTCATCTGTCGTCAATGTTCTCGGTGGCCCAGTGGTTAAGTCGTCGGGACGGTATTCCGAAGTCGCAGGTTCCACTCCTGTCCGAGCTATATCTTTTCCTTCTCCCTAATTATTTAAAATCTTATAATTAAATGTTTTTATTATTTATCGCCACGCCATCGCCATCGCTGTTGCGTTTGTCGCTGCCAAAGATAGTCGATTAGCCCTATTGATTCTGGTGGGTTTTGGGCATGCCGGTTTCCTCATTATGTTCTTTGAAGTAGAGACTTCGCACATAACCTGATAAAATATAGGTAGGTAGAGATGCGAGAGACCGTGTCCAAGTCTTTGAAATCATAGAAGTTGAAAACAATCTAGTGATTTCATCTATCTATTACAATACGAGTAAATAAGTACGATACCTACCTACGTTTTATTGCACTTTTTGTACTATAAATAGGTTTAACAACATAAATATAACCCTCGACGACGATGATATATAATGAGTACCTGATGACGTCTAAAAATAGCTCTTGAACGCGGGTGACCTTCGCTGAAAATACGTTAATGTAGTTTTGCAAGATAATATGTGTATTTTTAACCAACTTCAAAAAATAAGGAGGTTTTCAATTCGACTGTGTTTTTTTTTGTGTTTGTTACGCGATTGCTCCATCATTTGTAAACTGATTTGAAATATTCTTGCGTTGAGTTCAGTATAGCTTCAAGGTGGTCCCATATACATTTCATCAATATTCGACCTTGGACTTCAAAGATTCATCAGAATTGAAGTTTTTTTTTGTTAAAAAATGAATTTCATTTGAATGCATTAGCGCATGCTAGGCAAAAATCCTAAGCGTTTAAATTATTAGGAAGAAGAGAAATGATATTGCTCAGGAAATATATATTGCAGTTGGCACGGTGGCCCAGTAGTTAAGGCGTCGCCGTCGGGGCGGTATTCCAAAGACGCAGGTTCGCTCCCTGCCCGAGCAATGTCATTTTTCTTCTTCCTAATTAGATTTTTTTTATTTTTGTAAAACAATATCTTTTTAGGGTGCCATCTTCAAAACTGTCGCAGGTCATTTCCGTTTACCCGCATAAGTTCAAGGCCTAAAACTTTCCTTACACAAAGTTATTAGGTTTTTAAATACAAGTTTAACAAAAGAAATGGTAGGTAATTCCGAAAGTACAAAGAAGTAATTAAGCATTTATTGTGTAAAATAAAATATTTATGAGCTAATTTTGGTTAATTAAAATCAGTAAAGCATTTTAATTTTGGAACAAAGAAAGTGCAGGTCCATAACCCTGGTGATATACTTATCCCCTTAAATCTACTGATTGACTAAATTTACCAATAGTTGGACCGTATCCCATAGTCATAGTACACCTCTATACGCTACGAGTCGCTATTTGTTTAAATTTCTTTGCGGAGTGATGCTTCTGTCCCTTAGTATTCTAGGTAGGCCGACTGTTTAGAATTACAAAGGATTTTGAAAACTAACCAATAACAGGAAAGTTATCATCCTATTTCCTCCTTATAAATACGAAAGTCTGTGTGAGAAGGTATCGCGATAAATGCTAGTTACACAATATGCCCTCAGGTCTTAGATTAGGACATGGGCTACTTTTTTACCGAAAAAACGAGCACTTCCTTAGGGAACTAAAAACCGATTTCTACGCAGCGTAGTCGCAGGTGTCTTATAAAAAATTCTTACCTTAGTATGCGTTTCTTTGAACACATAGGGTCCCAGCTGCTCTACTTTTATTGAAACATTTTTTCCTGCTATAATTTCGTCGACATTAGTAATGTTAAACATAAAACACTCCAGGAACATGGGTATGGGCGTTTCTCGCCATATCTCAAATGACGTCGACGTTGGAGAGAGGATCATCATCTGAAAAAAGGGAAATGTTAGTTCTAAGCGAGGAAGGATGAAGGATCGTATCCGGAACGAAGATTTTTATATTTTCTTAGTTGGCTTGCGTTTGACCACTATGTCACCAGGGCCCCAACTGACTATGACAACTTGGCGAAATCACGTCGATTCCTTGCTTCGAAATCACGTCGATTCCTTTATTAATAAACGACAACTCTATGACGCATTCATATATTCATATATATGACGCGTCAGAGAATACAAATTTCGCAGATGTCGCTTATTAATGAAGGAATCGACGTTTCCTTGAAGCAAGGAATCGCTAAGTTGTCATAGTGAATTAGGGCCCTGATGGTAAGCGACGATAACGTCGACGATCTAGCACGCTTACCAAGATAGTACCTGTTCACTCGAGACTTGAAGAGTCCTTTATTGTAGATATCGGGAAAGACTGACTCTGGCAGGGAGTTCCACTCGTTAGCAGTGAAACGAAGCGTTTAGTGCGCGCAGGAGGAATGTCCACCATGAAACGGTGGCGTGTTGCCGTGCGTTTTGTAGTCCGACGATGAAACGGGTATGGAGGAATTAGTTGGTGCAATACCGTGATTCGACAGAGAAGCAAAGTCATCGACATAGCTCATAGGATTAGCTAGCTGAAATAGCAGTTGGCTGGTCATATTAGCTGTAGAACCGTTTGAGTAGACGCGTTCTTGAGTGGAGATCACAGATTGGCAATAGTGTAGGACGCCTTCAGGCTAGGTGGAGCGATCTTCGCAGGGTGACTGGTGCAGCTGGATGAGAGTAGCCGGGGATCGTGCTCAATTGCGTGCAGTTAGAGAAGCCTATGTCCAGTGGACTGCGACAGGCTGATGATGAAAGAAGGATAGCAGACATATTTGACATCTCTATTCTTTTCTCAATTAACTTTTCAACTAGATTTAGAATATGTTCCATATCAAAGTAATTAACCTTATGTATTTCGCGCCGCGCAAAAGTTTTATCGTAAGGAATTCGAAGGACGTAAGATATTTTTTAATCCGTTATGTTCGGGGTCACTAAATCTATAGTGACATCGTCTTTTGATTGTTAAATATTTACTGGTGGTAGTTTTCTCGTATGCGAGAGGCCGTCTGGGTGGGTACCACCGCTTTGCTAGTTATTCTGCCGCCAAGCAGTAGTGCGCTAGCATTACTGTGTTCCGGTTTGAAAGGCATTGAAGCTAGCGAAATTATTGGGCATTTTGAGACTTAACAAATGTTAAATAAGCAGTTTCAATTTTCGCTAAAATTCTTTTAAATTATTCTTTCTTTTTTTGCATAGTTAAATAGAATAACTTACCCTCTGCAATTGTGATATAAATATAGGAGGCCAGAAGACTAACATGACAGCTCCCAATACTACTAGCACCGAGCCGCAGCCCATAAACACGCCGGTTTTTGTCTGGGCCCTCATTTTCAATTATTATATGTACCTGAAAGAAATACTTCCATTCATGAATAAGGCCTGTAACACTACATGTTATTGGAATCCAAAGATGGGCGAAGAGAAGATGTTTAATTTTTTAAATTACCACGAATCGGAGTAAATTTTCTTTATACTTTACTCGTGGTAGGTCTCTCGTATGCGGGCGGCCGCCTAAGTAGGTACCACAGCTTCACCAGTTATTCTCCCGCCAAGCAGTAGTGCGCAAGCATTACTGTGTTCCGGTTTGAAGGGCATTGTAGCCAGCGAAATTACTGGGCATATGAGACTGAATATGGGTAAATATACAAAAGTTGGACAACTTTTTGCCTCATTTTGCAAACAACATTTTTAACCATAATATATACATATATTGGTTTGTATGTATATATTATCTTATAAACATACTATCCTAAGCCAGGCCAGTCAGTTTTTTAAATATTTTGTAAGTTATTTGCATTTTTTCAAATTTGATCGCCAAAGGACTGACAAGGGTGGCAGAGTACTGATTAAAAATTCATATTCGTACGAAAAAGTAAGATTTATTGTAACTTTGAGTACTTGCAAGTACAAATACCTTGCAAAATGGTCGTAGCCGATTAAATAGGGTATAACTGTTTACAAATGGAACAGGTTTCAAAAACTTCTTGTGAAGATTGTTCAATCTATCAAGCAAATATCGCTTTTGCTTTTTAATTTGTTGTTGAGATATAAATTCTTTCTTTTCGGCTGCAAGGCGGTTATTAGCATCATCTTCTAAAAAATCCTCCACCAAGCTTTGCAACTGCATTTTGCGATTCTGTGTTTTTGGGTTTGAAAGGTTGTTTAGCGTTTTTTTATAGGTCACTACTTTGTTTTTAAATGTCCATAGTTTATACTTCTCTACTACACTTCCAGATAAAGCTTGTGCAGTTTTTCTTTACGTCTTTTAATTTTTTCGTTTTCTTCTTGTTGAGTTTTCATGACTTCACCAAAAAGAGCTTTCTTTACTAATTCTTTTCTTTTATTGACATCCTCCTTTAACTTATTCCTTTAAGTCTCGTTTTTGGCCTTTTTTCAACCGGCTTCTTGAGCTTCTTTAACTTTCTTTTCTCGGTTTATACTTTTTATTATACTCCGTTAATACTTTTGACGTTCAGTATTTAATTTAGTTTTAAGACTTGTAATATTAGTACTCGTTTTATTTAATTGCTTGCTAGCTTCTTTTTTCTGTCTTTGAATTCTCCATCTTCCTTCTTTTGCTCTTTAGTCTTCATTAATGATGACAGGTCTATTCTCTACAAAGACCATTGGTGGCCCTTATTCGTCACTGGTTGAAGGTGTATTCTGACGAAAAAAGTTATTTGTGTTTTGGTTCAATGTTAACTTTTACCTTTACTTTTATGAATATTATTTCATTTTTTTCTGGTTATCCGTTGTTCTCGAGGTGTCACTTGTTTAATCGGTTTTCTTTGACCTTTTTCTTTTTTTTAAAGTACTTTAATTCTGCTAATGTGTTGGGTCAATTTTAACTCTAAGAAAACGAGCTTTTTCGGCTTCTCTTTTATTGTTTAACCTCTTCTCTTGATCATTTTTGTTTCTTTTTAGGCGGCGGCATAATGAATATAGTCTGAAATTAGTAAAATAAATTATTTCATACTTTAACATGTAGTAAAAAGATCTGAAATATATAGAACATCAGTTCTCTGGAAACACGTCAGTCCTTTGGTGCACGCTTAGACAGCGGACTGACGACAACGGACTGATGAATTGGACATTAATTTGAGGTTATAATAGAAACTTAATTTATTCTCTATATTTTTATTTATTAAGATGATATATTATTACAAATCACATGTAATCATGGATAAATTAAAACAAACCATAGCCACTAAAGAAAATTAAGACTCACCAGAGTACTGACAAATTGAGTGGATCAGCACAAACACACGCGGTAACAACGGCGCTAGCGCTGGCCTCGTAATGACTGCCGTCAATATGGCGGTCTCTGCACCTAACTTCACTGGTAACGTTCAAACTGAACAACGAGTTGATCAACGTTTGGTAATATTTTGCGAGAATTTCAAATTTTAACTTGACACAATGGACTGATGGGTAAAAGTAATGACAAAGTTTGTTAATTTTTTTCAAATAACGTTTAACAGATTCTATTAATTAATCTGCTAAATATGTTTTAAACATATATTAAATATTATATAGAAATAATAAGATTAACAATAAATGCAGAATATTTTTTTATACAACCACTTCATTAAGCGTTTTTGTGATTGTGACACGCCAGGGAACTGATGTTTTGAGGATTTATTGCATTATTTAACACATTAACTTTTAGAGTATGTAATTGAAGTTGAGTGGACACATAAAAAGGATTTTAGAATTTCATAATATATAGTCACGTAACAAATTGCATTAAAATTTTCGCATTTATTGGCTGATGACAGCGAGTTGGACACTTTTTGTATTTTCACCCATATCTAATGTATCGGGGTGATGAGCGCAATGCAGTGCTACGCAGTGATTTTTATGGTATTAAAAGTTCTGGTTTGCACAGCAATTGTTATGGGCACGCGTGGCGCTTACCATCAGGCGAACGACTGCTCGTCTCATCACCCAGTACCATAAAAAATACTGTTTAAAAATTGTGTTTTTATTTTAAGAATAAACTGATTTATACAAGTTATTTTTAACCGACTTCAAAAAGGAGGAGGTCCTCAAGTCTACTGTATGTTTTTATTTATTTTTTGTATGTTTGTTACGTGATTACACCGTCATTTATAAACTGAAATGGTAATACTTTTTTTGCATTGGTATAGTTTCAAGGTGGTCGTATATAAATTTCATCGATATTCGACCTTGAACTTCTTGATACATCAGAAATGAAGTCTGTTTTTTAATTTAATGTATTACTTAGCAATCATTTGCATACAGCGTTTCATTTAGACGGCTCCTTGAGTATTAGAGGCGCATACGGGAGGAGTGATAAATGACGAAACGCAGTAGAAACTGGCGCCTGATTATAGTATCGCATCAAGGATCTTGAACCTTATCTATCTATAGTTATCTCACGTCATAGTACCACTGTAGTAGTAGGTACAGACAGTCATAATGACTGGTAGAAAATGCTATCTCGCATTAAGTCCTCCATGTACCTCTACAAACTGTTTTCTGCTAAAGTATAAATAAATAATCCAGATCTATGTGCTCCATCTTAGGCCACATCATCGCTTCACATCAGGCGAGATAATGGCCAAACATAGACCTATTAAACGTAAAAAAAAATGCACTAAGGCAGAAAAAGCATTTTTCGATTTTTCTCAAAAATTAACGATTTGATTTGATGGGTTACTTTGAGGGAAACATTCCTGATGGTTTTTTTTCTGATTTTTAAGTCCATCTCTATAGGTACATTAAATTAAAAAGAAATATTGTAATCTCCAAAATTTTACCACTGTTCCCTAAGAACAAAACTTCCTCACTGTAAAGAAAAAGGTACCTACCCTAAATATCCCAAAATTTTGCCACCTCCTGTATAATTATATATCGGAACTAGCAGGTATTATTTGGTACTGTTTGTTTTTCCGGGATAAAAAGTCCTAGTGTTAAACCAGCGTACAAGCTATCTGTATTTCAAATTTTATCCAAATCCGATGAACCGTAGCAGTGTGACGAGAAACAGACAAATTACAAACCTACACATTTATAATATAGTACGTCATTGATCGTTGTGATTTGAAAAATTGGTCGTTAATATTAATCTTAATAGATAAAAGGATAACTAATGCTATTTCATTGATTTTGATTTCATATCAAATAAGAATGTTGGTTGCTCGGCAAGATACATACAGACAATTAGTTAATAAATAACCTATTTATGTAGTATTTGATTTTATAATATTGCATAACATCTACTGGTGGTAGGTTTCTCATATGCGAGAGGCCGTATGGGTGAGTACCACTGCTCTGCCAGTTATTCAGCCGCCAAGCAGTAGTGCGCAAGCATTACTGTGTTCCGGTTTGAAGGGCATTGTAGCCAGCGAAATTACTGGGCATTATGAGACTCAACAGGTAATTGTATCAGGGTGACGAGCGCAGTGCAGCGCCACGCAGGATTTTGCAAAACAAAGTTCTGGGTGGTGCTGTTATTGTTATGGGCTGGGGTATTGCTTACCAGGCAAAAGACCAGCTTGTCTCGTCAGTCAGTTATATAAAAAAAATAAGAAATGTGTTAATTTACCTAAATTATTGTCTTTCTGGGAAATATTCTGGTAATAACTGGTGACACCAATGACAAATCAAGATTGACTTTGTTGTTTTTAGATTGTGTTTTGTATTTGTTATTTTTTGATATCTAATGCAAGTGAACCTTGCAGTTGTTGCTCTCGGCCTTGGCAAATAAAATTATCATAGTCACGTAATGTGACTTATTTACTGAATATCACGTCAAGATCACGGATGCTGTTTTATAAATGTTAAAGGTTTCTCAGAGGTGTAGTTAGAGATTATTTATTTATTCAAATAGCCATCTTTACGTTTTATTAATAAGCAGAGCCAGTAGAGCCCAAGGTAAGAACACAATACAAATACATATTTAACTGTTTTTTGGTGTTTTTTAATTAAAAATTGTACTTATCAGGCGGGTTCTTCCATGTAGCTCAATCGGTCAGCATAGGAAATATTTGTATTTAATAGACAGAATGGCGGGAACGACGGATATCCTTGAATACCTACTTAAAATTCCATTTTACTTAGTGTTGGCATTACGAAAATATTTATAATTGAACGCACAAAGCAAACCAACAAAGCAGATGTCTACTCACCGATAAATATTATTAATAGCTAAGCATATGACTTTCTTCCACAATATTGCTTTATCTCCAATGCAGTCGATCCGGTCAATGTACTGTTATACATATAAATCCGATATCACTTCACTTCGTACATAGGAGCGCAGAGTAACGCTCTACACTTTAACATAATTAAATTAAATTACTAATGGTATGTGAATTGTACGCGATTTATTTATTTACAAAATAAAATGTACATGCCGTACTTATCACAACACACACATCACGAAAATGACGGTGCTGCCAGATGCCAGGACAGTGCATCCCAATTCCCGATCCTAAAAGGTCAATTGGTTTATCCTTATTTACCCAGATACAAAAATAATTATTAAATTTTATGTATATTTATGAAATCGGTTTGTGTATAAAGCAAGGTGAGTGATAAGTAGGCTATTTAGTGACAATTATCGTGTCTTTAATTTCATATCTTTAGAAATGATATTAACTTAAACGGTTTATGAACTTCATTATTTTACAAAATGAAAGCTTAATATTAGTTAACAAATAACTTTAGTAAAGTATTTCTAAACAGAAGTTGGTAGTTTCTTACATAAATAGAACGAAGAGATTTATATTAAAAAAAAACAACGTGGGAATAAGATTTTATTATCTTTAATAACCATGTCTGATACGAATAAATTATATTTGAATTTTTATTAATATCACATCACAATAGCAATGGTCGAAGTCATTAAACACACACACTTAATTGCCATATTTTGGGGAGAACTTACTTGCTTGGCAGCACCGAATGGTGCAAAAACAAAATGTCAAAGTCAAGTAATGTTGCAATTAAGAATTACACAGATTCTACCAAAAAAAACGGGGTTTTTTTTTTACTTACAAAGACTTTGTTGTGGATCTGTCAGTGAGATGTCTCGACGCAACGAACGTAACCTTCCTGTTTTCCTCTGATTTTTCTGGGCTCGGGAAAGAAATGGTAGATGCTTAACTTTTTTTGTTGGACACGTCCTTGATATGTATTTATGACCTTTAAAAGTGCATTTTTTGTGGCTATTTAATAAATATATATTGACACATTTGACGCAATTCACTAAACCATAGCATAGGTACTATTCTATAGCCATGGCCAACATCTTGATCGAGTTTGAGCATCGATATGGGAAAAGTAGAAAGTTATCGTGCTATAGTTATAGCTGTGCTATCTGGTTATTCAAAAAGGTGTTGCATTTAAAATAAAATAACATTGTTGGCCTACATAACTTTATTGAATAAATTACAAAAAAATGCTATGTAAATTCCTTCATTCAGGCAGTAATATCTGCATATAATATTTTATCTTTTAAGAAACACTAAAATAATCCTAAAACCGAATTTTTGTAAACCGTGCTGTAATTGTTCTGTAATATGTAGACAAGCGTACTTTGGAATGGTCCACGAAGCCTGCGATCGAATAGATGAAAGCTTATTTGAAAACGAAATCACAATACCAAAGCTGAAACACACAATACAGCCTAGGCCTAGAACAAATCATTGAGCACCTATAACATTACTTTTTTCGCCACGTGTGTTTTTGTGAGAGAATATTTTGTGTATTACAATGGGCTTCAATGTACTTTTCTGAACATTTAGGCAAAGACTGTATTAAATCCTTAAATTGTAATAACAGCGAACTTTGTTTTAAGTAAAAAGCAAGTTAAGAGCTCCTTCCGAAATCAAAATTTACATCGTTAATGAGATGACTGGTCAAAAGACCAATTCATATTGGGTTTGTTCGAAAAAACGAATCAAATATATAATTAAAGCTTTGAAATAAACAGTCGAAAATACTATCCACTGGGAATTATTATTACATTTGAAACGCACATGACTGTAGATCGGTGTTACCATTTGTACCAAATCTTACCAAAATGGTAGTTTTTCCGAACAACCCCAACCGAGTTTTCAAGATAAACCTACAGGCTAACAAGGCATTGGAAAGCTAGTGGATGGCGATGAGGCCTGACTCTAAGAGCTTTTGTATCTTGGCTGCGATGTCTGGGTTCTTCAGGTGATCCTGCAGGGCTTGTGGGTCCTGTTGCATCTGTTCTAGGATGCAGCGCATAGCCGGGTCGCGGAGAATTTGCTGAACTTCTGGGTCGGCCATAGCGCGTTTGCGTACCTGAGGGGATAGTATATTACAGAATTAATTTATTTAACATCTTCATAAATAAACTCAAAATGTGTTATCTAAACTCATCACAATGTATCTTATATTTCAAATGTCTTGAAAAAAGTAGATAGGTGGAAGAAATATACCTTCAGAACATTATTGTATAAATATTTAATCACTGCCACTGTGGTCGCCGCGATCTCGCAGCGTAAACTCGCCCCTGATGAAGAGCATCGGACATGCTCGAAACCTAGGTCGACTAATTCGACAAACTACGTGAGTCCTAGCCGTTTTATTAAAATATTGATAATTAATCAAACTCACGAAAACTTTCATACTAAAATTATTATATAAAATCAAGACATGATCGAAAGTGTCTATTGTTGTATTAAATATATATATTTTTTTATGTACCTGAATGATGAGACGAGCTGGTCGTTTGCCTGATGGTAAGCAATACGCCAGTCCATAACAATAACAGCACCACCCAGAACTTTGTTATGCAAAATCCTGCGCGGCTCTGCACTGTGCTCATCACCCTGAGACAATTAGCTGTTGAGTCTCATAATGCCCAGTAATTTCGCTGGCTACAATGCCCTTCAAACCGGAACACAGTAACGCTTGCGCACTACTGCTTGGCGGCTAAATAACTGGCAAAGCGGTGGTACCCACCCAGACGGCCTCACGCAAGTAAAAAAATGACTGGACTACTCCAATACATATCGAATAAGTAGTTTTGATAGAATAGTTCTAATTCTCAATGTAAGAATAATCATTATTATAGAGCAATTCAAAAAGTCTTTATCCATTAACACACTGATTGATGTCCTTACCTCTTCAGGATTGGAGTTGAGGTGAGTGGAGCACGCACGGTAGCCCTCCAAAGCCTCTGCATTGCTGGGGTCCAATTCCAGTGCCTTCTGGTATGAAGTGAGGGCTTTGGAGTGTTGCTGCATGCCCTGGAAGGTGATCATCGTTTTTAAGGACTTGCACTTTAGTTCTAGTCTTAAATTAGTATTGCATGTGTACGGAATCTCTTAGGTTATGCGGCACTCCTCTAGGACTATGTAATGGACACATTTTCAACTTTTATTAGTGACTGTATCATGTCACTGCATGGTAAAGGTCTTCTTTATCTCTTTAAATAATACGTTTTTATATGACAAAACAAACGTTTATATTTTATAAAGATTTTTTTTTAATGTAACTTAATGACGAGATGAGCTGGTCGTTTGCCTGATGGTAAACAATACGCTAGCCCATAACAATAACAGCACCACCCAGAACTTTGTTTTGCAATATCCTGCGCGGCGCTGTACTGCGCTCGTCGCCCTGAGACAATTAGCTGTTGAGTCTCATAATGCCCAGTAATTTCACAATTTGATGAAGTTCATTTCTAGGTGTAGATCTATTTTTTTATATTGTGAACACTGCAGGCGTTATACTGAAACCTATGATATAGCCAATCCTATCTTTAGAAAATGTCTGCAACTTAGTATGGAACTTGCCAGCATGAAATATGTCAAAGGAGTTACTCACCTGCAGAATCTTGCCCTTCCGGATCCAGCCCTTGATGAACTTAGGGTCGAGCTTGCAGCAGTGGTCGCAATCCCTCAAGCCCAGGTCGAAGGCAGCCAGCTTGGTGTAGCAAGCCGCACGGTTGGAGTACAGCTTGGGATCGTCCGGGTTGCGTTTGATTGCTTCGGTGTAGTGTTTCACTGCATTGCTGTAGTCACCTGAAATTTAATGCGTGTGGTATAAGTGAGGGTCTACGCTGCTTTGTGAGACCTGCGCAACGACCGCATTTTTCGTAACTTTGCTCTAAACTTTTTTCTCAAATTTCTACAGCAATCTTTCCAAGTGTTCTATTTTCGCGGCGGACTGTCCGTCATTATTCTGCGTAGTCCTTTATTAATATTTATAGCTGCCTAGATAAATTACGGGTGATGGGAAAAATATTGTCGGATAAAACCTTAACTATACCTAAGAGTTAAGTAGCATTTACTAATCTGCTTACCTCGGTGGAAAATCGGAGAGGATAACGAAACACATTTCGCGCTCTCGAATATTCGACCGAGCCCGAGCAGAAGTTAGTGCGACTTTCGATCTGACGCACCAGAGTTCGAATCTGAACACACCGTTTCGAGCTAGCTTATTGGGAACTTTGAGACTTAACAAGTGCAGTGAAGTGCTGTATGTGAAATTTGGAATCTAATTTCTGGGTGGTGCCGTAATTCGCAGGCGTATTGTGTACCATCAGTTGAATGACCTTCTCGTCTCGTCCATTCAGCTATATAAAACACCTCTTGAAGCAGTGGCGTAGCTAGGTAACCAAAGGCCCTGGGGCAAAAAATAAACTAGGGCCCCAACTAAACTATTTAAAATCGTCGTGTTCCGAATTCGACGTACTACAGATTTGTCGTAATCCAGATTCGTCGTAATACAGTCGATTTCATAATAAAATTAAAAACCAAATACAAATTTTAACTTATTTTAAGTTTGTTTTATGTTTTAAGTTGCCATTATTAAAGTCGCGTTCCTGGAATCTGGTTTATTTACATTCCGAATGTGGGAGAAATTTTCACTAGTTCAATTTATTGTTTGTAAGTCAGATTTCGAGGGCCCTCTGAGCTTGGGGGCCCCGGGGCATTGCCCCGTCTAGCCCTCCGGTAGCTACGCCACTGTCTCGAAGGTGCGCGTCTCACCAGTGAGAATGGGCGATGATAACATAGAACATTGGATAATGTTTATAGCTATAAGTGACTGACCTTTCTTGAAGAACTCATTGCCTAATTCCTTCTCCTGTTCAGCTTTCACAGGATCAATATACGCCTTCTTTTCCTCTTCCACAATCTTCCTTTCCACTTCGCTGAGCAGCGTCTTGATCTCTGGCGTGCGGTGTTCTGACATTGACTTTTCGAAGTATGTCTTTGCTAGCTTCCATTGCTCCATTTTCTTGTATGCATTCCCTGCGAAGTAGGGTTTATTCTTATAACCGACTTCAAAAAACGGTGAAGATTCTCAATTTATTTATTTTTTATATTTTGTTACCTCTGAACTCCGTCATTCATAAACTGGGCCCTAATTCACTATGAAAACTTGCTTCAAGGAAACGTCGATTCCTTCATTAATAAACGACATCTGCGAAATTTGTATTCTCTATGACACGTCATATAGGATTGAACGCGTCATAGAGATGTCGTTTATTAATGAAGGAATCGACGTGATTTCGAAGCAAGGAATCGCCATGTTGTCATAGTAAATTGGGGCCCTGATTTGGAAAATTATTTTAGTGTTGGGTTCAGTATATAATAGCTTCAAGGTCCCCTATAAATTTCATCGATATTAGACCATGGACTTCGAAGATACATCAGAATTGAAGTAGTTTTTTTTAAAAAACCATAGACAAATCTGGTATAGTTCCCAAGACATGGAAACTTGCCAATGTACAGCCAGTACCCAAAAAAGGTAGCCGTTCTGACCCCAGTAACTACCGCCCAATAGCCATCACCTCCATATTTTGTAAAATTATGGAGCGGGTCCTTAACGCTAGGTTACTTAACTATCTCGAAGACAACAATCTCCTCAGCGATCGCCAATACGGGTTTCGCCGAAAGCGGTCGACTGGGGATCTTCTTGCATACGTTACTCATTACTGGGGTGAGGCCATTGAGCATCATGGAGAGGCCGTTGCTGTTTCGCTCGACGTGTCCAAGGCCTTTGATAGAGTTTGGCACGCTAATCTCCTAAACAAACTCCCATCTTACGGTATACCCGTCGCATTGTGTACCTGGTTATCCGATTTCTTGTGTGGACGGTCAATTCGAGTGGTCATAGAGGGCTGCTCGTCTGACCCAATGGCGATCAATGCCGGAGTTCCACAAGGTTCGGTTCTCTCTGCAACACTGTTTCTTCTGCATATGAACGATTTGCTCATCCCGGGCATCTTGGGATATGCAGACGATAGCACTGTTGTTGAGAGATACCTATCCAGTGCACGTGCTAAGGGCCCTGAGACTAATACCAACAGAGAAGCAATGATCGAGCGTGTCAGCCTAACTCTTGAGTCGGTATCCCGCTGGGGTGATGACAATTTAGTCAGGTTTAATGCTTCGAAAACACAGGCGTGTTTGTTTTCCGCAAAGCGTACCCCCAAACCATCGACCCCAATCTTCCAAGGTGTTCCTG
Organism: Petrophora chlorosata; assembly: GCA_951640565.1. Classification (NCBI taxonomy): domain Eukaryota; kingdom Metazoa; phylum Arthropoda; class Insecta; order Lepidoptera; family Geometridae; genus Petrophora; species Petrophora chlorosata. Next base: position 17,599,417 of record OX621197.1, read on the forward strand.
TGCCCTACGCTGATCAGCTTGAACTTCTGGGTTTGCAAATTTCACCCACCTTAAACTTTGGACGTTTTATTGAGACAAGAGCTAAAACCGCTGCCAGGAAGCTTGGTATACTATTCAAAGTCAGAGACTTCTTTAGTCCCACGCAACTCCTGACCTTATACCAAGCCCAAATACGATCCTGCATGGAATACTGTAGCCATCTGTGGGATGGCTCAGCCAAATACCAGCTGGCAGCTCTAGACTCTATAGAACGTCGCGCAATTAAGTTAATTAATGACCATGCGCTGGTGGAGAAGAAGCTGACAAGTCTCGAACACAGACGGAAAGTTGGGTGTCTGTCGCTTTTTTATCGACTACACTTCGGGGAATGTGCCCAGGAATTGCACGATCTGATTCCTTCTTCTCCCTTCCACCATAGGACTTCCAGGCGGGGTGAGTCGTTTCACCCGTACGTCGTTAATATCCCACCTATCCGTACTAAGCGTTTCGCAGATTCCTTTATCATGCGAACTGCTAAGGAGTGGAACGCTCTGCCACCGTCTTTGTTCCCAAACGGATACAACTTGTGTCTCTTTAAGTCTAGAGTGAATAGGCATCTCATGGGCAGGCGTGTTCCATCTTAGGCCGCATCTTCGCTTTCCATCAGGCGAGATGTCGTCAAAGGTATGCCCATTTATCAATAAAAAAAAAAAAAAAAAAAAAACAGACAAATACTAGAATTTTCTTGCTATTACCACAGAATACTAGAAGTGGGTACATTAGCTTTTTTTCTATTATTTTACAAGCTTTTATTTAACTTGCAATGTATTTACGTATGTATGTAACTATGTTTGTTCGGGAGGAATCTTGCAATCATCAGAACCACTTCCTCTTGGCCTACGAAGTTAAAATTTTGCATACTTTGTCAAAGTCCGATGACAACGCAATATTATGGTGGGCAATGGAACTCCTTGACGGATAATCGTAAACTAGCGTTTGGGCTCATTTTAATCTGCTCGCGGTTCCGATTACGAATTTGTTAAAAGCTTGCCTTGAAAAATATATATTTCACCAAACAAACTTATTGTTTACTCGGAAGCCAAAGGGAAGCGCAAGATTATAAATGATTTTGCGGCTACCCACCCACATGATGTTTGTTGCTCTGTCACGCAAAAACTACTAAATGTATTTTGATGATATTTTGTAAGTAGGTACTTTAGACTCCGGAAAAGGACATAGAATACTTTATATCCCTGAAAATTGTCCCTGAATAGTGTAAACCAAATAAGACTTATAACACAAGTTTTAATTACTCACCGATCCTAGTGAAAGCCTTAGCTATCAACTTAAAATCTGCTCTATTTTCTCTACCAATTTCAATAGCTTTCTCGCATTCTTTGATACATTTCTCGTACTCTTTCTGTTCAAAGTAGACGGCGGCCATGTTTGTGTAGAAAATAATATCTGTACTGTCATGCTCGATAGCCTTCTGATAGTGTGTGATTGCCTTCTCGAAGTCCTTGTTCTTGTAAAACAAATTTCCCTGATCTTTCTCATGTAAAGCTAGTCGGCGGTGTTCAGGTAGGTCTTCGTATTTAGGCTTCGGAGGCTCCTCTGCCTTTGACTGCGGTGGGGGTGAGGCTTTCTTCTCTGGAGCTGGTGGATCCACATCCATTGGTGAGGCGAAGTCCGTGGGTAGGCCGAGGAGAATACTGATGGTGGTTAGAACTCGCTTGTCGTCTATTTTGCTGTCTAGACTTTGGAAGTCGAAGGGGTTTTGAGCTAGGTTCTGTGAAATAACATAATTTTGATAAGCAAGTCAGCCTTAATTAAACACATTATGCTTGTTAAGGTTTAAAAAACTAAATGTAGGTTCAAGTAACTAGAGTAGGTCGATTATCTACATTTTCAACATAATTATCGAACAATAGTACATGTGATTGATGGTCAGTAACCTCTATAAATAACTACATAATTAATTCTCAAGTTATCAGTGTCAGACGGCCTTTAGCAACTTATATATGAAGTTATACTCAAAACAATGCCAGAATGCTAATATACTGGCATTGTCTCAAGTATAACTTTGATGAGAGAATTGTAATAAAGTTGATTGTACTTCATTTGCAATGCTATTCTCCAAATTATTGCTACTTTTTTCCATTACTAGGTTGTCTAGAGGTATGTTTTTAACTATTTTGGAGCTGAATAAGTTAAATCTTCAATGTATTTATGTATGAAAGTTGCACACTTATTCCAAAAAGATATGATAAAAGAAAAAGACAAAATATTTGACTTTAAACTTACAACCCTATTACTTAGTAAAAGTTATTATAGTTTAGACGAATTTTTTAAGGATAAATTTTGACAAAAAATGTAGTAATATATCGGTTTGTTCGCTTCTACTCATATTGCTATGCCCTAAATTGGGTACATATGTAACTCTGTATTGTAATATTTAAGATCCCTGTAACATGTATGATGCAATAAATGATTGAATATGAAAAATGGTAAATGAATATATTATCTATTTTTTTAATGAAATTGAGTAAACAAACGCTCAGATCTTCACCTAAAGGTAAGTAACATGCCTGCCCACAGGTGTAGGTGTTCTGGGTGTTCCCAGAACATTGCTGTGCAAAATCATCTGCAGAACTGCTCTGGCTCAGAATATAAATGGGCTAATGTTATTTTGTCAACTACATTTAAATATATAAATATAACACTCAATGATCACATAGATCCTGACCCCTAACTAGGATTCACTGTATCTAGAGAACCAGGAACTATGAGGACCATGGTCCCACAACACCCAGACACGAAAGATTTTTTTCTGTGCACAAACATTTGTCCCGTCACGGGAATCGAACCCGCAACCTCAGTGGTGTATGAGATTTGAGCCAACCTGCCCAACCACTACACCACAGAGGCTGTTAAAATAATCAATATTCCTCTAAACAGCTTCAACTTCTATAACCAGGCTTGTAATATAATATAAAAGAAAGAATTCTGCATCAAAACAGTTGATAAAACCCACATAAAAAAATCAATTCTGCTTTTATATTTGATTCTATATAAAACTACACTATAGAAATAAGGCTCACTGAATTACCTCCACAGTTTTGACATATTCTGGATCATTCAGCCAATCTCTGGTCTGTGGGTTCGCCCGCAGCTTCGCAAATAGGTCTTCTTTTCTCTGCTGCGCTGCCTGCACCTGTTTCCTCACTTCTGCCAGTCCCGACGCCAGCTGCTGATTACTGGGCTCTAGTTCTAGACCTCTCTCATACGCAGCAATTGCTTCGTCTATTTTGCCTAGGAATGCTAAGGCACTGCCTTTCCGCGAGTATCCCTTGCTCCACGTAGGGTTAAGTGCCACTGTCTGGTTCGCGTCTTCGAGTGCCGCCGCATAATTCCCTGCTTTAGCGTGCGCTGCCGATCGGTTACTGAACAAAACGTGGTTCTTCGGGTCAAGCGTGATAGCTTCTGTGTAGAACTTCACTGCAGCCTCGAAGTTCTCTGATGCCAGCGCAGCGTTACCTCTCTCCTTCAACTGGTTCACCTAAAATCGTACTCCACATTCAAACAAAGCATGTTCAGATACCAGAATCATCAACGATCAGTGATTCAGCGTCGGTATAACCTCTTACCTTCTCCATAGTTATGTGCTACCAATTATCGTAAATCAATTATAACACGAGCTTAGAATAAACGCACTGATACTGGCGGGATATGCAATTACACTTGGCTCAAAGTTTTTAATTTCTGTCCGCAAAACGAACAAACGAAACGACCGAAATCAGAATGAAATGACACTTCAAATTCGAGAAAATTCTCGACAAAACGCGAAACGACGATTGTGTTCGAGGATTACAGAGCTACGTCGCGGAAAAACTATTAAGCATGTATTTTCTGTTTCAAGTTTCATTCATCTGTCTCGCTCTGTTTTAATTGAACAGTGCTGCCATTGGCAAATATATTTTATGTTTTTCCATTGACCGACATTTTAGGCCGACATCGACAATGACCTCAGATAAAGTAACTCGAAGACAATAACATTTAATTATTATGTTTCCAGTTCCAGACAGCAGCTCAAAGACAAATTATTAAAAACTACTATATTTTATCTTTGCAGCAGCTAGTAAGGAAGAATAAGACGAATAAGGAAGAAGACCCAAAGCTTCAGTAGATGTCGCCACTAGCATACACAGTAAATCAACAAATTTAATGTCCAAATTGCAAAAATGTTATGATAAACGATTGTTGACTGGAATTTTTGGTAAAAAGTGGCTTAATATCGTACTTTGAAAATTACTTAATCAAATACAATACTTATACAACGTAGTGCAAACATAAAAATCAAGACGAAAGTATAGTTGGAATGGTTGGTATTTTGAATGTTTTAAGCATCTCCAAAGTATAATGTCATCACAATAATGTATTTTGAACCGTAATAGAACAAGTTAAATGCCACACCCATACACAGTTAAATCCACACGTAAATCATGTGTTGCTAAAGCTGGTACTTAACCTAACTTTACCCAAGGACTTGTGTTCCTTGTTTTGACATAATAGTCGTTTCTCGTTGTTAAGGTACCTAGCCCTGATATCCTTAACCTAGCTCCTACAACCCTGCTACCCTATACAGCGATATCTTGTTAATTTTTGTTTTGTACAACGAAAATAACAAATTAAACATTTACGAGCACCAGCGCCCCTAGTGGAATAATATTGCAGCCTTCTTCCCTATAGCAACATAGGAATTTTTTTAAATTCCCATCAATTGGAAATTCTATGCGAAATATCAATTGAATCCATCGAAGCTTGAATCAACGTGTTTTGTTTTCATAATAAATAAAAATATGCTTTGCAGCTCCGGTGAGACTGCTCTCTTAAAATTATAAAACGTAAATGACAATGAAATTAATGACACATCTTTTCCAATTCAAGCTTCAAGTCAAGATTTATTATCTGTGGAATGCAAAATCAAAATGTCGCTTGCACTGTTCTGTGATGCTTGAAGTGTTATTTTTTATTTTTACTAGCATTATGTATATTGCCTAACGTAAATTTCCCATTGTTTCCCAAAAACGAAGCCAAATATCAGTAAAACGAGTAAATGTATTCGAAACATCATCGTTTCATGGTGTCGTAAATCATTATTCGTACGGACGCTTGTCACGCTATTCGCTGTTTTGTGGTGCTTATAATTGGTTCCTAGACGTTGTGAGGTCCACCTAGTGGTCATAGTGCTGTGATTGATGTGAGTTTAAGTGTTTCCGTGGAGTGATAAAGGCGGGACGCGCGTTCCCGGGAACTGTGACTCACACGTATAGTAACTGGTAACCATGGACACTGACGATGGGGAATCCTCGAGCAGCGGGCCTATGTCAAGCCTGAACAGCCTCTTTTCATTCACAAGTCCTGCTGTCAAGAAACTGCTAGGCTGGAAACAGGTATTGTAGTTGTTGGGTTTAAACTTGATAAGTGATCTATTTCTTATGTATATTCATGAGTGTGGTGGCCGCCGCCGTGCGAGCAGTGGTATTTTGCACTAATTAGCAGTGTTAATATTCTAGACAGGATGCAGCACTGTGTGTTTGCTGTTAGTTCAGTTTCTGGGTTTACATATGCATTGTGAAGACTGACTATGAACCTTCCATTCATTATAAAGTTTGTCAGACCAAATTTTTCTGTAATAATATGGTATGAAATTTGTCATTCTGAATTGTTGTTATGTATATCTCAACAACTTGATATTGGTTATAAAAACTTGTGGTTTAAACTGGCATGTCCAAAAATCATAAAAAAACATGGATATTTGACATCCACCGACACATACTGGGCCTGTATGGTGGATTGTGGCCCATACTTTATCTCTCAGAGAAGTCTCTTTCCCCGCGCAGTGATGTGAAATAAAGGCACTCGAAGATATTAACCCATTGAATTCTGTACCATAGGTACACATCCTTCTTCATTTAATTATGGCTTTTAAACATTGTCTGTTATTCTGCCAGTGTCAGTCAAAATGAGGCCAGTGTATGTTTTTAATTAAGTTGCACAGTATAAAAATGTGAGTTTTTTTTTAAATGGAACTTTTGTTTGCTGTGCCAAATGGTTAACACACAAACAAACACAAGCCTTCCCTGTATATAGTTGTATGTATGTAGTTTGTGTCGTATTAGGAGGGTTGTTGTTGCTTCTACCCCGGAGTATTGTCTATGTGAGTGAAACCGCTGCATTAAGCTAGTAACCAAGATTGTTGATCAATAATGATGACTCATACTCAATCACAACTTCTCAGAAACAATGAATCATTGCGAAATTACTGTTTCTAATATTTTTACTTCTATTCTAGATAATCATAAAGCATCTAGTTCCTTGAAGCTTTTAGTATCAAGGAGTGCTAAGTCGCAAATATGTATTTTCTTAGAATTAATACTTTTGTTGTTTGTTATTCAAGGAAATAGAATTAGGTATTATCGATTATTTTTGCCTATTGCTTCCACGATATTGAATCGGTAATCAAACCACTTCTAGATTATAATAGTGGCATTGTTTCCTTAAAACATTTTCTAGTATTAATCCTTGAGTTTGAATAGATAAAGCAGATACTAAGTAACAACCGGACAACCATTATCATTTTTAGCAGGTCATGAATGAAATCATTCATTCCACACACCTGCAAGATGTGGAATGAGCTAAAAATGTGCATTAAAAAAAATATTATTTGGACCTAATGAGTGACTTTGTAATGAGGAATAAATATTGTAATGAGGTAATGAGAAAAGACCTAATGATAAGCTTCATGTATTTCCGTAATAGTATGGCAGCACTCAAAACTTTGAATTTTAGTCCTGTGTGCGTTTAAATGTCAGCTACGGGTTCAAACAGCCTCTGCTTGACAGCCTCTGTGGTGTAGTGGTTGGGCAGGTTGGCTCAAATCTCATACATCACTGAGGTTGCGGGTTCGATTCCCACGACGGGACATATGTTTGTGCATAGAAAAAAAAAGCGCAAGCATTTGTTTCGTGTCTGGGTATTGTGGGACCATGGTCCTCATACTTCCTGGTTCCCTAGATACACGGAATCCTAGTTAGGGGCCAGGATCTACTAGGATAGATAGGAGGATCGCTTATAAATGTCATATAAAACAAGAAAACTGTAATTTATAATAATAACATTAAAGTACATATTAAATTAAAAGTACTTTGAAATTAGGTATTTAATAGGGAATATGCATGTATTTTTTTATGAATCGACTCATTATTGAATATTATTAATGAAAAAAAAAATTAAAAATATAACGGCATCACTCGTCAATAAAATAATTAAATGAAAATTTGAATCAATTTAAATCAGCATAAACGCACCATTTGCGTGAGACGTCAAACGGTGGGGACCTAGGATCTCCTCATTGGTCCATCTATGCTACATGTGTGTGTGAGTCAACAATTTACCATTAGAACGGGCTCTATGTCAAACATTTACCAATAAACAGCGAGGCGCGTGACTTCAGATAGTGGTTGCACGTACTCAAGCGTTTTGCCATTACGTTCCGTTCCTCCAAAAATAAGAAAAAGAAACATTGAAATACTAAAAAACTACGCAATTAATAATAATAATAATTATATCACTACTAAATGTTTACAGAGGTAATCTATCGTAAAAAGTACTTTTCAGATTTTTCGACAACACATGCGTATTCCAAGCCTCCACGTTATGTGGCGCTGTTTCTTCGACTTCCAGGCATCCTCTGCACTGGGGGCTGCTTGTAATACCTAATTTACACAGGTGAACAGTGTCCGGTAACAATTCCGACTTATGTCAGATTGCGGAGTTTCTTGGAGTATCTCAGGTTTAATGCCGGTAATGCCTCTTTGAATTGTCTGCAATCTTAAATACTTGCTCAGTAGTAGCACAGAATACTAAAAGACAGAAGCATCACTCCGCTAGGAAAGATAACAAATAGCGACTCTTGCTATGACGCAATAAAATTCAATTCAACTCGCGTAACGCTGCATACCTAACAGTCATATTAACCTACAGAGCGCCTCTCTTTCTAACGCATAGCTCTTATCTCTTCTGACGCGGCACGCGTAACGACGTGCGACCCGCTGTCGGTGTCCGGCTATGTACTTGTAGCTTCGTACCTACAGTGCGGAGTGCGCTAGGCCTGGTAGTACTACGGTGTTTGAAACCTGGGGGCCTACTCCGAGTTGCTTTCGTTCGTGCGACTAAAAGAGACACTTATGCCTGTTGCATAGCGCTGTCCCTTTCATGCGACAGAACGAAAATCGTAATTACTCTTTCAGATTACAGGGGCTATTACCCTGTTAGGTACCGAAAAGTGATGTTACTTACAACATTTATTAAAACCTTTCAGGGAGACGAGGAAGAGAAATGGGCGGAGAAGGCAGTAGACAGTCTGGTGAAGAAGCTGAAGAAGCGGAAAGGTGCCATTGAAGAGCTGGAACGGGCACTGTCCTGCCCCGGGACCCCCTCCAAGTGTGTGACGATTCCGAGGTCTCTCGATGGCAGATTACAAGTGAGTCCTTACATTTTTTTATAAAATACAATAAATTGCATGTGGTGTTGCAGATGTCTATAGAAGATAGCGACTGCTTTCTATTTGTTAAGTATTTATTTATTTCATTTATTAGGTGGTCTGTCTATTGTTCACCACTACATAAGGAACAGAATTTCGTTTTGTAGTAGAGCCAACATTTTACCAACGATTAATTTTTAACCTTTTTAGTAATTCGAACATAGAAAGTTATATTTCAAATAACCGAATTTCTTCCAGGTTTCCCATCGCAAAGGCCTTCCTCACGTCATCTACTGCCGCGTGTGGCGATGGCCGGATCTGCAAAGCCACCACGAGCTGAAGCCTCTCGAGCTCTGTCAATACCCCTTCAGCGCCAAACAGAAGGAAGTCTGCATCAACCCGTACCACTACAAACGAGTGGAGAGCCCTGTGCTACCCCCCGTCTTAGTTCCAAGGCATTCCGAGTTCGCACCGGGCCACTCCTTGCTACAATTTCAAAGAACGCCGGAGCCGTCTATGCCGCATAATGTTTCTTACTCCGGGTCCGGATTTCCACCTTCAGCTAGTTCTGAGCTTCCTGATACACCGCCTCCAGCTTACTCTCCGCCTTCGGACGATTCTGGTCTCTCCGGAGAAGTCGCTCCCGTGTCCTACCAGGAGCCTTTGTACTGGGCGTCGGTGGCCTACTACGAGCTAAACTGCAGAGTCGGTGAAGTGTTTCACTGCAACTCGCATTCTGTCGTCGTCGACGGCTTCACTGATCCCTCGAATAACAGCGACAGATTCTGTCTCGGACAACTCAGCAACGTCAACCGAAACTCTACGATAGAAAACACCAGACGTCATATAGGAAAAGGTGTCCATCTTTACTATGTAGGCGGTGAAGTATACGCAGAGTGTTTATCCGACGCGGCGATATTCGTCCAGAGTCGTAACTGTAACCATCACCACGGCTTCCACCCGTCGACGGTCTGCAAGATTCCTCCGGGTTGTTCCTTGAAGATATTTAACAACAGGGAGTTCGCTCAGTTGCTGTCTCAAAGTGTGAACCATGGTTTTGAAGCTGTGTACGAGTTGACGAAGATGTGTACGATTCGGATGTCGTTTGTGAAGGGTTGGGGGGCGGAGTATCACAGACAGGACGTGACGTCCACTCCCTGCTGGATAGAGATCCACCTCCACGGGCCGCTGCAGTGGCTGGACAAAGTGCTCACGCAGATGGGTTCCCCGCACAATGCCATATCGTCAGTGTCCTAGCCGCGCTGGCCCGCGCTCGCCCCACCGTTCGTTTCGAAAATGCTATTGTATATTTCGGTCTCGTCTAAATTTCCGTGCATTTTTATCTGTATAACTTTTATTTAAATCATTTATAGTTTTTTTTTATAGATAATTGACGCAATTACAATATCCCAGTATTGGTTTAGAAGTTGTATACGTAGCCATTATTGTAATGTTCTGTAGATGTTTTCTAGATACTAGAATTACATGACACAGCTTCGTCTTAACCGGAAATTTCTTTTTAGAAATAGATTGTTTTCTCTCAAACTACTACTTATAATCTTGTGTTATTTCGGATCCCTGACGTCGGGATTGATTTTCTAAATAATGCAGCTCAAAATAAGTGTCCAAGTAACAAAAATCTTTAGATAAACATCTTTTATAGGTATAATTATAATTACTATAAAGACATAATTAAGTTTATAAATATACTCTTAAACGTTTATGACAAGGTAAAGGATATTATTTGTTGTAAATAGAATATTTCGGACCGATAAATTATGTTTTTGTTTTACAATTTCAAGCATAAAATTTTCTAAAATTACATTTGACGAATCATGTATGTTTTTTATATAATTTTATGATATTATATTTGACTTAGTTTTAATCTAATTGCATATAATTAAGTTAATATCCAAATTAAGATATAAGAGAATGCAATTTTGTTATTTGGAATTGAATGTTATAGATAGTTTTGTGGCTTATTAAGCTGAACAATAAAAATCTTAATTGTGGCTATGAAATTACAATATGTTAATTACTACAACATTATAGTATTTGTAAAGAAATACAATTGTGTAGGTCAAACCTAGACCCTAAAATGTCCATGGGAAGCATACTACGCCACAAGACTATCCTTAGTCGTAAGGGATATGTGTTCTAAACTTAGTAAGTTACGCATACTTATATACCGAGCGAGAGACATTGTAAATTGTAAAAAATTGTTTGGAAAATAGCATTTTACAATAGCACACCTTACTTGGGCTACTTTACAACGCCATTCTAGATTAGAGTACCGTACATGTAGTAAAATGTAGTCCTTGTTCTTGCATAAACAAGTATTTTGTTAAAATATATTTTTCAAGACAAGCTTTTAACAAATTCGTAATTAAACCGCGAGAAGATTAGAAAGAGCACTAGTTTACGACTATCCGTCAAGGAGTACCATTGCCCACCTTCCGTCTCCATCAGATCAGCTGGCTGTCACCATAATATTACATTGTCATTGGACTTTGACAAGTACGTCAAATTTCAACTCCGTAGGATAAGAGGAAGTGGTTCTGATTCAACTTGCAAGATTTGACCCAATCAAACAAACAAGCAAGTTAAATAAAAGCTTGTAAAAATGAGTTAGGATTATCTTAGACAAATCATTGGTACTCCTCAATATACAAGTTTCTGTTCCTTGAAGTGTACTACTATAAACTTTGTTACAAGTTGCATCCGGGGGTAACAAGTGTGTACGAAAACGAAGAAAAGTGTATACGGTACTCTAATCCGGAACGTCATCAAACTGGGCTTGAATGGTAGATCATGGCCCATATATCTGTATGGGCTTTAATCCCAGCTGTGGGAATGTAATAGGCTGTTGATGCATGTTCAAATTGTTTGTATGGTTGTGTATGATATGCCTAACAGCATGTTAGTCGTTTTACATAAACCCGTACATAAATATAGTCGTTTTGTATAAACGATCCCGTACATAAAGATTTTAACTAAATGTGAGTGCCATCTTGAAGGTAATTATTATTTTTAGAGTAATAAGTAACAATTTAAAAAAAGTTGATGAAATGTGACTTACGTGTTGGCCTTATAGCTTCAATTTTAAGAACGAATGTGTAGGAGGAATAGGGAATATGCATGATTTGTTTTAATGCCTGAATAGATTTATTATTAAATACCATTAATAAAAATATGTTTTAAAATTGTACGGCATCATTTGTCAATAAAATCATTAAATGAAAATTTGAATAATATAAATCAACATAAACGCGCCATTTGCGTGTGACGTCAAAATGTAGAGTCCTAGGATCTCCTCATTGGTCTGTCTATGCTACATGTGTGCGTGTGACAATAATCTACCAATAGGGCGGGCTCTATGTTCATAATTTGACAAATAAGCAGCGTGTCACATGACGTCAAAATGTGATTGCACGTACTCAAGTGTATTGCGATTACGTTTCGTTTTTCCATTAACACTGAAATAAAAAAAACTATTATTATTATTGGGCTACGTTAAATTATATGTTTTAGAAAAATCTAATTCAATTCCAGCCTTTTAGTATGTCTTACCCTAAAAACGACTTAATTAATAATAGTAAGTCTATCACTATTAAATGTGTAAAGGAGTAATGTGTCATAAAAAGGAATTTCCAGATTTTTCGACAACACATGCATATTCCCTATAGTTATTTTAGATGCACACTTGCAACCGTCGGAATTGAGGCAAGTAGGAATACTGAATATGAGATATACTGCGACGATTTTACCTTTTATGAAATAGAAAACAAATATTAATTGATTTGAATGAAAACAAATGGGGACAGTACACGTAAGTGTATTATTGATCTCAAAATAATGAATTAGTTCCTTAGAACGACTGTTTTATAGTGCCCCAATGCTTTTCTTCTGTGTACTTGATGGAATATTGATATTGAAATGACGTATACAACATCACATTTAAAACCTTGACCTTTAATAATTGACCGGATTTTTCTTAAAAGAAAAATTGATTAAGGTTTGGAAACTATCGTGAGTCGAAATATTCATCATAGTAGCCGTTTATATTTATAAGTTAAAAATTGATGTTTGTACCATTTCCGCCGTGTACGCAAATTACCCGCCTTGTGGTTTGAACCAATAAAAAAAAAGTATAATTGTAATAGTGGTTCGAGCCATGTCGGTGTGGTTTGCGTATGACCCCTATGCCATATATGGCATACCAATCGAATATATAATTTGTATAAAAATACGTATAATTGTAATTGTACATTATGTATAATTATAGTGAAACATGCATTATTAAAACGAAGTAGTTTATAGTTAACCTCTACTGGAAGGCAGACACTTATAGCTGTTAAACGATGGCATACCGGTATGCTACTCGGCCCTGACAGGTTAATGATATGACACGTTAAATCGTTCTTATGTGCCTATAATATTGTAGTACCGTCCTTATTTTCTACATTGGGTGGCTGGATTGGCAGAGCTGGGTATTACCACACCAATCGATCGATCAACGATCGATGGTACCGATCAATAGAATGGGATCAGTCGATGTCGATCAACGTTCGATAAAAGAAGGAACTGTTGATCGATGATATCCATTAATAGAATGGAATCAGTCGACGTCGATCAACGTTCGATGAAAGAAAGAACTGTCGATCGATGGTATCGATGAATAGAATGGGATCAGTCGACGTCGATCAACGTTCGATAAAAGAAGGAAATGTCGATCGATGCCGTCGATTGTTGTGGTATCACCCTAATAAGAAGACAGTTGTCATAGATTATTCGGGCATGACTGCATAGGGGCGTAATATATTCAGTAAAGTGGCGCCCAAACCGAATGCATAGATAATTTGACAAGTCATAAATACATAGTTTTTACATAAGATTATTGTTATTATATTAATATTTTCTATTTACAATAATAATATTAAAAGCTTGTCGACATTTACGCAAATTACATTGAACTTAACAGTGCCTTTGTAATGTATGATGAATGCCTTATTTAATTTGAAATTATACTTACAGAAGTGTTTATATATTATTATATTATATATTGCATATTATTTTATTGATATTGACGATTGCATAGTGCCTAATTATTACAGTCTTATGCCTTATTTCGTGGACTCAGGCTATACAAATATTGTTATTAAATCACAGAGTATCTAAAATAAAATATACAACTATATTATTCATAAATATATATAGTAAAAAGCATTGCACTAGATTAAAAATTGCATTACAGCCATTGATACAGATTCATCGAAGAAATTAAGAACTAAGTTACTTTAAAAAAACTGCATTGTGAATTATAATAAATATTTCCAAAAGTAGGTGAGATAGCGTTATTGGTTTTAATTTGGTAAAATATTTCTTGTCGCATTGAATTTGCAATAAATAATTTAAAAAAAAACGAAACAGATCTAGACATAAAAAATAACGCTACCGGAAAAATAATCTGCATTTTGTTTTAAAAATCCGGTGTGAAACAATATAGCTATAGTTTATATATTACAATATTCATAATAATATGTTTACAAAGCGGCGTACGGGAAGTGAAATTATAGAATTTAAACGATATTTTTGGAAGGATGAAAATTGTAAATAAATTGTATTCATATACGTGTTTAAAAAAGCGTGCAAAGAGTTTGTTGTTATGTTTTAAGTGATCGTGCTGGGCCCCAATTTACTATGACAACTTGGCGATTCCTTGCTTCGAAATCACGTCGATTCCTTCATTACTAAACGACTATTCATATATATGACGCGTCATAGAGAATACAAATTTCGCAGATGTCGTTTATTAATGAAGTTATCGACGATTCCTCGCCTCGCCGAAACGCCGAATTGTCATAGTGAATTAGGGCCCTGGCTTGTGTTTTGGACTTGGTGACGTGTTTGTTGTTATTTTGTTGTAATCAGGAAAATACATTACACATAGATAACAAATGGATGCCAGCTTGATGGTTTGCTAAAATTGAATGCTTTTACTCCGGAATAAATGATCGATTCACACATCAAAACAAATCCTATTTAATATTATTATTAATGCGATTTTTTTTAGACGGATGTTTGTTACTACTTCACGCAAAAACTACTGAACGATTTTTGATTTAGTTTTGTTAGAACTACGTAAGACAAAGCGGTATGGTCCTAGAGACTTTAGCCTGCACAAACGGGCAAATTAAAAAAAAAGATGAAATAAGTTTATTGTGGCAAAAACATGAACAAATACTTAACTAAACATTAATGACTTAAGTAGGTATTGCCACAAAACGGCCTCGACTCAGCATAATGCCGGCTGAAGCAACCAGCGCTGATCTTCCGTAGGAGTCTAAGAAGTTTTGTTAGGTACTTTCGATTCTGGAAAAGCACATACAATACTTTATCCTGGAAGGTTTTCCATGCGGGTGAAACCACAGTTGCAGCTAGTACGTGTGCAATTATTTGGACCGTGACATAGTTCAAATTTAAGAACATGTGACATCCATCAACCCTCACTGAGCCTAGGTGGATTATAGCCCATACTCTATGAGAGCCCATACTCTATTTCCCAGCAGTGGGAATGTGATAGGCTGATGATGATGACGACTTATCAGTTCTGGCACCTGTAACTAATACACTAACTATAACAAAACAACAATACTTGGTTCCTAAGCCTCAATTTTAATGTTTAAAATTCGATAAAGTTTTAATGAAATAACTCGAGTTCTATTATTTTTAACTTAAACTATTTTGAAATGAATTTAGTTGTATTTGATAATTTGTTACTAAATGTGTTCATATGCGTCCCAGGTCCAAAGCCCAGCGTTGTGAGAATTGGCTGTCAATGTAGTCTGGTGTTCTCAATTATATTTGTAAAACTAAGCGTGCCGTCGCGTCGTCGGTTTGTTTATAATTTCCTTTCGCAATGTAACATTAGCTAGCTGTAAACGTATAGATGCCATTGTTTGTGTATTTTAGTATATATTTTTTCTCCGTTTAGCTATTAATAAAGTTTCTTTTATTGAGATCATGCTTTTATCTACTACCTACCAAATTCATCTATCTACATAGATAAGTAACAGGCTTTGGAATATTTGGCAGTTGGTTGGCATACGCTCTTATGGTGATGAAATACCTAGACACCTACCAAACTTTGACATCAGATGAAACCCAGTAAATGTCTTTCAAGATTTGACACAGGTATTTCGAAAAAACACCACCCAAATTATGTCGGTCCTTTCTGTTCAAAGGTTGTCTAGAAGAGATCGCTTTGAGAGATAAGAGCGCTTATTGTTATGCTGATTACTGTGAAATGTATTTGTTTTTCATGTAAGTACCTATTTTTAAGATTTCAAGAAGAATGTGTTTACCTTACTCCAAGAGCATAATATATTATGTTCTTCAGATTAGATACTTAGGTACTTTAAATTAATATTAACAACAAATTAAAAAAATTAATACCCCCGACACAATAAAACATGTTTAAGAACCACCGCTAGAAACCCTGCTTTCAAATAAAAAATACCGCATCCAAATCGGTTCACCTGTTTAAGAGCTACGGTGCCAAAGACAGACACATAGTGGTCAAACGTGTAACACACGTCCTTTTTGCATCGGGGGTTAAAAAAAGATCTCTTAGAGAACAAATCAGGCACTCTAGACGTTTTCTCGGATGCCCCATTAAAGTTGAATGTAATGTTACGCATTGAGCAGAAAAATATCAATGCAGGGAAAGTGTTACGTCATACAATCACAATTACCTATCTTTTTTGTGACACATGTTCTAAAACATGATTGTAGTGCACTAGTGTTATGAAAATATCGCACACGTTCACGAATTTGATAAATAATAAGCAAGCATCAGTTTTCACCGTGGTTTAAGTTAGGGCTGTCAGCATTTATTTATTTATTTCAATTAATACACCAATTACATTAATTGAAGACAATTATACACAAAAATAGAAAATTAAATAAAACAGTTAAAGTTAACACATTCATACAGATCTTACTCACTCCCTCTCATAAAAACGCAAACACTGACAAAATATCAGTTCATTCATACCCGCAAACAAGTCACAATTTGGATTGGTGCCCAGAAGAGCGTTGAGTGCGAAGAGCATAGACAGGTAAATCTATAAGTATTGGATCTCTAGATTTTGACTTGCCTGACGTCAACAAAGATTTCCTTGCAATTCAATTATTCAATTTTTCGTTGAAAATTTACATCAGACATCGTCATGTTTCAAAAGAGAGCTATCAAAAGTAGGTACCTAATTACAAAATTTCATCAAAATCTATTCAGTTTTTGCGCGATAAAACCTTGCCGTGGTAATCAATGACGATGGAAACATTTTTAACCGACTTCAAAAAAGGAGGAGGTTCTCTGTTCGATTGTATTTTTTTTTTATGTTTGTTATTTCAGAACTCCGTCATTTATGAACCGATTTGAAAAATTATTTTTGCGTTGGGTTCAGTATAGCTACGAAGTGGTCCCATATACTTAAATTTCATCGATATGTGACCTTGGACTTCGAAGATACATTGAAGTCGGTTTTTGTTTTTTTCTAAAAATTAATTATGGAGTCACGTTATTTTGTTTGGACCTCAGAAAATAATAATCTAGTGGCGTTATAAAGAATTCTCCGTACCTATCCGGTTCGTTTTATCTACGCTTCGAAGTAGTTGGTTGATACGTTGGTCGCGTTAGCCCTAATCGTATTCGCGGCCATGACACTCCAGCATCATTTGTATGCGCCTGCGCAGCCTACATTGCACACAACAGCGATTGTTACACTAGCGGCAGGACTCTATAGCCCCGATGACGGGGCAGTTACGTCAATGTCCTAGCACTAGTTTGCTAAGGAGATTGAGGTCATTATGATGATACTAGACATCACTTGCAATATCATAACACGTGTTAGTGAAATCTGTCCAATGTAGTTTCAATTGGATTCAATTAGTGGTTGGGCAGGTTGGCTAAAATCTCATACATCATTAAGGTTGCGGGTTCGATTCCCGCGACCGGACAAATGTTTGTGCACAGGACAAAAGCGCAAGCATTTGTTTCGTGTCTAGGTATTGTGGGACCACTATGGTTCTCAAGGTTCCTGATTCCCTAGATATAGGGAATCCTAGTTAGGGGCCAGGATCTATGCATGTGATCTTTGGGCGTTGGGTGTATTTATTTATCGATCGTTTAGGAATTAGAAGTCTTGTGGTATACAACAAAAGAGCCTAAGTATTTTTAAAAGAAATGTACGTAGCTATTTTTTGAGTTCTTTTTCTATGACCAGGTCTCGATTGTTAGCAATAGCAGCAGTTAGCAATAGGTACATATAAAGCCGGTTTCCGCATTTCGATACTTGCGATTGTAGTAAGTAAGTAGGTATCTAATCTATATTATCAATATATGTACCTATGTTATGAAATAGGATATGACGTATTCATAGATAGCGCAGAGCCTAAGCCGCTGATACCACTAGAAACACAAAATTTGGAGGATATGTGATCCTTTTATAACGGGGAAACCGCTTGGCGCAACAGATAAATAACTTTAGGTACACTTGTTAGAGTCTAGACGAGGGCTAGACGGGGCAGTGCCCCGGGGCCCCCAAGCTCAGGGGCCCTCGAACTCTGACTTACAAACTATAAATTGAACTAGTGAAAATTTCTCCCACATTCGGAATATAAATAAACCAGATTCCAGGAACGCAACTTTAATAATGGCAACTTATTTGAAAAAAATACAGGGGAATTCCCAACAAGGCTCGAACATCTTTGTTGAATCTGGAGTACGACGAATCTGGATTACGACAAATCTGGAGTACGTCGAATTCGGAACACGACGATTACGGAACAAACGATTTTAAATAGTTTAGTTGGGGCTCTAGTTTATTTTTTGCCCCAGGGCCTTTGGTTACCCAACTACGCCACTGGTTTTCGCATTTCTTTTCTGGGCCCGAACTTCCATTTGAGTATGAGAAAGAAGTGGGTAGACATGCTTACCTTTTCTTTTCAAAGTCATAATATTTTAAGTTAATTTTTAGGTATTTTAATTAATTTGTATTATGTGTATATGACGTTTAAAAGTGCATGTTTTATGCCTATTTAATAAATATTTTTTGACACCAAAAAATTAGAATCAAATTAGGTAAAGGTGAAGGAAGGTAGGTATATACCAAAGTACCTTATATAGATATAAGTAACAGCGTAACCATGATTGGGCTTATCGCGCAAAGTGATCTCTTCCGGACGATTTTGGATTAAAAGGACTAACATAACTTGAAACCATGGAAGTTCATTTACTTACATAGATGACTATAGTTAAGCCAGATCTACGCATTGTGAATTACGATTTAGGCCACCAAGTAGTAGTGCGCAAGCATTACTGGGTTCCAGTTTGCAGTAACTAAATCTACCCATAGATTTAGTTACCTATCTAAAGATGGAATTGCGCTCAAACGTCCTTAAATTATTTATAAGATGTAGGCGTAACTTTTCAGCTCCAACTTATCGAAACATCAATCACAGACTGAAACACGACAAGCAGGATGTCCAGACGTCTTCCATGATTAAACATGAAGACTTGATCATGTCAATGAACAGACTACGTACAGAAACACAGACAACATTTTTTTTATCCTGCAGCAAGGTCGGCGACCGCGTTTCCGCATTTATTTACGCAATTAACGTCTGAACTCACCAACATTTGACTCGCTGTTAATCGATAGTTAACTCGAAGGTAGAGTTAAATAAATAAATAAAATAAATTAATAGGTACGCCCAACGATCACAAACATTGATCCTGGCTCCGAATATGGATTCCCTATATTAGAATCAGAACCGTAGCCCCACAACACAACTCCCAAAACTCTCAAATACGAAACAAATGCTTGCGTTTTTTCTTTGCACAAACATTTGTCAACCGTCACGGGAAGCGAATCCGCTACCTCAGTGATTTATGAGATTTGAGCCAACCTGCCCAACCACTACACAAGACACGACACACGAGGCTGTCAAGTTAATTATTCTTCAGGCAAACCACTATCATTCAAAATCGGCATACTTATTATAGGCTCGATTTCTGCATGCATTTGTCAATATGGTCATTGTTAAAAATAGTTATTTATTGTATGTGCCAAATCTCTTAACACACCTATTCATGGATCGGTGCTACCGACCTAAGCTCCCACTTAACGGCAAGAAACGGAAGTAAGCTCTCAACGCATACTGAAATATTTTTTACTATTGTATGTATGTACAATTATGTTTTTATATTATTATTTTAGTTTTTGATTGTTGACTTGTATTCGAAAATAAATTATGATTATGAAACCTGGGGTTAGTTAACAACGGATTTGTTGTTAGTAAACACTGCCCTGATTTTGTTGGTGTGAAAACAATGCAGCAGCCGCTTAACTGCCGTCTCTCTCTAGATCTATGTACTCCATCTTAGGCCACACCATCGCTTCACATCAGTCGAGATAGTGGCCAAACATGGGTCTATTAAGCGTAAAAAAAGAAAATAGTATTCGCAACACAGACTGCGCATCATACCATATTTTGTATATATTTTCTAATCGCTTTCCAACCGCTCGTCAATTACGCTTTGACTGAGACTCACGCAACACCGCGCAATACTGTTCGTCCAAACGCGTGGTGCCCGCAGTCAAGCCCCTATTCGGGATAGCTTTCGATTAGCCATTAGAAATACAAAATAGCCCCGGGGCACGAAACTGGGTAAATAACACCATGCGTGCGTAAGCGCAGGAGATGTAGCGAGTGTAGGAATGTGGCTACTCATGAATAGCGTGCTCTACGTAGGCTGGGAGCCAGCGAAATATTTTTGTGCGAGACTCTCATCTAAAGATAATGAAATTTGCTATTTACCATTTGTTTATCGAATAACTTGTCCATTAAAACCTATATATATTTTTCTTTACCACAAAAATACCTAGATATTCATATTGGCAAAGTTGGGTAGGTACCTAATTATTATTCATTTTATGTATTGTTGTTTTTTCGTGAAAAGTTTATTTAAAGGTCAGATGTTACTTTAAGATTTTATAACACTGTATTATAGACCAAAAACTATAAAAATCAAATAAAAACATAGAACTGAATTATTAAAATGGTACAGTGGGCTGTCTTATCGCTAATAAGGGAACTCTTCCAGGCAATCTTTGCATGAAGATTCGAGAGAATTCGTGGTACGGCAAAAGACGGTGGTGTACTTATGTGCAACCTTTAGATACCTTGTTGCCTGCTCAATGTAAGGTTTTCGGAAATCTTTGCTTTTTTTAACAGGTCCCTTTATCCTCTTACATAATGAACCTATTTTACCCATGCGTGTTACGTCACGATGCGTTCATTTGGCATCAGACAGTGCATCGGTAACCATTACTCACTCTTTTAAATTCGACTGGCGCATGAGCGATAGTCTTGCGGACAGACAGCCCTGCATTTTAATAATACGTATGTCAGTTTAATGTATACTTTTCTAAACCTTAAGTAGGTATTAGGACGGTGGCGATGCCTGAAACATAGGGCACTCAAGCTAAAGAATTCCATGTAAATTCTAACACTGACTTATGGTTATGCGATGTTTTCCTTCACCGTTTTAAAGTGAGCGTGCAAAATCTGCACTTAACTATAAGTCATTGGTGCAGGGCCGAGTCGGGATTAGAACCCAGGTGCGTCGGAAAGCGCACGAGTTCGCGCTGAGCCACACTCGCTCTAAATAATCTATTAATAGACAATATGAGAAAATAGAAGTAATTTAAAATAAGGAAAACATCGATTTAATCTGATTGCCTTCTTTGCTTGAGTGATATAATTCCATCTAAGATCTTAATATAGACTTAAACAATTCTTAGCTGTTTTTTTTCATTTCTGTGTCTACTTAAATATTTATAACAGTATCTGTAGTCAGATAATTATTTCCATTACACATAGTATAAACACTGTGAAATATGTGTATATCTGCTATATAACTAAATATAAAAGTTACAAACATAAATAACTCAACAGTTTGCAAATAAAAAAATATTACGAGCTAAATAACATGACCTAGCTCCTAGTCTATGCTTACCTGAAGCGAAACAGGTTGCTCTTGGCCTTGCTCGCGGCATCTAGATCGCAGGAGGCTCAGAGCTTGATTACTACGCACTTGTTTGTATCGATCACTTGTACTTTCTATTATGAATCATATTATAATTAAAATAAATAAATACGCCCAACGATCACAAACAGAGATCCTTGGCCCCTAACTAGGATTTCTCGTATCTAGGGAACCAGGAACTATGAGGACAATGGTCCCACAACACCCAGACACGAAACAAATGATTGCGCTTTCTTTTCTGTTTACAAACATTTGTCCAGTCGCGGGAATCGAACCCGCATCTTCAGTGGTGTTTAAGAATATTTTGAGCCAACCTACCTAACCAATAAGTACACCACAGAGGCTGAAAATGTCAGTTGCAACTATGCAGCTCAGCTGTTCCTTCTTTTTATGAAGACTCAAGTCATTCCCGGACAAATCTGGTATCACCGGAGACCACTTTGACACTGAAAATTCTCGAACCGCCTAGACATTTCATTGACATTTTATATACACCGCCGACCTCTCTCGCTCCGCTTTTTAACTCCATCCAAAGGTTTACTGGAAGAGATCGCTTTTAGCGATAAGTCCGACCATTGTACTTTAGTTTTTAAGTTGTTTCCATGTAGCTACTGATTATTTTTGTTTGGTGTACAATAAAGTATTGTGTATTGTATTGTGTATTGTATTGTACAACTATTAATTACATCTAGAGAATTGTAACCGAATTGAATCCTTTACAATAATTAATTAAATTAGGTAGGCAACAGTTCTGATTCTCTCATAGGTACACCATTTCCTGATTCCCGAGGTATGGCCCGAGGGAATAGTGTTCCGGCGCTATAGAGAGGCTACACCGAAATGCCCCTTATACTAGTGTATAGTGTTTTATAATTTGTATATATACTATGTTAGTCTGTAAGGTATATATTTTATGGGCCTCTGGTACTTCTATTTTGTTTTTTTTTAATTCGCCCGTTTTGGCAGGCTAAAGTCTCTAGGACCATACCGCCTTGTCTTACTCAGTTTTTATTTGATAGTTTAAAAACATTACAATGATTTATTTCGTATTGTAGTCAAAATCAATGTCATTCCTATTTCTTCAATAAAGTGGTGGAACTTTATTCATGCTTTCTATGGACTTTTTGGGAGAACATAAAATTAGATGTTTCCCTATTTTTTTTCATTTGCCTACACTCGTGCACGTTTACGAACACTTAATGGTTACTATTCCACCAATGTAACATGATCACTCGAAATAACACTTGTTTGGAAAAAAAAACAAAGTTGACCTGTATTACTTTGTACTTCCCGCCAAAAAGTCCTTTATTTTGTTAACTGTATTATTGCCTAAAATAAATGAATTTATTATTATTATTATTTTACCACGCTCCACTTGTCCCATCCAAATCCAGGGCGATCAAGTTCGCAAATCCATACAACCAGGGGTGTTACATTACAAAACCGCTAGGGCCCCGGCCCGCATACAATATTAAATACCTCCTATATTCTGTTGTAATATAAACGACATTATAAATAGAAGCGGCGGCGGGCCGCGCTCAGAAGTGCGCTGTGAACCGAGCCCGTTGCTAGTGCGCGGGAATTTAAGTTTTGTTTTTGAATTTGGAACGACGCCATGTTTGTTTTGAAGGTGAGTACTTAACTGGCAGGAAATGTTTATTGTAATTTTTCTTTTATTGACATCCTTGGAATGGAATACGATTTTTAATTTTAAACGCATATTTTAATGATCAAAATCATCTCAATTACCAAAATCAAGAACAATTAAGGAAATAAGTGTAGTTTAAATTAAGTACATCTAAATTAATAACAGTATACGGTTTCTTCGTATAAACCATTTTAGTATTCATTTTCTATTCGTAATTAATTTAATTGCAAATTTAGATTGAAAATGATATAAAACAGCCTAGACCTAAAACTGCACAGCTGTAAAAGTCTAGTTTTGTAAAATGATGATGACACGTGGCCTAGTAACCATAATTGAATGGATAATGCGAGTCTATAATTGAATGGTACAGCCATCAATCTATACCATGTACCATGCCATAATGACATAACGTCATTTCGACATGTCCAAGAAAATACAGGCCAGCAAGACAATTTGGGTCACGTAGCGATCAGCTACGCAAGTCTACGTGATTATTGATTAGCTACAAATCTAACTCCTATTGCGTAAGTGCTACGGCGTAGACGTGATGCTCCTATATGCTACGAGCTCATCTTTGCTACGATGCTACGGCGTCACATCTTCAGACTGACAAGTTTTGTGATCATGAAAAATGAACTTGTCATAGAACAAAGCTTACGCAACGAGAGTTCTGGTTCTGTATCATGATTACAATAATATCGTTTACGATGCTTGCTGCCTATTATTTAGTATGGTTATGGGATTATTAGCCTTAGGCATTAAATAATTGTGTCATAATTATTTTATCATACATTTTCGTTTGTCATTGTCGTTTAATTGTTGAAATCTATATGACGTTGTTAAGTATAAATTAGACGCAATTTTTTTCAATAATTGATCATAAGTGGCTGCTACTTCTCACTTTGCGAATTTTTGTAAATGGCAGATATATTAGATGTCCTTTAACTTACCTTATAGTTTGCTATTTTTCGTCAGATTTATACATATACATACGTCAAAAACCCATAAATACTTAACCTCAATTAGTTATACTTGTATATAAATCTTAACCTGGAATTAGGTTTATACTGGGGCCATGTGGGACCATGGTCCTCATAGTTCCTGGTTCCCTAGATACAGGGAGTCCTA
This sequence comes from Petrophora chlorosata, assembly GCA_951640565.1. Classification (NCBI taxonomy): domain Eukaryota; kingdom Metazoa; phylum Arthropoda; class Insecta; order Lepidoptera; family Geometridae; genus Petrophora; species Petrophora chlorosata. Next base: position 17,623,831 of record OX621197.1, read on the forward strand.
GTTAGGGGTCAGGATCTATGTATGTGATCGTTGGGTGTTATTTATTTATTTTTTATACTTTTCAGTCAATTATATAAACAACAAATGACTTTTCAAATATTTAGATTTAAGAAAAATGGGTTCAGAACTCGCATCTTCTGAATCCCTTTCCAACTGTCACACAAATTTTCAATAAGACATACCTATGCATGTTTTTCTGGACTCGTGTTTCACCAAAACAGCCACATACTTCTTAATAGTAATAATGAGGCACTTAGAGACAGTCCTTGATAAGTGTTGCCCATTACATATCTAAATTAAATGCTCTAAGAGGCCTCTACGTGTTGGACTCATGTCCCCGCGCAAGTCTTCCAAAGGACCGGGTGTATCCCCGTGAGAAAGAGCGACATAATAATAATAATAAAAAAATATTTTCAGACCGAGATCCATATGTGTTAGTAACAATTTAGAACTTGTATACTATGTTAGTCAAATTACATTGTTTTATTTTATATGATATCAAAATTAAAATTATAATTCAAAATTCAAATTCAAAATCAAAACCCAAAATTAAATACAAATAAAAATTAAAAATTTAATGGAATCAGTGCAAAAAGTAGCACAGATTAACATGTAAATTATTGTAATAAAATTAAGTGAATCCACCACAGCGACATGATTGATGATGGTCTTCTATTAATTACATTTCATAACGTTGCCTCGAGCTGCGGTAATAATATCATCTAGACCAGTTTTTTCACATAAACTTGCCATACAGATTCTCACGCGTTTATCGCTTACCACTGTGCCATGGTTTATATTGAGCTTACGTTCGTCTTTTGTTTGTTATTTTATTAATTTACTCTTAATTTTTTCTTTTCATTTTAGTTTCTCGAGCACTTTGAGTGTTACCATTTTAGTCTGCTGGATTGTCACGCATAATGTTTTATCCAAACTTAACTAAGCAGGTATGAAAATTAACGTGGTTTGGACACATTATTAATAATAATTTACGGGTTAAAACGTGAGTGTCACCCGTAAATTATTATTAATAATAAGTAGGTAGGTATGTAAAGATAAAATTATATTATTTTCACCCGACCACGCAAAGCCAAAAGGAAGGGTTGTTTTTAGCAGTCTGTGTATGTTTGTATTTATGTATCTTCCACCGTAGCGCATAAACTACTTATCCGATTTTGATAAATGAGCTGTCAATCGATTCGTTTTTATGGCCCGGGTGACATAAGCTAATGTTTTTATGTACCTATCGTATCCGGGTTTTAGATGCTAACTTTAATTTTTGGTATCATAATATTATTAAAAATAAGATATTATGGGAAAAGTTGTTAGAATGACTAACCGATCCTTCCAGAAAATTACTTTCATAGCACAAAAAAAATATGTTTGCGGAGTGAGCTGTTTATTAACTAATAGCCGTTGTAAATAAACAAAATGAGTTATAATAATGCTTCTCATAAAAATGTAACAAATTAGTCGACTTATCTCCATCTTAATTACATGTAATGATTCCAACAACAAATGATGCCGTGGGAACCTTGTGAGACTCACTTTTTATTACATATCTTACTTTAAGCTGCCGCCAATACTGTCATTTATTCTGGTTAGCACTATTTCTATCTGTATATTTTCGTTTCCATATCAACGCAAAGAAACATACACAGAATTTAAACCCCAATTATCTTATCAAAATCTTGTAAGTTTCGACCCCATAAGCATATTTAGTTTTCTTTGCCATAAGTAGCAAACAGACTATGATGTACTGTATAGAATATTCAATACTCAATAGTTTATGCAATCATATGCAATCATATATGTATGTACATTTGAAGAGGTCTTATGAAAAGGTTAGTTAAAATATTATTGTATGACCCTGACAGGGTATGTCAATAGGAGTAATAGGAGCGAGCCGAGCAATCCATTTAATAAACATTGGTATTTTATAGTCATAAAAAGAATTAATTTTATTAGTATATTGTTTTTTTTTTTATGTTCGAGCTTTATGGCAGGCTAAAGTCTCTAGGACCATACCGCCGTGTCTTACGTAGTTTTTATTTGATAGTTAAATATTCCATTTATTATACTTTTGTTGAGAATGAGGGTCAACAGCAACAAGCCGGACCCTCTCCTAGTGCTTCAATAAAGTGGTGGAACTTTATTCAAGCTTTCCATGGACATTTTGGGACAACATAAAAAGCAATAATTTCTCTATTTTGTTTCATTTGCCTACACTCGTGCACGTTTACGAACACATATTCCACCGATATTACACATGATCACTCGAAATAACACTTGTTTGGAAAATAAAACAAAATCGAATTGTATCACTTTTCACTTCCCGCCAAAAAGTCTATATTGATTTAAAATATATCTATTTACTTGTCATTAGAAAATTCGTCTAAGTTGTAGTAGCATTTGTTAATTAGGTAATGATTTAATTTTTTTAGGAAAATTGATTCGATGTTTTCAACTTTTATGTTGTCTGAATAGAATAGAATAACTCTTTATTATAACACCATGATACGGAAACAATTAACTTAATAATAGTGTCACAATGGCCGGTCTTATCGCTTTAAAGCAATCTCTTCCAGACAAACCAGAAGTGGTGGAATGTAGACAAAAAATATATATGGACGGTGTATGTATTCTAGATAAAATATGTTAATGGGATTCAGTTGATGGATTTTGAATTAGACCTTAGAAAAGATAATTAATTCGATCAATTCAATTCGGCATTTTATGCTGATCTGAGCCCATTCGGCATATATATTTATTATTTAAGTTTTATTTTTTGTTTGTCGTGTTTGTGTGTCGAATAAATGGGTTTTCTTTCTTTCTTTCTAATTCCAAATGTTTTTTTAGATAGAACAACGAATAAAAATCTTATGATAACAAGAATTTAAGTTAATATTGTCCCTCATCCGTTTTCTCAATACGTAAATATATCGTATTTCTTCACCTCAGTAAGTACACTGTTTTTCTGTATCACGGCTAAACATAATTATGACTACTTACTTACCTTACCTCTACTTACACGTGACACGTACTAGTACGTGGCGACGTGAGAGTGCAGCCTTGGACCCTGATAAGGAAAACTGGCACTGGTACAGTCAACTACAAATGTTGAGGACTATTTACAAACCTCCAATAATTCACGTCAAAAGTTGCTGATCTGCCTCGGCAGTATAAAGCACTGAACATCAGCAACTTTTGATGTTTAAGGTGTACAGGAATTTTTAGAGGTTTGTAAATTGTCATCAACTGTTGTCGCTGTCTGTACCGACCTAGTAATGGGCCTTGTTGGCAAGCGCTCAATGGCACGCTGTGTTTGGCTTGAATGGAAAAGAGGCTTTATTGGAAGAAAGATCTTGACCGAAATAATGTTTAGAATTTTCAAATGCACGTTAACTAATTCTAATGTTGTAAGTTATACGATACGTGTGCACTAACAATATAACAACTTGAACTGCTCTAGATAATTCAAAACCATTTTATATAGTACCACGTTACCACGTTTTTATTAATTTACTTTCTTGTTTGTCTGTCTGTCTGTCGTTCCGGGTGGAATCATGCAACTTAAATTTTGAGCACTTCCCGATTAGCTATCCGGCTGAAACTTTCACGGTAGCTCAAAACTCGATGACAATGCATTCTAAATACATTAAACGTGGTATTTGGATTAATTTTTTAATCTACCACGTTTATTTTCTTTATTGTTATTCGATTTTTTCTGCAAATATACGAATACAATAAACTAATATTATAAAAACGAAAATTTTGAGTGTTGTGTGTGCTCAACGGATTTGAATGAAATTCGGAATGGAGTTAGCTTATACCCTGAATTCACACGTAGGTTTTTTTATATCGGGAAACTGCGAGTCAAACCGCGGAGCACTACTATCCAGTATATTTCACACCTCCTATGCGAGACACACGGACTTTGTACGCGTTGCATTAGGTTTATAACTATTTCATTGGAAATTACTCGTTTTTCCGGAAAAAATAGGATGTGTCAGGTGACCTCTAGGAACACGTTGATCTGCTGCTAAGTTGAACAAAAAAGATTGATGTTCGAAGAACCATTAGGGAGAAGAGTCTATGTAATTGTTCAACTGCAGTCTTAATTTCTATGATATGTATATGCTCCATCTTCGGCCACATCGTCGCTTAACATCAGGCAAGATAGTGGCCAAATTAAAAAATTATAAGGTCCGTTTTTGGATGCTGTGGTAGAGTCATTGTAATAATATGATTGACGTTCATAAGAGCGTCTGTGATTTCAAAATTGAATAAAAAACTTTTGAACTTTGAGCCTAGACTAAAAATAATGTTGTAGTACCCTCAAAGCGTCAAAAACACGTTCTAAAATTTGCGTACTCGTAAAACTGTATTTTACTAGATTATGTAACCATAACATTGATTTACATAACACAAACAACCTTATCACTTCCTTATCAGCTGATCCAATCTGTCTGTCCTAGCTTGCCCGATCTAGTTCAGAACTTATGTCATCTAGGCGTGTCTGATTTGTACGGAACGGGATCTCTAGGAAAGCTGTTACTCAAATTAATAGACTTAAACACAACAGGGTTGGCGTAAGACCTACCTACTTATCTTCTGTATGTCATAATTATTCGCTTCTACAGCTTTTCCAAGTCCTATTGCAAAAAGTCTTATGAAAATTTGCAAAGCTTTTTAAAGTTCTTGGTTTTCCAATTATTATTTTTGTGTAAACTTTTGTTTTCTCTCCAATTCTGGAGATGGAAAAATTGCACGGGCCGTAACCAAGTGCTATGAGAGGGACGAAAACTTCCTAACTATTCGGCATGTATTTAATATTACCGCTATTTGAAGCAGTTTATACGCCGAAGATTGTATGTTGAGTGTATTAAGGCTTGTGGCTAGGGTTTTGGGTATGACACCTGTCGTAGACAATATGATTGGGATAGTTCTGGTGCTGTTTATCTGCCATTGTGTCTTAATTTCTATTGAAAGGTCTGTGTACTTCGCTATTTTTTCTGTGTATGTTGTTTGGAGGTTGTGAGTGTTGCATATTGCTATTATTATTAAACTCTTTATTTCAGGCAATATAACAGAGGCCCATAGAATATATACCTTATATATACATAAAAAAATATAACGTTACATTAAACACACACTACTTCACAGGGTTCGAAGTTTTCGCTCCTTCCCTGTATCTCCAGTATACTACCCCTACAGGCCAGAAGTCAGAATTCAGGAACAGTTTCTTATGCACCGCCGGAACTTGGAGCCTATAGGACTTGAATTCGTTCCTTTTATATCATATCAAATTAATATTATAAATGCGAAAGTTTGTTTGTAAGTGTGTGAACGTGTTTGGCTGTAACGGCGCAACGGATGTAAGTGGAATTCGGAATAGAGATAGCTTATACACTGGAATCTTTTTATCCCGGAAAACCACGGGCAATAAAGTAACGGGTAACGAAGTTATAGAATATTTTTCTGAACTTGCTATAACATTACATGCAATAGGTTGAAGCGGAAGTTCAAAAACAAATACAAAAACGCTTTATTGTGCACCATAAAAAAGAATAACAAGTTACAGAAATTGGCTTACGAACTACAGTACAATGGGCGGACTTATCGCTAAAAGCGATCTCTTCCAGTCAACCTTTGGGTGGAAAGAACTAACGCAGTGATAGAAGTCGGTCGTGCAAATAGAAATAGCTGAAAAATAAATAAAAATATAAAGCAGAAGAAGTAAGTTTATAAGAGCAATAAATGGCAATATATAATATGTATTAAATAATAGGTATCTAAATATATCAAAGCTACAGTGCTTTTACAACTTTTTGTTCTACAAATTAATTTTACAATAGACGTACGTAAATATATCAATTCGTCATCATACTTTCTTATTCCTATTTAACAGCCAAGATTGATCGTCAAAGCTTGTTGGTTTACCTCTCAAACCTTGCCTCGCCTGGTATCGCAACCGACCACGCCTACGGTAGAACTGCAGCATAGCAGTTTGCATTCCTCCAGTAAACTGTGGTAATTTGTAGCTATATATTTGAAATACTTCACAGAAGGAATTGTACTGGAATTTATTATGTTGACAGTCGAAGATCATATACGAAATTGGTAGCACGCATGATTCCTCACAAATTTTGTACAAAATTTGAGAGTGAGAGTGTTAATGCAAGAAAAAGTAATTTCAAGTCGTTTTATTTGAAACTAGCTGACCCGGTGAACTTCGTTCCGCTGTTTTTAAATATTTGCTATTTTTTTTTTTTATATTTTTTCATACAAACCTTCTCCTGACAATAACGAACACATAAAAGAGAGATTCATCCAATTTGGAAGTTATGCGCGTTCAAACATTTCGATGATTCATTATTATTTTTATACCTAATATATAATATAGATATAGATATACATAATTCATTTTATAACAAAAAATAACGACTTCAATTCCGATGTATCTTTGTAGTCCAATGTCGAATATCGAAGAAATTATTTTTCATATTTTTCATAACCGAACCCTTTCAAAACAATTCTTTCTCAATTTTCCGAAACAGTTTATAAATGATGGATTTCTGAGGTAATAACGAAAAAAACCATCAAATTGAGAACCTCCTCCTTTTTGAAGTTGGTTAAAATATGATATAGTTAAGTATTATTAGAGAATAAGTTTACAGGCACCATGATAATATAAGACCTAAGTTTACCGATGCTATTTTTTAAACTTCGTTTTGTACAACAGAGTTCCATATTTTCTAGTTTTCTGCACTTGCGTACTCTTTCGCCATCGCCGTTGTTACAATTTAATGGAAATTCTCGTCCATTTTACCTACTACAGCCCGCGACAGCAAAATTGCTGCAAAAAGCTGCAGTGGTCGATACTCGTATGTGAAGCAACTATCTATGTCATAAAAATATTAGTTGCTTTACTGATTGTTTCAGCTTATTCTGCAAGCTGTCTCTTTGAATTATAATATTATAAAAATAATAAAATTCATTTATTATCAGGTAATTAACAAACCTATACAATTACATCATAGCGTGAGTTACAAATACGAAATATAAAATAACATGCTCAAACAAAACTAAAATCTCTAGGACCATACCGCCTTATCTTACGTAGTTTTTATTTGATAGTTTGAGAAAATTACTACAATTTCTTTCGTATATCGTCGTATGAGGGTCATCAGCAACAAGCCAGACCCTCTCTTAGTGCTTCAGTAAAGTGGTGGAACTTTATTCAAGCTTTCCATGGACTTTTTGGGAGAACATAAAAAGCAATGTTTTTCCCTATTTATTTCATTTGTCTACACTCGTGTATGTTTACGAACACATAATGGTTAATATTCCACCGATATTACACATGTTTGGAAAATGAATCAAAATCGAACAGTACCACTTTTCACTTCCCGCCAAAAAAGCCAAAGGCGCATAAAAACGTGATTTCTTTAGATATTTTTTTAATCTGTCACATGTTTATGTTTCGCAATATTAATAACGTATTATGTTAAATTCCTCTGGCTGATTGGGTTCACAAATATAGCGACAACGTCTACCTAATAAATCCTTTCAGAAATTAACTTGACGCAAAACATAGCAAGTTAGCCTTGTAAGTATATATATACTTTCCGATCAGTATCAGAGGAAAATGAACTTTCCACGTACAAATTTAAAGCTAAAATCAGATTGTCGCCTGAGGAATGCAATGTCATGAACGGCAAAAGCTGTCAATATCAATATGTAACGAGTCCATTTTCCTAGTAAGGTGTTTTACATACAGCGCCTCAGAAAAAATACGTGATTGTTATTATAATTAACTTCTGATTGGTCGTCGTTTGCACAAGATGTGCCTGTCTAGTTGATCTAAGACACAAATACACACGAACAAACGAATAACGAATTTGACAATAATATAAAAGTTTAAGTGCGGCAGAATATGAATCTGCCTTCCGTCGTAACAACTTATGTACCAACTCGTACCTCTGCAAAAAATTTAAGTAAAAAGTCATAAGATATGTATTAAATAGGCACGAAAATGTATTTTTAAACCTCATACACACATAACACAAATCAATTAAAATACGTAAAAAAAAATTATTTATACCAAACATAACTGAAAAAAAAATGTCGCATGTCTACCCATTTCTTTCCCATACTCAAATCGAAGTCCGGGCCCAGAAAATAAATTCGAAAACTGACTTTACTAGTGCTTTCGAAATACGTCCGCTAAAGAAGATAGCACCAAGAAACTCTGCGGGATGTCTCTTTTTTTTAATATTTTAAAACGTCATAAAATATAACACTAAACAATGAGGTATACATTATGATTGACATAACACAATGTCAAACTAGAAGTGTGATGCCCCATAGTCATAGTATTGATATTTTTTAACGGGTTAATGCCTTTATTACTGAAAACAACTCTACATTTTACTTACTAAAACTAAACTAACTACTTACAAGGAGAAGCAATTGGACAACCCATAGACCATTAAAGGTCTATAGATAGCTCAAATGCTCCAACCCACTACCAGTTGGCAGCGTACCCAAGATGTTGGCAACCCAAGGGCTGGATTGCAATACTGATACGTTGAGCCAAACAAGTACCAGCATTTTTATCACGCGTCGCATCGATCAGGCGCTCTGACAGACTTTTGAAAATACGATGAGCTCCCGGTCCCCACGGACCCAGTCTAGTAGACACTTTAGTATTGATAACATAAAAATATGAGTAATTTATAAATACCTAGGTATATAGATACAGTAACAGTTGAAAATATACCAAGTGATAATATCCCATTTGGCACCACAATTCCATCTCTTTTTTGTTTAATGTTAATATTTTCCTTGTTTGTTCCTTTGTTTATAATGTTTGTTCAATAATTGTAAGGGTGTCAAATAAATGTATTTTCTTTCAAGTGAAATCCTTCGATTTTGTCATAAGTCAGACCATTCGAGTATCATTTGAGCCACATTACTCAACCAACACCTAGTTCAGGGGCTATAATCATAAAATTATGTTTTTAGAAATTTTAATTTCACAACCTTGTGACACTTAAATTACGATCATCACATACATTTTCCCATCGAGCTTGTCAATAACTGACAACATATTTAATGCGTATTGCTCCATTTCGGAATGCGGTTAGCTCCGCCTTTAATAAGATCAGCTTTACCGGCAGTCACTGTTACCTAATCTGCGGTGACTGTAGGCAGAAAGGTCGTATTTTGCTCAATTGATTTGAATCGCTACTTTGCATAGGCTTGTGTTTATAATGAGGTATGAAAATATGTATTAAATTCAAATATAATTATTGCATTCAGTTTTTATGGGCTGCGCTTGCGTCGATCTGGGCCCCAATTCACAATGACAACTTGGCGAGTCCTTGCTTCGATATCACGAACGACATCTCTATGACGCATTCATATATTCATATATATGACGTGTCATAGAGAACACACATTTCACAGATGTCGTTTATTAATGAAGGAATCGACGTTTCCTCGAAGCAAGGAATCGCCAAGTTGTCATGGTGAATTAGGGCCCTGGTTGAAGTCAGTGTGTTTTTTATGATCAAAAATGTAGGAAGATATTTATAGTAAAAAATAGCCGCCTCTAGGCATTTGTTATGGCGCGGCTTCGTAATCCTATGTTACACAATCAAGTATAGATAAGTGTAAATATCATGTTGACGAGGAACTTATAGACGATGGGTGACTATTGCCACCTTAATTTGTATAACAATTTAATATTGTATTAAATTAACAAAAAATTCTTATTTTAAATTTAATATTTCTATGTAAGAGAATAACTATGGATCTCTGTGTCTGCGATAAAGAATAAATAATATATTAAAAAAGAAACCCAAGGATAACTCATCCTTACTAAGATATAGTACATCAAAAAGCTATGGGGGACTTAGGCTCTATTATGTTTATTGGTCATAAACTTGATTAGGCACGAAACAAACAGCTCCTTAGCAAAAAAAATGAAGCCCAACCAGCCAGATAGATTAACGGCCTAGGAAATCTACAAATATTAACTCGCCTTCCCTTTCCGTACTTGTTCGATACCATTTACCCAATAACTTTATTGTTGCTACTATAATGTTAATATTATGATACAAAACAATCTAAGTACCTATCTAGAATTTGAATGAACGGGGATATTGCAGTCGATGGTTAGTGATATTTCGGCGGCCATTGCAAGCGCTATGATATTGTGATCATAGCTCTTGCAATGGCATCTTTGTCGATACTAAAGTTTCAGCAAATAGGAAGTCATGTTACAAGTTGTAGTCCTGTGTCTCTACCCCTCTCTGATTAATCCATTTATAATCTAACGACCTAACTACCTCTCGCATTTTAAAAATCAAAATATTTTAGCGATTATGATGCTAAAAGTTTCACCTTCAATTTAAATTTAAACTTCACCCTCTGCCTTATTATATTATATGTTACCTACCTACTGTCCTACTACTTTTTGTCCCGAAATAGGTACCGCGGGTAAAACCGTGTGGCGCAGCTAGTCCACAATAAACTACAGAGGCACCTAGGTGGTTCATTATTAATTATTGTATAACAAAACAATATTTTTTATTGAACTTTAAGGAAAGAGATCGATATGACTTATAAACACGAGAATACTTTAGTCGGCAATAAAAACAATGTGATTAATTATTTCCCTTGTTTTTATGACTCAAACTCATTTTTATATTTGACTTACAAAAGACCCGCCATTACAATTACAATCTAGCCCAATTAGGCTAATAAGTACATAATTTAAATTTGATTTTACTGGTGGTAGGTTTCTCGTATGCGAGAGGCCGTTTGGGTGGGTACCACCGCTTTGCCAGTTATTCAGCCGCCAAGCAGTAGTGGTTCCGGTTTGAAGGGCATTGTAACCAGCGAAATTACTGGGCATTATGAGACTCAACAGCTAATTGTCTCAGGGTGACGAGCGCAGTGCAGCGCCGCGCAGGATTTTGCAAAACAAAATTCTGGGTGGTGCTGTTATTGTTATGGGCTGGCGTATTGCTTACCGTCAGGCAAACGACCAACTCGTCTCGTCATTCAGTTATATAAAAAAAAACTTAAACTGCTAAGTATAGTAAAACTAAGAATATGTCCATCAACCCTTTTCTTATTGTCTCTATTAAGGCGAAGACACTATTTTCTTGTGTTCTTTAACGCAAAAATTTAACACAATCTTGCCCTATGTTACCGTCATTGTTTCACTTTACAATATGTACGATCGTTATGTGAATGCATTACCTCTATTATGAATTGTTATGTCATGAACGGTTGTAGGTAATAGTGTGTACTATTAGGTATTCTGTGGTAATAGGGTAAACGCTGAATTATTTTTATTTTTTTACGCTTAATAGATCTATGTTTGGCCACTATCTCGCCTGATGTGAAGCGATGATGTGGCATAAGATGGAGCACATAGATCTAGAGAGAGACGGCAGTTGAGCGGCTGCTCAGACCCGTCTCCCCTATGGTTCACCGAACATCATCCCGAAACACGACTAGGAAGTTACTTTATTATAGCAAAATCATGCCGTTTCTTTACATAAAGTACCTATAATTGGTATTTAAATTACTAAAAACCAAATGTTAACCTGTAATTTTGTTTTCTACGGGCGAATGCCTTTATTACTGAAAACAACTCGACACTCTACTAACTAAAACTAAACTAACTACTTACAAGAAGAAGCAATTGGACAACCCATAGACCATTAAAGGTCCACCACTACCTGTAATTAAGTACATTGTGTGACAAAGTATTTCTTTTCACTCTTGATGACCGATATTTTATAATTCATTATAGCTTTTGATAACTAGTGGTTAACGATGTTGGTTATTTTTATACCATTATGCATTCTTTTATAGTTATAATTAAGTATTTTTAGAAGTAACTTTTGGTTGACACAAATAAACACAATCAAATAAAAATATTTATAGCAATAGTTTCATCCTTTTTAATGTCCTAATTAATAGGTAATGATACCAGGCAAGTTTGCCTGCATGCCACCTAGTTCTCAAGTGGCCGCTGCATGATCAAACATTTCATAAGCGCAGTAGCACTGCATGCAATGCTTTTATTACTCGATGTTATTAATAAAAGAACCTCTAATAATAAACCTATCATTGCCTCTGACCAAACAACTTTATTGCTCAATGAACGGTGGCTACTCTGCCAATAGCTAATTTTATTCTCCAATAAAACAATTGGACAATCGAATTGTCCACGCGTACCCGCCACGCATACACCATTGTCTAAAGTTCACAAATCCACTGAAATAGTCAAACAAATGTCAACAACCTGTACAGTGTGACCACGCTGATATTGACAATATCAGCGTGGCGACATTATTATAAAGTTTGCTACGCGCAATGATATCTAAGATAAGGGAAATTAAAAGGCTTAAAAGAGCTACGACACACTTTTTTTTTCATTTATATTGTGATCTACGACACTCTTTGAGTACAGATGAGGCCTATTTAGACGGTGCCAACAAATTATTTGTATATCATTGTAGCACCGGCAAGTAAAAACCGACTTCAATTCTGATGTATCTTCGAAGTCCAAAGGCGAATATACCTGTAATTTATATGGGACCATGTTGAAACTATACTCTACCCAACGCAATAATTTTCCAAATCAGTTTATAAATAACAGAGTTCTGAGGTAAGGAATAAAAAAAATACAATCGAATTGAAAACCTCCTCCTTTTTTGAACTCGGTTAAAAATTGAATTCTACATTCTCTTGTTCAAAAGTAACCATATTAGAATTAACCAAAAATGCTTAATTCTAAAAATATATAGTATTGTGAAATATATTTAAATTAAAATAAAATTGATTTTTTGTGTTGAAGTAAAAAATATTTTTTCCATTGCAGCATCATTTCAATTTTAATTGATTTGTATTTTGTTTATATGACGTAAAAACCTAAGTCGTTGTCGTTATCTAATTTATCTAACCTAATCTAATCTAAGAAACCGCTACTAGTGGGCAACGTTCCCAAAATGCTGGCAGCATTGCCACATTGAATGGCGATGCTTATCCTTTGGCCAAAATATTGGCCAGCATTTTGGTCACGTGTTGCTTCGACCCGAACTTTTGCAATAACCATCTACCTCTATTATTGAAAACAATTGCACATAGCACATATGTACGTACCTTTTTAAAATAAAATTCCTTTATTAGTAAAACATTTTACAATTTCATCGTAGTTCTACTGCATACCTAAATACCTATAGGTACCAACATGCCACAAATAGGTACAGAATAACGTCAATACCCACGTACCGGCAATGTCCGCGTGCTCAAGGCCCCGTCCGGACATTCACTGGACGTAGCCTTTTGTCTCTCCTCTACGCTTTGTTAGAAAAATATGCAACAGGTATTGCTTGATATTAATATACAAAAAAGCAAAGCCAGGGCGAGTCGCTAATGTCTATCTAAATTATTTTAGGAATACAATGATAAAATGATTATTTATCTGTGAATCTAGGCACCTACAAACAGAGGTGCTATAAATAATAAATAAGATCTCTAGTTCCGCCGTTTTGCCATAAAGACAAAGGTACATATTAGAATTACAAAAAATAATTAAATAATGATAAAAATTTAAATTATGTTATAATAATAGTGTGCAATATCAATTTAAATTATATTACATAAATCATGATTGAACAAGAAATTTGTAGCCTAGGTACATAAAGTTAAATAATGCCTTTAAATACCACGACAAACTCGGACTATAAATATTATGTAGTACCTAGCAAACAAGCTGTAAATTTGGCTGCGTTTTCGATCTTAATGGCAACTAAATATTAGCTACAGATAGTCATCACATTACAACCTCATCCCGACGTAACAATTCTAATGTATACCGCACAGTAACGCAAGGGCTTGCGAACACAAGTCGTAGAGAAACTATAATAGTCAAACGAGGCGATGAGTTTTTGGCGGTCAATGGAAAAGCCTAAAGATTTTACTGTCATGTCCACTAGACTGATTTTGACCAAAAGCTACATCATACAAAAGAATCAATTCAATTCTCTATTGCATTCCATAATGTTAGATTAGGTATTCATTATAAATTAAAATAGTTCATTATAGGCCCTGGTGGGCACAGCACGTAGGACAGAGCAAGAAAATGCATTTTTACACTTAATATGCTTTTACATAGCTCAAATAAAATAATTATATGTATAATTAAAAAATAGTAATATATTTTGGAAAATAGAATTATTTAAATCATGTCAATTTGTTATTTAATTATTGGTCGATTTATCATGTTAGTCAATTATTATATTAAATCACCATGGTGATAGCGGTTCCTATCTTACTAGGTATATATAATAAAGTGTGAATAAAAAATAAATATTACTTATTGGAATATACTTTCAAAGGCTTCGCATGTACTTTACCGCTTGACTATAAATATTTGAAACAAATATTATGCTCACATAAAATAAAAATATTCGAAGCAATACGAAATTAAATTCGGCCATTTGTTAAATATTATTTATTAATTATATAGGTATAGTGAATATTTTCACTATAATCACTCTATAATATAAAGTACTTTAACTTAAACTAAGCAGAAAATTATCGTTTAGAAAAACACAATTTAATATGTTTGCTTCAAAATGCTAATTATTTTCTCTATTGTGGGACACTAAGCTATAGTTCTTGTGCGACAGCCCTCAACCACTTAAGGCCTACTTCATACTCACGGTTTCGTCACGGCCCGGCTCCACAAGATCAAGGTCGCAACACACTTGCTTACAACTGTTTAGCAATTGTTTTGGTTGTGCAACCGGGCCGTTAACCGAACCACCGCTGTAAGAGATTTGATAATGATCTGTTGAAAGTGTTCGGTTTAATTAATTGATTACGATCTAAAAACGCTTGTAGAGCTCAGAAAAAAAATATTAGAACTAACCTACAAATAGATCAGTATCACAAACGTTCTAATAATTTAAATAACGCCCAATATTCACACACGTATCAAATTATCTAGGAAACGAGGAACTGTAACAAAATTAGGAGGAGGTGTGGACAAAATGTCGACCATTTTGTCCACACTTAAGACACAAAGTAGTAATAGTAAAAAAAAAACAAACAATTGCGTATTTTATTCCTTTTTCAATTTTACATTGTACAAGTATGTAGTGTTGGGCCCTTCCTTACGGGAATTCAAATTGAGACTCCCTTGTCGGCGGCATCTCCAACATCTACACCATTGTGACAAACTTTTCTCATAAAATTAAAAATTCTCTAACCCCCCCTTTTAATTTTTCCAGTCGCTGATCCTGATCGCAGCCATCGTGGCTTGCTCCGCGCAAGGCTACAATAACGCCCCTCCCACCACGCCGGTCCCCATCCTCAAGCAGATCAATAAGCAGAACGACGACGGTTCTTACAGCTACGGCTATGAAGCAGCCGACGGGTCCTTCAAGATCGAGACCAAGTACCCGAACGGAGACGTTGCCGGGAAGTACGGATATGTGGACGAGAATGGCAAGACGAGGGAGGTCACGTATGGTGCTGGCAGTCAGAGAGGTTTCGAGCCTCAAGGTTAGTTGTTACCTATAGATATTTAATCTGAGCAGTGATTCTTTTTCCGATACAGTGGTAGTCATTGTAATAATTGAGGTTCATAAGTGCGTCTGTGACGACAAAATTGAAATAAAGAACTTTTGAATTTGAATTGAATCACCAAGCAGTAGTGTGTAAACTTATAGTGGTCATATATATTTTTTCCTAAATTGCGTTATAACTTCAATATTCCTGAACCGATTTTGATGAAACAAAGCCTATGTGTAGCGTTGGACTGCATTGAACATATTTAAAATTCGTGCATTTCAATTCGTGCCTTAGTTTCTGACTTTATCCCGGACAGACAGACAGACCAACAGACAGACAAAAATTATAAAACTGTATTTTTGGGTTCTGTTGCTATACTCTTAAACAAATAATTAAAATATTTTCAAAAATATCTTCAATGTACAGTAGCCGCATCGTTACATTTTTATTATAAAGATATTATCTAATTTTCAATATTTTTATGGGAAGAAATAATACAGGTGTTACATAAAAGGCGTTAGAGTATATATTTCCCATTTAAATACGATATAAATATATATTATTGAAATTAACTAAACAAAATAGATTGGAAACCGTTAATTAAAATTGAAACGTAAATAAATTACTATTACCAATTTGACAACATTTAAATCAATTTGCTCTACATAAAACCAATTAATTACTTCAAGCATAAAAACCCGATTATGATGTACATGACACTGACCACCTTACTTAAGAAGAGCAGCTACCACGTAAACAGACGGTATCTGGGTTGCGTTACTCCACTTTTTACACCATTACTGTTAATTACCATGTTCTAGCTAGCGACGGTAGGTGGTGGCGGTGTGATTGAGTAAGGTGATGCGAGTTTGATCTATATGTTTTCATCTGTTTGGAAATCGCGCTACGTGGTCATTCTTCGCACAGCAAGCTAAAAAGAAAGATCAATTCTATTTTAGATATTAATAAGTAGAGAGAAAGGAAGAAAGAAAGAAAATGATTTTTATTGCCAATAACTTAACATAACTTAATATAACTACAATATTTATACAGTATTATGGTTTGGCAATAAGGGAAGAAAATAAGGAAGAAATATAGACGTGCAAAGCCAAATCCCACAAGTGGGGAAAAGGAAAAAAAGATATTTGTTTTTTTTTGTCATTCGCCCGTTTAGACAGGCTAAAAGTCTCTAGGACAATACCGCCTTGTCTTACGTAGTTTTTATTTAATAGATTGAAAACATTATAATGATTTCTTTCGTATTGTAGTCAATGTCACTCCTGGTGCTTCAATAAAGTGGTGGAACTTTATTGAAGCTTTCCATGGACTTTTTTGAAGAACATAAAAGCAATGTTTTTCTCTATTTTGTTTCATTTGCCTACACTCGTGCACGTTTACGAACACATAATGTGAATATTCCACCGATGTAACATGATCACTCGAAATAACACTTGTTTGGAAAATAAAACAAAATCGAACTGTATCACTTTTCACTTCCCGCCAAAAGGCCCACAAAGAAATGACTCAAGTATGATAAAATACAGCGTACAGAGACAATAATTAACATTTTAATCGAAGTCATTGTTGATACCTTTAGATGTGACCTATGTCTGGACTGTGGTTTGTCAGCCAGATAATGTTAAAAAAAAGTTTAACTTTTTTGGAAACTGGATAGGTAGAATATAGAAAACACTTAATTGCACATAAGAAGGAATTACGTTTTGAACATACTTTCTTGTTATAAGTACAAAAGGCGGTCTTTTTTCTAAGTAGTGATCTCTTCCAGACAACCGTATGCTATAGAGAGACAACATTTTATAAACGATAGTGTGCAACAAAAGTAGGTACGTAGGTACAAACTACAAATGTAAAAATATTATTTTTTATCGTTCTTCACATCTGTATGAAGTTGGTATTTTCAATACAAGATTTAGTAGGTGATGTTTGATAATAATTCATATATTTACAGATAGGAATGTCACTTTCGTAACATTTATTCCGAGCCACACTAAACTATAATACTGACACAGCCTTCACGCACTAATAAGTTGTATTAAAGTGTTTTTAATTAAACTATTGCCAAACTAGACGTAAACGAGAGCAATTAAAATATCTTAACCTAAAACAGAGAAATCCAAATATTATTTAACTTACACCTAAATACCACACGTGAAAGTGTAACATCCTATTAGATAATTCATTACACTCAAAACAATGAGAGCAAGAAACCACCTACATAAACAAGTAGATATAATTAATAATAATTAAGTTACTAGACAACTCCCAACAATCACTGATATTCCTGTATCTAGAAA
Organism: Petrophora chlorosata; assembly: GCA_951640565.1. Taxonomy (NCBI): domain Eukaryota; kingdom Metazoa; phylum Arthropoda; class Insecta; order Lepidoptera; family Geometridae; genus Petrophora; species Petrophora chlorosata. Next base: position 17,641,755 of record OX621197.1, read on the forward strand.
ACCAGGAACAGAAATATTTATACATAAAACAAATGCTTGCGCTGCTTTTTAAACCCCGACGCAAAAAGGGGTTTAAGTTGGACTACTATGTGTGTCTGTCTGCGGCACCCGTAGCACTTAAATGGGTGAACCGATTTGGATGCGGTTTTTTATTCGAAAGCAGGTTTTCCAGCGGTGGTTCTTGGACTAGATGTTTTATTGAAATCAGTTCAGCTTTTTTTTACTTTTTATAGGCTTTTTGTAAATTCTTTTTTACTGAAATTCGCTTGTTATACTGTGCACATATAATTTATAGTAAAAATCAAACCCGCACGCTCCTACCTTGTTAACTTGTCTAATACACTATATAACTTCACATTCTTACAAACCCTTTGTTACTCCTACCTCCTACCTTTTACTACTCCTACCTTGTTAACTTGTCTAATACACTATATAACTTCACATTCTTACAAACCCTTTGTTTATTCCAGGATCTGGAATCATGGTGCCACCCCCGACTCTTCACGACCCGACTTCTTCTAACGCGCTGACTGACGGTCAAGAAGACGACGGACAGTACAGAGAGGACCCGAAGATCTACGAGGACCCGAAGTACAACAGCCGAGCTCAGGGCAGACAGCCAGCTACCACCTTCAAGCAGTTCCACCAGCCAGCCCAGCCAGCGGCGCCGGAGCCTCAGTACCAGCAGAGGTATTCGCAGCCAGCCCAGCAGTTCCAGCAGCAATACCAGCCAGCTCCTCAGCGATACCAGCCTCAGCCAACTCAGACGTCCCAGTTCCGCTCGGGTCCTCTCTTTTCTCAGCAAACCAGCCTCTTCAGTCAGACTCCTCAGCAGTTCCCTCAAGAGAACCGTCCTCAGAGCCAGATCTACCACCAGCAGCCTCAGTTCTCGTATCAAGCTTATCAGCCTCAGCCACAATATCAGCAGAACTATCAAGGGCAGCAGAACTATCAGCAACAGCAGTATCAGCCACAGTATCAGGCGCAAAACTATCAGAACCAGAACTTCAATCCCTTCACAGGACACCCTGCGCAGAACTTCGACCCCAACACGGGTTCCTATTCGATCAACTTCACTGGTTAATTATGTTGGATCTGTAAATACTACTTAGGTTGATTTAACTCACTCAATGCGACCATTCATTATCCCTTTGAGTGCACATTTTATGAGGTCAGTTGGAAATAAGCCATTTGTTTGATGACTGCGTCCAATAGTGAAGGGATCGTTGTCCAGCTGTCTTTCCTGTAGGTATAAAAATTTGTTTTATGTTGTTAGTTCATCAAATCAATTTTATTTTTCGACAAGCGCTTTATTACTAGGTTCAGAGTGCGTGTAATGTAATTAAATAAACGCTAATCTGAGTGTGGCTCAGTGGGAGCACGTGCGACTTTCGATCCGACGCACCCGAGTTCGAATCCCGTTGGGCTCACACCACTGACTTTCTTAAGATATGTGCGGATTTAACACTCGCTCTAAAAACGGTGAAGGAAACATCGTGAGGAAACTGAGAATTAATCACAAAAATTCGAGGATATCCACCCGCACTGGGCCAGCGTAGTGGATTATGGCCCATACTCTCTCTATGAGAGAAGGCCTGTGTCCCAGCAGTGGGAACGTGATGGGCTGATAATGAATCTGAGTCTTTCTTCGCTTTTAATTTTCCAAATGAAGAATTCAATCGCAAACCACTGACAATTTTTTTTTTTTTTTATGTGACTTAATGACGAGACGAGCTGGTCGTTTGCCTGATGGTAAGCAATACGCCAGCCCATAACAAAAACAGCACCACCCATAACTTTGTTTTGCAAAATCCTGCGCGGCGCTGTACTGCGCTCGTCACTCTGAGACAATTAGCTGTTGAGTCTCATAATGCCCAGTAATTTCGCTGGCTACAATGCCCTTCAAGCCGGAACACAGTAATGCTTGCGCACTACCGCTTGGCGGCTGAATAACTGACAAAGCGGTGGTACCCACCCAGACGGCCTCTCGCATACGAGAAACCTACCACCAGTAATAATGTACAATAATGTAAATGGATCGTATTGAGTGATTTTAATGTATGCGGAGTAAATCTTGGCGTATTGTTGTACAAATTGTACATAGTGTTAGTGAACTAGGGTACTTGCGAATGAACGAACGAAGATTTTTATACGATTTTTGTATATTTTAGTACTAGTCAATTCTACGAAACTTTCACGAAATTATTCTCTTTAACTTTTTAATACTAACATTTTATGTAGGTACTTACTTTTAGTATTTAACTAAATCTGAAAGTTCTTAAAAGCACATCCATTGGTTTTTGAATTTAGGACCATGGGACATAAAAAAAGCATTTTATCTATTTGTGCACTGCACGCTACAACAAAGCTACAAATAATATTAAATAATTTATAATTATTATTCTTATGTTATCTATGTATGACTGACCGAAATTATATCATTACGACCGAACATAAAGTTAATTGATTGATTGAATATCTGATAAATAATTAACAAAACTATAAAGCAAATAATTTTTGAAATTCTTTAACTTATTTTGGCCTTATAAACAAGAAATATTGTATTTATATAAATTAGCTAAGACGCTGTTTGGATTGCTAAAATAAATAAAATAACTAGAAAGTGCATCGATCTACAAAAAAATAAAACGAGTTAAGTCCACTATCTATAACCGTAGTAATATTTATTTTTCTTTGCTATAACTGTGCACACGATGGTTTGACGTTCTTGGGAGATTGTTCATATTTTTTAAGTTATTATGTTTAATCTGTACTTAGTTCAAGACAAAGTAGCTTTCCAAATCTCATCCAGGGTTTGTTCACAACTTTGCTACAATTCTCTTTGTATATTGATTTCTTATATATCAAATACCTGTCACAATATATACCTATATTCTTATATTATATAATTACACTCAATATCTGTAAATAGGTATTATGTTAGCACACAGAGTAACCATTACTGTAATGAAACCACTTTAGCTTGCCAACTAAATTATATTTGGTATACCTCGCGCCAAACTTGATGGCGGCGGACTGGCGCATCACGTGATCTGCGCAGATACAATTTTGTATGCGATTTTGTTACTGCGCAGGTCACGTGGTGCGTCTGTCAGCCGCCATTAAGTTTGACGCGTATTATATTTTGATTTCTTCAGAATCGTAATCGATAATTTAAAGTGATCGGCATCTATCAACAAATGTATGTATCTAATTATCTATGTAATTATTGTATATCAGTTGGCAATCGCTACACGTGTTTAAATTAGTGCACACTTGTTGAAAATGTCAGTCGCTATTTCAAGTTATATTACTGTAATTTTAGCATTGCAATTTTACGGCTGCACTAAATAAAAAATGTCACACTGTTCTAATTTCAAATAATTAAAATGTCAATTGTATTTCGTTTCGTAATATCGATAAATGAAATAGCTGCGCGCGCGCAGATTTCAAAATGGCGACGGATTGCGATCGGAATACGTGGGCCGAGTGTAAATATCGATTAAATAAAATGTTATGTAAATAGTTACAATTGTTTTTGTTTCCTCATTGTTATGTCTGTGAAAGTTATGTGGTTTGGCTCACCTTGGTGGGAAGGTACTTACTCCATATATCAATGCAAATGTTGACCGTTGCGGGTTCGATTCCCGCTACAGGACATAATTTTAATATAATTGATGATTTGATGGTCTAGGATCAATAGTTTTCGTGTGATATGTTGCACTCGATAAGTTGTCGTCTAAAACTTTGGTTTGATAACTGCATTGTGAATCACGTTTTCTGTCGATAAATATATTGTACATGCTCCTATATTGTACGGTTAAGATTAAATATTGGCTACGACGAATTGAACGTCGATACGACTATTGTGAACCAAATACATTTTGGTTCGTACGATATGAAAACGAATCAATTGACAACTGTTAGTATCTGAGGATTCATATTCAATCATTAATTGCATCATACATGCTACAGGGTTCCTAAAATATTTTAAATACTGAGTTACATATGTACCCAATAATATGAGTAGAAGCGAACCGATATATTATTACTTTCTTCGTCAAAACTTATCCTTAAAAAATCATCCAAACTATAATAACTTTAACTACATAATACGGTTTTTAGTTTATTCTCAAAGATTTTATCTATTTCGAGTCTTGAAGAGGGCAGTATTAAATTGTTACTACGCACGCAGTGCTTTTTATGGTATTAAAAGTTCTGGATGGCACTGCAATTGTTATGGGCAGGCATGGCGCTTACCATCGGGTGAGCGACGTGCTCGTTTCTTCACTCGATTCCGTAAAAAAGGTAGATAGTGAGTACACTTGTCTATCCTTTTGTGCTAAAATGGAATCATATTTGATATCATCTAGTTTTCCCTGGTGGTAAGTGATACTCTAGTCTAAGGTATACAAATACTATTTATTGTTTTTTTTTTTACAAAATATATGCCTACGTTTGACCACCATCTCGCCTGATGTTAAGCGACGATGTGGCCGAAGATGGAGCACGTAGATCTAGAAGATACCTATTCACTCTGGCCTTGAAGATACCCAGATTGTAGTTATCAGGAAACAGAGAAGACGGCAATGAGTTCCATTCCTTAGCAGTACGCACTATAAATGTGGAACCAAAACGCTTTGTACGAATTGGTGGAATGTCTACTAAATAAGGGTGATATTTGGCCGATCTTCTACTCGTTCTGTGATGGAAGGGGGAGGGTGGAATTAGGTAGGAGGGTATTTATTGTATACCAATAACACAAAAAAAATTACAGATAAACCTTATAACTAGGGTATAGATATTTGTACTTTTTCTTCAGGTGCTTTGCATTTTATATTCATTGTAAGTTGTAATAAGTAAAATTATAAAACTAGGTGAGTGAGCTTTGCATAGTGCAATTCTTTGCAAGGCGAGTAGGTATATGAAATTCAGAGGTGTACCGACCCTAAGGTTCCTGAATCTTGACGTAAAATCCACGAACAGCCTTCTGTGGTGTAGTGGTTGGGCAGGTTGGCTCAAAACTCTTACACCACTGAGATTGTGGGTTCAATTCCCGCGAAGGGCCAAATGTTTGAGACATAAAAAAAATCGCAAGCATTTGTTTTGTGTCTGGGTGTTGTAGGCCCCTGGTCCTTATACTTCCTGGTTCCCTAGATACAGGGAAACCAAGTTAATGGCCAGGATCTATGTATGTGATCGTTGGGCGTATTTAGGTATAATACACCATGGATATTCCGAGCACTGGCCCAGGCACATATTAGTATTGATTTCTAAATATTGATAATATATTTTTTAGACGATACAGTATTTTCTATTAAGTCTTGTTATTAAATAATGCAAGGGGAGCCACCGGCAAAAGGCTTGTAAATAATTATTAAGTTACTTAAACGTCTTGGCATTACACCATCCACCTTAAAATGTCAAGTGTGAACCGTCCCAAGGTTAGTGTCGAATTGCGACAATTATTAAGGCATATTACTCTACATTTTACAAGTTATAGAGTCGTATCAATAATATTGATTACTCTAAATATTTATATTAAAATAAATACGCCCAACAATCACATACATGATCCTGACTTTCCGTCTAACTAGGATTCCCTGTATCTAGGAAACCAGGAACTACGAGGACCATGGTCCCACAACACCCAGACACGAAACAAATGCTTGCGCTTTTTTTTTGTGCACAAACATTTGTCCCGTCGCGGGAATCGAACCCGCAACCTCAGTGATGTATAAGCTTATAGCCAACCTGTCCAACCACTACACCACAGAGGCTGTTCGTGGATTTTTTGTCAAGATTCAGGAACCTTAGGGTCGGTACACCTCTGATTTTCATATATCTACTCGCCTTGTAATTATCCATTTATAAAATAATTAACTCATTACAAATTATTAAGTTAAAGGTGGTTCCGTGGTGTGGTGGTTGGTCCCATGACACGGAGGCTACGGGTTTGATTATCGCAACCGTCCAAGCAAAAACAACGCAGCTTTTTATGTTTGGTCAGTGTGGGATTATGTTCTTCTCCTTAGGTAAGAGGAAACTACTATAAAATATATTTTTACGAGATTTTTAATCCTATTTCCTAGTAATATTATATATGCGAAAGTTTGTGTGTATGGATGGATGGATGGAATGATGTTTGTTACTCAATCACGCAAAAACTACTGAACGGAATTTGATGGAATTTTGTATGTAAGTACTTTGGGTTCTGGAAAAGGGCGTAAGCTACTTTTTATTCAGGAAAATTGCGGGTGAAACCGCGGGGCGCAGCTAGTTAAGAATTCCACAAGCCAGTTTTACTCAACAATAAACTTTATATATTTTTAATTAATACCGCCGAAACTATTACAACTAAATCGATATGTACTCGAAATAGCAATGATCTAGAACTGCTAAGGTCACACGTGGACCTTCGATTTCTTACACGCGACCAGTGTGGGCCACAAGCATGCCGAATGCTGCTTTAATTCATCCGGTAAGAAAATAATTGAACGAGAGGTTAGAAGCGGAGCTTGTACAAAGCTATCGGGATACAGCCCTTGAGTAGTTTTCTTCCCTCGATCCGTAAGCAATATCATCAATTTTATCGTGAATCTCCAATTTCTTTACACACTAACACCTTCATGCACACCCTCACACACACACACATAAAAGTAATATAAAATAAAAATAAAATGCAATGCCTTTTATTTCTACTACCAACAACATTTACAAATTAAACAGCTTCTTTTAAACTTATAACTTAATCTACTTAAATATTTACTATAATTAATCTTAACTTCTTGTTGTGTAGTTCTCGCCTCAACAGCTTAGGCCTCCCCTAGAGACCTCCACAATTCCCTCCATTCAAGTAATATATACCTACATATAACTGCATGCCATCATAATATCCTTACTAAGTACAAACAAACTCTTTTGTCATTTGTTCCTGTAGCTTTTCTTAACTATGCAGAGTCCGGCGGAGTACTGGTATGACAAAACACAGGTCTCCTAGGTTAGGTACCAACATTCAACTTCAACTTCTTATGGATAATATGTCTTCTACGGGGTTTCCACAATTATAATCTCCAACCAGGAATAAAAAAATGTGTCAATCACTTCTGAACGTTTAGGGTAGGTGATGTTTGTTGGTACATATAAAACAAATGTATCTTATCTTTATCAGTGCGATGTAATTCGTTAAGGTTGCAAAAAAAGGTGAATTACATAGTTTTTTCTTTGTTACAAACTCCTACTGTTCAAATGCCACTAAGTGCCACTTATATTGGCGATTGCATTAGCTGCAATATAATTTCGGCTGCTGCAATGCATAATGCAAAATACAGAAAGAATTCAAAGCGGCATATTTCTGCACGTTTTTTGGGTGTGGCGTAGAGTAGTTTCAACATGAAGAAAACGTGTTAGTTTTTTAAATCACAAACGAACTTTAGCTATAATAAATTAAAAAAATATATTTGAAAATGGTTAATATATTGTATAGCTATATTTGTATGTACATAGTGGTGTCCCGGGCTCCTTATACTTAGAATCAGTTCAATTGCAAACGCCCTCACAGGGCTCATGTATCCACGTACCATATTATTTAAGGCGGGCTTATCCAAGAAGTTTAGGTATTTCGCGCTACCTCAGCCCCCGCATTTGAGCGCGCGACGTATTTATTTACGCTCCCGGCGGCGGCGCGGCAAGCCGTGCACCACTTGACCTTACGTGACCGCGTACGATATTTTAGTGCCACAGTACAGAAAATCAAGCAGTAGGTAGTTATGTTATGTGCTTACTAACTTCAGGTAGGTAATATTGATAACATTTGTGCTAGTATTTTTATTACTTATTATGTGTAGATCTAGATACAGTCACAAAGCTTAGGACATTAAAATTTAAAATTAATCCAGACTAAAAATTAAATAAAAATACTTTGGTTCCGTGTGGTAGGTACATACAGCTTTTCGATTCAGCAACCAGAACACAGAGATAAAAAATACAACTGGTACAAGTAACAATTATATATTTATTTTGAAAAACATCACTTTTCATCACTAAAATGACATACCTACAATTTTATGAATGCGCATCTATGGGTACCTACTAAAATTCATGAAATTGTAGCTGCCTAGGTTTGCATGGACCAAACTGGACACAAGATTGGATTGGACTTTGAATTTGATCCATGTGTTTACTTGGACCTGGCTGCATAAGTATGTCATTATTTTCGTCATTTTCTTTTACAACTATGTCTCGTATTGGCATACCGCGAATTTGTCGTGGGTCTACAATCTCTGGCAAAAGGCATTTCATATAAAAATCAATAATTTTTATTTCTATTTCCACCTTCCAAAATTCGTCATCTCTAGATATGTATTCGGTTATTAGTGGATGATTTTCGCCGGACCAAATTCCAAAAATACATTGGTTTCTCTCGGTTACATGGAGTTGACCCTGCACTTGGTAATACCAATTGCTCCTTTTGTTGATGATTCGCGTACTGTTTTTTTTGTCATATTTATATAATTGAATTTTGTTGTCTTTTATAGCAGCTTCTATTCCGGTCTTAAACGCAGTTATTGGACACTTAACTTCTATAATTTTATCGTTATCGACTAAACCGTCGGGTGTAGCTCCAATAAATGGGTATTGTTTATCTATGAAAAGTCCGCAGGGCTCAATGATAATGTTTTCTTGTCGCTCCATTTGTTGTAGCGCTTGTTTTTCATTTTCTACGCCATGAGCTACAGATTTTACGTGGCCTATATTTTTTTTATACAGTACATTTTTAACAGTATTAGCTGTGCTTTTGGACAGTTTCCTTTTACAAATTGTGCCAAAATTTGAGGCTGTTATCAGGCTTTTTCTAAGTTCCAGCCACTCACTAGAATCTCTTTGTAGAACAGTGTTTCTTTCAATGTTATGTCTATCATTTGTCATGATCTTTAAATTTTGTAGGAAATCTTCCTTTGCCCTTTCCAATTGTACCTCACTCATATCTGGAGCCGAACTTGTAGGTCCATAGTTGTGCTGTACAGAAGGTCCTTCAAATCTCCTTATCTTTTTTGTGGGATGCTCTCTGTTCAATTTCCTCTTTAGTGACCTTCTTTTTTCTATTTCTTTAACTTTTCCCCTTGGACTTCTCCCCAAAATAGCTTTCTGGACAGATGATACCGCAGATTCCCGGTTAAATGAAACTACAGCAGCAGAACATCTTGCTTGATAGCCCCGTCTCAGAGAAAAATTAACTCTTTTGCCACCAATAAATTTAGCAATGACGCTATTGAAACGTTCGACTGTATTTGTGTCCACATCTTCTATGAGACTACGAGATTTACTTGCTACAGTAGAAATTATTGCATTTATCCGAAACAAGAAAGTGGAATTTTGAATTTCATTAGTTTTACTATTATGAGGATTTTTTTCTTTTGAACAGTTATGCTCACAACAAAGTGTATGATCCCCATAAGCATGCGCCAGTGAATTGGTAATGTCTTTGTGGAGTAAATTTATGGATACATTTTTAGGAACTTCTGTGTCCTTATGAAATTTAATTGACTTGACAATAACTTTTCGCATACTCATTATTTTTTCATTCGTTAGCGTCTTTCTATGTTTGATTGCATATTTTGTCTCCTTCACTAATGCTCGCAATTTATTACAAAAGTTGCGTAGGATATGGTTCCTACATTCTATTTTTTCAACAATGTGGTTTAAATGGTCGTAGGGTTTTGCTTCTAATACTTTTTTGTAGGTTGACGAGTCTCCATCTCCAATCATCCTTGCGTAAATTATGCCATACATTTCAACAGATGATTTAAACCCTTCAGAAATTATATCAGCTTCCATGGCACTAGAGGCTCCGTAATAGTTTTTAAAACATATATGATCTTTGGGGGCAAGTTCTTGTTTTTTGGCTCTGGCACAAACAAGACAGTATTTGTTTTTTACTCCTATGTACAGTACTTCTCCGAATCGTTTACCTATGATCGCTGCTGTCCCTGACATTGCTCTATAGTTGTTGCCATACGATCTTGAACCCCAAGCACCATCAACATACACATCTATGAGAGCCATTCCGTTTTTTACTCGACCTTCAGCTACAGCCGCTTCTTTTTCTCGATTAGCAGCATCTTCCATAGATTCGGCAGCTACTTTCTCCCAGTTTTCATAAACAACGTCTTGTAAATGTGAATAATATTTTCGGGAAAAAACAGGCACATCCATAGCAGAAAATATTTCTTCAAATTGTGCAAATCCAATACCAGCAGCTATAATTCCTGTAGTTGCAGCAATATTTGCGTCGACGTACTCTCTCTCTTCTGCACTGTTACATTTTTCTGAGTCAATGGTTATCACTTTATGACATACATTGCATTCAAATTTATATTTTGATATCAACCCTGTCCGTTTTTCTCCAATTAAATTGAAATATCCTACTTTGCAATCAAATAAATCATTATGATGCGCTTTTTCTTGAAGCTGTGATATAAGGTAATTTATATCTACAATTCGCCGCCCACTTATAGATTTATATTCATTTTCTGTGTGGTTTTCAATGTTCAGATAATAGTTATCGATATCCTCCATTCTAAAACAAAAAAATGTTTTTACTATTGAAAAGTTAACATTTAGTAGGTAAATTTGTAAAAAATGTCTAAAAATACCAGTGGGTACATAAAGATTACAACTTACTCATTAGTATAATTTTCAGCTGATTCATCACCATGTTCATCTAGCATTTCAGCAAGTGGTACCTGGACATTGTGTAGACTCGTTCTGTAACAGTAAAATAATCGTTGCTTAGATATGTAGTAGTAGGTGGGTATGTAGGTAGGTAGGTATTAGGTAGGAAAAGGAGTTGTACCTGATTTACAAGGAACTCGGTATTAAAATTCTAACCAAGATCATTTAATTTTTCTAGGAATGTACTTAAATTTGAAAGCTCCATGGACTAATAAAAAATAATATATAGCCCTGCATTTTTTATTATTTGGAAATTCAAAATAATATTTTCTACGAAAATAAATAGGGAAAATAAGCGCTAGAATAGCCCTTTCCGGGCTAAATCATTACACTGATGAATAAACAAATACAAATACAAGGGGTTCACCTACAGTAAACAGTGCTAGATCTAGCTCCAAAAGGGCTAAGGTGGCAACACTGATCGAAAATCAAATTAATATTCAATTTCCTTTGACATTAACATTTCCTTTATACTTTTTTTTTAAATTGGCTTTGAGTTTTTTCAGATTAGCGTGTTTCTTTACGAGATATCCGTTCCGTTTCACGTTACATACCCCAAATATATATTATCGATTTTCTAAATATTGCAGGGCTTTAAAAATATGTTTTTATCAGATAATAAATACATTTTTAATGCTCTTTATAAAACAGCAATCATTGATCTGGTTAGAATTTTTATTTATTTTAATACCGGTAACGGAACAAATCCTTTATAAAAGTTGCCTAAAATATACAGGACGTCATGTCTGTTGGGTCACCCAGTTAGTGTTTCGAATATAATACTTACGTGGTACTATGGATAGAAGAATCCGAGTTACTTAGTGCCTGAGTAACACCGGTGGCTTTGTTTCTTCTCATTGAAGCGCTGCAAAATAAAATGTAGACATACTACGATTACACTTCGCGTCGTTTTTATAGGGTGTGTAGGAAACAAATGACTGCATGAACTGAAGCTATTTGAAATAGTACCTCTGTTTATGTTTACTTACTAGATGACTGATATAATACAATATGTATAATACAATATGATATAATACATTACCTACATAGATATTTTTTATTATATAATATAGAAAATACCCAGAACACCCAGAACAAAATATTTGCAGATCGTACAAACATTTGTCCCAAGACGGGAATCGAACCCGCAACCTCCAGCGTCGCAGGCGGACCATCGCCTGCCACGCCACATCGGTCACCGAAAATAATTACAAATTCAATAATCTACCTTACCTACCTACATACTATACTTTTTAGACTGTGGCGCGTCGACACTCTGTATGATTGTAGGTAGGTAACAAATGCTTGGAACTTGCGGCATTGTAGGAAATCATTTTATTGTAAATAGCTACCGTATCTGAACATACCTACATTTATGTACTTATAAGTAAATGACAAAGAAACTATTTATTGGTGTAGGTAGGTACCTATTTACCAAATATAACTTTATCATTTAGGTAGGTAGGTAGGTGGCACCTAAGTTTATACGCCAAACTTAGGTGGCACCTAAGTTTATACGCCAAACTTACCATTTTTCGAGTAGGTAGGTACCTAACAATTTTCTATTTTGTTTTTTAGGTTTCATCTAGTTCACCTACATAGGTACCTACTTTATTTTTTAGACTGTGGCGCGTCGACACTCTGATTGTAGGTAAATAGCTATTGTATCTGATCATACCTACATACGTAAGGTGACAAAGAAACTATTTATTTGTGTACCTATCTACTATAACTTTAGGTACTTAGGTAGGTCACTGACCTATTATAGGTTTATACGCCAACAGTCTGATAATATAATAAGAAGTATCTACTTACCATTTTTCGAGCAACAATTTTCTATGCTGTGTCTTAGGCTTCAATTTTCTTTTATTGTTTTTATTACCCATATTATTTATAGATAAATCTGTACTGCACTGATTTGAAACGCGGGGGGAATTTTTGGGAGACAAATGGCGTGCGTCCGACCTCGAAGACGTCTTGACGGGCACTGGCCGCCCGGTGCGAGCGCCTGAACGGATAGATTTTGATAGTTTTCTTTCACAGGGATGAATAATAACAAAATAATAATATTTTTTTTTTACAATTTTTTAGTAAATAAAAAGCCCTATCTTTTGATATTAATTTGACATTATTTCAAAAAGAAACCTTTTAGTACCAACCGTTTGAAATATCGATTTAGTGTCATCTTTATGATTTTTTTTAATCGAGAAAATTATTATTATTCACGTTTCTATCTTTACAAAGTTCTAGTATATATGTTCAATTTTAATAAAAAAAATATTTATTGTGCAATTTTTACATTTCTGTAGAGATACAGTTGTTAAAACATCCAAAAGTTTCGAATAAGCCCGCCTTAAGACCTATATGTATATGAAAAATTATTGTATATGGATAGAAAGTAGAAATAGAAATAGAAATAATATTTATTACCAAAACTGTACACATATATAGAAAACTATGTTTAGTTTTCTTTGATCTTCATTAATTGGTGCGCAGAACCTACACTAAGAATAAACTTGCGCCGTAGGCAGAAGCAGAATGCAATCAATAAATGAATTATGATACATCTCCTTTACGTCAAACTGACATCCGAGGATACTAATTTTTCAATTCATATTGGTAATTTGTGTTATAATCGATCAACTTTCGACTTTTCAACAATACTTCGATCAACTTTCGGCGACATTACAATAACATTCGCTTACAAGCAACGTTTGACGTTATATGTCAAGTTAGCGAAATACGATCTGTGACATTTATGAGATCGACACTAGATCGGAACTGGCATTTCAATATATTTATTTAGCAGAATTAGGCTTCTGAAGAAACATGATGATATTATTATAGCAAAGCTCAACAAAGGTTTATCGGAAAGAAAATATACTACCACCGGCTGGGGCTCGACCCCGCAACCCAATCTTCCCTCAGCGCGGGAAGCGCTCTACCAATTGAACTTCGGTGGTCATCAACTCAAGTGTCGAATTTCTTCCTCCGTTATTTAACGTGTTAAGGGTGACGTAGCTCAATAGCTACGCTATAAAAAATCATTTAAAATTATGAATTATAGGCTAGTGCCTATGATTCATGATTTTTTGGAATTCTAGTGAATTCCTTGTAGTTGTATGTAATAATCTATTAATATAATAAATGATTTATGTAATAGGAGCGAAAACAATAGCATCCAATTTGTTAAATTTATTGATTGATGCGAGGCTCTGAGACCGCGGCTCTGTACAGTGCAAAGACAGAGAGGTTAAAATATAGCCCAACTAGTCCTGAGAATCGAAATGTCACTTCCTCGTGTGAAACCGGCCTCTTGATATGTACATTACTTTACTTGTAGGTGTATTACTGATATACACTCATTATGGCACGTTTTTATTGGGTTTTTTATTCACTTATATAAGTAATATGATTTATCGTTGATTGAGGATGTCTTTTATAATAAGGTATTTAAACTTATCCATTATAATAATATGGATATCATATCTTTTGAATTAGTGTAGTATATCGCCATGACCAAATGTTTATTTATAAATATAACAGAAGTTCTAAAAACAAATGCCCCTCAGTTTCTTGCCGTATCTTCTGAGTAGTGGTTCTTTTTCCGATACGGTGGTAGAGTCATTGTAATTATTTTAGCTTATTAAGTAAGTTTCGGGTGGCACTGCAATTGTTATGGGCAGGTGTTTATAAATCCTATTTCAATTGACTGCATTTTTTCTAAGTCATGCTTAAGTCTGCATCTGAATGAAAAGTTGTAGTAGTCTAAAGTGACAGATTTAACTTATATTCAAGTTGTTAAATGCTCTTAGGCATGAAAGAAATCAAGGGCATTCGGTCAACATAGTAGTTTAATGCCGGGATTTATTAGATATACTGCTCACACATAGATTTTATGCGGCTCTAGATTTAACAATAACTAGACTAGGTACATTTTAGTGTTTATGCAAAGATTGGTAGAGATACACCAAAGTAAACGTGCGCGCTTTTCCACTTCAATTTTTAAACAAAAAAGAAAAATCGATATGATTTAATGCAGTGGAGAGGCACGCACTTTTACTTTAAAATATATTTATATTTTATATTGTGGCTTACTATAATAGTGATGCCACCAAAGGATTCAGTTGTGCCCTTATATAATACCTTATTAACAGGTAAGAAATACTACACTAAATATACTATACTAAATTTTAGTAGGTACATACCAACTACTTCTAAGTTATAATATTTTTTTTTTATCATTATGACACTTCTTTCTTTCTTATGAAGTATATTATGCAACATATTACATTAATAAGCTAAAAAACTATGATTAATATAAAAAAATACATAAATACTGTTTTGCTTTCATAGAACAGCAAGAACATTACGTAGCACCGTAGCACCTCTCAGTCACCCCCTTCGATCGTATATATGATCGAAGGTCACCCCACCTAATTTTTAATTACACCCAAATAAACTAGATGGCGTGGCTGTCGCTCGAAACGTTTTCTGAATCGCGGTGACGAAATTCTCCGGCGAACCGAGGGAGTGTTAGCGCGCGGTTTACAAATCATACTTACCTGGCGTAGGGGACACCGTGATCAAGAAGGCGGTTCCCCGAGAGCGAGGCTCTCCCATTGCACTGCGGGAGGGTTGACCTCTGCGATTATCCCTAATGTGGATAACTCGGACGCGTTATTTTTGGTAGTGGGGACTGCGTTCGCGCCGTCCCCCATTTAGTTCAAAATTAGTCCCGCGTTGAGACCATGAGCATTAATACTTATAGCGCTATTTATTTTAAATGAATAGCGCATTTTCTTTAAACGAGTTGTTATGTTGTCGTGTTGATGAAATTATATTAGTGATGATATTGTTTGGTTTTGTAAAGAATCTTGTTTGATCGCTGCGGCCAAGTAAAATATTATCTTTTCTATGGCTGCGGCACCAATAACTTGTTTGAAATATTGTATATAGGTAGTGACAAAATTAGGATTTTTTTTGGTCATATGTGGGTTGTGTTCGCGCCGCAAATATAGGTACTAACAAACTTAGACACAAATCAATTGTAAAGTAACTACTGAAAATAAAACTAAAAATATTTTACAACAACTAAAAAGATTGTGGTTTTTTGTTGAGACCTATATTAATTCTAGCATTGAACTGTAATAGTGTCTATTATGCGACATGACTGCTCCAGTGATAGGTGATAGGCAAGTACTTGACCTTTGCAGCAGAATGTGGTTCCGAGGTGGACAAGTTTAGGAGTTCTGTGAATATGAACATAATTATATTAGGTTGGGCATTAATAATTGTAATTGTGCTTGGGGCAAAGAGCTATTTCATTTTATGTTTGGCTGCTGGAATTATATACCACTGAGCAATTACGACCTTTGACTACTTTATAATAGTTATTTCAATTATTTCACACATCATTAGCAAAAAAAATATAGATGCTTTTTCAAGGTTTTCAAAAAAAAAAAATTTTTTATGCACTTTCATAAACATGCATGGGGGAATTTTATCGAATGTGAAGTTGCGGAAATCCATCTCAAATATAACATGATAAATGTTTTGTGTTATTCCGCCCGTGCATCGGGAGCGCTGTAGGTACAGTATACATTAGGGCTATCTTTACTTGTTTGATGGGCATCATGGGGAGTCCGTGTTTACACAAGGAGACTGGGGGTTAGAGCTGCTCTAATTCTACCCATATCGTTGAAGCAATGAGCTTTTTTTTTTCCACCATCTCGCCTGATGTTAAGCGATGATGTGGCCTAAGAACATAGATTTAGAGAGAGACGGCAGTTGAGCGGCTGCTCAGACCCGTTTCCCCGATGGTTCACCGAACAAGCTATAATATTATGAGGTTAAAGCTATCGTGGTGGCAAAAAGTTGCTATTTGTCGGTGGCGCTGTGCTGGATTATGCAAACGGCTTGCATGCTAAATGGTGTACGCCCTTCGAGGCAAACAGTTCAGAGGCTCAAACTCATTACAAGGTGACAGAGTTAGTTCCAATTTGGCCATGTTCATTAACATCGTTACCAGAATAGTTAAATAGCCTTATCGACTGCCAAATGAAAGAAAGAAAGAAAATACATTTATTCAGGACATCCCACAACATTACACTGAACATACTAGAATAAGGACAAAACAAAAACAATAAATACAACCAGTGAAATGTTGCGCGATCTCAGGAAAAGGTTCCGACTCAGCATACGCTAAGATATTTTGTAAGTACCTTAGCACTGATTTTCTTTATTGATGTTAAGTGACGATGCGGTCGAAAATGTAGCACGGTCGCCTAGAAGAAACCTGTTCAGTTTTGTCTTAAAGACACCCAGATTATAGCTATCCAGAAACACAGATGCCGGCAGAGAGTTCTACTCCTTGGCCGAACCACTCCATTTAAAAAAATGCTTCGCATTAGTTGGACTGATTCACAAGTTTTAGAGCTCACGGGGAAGAGATTAGAACTTATCCGGTCCTATCTATCTATTCTAACAAGAGGTCGCTTATCTTAGACACATACTACGGAATGACCAATTTTTGTTCCAACATGCCATAACAATGAGCAAAATATTACCCGGAAGTGCTACAAGGGTCTACGTGAACACGGATCGGCGACGTTGCTGTGAAATTTGGGTTATCATTATGGAAAATCTTATTTTCTGCTTAGTCCCTTCTTCGCTCGAGTTGAAAAGACCTTGTTGCACTAATTTCTTAAAGTTAACGTAAGATGCTAAGCAATAAAGGAACACTCGTGTTAGGTCTCTCGTGTGCAGGAGGCCGTCTGGGTAGGTACCTCAGCTTTACCAGTGATTCTGCTGCCAAACAGTAATAATGCCAGCGAAATTACTGGGCATATATAAGGCTTAATATCCGATGTCTCGGGGAGATGTGCGCAATGCTTTTTATGGTACTAAAAGTTCTGGATAGCACTAAAATTGTTATGGGCAGGCGTGGCGCTTACCATCAGGCGAATGACATGCTCGTCAAATCACTCAGTTCCTTAAAAAAACACGCTTGCCCATAGCAGTTGCTGCGCCACCCAGCACCTCGTTTTGCAAATTGTTGCGCGCTGCTGCACTGCACTTGTCACAATGGCTCCTCTCACATGATACGAATAACATTTATTCTCACCTATAAAAGCTAACAGGTTATCAAGTATTCAGGGCTCAGAGGCGAGAGCCCTGACAAGGTCGCAGGGTTGCCGAGTGCCAACTGTGGCGCGACGTGGACGGAATCTAGATTTCACAGAGAAAATGGTATGCCAAGGTTACTCAGATTATGTCGAATTTCGTCATTATGTGAAACGGAAACGAACAAAAAGGTGATCTGATCATAAGAAATATTGAAAAAAAAATTAAATTTTTTTGTAACATAGTATAAGAGAGACTGGAGGAGCGAGTATCAGCGTCAGGAACGACGGGCGTTGTCACCAACTACCCGCATTTGGTTTGGTAAAACTTGCTTCTCTAGTGTTCTCGTGACCACGACCAATGCAACTTGATCGAAACGTCGAGGTTAGTCAAAATGTTATTTTGATTTTTAAAATTGTGCGCGAAGAGTCCCGATATTATCATAAAACATAGTATACTCTTTGTCTAGCAGTAGTGCGCAGGTATTACTGCGTTCCGGTTTGAAGGGCACTATGTAGCCATGGTATTAATAGTTCTGGGTGGCACTGCAATTGTTATGGGCAGGCGTGGCGCTTATTATCAGGCGATCGACTTGCTCGTCTCATTACTCAGTTGCGTAAAATAAATCTTTTATTCCCGCGTACTAAACCGTGGTGCGCAACGCACCTAGTATTCTATACAGGGTGAGTATAAGTTAGTCCAGTTTCTTTAAGGGTCAGGCCCACCTATATAGCGATAGATCATACTTTACTTAAGAGCGAGTGTGGCTCAGTGGGAGCACGTGTGACTTTCGATCCGACGCACCCAAGTTCGAATCCCGCTGGTCCCGCACCACTGACTTTCTTAAGTTTTTCTTATATTCTTTATTGTACACTGTAATAATATTTACATCGGTGATTATAAACTATATGTACAAAGGCGAGCTTAACCCTAAAAAGAGTTTGAAAAGTGTTTGTTTAAAGTTATGTGTGGATTTAAGGCTAACTCTAAAAACGGTGAAGGAAATCATCGTGAAAAAACCGGCATGTCCAAGAGTTGTTCACAAAAATTTAAGGGCACCAGCCCGCACTAAGCCAGCGTGGTGGATTATGGCACATACTCTTTCTACGAGGGAAGGCCTGAGTCCCAGCAGTGGGAACGTAATGGGCTGATAATGATACATACCCCAAAGTAAAGTGTCATATGATGACATTCTACTTTAGGGTATTTAATAAAATGAATAATCCTAAATGGTACGCGACAGAAAACTTTTAAACAAACAGCCTGAGCATTCAGTTTGTTACATTCGAAACTACCTTTTTAAGTGCTTGC
This sequence comes from Petrophora chlorosata, assembly GCA_951640565.1. NCBI lineage: Eukaryota > Metazoa > Arthropoda > Insecta > Lepidoptera > Geometridae > Petrophora > Petrophora chlorosata. The sequence goes on from OX621197.1 coordinate 17,660,925, forward strand.
TACAATCCAGTCAAGTTCGCAGCTAGCGTATCTGTTCCCTGGAATGCTCGCATCGTAACTCACTACACTTTACATTGCACTGGAGCGCTCAGGTCAATCTTCACCTTAAGCAATTGCAACCAATATGGACAATTATTTTATGGAATTGACTGATGAGACGTGCTGGTCGTTCGCCTGATGTTAATCGCCACGCCTGCCCATAACAATTGCAGTGCCACCCAGAACTTATAATACCATAAAAAATACTGCGTAGCGCTGCATTGCGCTCAGCACCCTGAGACATTGGATTTTAAGTCTCATTATGCTCACTAATTTCGCTGGCTACAATGCCCTTTAAACCGGAACACGGTAATGCTTGCGCACTACTGCTTGGCGGCAGAATAACTGGTACCTACCCAAACGGCCTCCCGCATTCGAGAGACCTACCACTAGTTATCATTACACTTGACATTGCACTGGAGCGCTCAGGTCAATCTTCACCTTTAAGCTATTGCAACCAATATGGACGAATTATCAATGCAGTTGATACTCCGACACAATACGCGATCGGAAAAACAAACAACCGGTCATAATGTCACAATGAATAAACAACTGGTTGCATATGCAACGACGAACAGACGTTTCTCTACGTATAATAAACTGTATGTCTGTATCACTTCCTAGTCTAGACTCTACGTTAGAGTCTAGACTAGGAAATGGTATAGTTTAGGTACTAGATTTGCATAGAGTATATTAACAGCTGGAAGTGGGCTTTATTTTGACCTTTTTACATAAGATCTCTACTCGCCGCCCGGCACAATAAATAACAGAAAAGCTTGTTAATTTTTTTTTTATGTAACTGAGTGACGAGACTAGCTGGTCGTTTGCCTAATGGTAAGTAATACGCCAGTCCATAACAATAACAGCACCACCCAGAACTTTGCAAAATCTTGCGCGGCGCTGCACTGCGCTCGTCACCCTGAGACAATTAGCTAGTGTCATAATACCCAGTAATTTCGCTGGCAACAATGCCCTTCAAGCCGGAACACAGTAATGCATGAGCATTACTGCTTGGTGGCTGAATTACTGGCAAAGCGGTGGTCCTACCCAGAAGGCCTCTCGCATACGAGAAACCTACCACCAGTGAAATATAATATAATATAGTGATAATATGTTTGCTAAATGCAGCACAAGGGATTCATTTAAGAATATGTCTGTTTTTGATTGCCATTTTTCCATAAGAGAAGTGAAAGATGTAGGAAAGTGAGAAAGGTACGTTATGCTTGATACAACTAAATTGTCTGGTTTTAAGGTTCGAAGAAACGGACCCGCAACTTATAAAATAGGAATACTATGTGGTCTGTCTTACTGCCAAGACCACTGAACAATATTCAAACATTTTTAAAAGGTCCAAGTCATCGTTGATCAGTAAAAGAATCAAGCTTCTAACAATAAAAAGATCTTCATCATCATTCATCATTAGCCCATCACGTTCCCACTGCTGGGATACGGGCCTTCTCTCATAGAGAGATAATGGGCCATAATCCACCACGCTGGCCCAGTGCGGGTTGGTGAATGTCACATGTCCTTGACTTTTTGTGAAAAATTCTTGGACGTGCCGGTTTCCTCACGATGTTTTCCTTCACCGTTTTAGAGCGAGTGTTAAATCCGCACATAGCTTAAGAAAGTCTGTGGTGCGGGGTCAGCGGGATTCGAACTCGGGTGCGTCGGATCGAAAGTCGCACGAGCTCCCACTGAGCCACACTCGCTCATAAAAAGATACGCCGTACAAAAACATACTATTCTAACTGACAGCGCTCAAAACCTATGAAATGAAATGAAATAAATTTATTTGTCAGTATTTCGGTTACATGGCAAGGTGACATAGCAATAGTTTTCCAACGAAATTCGGCTTTCGTAGACGTACAAATATTTAACAGTTTTAATATAACATAATTATGTTTATTTATTTCACACAAAATGTCGATACTTTATTAATTAAATTAAGTCATAGTAAGAAAAAATAAAAATGTTATAAAAATTTTAAAAATTACAAAAATGCATAAAAATGTCACAGAGTATAATTATATCCTATCCGGAACTTTTCCCTGAAGAAAAAATATTTCATAAAGGAAGAGTTCGAAAATCATTGTCAATATTAGAAACGTCGCTCTTAGCCCGTTTCAAACTAGTAAGATTAATACTGAAATATTAATTTAATACTGAAATACTGGTTCAATAACCTGCAGGGAAAAAACAAATGCCACTGTGAAAATGACACTTGATTTTCCGAGCACATTTTAATTATATTTGCACTGACACTAAGATTCTTTCCTATATTATTACTTTATCCATCCACACCCTAAAGTTAACCCTGGTGGTGACAGCATCCCCTATCCGAAAAATATTGAATCAGTGAAAGGACCGCCCCGATATGGCTATAAAAGTGGTGTGCGCGCGCGCCGCGCCTCCGACTTCTCGTCATGACGGCGTTTGCGCGATTGGTACGTTTAAATTGTGTTCTAAATTTAAAAATAAAAAGAAAATTCCGGATGATATAAAAAAGAAAATCAGGAAGCTTTAAACAAGCATGAATGGTTACCTCATTTGCATTTCATTTACTTTTTATTAAATATGTGATTTTCTTTTTTATTTTGATTGAAAACTCTTTGGTGCAAATTATTGTAATGTTTTTTTTATTTATCAAATAAGTGTTTTCTAAAGCGTTTCTTCCCCGTAAAAGTGAAACGATTTTGTCAGTGAAATTAACTAAACTAAGTAAAAGTGGTTTTAGTGACGTCACATTCAGTGATTTCTTTGTTAGTGCTAATTGAAATAACTAGTGTTAAAAACCTTAGCTGCAGCGTGCTATATAGCGTCAACAATAAATAGAACTGGCGTGAACTATGGTGTAATCTATGTCATTGTGTCTTGCAATTTAAGTTTTGGTACAAGTGCAATATTGTGTTATTATTGGTGTGCCGAGAGTAATAACTTATTGATTGGAGTGTGACGATTGGTTTAAATGGAGATTGTTTCACAAATGTATGGCGCCTTGATTTGACTGGCATACAGTAAAACAATATCATTTCTGTAGTTTTAATCGAGATTAACTTTGATTATAATTTCACAATAATTATTAAGATGAACCGCAAAGTTGTTGCTACACGTCGTAAAGAGACGCGCAAGGGGCTTAACATAATTTCTTTTCATAATACACTCGAGAGCAATGAATCCGGGTCACTTAAAGAATGTTAAAAATCTCGGAAACTAAAAATGATAGGTTAATGCAATAAATTGTATTTAATAGACAATGTAATACTCCTTAAATGAAAGTAAAAAAAATATGAGTCACCATACATTTTATTAACACAAAATTACATAAAGAAAAAAACTGCTGATCTCTCCTTAAAACAAAAATAGGAAACATGAAATTTTTGAACTTTATTACGATTTTCTTGAATTTTAATACTTCGTATTGCCTCCTCGTGCTTCCATTACTGCGTTTACGCGGTTTGGCATGCTGTACACCAAGTTCCTTATACGATTTTGGGGAATATTCTCCCATTCCTCTGTGAGAGCAATTTTGAGCTCACGAAGCGTGATTGGGGGAGGGTTTCGTTGTTTTACGCATCTGCCTAGCTCGTCCCAAGCATGCTCGATCGGGTTGATATCCGGGCTGCGCGCTGGCCACTCCATACGAGTAATGTTCATCTCTTGAAGGTAGTCATTCACAATCCTACCTGTATGAGGTCGGGCATTGTCATGCATAAATATAGCATCCTCACCTAAATTGACCATAAATGGACCAACGTGATCATTGAGGATTTCTTCCACATATCTTACGCTAGTTAAAGAGCCGTTTTCTATGATCACCAGCTCTGTGCGACTTTCAGAAGAAATTCCGGCCCACACAAGTACAGACCCACCACCGTAGGCTACTTTTTCTTCGATGCATGCTTGCTTGAATCTTTCCCCTGGTCTTCGATACACTCTGTGTCTTCCATCGTGCTTGTAGAGCATAAATTTTGATTCGTCGGAGAACATAACTTTTGACCAATCTTCAATACTCCAATTTACGTGGCTCTGGGCATATCTTAGTCTCGAAATACGATGCCCACGCTCCAGTTTAGGGCCGTTTGCAGGTCTAAGGGGTTTTAAGTTAGATTCAGCAAGCCGACGTCTTACTGTCCATGCACTTGGGTTACTTCCTCCGAGGCGTCGAAACTGATTGGTGAGTTCAGTTCCTGTGAGAAAGCGATTTCGAAGCATGGTGTTCACCAAGTATCGGTCTTCTCGTGCTGTGGTACACCTGGTTCTGCCCGTTCCTGGTCTGCGTAGGTTAGAACCAGTTTCTTCGTAACGTCGGAGAACTCTTTGTACTGTTGACAGCGACACACCGACAGTCCTGGCTGTATCGCGCTGACTCCGGCCGGTTTCCAGCATTGTAAGTATTCTGGTGCATTCTTCAGGCGTAAGCGACATAATTTCAGCTTGAATAATGAATATAGAGCACTATCAACATGGTTTATGTACCCACATAAATGACAGATTACAAACAAAAGCAAAACCAAATGCTGTAATTTCGTAGTTCCATCTTCGAAAGTGGCCCTTTTTCAAATTTGATTTTTTTATGATATAACTTTACAATAACTAAGTTTTAATACCTTCATTTAAGGAGTATTACATTGTCTATTAAATACAATTTATTGCATTAACCTAGCATTTTTAGTTTCCGAGATTTTTAGGATACTTTAAGTGACCCGGATTCATTGCTCTCGAGTGTATCTTCCAGGCCGTAGACATCTCTTCTAGACAATCCTAGTTACGTCAGATGACATATGTTAGTGATTTTAGGGCGTTGCTTTCTTATTTATAGCTAGTTGCTCTCTGCGGTTTCACCTGCGGTTTTCGGAATGATAATATTAATTTTTTACCAAAAAAACTGATTTAAATGTCTCTTCGAAGTCCAAGTAGTAGCTATACTGAACCCAACAAGACTTTTCCAAATCGGTTTATAAATGACGGAGTTCTGATGTAAAAAAACATAAAAAAAACAATCGAATTGAGAACCTCCTCCTTTTTTGAAGTCACAAAGTATCCTGTATCTTTTTCTAGGACCTAAAGTACCTAATTACCAAATTTCATCATTAATCCTCACAAACTTTCGCATTTATAATTTTAGTAAGATAATAGGATAGGATAGGATAGAATTAGTAAGATGCGATGTGATGTTATCTCGGATCCTCAAAAACGTCTGGTCCAAACACAATCCAAAATTCTTCACCAAAACATATCGTATAACAAAATATAAATCCAGACACAATAAGCCAACAAATAAACTCATACAATCGCTTGAACATATCCGCAGGTGACAAACAAACACCTAAACAATCACATTACATGACATTCATTGTGGGTCATTTGTCCGATAAGTTCGACTGGAGCGAATGGCTTGCAATCACCGCATGTTATCAGGTCACCGGCTTGCGTGTACCAACTGTGCCCTAAGCTAGGGGATTTGTATACTAACTATCACGTAAGCTGTGGCACTGTTCCTTACCCAGTAACTGCTAATCTGAGTCACTGGTTTACGAACTGCTACGTAAGTAGAAGCACCAGCTGCAGCTGGTACTTCTACTTGTTATACAGGATGTGGCAAAATTTTGGGACCTTCAGGGCAGGTACCTTTTGGTAGGTATACCAAGTTGTTCTATTTGAGAAATGTATTTTTTCTGCCTTGACTTGACCTTTTTGTTTGTGACCTTTGTGACTTCTTTTAAAAATCCAAATGTGCACTTTTTGCTTTCTCAGTAAATTTTTAGAAAAAACAAGAACCGACTTCAAGACTAAACTTACATTTTTTGTTTTTGTTATTTTTTCAAAAAGTGCTTATTCAATTTCAATAAAATGTATATGGGACCACCTCTGAAGTATGAAGTATGAAGTACCTACCAAACAAAAAAGAATCATTAAAATCAATTCATAATTGGCGGAGTAATCGCGTAACAAACATATAAAAAAAACATAACATCGTATTGAGAATCTCCTCCTTTTTAGAAGTCAGTTGAAAATGTGCGATGTTTCCTCAGAACAAAATTCCCACTACAAAAATAAAGGTACCTACTCTGAAAGTCCCAAAGTTTTGTCACAGCCTGTATAGGTCTACGTAAGCTGTGTCAATTTGGTTAGGCTACTAGGTAATGTGAGCTTTAGGTATTGCTAATGTACTAACTACTGTTAGCCACACTACGTACAGTAATTGGTGCTTATTTTGTAGCACTGATTACTTAGTAAGAACATTATTGGCAGGCCGGTTGTTTGAACTGCTAATCAAACTGTGGCATAGCTACGAGGAAACTGCTACGTGAGCTGTGCCCTCTGTAAACTACTGTGTCATCTGTGGCGTAGGTAGTGCAATGGAGCTAAATAATTTTGACTAGGTTTCGAAATCTGTGCATACAAAAAATCGTCCTAAAATATATTAAACTTTGTTATTAAAATATATGCAAACAATTTATCATCATCATCATCATCATTATCAGCTTGTTACGTTCCCACTGCTGGGACTCGGGCTTTCCCTCATAGAGATAAACAATTTATAAAACAACTTTATGTCAGAACCCTTGATGACTTAAATAAGATTTCATTTAACTTATAGTACATTCATTAAGAGGATATAGCACAGCCGCGGCCAGCGAGCACTAGGTATTTGAATAAATGTTTAAGGTCTCGCAGAAAATGCGTAAATAAAATAAAATAAATTAACTAAAAAATAATAATAATAATAATTTAACTAAATTCGTATCATGCTTCAGATTTTTGTTAAAATTAGCATTTCGGGAGAAAACGTTTCTACCACACTAAATTACAACCAAATTTGGTAATTTTGGTCTCAATTTCTTAAATGGAGAATAAACTAGGTTTGTAGGTTTTCCTTTTTCTATGTTTAAGCCTATTTTTAAAGATAACAGCTTTTAAAATTAAAAAAAAAATGTCGAGTAAATATCGAGTTTTTTAGGTCCATTTATTCAAATTCTATAGAAATTATCCAAAAAATAAAAACCTAAAAACCTCAATAATGATAACATCTCTTACATGTCCAAATTTCATCGAATTTGGTTAATGTTTAAGGGTAGAAAAACGTTTTTTCTTTTTGTATGAAAATTTCAGCGTGCCGTTCCCTCTTAATTCATTGGAGGAAGTACATTTACACATTAAGCATACTTATTTAACTATAGCTTTACTGCATATATTCTACCTCCTTTTGTACTTATTTCGTTAACATCGTCAGTTTTTGATTTTGACTGTGAATTATCTGTTTTTTTTTTTATTTGCTTTCGTCTACGTTCTTTAACCTACCTATATTACCTTAAACTTTCTTTCCAAATGTCTGATTCGTTCTTCCGCGTCCGTGTCTGCACCGTCCACCCGTGACAATTCGGTAAACCGGTCAACCCCGTCTAGCCAAGCGCAGGCGCGGGCAACAGTGAATGGCCGCGGACATGGCCTCTAAACCTCCACTCACCGTCCCTTTGTGCAACTCATATAATACATCTATACAGTAAATAATAACTTATTATAATAGCGGTCCACCTCAAGGAAATAAAAATGTAACGAACGACATTTCAGAATAAGAACGAGTTTAAGAGATTGATATGGGTGGCGGATATGGGTAGGTCAGCCGTGAAATGCTTCCTTATTTCAAGTTTTGATTAACTTGTATCGATAAAGAACTCATTATTGCACACCAGGGTAATAAATAAGCAAGACAGGGCGGCGTTATATTTCATCCACGTCTTAAGTTTAGTTGGTTCCAAGGCAAAACATTAATTAAGTTTATCATCATCATCAGCCCATCACGTTCCCACTGCTGGGACACGGGCCTTCTCTCTTAGAGAGAGTATGGGCCATAATCCACCACGCTGGCTCTGTGCAGGTTGGTCAATGTCACATGTCTGTCATGAATTTAGAATTTTTGTGATGAATGGTGACATGCCGGATTCCTCACGATGTTTTCCTTCACCGTTTTTAGATCGAGTGTTAAATCCGCACATAACTTAAGAAAGTCAGTGGTGAGGGGCCAGCGGGATTCGAACTCGGGTGCGTCGGATCAAAAGTTGCACGTTCTCCCACTGAGCCACACTCGCTCTAATTATTAAGTTTATATTCTATAAATCATTCACAGTCATGCAATGAACCAAAAATGTATATTTTTACATAATTATTCTACAATTAAAGCCATATTAAAGGCTTTAATCAACTTTTTACTTAATCTAGCAGTGCCTTGCTATACTGACTTTGTCAAAAGAACTAATATACAGTTTTTTCATCGTTGTCTTTTTGACGATCTTACCTTTTTTGCCTATTTTGCAATATTTACCAGTAGGTGTGCCCGTGTGTCAGTAGTTTCTCCGCCCCGGTGCGGTGTAGCAACAATCATTTGACACGTAAAGGCAGCAATGCGTGGCATTTCTAAAATATACCTACTCAATCATATTTGGCAAATTATTTTTATATATTGATAATATTATTTGTGTTGCAAAATACATTTTTCAAGACATACTTTTAACAAATTCGTAATCGGGATCGTGAATAAATTAAAATGAGCCCAAACACTAGTAGTTTACGATAATATGTCAAGGAGTTCCATTGCCCACCTTCCGTCTCCATTTTCAGATCAGCTGGCTATCACCATAATATTGCATTATCATCGGACTTTGACAAGTATGCAAAATTTCAACTTCGTAGGACAGTGGAAGTGCTTCTGATTCAGCTTGCAAGATTTGACCCAAACTAACAAACATTGCAAGTTAAATAAATGCTTGTAAAAACATCAAGGAGTTAAATTCTCATACTCCTAGAATTACACTTGAATTTGATTACGTAGATTTCACATAACAAGATATCTACTGTACTATAAAAATAAATCCAATACCCACCTCTACTTCTAACTACTAACTAGAAAGTATGTGTGTCCATCGATGTAGATAGATATAGATAGATAGTAGACAAAAAACAAATAGATACTTAGTTCTTCTTAATTTAGTTATCATGCGTTAGGAATTTCAGTTAACTAAAATTTAAACACACCTCCGACACATAAATCTAGAAAAATTAAAAAACGGCGAACCGTTTTTGATAAAACATGCCTAAGAACCACTGTTAGAAAAAGTACTTTTAAATAAAAAAAAACGCATCCAAATCGGATCATCCGTTTAAGAGCTACGGTGCCACAGACAGACACATAGTGGTCAAACTTAACTTAAGAGACAAAGACAACAAGAGTGAATAGACACCTCATAGGCAAACGTGCTCCACCTTAGACTGCAACTACGCTTACCATCATATTCATATTCATATTCATATTGTTTATTAGCATTCCACAATGTAGTATCCATCAGGTAGTCCATCAGGTTGGTTGTTGTCAAATGTAAGCAAATTTCATCATAAAAATAGCCCCTCCTTTTTGCAACGGGGGTAAAAATAAAACACCATTTCAATTCATGTCAAAAGTCTGCACGTGCAAGTCACGTTTATATGTGTTACACTTTTTGTACGATCCGCGAATATTAATTTTCAACGGACCTACTAATTAAACTACAATGTAGCCCGAGCGATTAGATATCAAAACGGAGCTAGATTGCCTTGAAAATATATTTAATTATAAATACACCTCTACATTCGCAATTTATCTACAGATAAACCTTAATAAATGCTTTCAGTGGAATTTGTAGCCAGAAATCATTGTATGGACATGCTTATTTATTGTAAGCCTACTAAAACATTCAAAATAATTCATTTTATAACAAGAAACAACCAACTTCAATAGGGGATCGGACAGTAATCGAGAAAAAATCTAAAATTAGTTAGAACGAATGTTCGTCGAACCAGAAAGATCATTCAATCAATATTTTTGTGAAATAATAATGATTTATATTTTTAAATCAATAAATAATTCTGACATTTTTAATCTGTTCTTCATATCAAACGAAACAACATGACGTCATTTGTAGGCAAATGCCGTGAGTCAACCTTGTGTTTATTTAACGTTTTTGCTTTTTATAAAATGTATTTTTGCTAATTTTTTCGTTCCATTACTGCAATATAGTCCCCAAACTTCACAAAACGTATAAGAATCTCTTTGCAAGTTTTGTTTCGAAGACTTTGTCGTTTTCTACCTACATATGACATCACAAGTTTTGAGGTGACCTTTTGCGCGGCAATATTTGAAACATAATATTTAAACATAGTTTTAGGTACTCGTTTAGATCGTTATTTAATTAAAATAGTATTTTTCATGGCTATATATATTCATTGTAGTTAATTTAAAACACTTTCTGAAAAGTTGTCCGCTCCTCTATTGTGGTGTATCTTCGAAGTCCAAGGTCGAATTTAATTTTGTTGAAATTTATATAGGACCACGTTGTAGCTATACTGAACCCAACGCAAAATAATTTTTCAAATCGGCTTATAATACGGAGTTCTAAGGTAACAACACATTAAAAAATGCTATCCAATGGAGAACCTCGTCCAGTTTTTTGAAGTCGGTTATAAATACTTTGGTGTTTCAGTATGCAGTATATAAAACACTGTGTGAAAAAACCCGTTATTAAATCATTAGCAAGTACGTATAGTTAGTTTACTATGACATTTGCTGTCTAAACTAGCTCGCCAAATTTGGAAATTTAGCACATCTAGTTATTTGCAACGTTTAGAACAACGCCATGTGCAACACCAACAATGCTTTCGACCGTCAATAAATATATGGGCAAAGGTTGGGGCAAATTTTTGGCCCCTTAAGGGTAGCTACCTTTTCTTTTGTAGTTAGAAGGTTTTGTTCTTAGGAACTTTCTGTTTTATTTAGAAGAAAAAAATATTGCCATTTTTAGATTTTTTAAAAAAAGTACGGTTCACCCAAAAAATGACATTTGTCAAAAAAAACAAGTTGGTCTTAATCGACTCTATTTCCAACCAGGAACACGTTTCTCAAAGTAACATACCAAACCAAATCGTAAGCTTTGGCAATAATTAAAAAAACCATTCCAAAACAATTCCAATTTCAAGTAACTTAATCACAAATACACTCGAGAGCAATGAATCCGGGTCACTTAAAGAATGTTAAAAATCTCGGAAACTAAAAATGATAGGTTAATGCAATAAATTGTATTTAATAGACAATGTAATACTCCTTAAATGAAAGTAAAAAAAATATGAGTCACCATACATTTTATTAACACAAAATTACATAAAGAAAAAAACTGCTGATCTCTCCTTAAAACAAAAATAGGAAACATGAAATTTTTGAACTTTATTACGATTTTCTTGAATTTTAATACTTCGTATTGCCTCCTCGTGCTTCCATTACTGCGTTTACGCGGTTTGGCATGCTGTACACCAAGTTCCTTATACGATTTTGGGGAATATTCTCCCATTCCTCTGTGAGAGCAATTTTGAGCTCACGAAGCGTGATTGGGGGAGGGTTTCGTTGTTTTACGCATCTGCCTAGCTCGTCCCAAGCATGCTCGATCGGGTTGATATCCGGGCTGCGCGCTGGCCACTCCATACGAGTAATGTTCATCTCTTGAAGGTAGTCATTCACAATCCTACCTGTATGAGGTCGGGCATTGTCATGCATAAATATAGCATCCTCACCTAAATTGACCATAAATGGACCAACGTGATCATTGAGGATTTCTTCCACATATCTTACGCTAGTTAAAGAGCCGTTTTCTATGATCACCAGCTCTGTGCGACTTTCAGAAGAAATTCCGGCCCACACAAGTACAGACCCACCACCGTAGGCTACTTTTTCTTCGATGCATGCTTGCTTGAATCTTTCCCCTGGTCTTCGATACACTCTGTGTCTTCCATCGTGCTTGTAGAGCATAAATTTTGATTCGTCGGAGAACATAACTTTTGACCAATCATCAATACTCCAATTTACGTGGCTCTGGGCATATCTTAGTCTCGAAATACGATGCCCACGCTCCAGTTTAGGGCCGTTTGCAGGTCTAAGGGGTTTTAAGTTAGATTCAGCAAGCCGACGTCTTACTGTCCATGCACTTGGGTTACTTCCTCCGAGGCGTCGAAACTGATTGGTGAGTTCAGTTCCTGTGAGAAAGCGATTTCGAAGCATGGTGTTCACCAAGTATCGGTCTTCTCGTGCTGTGGTACACCTGGTTCTGCCCGTTCCTGGTCTGCGTAGGTTAGAACCAGTTTCTTCGTAACGTCGGAGAACTCTTTGTACTGTTGACAGCGACACACCGACAGTCCTGGCTGTATCGCGCTGACTCCGGCCGGTTTCCAGCATTGTAAGTATTCTGGTGCATTCTTCAGGCGTAAGCGACATAATTTCAGCTTGAATAATGAATATAGAGCACTATCAACATGGTTTATGTACCCACATAAATGACAGATTACAAACAAAAGCAAAACCAAATGCTGTAATTTCGTAGTTCCATCTTCGAAAGTGGCCCTTTTTCAAATTTGATTTTTTTATGATATAACTTTACAATAACTAAGAAGTTTTAATACCTTCATTTAAGGAGTATTACATTGTCTATTAAATACAATTTATTGCATTAACCTAGCATTTTTAGTTTCCGAGATTTTTAGGATTCTTTAAGTGACCCGGATTCATTGCTCTCGAGTGTAGTTTAGCGTTATTGTCAAGGTCGGTGGTCACTTCACGCTTGCTTTACCTGATTTGGTAATAGAGCCAAAGTGGACCAAATATTTCATTGAAAAATGTTTAAGTAGAACATAAAGCACGCGGCAAGTTAACTAAGGTTTTTACTACAGAAACGACAATGTGTTTCGTGAGTTTTTAAGTAAGTAGTGCCGAGATTGCATTAACAATGAGACAATTGCAAAAATAAAACAAAACATTCTATTGAACGGTGAAGTTTTATATGCTGATACAAGATATACGAGTAGGTTCGTATTCCAGAACGACGCTCAGGTTTGAATGTCGATTTAAAACCAGAATTAAGTTGAGCATTTATTCTACGCTTGAGTCAAGTTTTTTGGTCTTAGGTCACTTGAGTCGCGATTCTGAAACCTCGCTTTACCTTTTTATAAAATATAACATTCTGTAGATATGTATATATATGGTATATATACTTTTACTATTATAGTATTCGCTCTAATAGTTTTAGTTAATTATGCAAATAAACTTAGATAATGTTAGTCGTAAAACTACAACAAAAATTTCAAGACTTAATAATAACTTAATGACTAAGTAAAACGGCCACACTTATTTTGCAATAACTTAATTGTATACCTTAGCTTGCACCAGTTACCAAATAAAAAGTAGCGATATCATCGTATCGGCGTCGGAAGCGTATCGAACAGTATTTTTTCGTGTCGGCATCGTATAGTGTAAAGTGCCGTCAGGTGTAGATAGCAATGGGCGTAACCTGATTTCGTCATCTGTAGTGCGCCTGCGTAGGTACCAGCGGAATTAGGCTCATAATGTAGGCTATCTGAGGCAGCTGAGGCTATCTTAGCACTTAGCTTCATGGCATAGCTATTTAGCAGTTAAAATATGGAAGTGGAGGAAGCGTGAATTGCAATTGGTATAATTATTTTTGACGCAGAAGGCCGGTTTGCAAATAAAAGTTGAAACCTAATAATTTGTAAACATTAATTCAATATATATAGTGCTAAATGTGTTGAAAGAGACATTATGTATTAGAACCAAATATACTCTATTGATATTACGCAAGATACAAAATCAAGTCCTATTTTTAATCGACTTCAGAAAAAGGAGGAGGTTCTCAGATCGATTGTTATATTTTTATGTTTGATACCTCAGAACTCCGCCATTTATAAACCGATTTGGAAAATTCTTGTTGGATTCAGTATAGCTTCAAAGTGGTCCCATATAAATTTCATCGATATTCGATATCAGATTTAAAGTCTGTTTTTTTTGTTATAATTTTGACTTCTAGTCAGGCTTTACTCGGCGGTAATTGTCGACCAGTACAAATTTGTTTTTTGTCATAGATGTCGCACAATATACACTTTTTTATGCGACTGAGTTCAAGTAATTTGCCTGAGGGAAATGACTTGAACTCAGTCAGTCCAAAAACAATTGCAGTGCCGCCCATAACTTTTAATACCAAGCAAAGTAGATCACTCCATTGCGCCTATCGCCCCTTCACTTCAGATATTAAGTCTCATAAGCTTGAAATTTTCACTGTAATAAAGATAGTGTCAATAAAGTCTTCGTTGTTGTTGTTTCCAGGCGGTGCTATGTGTGTTGGCGTGTGCGCATGCGCAGTACGCAGAGGAGCGCGCGCCTCGATACATCGCCTCGGAGCCGAAGGCGCCGGCCACTACGCCTGTGCCGATTCTCAAGCAGATCAACAGGTCAACTATCTTCTTTTTCTGCTACCTTTCTTATCACCCAGACGGACAGCTTTAGTTTGGATTTTCCTTCAAACTAATCTCTCCTTGTGGATGACCGAGTGAAAAACTATAAGAAAGAGTTATTTTGTAACCCCGCTGTACTTTCGTAGAACGGCAGGTGTGATTGGTGGAAAAATAAACGAATTACTACCAGTACCATCCAAAGGTTGTCTGGAATAGATTCCTTTAAGCGATAATTTATTTATATAATCTTTATTTCAGGCGTCATTAAAATAAGTTACAGATGTTATTTACTTATTCTACGGCCCATATAAATATATACCTTAGAACTGACATACATATTTTTTTTTATGTGATAGTTTATGTGATAATACCGCCCATTGTTACACCATTGTCAACATTTTACTTGTACTCAATTTCTATCTTTAAGATGAATAATGAAGTGTTTATCTGTCTTTTTACCATAGGGCAGGACATACTTTGGAAGTGATTTCTGGAATGAATCTAAAAACAAAGTCGTAATAAATTGTAGACATTGTAACTACGATAAGATAATCTTCTGATCTTTTCCATTTCTTTAAACCAAATCAATATCTATTTATTCATTTTTGGCATCAAAGACGCATTTATGGACGTCAAATTATCACCAAGACTATACCAACTTATCGGAAAAAGAACTCAGAAGATACGGCAAGAAACTGAGGGGCATATTTTTTAGAGATTTTGTTAAACATTTTTGGTTTTTATAATGTTATGTTTCTTATGTACCAGATGGCTACTTTGCAGAAGTGGAATATTCCAAGCATCTTTGTCTTCTAACTAAAGACATATAACACAAACATATTGGATAATTTCAGGCATAACGAGGATGGTTCCTACACGTACGGGTACGAAGCCGCCGACGGCTCCTTCAAGATCGAGACCAAGTCACCCACCGGTGAAGTCAAGGGCAAGTACGGCTACAAGGATGACACCGGCAAGGTATGGACCATTTTATATTATTTATTTTGGACTTGATTTAACCAAAAATATACAAAGAAAAAATATAAAACGGTTATGTAACTTTTCATTTAACTATTGAAACAAGGCTGTAATGCAGATTAAAACCTTCGTGCATAAGGTTATTGAATAATTGTCTTCTATGAAGAACCATTTATGGTATTGAATACACACATTAGTGGTTTAAGAATGTTATGTTTAACTTGTTATGTAAGCTTTTCTTTAAAAAAGTAACTTGCTGAGTTACAAAGCAAGTTCCTAAACAAATGTTTATCTCCACAATTCCAGGTTAGAGTGGTAGAGTACGGCGCCAACAAGTTTGGCTTCCAGCCTGCCGGCGAGGGCATCACCGTCGCGCCGCCCACGCTTGTCGACGAGTCCACCAGGGACGAGGGTCTGAGGCCCAGCAAGGGACAGGTAATTTATATTAGTCTTCTTTCAAAACTGGTCAAGTTCCACTATTTGCTCCGATGCCAGCAAGCACGGTGGCACACCAGTGTTCCCCCGTTTGCCACGCACAACGACTATATCTTATCCCCTAGATATATTCGCGGATGGACCCATATACATTTAAACAATTTGTCACATACACGCCTGCCTATAACAATTGCAGGTTCATCCGGAACTTTTAATACCATAAATACATTTTCTGCGTAGGACTGCATTGCGCTCATCACCCCGAGACATCAGATATTAATCAGTTCATATGCCCAGTAATTTTGCTGGCTACAATGCCTTTCAAACCGGAACACAATGGTGCTTGAGCACTACTGCTTGGCGGCAGAATAACTAGCAAAGCAATTTTACAAACATTTATCCACGTTGCAGGGCAGCCGCAACCAATTCCGCCAGCAACAGCAACAAGCTGACTACAATGACTACGACGAGCCGGCGCCCCCGCGCCCCGCGCCGCGCCCCCAGCCGCAGTACCGCGCCCCGCAGCCCCAGCCGCAGCCGCAGTACAGAGCGCCACAGCCGCAACAGCAGTACAGGCCCGCGCCGACGCCACAGCCGCAGTATAGGGCTCCTCAGCCTCAACAGCAGTATAGGCCTGCGCCGCAGTCCGCTCCAGCACCTCCTAAGGTATTATTTCGTTTTGCCTAACGTAAAAATACTATTTATCATAATAGCTTCTCAGAAGTATTGATTACATAACACATAATTTTAATCTTAGGCATGTACTTAACTAATTTCTTTTTTTTAATTATTACGTACTAGCATTTTCAAATCAAGGTCAATTCAGGGTCAAGCTGTATCTTCGTAGTCACACAACCGATTTTAATGTAACACACCCTATAATCTAAGTTAGAAATAATGCTGCCAAGTCCTGAAACCCACATTAATATCCTATTAGCAGTTTCCGAGTCTATAGATAACAAACACACAAACAAATAAACAGACAAATATTCAAAAAACCGTCGATTCATTGTTCAGTACCCTCTAGATAGTCCATCCCAGTTGGTTTTTCAAAAATATCTTCGATGTACAGAATTGGTTCTCTTCCATTTTTTTTAATAGTATAGATAGATGTACCTATCCGTTATTTTGTAGCATCGTTTTTTATTTATTAATAAAAACAATGCTACGATATATAAATTATAAATTTTATAGGAAAGCTAATACGTAAGTATACGAAGATTGGACTAATTATGTGCTGTCTAGACACCAATAAAATTAGTTCTTAAGTCAACAAGTTCCTGCTTGTGGTCACATTAAAAAATGAAGATGCTACGCCGTAGCGTGCGCGCGTTGATGTCTTTTCTTAGTATAAGATTCACTCGTACCGTCATATGAAAATGTACTACACTTTAACCCGCCATTTTAAATTTTTGCCATTACCAGTTGGTCTACTGTTCGACAAGAATCTGAATGAACGTGGACAAAAGAGAAACTAATCATTTGCATTCATATCTTCAGGTATCACACATTATGTAGACTGTTGTCACATGTTATCAACATTTTGTTTTATTATTATGATGAAATGAGCTAACGTTCGACAACAACTCACCTGATGGTAAGCGTAGTTGCGGTCTAAGGTGGAGCACGTTTGCCCATGAGGTGCCTATTCACTCTTGTCTGAAACATACCCAGGTTGTAATTAAAAGGAAATAAAGATTGCGGTAGAGAATTCTACTCCTTAGCAGTATGTTGTATAATGAAAGAATCAGCGAAGCGCTTTGTGCGGACTGGTGGTATGTACACAACGTAAGAGTGAAGTGACTTTCCTCGCCTGGTGGTCCTAAGATGGATGAAGGAATCAGCTGATGCAGGTCTTGAGCACACTCCCCGAAATGTAGTCTGTTTTTTTTATCAAACAATTCCAGCCTCAGTTCTTCGCCGGCGCTGCGCCCGCCCCTGCTCAGGACAGCTTCTTCAACCCGGAGCCCGCCCAGCCGAGGCAGTACAAGCCTAAAGCGCAGGACTTCAGGCAGACTCAGGTACAATACTTTACACCGTATAAGCAGGACACGGTAGCTGGGGGAAGATGAGAAGTCTTCGAAACATTGGCGATACGTTAGGACTGAAGTAATGAAATATATACAATTGAATGGTTCAAAAGTGTTTTATTCGATGTGTACAAAATCTAAACCTTAGATTTTATTATTCTTGCTTCAAAAAGATGGTAGGTTTTTCGTATTCGAGAGGTCGTCTGGGTGGATAGCAATGCTTTTTTTTTGAGAAAGAATGCTTTTTTTTCGATTAAACTTATGTATACAACATTATTTGCAGCATCCCTTCTGACGTTTTTAAAAAAAAAATTAAAACATACATCTTTGGAGAAAACGTACAGAAATTTTCAATTGCAAAAAAGTAAATAGGCTGGTTTATGTCAACCTTTAACTCCTTTAAGTGATTTTTTAAATATTGCTTTATTCATTCCACTCTTGCTCTCCTCTAAAAGCCCGCAGTGGGAACGTATTTCGATTCAACTTCGTTTCGTTAAAACTAAAACTAGTAACCTAATACAAATTGAACTAAACAAAAAAAAATATAAAATTACCGTCAATTTGTTGAACTGACGCCACTTCAATAGTTTTGGAAATAAAATAATATTTTCATTTCCAACAGTATTTTGATTTGTAAATGCAAATTATTTTAAAATTTCTGCTTTGTCAGTTATACTGCCGCCAACTGCGACAGGATTGCAAATTTCAGAAAAATCAGAATTGCAAAACTTATTTCTGGGTGGTGCTGCAACTGTTATGGACAGGCGTATTGCTTACCATCAGGCGATTTAACTGCACGTCTCGTCACTTATTAAAATAAAAAATAAAAAACATCCTAGCTAGTATAGTAACGAGAATAGATCAACGATTCATTCACGCACCGTGCGCAAAACATTTGCCACCGCAGCCTGTCGCACCAACGCAGGTCAGCGATCACCATTGTATCACTTGACTAAATCTTATAACGATCATTTTAATAGTATCGATATATTTCATGAACGTACTAGCTGCTTTCGGAAGCTAGTGTTGGAGGTTTTGTGCGAGAGTGGTAATTAGTTTAATATGTAAATAACAGAACAAATCATAACCACACTCGTTCTGTTCACATTATATTATCAAAGTAACCTGTGGTCGACGATGTTGGTACACTAATTATGTAATCATTTATTATACCTATGTAATAATATCTGTTGTGTACTGTTTGTGATCCATAAATAAATTAAAAAAAAAACGATATTTTTTGCAAAATGTATTTATAATAAATTGTTTATAACCTTCTCTTGTTTCACAGTAACGCATTCATAGTGAAAAAATAGAAATGTGTGAAACATTTCCAATAGATGTCGCGGCCGTCACCATAAGCTAGTTATGTTTTTTTTACGCAATTGGATGTAGAGACGAGCAAGTCGTTCGCCTGATGGTAAGCGCCACGCCTGCCCATAGCAATTGCAGTATCACCCAGAACTTTTAATACCATAAAAAGCACTGCGTAGCACTGCAATGTGCTCATCACCCCGAGACATCAAATAAGAAATTCTCATATGTCCAGTAATTTCACCAGCTTCATTTTTTTTATGTAACTGAATGATAAGACGAGCTGGTCGTTTGCCTAAAGGCAAGCAACACGCCAGCCCATTACATTAACAGCACCACTCAGAACTTTGTTTTTTGTTTGTGTAAAAGGAATGCAAATATTTCGGCCGCCACTCGCCGATAATTGCTCCGGTGACTCAGTTGATTAGAACACTTCCTGTACTGAAGGAAGACGCCCAAGTTCAAACCTCGGCAGGAAATAAAATTTTGCATGCTTGCCCAAATCTTAATTAAGATTTAATAAGATCTCATTTTCATTTATTTGAGTTAATTTATTACAAGTATAAATTTTATCAAAAAAACCGACTTCAATGTATCTTTGAAGTCCAAGGTCAAATATCGATGAAATTTATATGGGACCACTTCGTAGCTATACTGAACCCTACGCAAAAATAATTTTCCAAATTGGTTTATAAATGACGGAGTTCTGAGGTAACAAACATAAAAAAAAACATACAATCGAACAGAGAGAGAGAGAGAGAATCGATCCTTTTTGAAGTCAGTTAAAAATCACTAAGATGTGTGAAAACTTAAATTGATTTTATTTTAAGCAAGCTTAAAAATTTCCCATATTAGGAAAAGAAAAGAAGAAAGTAAGATACAATTATTGGGCAAGAGATTTTTATATATCAATCATTATTTTAATCTACATTTTATGAGGTGCATAAACTTAGGTAAATTTGCAGTTTTTCATAAAATAACGCCCAACGATCATAAACATTTAGATCTATCTAGCTAATTAGTCTATAAGATTCCCTGTATATAGGACACCAGGAGACAGACGAGAATCGAACGCGCAATCTCCTCGTTGTACGAGTTATGAACTGATCTACCCAACCACGACACCACATAGACTCATATTTTTTTTATTTTTAACCTATTTCAAAAAGGAGGAGTTCTCAATTCGACAGTATTTTTTTGTATGTTTGTTACGCGATTACTCCGTCAATTATGAATTGATGTTGATGTTTTTTTTTTGGTAAGTCATACTCCAGAGGTGGTCCCGTATAAGTTTTATCGAAATTGAATCAGCACTTTTTGAAAAATCAACAAAAACAGAAAATATAAGTTTAGTCTTGAACTCAGTTCTTGTTTTTATTTTAAAAATTGATTATGTTGTATTACATTCCAGGTTGAATACCATCCCTTCAACCCCGCCCCCACTCCTGAGCCTCGCTTCACCCAAAACAACTTCCAGCAGCAGCCGCGGAACAGCCAGACCTTCTCCATGCTGGACCAGCTGCTCAAGGAGTTCTCCCTCCCTGCGAACGGCGCTGCTCCCCTCCACGACATCACCTTCGGATCCTATTAGTGTAAGATGGAATCTCATTTTGTAAATATGTAGTTTATTTTTATATGATTAAATGTGATTTGTTAGGAGTCTACTTGGTACTTTTATTTAAAACTTTTCCTTTCGTTTATAATTCATTATTGCTATCAAAACTAGTGTACTCGTTATACGTTTTAAAACTAACAAACATTAAAAATCCACCCGCAAAACCTTTAGTATCGTCGTGATCATGGTGCTTGTAACAGTGCCGAAATATCGAGAACTCAAAACAAAAGAAATACATGAAAATGTCCCGTTTCTAAATCAAATTCTAGTGTACTCGTATTCTATGTTCTTTGAAAGGTTTTGATTATGTAGACCACGATAACTGAGACTAGAGTTGAGAATGTAGAGTCGGACCTAACAAATAATGTTTCGCCCGGCTGGGAGAGAATTGCTTTCCTCAGGAAGTCCTAGTTAGGGGCCTAAAACGATATGTATTGGTTAAATCTGTGGTGATGGTAAAAGAAAGTTTTTTTTTGTCCAGACAGGAGAAATCTCATGGAACAAAACGAAACAAGCGAATTTCAGTAAACTAATCCGTCATAAAAAGCGGCTGAACCGATTATAATAAAAAAAAACTACCGCTAGAAAAACTGCTTTCAAATATAAAAAAATCGCATCCAAATCGGTTCACCCGTTTAAGAGCTACGGTGCCACAGACCGACACACATAGTGGTCAAACTTATACCCCCCCCCCCTTTACCTTTTAAACCAACTTGAAAAAAGGTGAAGTTTGTTACCTCAGAACTCCATCATTCATGAACAGATTTGGTCAATTCTTTTTGCGTTGGGTTCAGTATAGCTACGAAGTGGTCCCATATAAATTTCATCGATATTTGACCTTGGACTTCGAAGATACATTGAAGTCGGTTTTTCGTTTGATAAAACGTATACTTGTTGCGTCGGGGGTTAAAAAGGAGAAGGTTAAGGACACTATAGATTGATTCATTCCATTAAATCCAGTCTAAAGTAGACGGAAGCGCTTCGAAGGTCATCCATATCACTCGATCACCACTCTAATTACGCCACTAAAAATAAAAATACGCACAACTATTGTTTATGTATTTAGCAAAACAGTCGGGGCCGTGGGACCCGCTCCCATGGTGTTACATGGGAACCGCGCGTATGTGGTACACGTTGCGTAATGTAGCAGTGTTATGTGTGGATTAGAAGTACTTGTCTGCTGATATTTAGATGTGATCTGAATAACTTCACAGTACACGTTAATTGGGGAACCACTTGACTTGCTTGCGGAAGTTGCCGAAACTCCGTCAAATGAAAGACATTAGTTCCTGGTGGACTAAAACTAGATTATTTTCACGTTTCCTTCACTACATATTGTTGTTAAACCGAATAGTCACCAAGCTACGGACAATTGAGAATTAGCTATTCTCTATTAAATGAAATAATACAAAATTGTTTATTTTAGTCGAGTTTGCCTTATCAACGGTGATCCAGACACGGTAAACATTGCGTGCATAGCAAGGACTAAAGAAATTGATTTCTGACCTTCGATGGATAACCACTTGTATGCGGCAATTAATTTTAACAATGGAAAAATCATTTAGAACGGTTCCACTAAACAATAATTTAAAAAAGTTACCGAACACCAATTTGATGTACACACATGAATTATCATGGTACACAATCAGCCTTTTCAGGAGTTTTCATCTCTATCTCCAAAGTGCACCATGATATCTTAACCTAATTTATATGGGGCCATATGACTACTATACTCTTTCAACTGAAAAATAATCACACAAATCGGTTCAGTAATTTTGGAGTAATCAGTGTACATAAAAAAGCAACATAGTTCACGTCGAACCTCCTTATTTTAGAAGTTTGGTTTAATATTGTGACTCTGTGTGTGGCAGATTGAACTAGACTCTGTACCATTCTTATAGCCGGCCCACTCTTCTACTAAACAACAAAGCCCGACACATTAATTATAAAATTATTTATCTGCTCCAGCATGACAGGTGCGTGTGACATGCTCACTCCTACGCTTGCGCAAGCGCCACCGCCGTGAAGGCTGGCCATTGTGGCCGCTGCAGCTCAGCATCACAAGTGTAACATTTGGGAAAATCCTTGAACACACAACAATATGCATATTTCGTGCTAACACAGTAGGTAATTAAAGACGTTTGTCTTGTTTGCGATTCGTAATGGTATTGCTATTGTTGAAATAAATAAATATCTCTCTATATTTGTAAAGCAATACTCTAGGTAATTCAATAACACGGAACCGACTGAAGAGACATTGCTAAAATTTACTGCCAATATAAAACTTTAGTAAACCTAGTCCATGAACCCTGAGTACCCTGACCATCGCTGTTGTTGCGTAACAGATCCGAAGAGCAATAAGTGAGACTTTATGAAGCCCATGCGAGTATAAACGAAGCCGGAGCACGCCTAAGCTAGAAACACTATGCTTCTGTCGTACGTACTGCGAACTTATGTGCTCTTTAATTAAACATTAGCAAAGCAAGTAAACAAATACAGCATAGCTAATTTTTATCTCTATATAAGAGTATAGAATACATTTTTGAAATTGATCAGGCTTATGTTAAATATACGACAGAATTATAACTTTGTTTTGTGCTACCTATTGGGCGTCCTATTGCACAGTTCTCACGTGGGCGTTTGATTCATTATGACAGTATGATATATTGAACAGCATAATCGTTCCTGTCTTTTGTCACTGATACACTATCAGCTCTGTTTCTTTATAATAATAAGTTTATTCGATATTAAAACTTGAATTACCAGTTTTATTGCCATTTTAATAGACTCTGATTGCTTTTTTTTATATACTGGAATTATATCAATGTGTTATAATCAACCAAAGGTATTAATTAAAATCATTTTATAGAAAAAAATCGCTTCATTACCACAAACATACAAAAAATATTTACATTTGATGAGTATTCTACAGTAAGATATCACTGAATAAATTAATTTACCAAGCTACTTCATTGCCTCTGGGCGTTCCTTTTGGCTTCGTCCATAGAACCTTCTTCTCCAAGGATCTGGACGTTCCTCACTTGCTTTCTCGGTGGAGCGGCGGTGGTGAGCTCCGTAGGGGGTGCGGGGGTGGGCAAGAAGTCAGGGTTAATGGCTAACACAAGCATCTTCAGGAGCAAAGCCTCCCTAATCTCAGGTGGTAAGAATTCTGGAGCTTCCTCGATACGGTTAGTAGAAGAACCAACTGCATCGTAAGGTCTAGGATATAATCTCCTGCGAGGAACATACCTTTGGCTCTCGTAAGGAGGATTCTCGTAGCTTGAAACTTGGTTCGAATATACCTCTCGAGGTTCGTATCGGTAGTCGTAGTCATCGTCATAATGCCGGCGTTGGTATCGGTAGTCTTCTGGCCTGTACAAAGGCTGGTAAGGGCCAGGCATCATCTGGTCCATAAGACCCTGCAAGCGGTTTTGACGCATGATCAAAATCTGCAGCAGTTTTCTCAAGTCTCTTGTACTAACAGGCGCTGATATTTGGTACATCTCATCCATTTGATTGTACCGGGGTTGGAAGAGAACGGGCTGAGCTTGAGGTTGTACAGGTTGCCTGTACGGGTTGACAAACCTGCCTTGATACCCTTGTAGTGGAACCCCTCTCTCGTCGACTGGAACTGGTATAATCCGAGTCACTTGTCTACCATCGTAAGGTTCTGGAGTCGCAGCTTCAACAGACTTCGCTTGAGGATTCTGTGTAGACTCTCTTATAAACTGCGGCTCCAGTACTTTGTTCTGGTATTCGTATTGGAGAAAGGGCCGCTGGTTTCCAATGGGAACGGGGGCACCAGGGTTATCTCTTAAATACTCACGAGTACGGAACTGCACTTGTGCTGATGGTCTTCTGTAAATCGGCTGCTGATGGTAAAGCTCATCGTCATGCTCTCTAGGAGCCGGGATGTGGACCACTGGCACAGGATTTGTTGTCACAACATTTTCATGGTCAAACACTCGTCCAGTACTCGCTTCTATTGTCGTCTCTTGGTCATCGGCTGCATCCTGATATTGCTGTTGAATCCGCTGCCTTGCTGCTACCAAAGAGTGGATGGGCACTAATCTCGGTCGAGGAGTTGTGGTAGTGAACAAAGGACGTACTGTTCCAAGTGAGAGGTGGCTGCCGTACACATCAGTAGAGTCATCGCCCACAGATTGCTGCAGACTCACCATGCGAGGGTTGTGGCTGGTCCCTGACAGCTCACGACGAAACGTGTTTGCTTTACTGGCATCACTCTCAGGCCTCTTGCCCGACACATTCTCATACACAGGTTTTAACGTCACAGGTAACTTGGTCGTAGTTTGTCTGGTAATAAGGTCGTCATGCACAGCAGCTGACATAGGTTTGAGCACTTGCGTTCGCGTATTTACACTTTCTTCTGCCTTGGGCTTGTACAGGTTCTGAATGTTACTGGTGGTCTCTTCAGGCTTCTGTCTTTCAGTGGTGGTTTCAGTTGTGCTGGTAGTCCTAGCGCCTGACCTCCGTCTCGGTATCGGCTGGATGACTGTTCCCCTAGTAGTGTAACTAGTTCTAGTGGGATATACAACTGTAGGCAAAGGTCTCCTCTCCTCAGGTCTCCTGGTTGTCGACGACACGGTTTTGTTCATGCGCACTACTATAGCTGGCGGGCTCATGGTAGTTGTGGTCGTCACTGGCACCGCCGTCGGAGTGCTGTCACTCGAAGAAGAATACGTCACTCGCTTTATCTCACCATCCTTATCAATATACCCAAACGTTCCTTTCACATTCCCCAAAACGTCCCGACTTTCGATTTTGAAGGTTCCATCGTCGGCTTCATATCCTATCGTGTAAGAGCCGTCTTCGTTGAGTCGCCTTATCTGTTTCACGATTTCGACCTTCGAAGGATCACCGGTCTCGCTCGCCTTAAGGATCTCCTTATTGGTGGTAGACTCGTGGGGTGCTTCAGTGATGACATCTTTGGTGGAGTTGGTGGTGGCGACGGAGGCGGCGGAGGCGGTGGAGAGGCACGCGAGGAGCACAAGGAGCAGCATCTCGCTAGAGCAGCCACAGCGGCATGTCTGCGCTCCGGCTGCGCCCGCGCATACCACTCCCCTATATAAAATATAGCCCCACTCGCGTCCTCGGCGTGCGAACCTTGCGTAACCCGCACCATTGTTGTCATTTCATTATCTGAAACGGAAAATCTTTTTTCTTTCCATCTACTTGTGCCGTAAGCTCCCAATTGTTTAATTGTCCAACATTTTTGTAAAGTGGCTATGTATGGCGACAGATTACATAGGTTTTAGGGCGGTATTAGTTTCGAATATTCTTGAAACGTTGTGCGTTGTTGTTGTGTTATTTTAATTGTTCCATTGTTTGTGATGATGTGGTAAATGAGCGCTGGGGTGGCCGCGTCTGCTCCCACGGTACTCAATGTCACATTCAAATTGTGCAGTCGTGCGGGTTTTGGGCAATGGTAAAATTAATTGGTGAACTCATCAGTCTGGGATCATTTCTCACAAATTGCATGTTTTACCTAAATTAATAAATGGATAATGTTTGCGGTGTACCACCGTCACACCACTGATGAACAAATTTGTACGAAAACTTAGATATCCAAAAATGAGTCAGTACTTTCCCAAAAAGGTTGTGGTGTGAAGCATGGCGTCTAGAACCCCATTATTTAGTGGGCCGTGGGATCGTGGGAAGGCAGGATTATTATAAACTACTGTGCATTGTCGTACAAACAAAGGTATCATTGTTACGATTGTCTTACTGCAGGTACTACAAGCTGGATAATTTGCAAATATGTTTTTGATGACTGTAAATTAATTTGATATGTACATAAAAATAAACCAGTAATTTGAGAAATTTAGAGCACATTCACTATATTCATTACAGCTGTAAAGTTAATTTTAATTTTCTCAAAGCCTATGCTCACCATCGGTCTCACTCTCAGCGTTTCCATTCCATCTTCACGACTTTCTTCAGTCCCTCGATCAGGCAGGTGATGTACTCATTCAAATCTATCCTTGAACCTTTTCTCTGTCGTTACAACTACCTACTATATTCTGGGGAATTTAGCTGATTTTTATATTGATTTGATTTTAAGGCCATGTCGGGGGCCTTCGGGCGGTCTAAAAACTCCGACACCAGGGTTGGCCACACGAAAAGAGTCTGTTTTTTTACTGCTTAGTAATACACAAAGTCTTTACTTAGTCTTTAATTCACCCATATAGTGCCATAGAATATAAAACTTCGTGCTTACCTTAGCTTTGCTTGTTATGTGATGGTCGTAGTCTGTAAGTTATATGTACTGTATAAATAAATAAATAAATAAAAGCCCAGCGCAAAATTTCTAGTAGTACCGCTTGTGGCTTCAATAGTTTCGATAAATAAATACACGGAGCCTACACAAATGATATCTGCTTGGCTCGATCTGCCGACCAGGTATTTATTTCCCAGATTAGTAATATCTCTGTCTGTTACGCCTGATTGAGCAACCGGCATTCTCGTCACATTGCCTAGTTTTCTGCATATTCTTTCGACTAGATTTGCATGTTGCGTTCGCGTGTATATTTCTTTAGCAATTGAAACTATTAGTGATTTTGTGGTCTCTGTATTACAAAGAATATCTATGCAAATAACCCATGTACCTACATGCAGTATTTGCATAAGTATACATTGTAATACAGAGGTACAACTTCCCACAATATGACTAATAATAGTATGCTTATGTCTTGAAGAACCCCATACCAAAACGGCGGCAACTATAAAACACTGCTGATATGATAGATGAACGAATGGATTCGGTTTTTCTTCGATGGCTCATTGGTTTACATAACAGACATGTGAATCGATGAATAGACGGAAAAAATTTAATTAAAATATTGTTATTATTATTGTCTTGTATTGATTTATGTTATGATTTAAACTAGAATTTCATTTTAATCAATTTAATTTAATTTTACAATTTAATTATATTAAATTTTGAATTTTAAGTAGTAAGCTGCATGTACATACTAAAAATACTATGGACCAGGTTGTCTGAAATGAATGAATTATTGAGTGAGTTTTTTTTTACTGCATCACACACCGTGAGACAAGGTTGAGTTGAGAACATTACTAATAACTAAACATATACATAAATATTTTTTTATTTATATATTTTTATAGCTATTTTATCATATTTATATGCATATTTTTGTCGGATATACATAGCGTATGTAATATATCAACAATATTGTTTTCAGAAGTATTATAGATGAATAAACTTGTTTGGCGAAGACTGGTGCCTGAAGTAGGCATATAATGCCTCAACAAAGGTCACACACAACACAGGTGAACACACTCTGCGTAAAAAAATGTTTCTATAGATGTAGTCGTTACCATCAAATCCGTCAATACAATTACGTATTGTATAGTCCACGCGAACGAAGTCACAAGCCAAAGCTAGTAATAACAACAACACTCATTAAGTTCAATAATACTGTCAAGCAAATGACCAGCGACACATAAAAATACAAACTATATATTGTATCTCTATATATAAAAATGAATCCCTATTTCCCTTGGTCACGGCATCACGCGTGAACGGCTGGACCGATTTCGGTAATTCTTTTTTGTTGTGTTTGTTATTTTCAGGAGAAGGTTCTTATGAATGAAAAAATTAAGAAAGTTGCGCGGAACATTAGATTTATAGTTAAGACAGGACGACGTCTGTCGGGTCAGATAGTAATATTATAAATGCGAAAGTTTGTGAAGATGGATGGATGGAAACAAGTGAACAGATTTTGATAACATTTGGAATGTAGGTTCTTTAGGTCCGGAAAAGGATATGGCTACTTTTCCCCAGAAATCTGCGGGTGTAACCGCGGGGTGCCGCTAGTATTGTATACATTTATTATAAAACACTAAAATGCCACATAAATGGGCCAAACATAACGTAGTAACGTATTATAATTTAGAATTGTCAGCCTCTGTGGTGTAGAGGTTGAACAGGTTGGCTCAAATCTCATACACTACTGAGGTTGCCGGTTCGATTCCCGCGACGGGACAAATGTTTGTGCACCGAAAAAAGCGCAGGCATTTGTTTCGTTTTGGGTGTTGTGGGACCATGGTCGTCGTGGTTACTCGTTCCCTAGATACAGGGAATCCTAATTATGGGCTAGGATATATACATGTATGAGTCCGTTGGATAAAAAAACAGATAGGAACTACTTTGCTAAGTCGCATTCTAAGCAAAGTTTTATCGTAACATATGCACTACGTTTAAAGGAAATTACAGTCATTTTGTCAGACCGTTATATAATCATAGTAGACAGAATGCATTTCTTGTGCGTCGCGCTTCTAGATCATTGTGTTGTTGCATATTGTTCTTAATCTCGTTATTGCGTAATAATAGGTAGTGGTTTGTGAATAAAAACTTTCTTTAGCATGTCTATACCTATCATTATACATGTCTATAATATCATTTTACTAATGGTAGCCTTTTCGTATGCGAGAGGCCTTCTGGGTGGGTACCAACGCTTTGCCTCAGCCGCCAAGTAGTAGTGCGCAAGCATTACTGTGTTCCAGTTTGAAAGGCATTGTAGCCAGTGAAATTATTTGGCATTATGAGACTCAACAGCTAATTGTCTTATGGTGACGAGCTCAGTGCAGCGCCGCGCAGGGTTTTGCAAAACAAAGTTCTGTGTGGTGCTGTTGTTGTTATGGGCTGGCGTATTGCTTACCATCAGGCATATGACCAGTTCGTCTCGTCATGTAGTTACAAAAAAAATTATATACTCTCTATACATGCAGGTATAAATGCAATAATGTAATAAGAGGTAGTTGAAATATTTAAATGTGTCTTACCCCTCATACCCTTAACATTTTGCTTTTCACTTTAAATAGAGAAGAAAACAAAACATAATAGCATTAGTTAATTCATTCGTAAAATGATTAATGTAAATCATTTTATTAATGTCATTTTTTTACACGATTTCGTTGTGTGTTTTGTTCTGCCGCGATGTATGAACATTTTGTAACAACAAAATAAAACATAAAAAACATAAATAAAAACATTTTTGTATTATGGCCAGCGCTTGTTCTACATTTTTTTTTTATATTTTGGCTGGATGCAATTTGCTAGTTGGAAAAAGTTAATGCAATTTAAGCTTGTCATGTGTATGTCTACCGTAAATACGTTTGCCGTGAAATGTCAAAACTGCGTCATCGCAAAGACATACATTCCGTAAGCAAAGAAACGTAACTAGTAAAGAAAGGAAAACCTTCTAAAGTGGCATAACAGTCATGTGAAGCTAGTATCTCGCTGATTATGACCAATGACGTCACGATCGCTCATGATGCTCAAGATTGTCTTTAGTACACTAGTTTGTTAAGCTGAGTAAAGCCCTCGTTAAAGTCGCCATCTGTGCCCAACAAGTTGCGTTAACATGCGTATACGGAAGCTTGAGGCGCATTACTTAATTCACAAGGCATAAGCGTTTGAAACATAAGCCTTCTTTGTAGTCTTTCGAAGCTACCGTCAGATGGCGCAGCCTACATGAAATTGAGTTCATAAGAAGGCCAATAAATAAAAATAAATCTGATGTTGCTTGCACTGTGGCGCCTACGTATATTCTTGCCTGTCATGTCAATATTTTACGTCCAAACTAGGTACGGTTTTATCCCTGCGGGTAGTTAGAAAATATTTTATGATAATATTGTCTGCTTTATACCTAAGTTACTTTTATATTCACAAAATGTCGAAGCACATAATTTACTTTAAGCCTTTTTTTTTTTCTCATATAAGTGAAATGTAATTTCTTGTTGAGAAATAAATATTCTTTAACCCGAATAAAAAAATCACTTTAAAGAAATCGACCGAAACATAGTTATATGTACGTATGTATCTATTTTAGTTTAGAAGAACCATGCTATATTTTTGTTTTAGGAAGCCGATAGCAACGCAGCTATAACTTATGTTGTGGCTACATAAGGTACTATTTTTATATGTAACCATTCAGTAGGTAGGTATCAAGTTCAATTAAATCAAATATATGTAGGTACTTATGCTGTTTTCAGCGTATTGTTAGTGCTATCTAAAATTATGTTGTCTCCGGGTTCGATGTACTGGATATATCAGACAATAATATTATCATGCAGGATATTCAGGTAATGAAACAATCATTGTTATGTAAAAAATATAATTTATTATTTAAACAAAATATTACAAAAGATCTTTTGTATTTTTTACAGAACGCGCCATGGACTATCACGCTCAGAATTACCATTCATTATTTTACACTTAACGACTATTTACTAAAATAAGTTTAAGGTACTGATTAGACTGTACACCACGCGGCCGGCCGCCCCTGTCCTCCACTAGATATTCTTTAGATCATCAGCTTCGGACACGATTTGCCAAACAACAGAAGGATACGGAGCGAGGTGTTGCGTGCCTTAATGCGTATTCATCTATACGTGCATATCGCATCCAAATATGATCATCAAAAAC
Source organism: Petrophora chlorosata (assembly GCA_951640565.1). NCBI lineage: Eukaryota > Metazoa > Arthropoda > Insecta > Lepidoptera > Geometridae > Petrophora > Petrophora chlorosata. Next base: position 17,692,126 of record OX621197.1, read on the forward strand.
ATTTACACTCGACTATACTATGCAACCAGTCTCCGGACTTGTACGTCTGTTATGGCCTACTGGGATGAATTTCGACTGGTCGATAGCGAATTATCTAGCTCGGCTACTCTAAAGTGTAAACTAGAACTGGATGCCGTGCCCTCTGAGGAAGGCGTCGATCTGTCCCGAGGACGCCGACTCGCCGCGCGGCGCGACGTAGTAGAACTGAGGCGCGGGGGAAGCCCTCTGGGGGGCTGCAGCTTGGCTCGGAACGCCTATCCTCTGGGCCTGAGCGCGGGCCGCGGCCCTATCTCTCTGTAATTGACTCTGCTGCAGTTGTTGCTGCTGAGCGAACAACTGCTGAGAATTCTGGAACTGAGCCTCAGATTGCTGCCTCTGGTATACCTCTTGGGGATTCTGGATCTGGTGTCTGAATAAAGGTCCGCTGGGAGCTGGTGAGGCAGAAATCTGAGGAGAAGGAATGAACGGTCTCTGGGCCTGGGGTTGCTGCTGAGCCACGTAAGGCTGCAATCTTTGGTTCAAGTTCAACTCGCCCTTAGTTTGGGGTAAAGTCTGGAACAGCTGAGTATTGTATGATCCACTGGAAGGATCGTACACCAACTCGGTGGAGTAGAGAGGGTTGCCGCTGGGTGCGGGGGAGGCGCCTGATGATTTGGTCGGGGATGCCGTGGCGGGGGTGGACTGTTGGTTATCGCGGTGAAACTTTGCGAATTCAGCGGCGAAATCAATCTGTCCGGGGCTCGGTCTCGCGGTGGTCTGAATAGCCGGGGCGGGAGATGGTGAGTAGTTAGGTTCGGGACTGTACTGAATGACCGGTTGAGGCTTAGGGGTTACCCGAAGGAGCTGAGGCCTGAAAGTGGTTGCCGGTGGAAGAGCCCTAGCGGTGGTGGCGATTGGAACCGGGCGGGGGGTGATAGCGATCTGCTGCGACTGATAGGCGGGGCGTCTGACGGCGGGGCGCTGGACGACCCTCTGCCTAATCTGCTGGAGAGGTTCTTCTTCAGATTCATCCTCATCAGCGTCCCTGAAGTCGTTTTGGAAGTAGGTCGTGGGTGGTCTCGCGGTCGTTGGCCTGTGCGCGGGCCGGGTGGGGTAGTTGGGCTCTGGGTCGTCTCTTTCTGCGGACTCAGGCGCGCCGGGAACGTCGTCCTCTTCATCGTTGGGCTTGTTGGGGTCGCAGGGGTTGCCGGAGACGTAGGTGAACTCGCGCTTGTTGCCGTCGGGGTCGATGTAGCCGTACTTGCCGCGCACGACGCAGTCGGTGCCTCTGGTCTCTTCCTTGAAGGAACCGTCAGCGGCTTCGTAGCCGAATGTGAAACTGCCGTCGTCGTTCACCTGAAATGGTATTGGAGTATTGATCAATATTTTGTAGTTAGCTTTGCTATTTTGTATTATTTCAGTACACAATACGAAAAGTAACATCATCAATATACAGGAAATGTTCTGTTTTTTACATAATTTAGTTCCACTGTCGATGTCAGCCTTAATCACACTAATAATTAATTTTTTTTATTAATTTAATTTATTATAAATACGAAAGTTTCTATGTTAGTGTGTATCTTCCCTCTTCAAGCCGCAATGGCAGTTTTTCATATAATCGTTAGAGCATAACAACCAATTGCCTAGAAGACCCTTTTACAAGTAATGCAAACATCTTACTGTGGGCAAAATTGAGTCCAATTGATGGTTATAAAAATGACCATCCACTAGTGAGACGTCTTCTGATACTAACCTTGTTATAATTCCGGATGGTCTGCACTGGCGGCTCCTTGGGCTGCTCCTGGCGTAGCGTCTGCTGCTGCTTGTGCCGGATGGGCTGATGGCGAGGCGCGGGCGGCGCGCGCGGCTCGTACTCGCTGTCGTCCAGTCGGTCTGTCTGCCGATACAGCTGCTCGTACTGGTCTGCTGGAACTAGGACCACCTGGAATTTAGAGAAAATTATACAATTAATAATTTGGTCTTAATTTATTTTTAATCAGTTATTTTCTGGAATTTTGATTATGGATTCCTAGTTTATGGGTTCCTGTAAATGTTTAAGAAGAAATCTGATAATTTGCGAAGTATTCCACGAATAGCAACTATTCTTAGAGGACCGATTTGATTAGCACAAAAGCTACTCCATTTTCAGCACCTAATAAAATATTGGTATCTTTTATTTAGGTACTGACCCTGGAATAATATTCAATAGTTCGATTTTATCCAGGCATTGAGAATATTATGACTATAATATCTACTATAGGTTCTTTGTGAAATATGGCGCGTTTTCTTAACCACCTGCATTAATTCTATTTTACGTTTCTTTTTCGTTACCAGTCATACTAACAAGAATAAAATATACAAGGCACAGTGAAAGACGACCTGCGGTTTTGTCGAACAGATTTATGGGTGACCAGTAGGAGTCACAGCGCTTGTATTCTCCTGGATAGGTACAAGATCGTTGGGTCATTTGGCGAGGTATTTACCTGGTCTCCTCTCTCCTGTGCCTGAGGCTCGTAATCGTACTCGTCCTCCACGGGCTGCTGTATCCTGGGACGTTGGCGCGCCCCCGCCGCTAGTCCTGCGGCCAGCACCAAGCACAACACCTGGAATAGAAAGCATTTAATAATGAGCGACAAGAAAAAATGGTTTTACATGGAAAATGTGGTTGAGAAATGCAAATTGTGATATTTACAATTTCACATGTACAATTATGTTTTTTTATATATTTTTATTGGCTTCTATAATATTAATAAATATTTTATTTTTTTACTTGTGATAAATCTACGTTTGACCACCATCTCGCCTGATGTTCAGCGACGATGTGGCCGAAGATGAAGCACGTAGATTCAGAAGATACCTATTCACTCTAGCCTTGAATATACCCAAATTATAGTTATCAGGAAACAGAAACGACGGCAAGGAGTTCCATTCCTTAGCAGAAAATAATGAAAGTGTGTCTGTGACGAGTATGAAGAGACAAAAATGGTTGTCTTCAAGGGAATAATGCTTGAAATATCTGTTTATATTAAACCTTAAAGGTAGATATTGATAAAAAGGTAAAGTGAAAGGTAGAGTGGAGGCCATATTTTACTTTATATAGACACAAAAGTGATGCTGTTTAACTAAAGCAACGATGATTACTTTGTGGCAGTGACAGCGTAGACAAGGGTATTCTTTTTTTTACAGATGCCGGTCAAACAGCGAACTTATCAACCACTTTTATAAAAAGCAAACTAACTCTTTATGTAGTTTCATTACATCATGCAAGTTTGTTGCGTGGTAACTAGAAAGCTTGCCTTAAACTTGCAGCAAGTTTGCATACTTGCCATGGCAAACTTGGTGCAAGTTTTCACGTTTGCTACTTCAAAGTTGCTGCATGTCTGAAACAAGTTTACATTGCTAGGGCAGTAATGTCAGTGTGTTTTGTATATTTTATTTTTATTGTTTGCATTTCTTGTTTTTTACTAACATAGGATAAGTGTTAGTATCAAAATGAACCAATGTCTGATTTGAATTTAAAATAAATAAATTACCCTGAAATAAAAATCGCGAATCAGTCATCTCCAGAGCGCACCGCGAATGAGCGAGTACTAAAATCATAAAGTTGTCTGTCTGCCCAAATTATCTTCACTTCTCTCGTAAAATTATGCATAAATTAGTAAAAAACAGAATTACACCAATTTCATAAATCTAAATCTTAACTGAGTTCGTACGAAACGCGTGTAATTACGTATTACATCGGAATGCCTGCCATAAGTTATGATAGGTATTTTACAACGCGCGTATCAGAGCGTAACTCATTACTCTTTACCCCCCGCGGTAAAATACTGTTGCCACCTTGTTTGTGTGAGTGCAGTTGACAAGAAAACATCGAAACCAAATTCTAGTCAAATTATGTTTTTATGGAACTTAATAATGAGATGAGCAAGTCGTTCCCCTGTTCGCCACGCCTGCCCACAACAATTGCAGTGCCACTTTGTAAAAAGTACTGCGTACCAGGTACTACGAGGACCGTGGTCCCACAACACCCAGACACAAAACAAATGCTTGCGCTTATTTTTTCTTGTGCATAAATATTTGTCCGCCCGCAACCTTAATGGTGTATGTGATTTGAGCCAACCTGCCCTACCACTACACCACAGAGGCTGTCAAATATTATTTTTTTTACGCTTATTAGATCTATGTTTGGCCACGATCTCGCCTGATGTGAAGCGATGGTGTGGCCTAAGGTGGAGCACATAGATCTAGAGAGAGACGACAGTTGAGCGGCTGCTCAGACCCGTCTCCCCGATGGTTCACCGAACATCATCCCGAAACACGACTGACGAGGTCGCTTGACGGCATGGCTTTGTTCGGTGGGTGGTATTACAACCACGGCCAGAGCCTACCACTCCAAAGCGCGTAAGCGGGTTTCATCACAAGACATCGTGCTCTAAAACGGTGAAGGAAAACATTCCTTCACCGTTTTAGAGCGAGCGCGCAATATCTGCACTTAACTATACGTCATTGGTGCAGGGCCAAGTCGGGATTCGAACCCAGGTGCGTCGGATCAAAAGGCGCACGAGTTCCCGCTAAGCCACACTCGCTCTCTCCCAATGAACTTTAAATCTTATATTAAGAAAATCAGCTAATAAACATTTACATAGATCTTACAACTACTGTTGTTGCAGTCGACTTCTAGATTTTCGTCACATATTTTTATTATTGTATGAAAAAAACAAACCATCATTTGTTTGATAAAAAACGCATTTAATCTTTATTACAATGGAGCCTCATATATCATGTTTTTAATTTCTAGTCTGTCTAGACATTTCATAAGGCATCAGTAACGACACGCAAGGTTGTATGACTCGGTGTATGAAAATTAGTAACCCGTCTTGTTCTGACAGCAATAACAATAGTAGCTCCCACATGGTCCTTTGCGGTTTGTTTAATAGACATACATCTCCTGTGGCTCCACTATAATAATCAATGAATCAACATCTTCAACACACGACAGCTCATTCCTCACTGCTGTATGTTTTGTCACCTTCTCTTCCTATGAATTATGTTGTGCCAATACTAACCACCAATTTTGAGTCTCCGTTGTTTCAAAAGAAAATATGAATCGTATTTAATTTCAGGGAAAAATGCTATTTTTGGGGAAATTTATAGAAAGATAGATAGACACTTTATTGCACTTAAAGGAATTACAGTTGGAAATAGGAGAACAGAGAGAATAGGCATCTTCTAGATCTACGTGCTCTATCTTCGGCCATATCGTCGCTTAACATCAAGCGAGATGGTGATCAAACCAACTAACTTTAAGCTTGATTATCTTTTTATTTTAGCTTGATTATTTTGCTTTTAGCTTGTAAATCCTTCTTAAGTGCAATAAAGTGTTTTCTATTCTAATTTCTATTCTGTTGTATTATTATCTGTTTAAAAAAATATTTTTTTTTGTAATTATGTTTTCTTTTTTATTTTGTTCTTTTTCTCTTTATTGTGGTCGTCAAATAAATGTTTTTTTTTCTTTTCTTTTCTTTCTTTTCAAACGTAGATCGATTTTTTGTAAAAAAAAGGAAACACAAATCTTATACTTAAGTACAATAGGTGGTCTTATCGCTGAGCAGCGATATCTTCTAGACAACCATAGGAGTCTACGGAGTAGGTACCTACTGTTATTTGCTCTGTGCTGTTAGTCATCATGAAGCCCATCAATCCGCTACGTCACAAGATGGCACGACTCATCAGTGCTGCTATACCTACAGACAAGGTTGGAAGATCGGTCGGCGACTTGTCGATAATGGCGTCGTAATGACTGCAGGTACATCTCTTGATACCTATTATGGAGGTGTGAAGTAGGTATGATATTATTGTTAACAAATAAAACGCCCAACGATCATAAACATAGATCTTGGCCACTATCTAGGATTCCCTTTATTAAGGGAACCTAAAACTATAATAACCATGGTTTATTAACTGCATGAATATATTGACATTAATTAAAATTAATTGGCAATTTGAATTTAATGTAATAGTATGTTTTAAATTCTATTATGTTAATATTGCACAACATTGTTATGGTAGAATGTTAAGAATTATCATTATTATTTATCATGTTTCTGTAAAACATTTTGGCAATAAAGATTTAGATTGATTGAATTATTGAAAACTATTCAAGAGTTCAAAAGTTCTTTATTCAATTTTGGCATTACAGACGCACTTATGAACGTCAATTATTACAATGACTCTACCATTGTTTTTAAGCAATAACGCATGCATCGCTATAGTTTAACAAAAAAAATTAATTTTAATTTAATTATCACCCTAAACGACTACGACAAATACACACAGCGTATAAAGTTAATATCTTCAATAATTATGTTACAAACGCAATAATCAGACTAATTACAAAACTTGGTCGCATTCCGGCCTACATGCGCGCACGCACGCGCCATGACATAACGCCACGCCACGCCGCTAGGGCGACCATGACGCAATACTATACTGTATTTAAAAAACTTATACGGCAATTCCGTTTAGGGGACCGTATCGGAGTCACGACTAATTCTATAAATATATTAATTTTTAGAAAAAAACAAAAACCGACTTCAATGTATCTTCGAATTCCAAGGTCAAATATAGATGAAATTTATATGGGACCACTTCGTAGCTATATTGAACCCAACGCAAAACTATTTTCCCAAATCGGTTTATAAATGACGGCGTTCTGAGGTAACAAACATAAAAGAATACAATCGAATAGAGAACCTTTAGTCGGTAAAAAAAAATCTATTAAAAAGTCGATTGACAAGCCAGAGCTACCATGCTATTTACGATGCATTACTATTAAAAAACAAGTTGCACACACAACTGGTACAACAATGTGTTTCTGTTACAGTATACTGTTATTTTGCTTTGCCTTTTTTGCTTTCTTTTGTAAGTAGACAAGTTAGTTGTTAGCACGAATTACCTTCTGGTAATTAGCTTGTGGTGCGTCAAAGAAAGCAGCTCCACTTAATCTAGAAAAAATGTATAGAAATTATATTGTGCAATTTTATTACTCTCCTTATAATATTATGAAATACTTATTGCACATTGTTCTTATTGACCATATAGTGACCTGTTTAGCTCTGTATTTTTTTTAATCTGTAACAGGGTAATTAGTTTTGGTGGGTCAAAGATAGCAGCTTCACTAAACCTAGAAAAAAATGTATAGAAATTATATTGTGCAATTTTATTACTCTCCTTATAATATTATGAAATACTTATTGCACATTGTTCTTATTGACCATATAGTGACGCTCTAACAAATACCCCTGTTTAGCTCTGTATTTTTTTTAATCTGTAACAGGGTAATTAGTTTTGGTGGGTCAAAGATAGCAGCTTCACTAAACCTAGAAAAAAATGTATAGAAATTATATTGTGCAATTTTATTACTCTCCCTATAATGTTATGTAATACTTATTGCACATTGTTAATATTGACCATATAGTGACGCTCTAATAAAGACTTTATTCCTGTATTTTTTTTTTATGTCTGTTACAGGGCACATAATATACAGTAATACATTTCTAATATGGTCACGTAACGTTTGAAATTGTAAGTAATTTTCATGCTCTCTTTCTTTAACCAATTTTATAATGAGTTTATGCGTGTTTGTGAACGCTTTGGTTAATTATTATTTTTATTACGCCACATAACATCTTTTAAGTTTCCTGACTTTGGGTATAATCATGGAACAAAATTTGATCCATGTTATAACTTAGGAATAAAAGACAAACAAAGAAAATTAGGATAAATTGTAACACAGCCGTTTAGATTTTAATCTATTTAAAAACTTCACACAGCGTCATTCCATTTTTTTCATTAATTCCGCTGTTCTGCCATATTTGGCCAATAAAATCCGCAGTTCTCACGCTTCACATTAACTCCGTAACAGAAAATTAGACACTTCCATAAATGCGCACCGTAATGAGTTACGTCCAAACCCGGACCTATTTTGTCCTAATTTTCCCCTCGACGTGTCCCCCCTAGTCATGCTCATGCATAAACAGTGAAAGTCAAGTGAAACAAGCGACTTAGAAAATGACGTCATTCAATATATATTTTTTAGACAATTCTCGAATGGTCTCGAGCCGTGTCGTTGTGAAAGTGTTTTTACGTGGTATTGTCATCATGTGAAACGTTTCGACATGAGATTGTGAATTTTTGTTATTGCCATCATAATTGAACCTTTTGGCCTTATTGCTGCGTTTCGCAGGTTCTTGTTTAACGAGATGATTGCTTCATTAATTACGATCTGTGCAAAACCTAAAGCGAGCATGCATAATGCTAACCATGTCAAAACCGATCCCAAGTAGTGCAGGTCTTCTTTGTTCAATCATTGTTATTCAGCTCATGTAAATATAATAACCCATATAATCAGACTTCCCCTCTTCTAAATGCGTGCCCGACAGGGTCCTTAGTGTACTGACTACAAATTGACCATCTGTTGTACCTAGCTACATTAAGGAAGGCATTAAATAAATAAATAATGTGATATATAAATATAATTATTTGTAATGAAATTGAATATTTAATTGAATACTAGCATAATATAAGTCAACAGAGTTATATTATAATTATTAGTAACAACTAACTACATATGGATGTGATATATCTGATATAAATGAATATACTTTACTGGTGGTAGGTTTCTCGTATGCGAGAGGCCGTCTGGGTGGGTACCACCGCTTTGCCAGTTATTAAGCCACCAAGCAGTAGTGCGCAAGCATTACTGTGTTCCGGTTTAAAGGGCATTGTAGCCAGCAAAATTACTGGGCATTATGAGACTGAACAGCTAATTGTCTCAGGGTGACGAGCGCAGTGCAGCGCCGCGCGATTTTGCAAAACAAAGTTCTGGGTGGTGCTGTTATTGTTATTGGCTGGCGTATTGTTTACCATCAGGCAAAAGACCAGCTCGTCTCGACATCCAGTTACATAAAATATCCTACTAATGTTATAAACGCGAAAAATCGTAAGAATGGATGTACCTTTGTTACTCTTTCACGCAAAAACTAATGAATGGATTTTGATGAAATTTAGTACGGAGATAGCTTATACCCTGGATTAACACATAGGCTACTTTTTGTCCCGGGAAACCGCGGGGAGCAGTAGTTATGATATATATAAATGGTGCAGGACCCGCAGCACACGCCGCTGCTCCGGCTGGCGTGGAACAAGCAGGACCCCAACTACCTGGCCACCGTGGCCATGGACGCGTGCGAGGTCATCTATATCTGTATCTATATATTCATATATATATGTATATATATGTAATATTATAATATCTTTTCAAATTACTTATCTGTCGGTCTGTTTGATTATTAAATTACTTGCCTTATATATGCAGCATTTATTATTACTACACTCTCGCGGAAGTCTTTAAATTATAAATCAACCTGCTATAACATACGAGCAACGACATTGGAGGTGTTATCTAATATTTTATTTCGAATAAAACTCGATAAGCAATAAATAAAATATATTATGTAGTCACGGTCACGACCACAATTTGCCAGTTGTCAAAAATCAATGACATAACAAGGTTTTATATAAATATCACCGAATATTGACTTTTTAATAGATAACGCAAGCTACATAAAAATCAATCTATTTAATGATTTTTATTGATCTCAATAATATCTGAATGATTTAAAAATGTAATTAACTGTTAATGACTTGAAGGTTAATTTCAATCAATAAATCTGGTTTCATTAACATAGCAACATGTAATCCCATTCTAGTGCGCAATGACCGTAATTTCTTAAGGCTATCACTTACAAGGTTAATATACCAATAAACACCATACGGAGTTAAAAATATTATAAACGCGAAAGTTTGTAAGAATGGATGATATCTTATACCCTGGATGAAGATAGCTTATACCCTGGATTAATACATAGGCTACTTATTATCCACGGGTGAAACCGCAGGGCGCAGCTAGTTAATTTATAATGGTGACCTAGCATAAGAGATACGAACATTCATGTCTGTGGAACAACACAAGGTTCGCCCGACTTGTCGTTTTGAACAACACAAGGTTCGCCAGACTTGTCGTTTTGAACAACACAAGGTTCGCCAGACTTGTCGTTTTGAACAACACAAGGTTCGCCAGACTTGTCGTTTTGAACAACACAAGGTTCGCCAGACTTGTCGTTTTTATTTATGTAATTTTTCTTTTCGGTTACTCAATATCTCAAAACTCTCTACATTTCTTCGACAGAGCTAAAGCCCAATGTTTTTATTTCTCACTCAATCATTAAATAATAAATAAATAAATACGCCCAATGATCACATACATAGATCCTGGCCCCTAACGAGGACTACCAGTATCTAGGGAACCACTACAAAGACCATGGTCCTACAATAATACAACACCCAGACACGAAACAAATGCTTGCGCTTTTTTCTGTGCACAAACATTTGTCCCGTCGCGGGAATCGAACCCGCTACCTCAATGGTGAACGTGATTTGAGCTAACCTGCCTAACCACTACACCACAGAGGCTGCCAAAACTCATCAATGTTTTTATTTCTCGAATCATTGAGCGTACTACACACGTTGCTTAATCCAGCCAACACGATCACTCAAAGTCAACTCTTTTTAATGAAATTGCAGCTATCTCTGAACTTTTTACACCTTGCTCTAATATAAAAAGCATCGCGGCAAGGCGGCAAGGTGATCTGGTATTCAATAGCAAGATCACCTACAAATAGCTTGATTAATAAATGCCTGCAGCTAGCACATTACCTTACTTAGTTACTTCACTGGAGAAGATTTAATAAGATACATAAATAATACGCGAGACATTTACGATGAGAAAATTAAATGTAGATTACGAAGTGTTTCATGTTTACAAGAGTGGCCTACATACTCGTCAAATTATTATTTTTATTATCTAGTATTTATACTTACATTTAGCTGGAATTTTATATTGCTGCTCTATGAATAATCTTTGTTATTTATAATCTCTTATTATAAATGCAAATTTATTTATTTGTCTGTTTGTAAACTATAATTCGTTACTGCAACTAAATTACTAAATTTAATATCTACAGAAACGGTAGGTAAGTACTATCGTGATCCCGACAGGAAGAAAGAAAATAGAAGCGCTGGACAGAAAACTACCTAGTTATTCAATGGGATCAGGAGTTAGGTACGTTGCGGAAATTCATCTCAAAACTAAAACGCAATGAAAATAGTAGTGTAAACCCCCTGAATAATATGTAGGTTGTTGTTAGAATAATATAATATGTCTGGGGGTTGATAGCAAATATAAAATGAATTTAAATTAAAATATATATATATAAGTAATCCCTCCACTTTTTTAAAAATAAATATGTATATTCATAAAATATAATATGGTAATATAATATGATAATGAGTTTAATATTGTATATAAGAAAAGGAAAAAAAGGTAATAACAAACAATAATAATGTAAATAACAAACAATTTTAAATAAAGGAAGCTCTAACAACAACCCTCTTTGTACGACACGTGTTTCGCCGTCTGCACGAGGTATTGAGATATTGAAAACCACCGTCCATTATTTTTGCGTAATTCCTCTCCCTGCACGGTTGTCTGGAAGAGATCGCTTTAAGCGATAAGACCGCCAATTGTTACACTTTTGTTACGTTGTTTTTATTATTTATATTTTTATGTGTGTGTTTAAGGAGTTATTTCATTTCATTTTTCATTTCACTCGCCGAACGCTGGAACGAGAGTGAGCTCCCAACTAGTTCTTGTTAAACTGAGTTATACATTTCTAATTACTACTTATAAATCATCCCGAGGTCATTTTTAAAAAGGCTACATTTCAAAATGTAACGTAACGACATTATTTAAGCAAATATTTTACGCTCTACATTTTTCAACCTAATTTGATAATGAGTTTTTTTGTGAAATCCTTTTTATGTACCGCAATTTTTTTGTTTTTTATTTTTATTTCTAAATACTCGATATTTATACCTCACGTTAGGTAGCGATTGTACAATATATCTATTGAGCAAGTCAAAGAAAGTACAAGACGCATTTAAAATATTAAATAGGTGGCTGTGAATAGACGCAAGTGTAATACGTCTTTGTATAAAATATAAAACGTTAGTAGGTTAGTTTTAGCAACTGTGTTGCCACAGTGAGGTAACTTGCCTGAGTTTACTGGAAACGTGTAGTTTATGAGGCAAAGAACTGTAATAATTCAAAATTGTGACTGCAATTTGGTCTTGGCTTATTTCTTTTATATAATAAAGGTACTATTATATAAAACAAAGAAGCAGTAATTTGCAAGCATTACTGTGTTCCGGTTGGAAGAGCATTGTAGCAAACGAAGTGACTGGGCATATGATCTGAAGTCTCGGGGTAATGATCGCAATGCAGTAGTACGCAGTGCTTTTATTGGTATTAAAAGCTTACGAGCGACTTTTTATATATACTTTTTTATGCTCTCATTATACATTTCCATAAAAAATAGCATTAAATGCTTCAAGAAACAGTCAACAAAAAGTCAACGGTCAAAACTCAAAATATATTTATTAAATAGGCACAAAACATCATAAACACATAATTTAAATCAATTAAAATACGTTAAAAGTTGTAAATTAAAATTTCATCTCATTTTCATTTTAAATTCGTTTCATTTCATACACAGACCCAGGCCTCTAACTAGGATAAAAATATGATGACTTTGAAAAAAATATTCTCACCATATATATACACAGATTTAATATTTATTGATATCTTTTTTATGTGCTCTAAATAGTAGGTAATAAATATGGATTACATCCATAAATCGATTAAGATGATGTAGTCTGACTTCATTTGCGACAAATTATAACCAAAATACTATTTTAAGTCACCTCGACATTTCGACTAAGTTGACGATCAAATAGATGGCGGTCGATTGACACAAACATTTTACAAATAAACTAATATTTCCTCACTGGTATTCTAAAAACAGTTGCTATTCTCTCGAGGCGATCGTAAATATACCTACTTGGAAGGAAAAGTTCCTTGTTTGAATAGTTGCAATGCCACCAGAAACTTGGGCGACACTGTACTGCGCTCGTTACATACACATCCTTCAAGTCGGAAGTAATATTTGCTTGGTGGTTGAACATCTGGTAAAGGTATAGTACTTCCCAAGGCGAACTCTTGTAGATAACGCCTACTACGACAAAACTCATCCAGGGGGCCATTGGGGCCAATTCACTATGACAACTTGGCGATTCCTTGCTTCGAAATCACGTCGATTCCTTTATTGATAAACGACATCTCTATGACGCATTTATATATTCATATATATGACGTGTCATAGAGAATACAAATTTCGCAGATGTCGTTTATTAATGAAGGAATCGACTTTTCCTTGAAGCACGGAATCGCCATGTTGTCAAATTGAATTGAGGCCCTGATCATTCAGAGTTTTGGTCTTAAGATAAGTTCAATTAACCAAAAAAGCAGTCACACCATCCAAGGAAGCACGAGCAAAAACTTCACTTGAAATAATCAGAAATACTCATCAACAACACCAATAAGTGGTATACTGACGAATGATCACAAAAAGCTTATTCTATAATCGCCGGATCGATCGGTACTATAATGAGGCATTGTTAAACAAATGTCGTCCAATTCGGTCGTTTTGCAATAAATCACGGCAGGTATTCCTTTCTAAATGTATTAAGAATGGCGATTCCAGTGTATATTAATGGATTGCTGATAAACATAACTTGAGCGCTAGTAGAATATACTAGCGATCACGTTATGTCGTTATGTCAAAGAAAGTTATTATATATTAATATATTAGCTGCTTAAAAAACTGACATGAGTGGATGCGCTCAGCTGACCTGCCCCCGTACCCAAATGACAATCGTATATCAAGTTGAGCTCAAATTAAGGTGTAGATTCACTGCGACAATGTCTTATGATGCCATATTAACACATTAAGTTAACACATCACATTAAGTTTATCTCAACCTGTATTTATCGTATTTTGGTATAAATAAGTGAGATTAATTCGATTTCTTGCCTCTATCGACAATAATTAGACAGCATCTCATTAGTTGCAGCATTTTAGTCCATGGTTGCAGTGAAGCTATACCTTAATTTGAGCTCAACACGATATGCGCTTTGCGCTTGAAGGACATATGGCCTGGATGATGTTCAGTGAACCTACTCGTGGTAGGTCTGACGTATGCGTACCACAGCTTTGCCTGTTATTCGGCGGCCAAGCAGTAGTGCGCAAGCATTACTGTGTTCCGGTTTGCGCAGTGTAGCCAGTGAAAAAACTGAGCATATGAGACTTAATATCTGCGGGGCGATGAGTGCAATGCATTTATACGCAGTGCTTTCATATGGTATTAAAAGTGCTAGGTGACACTGCAAAGGCTATGGGCAGGCGTGGCGCTTACCATTAGGCGAACGACATGCTCGTATGATCACTCAGTTCCATAAAAAAAACATTTAGGGAAACATGTCTCAAGGCAGTCGCCCAACAGACGTTTCCCGATAGATCTATGTGCTCCATTTCTGGCCTCAACGTTCATCGTTTGTAAAACGCTGTATATACCAACAAATACAAAAAAAATTAGTACCTATCTATCAAGTGTCTAAGTTTTTGGCCCTTTTCGATGATATTCCTTAAGAAACCCTGATAAGCATTCAAGTGATCTATTTTTATAAAAACGATGAATGATTAAATATGTAATTTCTAGAAGTGGTGGTTTCATGGTGACATTACCTATAGATGCCTCAACACCATTAACCTATAGCCGGGGGAAACGATACAGTTTTCGGCCTTGTTGCTTCACCCACCGCTTATTATGTTTATGGTTACTTACTCTTTATTTTCGGAATATAGATCGATGATGCTGTCGAAATTAATGTGCGATGAAATGGATTTCTAATGGCTTAATATTAGGTGCGTAATGATTATTGATATCAGCTATATGTGTTCACATACGATCATTTAAATTGAGATAGTAAACGTTGATACAAATTAATAGTCTTTTATCAATTTATTTAAGAACTATTTCCAATAGTAACAATCTGATTAATCAACTGACAATCTGATTAATGATAGGTACTGTTTCCCTAAGCCCATCCGATGATTGGGTTACGTTGCTTACCTATTGCTACCTACCTACCTTTATTTCATGTTTTGTTATTTAAGATCAGGCCTAGCGCACTCCGCATTGTAGGTACGAAGTTACAAGTACATAGCCGGAGTTACACGTGTCGCGTCAAAAGAGATAAGAGCTATGGGATAGAAAGAGAGGCGCTCTGTAGGTTAATATGTCTGGTAGGTATACAGCGCTACGCGAGCTGAATTGAATTTTATTGCGTCATAGCAAGAGTCGCTATTTGTTTAATTTTTTTTGCAGAGTGATGCTTCTGTCTCTTAGTATTCTGTGGTAGGAGTTCAAAATTCTCATTCTTAAAATTGTATAACTTTATGGGAGACCTATAATTTGGCTGAATTTTGCAATGTATGTATGCTTGTCAAAGTCCGATGACAATGCAATACTATGGTGACAGCTAGCTGATCTGATGATGAAGACGGAAGGTGGGCAATGGAACTCCTTGACGGATAATCGTAAAATACTAGTGTTTGGGCTCATTTTAATCTGCTTGCGGTTCCAATTACGAATTTTTAAACTTGTCTTGAAAATAATCTTTTTCAACAAAAATCTTATTATAAATATATATACAGGTTCCCATTATTTTATTAGAAGTGCTGTTTGCCTTCTCAATAAATAAATAAAAGAAACAATTATAAAGATACTACACTACATACAACTAAAAAAGCCCTCTTGTCACCTGCGGCTTCGACAAGACGAGGGCAAATACGTTGATTGATGAAAAAACGAAGTAAATGGATTAAATAATTTTTGGTATTGTTTTTCCGAATAACAAATAAACGTTTCTGTAAATGGAGTAAGTATGTCGGTAGGTACTAGGTACTTAGAACCAGGCCTATTCGTATCAATGGCGTAGCTAGGTAACCAAAGACTCTGGGGCAAAAATAAACTAGGGCCCCAACTAAACTATTTAAAATCGTTTGTTCCGTATTCGTCGCGTTCTGAACTCTGGTTTATTTATATTCCGAATGTGGGAGAAATGTTCATTACTTCAATTTATCGTTTGTAAGTGAGAGCACAGGTCAGAGTCAGAGGGGCCCTCTGGGCTTGGGGGCCCCGGGGTACTGCCCCGTCTAGCACTCTAGTAGCTACGCCAATGATTCGTATATATATTGCAAATAAAATATATTGATGTCAAGTGTGATATCAAACTGGCATTTATATTTACAATGTCTCAATTTATTCAGCCTTCGCGTAATTTTCTATTAAATAAGTATACAAGTAGAAATATCTGCGTATCAGTAGTAGGTATCTACTTCAAGGAAATTTTAATATTAACCGTAACAAGGTGACGTAACTTACTTTTTACCGCCACAATTGGCCAAGAACTGGTGCGTTTACCTGCCCACATTCCGTTAATGCAACACCCTGTATATTAAAATAAATAGATGCAATTTGTAGTGTCCAATGCAATACTAGTGTTGCTGCAGGTGTTGCTTAAATATTTTCATACCTTAATCTAGTGGACGTTTTTTACGACTTATTAATATCAGCTTCGCTAGTCATTTTGTTCAATTGTGTTACTTTTGTGGATTAAACTAGGTTTTATAATTTGCCAACTATAATTTGCTTACTTCATAAAGAAATATCAACCTATAATATTTCTAATTTATACAATATTATTAGGTATATATAATAATATTTCTGATTTTCGTACAGGTAAGTATGGTAAGTTTCTGGGTACTATGACATACCTCAATTTATAAATTACTGTTTTATTTTTCGATTTTTATTGTCATCGCACTTGAAACATAATGGATATGGATCAATTAAACTATTAAATAAAAATAAAAACATTTATTTCAGATAACCTGGTCCATAGTATAGCTTACTCACTATGTTAGTTCACAATTAAAATTCAAATTAAATTAAATTAAATAGTATTATCAATTATTTTACTAAATCCTTTTTTCTCCTAGCCTAGTCTCTTTAAACGCAGATCTTTGGAGGAATACCCTTAGAAGACATCTATTCACGTTCTACTGAACTTCAGCCAAGGGCCACTCTTACCTATTCTGTGGCTCAATAAACATTAAGCACATCCAATTGTTATTTTCATATAGTGAGCCAATCCCATATGTCAGGGCTGGCTGGTATATGTCGAAAGCGCCGATAGAGCTGATGCGTAGAGCAAGGGAAATGCGCTGCAAACGACAAATAAATAGCACCAATCAAATCACAATTTGAATTTGTTACTTTCGACATTGACCGCGCTTGCGCAGCTGCTTATTAGTAGAGGAATATAATCATGTAGTTGCGTATACATAGCATTCCTTGTTGTTTTGACATGTTTACAATAAATAATAACGTATAATATATATTTCATTATAGTGTAGTATTTAATAACGCATTCATATAATCACATATATGATTCTCTATATCTAAACTAAAATTGCTTAAAGTATTACCAATTATTAATTAATTAAGTATTCGTATTTAATTAATTTTGACTGACATAATCTGTAATTTTATTTTTGTATTATCTTGTAATTGTTGATTGACATATTTTTAGTTTTTACTATATTTTACTGTATTTTAGACTTATTTGAAATGTATTAGGTAATTGGCTTAGGCCGTAATTGGCTTAGGTACTTTTTGAATAAACAGAATTATCTGTCTTCATATATAAAATAAAAATCCCAGCAAACAACATCACTTTAAACAAACAATTCCCAATTATTTAAACAAAGAGTTCATAACCCTCTGACAACGTTATAAAAGTTTGACGACTCTACGGCTTACTGCAGACTAAATATAAGTTCACGTGGCATCAGAAAATGTCAGCTTCGAATCTATAGTATCTAATCTCAGGTGACGACTGGTGGCTACAGTAAGACGCTGGCTGTTCCAAGCATTTTTCGAAGTCGTTGTTTTTTTTTATGTAACTGTTTGACGAGACGAGCTGGTCGTTTGCCTGATGGTAAGCAATGCACCAGCCCATAACAATAACAGCACCACCCAGAACATTGTTTTGCAAAATCCTGCGTGGCGCTGCACTGCGCTCGTCACCCTGATACAATTAGCTGTTGAGTCTCATAATGCCCATTAATTTCGCTGGCTACAATGCCCTTCAAACCGGAACACAGTAATGCTTGCGCACTACTGCTTGACAGCGGAATAACTGGCAAAGCGGTGGTAACTACCCAGACGGCCTCTCGCATACGAGAAACCTACCACCAGTGAGTTGTTATACAATTATCTAGGTACGCCCCGCGGTTTACCAAGGACGCAAGTTATCGTCGAACAAACATATACGATCCATTTCATAAATCAAAATCAAAATCTCTTTAATCATTTTGGCATCACAGACGCACTTATGAACGTCAAATTATCACAATGACTCTACCACCGTATCGGAAAAAAAACACTACTCAGAAGATACGGCAAGAAACTGAGGGGCATATTTTTTTAGAGATTTTGTTAAAATTTTTTGGGATTTTACAATGTTATGTTTCTTATGTACCAGTTGGTTACTTTGCAGAAGTGGCATGTTCCAAGCATCTTTGTCTTCTATGTAATTACGAACAGTGTAGTATGCTTTTCTCATTAGAACATTCTTAACGCGTAATTTGAATTTACTTTACAATTTAGAAAATACATAAGTGCCGAAGTGGCGCTTTACCCTAAAGGGCATGACCGAGGCGACCCCAAGGGCCTAATAGCTCAATAAGCAGCGATCAGCGGCAATCGTTTACCGTATCTGGTAAACTGACAAAGGAAATAACGGTTCGACCACTTTTATAGCAGTAGTGCGCAAGCAATACTGATCCGGTTTGAAGGGCAATTGTAGCCAGCGAAACTACTGGGCATTATGAGACATAATATTTGATGTTTCGCAATCAGTACTTTTTATGCACTGCAATTGTTATTTTTGTTAATTTTTTCTATTAGTTAATGTACTCAAATTATTATTTTTTAATGTTACCATATTTTTTGTATGCCTGTCCATTATTTATACACCGGCAACGGTAGAATATTGGAAATTTATAAATTTTATTTAAGACCTATTGTACCACATTCTTATAAATAAATAAATCTTTCATCCATTTATTCATTAATTATGGGCCGGCGTGGCGCTTACCATCAGGCGAACGACTTGCTCGTCACATCACACGGTACAAAAAAATATATGGCAGAAGCGATCGTGCAATTTCCACCGTATTGTTACTAAGCGTCAATCATTTTAGCTTCAAAAATGCGGATACTTCTGCGCGGGTAACTATACCTACCGGCTTGTCACAGGAAAACAAATATGCGGACACGTCTGCGCGGGTAACTATACCTACCGGCTTGTCACAGGAAAACAAATATGCGGACACATCTGCGCGGGTAACTATACCTACCGGCTTGTCACAGGAAAACAAATTTGCGGACACGTCTGCGCGGGTAACTATACCTACCGGCTTGTCACAGGAAAACGTTACACTTTAGTCGTAATGAGCCGACTGTCTCGTTACTTTATTGAGTATGGCTCTCGTGTCGCTGCTGTCAGGTTAAACAACTTGCGGTCGATACGGTCATCATACCAACTATTATAGGAAATGCTGACGTCCTATATGTTCTGAAACAGGACAGAGGATAGATACCTCTCACCTTAAATAACAAACTTTTGGAAAAACGCGGGAGAAACAAAATTCAAACATCATTTATTTGCATAAACAAAGTTAATAACACAATTTATTTATAGGTCTTCAGTATTATTATAGATCGCTATGTTATAAAGGTCGTCATTCAGGCAACACGGCGGAAACCGCGGGGCGTAGTTAGTCGTTTTTTAAGTGTTTTTTTTTTTTATGTTTACAGTATTGAATAATTCGTATCCACTATTCGCTATACCTACCTAATGATCGTGATGAAACACGCTTACGCGTTTTGGAGTGGTAGGCTCTGGCCGTGGTTGTAATACTACCCACCGAACAAAGCCATGCCGTTAACGGCACCTTGTCGAGTTTCGGGATGATGTTTAGTGAACCATCGGGGAAACAGGTCTGACCAGCCGCTCAACTGCCGTCTCTCTCTAGATCTATGTGCTCCATCTTAGGCCACATCATCGCTTCATATCAGGCGAGATAGTGGCCTAACATAAATCTATTAAGCTTAAAAAACCTAATTACTCAAAACCATATTCTAACTAACACGAGTACATAGAAGCACGCTTAAAGACTAATCCCTCTTGAATTTGAATAGCTTTCCCCTGCGACAGATGTCAGTCTAAGTCTCAGCTTAGAATACCTAAGAGATTGCTCACGAGTCAAGTCAATAGTTATGCTAAGCACGTGCTAGAAAGGCAATTTCATTTAGTCTAAGATTGAGTTAAAACAGATGTTTGTTTACATTGGCGGACACACTTGGCACTGGGGATGTCGTTTAACGATTAGCTCTGTTCAGACTGTAAAGTGAAGCTTGGTTGATGTGTATAATGTATATGCTGAAGAAATCATGAATTTTCGTTTAATAATCATTATTTTTGAATTATTTAAATCCTTGTTGTAACTAATATGCGATATGTTTATTTAATATGCAATGTGGACTTAGCTCTAACTTTAATAGAAGCATGAGTAGAGAGAAACACTTTTTTAGATGGTTTATAACATTATGCCAAACTCTGGAACACCTATGAATTCAATGACGCTAATACCTCTTTTTTTTTTTAAATCTTTTTTTATTAAAAAGGAGTTTGATCAGACATGATCATGACACTCCCATCGTATGCATCTACCGACTAACCTCGGCGTTTAATGGCGATGTTCACCATTTTGTATAGCCTTCTCGCTCCCTCTGAAAGAGGGTAAGCGAGAACGCTATTACACACTCCAAGATCTCTAACATCCATGCCAGTAGACATCAATAAATCTCTTCTCTCGACTTCGTTCCGGACACATTCCACCAACACATGGTAAACATCTTCAACCACGCCGCACTCTGCACAATTTGGTGATTCGGACTTTCTCATAAGAAATTTAAACTTATTTAGTGCAATGTGTCCCGATCTAAGTCTTAAGGCAGTAACAATTTCAGGTCTAGGAATTTCAGAGCTTGAGAACCACGGTGATCGCGTTAAGCAAGGTTGGATGGTTTTATACCAGATGCCCTTCGTCAGTGACCTCTCGTCAAAATATTCTTTCCACGTTTGAATGCATTTTTTTCTAACTAAATGTAAGAGGTCAGTGTAGAAGGGCACGCAAGAAAACGGTTCCCCGTCCACAACAGCATCTTTGGCAAGTTGGTCTGCCTTTTCATTACCCGACAAGCCGATATGAGAAGGCACCCATTGTATAATGACATTTTTATTTTGGTGTGCCATTTTTTGGACAGACTCCAGAATGCTGTAGGCTATCGGTGTGCCTCGACAGTTCGAGGTGCACTGAGCCAGATGTTGGAGTGCGCTCCTGGAATCCGTCACTATTACATATCTACCCGACTGGAACGAGTCAATATAAGAAATTGCCTCAGCTATAGCGAACAACTCTGTGGACATAATAGAAATGTTTACATCGATTCGAAATTTAAAAGAACTTTCTGTTTGTGGATCAAAGAAAGCAAAACCAGCAATACCGTTTTCCTCCTTCGAACCGTCCGTATAAACTTTATAAAAACCACTATATTTTTTATTTATAAAGTCATCACACAATTGTCTCAAACCACATAAGTCATACGCATGTTTAGGCTTATTGATGTGCTCGATATTAGATTTAATGATTTGTGATAGGTCCACACCGCTGACCCACTTATCCATAGAAAACATTTCTAATCTATCGCTAGTATATATATGTATGGATTTAAGATAATCGTGTACTAGCACTAAGGTAGGCTTGTTTTTACGTCTCCAGTAAAAAAGTTGACATAAATCGTGTAACTCATAATACCTCTTACATGTCGCGTGTATGTCTTTTCTTACTTTATTTCTTTATATAATAGATGTTTAGTAACAAGTATAAGTAAGATATTAAGTATATCACATCATATTATAGCTTTCTTCATCCAAAGGTTGACTTAGGAGAGATTGCTTTTAGCTATAAGTCAACTGTCGTTACTTACTTTGTTTAATTTTTTGGTGTACAATAAAGCATTTTGTATTGTATTAATGCGAGCTCTATCAATGCATTGCGAAAGGTCCATTTTCTTTTATTATTAGGTACTGGTCGATGAATGTCGCAAACGAGTCGTGATCGAGACCGCTCAGCGGTACAATTTGAGATTTCTGGAACTGGATATTTGTGATTGCGATTGGAAGCTTTAATTTCTAGTAGGTATCTGTGAGTTACTTTGTGTGCCTCTTACTTAGACTTACTAGAATATTTTCGAGTATTTTTTTCAATAATAATAAAATAATAGTAATTCGACAGAGAACTAAAGTCACCGACATAACTTACAGGATTAGCCAGCTAAAGTGGCAGTGGGCCGGTAATATTAGCCGCAGAACCAATAATCGTTGGGGTAGACGCGTTCTAGAGTGGAGACCACGAATTGGCAAACGTAGTGTACGACGCGACGCCCTCAGGCTAGGTGGAGGTGGAGCGACGATCTTCGCAGGGTGGCTGGTAGCAGCTGGATGAGAGTAGCCGGGGATCGTGCTCAATGGCGTGCAATTGGAGAAGCCTATGTCCAGAAGTGGACTGCGATAGCCTGATGATGATGATTTTTTTCAATGTTACCAATCCTTAAAAATTCTGGCGCACTTTAGTAAACTATGTATGATGTTGTTCCTCCTAACATGGACGGACTTCAGGACTTGAATTGCTTGTTGATAAGAGATACATTTACTTAATATGTTTAAGCTACAGCAGCACCAACCAGCATATTAGCTAACATCACCAGCAGCATCAGTCCATAACCGTGAAAAGTGTGAGAAAAGCACTCCAGCTGGCTCCCATCGGCGCCGCGCGCTGCGCCGGCGCAACGAGCGCGCACAATCGATTGTTGTGAAACAAACAATACCTTGCGCAAGATGCACTTAGCGGTAGCATCTTTTAAAAGCGTGTTTTAATGATACTGCACTCGTGTGTACATCAAGTACACTCAAAATTAAATATATGGGTGTGATTTTTATATGACCGGTGATCTTGATTTTTGTAATTTACTTAATTATAATTTAGCAAAATACAGTTAGTACACGCTAGGTAGCAGTTTCACCAGTCATCCGAGATGTGCAAGTAATCTTGTAGCGGTACAGTTAAACTAAAAAAACTATAAAAAACTTGTTACAAATTAAAAATGACAAAGAAGTTAGTATGAAATATAAACATTTTATAGTAATAAAAAATGTAAGTAATATGTATGTATATGTATTATATTTTTTATGTAGGATACATAGATACGCTATTGCGATATGCTATTTAACTCTATACAAAGATTGACTGGAAGAGATCGCTTTAAGCGATGAGTCCGCCCATTGTACTTTAGTTTTTAAGTTGTTTTCATGTACCTACTGATTATTTTTGTTTGGTGTACAATAAAGTATTGTGTATTGTGTACGTTTAAGAATTTTTAAGGTCAAAAGTCACAAATGGGATACAGCTCACAATTGATATCATCGGTGGTTATCATTGCGAACGTTTCCAAAAATCGGGTACGAGGTTGTAGGTACTATATCAGAAAATGTTGATGAAAATCCAAGTACTTAGTATCGTCGCAAAAAACAAGCCAACCATCACAAAAGTGTGCCTATAGTAAAAAGGTTCTTAAGATCATCAATCACACCAGCTACGCTCATAATCACGCATCGGCACTATGAATGAGCATGTTAGCCAACGTGATACGTGACCTTAACACGTAACGAGAAAAAAGACATAATTCACGACCACCAGCGGCAGCGGTCAATGACAAAACCGCGTTTAAAATACTCATGTCGTGCCCAATACTGTGATGGACTTGAACTTATGCTTCGGTAGCGTGTGCTTTTGGTCATTTTTATGAGAATTTAATGTGGATACTGTAATACAATACAATACACAATACTTTATTGTACACCAAACAAAAATAATCAGTCGGTATATGAAAACAACTTAAAAACTAAAGTACAATGGGCGGACTTATCGCTTAAAGCGATCTCTTCCAGTCAACCTTTGGATGGAGTTAAATAGCGGAATCTTTGCATTTAGGATAGAATAGAATACTCTTTATTATAACGCCAAAATACAGAAATAATCAAAAACTAAAATAACAACTAACTTAATAATTGTGTCACAATGGGCGGTCTTATCGCTCCAAGCGATCTCTTCCAGACAACCCACAAGTGGAGGAATGTAGACAAAAATATATATGGACGGTGTTACTAAGATAATTTTGTAGGCCTAACCTACCTAAGGTATGAATGTCTACTAACTTCGCCCCGCGGTTTCGCGGGATAAAATAACCTATGTCCTTGTTCAGGACCAAAATCACCTACATACCAAAATTCATCAAAATCCGTTAAGTAGTTTTTGAGTGATTAAGTAACAAATATCCATACATCCTCACGTACTTTCGTATTTATTATATTAGGAATCAGCGTCAGAAGCTAAGCGATTTTAATTAATGGTTGCTACATTATAAATTTAGGTAAGGCTTATAAATTCTATCTCCTATTGTAAAAGGAAACTTCATCGTAGACGTACAATATAAGTGTTAGGTAGTACATATTTTAATGGAACTGAGTAATGAGACAAGGAAGTCGTTCGCCTGATGGTAAGCGTCACGCCTGCCTATAATAATTACAGTGACACCTAAAACTTTAATACCATAAAAGTACTGCGTAGCACTGCGTTGCGCTCATTACCCCGAGACATCAGATATTGAGTCTCATATACCCAGTAATTTCGCTGGCTACGATGCCTTTCAAACCTGAACACAGTTATCCTTGCGCACTACTGCTTGGCGGCGGAATAACTGGCAAAGTAATGGTACCTACCCAGACGGTATACGAGAGACTTAACATGGGTTTAATCGACTAATAGTTTAGTTATAACAATACAGTATAATTTATTCATAAACTTTCTTTCCAATCAATTACATAGAAGACAAAAATGCATGGAACATTCCGCTTCTGCCAAGTAGCCAACTGGCACATAAGAAAAATAATATTGTCAAAACGAAACATAAAATATTGTAACAAAAGTTCTAAAAAAATGCACCTCAGTTTCTTGCCGTATCTTCTGAGTAGTGGTTCTTTTTCCGATACGGTGGTAGTTATTGTAATAATTGACGTTCATAAGTGCGTCTGTGACGACAAAATTGAAATTAAGAACTTTTGAAGTTTTTTTTGAATCACAATAGTAATACCAATTTATAACTTCAACAGCACACAATGATGTTAATCGATGAGAAGAAACTTAACCTCAACCTTTGCATTATACCTACTTACGTCGATAGTATCTATCGGTCATAAAATTTAATCGATAAATTAACAATCGATGTAAGCATCTTATCCACGTTCAGTTAGCGCGTACTTTCTCGTGACCATAGATAAAAATGAATCACTACGTTCTACTCGTGGCCTTGACAGGCGGCCATTTTGATAGTTTTTTTTTATTAGTGTCAAAAAATTACGTGCCCTTGGCTTCAGCGAATTTACACAAAACGTATTTTGGTGTCCGTTCAACTCGTTGACTTGATAGTAATTATAATTAATTAATTGCGTTTGGTAAAAGAACTTGTAATTACGTTTGGGCTAAATTAACCATTGGGCATTGACACTTTGTTTATGTAAGTAGATATTTTTATATTTTTTTGTATTTTATTCACCGTTACGGCAGGCTAAAGTCTCTAGGACCATACCGCCATGTCCTACGTAGTTTTTATTTGATAGTTTAATATTCCATTTATTATACTTTTGTTCAGAATGCAACAGCAACAATTAAGCCGGACCCTCACCTAGTGCTCCAATAAAGTGGTGAAACTTTATTCAAGCTTTCCATGGACTTTTTGGGAGAACACAAAAAGCAATGTTTTCTCTGTTTTGTTTCATTCGCCTACACTCGTGCACGTTTACGAACACATAATGGTTAATATTCCACCGATATTACACATGATCACTCGAAATAACACTTGTTTGGAAAATAAAACAAAATCGAACTGTATCACTGTTTACTTCCCGCCAAAAAGAAATTACGCATTTAAATGCAGATGACCACAGACAATAAAGTCTGCTAGACAGCGCTAAGTGTCCGTTCTTACAAAAATCGCACATCATCCACTTTCGCCCATTTTTAACGGCAGAAAGATTAATCTGTTCACGGTACTCATTACAAATGCTGATGTTTCAAAAACAATGGAGTTGAATCCCGCTACGTAAGCGATTTTTAATTGAATAACTACAGTTTAATTGTTTTGTAAGTGATTTGTGAAAGTGCTCCCTTTGTTTTCGGAATTGGAGTCATTTGTTTGATGTAAAGGATGCAATGCGTGAAGTTGTGATGACTCCGCGAAGGGGGATTGTAGAACAATATAAACAGAATGCTTAAAAATAAATTTACATAGTTTAAGTATATTACATACTTACCTTTTATAATATTTTTGTTTTTATGTGTATTAGAATGTAAATATTCGCATGTATGTATGATTATGTAG
The DNA here is from genome assembly GCA_951640565.1 of Petrophora chlorosata. Classification (NCBI taxonomy): domain Eukaryota; kingdom Metazoa; phylum Arthropoda; class Insecta; order Lepidoptera; family Geometridae; genus Petrophora; species Petrophora chlorosata. The sequence continues at coordinate 17,718,814 of OX621197.1, forward strand.
GTATTTAGTTGTAATTACCTAACAAACTTTGTTGTACACCGCCGTCTACTTCTTCTTCCAATACTGTCCATCCAAAGGTTGTCTGGAAGAGATCGCTTCAAGCGATAAGACTGCCCATTGTACTACCATAGTTAAGGACTGTGTTATTGTCTATTTCTTTTGTTTGGTATACAATAAAGAGTTTTTTTTTCTATTCTACCTTGTTTTAGATTTACCATAAAGTGGTTAGTGGTTAAACATTTAAAGGTTCCTATTTGACCATAACCATTTCTTATGGTAAATAATATTTCAAAACAACCTTATTTTATGGAACTGAGACGTACATGTCGTTCACCGTAAACGCCAAGCCCATTCAATTGCAGGGCTACCCAGGACTTTTAATACCATAAAAAGCACTGCGTGCCACTGCATTGCGCTAATCACCCCGAGACATCAGATATTAAGTCTCATATATTATGTCCAGTAATTTCGCTGGCTTGAAGGGCAGTGTATGCCCTTCAAACCGGAACACAGAATGCTTGCGCACTACTGCTTGGCGGCAGAATAACCGGCAAAGCTGAAAGTATTTAGCTATCTCTAAATAGATATATTGTACAATAATATCCATTTCACAGTTTGCCTATCCAGTGTATCCACCGCGTCTCCGCCGTGACCATGTGACTTTCTAGTCATGACCCTACGGAACCCGTTTGTGTAATTACGTCGGGATTCATGGAGTCATTAAACTTGCAGCCACTGTACGGCCCCTCGCCGCACGAAAGTTATGTGATACGTTTAGAAATGTGAGCGTCATGTAAACTTACGATGGAGACTTCGATAACTTTATATTAAGCTAGCTTTACGGTAAGAGTATTTTTATCGGGCATAGAGCAATAACAATTAATAATATATTAAATAAATAAAAAAGCCTATTTATTTCAGTAACAATTATAAATGAATTATTTATAAACATTATATCATATTTTTTATATAATTTAATAATATGCATTTATTACTGAAAACAACTCTACACTCTACTTACTAAAAATAAACTAAATACTTACAAGGAGAAGCAACTGGACAACCCATAGACCATTAAAGGCCTATAGATAGCTCAAATGCTCCAACCCACTACCAGTTGGCAGCGTACCCAAGATGTTGGCAACATTGCCCCGTTGGATTGCAATACTTATACGATTTAATAATTACATTAATATGTACATATGTACAACATTATTATATTTATATTACTACTTTTTTACATTTTAAATTCATCCATCAAATAAAAACTATCAACAACAATATAATATAGCTATAATAATATAATATAATAATTACTATACATCATTCAGACTTGTTTTTATTGTGAATTGGCTAACGTTTGACCACTATGTCACCTGATGGTAAGAGACGGTGCGGTCGACGATCTAGCACGCTTGCCAAGAAAATAAAGGTCTCTTCAAATCTCGAGTGAACAGGTTAAGTACCTGTTCACTCGAGATTTGAAGAGTCCTTTATTTTAGCTATCGGGAAAGACTGACTCTGGCAAAGAGTTCCACTCGTTAGCAGTGCGCATAATAAAAGTCTATATAAAGTTCCTACATTCTGATCAAAAACCGGATTTAGACCAAACAAATAATATTTCTCAAAATAGTCAGTATTTTTATGTTACTTATTGACAAGTCGAGCAGGTGGTTCCCCTCCAGGTAAGCAATACGCCTGCCCATAAAACTTACAGCACCACCCAGAACATTTTTTTGCAAAGTCTCATAATGCCCAGTAATTTCGCTGGCTACACAATATTGATCCCGAACACACCGTTATAAAAAGAAAAAACTATAAAATGTAAATCCGTTATTGGCTATATGTTGTAAAAATATGTTTAGTAAATAAGTTAATTTAAGAGCTGTGGATTTTGAAAATAAATAAATAAACACAGTAATGCTTGCGCACTACTGCTTGGCGGCAGAATAACTAGTACAGCAGTGGTAAATCTGGTCAGTTTTGTTAACAGCGCATTCATGGCATCTAGTTCATGCATTATCATTATAATACATTTCATAAATATTTATGTTTGTATATTAAATAATACCATCTTCAATCTGTCGATATTTTATTATTATAGTTAACCTTTAATAAAATATGTGTCATGACAACATGCGTTACGCACTTGGAGCTTTAAGTAGAGTCATGGTAGACCCGTAGAGTGTAGAGTACGGACACGGGCCAACCTTGGCTGGCTCCTTTCTAACGCCATTCCTGCTGGCTGCGACGCTACGCGCCTACTCTATATGCAGAATAAAAGCTGAGGGTTAATTAAAATGAGAGCCCTAATTGGTCAATGGGTTGTCCAATTGTTTCTCTTTGTAAGTAGTGGAAGAAATGGGAAAGAGGAAAGAGGAGGAAAGAGGAAAGAAATGGGTAAACATACTTACGTTTTTTATGTGTTTATGACCTTTGAAAGTGCACTTTTGTGCCTATTTAATAAATGATATTTAACTTTGACTTTGACTTTAGTTAGTTTAGTTTTAGTCAGTAGAGTGTTACGATTTGTTTTCATCATCATCATCATCATCATCAGCCTGTATTCGTCCACTGCTGGACATAGGCCTCTCCCAATGAACGCCATTGAGCCCAGTCTTCGGGTTTCGTCATCCAGTTTCTTCCGGCCGCCTTTTGTAGGTCGCTCCACCTGGCCGGTGGGCGTCTTACAGTACGCTTATAAAATATATAAAATAGTAACCTATTTTACTCTACGCAGTGAAAGTGGGTTGTATATTTGTTTTAGAAATTAAATTTTCGTAATGTAATGGTATACTTCTATAACTAGATATATAGTGTGCACTACATTGCACTCATCACCCTGAGACATCAAATATTACGTCTCATGTGCCCGGTAATTTCGCTGGCTACAATGCCGTTCACACCGGAACACAGTACTTAATGCTTGCGCACTACTGCTTGGCGGCAGAATAACTAGCAAAGCGGTGGTACTGACCCAGGCGGCCTCCCTACGTGAGACCTACCACGAGTTATTTATGCCGTATCTATATGTATTTTTGGAGTCAATATAATTTAAACGAAAATTAGTATTATTTTGATTGATATTATTAACATTTTCGGAAGAAGTTCAGTTAACTGTTCATATCACCATGATTGTACACCACCAATACTCAGCATTGCTAACAAACACCGCCCTTGCGTGACGACGAGGGCTATCGTATACATTACACACGTCTCTCGGTGTGTCTGTCTGTATTCAGCTTCCTTGTATATGTTACTCGGTAATTAATTTCATATGCATATGATTATGTTAATATTATATGATAATATACGTTTCTATACGGTATTTGTCGTTAAATCACTTGTTCCAATCCATTTAAAAGTGGTTTGACTTACAGATTAAAATCAATTTATTATCAATAAATTAAATACTTTAATTAATTAAAATACATAAATACGACAAATAACTGTGTAAAGCATTGATCACGATCCAAATTATACCATCAATTTGTTCTTGACATTTTCAAAAGTCATCAATTAATCATTCACCTTAAGTTTAATAGTTTGGGTGTGGTTTAAACAATTTTCCACGTGTTTTTACCACGTTTTATTTAATCACTTTCTTATTTTGTCTGTATGTCTGTCGTTCTGGGTGGAATTTGCAACACAAAAAATTCCGAGCACTTCCCGATTAACTATCCTTTCAAGGTAGCTCAAAACTCGATGACAATGCTTTCTTAATCCATTTATTAGCATGCAATGCCGACCTAACCTCAATAAGCGCATAAAAACGTGGTTTTTAGAGACGTCAATCAAGGTCTAAAAGAGTCCACTTGCTTCAGTACCGGTTTTGAGAACCGGAAAGGCCTAAAAGGTTTCCATGCTGAATTACTGTCTTCTGACTCACACGCACACGAAGATAATCGTTCGATTATAAGCCTTATTTTAAGAGCATAAAGTTTAAGTACAAGTTCCCAGGCGGCTGTTGATTGGGACGCCACAATGTAGTTTTAAATGTTAGGCCCTTATTGGAAGTTCAAATAATCTGCCTGTATATTCTAGAATGATCAAACAAGCTAGAACTCATATATTTGCCAATCTCTACGTATTTCATGGAAAATGTTGTACTAAATAACTTCAAGAATAACCAGCCAAGTGCGAGTCGGACTCGTGCACGAAGGGTACCGTAATCTATAAAAACGGTAAAAAGAATCATGTCTGTTGTATGAGAACCCCCTTAAATATTTACTTTATTTTGTTTTTTATATATATCTGTTGTTATAGCGGCACCAGAAATACATCATCTGTGAAAATTTCAACTGTCTAACTATCACGGTTCATGAGATACAGCATGTGGCAGACGGACAGAAAGACAGACGGACGGACAGCGGAGTCTTAGTAATAGTTTTACCCTTGGCTACGGAACCCTAAAAATGTATGTATTACAGGAAATGCTCTTAAATTGGTAGCTTCCATTTTTGGTAGGCAGTAGGCATACGTTATGTTGCCATGAATTATTAGATGACGTTTGGAAAGGCGAGCGGATGTTTTTAAGTTTTTAAAAACCGACTGCTTGTAACAAAATTGTATACTTAGCTAATGCACCACAATCGTCGAGACGTCATTGCATCAGTACTTCTAAAATCTCCGGTACTTACCTGTAATAAAGATACATTTTAAATTAAATTATTAAGTTTTCATTATAATCTACGTACTTATGGAATGACTGAAATCCTATTAAATATTTAACATTTCCATATGTTAGCGAAGATATCGGGTTTATTCGCGCACAGATTCAAATAATGATATCTGTAAATTAAGATCTAAAAAATCTGCGATACAAATATCCTATAAAATGAAAAAAACGGCTGAACCGATTTTTATAAGACATCTAATCGTCTAAGGACCGCTCGAAAACCTGCTTTAAAAAAAACCGCATCAAAAGAGGTACGGTGCCACAGACACACAGACAGACACACATAGTGGTTAAACTTATAACACCCCTCCTTTTTGCGTCGGGGGCTAAAATATAACATTTTAACGTATTCTTACGTACAATGCTTGTAAAATGATGAAATGATGATAACAGCGTCCATAATTTAATCGTATTATCATATATTATATACTAAATGATTGGCTAAGCATATTAAATATTGTATCCAAAACATCGCATAAACACCAAAACCATAAACAAACATATTATTTTATCATCATTATCAGCCCATCACGTTCCCACTGCTGGGACACAGCCCATCTCTCATAGAGAGACTATGGGCCATAATCCACCACCCTGGCCCAGTGCGGGTTGTTAGATGTCGCATGTCCTTGAATTTTTGTAATTAATTCTTAGACATGCCAGTTTCCTCACGATTTTTTCGTTCATCGTTTTTTTAACGAGTGTTAAATCCGCAAATATCTTAAGAAAGTCAGTGGTGAAGTCCAGCGGGGTTTGAACTCGGGTGCGTCTATCGAAAGTACCACTTGCTCCCACTGATCCACACTAGCTCCCATTTTATTTAATATTCTCTTTTATGTTTTACAAAACACCGGTTCGTAAAACATTAAAATAACTTATTAAGTGGCGGTCAAAAGCAGCTCACTATAAGTTAAGGTCAAATTGATTATAACGCAACGATTACTACTGGATCCCATCTCTTGATCTTGACCATAATAACTATCTACATATAATAACTACGTGCGGTACTGTCTGTACTAGTAATGCTTTGTTTCACAAGCCTCGATTCGGCGGAGTGGGCGGGACGTTGATCTTGGTACTTGGCTTTGTTTGATGTTTAGATTGATATGTAATTGGGCTTATTAAATAAGTGCTCTAACAGTTTTAACCGCAAGAGACGGCAAACTTTGTTTTCATGAAACGAATAAATAGGTTTTTGACTGATGGTGACCGATTACCGCCGCCTTTGATCATCTACGCTGAATATATATGCATTACCGACCCTTCGAGGAATAACATACTACCTAGGTACTCTACTCTCCCTGATATGTAACTTAATGTGATTAATTGTGCATGCAGTAATTCTCTTGAAAAATTAAATAAGTAATAGCTAATAATATATACATCTAGCTAGCATAAACAGTATTGATGTAATTGCCTTTGAGAAGCATAATAAATAAATAAATCAACTTAATTTCTTTCTTTAAATGACTCCATGTTAGAACTGTATCGATAAATCTTTAAATCAATGTAAAACTATCTACTTCTGTTTAAGACCCAATCGTTTTATTGCGAATTATCTAACTTGTTTGCATAATAATAATAATAAACCATAATTCAATATAGGTAACTAAGCATTGTGCAAACATGGTAACTAAATGACTAATCGAAATTCTTTATATTGCCGTATGATAACTGCTAACTTGATGTCTTCATAGCATGATGGTTTGTTTCTGTATTTTTTTATTACTATGTCACTCTTTCTCACGGGTTAAACACCTGGTCCTTCGGAAGGCTTGCGTGGTGATATAAGTCCAATACGTAGAGGCCTCTTAGAGCATTCAGTTTTGATATGTAATAGGCAACACTTATCCGGGACTATCATTAAGTGCATCATTAAGAAGATGCAATCAAAGAGCCAAATTATTATTATTTTATAATTTAGCTGTTTGCTGTTTCTAATTAATAAAAATTAATAAAAAAATGATGATTGCCACTGTGGAATAAGTCCTCAAATATGGTCCAGAAATAAATAAAAATTGTCTTCATAGGTCTAGTCTTCCTTGTTATGCAGCAGGTTCGAAGTGTAGTGTAAGAATACATGAATATCGATGTATAAGAACTTTGATACAAACGAAGTAGATAGGTATGCACATAAATTAACATCCATGCAAGGTCTACCTTCTATATTACAAGATCTGTGGAATACTTTAAATGACTAGAATGCTAGAAATGAATTATTTATCATCAGAAGTTAATCACCCTAGACTTGAGCCTAGCATAAGTTATATGTTTAAGATGTTATGTTTTTACCTTTAAGGTTTAAAAGTTTATAAAAAGGCAATTTTCGGCATGTCCAAGAATTAATCACAAAATTCAAGGACATGAGACATTCACCTACCCGCACTGGGCCAGCTTGGTGGATTATGGCCCATACTCTCTCTATTAGAGAAGGCCCGTGTCCCAGTGGGAACGTGATGGGCTGATGATGATGATGATGATTTAAAAGTTATACCTTAAGAAACAAACGAAATCAAATAAGCTATTAAATCTTATTTGATTTCGTTTGCTTTATATTGTGGTATTAAATAATAAAAAGTAAATGTATGTATCTATCTATACCGAGGAAATGAACCAAGTGAGGAGAAGTTTCTCATCCAGGAAAACCAGTAGCCTATTCAACATGATTTCTAAATCTTTCGATCATAAAATACTTATCGAATTAAAGAGAGAGTCCATTCATGCATTAAGCCTACCCCGCCCTACTGAACAATTATCACAGACAACTCGTTCAAACTGGTTACGTAACCAGATAGCAGCCAGTTGTAACCAGAACATGCCAATTGTGGAGCAACCAGTGTGAAGGGCGAAATGTAGGGCAAAGGGTTGCCATATAAAAGGTTAATTGAAACTTAACGGTTAAGCCTTGGGCCTGGATCCTAGATCAGTTCAGTCACAGAATACGTTCAGTGTTAACTTGCTGAACTACCTAACTTCCTGTATTATAGCTACAGTCATTTGGTCAAAGTGACCAGTACTTTATAATAGTGTGTATTATACTACTAATATTGTAAATGCGAAAGTTTGTGAGGATGGATGGGTGGATGTTTGTTACTCAATCACGGATAAACTACTGAACGGATTTTGATATGGTGTAGAAAATATGATTAGTAGTTTTTATTATTGAAATTTGAATTGCACACACATTTACACACATTTACACCCTCACATATACACACTCACCCTTACACACATACACACACCCCCTCCCATACACACACACACCCTCACACAAACACAAACACTGGAATGTGGTTAAATTTTGTAAATTTCTTCTTAATTTCTAATTAGATATATCTTGCATGTGATAATAGAAGACATATTGTAAATATATCCTAACAAACTGGGAGAAGCCACTGGCTACTGAAACACAGTTTCGACTAGTTCGGGAGCCTATGGATTCAATACTTACCTTGTACAGTACATTATGTCAATAAATGATTTTTGTTTGTTTGTTTGTTTGATAAAATCAGGTATGTAGGTACTTTAGGTCTTGGAAAAGGACATATTCTATGTTGTATCCTGGGGAACCGCGCAAAACCGCGGGGCACAGCTAGTCGTCTATAAAAATTCACTAAAATAGAGATTGTCCATACTAAATGGCAAAGAATATTGTCTTTTGTTTGGTAAACTTTTCAAGATAAATTAACGAACTTATATTTATTATTCTTTATTTCTTTACACACCCTTCTTTTATTTCTGTACGCAACGTTAGCTCCATACAAATTTTCCCTATTATATCACAACTCAAACTAGCTATCAGTAACATTCCCGATAACAAGTTTAGGCCCAACAACCTAAACTATATCCATAACTACGGAGAAAGTGTATCTTGTACAGCTGACGGCAGGAAACGATCTGTCCAGGCTTAGGTAACGCCGTAAATACAACTATTAATACTATTGATGGACAATCATGTAGAAACTATACCCAGAAAGAAACAACAACATTTCAATATGTACTTATAATGCCGTGAGAAATTCTTATATCGTCAGAAAGAGATTTAAGCGGAAATCGGAATTGATTTGAATCGTTTAATGACATCCTAGATAAAGTTACATTAATTTAACAGTATATGCTGTTGTCATTGACTAAAACTGTGCGTATATTATGTATCAGTTGATGATTTTTAACCGAAATGGTCAATTATTTTTTTCTTGTTTGTCGAAGAAAGGAAGGTAGTTTGATTGTTTTTTTTTAATGTTTGTTACTTCAAAGCTCCGTCATTTATAAATGATCAGTCATTTATGAGGTGTTACCTGAATAAAAAAACCGATTCGGACATTTTTGCGTTGAGTTAAATATAGCATCATTTCGCCTTGGACTTCGAAGATATAATTTAAATTGGTTTCTTTTTTGTTATACAATATAGTATGCTTTTCTTTTTATTAAGTTTATTAATTAATTCCATACTAATAAAATAAGACATAAACGCGTGCGAGTATTTGCTATAGGTACATGCCTTCTTGAAAGAGTGTCTATTTATCTATACCCTTATGTAAATATAAGTAACTACCTCGACATATTACTTGATTGAGCTGTCTGGTTAGAATGCACTGCTGGCTTTGCCATTTGCCAGTCGGTTAGTTAAGTATTAGTTCCTAGACAAATTGGTTGGATTGTAATGAATGGTGTTTTTCGAAATTGCTTTAGATTGTTGTTTCTTTGTTTACCGCAAACCTATCAAGTTTGAATGTTTCTTGCAGATAAACATCTATGTTTTTCATATATCCTATATCATATATTGGTTGGTAATAGACCATGGCATCCAACAAGGATTCCCTGAAAAAACTAACTAGGATCACGCATACGGTCCCATAGAGCTTGTCAAGTCAAATCAAGACAACATATATTATATTTATTAAATAGACACAATAATGCGCTTTTAAACGTCATATACACATAAAACAAATCAATTAAAAATACGTTAAACATTTTAAGATATCATGACGTTGAATAAAGAAGAGGTAAGCATATCTATCCATTTCTTTCCCGTACTCAAATTGAAGTCCGGGCCCAAAAAAGAAATTCAAAAGTAACTCTACCAGATAGTTAGTATTCTTTGCTACCAGTGCTTCGGAAATACACCCGCTAAAGAAGATAGCACCAAGAAACTCTACGGGGATTTCCTATCGCAGGAATCGAACCCAATTCTCCGCGTTACGAGTTAAACTTCCAATCTACCCTAAATAAGCCTCTAGTTGAAAACCAACAACTTATTTCTCTACAATATTTGCACTAAATACGTAGGAGGAGAAACCGTGGGCATAGATACTGATAGCACAATAGCGGCTAAGACAAAGTAATTCAAAGAAATGTGCCGCCGCTCACACACGACTCACCTAGACCCATATAGGTACCGGTTATGTCATGTCTATATGACATGTGACCCACTTGCTTCAGATTGTAAATTAGATGGTAAATGTTTACCAGTAATGCCATCAGTTCTTATATTCATTACGCATGGTAATTATATTGACTTAGCAAAAATAAAGTGATGCTGCAACTCTTTATCAGGTAGTCAAAAATTATCTATATACCTAATACCTTTAAACGAGCAATTCTTGTATATATGTATATATATATATATATAATCTGAATCTCGGAAACGGCTCCAACGATTCTCATGAAATTTAGTATGCAGGGTTACAAAACAATACTCAAAGCTAAAGTGTTAAGCATCAGTAATTCCTTAGTAAATAAGTTAAGTTACGAATATTATTAAAATATTTTATGTATTAGATAGGAAATAGCTTAGGTTACGATGGGACTGACTTGCCATGATGGACAAAAGTCCCTAAATTAAATAAAGGTATTAAAAAAATTGAATTACGTTGTTGCAATAGTTGCAAGTACATTGTATAAAAAATTCTAATAATGTCAATTTATTGATAGATTTCCTGGTCTGCTCACTAGTTCGAATGCGGGCCGATGGTTTGCTATCAATACGATGTCGAACTATTTTGACTAAATTGGTATTCTGTATCGTAAACCATCGTGTTTTGATAGCGTTGCTATGGCAACGCGCCATATACGTATCTACATAGCAGTAGGCAAAGATAAAGTATTAGAAATTTTGTCTTTGGCAGTAGGTACTGTAGGCAACATTTAATTTTAGCGGTCTGTGTCAGACCGCTAAAATGTTCTTTTTTGGAGTTAGACCTCCGTTCTACTAGGAAAAAAGAAATGTGTTTGAGTGTGTGTGTGTGTGTGTGATTTTCTCCAAAAATTTTTCACGTTCTGCAGTAATTTTCGTAAAATAACCAAATAATACACGAAGGACTGCTACTCGCGGCTCCTACAGGTACAACTTATCCAAGCCTTAAAGCATTACATGGAATTGTATATGTTGCAAGTAAATGTAGCAAGTATATATACCATGGGCTGGGCCGCATACAAGGATTTTAGGCGCAGGCTAGTCCACGTCCCTTGAACCTCGAAGGTTCCAGGGACTTGCGCAGTCAAACAGCTCATCAATCAATCCCACGTATCTTGCTCCAGTTATTTGCACCGTGTGCAAGCGCCTCAAATGTAATTTTTAAGATAAATGTACCCAAAGCAATAATTATACATCAGTAGGCATTGCCAAATCGCTCCAAATATTAAATGTGAACTTTCTAAAAGAGTTAACAATGATTAAATATATTGACCAATGTTTGACCAATCGATCGGCTTGATTAATAGCTATGTACTTAAATTACATGTTAAAGCGTATTATTGACGACACGCGGCCATTATGTCACTATAAAAACCTGCCCGAGGCTTACAGACCGCTGGACAAGCATTTAATTGTGTTAAATAATGTTTATTACATCATACCAGAACTAGAACTTGTAAAGCTTTGAGGAGACTACGTGTTTGTGGAGAGGAATTCGATTGAGAGCCGGTTTGGTTATACCACAGAATACCAAGGGACAGAAGTATCACTCCGCAAAGAAATTTAAACAAATAGCGACTCTTGCTATGACGCAATAAAATTCAATTCAGCTCGCGTAGCGCTGCATACCTACGAGTCATATTAACCTACAGAGCGCCTCTCTTTCTATCGCATAGCTCTTATCTCTTCTCACGCGGCACGTGTAACGACGCGCGACCCGCCGTCGGTGTCCAGCTATGTACTTGTAGCTTCGCACCTACAGTGCGGAGTACGCTAGGCCTGATTATACAGACGTGACTTATGAGTTGCAGCTTAAAACGTAGAATTACAGGTTCACAGTTCATAATTCTAGATATAGTATAAACATTGCCAGCACGGTAGCTACACGGTGCCACATGGTGACATACGTTCCTAGCTCTCGAGTTTTGCTTAGAAGGAATAGTGTTGCAGACTTGCAGCGCCATAAGGAGGCGAAAGCGAATCTTCTAATCTAAATATAATAATTAAAAATAAGATAAAAAATAATTTTTAGAAAAAAACAAAAACCGCCATCAATGTATCTTCGAAGTCCAAGGTCAAAAATCGATGAAATGTATATCGGACCACTTTGTAGCTATACTGAACCCAACGCAAAAAGAATTTTTTAAATCGGTTCATTAATGACGGAGTTCTGAGGTCACAAACATAAAAAAAAAGAAAAAAAAATTACAATCGAACAGAGAACCTCTTCCTTTTTTGAAGTCGGTTAAAAATACAATCGAATAAAGAACCTCCTCTTTTTTTTGGAGTCAGTTAAAAAAACGAATCGCGTATGTAGCAGTCGCGAGTATCAGTTACTTTTTAATACTATACTCTCTGGAGTAGGTGTAAAAGGGAGAGTTATTTGGACTTTATTTTCAATTTGTGCCAGCCACTACATATTTTTCTACAGCCTTGCTTAAATTCGCCGAACGACTAAGATTCTTCTAGTCCACTACACTGCATTGTTACCGCTATCTGGCTATCGACCTTACTTCGCAAGCCGCGGACGTGCAATCAAACAAAGTAACTGCTGTTAACATAACAATAACATAACAAATAACAATTATAGATATAGTCGAAGGTTAGAGTCGTTTCGACATGAATTTGCAGCTTTATTTTGGTCAAGAGTAGATTTGTGCCAATTTGATTAATGCTTACGTTTGCATTATCCTAAAAGGAATTCTAGGTCATTGAATTTATTTAAGTTTTTGTTGATTTGCACCAATGTATTCCCCCATCTACTACTAGACTTATTACGGCATCGCACCACCGTTACATTGTGGACATTCTACCTTTGTGAACAATTAAAGCACTTCGATGCAAATAGCCAACGAGTGGACCTTCCTGCCGGAGTTGTCTTTCTCGATAATGATACCATGGATAGTCCCACCTAAGTAATAGTATTCTTTGGTCCTACTATGTTGGCAAGCGTGCTACAACTGCATGGTGAGATGTAACAAACGCAAGCCAAAGTATTCTCGTTTGTTCTTGTTCTGCAATGTTTATAAATGACATTAAATAACGTCATAAAACAGGTAAATCTTGTATTTACGTAAAAAACGAAAATCTTAACTGTATTTACGTAGAAAACGAGTAAGACAGCAACTCTTACAAAAATTTAAGTAATTGTTTTCTTTACTTTCATTTAACGTCATGACATGCATTACTTGAACGTTTGTACTTAGTAGGTACCTACTTCGTATAACATACACCTAATAGCTTTAAAATTGCACTTCTTTGTAAGATTTGTAGGTATTTTAGGTTCATCAGAGAGACATCAGATATTAAGCCTCATATATGCCCAGTAATTTCGCTGGCTATGCCCTTCAAACCGGAACACAGTCATACTAGTGCTTAGCGGCAGAACAACTGGCAAAACTGTGGTACCTACCCAAACGGCCTCCCGCATACGAGAGACCTACCAAGAGTAATATGAAGATAGCACCCGATAATGATACCTCTCACTTGTGAAATTTCAATAACGGCTCAGCTTCTAAAACGTACATGCGAAACGTCTCTTTTTACGCTCACCATGGCTGCAATAGATTTTTTGCGCCACAAATAATCTGAAATTGAATTACATCTGACAAATGACTAGGAAAATTACTTACAAGTGACAGCTAATCTAAGTTTCGTCAATTAGGTTGCTCAAGTAATATATAGTCGAGTGTAAGTGGCAAAGTGAACTAGGCTCGCAAGTAACAAGTAACCTATGGGGAGATCACGATCGACAAAGTTACACTAAGCTTTGATGTAAGTTGAGCAAGCTTGGCCGCGGTTACTAGATATTACTTGAGTCATTAACAATTATTTATATAATGCTGAAAAAAAAACTTTATATTTATTTATTGAAGAAATTTAAAATTGTCACAAAAAAAAGAAATTAAAAAGATACTAATACAGATGCTGAAATGAATTTATAATGTTTGTATTGGCTTTTATAATTATATACAATACAACACAAAATTCTTTATTGTATGTACACCAAACAAAAATAATCAGTAAGGTACATGAAAACAACTTACAAACTAAAGTAGAATGGGCGGACTAATCTCTCACCCAGTCAACCTTTGGATGGAGTTAAATAACGGAGGGAAAGAGGTTGGCGGTGTAGATAAAATAATACTAAATTATGTGATAATAATATATAATTTTATAATATATTTCTTAGACAAATATTCTTGCAGAAAATGTTCACAAATCTGTCTATAATTATAAGTATAAATAAATAAAATAAAGTTTCTGTGGAGCCTTTTTGATAAGCTTCCGGGCAAGACGAGCGATAATTTCTTAGTGATACCAAAGAAAACTAAATATAACTACGTAGCTATACATTCAGCAATCTCTAAAATAAAATATGTACGCAGTTTTATGGTATTAAAAGGTTAGGGTGACACTGCAATTGTTATGGGCAGGCGAGGCGTTTACCATCAGACGAACGACTTGCCCGTCTCATCACTCAGTATCATAAAAAAGAAGGATGTATAAAAAAATCAAATAGAAGAAGGAATATTAACAGTAAAAAATGTCAAAAGTTGTGCAAGTGTGTTTTTTCTACCTTTTTAATAAATAAGGTTATAAATAAAAGCATTTTTTTTAATATACGTAAATAAGTTATTTAACAGAATTTAACATGCTTCATTAATATTTAATTTAATATACCTATTGCTAAGAGATTAATCGGTGTGACGTCACCTCATAAATAAATGTATCTAATCTACAGTATTTATGTGACATCTTCATTAATTTGCTAAAAATACGCCAGTTTGTGACCATGCGCATCGAGTTTCAGATGTTCCTAAGTTTCCGCCTTGCTTACATTATTTTTAAGGTGTTACGAAGCGAGCATTACAGCACCACTTTTCACTGTACTTTTTCACATTTTTCACTGTACCTATGGCAAAACGGGCATCAGCTGAAAATCAGCGAGTAGTGTAAAACTCTCGGCATTTTATGCTGAGCTGAGCTAAAAGGTTTTTCTTTCTTTCACCAGCAGGTCAATATTAGAGCACTTTTTGCCCGGATTTCAGCTGCACGCAACATTAGACTTTTGTTCGATACGCTGGTAATTTTTTTTTTCATGGAACTGAGTGATAAGACGAGCAAGTCGTTCGCCTTATGGTAAGCGCTACGCCTGCCCATAACAATTGCAGTGCCACCCAAAACTAATACCATAAAAAGCAATGCGTAGCACAGCATCGCCCCGAGACATCAGATATTAAGTTTCACATGCCCAGTAATTTCGCTGGCTACAACGCCCTTCAAACCTGAACACATTAATGCTTGCACACTACTGCTTGGCGGCAGAATAACTGACAGAGCTGCCTACCCAGACAGCCTTCCGCATACGAGAGACCTACTGCAAGTAAATATGGCTAAAATAGTATAAAGAACTTTTGAACATTGAATGTTACATTACACGGTAACGCTCAGGTCAGTAAATGCCTTTAGTATAAAACTAGATGTTATTAAATTTATTGCTTCTCAGTTCATAAACCACAGCCTGAGCTCCACAATATAGAAAGTAGCATCGTGTGAAATGCAATACTTTAGAAAACGTGGAACTTTATATTGTAAGCGACTGTTTACCAGAAATTTTAGAGCCAATTAGATGCTCAGAAGAATATAAGTATATTTATGGCATATTATCTTGTCTAACAAAGTCTGACCGCGTCTGTTAATGCTTTTGTTTGGTATTTAGTAGGTAGTTAGGTGCACCATCATTTAGATAACTCAGAAAAATGGAGGAGGGATAACTGACGAAGATTTTTTATATGTATCTGAGGAGTCCCTATTTAAAATTAGGTTCATTTTGGATAACATGAGTATGAGACTAAAGAAACAATCGCTTAAATAGTTTTTTATGTGTAGAGTTCGTGGGAATAAGAGTAATAAACATAGAAGAGAAAAGAAGAGGCCGTGGACTACCAACAAAGACCTGGGCCCAATTCACTATGACAACTTGGCGATTCCTTGCTTCGAAATCACGTCGATTCCTTCATTAATAAACGACATCTCTATGACGCATTCATATTTATGATTCTCTATGACGCGTCATAGAGAATACTAATTCAGCAGATGTCGTTTATTAATGAAGGAATCGAAGTGACTTCAAAGTAAGAATCGCCAAGTTGTCATAATGAATTAGGGCCCTGGTTGCAAACAATAAAAAATAACATGAGATGTAGTAACACGAAGGAAGGGACAACCCAGAACCATACGGTGTGGCGTAGGACTACTAGTAGAGCTGACCCCAAATAAATTGGAAGAATATCCAGGAGAAAAAAGAAAGAAAAAAAATACATTTATTCAGGACATTACACAACATTACACTGAACATATTAACTAAAAGAAGGACAGAACATACTAAAATAAGGAAAAACAAGAAAAAGTAAAGGATATATAGAAGTTGATGGCATTTGGATGATAATTACTAAATATAAGTAGCACCGCTCACATTGAATAATTGGCCTAAGAATTTTCCAAGTATTTGGCAAGCACGTGATCTTTCTAAGGCCAAATTTTGTTGCAATTTTGGTTCAATATAAACAAACATTTTTCACGGCATATTACTAAACAATTCGTGATGGAACTTCGTGTATCTTCCAATTCGACACGGAACTGTACGCGTTTTAGGAAGGAGTATTGTCTGTACTCGTGACCTCTGTCGATAGACGTCTTTAATTAGAATCGCATAGGTACGAGTGGATAAGCGTCTTTAATTACGTTAAGTAGGTATGCCGTTGATTAATTGGTAAATTGTTGTAATGATTTGGCGCATACCGGGGATAATTAGAGAATGGTTCACTGCAGTGGTTGTTCCTTCTTCCACGTTCTTGTACGTGGAAACGGAAGGGCTATATTTATTTTATTTAAGTACATCAGCTTCATTAGCTTGTCACGTTTTCGCTGTTCGGACGATGGCGTTGTCGAGGGGGCCATTGCATATACCAATGTCCCCATGCAAGCTTTGCACAGGGCCCGATGGTAACAAATTAAACCATCCACACAACTTCGATAAAACTTGATAGTTAGGTACTAATAAACCTTCGTAGAAATTGCCCTTACCAAACTAAGTTACGATTGGTCTGCATTCGACATGTAAGCACAGTCTAGTAATCATATGGTTATCGTTAAATAGTAGCGAGAAATCAGTTAGAATATAAAGGATTTCGATATTGCCATTTCAATATACATATGTAGACATCCCGGCAAAGTTTCTCGAGCTTCTCTTCTCTAGCGGGCGTATTTCCGAAGCATTGACTGGTAGAGTCAATTTTCGCATCTTTTCTGGGCCCAGACTACATTTTGAGTATAGGGAAGAAATGGGTAGACATACTTACCTTTTTTTTTGAGTCGTGATATTTTTTGTTATAATTTTAACTTATTTTAATTAATTTGTATTATGTGAATGTGACGATTAAAAGTGAATTTTTGTATCCATTTAATAAACATCGTTTGACTTTTGAAATAATTATATGATGTGCAAAAATATATAAACGGTAGGGTAAGCAGGGGGAATAGCGCTCACTGGGTAATGGCGCTCACCTCTGTAACTTTGTCAAAATGGAACATAGAAACACGCCGCGGCGCGTAAAGCGCGGGGGGTGGGGACCTCTAACAGGCAGACACGCGTATGGGCAGTCAGCTCGCGGCACATGACCGTGAAGTGTATTTTTCCGTATACCGCCGCACTGATCTAATTTTGGATTCGGTCTTTTCGTCGGTAAGTCCAGACTTTTGATACTTATTTAATTATTGCTATCACTTTTCTGAGTATAAAACTATTCTATTTTATGATAATGTTACCAATTTTGAACAATTATATATGAATGTTTATATATTTCTATATAAATACAAAATGACCGTTTGGGGCTATACCGCTCACCTGAGCGCCATTACCCCTTTATCACTTATTGGTTTGTTTTCTTATAGACATGCCCAGAAATCGCCCATCGCTAAGGTGGCTTGGAGCGAAGAAGACTTTCTTCAATTTGCTAAAAATGCGATCAAAGAAGGGATGTCTGAAAGGAATGCCGCAAAACCATTTAACATACCATTTAAAGTTACAAACAATACAAACGAAAGATTCTACAAGAAAGTTCTTCAGAGAATGAAGATGAAGAGCACCTTTGCGACGACAGCAGTGATGACGAAATGAATGTGGGTGATGAAAACCACAACAAATGCATTATTTGCGAATAATTTAGAAAAAATAACGAGATGTGGTATAGCTGTACCACCTGCGGACTGTGGTCTTATGCTATATGTTCTGGATCGGATTCGGCAGATGGATACATCTTAGATTTATGTACCCTACGATAGAATCTTACTATTTCTATTTGTGATTACCTCTAATAATAATAATTAAAGTTAATTTGGTATTAAAGATAATAACTATATTATATATTTAATTATATATGGCTTACTTCACGTACAAATAGGTATAATTGATGCTAATTTGTGATTGTAGACTTTACTTTAATTATTTAAGGTTGATCTCACGCTTAGTAGTGTAATGAAAATGGATCTTACTAGATATTTTTCCAAAAACATATTTGAGCGGCATTACCCAAAGTCAGGGGCAATGGCGCTCAAACCCATTTTTTTTAAATAGTTTC
This sequence comes from Petrophora chlorosata, assembly GCA_951640565.1. Lineage (NCBI taxonomy): Eukaryota > Metazoa > Arthropoda > Insecta > Lepidoptera > Geometridae > Petrophora > Petrophora chlorosata. The sequence goes on from OX621197.1 coordinate 17,737,550, forward strand.
CTGATACTTATAACTCAAAGATAAATACGTTTGGTGTTAAAATGCTGATTACTGGGTAGTTAAAGAATATGTTATGTTTTAAAATTTTGAAGTAAAATTAATATTTTGAAAAATACAGCGTACTTTCCTTAAGTGAACGCCATTCCCCCTCCTTACCCTATAATATGCTTATATTATACCGTTCAGAAAAAAAACAATTAGTGACATTTTTATTGCTAATTAATTTAAAATCTAGACTTTTTAGCGCAAGTTGTTGAATGTAGCCAATTAAGTAATTTTAACATATCACCAAATGTCAACACGGCTTGTAGAAGATGCTGAGAAATGTACTTTAATGCGTAGTTATAAAGTTTATAATATTTTGTATGTGTTGTATGGCTGTAAAGGTGTATAGAGTAATATATGCGCGAGAAGCCACGACCGTGGGAAGTCGCTAGTTCGCCTTGTGAGCAGAAGATTTCTTGACGTCTGCGATTGCGAAAACTAGAATCGGACACGTTTATTTTTGTGAGTTTTGATGGACTATCTCTATCTTAACAAGCTGGAATCGCTACGCATCGATAACTTATAAATAGGTAGGTATGTATAACCGACCATGGTAATGATAGACAAATCTTTATTGGACGCTAACAAATAAAAAATACATGAGATTGAATATCATTTTTATCAAAATCAAAATCAATAAGTAAATTTTTGCCAGAATACAACATATTACATACTCAGCTCTCCATGGTTAATTTATTGGTATCAGTATTCAGCCTGCCAGCAGACGTGCCAATATTTAAAATTTATTTCTATAACAAGGTTTACATTTTTAAAGTTTTGAAGCAGATGCCTCATACGCGTATTCTCTGAATAGATGGTGGCGCAGCGGGAACTCGTGCGCCTTTCGATCCGACGCACCTGGCTTCGAAGCCCGACTCGGCCCTGCACCAATGACTTATAGTTAAGTGCAGATTTTGCACGCTCGCTCTAAAACGGTGAAGGAAAACATCGTGATGAAACCCGCTAACGCGCTTTGGAGTGGTAGGCTCTGGCCGTGGTTGTAATACCACCCACCGAACAAAGCCATGTCGTAAAGCGACCTAGTCGTGTTTCGGGATGATGTTCGGTAAACCATCGGGGAGACGGGTCTGAGCAGCCGCTCAACTGCCGTCTCTCTCTAGATCTATGTGCTCCACCTTAGGCCACATCATCGCTTCACATCAGGCGAGATAGCGGCCAAACCTAGATCTATTAAGCGTAAAAAGATACTATAGGTCAGGTTAATATAGGTATATATATACGTTTATAGGAGTTTCTTATTACCATAATACTAACCATAAATGTGTTTAGTATAACCCTAAAATGTAAAAAAAAAAACATCCAAAAAGAGTTAAGTAAAGAGATTAACTTTAAAGAATGCAACAAGAGTTAAGTAAAGAGATAAAAAATTTGTTCTACATCTGATATCAGAGGCCTATAAGTGATTTTGGAGACCGCGGCGAGCTTTTGTAACTCGAGTTGCACAATAAACTTAACTCGCTCAATTATAACAATAAAGATAATTGCGCCGATTACTTTATAATCGATAATCGAATTATAAGTCGTGTCTCAGTAATGGATTCGAATTGCTTTTTGCAAATCGAATCTTTTAGGGTGGAGTTTAATGTGAATCTACAATTCTACAGAATCGATTAAGCACGAAAAATTAAAATTGCAAAAGCTTCTGTGCTCTTTGGACCTGGTCGGAGTTATTCCGACACAATCATAACGCGAGTGTAGTTGTTTTATTAATAATGATTACTTCGACTCCCGGTAGTTTCCAAACCAATTATAAAGTTCAATCAATTATTATTTTAATAATAATTATTATATAATAATAAATAATAATTATTATTTTTAATAATAATTATTATTTTTAATAATAACTATTATTCTAAATATTATTATCTAAATAATAATTGATTGAAAATCTGCTGCATCCCTTTTAGTGTACATAAGTAAAATTGGTAAATTTTGTACAAATTCTATAGTAATTTTATTTATGGTACTGAGTAATGAGACCATATATTATAATTCCATATTAATACGATATATAGAACATAGTAAGATAAACGGAAATAAATTGTAACATTAATTGCAATAGTCAGTAATAAATGCAATACATCTAAAAACTTACTCAAAATAATAATTTAAAATAATAATTGATTGAACTTTAACAAACCTATCGCACTAAACAAAACAAATGCATTAGCTCGGGTTGTCTATGGCAAACAATACGCGTAGCCTACTTAGTAAATAATACGTACTTATATTGTAATGTCAGTTTTTCTAGATATTCTAGAAGTTTCATTACGACTCTCCCACGGTAGAGATGTCATCTAGAAACTAAACTATAATTATTGCTTGCTCTATGGAAGGCAGAAAAGGCACAAATAATGTGCTCAAATTGAGACAAATGTATTTCTAAGGTTATGAACGTGAAATATTTTAATTTGATAAGTGTATGGGTAGAGTCTAATGGACTATGGTTTGATCGGTGTTTCCGTTGATGATCGATTTCCTGTTTTTTTTTTGTACACAATTCTATTTAGCCAATAGGTTTTACATGTATTACTTCTGTCTATTATAATTAATGTTTCAGTTTATTTCCGTTTTATCTTACTATGGCGATATACCAGTTTCACTCATGTACACTAAAAGGGATGCACTTTTTTTTTTCTTGGAAAATGGGCATACGTTTGACGACATCTCGCCTGATGGAAAGCGAAGATGCGGCCTAACATGCAAGCAAGCCAAGCAAGCAGTATTGCGCAAGCGTTACTGTGTTCCAGTTTTAAGGGCATTGCAGCCAGCGAAATTTCTGGGCATTATGAGACAACAGCTAATTATCTCAGGTTGACGAGCGCAGCGCCGCGTAGGATTTTGCAATACAAAGTTCTGGGTGGTGCTGTTATTGTTATGGGCTGGCGTATTGCTTACCATCAGGCAAACGACATTCAGTTACATAAAAAAAACAATGATATATAAGTAGGTACCTAGGTAGGTACTAGACTATATTTGCCAACAGCATATTGAAAACCATACTCCACAACCCAAGCTCATTGAAATTCCATTTCTCATTCATGTATTTCATAGAAAGATAGATCAACGAGATACATTTATGCGATCCGATAAGATAACCCGATGTTTAGGTAACAAACACCTATTGTTGAGAACCACTGGCCTCCTTAGCTAATAACAGGTTCCGAACATAATCATAGCTTGTGTTGGGACGCAAAAATTTGATTCTTGACCTTATTTCCACGGGAAACGGGGCTGCACAGCCGAAGCTTGTCCGATATGACTTTGAAGAAGTTGAATGCAATCATAGTTAAGCTCCATATGTTTTAAAATTGACGTAAACAATTGTTTTTTTTCTTTAGTTCGCCCGTTAGAGCAGGCTAAAGTCTCGTAGTAGGACCATACCGCCAAGTCTTACGTAGTTTTTATTTGCTAGTTTAAAATTCCATTTAATATACTTTTGTTGAGAATGAAGGTCATCAGCAACAAACCGGACCCTCTCTTAGTACTTCATTAAAGTGGTGGAACTTTATTCAAGCTTTCCATGGACTTTTTGGAAGAACATAAAAAGCAATTATAATATAATTGCCTACACTCGTGGACGTTTACGAACACATAATGGTTAATATTCCACCGATATTACACATGATCACTCAAAATCACACTTTTTGGAAAATAAAACAAAATCGAACTGTACTTTTCACGTCCCGCCAAAAAGACGTACACAATTGAAACGTATCTCAATACAGATAAAAAAAAATTAAAGATTTTTTTTTACCTCATTCATTGTACTGATTTTCTGGTATTCTATTTTACGTTTATATATTATTATGAACAATTTATGTTAATCTGATAAAATTGGATATTATTATTGAAATAAAGAATTTATTGAAACGTTAAAAGAACGTATTTAAACTAAATGCACATATACAGTGCGAAGCCATATCAAAAGAAAAAAAAAGGAATAGAGATAACAAGGTAAGGCTAATCAAGACCCATTGATATATATGTACTACGCACTATCTATATATGTAAATCGGTAGAATATATGTCTATGTCAAGACCCATTTAAGCTTATATAAAAGTATACATACCTAGGTTGTTTCAAAAATTGTTAGCCACAGAATAAATAAAGTCTCTTTTTTCTTGAAACTATTTTGAATTGACGGCTAATTTCAATACAAATCTCTTTGGTGAAAATCATTGGCCACCCATGTGTAGTTCGTTTTTTAAATATTGATATATGACACTCTTCTTTTGATAAATGATAATTTATTTGCAAGAAATATGGTAAAATTAAGTTCTTAGTGTTTAATAAAATCGTTCTAACATATTTCATCAATCTGACATGCAAATATTTATATACTTAGTTGGTTACTAGGTATAAACAATAAAGGTATAAAAAGGTATAAACACTTTAACGTCACAATAAATAACCACCATCATGTCATACTTCATATTTAACCGACTACAAAAAGGAGGAGGTTCTCTGTTCGATTGTATTTTTTTTTTAATGTTTGTTACCTTAGAACTCCGTCATTTATGAACCGATTTGGAAAATTCTTTTTGCGTTGGGTTCAGTATAGCTACGAAATGGTCCTATATAAATTTCATCGATATGTGACCTTGGACTTCGAAGATACATTGAAGTCGGTTTTTGTTTTTTTCTAAAAATTAATTATTATAAAACCAGTCATACTTATAGTCATACTTATTTGTTTGCAACAATAGATGTCTCGGGAAGCCGTTCGTGCTATAATTTTTATCATTATAACCGAGGGCTAACCTTCAAGGAATCTTACGAAAATTGACATATCCTTACTATTTTTCATTTCACTAAAAATGTTTGGAATAGCCGACGTACTAGTGTAGAATCACGCCAAACTATTGTAGTTGCATCTAAGTAGATATACCTACCTACAAAGTACAAAGTGCTGACATAATTTTTTTTAAGTTGGTCGAATATAAGCTGGCCTGGTTTGTATGCAAATATGTCTAATGTCATTTGCTCCTTGTACTATCAATACAACCTATTGGATCTATTGGAGTATAGCTAGAGAAAGTCAAATCTAATTTTTCTATAAATTAATTATTGACATTTAATACTTATAAGCGCTGCAAAACGAATCAATCAAAACGAAAAAGACGGTCCATCATAAAACAAGAAAGCTATCTCTAAATGAAATTACATACAAATTGGAATCAGATTTTCACACAATTACATTACAACGTATAAGGACTTCGTAAGCTGCACTCTCTTAAAAAGTGTCTTCTCACGAAGATCCTGACTTCCTTCTGCGCCTGCGCTGAGAATGAGGCCGCTTGCGCCACGCGCGCGAAGCGTGACCCTTGCGGCTTAGGACGTGAGAAAGTGCACCATTTTGTATGTTTAAAAATCTGCATAATTTCAAATTAACAAGAAAAATATAACTTTTAGGGTTTCACACTGACATGAACCATTTATAGTACATAATGTAACAATCATAGCGAGCCTGCCAAAATCTGGACAAGGCGAATGGCTTAGCTGACTAGCACAATGCTCGCTTTGTAACATGTTACAATACACGTCAATGGTCAGGTCAATTTCTAACTTGAGACACTAATGATTTTGTCGATTATGGTGACTTGAAATATCCGGAGTTTGGAAAATATGTAAATATTCATAGTGCCGAGGAAACTAATTCAAAGCGGATGTTTTGGTGCAGACTTCACACGCTACTTGTCATGTTTCCATAATAATTCCATCAATGTTTAGTTAAGTGTAACTAATTCATACTGTTGACACTGAATATAGAATCTCATAAATGTGAATTATGAATGAGCATCTGTTATTCGTGATTGTATCGATTCATTAAATATATCGATAAATGATAAGGGTAACCTGTCACTACCTGGTCCTACTCCCATAAGGTTAGCACAGAAAGTATACGACCTAATCGTGTTTCGGGATGATCTTCGAGCTGGATACTTTATCTGAGGGGATGATGCTCGGTGAACCATCAGAGAGGCAAGTCTAAGCTCAACTGCCGTCTTTCTATATATCTTCACAGATAAGAAAGATAGCGATCAAACGTAAGCCTATCAATAAAAAAAAAACTTCTTTGACTCCATAATCGGCCACATCTCGGGTGAGATTTTAAAAAACATAGATACAATTTTTTTTAAGCAAGTCCTCTTTTCGTATGCCCCACGCCTACTCATAACAATTGCAGTACCAACCAGAACTTCTAAAAGTACTGCGTAGCACTTCATGGCGCTCTTTAGCCCCAAAACATCAGATCATATGCCCAGTAATTTCGCTGGCTACAATGCCCTTCAAACCGAAACAGTAATGCTTGCACACGTATATATATATAGATTTAACTATATGTTTTTATGTTTACATGTTAGGTATACACCTAATATGTACTTAGAATCATGTACCTATCATCTCGTTTCATCATCAGTATTTTACAACTAATGAATGGTCAAAATCAATGATTCACACATTTCCAAAACTTTGAAAATGATTAATTAGATAAGGCAGTGTTGCAATGGACCAGCCTGCGCCCACGCAGCGCACATTACTGTCCGATAGCGCATTGTATGCGATTATTAACATGTCGGTACTTGACGCTATTAATAGCACAGGCTATGTAGGTGGCTATGATAGCATTTAATAGCCAGTGAAAGGCCGTGTTTTGAGATATAGGTTATTACTGTATCTATCATGTATTTACTAAATACATAGGCTATCGAACGCAAGAACAGACATGAGTGAGACAATGAGAAATTAAATTCATTAAGTAGTTCAACGCACCCTTCTTATTAAAGTTTTTGATTCTATATACAAAGTATTGCTAAGCCAGGTCGCCCCTAGAGTTAGGGCGGGGCTCAGGTAGCTGGATTGGGACGACAGATCAGCTGATTATCGCTGAAAAGATACGCTGAGAATACCTAGACTGGCGGAAGCATCACCGAAGCCTTGTAGAAGATGGGCCGAGTGACTGGTATTAACGGAGGTCAAGACTTATGGGTCGCAATCGTCCTCCTTTTTACACGGCTTCAAAAAGGAAGAAGATTCTCTGTTCGATTGTTTTTATTTATTTTGTTACCTCAGAACTTCATCATTTATGAACCGATTTGGAATATTCTTTTTGCGTTGGGTTCAATATAGCTACGAAGTGGTTCCATATAAATTTCATCGATATTTCACTTTGGACTTCGAAGATACATTGAGATCGGTTTTTTTATAGAATGTGTACTTGTTATAGCCCAGAATTGCTTGTTATTAATTTCTTTGACACAATAATTACTTGTTGCAAGAAAATGTATAGGTATGTCCCGTTTCTGAATCCGGTCTTACAAAAATCGACAGTGATATGGATCTAAGGATATGGATAATGCATATTGCATATAATTAGCAAATCATCATCATCATCATCAGCCCATCACGTTCCCACTGCTGGGACACGGGCCTTCTCTCATAGAGAGAGTATGGGCCATAATCCACCACGCTGGCCCAGTGCGGGTTGGTGGATGTCACATGTCCTTGAATTTTTGTGATAAATTCTTGGACATGCCGGTTTCCTCACGATGTTTTCCTTCACCGTTTTTAGAGCGAGTGTTAAATCCGCACATAACTTTAGAAAGTCAGTGGTGCGGGGCCAGCGAGATTCGAACTCGGATGCGTCGGATCGAAAGTCGCACGTTCTGCCACTGAGCCACACTCGCTTTCGCAAATGTCGGCCGTCTATTATACTATTCCTTTTGGCGCAGTTCCTTACTTGCAGTATCAGATCTTAAAAACATGTATATATTTTTTCTCAAGGGACACCTTCAAACGGGAATCGAACCCGCAACCACGGTGGTGTATGAGATGCCAGCCTGCCCAATCACTACACCTCAAAGGCTGTCATTAGTTAACAAGTGGCGATTTATTTAATTTGTTGCATTGGTGCTAGTGAGTGTGGCTCAGTACTTTCGATCCGACGCACCCGACTTCGAATCCCGCCGGTCCCGCACGACTGATTTTCTTAAATTATGTGCGGATTTAACACTCACTCTAAGGTAAGGAAATGATCGTGAGGAAACCGGCATGTCCAAGAAGTCACAAAGTTCAAGTGTGACATGTGACTTCTAACATGTGACATCTACCCAACCGCACTGGGCCAGCGTGGTGGCCCATACTCTCTCTATGAGAGAAGGCCCGTGTCCCAGCAGTGGGAACGTGATGGGCTGATGGTGGACAGTTGCATTGGTGTAATGGTTTATATACAAACACATAACTGTCAATGTATTCTCATCTAACCGCTAAGGCTTATATTTCCTGCAAGTGGTTTCACTTTTCGCCGGCACCGAGTACCGTTCTCACTTTCGATATGTTTTCACTTTCGATACACTTAGCACACTCGCGTACTGACGTACTGACGTAATGTCGTTTAAGCGTAACGTGCGTAATAAATCTAACGCCGTGTGAAATTGGACGAAGATTTTCGGCTAAAATTTGGAGTGAACGGTTTTTCGTAGGATTTTTTTCTGTTATGTTATGATTTATCATAGGAATAATTTAAAAAATACTTCTACTACTTGATATTTATTGAGTTCGAAAAAAAGTTTGCGTCGGATAAACAGACTTTGGAATCCACCAGCCGTGGAAACGTATAACTTTTACTGGTGGTAGGTTTCTCGTATGCGAGAGGCCGTCTGGGTGGGTACCACCGCTTTGCCAGTTATTCAGCCGCCAAGCAGTAGTGCGCAAGCATTACTGTGTTCCGGTTTGAAGGGCATTGTAGCCAGCGAAATTACTGGGCATTATGAGACTCAACAGCTAATTGTCTCAGGGTGACGAGCGCAATGCAGTGCCGCGCAGGATTTTGCAAAAACAAAATTCTGGGTGGTGCTGTTATTGTTATGGGCTGGCGTATTGCTTACCATCAGGCAAACGACCAGCTCGTCTCGTCATTCAGTTCTACAAAAAAAAAACTCGAACATCATACTACTATTATCTATCATTTTTTACCGATTTCAAAAAGGAGGAGGTTCTCAACTCGATTGATTTTTGTGTTGCACCTCACAACTTCGTCATTTATAAACCGTTTTGGAAAATTCTGCGTTTGGTTCAGTATAGCTACAAGGTGGTTCCATATAAATTTTATCGGTATTCGACCTTGGCTCTCGAAGATGCATCAGAATTGAAGTCGGTTTTTTTGTTATAAAATGATTAGCAGTCGTGATCGGAATAGGGATTGGAGAACGGACTTTGAGTAGAAAAGTTAGAAAATTCCACACACAAATACCGATCACGAGATATCTTTGAATCAGTTTGGGATCGGTGTTTGAGTGAGACGAGACCCCTCCTGGTAATGCAGAGGATATCAGGAATATATAAAGAGATCAGCTACCGGCATGGTAATGTAGTCCAAACATCCGTCATACAACTATAAATTACATCAACAAAAAGACTTAATAAAAAATCTCAATCATACAAAATCGTGTGAAACTTATAATTTTGAGCACTAACCAAAACTCTAAACGACTTCCCATCACAACAAAATCTAGGAAATACATTCAAGGTTTCAATCCTCAAAACTTCGAAGGTCATACTGCAAAAAGCGTTATCAATTTTCATTTTCCTTATTAGGTAGTCTTTTTTATTCTGGCACAAAAGTTTCTGAAATTCAATGATAAGTGCTTATAATATGGTGACTTGGCTCGACCCCACGCGTTTTTTTCTGACGCTTGCGACCTTAAAAGTGTATCAGTGTGTCGCCTAGAGCCACTGAAAGCAAAAGTAGCTAGTAGGTTAACGACCCGGACAGGCAATTGTCCTTTACAAGAGGGCAACCTCCACTACCAGCTACAATACCTACCTCTTGCCTAACTCTAGAATATCACATCCATTGCAGCTAGCTTGCTCGTTACTTCAACTTTTTATTACCCGTCATTTCAGGCTTATAAAAGTACGAAACAATAGCTGGTGTAACTACGTTAAATAAAATGCACAGTTTTGCCCGTTTCATACAATATGCAATAGAAAAATAAGTAAATTGTACCCCGAAACAATGCGTGAGAAAGTCCTTCCATTAACATCGCTAAGCGAGATCGACATCACCAATGTACGAATTAAAAGTTAACATTTACACAAACAGTCGGCACGAGCTTGTTCAAATGTTCACATGTACAATGGCGTAGAAATGTGGCTTAGAACCACCTCTTACTGAAACACAAAGGGTCCACATCCAGTCACTTGCGTGTCCGTAGCATCCTCGGTGCGTTCTAGACCACAATTCTACACTTAATTTTGACACTTACGTAAATTTTGGCCGCCATTATTTTAGGGGATGTCACTGTCACTGTTCACTCGCGACGCGGGCGCATGCGCGGAGGGTACGCGCGGCGAATGGCGCCCGAGCTTACGAGCGCACTTTATAACCTCCCCCCCATAGTTATAATATATTAATTACATTCGATGTTTTCACTGTCTGACGCCGATCGATCTGGATCATGCTTCCTATACAGATAATCCCGGTTTAGGAATCTAAATGGCCGTAACGCGGAGAAAGCATAGAGGTGAGGGTGAGATGCATTTCCTCCATTGTTCACACGAAGTGGCAATTTGCTTTGATTGCAAACAGAAGCTTAGAGATCGTCGATTTAATCTCTAATAATTGTTCTCGCTCTATATGTACATAGATTACAGGTATGATGTTTACTAACGTCGCGTCGTCAGCGAGGGATAAAAATATTTGACATTCTGCACTGCATTGTTTAGGTTTACGACCCAATAAGTAAATCATTATATAGGTACAGATTTTCCATTATCCTAATTGTAAATGGACTAAAAAAAATTATAACTATCCATTCGGAGAAAAATGCAGTGTATTGCACAATACCACTAGATAAACTTGTAAATTAAACATCTTGAATCAGTAAGCATATTTTTGCATCGATTGTCGTCAGTTTAGGTTTTTTACCAAATAATATTGGCGTAATAAATAGTTCAACATTCTCCAAAGCCAATTTCGTAAAAAAAAATCGTTATGCAGCCAAATATGGAATAACAATTAACTTTTTACAATGTTTAGCAACCCGTTCATAAACCAGTGGAATAAAGTCTTAAAAAAACGAGCAAATGTCCGCTGAAAGTGAGTTACTAATTGTAACTTCTAATTGGGATTACGTTGTAACTGTTACAGAGGTGAACTTGCATGTGGATACGTAACTTCGTAACTTAAACTTGATTTATATTTTAGTGGCACACTCCTTTAGTTCTAAAAATACAAGAAAATTAGTACCCAGCTTACATGGGTTAGAAAGGTTAACCTTTTTATCTGTATAGGTCAATATTTTGTTTAAAACCGGTGATTTTGATCGCATTGGCGAGTAGCAAAAAATATGCTATTCCAATTTTCACACTCCTTTTTATTACAATAAATAATATACAAATAATATAGTACGCTTACATTCTGCGTGCCTGATAACTCTATGATAAAACTTATTTGCATCCCATCACGTGGTACAACTGCAGCCAGCGGAATAAAATAAAAATGTTTTTTTTTTAATATCGCTTCGTATCCAGAAATTGGGCGATCTCATATCTCACGCCTTGACATGGCCGTTTAACATAACCTGCCTCTGTAAAACTCATAAACATTGTCTATGTTACTTACTTAGTACGATTATGTATGATCTGTATGTTGGTACTTGGACCATTAATCTGTACACCTCAATACACTAGTTCACATCAACCTTGCGAGTGCAATGCAACCGTCGACAAGTACGCGGCGAGAGAAAAAAAAAGCATCTTTATTTATGGTCACCTCATTGCAGCCTATTTACAGATCTCAAGGATACTTTCTTGCATTGTGCCAATACAAAGTACTGTAGGATATGCAGGTTGGTCACTTGCTCATTTGGTAAGGTGACAATGAAGAAACTTGTGGTATAAACATACAACAATTATATATATATACCATAGAATTTAAATGCATGTGACATCAGGCTATAAAAGATTAGGCCTGATTGTGAAATTCTGTGTATAGTAGTTTTTTCTGTATCTTTAAGTCTAAAGTCTCGCTTTTCATCAGGCGAGATGTCGTCAAACGTGAGCCCAATTACAAATTAAATTGCACGTAGATGAATCATCGATTGAGATTGTAAAAATAATGGCATGCAGTCAAGGATGAGGTACCTTTTTATACTAATAGAAAGAGAGAAGAGAGTCACAATTTCTTTTATGGTACTTAGTGATGAGACGAGCAAGACGTTCGCCTGATGGTAAGCGCCATGCTTGCCCATAACGATTGCAGTGGCAACCGGAACTTTTAATACCATAAAAAGCACTGCGTAGCACTGCTTTGCGCTCATCACTTCGAGACATTAAAGTTAAGTCTCTTATATATATCCCCACGGAAAATAGTTATACTTGCGTACTTGGCGGCAGATTAAGTAGCAAAGCTGTGGTACCTACCCAGATGGCCTCCCGCATACGACAGACCTATCACGAGCAACTTTACTAATATCAGCAGTTCACCCGCACTTACTACATCTCCAATTCAGAAGCGCCATTGGTTTACTTCATTGGCCCCTAAGTGGCAATAGCCAGCCGTGGCATGCATGCCAATGCCTGGCATTGCCAGCACCCACACCCCACACCGCATACTAAACCTTGTTTACTAACCGCAGGTTGCTGATTGCAACAGTGGTCCACCACTTGCTAAAGTATCGCTAGTAACTCGAGCCATGTCCGCATTGTCTTAATTAGAGACAGGTACTTAGGTGACGGTGGTGTGTGTGTGTGTGTGTGAGGTATGTGTACCACATATTTGTTACAGATATTACGGATATGTCTACTTATTGCTAATTGTTTGTTATATCCAAGGTCGGGTAAGAGAAACAGCATTTTATACGACTAATTGGCAAACATCAAAGTTCTGGGTGGTGCTATTATTGTTATGGGCTGGCGTATTGCTTACCATCAGGCATACGACCAACTCGTCTCGTCACTCAGTTACATAAAAAAAACATGTAGTGATAAATATATAAGCATAGGCATTTTCGTATCTCTTAAAAGAACTCGTCTGGAAGAGATCTTTTTGAGCGGAAAGACCGTCCATTGTTATACTATGCTAGTTATCGTCAGTGTCGTGAAGTACCCGCAAGCTGATAAAACTTAGCTTGAAGTAGGTTTACCATTTCAGCTATTTAAGCTCTACAGTCTACGTAGCTCTTACGTATAGCAGCCAGCTATAAAAATAGTTTCACGTGGTCAGTGGAGACATAAGTGCAATCATCATTTAAAGTAGGTAGGTATGTTGTTAGTAACTTCAACGTAACTGATACGTAAGAAAAAACCGATAATTAAAAAATACCAAGCCTTTTAATTTTTTGGGTATAAATGGGCTATAACTGAAAAAGTAGCCGTTTAGGTATTATTTGGCAACAGATACGACAAAATATATCTGATGGTCTGAGGACCTGACGACGACGAGAGATTCTCATCTTGCAAAAGAGTCTTGTCACTCACATTATATACTGATTTACTGATTACTGATTAATAAATAGACGTTTTTGTTTAAGAACAAGTTGGCTTTCGTGTGACAACAACTCACCTGGGCCTCAATTCGCTTTGACAACTTGGCGATTCCTTGCTACGAAATGAGGTCGACTCCTTAATTAATAAACAACGAATCTGCGAAATTTTTATTCTCTATGACGCGTCATAGAGAATACAAATTTCGCAGATGTAAGTAATCAACGTGAAATCAAGGAATCGACGTGATTTCGAAGCAAGGAATCGCTAACTTGTCATAGTGAATTAGGGCCCAGATGGTAAGCGTAGTTGCGGTCTAAGGTGGAGCACGTTTGCCCATGAGGTGCCTATTCACTCTTGTCTTAAAGAGACCCAGGTTGTAATTGGAAGGAAATAAGGATTCCGGTAGAAAATTCCACTCCTTAGAAGTACGTATAATGAAAGAGTCAGCGAAGCGCTTATTAGCACATATACCGTTGGTGCTAGCTACAGGCCTGCGTAAAACCCTTTCAAATTACTTTCATTCCAACAATATCGATAGATCGATACGCATTGTTCATGCATAGATAAGTATCGATATCGACCGCAACCGGACACTCTTCGTTCTATGACGGACTTTTGACACCATGAAATCCAACCGTTCCTACTGTGCGGCCGTAGTCAGCATCAGTAAGTACAATAATACCATGTCACAATCACTAGGATGACATTTCTCTCATATAGGTACCTTATTATAAGATTCATTATTGTGACTTAGTATTATAATGTACCTATTTCTGAAACTGTCTGTACCAAGCACGCGTTTTTACTTTCGAGTTGGTACCGCCTGCGCCCGCGCCGAGTCAAGGTCGCAGACCAGTTTACCAACTAAGTAGGTATACCTACAAGTACCAATACCTAGTAAGTACTAAGTAGGTGACTAGAGCCTTTCCATAAAGGATATCGAGTTGAAAGTTGCAATTAAGTAAAGGCAGTTTTATGCTCGTAAGTAAAAATAAGTTGGTAATACTTTTAATGTTTTTTGGAAGTGTTGAAACAAATAAATAAATACGCCCAACGGCGATCACATACATAGATCCTGGACCCTAACTAGTATTCCCTTTATCTAGGGAATCAGGAATAACGAAGACCATGATCCCACAACACCCAGACACGAAACAAATGCTAGCAATTTTTTTATTTTCTGTGTACAAACATTTGTCCCGTCGGCGTCGCGAGAATTGAACCCGGAACCTCAGTGGTGTATGAGATTTGAGTCCACCTGCCCAATCGCTACACCACAGAGGCTGACAAAGCATATTATTTACTTTTAATACTTAGGAATTCGGTTTACCGGAATGTCCTGAATACTATGATTTGTAGGTTCTGAAAACTTTGAGGGTCAATAGCTCTACATCCGACTAGTTGGAATACATATCACAAAAATCGTGCAGTATCGCATGCTTTAGAACGCCGCAGTTACACGGATCTCTAGATCCGTAATAAATGTTCTGATTGGCACTGCAATTGTTATGTGCAGGCGTCATCATATATGCGAACAACTTGGTCTTCTCATCACTCAATTCCATTAAAAAAAAACTAGTATTCATACTGTATTGACTATTAAATAGTTAGTTTCTTTGAGTCCTCTCAAGGTTGTCTGGAAGAGATCGCTATAACCGATAAGACCGCCCATTGTAACACTTTCGCTTTAAGTATTGTTTTGTAATTTATTTCTTGTTGTTGTGTAACAAAAAAGCGTTATCTAATCTAATCTAAATAAAGAATTAAATATTACATTAAGTTCGGGGTTCGGATTAGTCATTTTGACCTTAGCAATAAACATAAGGCTGCCCGGCCACGTCTGGCAATCGGTCACCAATCGGTTTTTGTCGGTGAAAATGAAACACACAGTGTTTCATAGTGCAACGCACACATCCTACAAAAAAGGTTTCACAAAATACATTTTTAGAAAAAAACAAAAACCGCCTTCAATGTATCTTCGAAGTCCAAGGTCATTTTTTTATATATCGATGAAAATTATATGGGACCACTTCGTAACTATATTGAACCCAACGCAAAAAGAATTTTCCAAATCGGTTCATAAATGACGGAGTTATGAGGTAACAAATATAAAAAAAATAATAAAAATAAAAAAAATATACAATTGAATAGAGAACCTTCTACTATTTTGAAGTCGGTTAAAAATAGGTAACAAATGACGGTGGAAAAATCCGACCGACACTATCGGACCTACAAAAAGACGTTGGCTGAGGCACTTAACAATCAAAAACATAATCATCACTCGTGGTAGGTCTCTCGTATGTGGGAGGCCGCTGGGTAGGTACCACAGCTCTACCAGTTATTCTGACGCCAAGCAGTATTGTGCAAGCGTAACTGTGTTCCGGTTTGAAGGGCTTTGTAGCCAGCGAAATTACTGGACATATGAGACTTAATATCTGATGTCTCGGGGTGATGAGCGCAATGCAGCACTACGCAGTTATTTTTATGGTATTAAAAGTTCTGGGTCACACTGCCATTGTTATGGGCAGGCGTGGCGCTTACCATCAGAAGAACGACTTGCACGTCTCATCACCCAGTACCATAAACAAATCTACACAAAATAAACACAGAAGCGGAAACACGTAGTTTTCAACTTTTATAAGACAAGGCTACAGGAAATACAGGGGACGCAACAGGGAAGCGAAGCCGCCTCTTCAATTCCTAAAATTTACGAAATAGTGTTTGCTAAATTTTATATACGAGTTCGACAAGAGTTCAAAAATGATGCGGGTTGATAATCTTAAATTCAATTGTTTAAATTATTCTTAAATTTGCTTGTCGTTATCCTCTTTTTTTTTCTAACCTATGCTGTCCCACTGCTGGGCAAAGGTCTCCCCCAAGTCTCTCCAGCCGTCTCTATCCTGCGCTACCTCGCACCAGCCTTCTTGGTATGAATCCAGATCGTCCCTCCATCTTCTTTTGGGCCGGCCTGGGCGCCGTCTTCCATCTTCAGGCACCCATTACGTTGTGACTTTTGCCCACCGATCTGGATGCATTGTATGCTATGCATTGTACTCTTAATAAAATTATATCTTGCGTGTGACAAAGTCTATACTAAACCTGACATTATTAATAATTTGAATGAAAATTGTAATTATTTAGTTTAATATATTATTAAAAGTAATATTTAATGTGGCTTTTATGTAGATACCTCCTAGTTACAATCTCATAAATTTAGGACTAATAATTAATTGAAATTGACAAATATATCCATTAAATAATCAAGTGACTAGGAAAAAACTAACTCCACTCGAAACTTGTGCAGCGCCCTCACAGGGCATGTATCTAGTCTATAAGATATCTTTAACACCTGTCTCATACATTACATGCAAGCATTAATAAATGAATGAATAAATAAATAAATATGTCTCTAAGGCATTTAAGTTATGAGCCTCTGATATGATTATTCTGTGTTTTTTTTATTATTGCCTGAAGTAAATGAATTTATTATTATTATGAATTCGTCGACTACCTGAGGCATCGTCATCTCACTGTCATAGTCTGTTTGTTGCAACACAATATGCACACTAGTTCCTGCGGCGTGCTATGAAAAAGCCCATTCGGTCCATTCACACGTAATTGCAGAGTCGCGGGCGGAGTCGGGGACGGAGGCAAGGTCGCGCGCGTCCGGTTGTCCGTCTGTCCGCACGTCGTGCGTACGGATACGGATTAGATGTTTTTTTCAATAAGTCTTTTGTTATCTGGTTTGTTATGTATAAAAAGAGTGTTCACAACTAAATAAACAAACCAAAAAATGCGATATGGCACCATGCAAAACTATTTACAAATGGCATGTATTTACATGATCGATTTAATTTTGCAAAAACAATAAGCCAAAGAAACGAAGAACAATCAACTTTTTTAACGATTGGTTCCCTTTCCGAGACAAAAAATAAATCAAAACAATTGATATTTTTAATTTTCTTTCTGGCGCTACGGCGGCGCCGCCCGCTGCCGCGGCACGCTCGCTTCGCTCGCTCGGCTCGCGCGATGTTATAGATGATGTTTATCGACTAGGTTAGGTAATTAGTAGTCTTTGAGGCCGTTTGTGTTGTAGAAGTATTTTCTGTCGAATGAATACAAAGGGGATCTAATATTTTTTAATATAGATTTTCGAGGATCAAATAATATTATTCCTTTACAATTTTCCATGCTTTGATAGTGATGACGTTAGGGCTGTTTTCACCGCAGCCAGACTGCTTGTGAATGATATTATAATATGTACCTACCTATCTAATAACCTCTGGCCCTAACACACTACGTACCATTTGACATACAATTTCGATCGAATTAAGCAGATATTTCGACAGATATAAGGATATAAATACCTACCATTTACACTTCTGAAATCAAATCCATTCAAAAAGAAAATAAGAGATAAGTAGGTAAGATATACTTATATTTACTTAGGTAATAATTGTTCCGTAAATTGGTATCACTTATCTGTAATTCCCACGCCCTTGCTTTTTGCGATCCATTAGCTCGTGATCTATTGAACTACATTCGTCATGGCATTCTAATGGAAAATTAACCATTTCCGGTTCCAGATGCTGAAATTTTGTTATTTATGTAGTCGTATATAGTTTTAAAATGTAGTTAAGTATTATTATATTTCTTGGATATTCTTAGGAGAGAAATGTGCAGTTTTAAGATTCAGTTCAAGGTTCAGAAAATGACTTAATTTGTCCTAGCTTCTACCGTGTTGTGAATGTTAATAATTGAACTCCTACTTCTACTTTTATTACCAAACCGAAATTTTGTGAGGATGGATGGATGGATGGACGGACGGACGGACGGACGGACGGACGGACGGACGGACGGACGGACGGACGGACGGATGGACGGATGGATGGATGGATGGATGGTTGGACGGATGTTGATGGCTAGTTTTTATCCCGGGTAATCGCGGGTGAAACCGCGGGGCGCAGCTAGTACCTAAATAATATCCAAGTATCGTCACAGGTAGTTTTGCTGACAATTCAGAACGAAATTTCTCTCTACGAGACTCTTCTTGCTAATTAAAAAGTGAATATTCCCAATAGCATTTTAACAATCCATACCCAAGCTATTAATATCATTTTTGAACTAGCACTAGACGTTCAACTTCCGCCCGTGAGCAATAAGAGGTAGGTAGGCACATACCTCCCTCGTTACATAATACGTTTAGTTATTTTTTAATTTATATAACTTGAGATTTTGATCAACTTCACGCACCGTACGCCTACCTACATTAATTGGGTAAGTATTTGTAAGTACCTAGTTACTCGTTAAAGTACCTCTCACGGAGCTGAGGCCTCGCCGTACCTAGAGCAAAAAAAATGCGCCAAAATTGGCAAATGGCATGACAGGTGTCAAAGTCTATTTGGCGGGAAGTCAAAAGTGATATACCTAGTTAAGATAAGATAAGATAAGAAATTCTTTATTGCAACTACAAACAAGATACACAGCTTCGAGTTTTTAGTATCTAATTAAAACTATACAATATAAGCAATGTACCTACAGTCAGAGTGCAAATGGAGTAAATTCAGCATGTGCTGGGTTCACATCGTAGATGAGAACGCAGCGCTGTTTTTCAACTTACACCGGTGCTCGAACTGATTTTCGTCGAGATGGTAGGTATAGCAGGTTACATTCAATACCAGATTATTAACAATGAATTATATTTAAGTCGCAGTAACCAGAAGAGTCCTAGTTTGGTTTTATTTTATTTTCCAAACAAGTGTTATCTCGAGTTATTATTAACCATTAGGTATGTGGTCGTAAACGCGCACGAGTGTAGGCAAATGAAACAAAATAGAGAAAATATTGCTTTTTATGTTCTCCCAAAAAGTCCATGGAAAGCTTGAATAAAGTTCCACCACTTTATTGAAGGACTAGGAGAGAGTCCGCGGCTTATTGCTGATGACCCTCATTCTCGACAAAAATATAATAAATGGATTATTAAACTATCAAATAAAAACTACGTACGGCAAGGCGGTATGGTCCTCGAGACATTAGCCTGCCCAAACGGGCGAATACATAAAAAGAAAAAAGCAACCAAGAGGCAACGGGCATTGGATATTCAGCCAGTACACTCTTACGATAGGCCGCGTTCCGAAACCGAAACGAATAACTTAGCCGCGGACCGCATCGCAAGTGAAAACTTACAACATTACTTCTACAACTAAAACTATTTATTTTAAACTCTACGCCACAGAAATAAAATATATTTTACTGTTTAATTAAATGGTAATTTGATAGGTGCACATACATGCAGTGTATTGCCTCAGTCTTAGCTGTTCCAGATATGTCAAGGACCTCAGTTGTTTGGCAAAAAATACTTTCTTTCAATATCCACTTTTGCGAGCGTAAACGTACCGAGGCGAATTGCGTCTACATTTCAGCATTGCCCTTATACCAGCTTATAATCAAAACTCAGTTAATTGGTTTTAACTTTGCTGAATTACTTAGGTACCTACAAATAAAATGCGACTGGACCACATGATAGACAAGCAGCTATATTTCTCTAGCATAAATGCAAACAAACACTAACTAAAGACACACAAACAATCGCAATATATGATGCGTGTGCGCAAAATTAATTATAGAATGGATTCGTACTTTTTTCTAGTCAAATCTAATCGACAATCGTTTTATATTTAGTACTTCCACAAAAATTGCTTTGTGATGGCAATCAAACTGTATACCTAATCATATGTCAGAATATAAAAAAAAAAATATTCCAAGTTCCGAAAAGATCTATTCCAAATTCCAATGGTTACTTGAGTATAACTTCTATGTTTTCGACTATAATAAAAAGAAACATTTGTACGGCAGAACTAGTCATAAGTACTTCATTATGCTGTACGGGTAGTTGCATTTATTTGTCTATATTTTATACTATAAATGTTACCAAATATGTATATTATTCGCATGCTAATAAGTTAAGATACGTTGTCTTTAAACAAATTAATGTATTAACTTTACCTTCTCTGTATATTTATGAAAATATAATGTATGTTCGAAAAAATCTCCACAAATTCAAGGTGAATAGTGACCACCACAACATTAACACCAGAAATAAGGATAGAATTGCAGTACCTAGGTTTAGAATGACTAAAACGAATAAGTCCTTCATGGGCAATTGTGTACGTTATTACAATAAATTCCAAAATGTATAACGGACCTCACAGAAAGTAGATTCAAATTGAGTGTGAAAAATATTCTAATGAAAAAAGCATACTATACAGTTAGTAATTACATAGAAAGATGCATGGAACATTCCGATTCTGCCAAGTAGCCAACTGGCACATAAGAAAAATAATATTGTCAAAAACAAACATAAAATATTGTAACAAAATTTCTAAAAAATATGCCCCACAGTTTCTTGCCGTATCTTCTGAGTAGTTGTTCTTTTTCCGATACGGTGGTAGAATCATTGTAATAATTGACGTTCATAAGTGCGTCTGTGACGACAAAATTGAAATAGAGAACTTTTGATTGACTGATTGAACTTGTATTTTAATTTATAACCAGATATCTAATATATATAGATATCTAAAGCGAAATAAACTAATTAGATTTTGAATATAGTTTTACCATTAAACAATTTGATAATTGGCTAATATTACATTTCCGTACGTAGCCCTCAATGTCATCATCATCATCATCATCATGGGGGCCTTTTGTTAATCCATTCAAGGATGTAGACCCTCAGTCTCCATTCTCGGCGGTCTTGAGCTCGGTGCATCCACTTCTTGCCTGCGTGTCTCCTGATATCGTCCACCCAGCGCTGCGGTGGTCGACCGCGGCCTCTAGAATCAGCCCTGGATCTCCATTCAAGGACTCGTTTCGTCCAAGGGCTCGCATCCATTCTTGCAATGTGTCTTGCCCATGCCCACTTTTTCTTTGCTATTATAGCCCTTACGTCCTTCACTGTAGTCTGCTCACAACACCTTAATTTACTTAATTAGGCACTTCAGGAAACTTAGAATAAATAACTTACCATAACATTTTTTTTCTATATAACCTCTACTGTAAATGGTAACAGAATACGGAGATATACTAGTCATAACACCAAGCCTAGACTCGACAAACCTCCGGTTATTAAATATTACATTACTTTTATTATCGGTTTCTTATATACGCTGAGTGTGTAAAGATTCTTAACAGTTTTTCTAGAGGTACCAGTGGCGTAGCTAGGTAACCAAAGGCCCTGGGGCAAAAAATAAACTAGGGCCCCAACTAAACTATTCAAAATCGTTTGTTTCGTATTCGTCGCGTTCCTAAATCTTGTTTTATTTATATTCCGAATGTGGGAGAAATGTTTACTAGTTCAATTTATAGTTTGTAAGTTAGAATCCGAGGGGCCCCCGGGGCTTGGGGGCCCCGGGACACTGCCCCGTCTAGCCCTCCGGTAGCTACGGCACTGAGAGGTACCTACATACTTCCATTAGATATCACATCAAGAATCCGGAAAACTCGACCACTTTTATAGCGGCAGCTGGTACTCAGTTAAATGATCAATTTGCGTCAGTAGATATGCTTAATAATGAATTAGCTAGCAATAGCATATAGGTAGGTACTTATAGTGATTTAGATCACATATTAATTATTTATGTAGCTCATTGGAGTTTATAATTTAGATTGCCGAAGTACATATCTGCCTACTTGAGGTTATTTACCCGTAGAATTCTACAAACGTCTGGTATCTACTTATATTTTTTACGTTTGCACGACCAAGTTTTGAGTATGTCACATATGCTTTTCATTACTTTCACAATTTATAAAAGTTTTAAATGAAAGCAATCAAAAGTACACTGTAACAACACAGTCCTACCAACACGTAACCACGGCCTAAATGAAAAACATTTCATCGCACGCGTCATAGCACTCGTAGCACAGGGAAGTGGCCTCCCGGCCATCAGATTACAAGACAATGAGCACGGCTGCCCCTGCGCCGCCTGTCGCCGCGCTGCGCCGCCCGCCGCGCCGCGCTGGCGCTGCCACGGCGCGGACGCCGGCCGCCTTGACCGCCGACCTTTGTGCTAAAACAATTGCGCTGATGAAAAGCTGACCGATCCATGAACGGTTAATTGAGTTCGAATGGTGTATTGATTGGTGATACCAATCAGGTTACGCCAGACATATTTGAGGTACATAATAGATGTGGGTATTGTAAAGCTCAATGTCAGTCATATCCTAGACGAGTGGAGATGTAGTCGATTAATCATTGTTTAGAGTGTTGATGACGAGTGGGATTTTGGGTGAAAAATATCTAGATTACGAAAGAAATAGTATCAATTTCCAATTTTTTTTTAATATGCGCTCATATCAATGGAATATTGTAACGTAGAGTACGATACAGTACAATAATGTAGCTCACAAAACAGCTCGCTGAGAGCTATTTCTTCCAGACGACAAGCTAATAGGGCTTAGGTTCTGTCTATTTGAAACATTGCTGAAAATCCTGAAATTACACCGCGCTCGTAATACTACAGTGCCGTAGTATCTAGCTAATAAGTAGGAAACCTATGCGAGTAGGAAACAGTTTGATACGCTGATAACGTTAATAACCGTTACAGTCTGAAATCTGAACAAAATTCCACTAAAACACTGATGATGAACAATAAATCGCGTTTTTTGCCATCAATTGTACGATATATCATGCTTTATTGCGGATGCATTGGAATTATTAAAAAATATTAATTAATAATTAAACTTTACATTATTACCCACAACCACTGCAGGATATGAAAATAAACGATTTGCTTAAAGTTCAAGGATAAGTGATTACATCTAGATTGCTAGAAGTTAAGCTCCTGACACACCTAAGCGATCCACGCATTCAAAGCCTATTGTACCTAACCTACTTTAAGTAGGTAAATGTATAGCGTGTGCAAAACCATTTCCTTCCTCGTTAACTTATACCGGTTTCCAAGAGAGCATTAATATTTTCAATTTTGGCTTGATCCATCCTTGGCTGGGGCCATCCACCACATAAAAGTGTTTTGCTATTTCTGACTTTTCTAGTACCTATCAGTCTCAAAGAGCCTTTTGAATTTGGATGTATATAAAAAACCTGATCGTTTGGCATCATAAAAAGAAACGCATTTATTGCTGATTTTTTTTTTTGAAAATCGGTAAATGCATATAAAATTAACTCCAAAAATCATGACTAGTCTCGTAAGAGCGTTTTACTATAATCCCAACGCCAACGGCCCAAGTTTCAAAATGTCCACCCTTTATATAAAGTGAGATTAATGGAACTTACAGCGTAAGGGAATCACTTTACCTATGTAAGCGCGCTGAGAAGATTTACGGCGCCGCCGCGCCGATTGATTGCGTTTGTCGCATCGCATCGCTCGCGCCGTAGTTCTCGCTTTCAAGTGGTCGCTCAGGTGTACCAATTTTGATATAGCTTTAGGCAGAGCCCGGGTGCCAGCTATCAGATCTAAGATATAGTATTTCTTTGTGGTTGACTAATCCATGACTGGCTGCTGGGCTGACATTCGAAATGACCTTTTGGCGTTAAAGCATAATGATCCTATTAGATAACAATAGCTTTTACTAAGCGCCTGCTGAGCCAACTGGTACATAAGAAACATAACGTAGTAGAAAACGAAAAAATCATGTTTAGAATGTATCGGGTCTATTTACGCACACGTATCAATCAGAACGAAAATGGTGCCAATCGATAGCTCTGACAACCCGCTTTTTATAACAGGCTTGCACTCAGCTTGAAGCATTTCCGAATCCACCATGGATTAAGTAAAAAATGCGCCGTTAAATTTCGTCGTCGAGAGTCGACCATTATCGTGCTGGCACACGATGGCGTAGTTCCGACATAATAACGGGAACATTACTACCCAAAACCAAAGATAAATACTATTCTTTTACACAACTTTTTCTTTCCTTTTAACTTTACCTTTGCACACAACGCTCAAACGCTACTCTCTTACTATTTACGTCGATTTAAAACGAGGAATTTAAGCTCCTTGGTTTAAAATAAGAGCAACAATAAAGTCTTCCACTTTAGTAAAACTTTATTTTGATCTACCTATCAATCATTTTTATTGTTCACTACAGACTAAAACATGTCATCTGCGTCTTCGCCGTTGATTCGCCATGAAAAGGTGGATGTTCATGTGATCCGAAGACTCCTCTGGCTCGGCCTTCACGTATTTGATGTACAGAGACCTCAGGAATACCAAGCAGAGGAAGAGAACTCCCGTCCAGACGACAACCTGCAAACAATAAAAATATATTGTTAACAATAAAAATATAGTATTTTTTAATAACCTATTATGCTGTCCCGTCTATACCTACTACGGGGAAAAAATCTCCCCCAGTTCTCTCTACGCCATTTCGCTCTAGCCCTCTTGGTAAGCGTCCATCGTCTGAAAATGACAGATAGACTACCGAGATCCCAAGTGCCCGGCGACAGGCGTGCTATGAATCTCCGGGTGGGATCGATCAAATATATAGTACCCAAAGTAAAGCCAAGGACGAAAACAAGGAGCTTTGAAATTCTTACAGACTAAATACCTACTAAGTACTTTTGACTTTTGAGTAATTATCGTTGGTTCGTTTTATTCCTTAAATAAATAATAATATAAACTCAGTTATTAAATTTTAATTAAATGTACTTGCGGACATATTGTGATAGGCAACCCAGCAGAAACTTATTTTATTCACGGAGATTGGAATAGGTAGGTTGAAGTCATATATTTACCTAAACTTCGAGGAAGTAACATAGTCTACGACTAATAAATATATTTTTCATAGACAATGTTATGTTATTGGTAGACTATGTTATGTTATTCGTGGACTATGTTATATTATACATGACCAGCATAGACTGGTTCTCGGATTATTACCTAATCTATCTTGTTCGTCATCTTCTTTAACCTATTTTTTTTTTTGTAGAACTGAATGACGAGACGATATTGTCGTTTGCCTGATGGTAAGTAATACGCCAGCCCATAACAATAACAGCACCACCCAGAATTTTGTTTTGCAAAATCCTGCGCGGCACTGCACTGCGCTCGTCACCCTGAGACAATTAGCTGTTGAGTCTCATAATGCCCAGTAATTTCGCTGGCTACAATGCCCTTCAAACCGGAACACAGTAATGCTTGCGCACTACTGCTTGGCGGCTGAATAACTGGCAAAGCGGTGGTACCCACCCAGACGGCCTCTCGCATACGAGAAATCTACCACCAGTAAATATATTGGTCCAGTTCTGGACATAGGCCTCTCCTAATTGTTTCCAATACCTTGGCCATCCAGCCATATTCGCAATTAGCGACCGCGTCTTATTTGACCACAGAAAACAAAACATAAAAATATAAAAAAAAAAAAACAAATTAACTTGCTTTTAACGGTACCGTGTAGAACTGCTTCTGACAGGCATCCAAAGTCATGTTGCAAAGCTTCTGCCGCTTCCTCATGTAGAGTGAGCGCTTCAAACGGTACAGCCGGGTCGGTTTCCGAAAGTTAAGCATTTAGGTGAATTTAAATTCCGGCCATTCTTAGACTGAAAACAATGATGTCTCATTTTAGTAGTTGCACTTAAACAGTCCAGAGACTTTCGATCCGACGCACCCGAGCTCGAATCCCGCTGGCCCCGCACCACTGACTTTCTTAAGTTATGTGCGGATTTAACACTCGCTCCAAAAACGGTGAAGGAAAACATCGTGAGGAAACCGGCATGTCCAAGAATTTTTCACAAAAATTCAAGGACATGTGACATCCACCAACCCGCACTGGGCCAGCGTGGTGGATTATGGCCCATTCTCTCTCTATGAGAGAAGATCCGTGTCCCAGCAGTGGGAACGTGATGGGCTGATGATGACTTAAATAATTAATAGCATAACTTTATATCCCAGAAGAAGTCTTGCTGTATCGGAACGCTGGGACCCAAGAATACCTATGTAGGTCTCATGTTAACCAAGACAAAGCTGAGGGTACTTCAATACTACTTCACACATACTCTTTCGCATATTAGTTGGATTTACAGCAATCTACCAGGTTTTACGGATTTATATTCCTTTATTATATTTTTTCCTCTATTTTTCTTGATAAGTTTTTTTTTCATTTTTACATCTGACTGGGTCTGCGTTTGCCCACGATCTCACCTGGGCCCTAATTCACTATGACAACTTGGCGATTCCTTGCTTCGAGGAAACGTCTATTCCCTCATTAATAAACGTTGATGATGATGAACCGAAAATTTAAGGCCCCCGTTACCTTACTAGTTAGGTATTTCTCTTCTTGGTTGCGCTCTAAGTCCCCTCCGGTTTCAAGTACATCAAATACAAGGACCTAATAACGACGGCAGTGACCACCAGAGCACCAGTCCAAACAACCAAGCTGCAGAGCTGGACGTCCGTCGACCATTCCTCCGCATCAGACTTCCCCAAGTAAAAGTATTTCTTGTAAAACTTATGTAATTTCAGGCGAGCTTTATAAGCTTTTGAATGTCTTATGACCTTAATAGCGTTATTATTTTGCATTTTAAGCATTTGGATTCCTCTTGCATTGATTCGGAAGCTAGTTTCAATTCATTGTAACTGCAGAGATTACATTATCAGCTGTAGATGGTATTTTTCTGCTATTTTTGGTGTAATTTATTACATGATTGTAATTTTGACGATTTTGATATCATTTCGAAATGGATGACGTTAAAGTGACGAAGTGCTTGACATTTACGTCCTTTTATTATAGGAGCAATTGAGGTTTGTTTTACGTGCAAAATTGAAGTAGGTATGCAATGGGTAGTATCTTAATCTAAACTAAAATTGCTTAAATATATATACAAAATAACTTAAATATATATACAAAATATAATAAAATTATTCTAAAAGGTTTATGGTGGATGGGAAAGTGCCCAGAACGCTGGCCGCATTGCCACGCTGAATGGCAATGCTGATTTTCTGACCCAAATATGAGGCAGCATTCTGGTCACACGTCACCTCCACCAGACGTTTTGCCAAGTCCCTATAGATTTCATGAGTGCTCGGCCCCCACGGTCCTAATGTTTCTACCCCAAATGGCGCAACCTTGGTCGAGATTTGTATACCTATTTGCGCCGTTTGAGGTTTTCAGCTTTTGACGCAGCTCCGCCAGCCCGAACAGTCGTTTCTGGTAGATGAGTCGGAGCTAGGGTATCTACACAGGTAGCATCCTACACTAACGGCCGTCCCATCTTCCAAGGAATTAGTGTCATTCCATCGGGCCTCTTACCGTCGTCACGCATCAATCCATTAGGCTCTAGGACTGATGGTACACCGGCACTGATAAAGGCCCGACGGATGACATCATTCAAGCTGGCGTGATATGCGACCCGCACTTCTGCTGCATGATAGACCGTGGTGGCCAAACCGATCCACCATTTCACCACAAGTACACCGGTAGTCCATGGGTAGTATTTTTAAAAAACTAAATACTTACCTAATATTTTGTTAAAGGTGTTTTAAGGAGGTTATATATACAGGGAATAACATTAATGTGTAGTAATACTGAAAGGTGTGTATGGGTATCTAGTCATGAATCATCGGGCAGAATATACAACCAAAAAAACACTATTATATTTTCCATACAAAGTTTAAAAATTATTTATTTGAATTATTTTGGACAATCCTAACAAGCTGTGGCCTAGTCGCGGTAGTACGGGTCATTGACCGAGCTACTTTGTGCCTAGGCACAAAACAGATTAGTACAGAAATCTACATACATACAAAGTGCGCTCGAGCAACGCACACATAGACACCGCTCACAGACACGATATCTGGGCACAGTTGGGATGCGAGTGCCATCCGCTTGAGACACGCGTCTGTGAACTTTTTTGTGCAAAAATGGAGCAACGAAAAATAGGTTATTATAACTGTTTGGTGGACGGTTGTTTAAATTCAACATTAAACGGTGAATTGTCGTTTTTTAAGCTACCAGTTGTTTCAGAGAGGTAAGTAGGTATTTGCTTGTATTTTGATGGTTTGTTTTCACGTAACACAAAATAGTTAGGTAGGTAGGTAAGCGCCCCAGCCCCCGGCCCTGCGCCGAACAAGCGAACATAAGTTTGTAGCCTTGTCATATTTTTACAATTTAAAATTAGATATTTATTGTAGTATAAGCTGTGTTAGCCTTGTGTTCAATAATCTAATGAGGAAGATGTTAATGTAAACTAATCGCATTTGTTTTGTCTTCAAAAAAACTTTATTCAGTTATAATAGTAACTGCGAAAAAATTATGTCGATATCGTGTACAGTTATATTTTTAAATCAATCAATTTTCCTCCCAAAAACTTCCTGCGCCGTCCGGTATGAAAGGTATGAAAAGTACATACATGAGATTAACTTCTGTATTTATCTGTTTTGTGGCCTAGGCGCTCTGTCTTTGAAAACGCCGAACATTTTACAAGGGCTTGATTTCGAGTCTCAAATACCGGAATTTCATACTGAACGGATCTTCGGACTCGGTCGTTTCCGTTCCGGAACCCACTCGTAAAAAAGGGTATTTCCACATTTTTACACGACTGCACAAAAAGGAGTATTTCAGGGTTTACGTATGTATGTATTTATTTATTCCACCATTACTTCTTATTGCCTGGACAGATTTGAATGCATTAAAACCATAATAAAAACATAGGTTTAAGTTTTTTTTACCATAGTTTTTTTGCATGTTCCGGAACCGGTATACAAAAAAATCTCCGCGAACGTACCCGACTTAGCCTTGCCTTGATTAGTTTCAAATTTTTATCCAACTTGACGTCTTAGAATTCATATTCAGAAATAACCTAAAAAGAATTTCCGAAACGAAAACGGTCCTTTACGGTGGAGTTTTATGGGGCGGCGTTAGAAGGTAACTTTGTTTGTGCCGCTCGACCAATGAGGAGCAGCGGCTATTATTTATTAGGATTACATCTTTATGATTGGTGCAATACGAAACAAGGCTAGCGAATCATGAAGCGGCGGCGAATGTTTGATAGCTTTACTGTTTGCCGCGTTTTGTCAAAGATTAAACAGGTTTATTTCTGAAAACTGACTAAGTAAAGACGCTTTATTGATTACTGACTTACGAACACTCTTTTACTATGCAATGAAATCAAATGTTGGAAATGTCTTAATCATCATTATCAGCCTATTACATTCCTACTGTTGAAATTCATGCATGATGTTTTTTACATCCTATTCCTACGGTGGTTGGTGACCTCACGTATTTTTTAAGAACATCAGCCATGCTCGCTCTTATTAGGCGTTTACACTGATTAGATCCTTATTCCTGAATGTTAATTGGAGCGATGATGTTTAATGCTGTAATTAATAAGTAAGCATTAATAAAAATAAAAAAATACCCTGCCAAAAACATTATCACTTGGGATGATTTAAGGATTCCGAGGATACCCCATACATCCAAATCTGTTGAGGCATTTTGTAATAAAAAAACGCACATACATTAACCCCGAAAACATTATATTCCTTTTTTGGGGAGTCGCGTAAAAAGCAGTTTGCTTGAAAGTTAGTTGTAAAGTAAGGTTGGTAGGACAGCTGGCTTTGCTAACTGAAGATAAAATTTGTTTGTCAGATCTGTACACGCGGCGCACTAATATTCTTTGTCACAAGTTCATTGCTCTTTATCAGCTGATTGTTAGGGTTGAAATGAACTTGATTACCAGAAATGTTTAAATTATCATATCTTGTGATTTTAAAAAGTTTCTGGTGATTTGCACTTGGACTTGAATTATTAATAAGCTTCTATATGCGTGGTTTAATTATTACTACACATTTATGTTACACGTTGTATAGGCAGCTATCAAGCTCGCAACCACACTGCCACGTGGCACTGCCATAAGTTACTTATACCTACTACGGCAACTGATATTGTTATTTCATTATAAGTAATGGGTCAAATTAAGCAATCACTAGGATTTGAATAGCATTGAAGCTAAATTCTCC
Source organism: Petrophora chlorosata (assembly GCA_951640565.1). Lineage (NCBI taxonomy): Eukaryota > Metazoa > Arthropoda > Insecta > Lepidoptera > Geometridae > Petrophora > Petrophora chlorosata. The sequence continues at coordinate 17,768,084 of OX621197.1, forward strand.
TATTTTATTCCATGCAAAAGTTTGTATGTTATTATGTAAGTATGATCTCTCTTCACGCCGCAATAGCTGAAAGGATTTGAGTGAAACTCGTTATGGAGTAATAGCTTATACCCTGGAACATAGGCACTTTTATCGCGGTTTCCCGGGGCTTGACGCTTGATTGTATGTTGTATTGATTTTAATTGATTGTGCTTCGCACCTTTTCAAGAAGTTCAATTAACAATGATTAGCTAAAGTGAACTGAGGTCAAGGCAATGCCCCAATAACATATAAAATCTTTTGTCCGTTGTCCATTTGTCTTGTTACACTACGACAGCTGGCGCCCTCTGTTGGAACAACGCGCAAAGGTTAGTGTTGATATGAACTAACCTTCGAGCTAGATTTTATTTATACTTAAGCACAAAACAGTTTGTACATGGAAGACTTAATGCTAGATAGCATTTTCTACCAGTCATCCAGGACGTGCGATTGTAGATTGTAGATACTATCTTTGTAGGTAGACTGCACTACACACACACTACACAATACTATAGTGCCGAGAAATGAAACCTTGATTAAGCGTCTAAAAATCATCATCAATATCAGTACAAGGAAACCTAAATGTTCTTTGTCTTCCATTACATAAGTACAATTTTATTCCTATCCTACCTGAGACTATCTTAGTTATGTAGATATATAGGCCATAATAACTTGTTAATTTAGTGCCATAAAATACTGAACTTAGGGACTAGTCCTAACTTTGCCAAGCTATCGTTCCTATCTAACTACCAACCTAGGTAAGTAGGTACTTATCTGTAACTATTTACGGGCGAGGTGCCTGCCGCCGCGCCGCGCCGCAACCCGTCATTCCCACATTCCTCGAAGTCTTGCGCAACCGTTATATCACAATCCCTACACAGCTGACGACGCAAGAAAGAAAGCTATGTCCTTAACCGGAGTGCGCGTGCGCAGCGTTGATAAGGTCGCTGGTCTAATGCCAGCGGGATTTGGGCAATGTAGGTCAGATGCATGGCCCGTGGTGACTAATACGGCTGCAATCTGATTTAGGTAGGTAGTGTTACAATGAATTATTTGCATAAACTAGACTAGAACTGTTTTGGATTTGTCCTCTTGATTTCAGCTAGAACTTAAAGTTTCAATAAGGACATAATAATAATCATAATTTGAAGCGGAACTGGCAGGTGCCGAAGTCTCATATCATAGACTGGTTATCATCCATTAAAATTCCAATAATAGTTGTCGCACTTATCGGGGCTATCTTTGATTGCATCTTCTTAATGATGCACTTAGAGACAGTCTCTGATAAGTGTTGCCCATTACATATCTAAACTAAAAGCTCTAAGAGGCCTCTACGTGTTGGACTTATGTCCCCGCGCAATCCTTGCAAAGGACCGGGTGTTAACCCGTGAGAAAGAGCATCATAATGTAAGGGACAAATCCGTGCCATGTCGTGGCCTGGTCGTTTTATGCTCCAGACAACTGAGAAAGGTTCCTGACACGGTACGGATACCTATACCTACCTATGCTTGAACCTAAAAGCCACGCGCAAGCCTATATGTGAATAATCCTTTGGTATAGAGCCATTGAGTTGGTAATTGAGATGATTGGCTTTTTATATGTCCCATCCCAGCTTACAAAAAAACCTTGGGTACAAGGTCCAGATTGGTCGACAAACATCTTTAAAGGGTAGATAGATGTGCTATTTAAGAAGTTTAAGGCTTTTTAAAGATTTGTAGTGCTATGCAATTCGTTTTTAAGATTTTCTTACTTTACTACGGGTGAAACATTATTGGACATTTATTTATTTTTTTTTAGGTAAAATAAGTAAATAATACGAACAATGTTAAATAATTATGAACAGTAATTATGAACAGTGTTTTGAACCATTTGGTCTCAATTATAAATTGAGCAACATCGATGGAGTAGTAAAAATACATGTTTTTTTTTAATATTGACCGAAATCAATACAACATAGATATGTACTTACCTATATCTACTATAAAAATATATTTACTATAGGTAATTAATATTATAGGTAATTTAATTACTATAGGTAATTAAGTATCTACTGTACAACATAGATCTCTACTATAATACAAAAACTTAATTAGAATGTATTAAGATATTAACCTTCCGTAAATCAAAATCCGTTGCGTTGTCTAGAAGAAGTAAGTAAGCGGAGAAAGAGAAATGAGGACGCGGATAGGGACTTTGTTATAATAGGTACTATTTAGAGATACGTTTAGTACAAATTATTGAGTTGTGTATTGATACAGGTTCATTTAACGATTCCATGAAAAATAGTAAAGTTACCCCCTTCGCCAAGTCAGGTAGGTAACTACAATATAGACCACTTACTAAGATATTTGAACCTACTTTCTCACTTTAACGAACACAAAGTTTTGAACGAGAATCGGTTGTGTTTTGTGGTAGGTACATTTAGTTATCCATGTGCTTGAAGCTTGAAAGAGTTCACAGGAAGCCATTACGGAGGTACCGCAGGGATCAAAAGCAGTTCTTATTCTTAGTAAATTCATTTGGCTAAAAAATCGAAATGTTCCTGTGCTGCCTGCTTAATATAATTTTAAAAATAAAAGATAAATTAAAATTCCTAAATAATCAATTTAATATAACATAGTGTACTTAATAATTATTATAATATTATAAATAAATTCTATTATAACCATTGCATGCAACAAATATGCATAAATATGCAATAATAATATCGGGGGCTGTCTTTGATTGTATCTTCTAATGATGCACTTAGAGAGATAAGTGTTGCCCATTACATTTCTAAATTAAATGCTCTAAGAGGCCTCTACGTGTTGGACTCATGTACCCGCGCAAGCCTTCCAAAGGACCGGGTGTATCCCCGTGAGAAAGAGCGACATAATCATAGAGTTTTACTCTAAGGACATAATAATAAACTCATTTATTTCAGGCAATAATACAGTTAACAAATTAAAAGTACCAGAGGCTTATAAATTATAAACCTTACAGACTAGCATATATACAATTTATAAACACTAAAGCTACGATTAGGGAGATAACTTCGGCTTCGCCTCTCTATATAGTTTGGAATACCTCCCTATAGTTTGGAATACTATGCCTTCGGGCCAAAAGTCTGGAGCCAGGAACGTCTCTTTATACTTCGCCGGAAGCCGGAGCACGAAGGACTTGAAACTGGTCGTCCTCCTGCACCTGGATCCGTCCGCCGCACCTCTCCTTGATATACCGAACGACATCATCTCCCGACGTGATCCGGTCAAATCGGGAAAGGTATATCGCCATTCTGGGCTCTGCAGCACGAAGCGTTGTGTTGTAGCTGTAGGAGGATCGGTACCACGTTGGTGTCGGGCCGGCCGGGGTCGACGTTTCCTCTCCACAAGGGTGAATCTATCCTTGTCGACCTTGCTCATTTCAGGAACGGGTGGTGGACTATGCAGTGTCCCGGTGTCCCGGGAAACCTGCGCGAACGTCTTCTTTGGCCGGGTTGGTGCTTGCGACGCAGTAGAAGTAAGTTCGGGCTGAAGCGCAGGCTGAATCGGCGATTTATCGATGATAGAAATCGAACGAGTAGTGCGATTAGCAACCTGCGGCGAAACGGTGTCGGGTGACGGCAATAAATGCTAATTTTTATTTACATAAGATTTGTTACTTCATCAAATTAAAATCATAATATTTTAATAAAATACATTTAATTAATATTATATGGGAGTATTTTTTTATTAAATTTATTAAATTAAATCGCGGGCCGAACCTGGACACGAATGGTGCAGACTCGAGGCAAATGGCATGATATGAGAGAGGCCTATACCCAGCAGTGGAATGTAAACTCAGATAAAGTATGAAGGATGTAAGGGGGCGTCCATAAATTACGTGAGGTGTTTTTTTTTAATTTTCTGTAACTCCCTCCCCCCCTGGTGAGATGTCGTGAGATTTTATTCAACCCCCTCCCCATCCCCCAATCTCACGTGAGATTTTTCAAAATGTGGGGGTTAATTTCTTACGTAAACGCGTTGGATTGTTATTGTAAAAAGAAAAAAAATTTGCTTCGTCCTTTTATTTACGACTAGTTAAGACTAGTAATCAATATTGCTGAGAGTTTAATTATAATGTAATAAACGATTACGCTTATTAGTATGTACAATCTGGATTAAATGGACCAAAATAGTATTCGTTTTTTTGTTTCAATCAGAAAAAAAATTGCGTGTTATTTTCCGAGACCCCCCTCTCTCCAACGTAAGATTAGATGAGATTTGACTCGACCCCCTCCCCCCCTTAAACACCTCACGTAATTTATGGACGCCCCCTAATGGGCTGTGGATGATGATGATGATGATTATTTTTATTTAAATAATATAGCAACACTTTCTATCGCTTTGTTTGTATGGGACTTTTTGGCGCCAAAAAGTCCAACTGTAACAGTTCGATTTTGTTTTATTTTCCAAACAGGTATTATTTCGAGTGATCGTGAGTAATATCGGTCGAATATTAACCATTATGTGTTCGTAAACGTACACGACTGTAAGCAAATGAAACAAAATAGAGAAAACATTGCATTTAATGTTCTCCCAAAAAGTCTATGGAAAGCTTGAATAAAGTTCCACCACTTTATTAAAGCACTAGGAGAGGGTCCGGCTTGTTGCTGTTGACCCTCATTCTCAACAAAAGTATAATGAATGGAATATCAAACTATCAAATAAAAACTACGTAAGACATGGCGATGGCGGTATGGTCCGAGAGACTTTAACCTACCTTAAAGGGCTAACTTAAAAAAATAATTGTTTGTTTGTCATTTGTCAATCAAATGAAATGTCAAATTCTGATTCTGCGCTCCCTCCCTCCCTGCAAGTCCGCTTAGTCCGCAAAATGTTGCTTGTTTTCATTGCAATTTGATTATTTTCTATAAATAAAACAATAAATCAATGATTTTAATTTAGTAAATACCTTCCAATTAATAACTCGCTAATTCATTTTAGCGTCACTAAAGCTCCTTCTGGAGTGGTTGAAATCGTAAAAATCAAGGTAACATAGTTAAGCAAGAGTGTCTAATTATTTCCTACAAATCTTACTAAGTTTACATTCCAAAGCCGCTTTGTCTTCAAATTTACGATAGAATTACACTTTTTTATACATCATTTCAAGGATACGACATAGAGGTTAGCTAAAATCTTTAATGTTTTTCATCTTCAGCAGTCACCATTGAGCGAATCATGTCTATGCCACATAGCAGCTCGAGTACAACGAGCTCAAGTACAAAACGCAAGGAGATATACAAGTAAGAGCATTGTCAAAATATTATATAAAATTTTACTCACTTGCAAGTGAAAGTTTGCAATCCAATGCAAAACTTAATAACCTTCACCTATTCACTGGACAAACTGAAAATCAATATTTTTATTTATTTATATACCATCAATAACTGTAAAATCTATACTTTTCAATCTTTTGATAGTAAATAATAAGTACTGACACAAATCCAATTAATTTCAGGTACCAAGCACCATGGCCACTTTACTCAATGAACTGGTCAGTGCGACCAGACAAGAGGTTCCGTCTGGCATTGGGTAGCTTTGTTGAGGAGTATAATAATAAGGTATGTGTATATATATATATAATAAGGTATACATATTGTATGTATCATTGGTATAATCATTAGGATTATAAAATTATTCTGAAGTCTCAAAATTTGATTTGAAGTTTTTTATAATTTAAGATTTTAAGTAATAGTTTTGTTCTGAATCAATACAATAATCTAAAGTTACCTTAAATAGAACATCCAGGTATGAACTAACCTTAACAAATGGGAGAAATGCACAATAAACACTCAAGACACCAGTACATTGAAACCCATCCGAGAACATGTATTAGAACCTTAAGTTGTGATTCTCTTCGCAGGTCCAAATAATCTCCTTAGACGAAGAGACAAGCGAGTTCAGTGCTAAAAGCACATTTGACCACCCGTACCCCACAACCAAGATTATGTGGATTCCCGATAGCAAGGGGGTGTACCCCGATCTTCTTGCCACTAGCGGTACGTATCTTACTTAACGAGCAAACTTTGCAGGTACAGATCATCTCGCTCGATGAGGAGACGAGCGAGTTCAGTCCTAAGAGCACATTTGACCATCCGTTCCGTGCCACTAAGATTGTTTGGATACCAGATGGAAAGGGAGTGTACCCAGATTTGCTTGCTACTAGTGGTAAGTATTTTATGCTTGCTGCTTAGATTATGTTCTGGCTGGTTTGCCTGCCAATTTTTTTAAGCCAGACTTTTTATGTATTTTTAAAGCATTAATTACCATACATTTTTTGGATGTGCAAAATATTCTAATAAAAAATCTTGAAATAAAATATTCTTGCTTGTAGCCAACCCTAATTAATTCATTATTTGCAAAAAAATATATATTAAATATAATTAGAAACAAACAATAAATTGTATTATTTATTTCTATGAAGACATACAGTTGTAATGTTAATGAAGTTATGTTTATTTTATTAATAGAGGATACAACTTACCTATTCATTTGGCAATTGGAAATAGTGCTCAATTAATTTCCTTTTTTTTGTATCAGCATCATCTTAGTTATTCAAAACAAGTTTTCATAAAATGTAATTTACTGTCGCTTTTGGCGTCTATCTCGCCTCATGTTAAGCAACGATGTGGCCGAAGATGAAGCACATCGATCAAGAGGAAAACAGCAGTTGAGTGACTGCTCAGACTCAGACTCTCTGAAGATTAACAGAGCATCAACCCAAAACACTTAACGGCTTTGCTCAGTGGACGGTATTACAACGTGGCCCTCGCCTACCAAAACGCGTATACCGATTTCCTCACTATGTTTTCCTTCACCGTTTTTAGTGTGGCAAAATTCGCACATAACTATTGGTGCAGGGCTGAGTCGGGATTTGACCTCGGTTACGTCGGATCGTAAGGCGCACAAGTTGCCGCTAGGCCACTCGCCACGCTCGCTCTTCATCATCGTAAAGCTCATTGTGGCTATTGAATAATAAATGTGTAACTAATTCCTCGTACCTTCCAGGTGACTACCTCCGTATCTGGCGCGCCGGGGAGCCCTACACACTGTTTGAGTGCGTTCTAAACAACAACAAGAACTCTGACTTCTGCGCTCCCCTCACCTCCTTCGACTGGAACGAAGTAGACCCCAACCTCATCGGCACGAGCAGTATCGACACCACTTGCACTATATGGGGGCTGGAGACGGGCCAGGTGTTGGGGAGAGTGAACGAGGTCTCGGGACATGTGAAGACGCAGCTTATTGCCCATGACAAGGTGAGCTACTTGTAGAACCTACAATGAAATGATCGATCTCATTTTCTTAATTATTATAAGTAACATTTTTTTCTTCCTTGTTCACTTATGTAATGATGAACAACATTTTACAATGACAGTTATTTTTTTATATTACTTAGGGGTTGTCCATTAATCACGTGATGTTTTTAGCAACTTTCTAACTCCCCATCCCCCTGGTGATACGTGGTGAGGTTGTACGCTACCCCCCTCGCCCTAACCCCACCAAAAATCACGTGTATTTATTTGGTGCAATGTATATTACCAATTTTCAGAAAACTATTTTTTAATACCTATAATCAGTTATTTAAGGTTGCAGGTTGTTTCTGAACGTTGCCTGGCAACGCTGAATCAAGGTCACGCGCCGCTTTTCGGTTTAGAAATTGCGCGTTCAACAAAAATAAAAATAGTAAACACGTTATATCCTCACTACACTCTCATCACATCTCATCCCCCCTTGTGGTATTTCATGATTTTCGTGACTTTTTCGAATTCGGGTGCGTCGGATCGCGAATGCGCTTGTCTACCGCCCGCCGCCGTCGCCGTCACAGAGAACGAGATGACGCGTTGCTAAAGTAGCGATGCCAAATAGCTTTAGAAATATAGATTTCCAAGAGCAATATATAAATTTACTTAGCCCGGGTGTCCAACGGACGTTCGTCATCCGTAAAAATCGTCCGAACGAAAAATCTCGTTTCTCGGTGACGGCTCGTTGACGGCGGCGTGTACAAGCGCATTAAAACGCACGAGTGACCCCTCGACCACTCATTCGAAATTGGTGCAGTATATTTCCCAGATTTCCAGTAAGGTGTAGTGATATTGTTTGTGTGTATTGTATGCAGGAGGTGTACGACATCGCGTTCAGCCGCGCGGGCGGCGGTCGCGACATGTTCGCGTCGGTGGGAGCCGACGGCTCCGTGCGCATGTTCGACCTGCGCCATCTCGAGCACTCCACCATCATATACGAGGTGAGACACTCGCACTATATCTACTGACATATACGAGGTGAGACACTCGCACTATATCTACTCACACATACGAGGTGAGACACTCACACTATATCTACTCACATATACGAGGCGAGACACTCGCACTATATCTACTCACATACGAGGCGAGACACTCGCACTATATCTACTCACATATACGAGGTGAGACACTCGCACTATATCTACTCACATATACGAGGTGAGACACTCGCACTATATCTACTGACATATACGAGGTGAGACACTCGCACTATATCTACTCACATATACGAGGTGAGACACTCGCACTATATCTACTTACATATACGAGGCGAGACACTCGCACTATATCTACTCACATATACGAGGTGAGACACTCGCACTATATCTACTTACATATACGAGGCGAGACACTCGCACTATATCTACTCACATATACGAGGTGAGACACTCGCACGTGTTGAGTGAAATTCGGAATGGAGATAGCTTGTACCCTGGATTAACACATAGGCTACTTTTTGTCCCGGGAAACCGCGGGGAGCAGTAGTTATGATATATATAAATGGTGCAGGACCCGCAGCACACGCCGCTGCTCCGGCTGGCGTGGAACAAGCAGGACCCCAACTACCTGGCCACCGTGGCCATGGACGCGTGCGAGGTCATCATCCTGGACGTGCGCGTGCCGTGCACGCCCGTCGCGCGGCTCAACAACCACCGCGCCTGCGTCAACGGCATCGCCTGGGCGCCGCACAGGTATGGCGCCGCACACGAATCAACAAAAATCTTAGTTTACGAGATCACGGTGTTGACCTCTATGGTGTTACGGTTGAAGAGTTTGGAGTCGAAACACGGAGAGCAGGTTCGATTTCCTCAATAGATAGCTTTGTGCTGATAAATAAATAAAACTCGAGTGTTCGCAATGTATGTAAATGTTTCTCATCTATCTTATACAAATATACTATAAACTAGCTTTTGCCCGCGACGTCGTTCACATGGACCACATCAAATGGTTAATGCTGCGGATTTTTGCCATTTTCCGGGATAAAATATTAACCATAAAAGTTTCAGGTAGTTGATAAATGCCTTTTTAGCTTTTATCGGAGTAAGTCACCTCAAGCCATTAAAATATGATAGGTACTATAGTAAAAATCGGTTCTAATTATATCTTCAGAAAGACGAATTTCATGTTCTTTCGCGTTCTCCGAATTTCTAGCGGCAGCTAAATTGTGTTCAGAAAATTTAAGAGCTTGTCTTCATCAGATTGACAATCATTTAAACCAGGCCTAGCGCACTCCGTACTGTACATAGCCGGACACCGACGGCGGGTCGCGCGTCGTTACACGTGCCGCGTCAGAAGAGATAAGAGAGGCGCTCTGTAGGTTAATATGACTGGTAGGTATGCAGCGCTACGCGAGCTGAATTGAATTTTATTGCGTCATAGCAAGAGTCGCTATTTGTTTAAATTTCTTTGCAGAGCGATGCTTCTGTCCCTTAGTATTCTGTGTTACGAAGACTCATTCTCTTCACGTGCAATGACAACGAAGAGTGTTCTCCACAACAAAGGGCCCATTCCAGTTGCTTCCTTCTTTTCTTAGTGTATCAATACCGATAAATGACCATACAACACTCCAATTCAACTTTTGAACGTATTCCAAGCACAGAGGTCCGTTCTTGTATGAAGTACCTTTGGCACGGGTCTGCCAAAAACCAGCTCAAGTCTTTAGAGTCGATCAAAAGGCTCAAAGCAGACTTCCAAGCCTGGCACATCAACGTGAAGTTGACAGCCTGTCGGTATTCTACAAAATACACTCCGAAGAGTGTTTTTTTTTTTTTATGTAACTGAATGACGAGACGAGCTGGTCGTTTGCCTGATGGCAAGCAATACGCCAGCCCATAACAATAATAGCACCACCCAAAACTTTGTTTTGCAAAATCCTGCGCGGCGCCGCACTGCGCTCGTCACCCTGAGACAATTAGCTGTTGAGTCTCATAATGCCCAGTAATTTCGCTGGCTACAATGCCCTTCAAGCCAGAACACAGTAATGTTTGCGCACTACTGCTTGGCGGCTGAATAACTGGCAAAGCGGTGGTACCCACCCAGACGGCCTCTCGCATACGAGAAACCTACCACCAGTAAACCACCAGTAGTGTGCTCAGGAACTGCATAATTTAAACTCCTATCGCCACTCCACCATTAGATACCAAGATGTACGCACTACAAGGATATGTTAAAATCAAGATTGAATAGATAGGTACTTAATTCGCAAGCATGATACATTTTCGACCGCATCATCACTTCCCAGCAGTTGAGATCGTGGTCAAACGCGCTTTATATAAGACGTAAAATAAAGCTAAATCTTTTTGGAGGCATGTTGATAAACCTCAACTGAAAACAACTGTTGACAGGTTGGCAGTGATCGTATTACAGGCTACTATTGCTTAGCCTGCCTACTGTTTATTTTTAGCGGTTTCTTCTTTCTTCTTATAAGCAAGCGTGGCGCTTACCATCAGGGGAATGATAGGCTAGTTTCATTTATCAGTTCCACAATACAAATATCAGGTAATATCAGGTCCAAAATACTTTATATCACTCATGGAAGCACTCGAAATACTTAATTAAATGTTATCCTGATTTCAAGTAAGTCAAGATATAAATCAATGGTTATTATATTTTGAGAGCGAGTGTAGCTCAGCAGGAGAACGTGCGTCTTTCGATCCGACGCACCCGAGTTCTAATCTCGCTGGCCACGCACCACTGACTTTCTAAAGTTATGTGCGGATTTAACACTCGCTCTAAAAACAGTGAAGGAAAACATCGTGAGGAAACCGGCATGTCCAAGGATTCATCACAAAAATTCAAAAAATCATGACAGACATGTCACATTCACCAACCCGCACTGGGCCAGCGTGGTGGATGGCCCATACTCTCTCAGTACGCAAGCATTACTGTGTTTCGATTTGAAGGACATTGTAGCCAGCAAAATTACTGGCATATGAGACTTAATATCTGATGTCTCGGGGTGATGAGCGCAATGTAGTGCGACGTAGTACGGTAGTACTTGTATGGTATTAAAAGTTATGGAGGGCATTGCAATTGCTATAGGCAGTCTTGGCGCTTACCATCAGGCGAACGACTTGCTCGTCCCATTCCTCAGAATTAGCAGTGTCAAAATTAGCTAACAGTTACGGTAGGAAAAATGTGGGTTATCGCTTTTCCTGCATGACCTTGTACGCTTATGTAAAGATATCTCAGCATTGCGATGTCATAGCATTTTGTGTTCAGTACCCTCTAAATAGTCCATCCCAGTTGGTTTTGCAAAAATATCTTCAATGTACAGAAGTGACTCTTTTTCATTTTTATTATAGTATATAGGGTAAAGCAATCAAAGAGCGCACTTTTGGAACTATAATTTTTAATAAAATCAACTTTAAGTTGAAAGTCTACAAAATTATTTCTTAATTATCTTTGGTTCATCAGGAACATATTTTTAATTCTTAAAATAAGTAATTTTACTAAAAATATAAAAACTGGCCGTGCCTTATGACCAGTCCAACGCGTACTCTTAGCCTGCGCTATAGCTAAGAGTACGTATTAAAAAATTGAGATATTTATTTGCAGTTATCACTTGTTAAAGCCCCAAATACGACATAGTCTGTTCATTCGTCATGCCACCAAGCCTCGCACCGACAACATTGAATCCAGTCCTCAACTTTAGTTCTTATAGGCCGACCGTTTAACTCGCGTATCGCCTGCGCGGTAAGAAGGGAGCGAGGGGAGATGTTAGCGAAAGAAAGCGGGGTGCGCGGAGCAGAGAGCTTACGTCTCTCTGCTCCGCGCACCCCTTTCACCCACCCGCTAACATCTCCCCTCGCTCCCTTCTTACCGCGCAGGCGATACGCGAGTTAAACGGTCGGCCTATAGAAGTCTATGTCTTCCTTTTATATTTGCCCATGTTGATGGTTCTGTGAAAGAAACGAAGCGCAAGCAAAATAAAATAAAAAACGAATTATTACAAATTTTTTGATGAATGGCAAATGCGTGCGAGTCCAATATCAATAAAAAAATAAAAATATTTATTGCATACAAACTGACTCTTAGTTTGTATGCATGCGTACTCTTAGGGTGCGTACTCTTACCAAAAACGTCTTATGGATCTGTGATCCCAACCATTTTCGACTAACAACAGAATATGCCTACATAACCTCGATCTATACAAAGTTCTATGTGCAAATATCATGAATAATCCCCATTCATAGATTGAGTATTCATATTTTTATTACAATTCACATTCAAAATTGATGATAAATAACATCAAACATGTTGAAAACTTAAATATGGCAATAAAATTGTGAAAACTTACCGCAGCGAAGGGAAGTTATGTCCAGCACCTCGTCTTGACACAGACAACTGATTGGTGTCACAGAAGTGCCATTAGTAAATAATAATATTTGTTTAGAAGCTTTGCATACTCTTTAGTAGCTATAGATGTACTATAATGTAAAATATAAATGACGCAAATAGGAGGGGCGTTATAAGTTGACCACTGTGGGTGTCTGTGGCACCGTGCGTAGCTCTTAAACAGGTGAACCCATTTGGATGCGATTTTTTTATTTGAAAGCAGATTGTCTAGCGGTGGTTCTTAGACATTCATCAAAAAATCTGTAATAATTCATTTCTATTTTTATTTATTGTGTCGGGAGTTTTTTAAATGTTTAATTTATAGTTAACATCAAGTTATTTGTATATGATGTAAGTTGCACATGTTTGCAACTCCCCAGCTCGTGCCACATCTGCACGGCGGGCGACGACCACCAGGCGCTCATCTGGGACATCCAGCAGATGCCGCGCGCCATCGAGGACCCCATCCTCGCGTACACCGCCGCCGAGGGCGAGGTCAACCAGATCCAGTGGGGCGCCACGCAGCCCGACTGGATCGCCATCTGCTATAACCGGCACACGGAGATACTGCGTGTCTAGGTGGCGTACGGCAAGTTGCGCCCGACAGGTGGCGCTAGTTACGATTGACCTTTTTTCACAACAGATGGCGCTATTAAAAGTTAGTCTTCGAAATTTTGTTGGCAAATCGAAGACAAATATCTTTGAAAACCTATAAAGGAAAGATATTAACAATGACAGTTTCAAACAGAGGAAGATGAGTGACACGGTTTCAAAGATGGACCTTCTCAAGTGTCTCGCGACACACTTGCACTTAGTCGCGCTTAGACCACAGACGTGAACGCTTGTGCCTTACGTGGTCGTACTTTCAACAAAAACTCATTAAAGATGCCTGCGTGCTTGTTTATAAAGTGTTATGATCACTTAGGAAAGTAAAATAAGTCACATGGGATTACTTTCTACTCGTAGGTACGTAATATCCATGATATTTTGATAAATAATAAAATATTAATATTTTTGTTCCGCCATATTTGTGAGAGCGAATGAACCAATGGTAATAAAAGTGAGAGACACGATACGCGATATTATTCGTTAGAAGTTTAATTACATCTCGCTCGCACGCATTGACAGGCGCATTGAGGAATGACACTATAGAGTCCTCGACAGCGTAACACTTTTGGAAAGCAATAGTTTTTTGACAGTAATTTTGGAGTGTTTACCATACCTATGAAAAATTCTCCCATTCGCTTGAATGAAAATGTAACGTGTTCTGCTTTGCATTGCAGCCACTATAACTTCAGAAGTTCGTAGTTGGTCTGTAAAAGGTAGGACATCTGTACTATTCTGTACCCCAGAGTGAAAGAATAGGGAAATAAATAGGGAATATGCATATGTTGCCGAAAAATCTAGAAATTACTTTTTATGATAGACTCCTGTAAACAGATCAAAAGGTGAAGGTCTCTTTTAGGTGGCCGAGTAATGAATACGTTCTAGCGTGGCCACAGAATAATAGTACAGATTTCCTACCTTTTACAGATCAACTACCTACGACTTTCTGAAGTTATAGTGGCGGCGATACAACGCAGAGCTCGAATGAAATTGCGGTAACTACATTTCCTTACGGTATGCTTCTTATGCAATCATTAATATTTTGTTGTTAACCAGGTTTTATCTAGGATTAAACCAGTCAGGTAAATAAAATAATCAAATAAAATATATAACACATTTACACAATAAACATACATTCATTATTTCCATACAGGTAAAATTTACAATAGAAGAACTAGTATTTTGACATAATTTACAAGACTGCAGCACAACTGATACTTAGGATATAGGTAGATAGATAAACACAATGTTAAAAAAAACACTTGAAGTATTCTAAATAGCATAGTGTCTCAGTTAAATGTCATACTGTCGGAGTAGATCACAGACGTACTTATGAAAGTCAATTATTACATTGACCATACCACCGTATTGGATAGCACTAACTATACATAACTGTCAATTCACTACACTAACCCGAAACGGTTTGTCCTTTTGTTGTCTGAACAGCCTTGACGTTCACATGATGATGAAGTCTACGTTCATGAACTCGTTCTCACTATGTGGCGTTAATTAGGATTAGAAATCCGAGATTCCTTGCTTACATTTTTACTGTAGGAATGTGATCCATCAATGGAATTGGATGATTGGCCATAGTAATCGATAGCAAGGACCTGTAAGATAAATTTATTACACAAATTAAGAACTTATTTACAACATATGTTCTTACATAAGAGGCGAATGCCTTTACTATTAAAACAATTCTACTCTCTTCTTACTAAACTTTAACTTTTTAATTTCAAATTAAATAAAAACTATAATCATTAACTACTTTTATTACCTATATCTTAATTAAATGGTTTAAGAATGCACAATTTTAATACATTTAACATTTTACACAAATATGCAATTTTTTACCCGACGTAATGGGAACTCGAATGTTTATATGATGGCCACACTGACCACAAAACTGCTCAATATTATTTTAACGAAATAATACCAAAAACTGAATATATCAAGCCAAAATCAGGGTTCAAATAGTCGAACCCGATGTGTAGTTACATCCACATAAATTATAGATACTGAAAAACATCAATAAACACAAGAAAAACACCTACCTGTGGAAACTTAAACCGTTAATACAATTTTCGCTTCGGTTCTTGCAACCAAGAATGGAACACCCGACCATACTTTAAAATTAAATTCAAAATTGTTTCTAGTACACAAGCACAAAGATTCACAAGAAAATAATAAGAAATAACACAACAAACATTAAAAAACCACAAGCCGACCCTGCCGGGACACTATTTTGACTTAACACGGCATGACCAATGTCAAGAAAATGGGTTACGCGATAGAGACAATATGATAATAGTTGTACCTCGTTCTTTATAAGAGCCTGTTGTATAGCGCTATCCTTTTTTAGGTCGGAAAACTTCGTAATTATCCCTCTATAGTGTAAGACCTCAATGGACAGGCGCCTCTACCCATCCTTGTTATACACACTGCCTACTTGTGTAGTCGGAGAGTTTCGGAATCATTCGTGCGCCGCCGCCGTCGTCGAGTCGTAGCCGGTCTAAGAAACTGTTGTGTATTCTGTGCTGCAGCGAGTCCAAGCTTTTAGATTACAATATTAGCGCGTCACTCGTCTTCCTCTGTTTAAAACTATCATTAGATGTTAAAGCAATGGTTTACAGCCTAAGTTGTTTCCGTCAAAATATACAAATCCTTATAAAACGTGCAACCGCCAAATTGACTAGGTCTTTTTCAAATATTATGCTGCTGCAGTAAGAGGGTTGATGCAATTATATTATTAGAAAGACTGAGTTCTGTCTGCATACATCTTCCTTGGGAAATCTTAGACTGAGGCTGAAGTCTACTTTTGCTCGGCCTCAGAAAAACTTAGCCAATCAGCTAGCAGCTAGCAGTGGCTGCTATTGGTTGTCACAGCTGACAACCAATGGCAGTGACCTAGGCGCTGGTGGTGGAACCCAAGATTTCTGCAATAGGTTGTAGTAGACAGACAGGATTGTAAACGAATGTTATATTAAAATACATTTAATATGTATTTATTGGATAGAAGGATGATTGAGAAGGGTGTTTCTTTTTTCTTATATGCAATTAGCAAGGTATGATTTGATGAATATATGGACCGAGCAATCTCAACCTTTGAGAAATTCAAGACAGAACTGCATTTATAAATGTAGCAAACATATTAAATGTATAATAATAGCCGTAAGTTTTATATAACTAGTTTGTGTGAAATTGTATTATTTGCTGTGTTTCTAGGATTGTTCTATATTATGAATATTACCTTCCAATACCTAACAGATATTGATTGTCTTGTTTTTTACAATATCCTTCACCTTCCATTGCAATGAGGCATTTAGATTCAAACAATTCTCTGTATGAATTGTAAAAATGTATTATTAAATATTAACATAAGGACTAGATATAAAATTAATTTATACACATTTAGGTATAAGGACTTCTTATTACTGAATAAACAACATTTAAACATAAATAACTATATTGTCTATCTATTTTAATAAACATATCTGAAATGTAGTTAAAAGTGAGCACCGGTTTGATTTGAATCAATAATAATTCACCTTATCCTACTGTACTAGTAATGTAAAATGTTAACTTGATTTTGAACCTAATGCAAATTCATCATAAACTTTTAACAGGTATTTTGGTGTTCTAGGCTTAAAATCTTTAAAGACATGTTCAAAGTGCCCCATAGTTACTTCAGCACAATCCAGGTCTCTTTCTAACGCCCTCAAGGCGGCTTCGTGACAAAGAGCTTGCAATTCTGCACCTGAGAACCCTTCAGTTCTCGTCGCCAAATTGTGTGAGTTCACATCATCACTCATACTCATCTTTTCGAGTTTTAATTCTATTATCTGCAATCGGGTTTCAAAATCCGGCAATGGGACGTAAATTAACCTATCTAATCGCCCGGGTCGGAGCAACGCGCGGTCCATCCTATCAGGCCTATTAGTAGCTGCCAGAATAGTAACTGAATTCAAAGGTACAACGCCGTCCAGCTCAGTCAAAAGTTGAGCTAACACTCTCTCGTGCACTCCTGCCTCTCCCGCGCCTCTTTCCCCGCCGATAGCATCCATTTCATCAAAGAAGATAATAGATGGTGCCACTTGGCGCGCTTTTGTGAACAAGTCCCTGACAGCTCTTTCTGATTCTCCCACCCATTTGGAAAACAACTCTGGGCCTTTAATTGAAAGAAAATTAAGACCACTTTCTGTTGCCAAAGCTTTTGCAATCATAGTCTTGGAACAGCCAGGAGGACCATACAGCAAGACCCCTCCTGGAGGTTTGACACCCAACCTTCTGAAGCTTTCTGCATGTTTCAAAGGCCATTCGACTGCTTGACGCAATTTTAACTTCAAGTCATCCTGACCACCTATATCTGTCCATCTCACGTTTGGTACTTCTATAAGCAATTCTCTCATAGCACTAGGTCTTACTATAGTAAGTGCTGCAATCAAATCTTGTTTTTCGATGGCATCACTTTCCCGTTTTATACACTTCATTGAAGCTTGGGTGCATAAGTTTACTAAATCTGCAGCTACATAACCATGGGCCAAGTCTGAGATTGCCTCAATATCATGTGAGGATATTTTATTTGGTAGGTTTTTAAGTAAACTGTAGAGGATTTCTTTTCTCCTTATCCTATCAGGCACCGGTACTTCAATTTCTTTGTCCAAACGACCAAATCTTCTCAACATAGGGTCTATCGCTTCAGGCTTTCTGGTGGTAGCTAAAACAAACACCTTACTGCTTTCCTCATGTAAACTATCTAAAAGAGAAACAAAAGCTGATGTAACCCTCCTTTCTTGCTCTGTGCTGCCTGAGGTGCGTTTTGGGCAAATAGTTTCAATTTCATCTACCAAAATTATACTAGGTTCATTCTGTACTGCTTTTGCAAACAAACTCTTCATTGTGCCTTCTGTTTCCCCAAAATATTTACTAAATATAGCAGGCCCATTCACTTCTATATGAAAACAATTGAGGTTTTCAATTAAATATTTACAGATGGCAGTTTTGCCAATACCTGAATGTCCATATATTAAGAGGCCTCTAGTGGGTTGAAAGTTTGCAGTTAAACCCTCTTTATTAAAGGATATCTTTATAAAAGTGTTTATCTCCTCTAATATGTCATCCACTCCTCCCAAGCAGACAGGTTTTTTCTTAACTTTCATAACATCTTTCTCAATATCCCAAATAGTATTATCATCTGACACAAACCATGTTTTATTGACATTCTCACCGTGAGATTCTGATTTCACATTCAGAACTTGTATTTCAAGTTTCTTACCAAAATAATAGTAAACTAAAATACCACCAATCGAAACAAAATTGTTGTAAAAGTGCTCTTTGAGAATATCACAGATATCTGAGTCAGTTTTGTGATTTAATATTTTTATCGTAATATAGGATGCTTTTGGAATTTGCTCTTGTATTACTGAAACCGTGACACTCTTGCTGTCATTGCTCCAAGCACCTGGGAGATCTGAAATTGAGTAAATAAAACAATGATTATAAGGTTAACCTAGTTACCACCTATAAGATAGCTTCTACAAAAAATGTTGTATAGATAGTTTACTTAGAAGTTACTTTTGGACAGTCCAGTGGAAATATCCTGCCCTAGCTTTTTTTACACAAACGCGGTCTGAGGTAATTATTAGTGTATGTGTATAACTAGTTACTAGTGTACCTAAATCACAGGCTAAGAAATGGAATTACCTGCAGCAGGAATAATTACAGCAGCGGGAGCGGATGCTTTAGATGGCCACATTCTTTTAACCATCACTGGAGATCCTTCACGCCTCAACATTAATGGTGCTCCAATTACTGCCCCAATCAGCGAGCCAGCCGAAGGATGTACCATGACTGCGTCTTTTGGAGCACCCTCGGGCGCAGCCCCAGCCCTCTGCAGCCATGTATAAAGCTTCCCACCTTCCGCAAAGGGGCATTTCACCTGATCTTTGCCGCAATTCAACTCGACATGAACACTTTTATCATTTGAGGTTATACTGCAACCGCATCTTTCACAGTCCACCCACAGAGTCTTCTTAGTTTGTTTCGGTGGCATTATTGTAGATTAAGATAGTGTTCGCTTAAAACAATAATTTGAAATGTTAATAATAATAATGATATTTAACAACATTGAGGTTACTTTCAGGAACAAAATTAATTACAAATACAAAGCCACAGAAATAAAAAGAAAGTCATAATTTAGAAACGATTCCTTCATAATTCTACAATTAGCAAAGTCAAGATTTGGCTGTGGATTGGGATGTCAGTGTCAAATGTCAAAAATCATTATTTGACATTGACACAATCTAATCGTAATCCACCTACGAAACTACGAATGGCGTGAATCATTTTTTTACACAAAACATTTATATTTCCTTGTAAATGATAAATAACTAAATTAATAAATCGCTGCGTTAAAGCAGCTTATAGCATTAATTAAGTTTATCACAGCACTAAGCATTGTACATAGTTGTGTAAGATGACTCTCGCGGAGTTCTTCAGCTGTTCCCTGCTGGCTTTCGGGGCTCCTGTGGCGATGTTTGCAATGACGGTGGCCAACGACCCGGTGCGGATCATCATCCTGATAGTGGCGGCGTTTGGCTGGCTGCTGTCGTTTCTGCTATCTTCCTTGGTTTGGTTTGCCGTGGTGCCTCTGCGGTCGTACCTCGCGTTCGGGATGGTGTTTGCGATCATTTTCCAGGTCAGTGAGCAAGTAAACAGTGCTATACTCGTCAGTATCCTTTACGTTAGTAGAATGACAATAGCACACAAGATAAGATTGATACACTAACTATAAATCAGATGTCACAGATAATCTTCTTAACTTAAGTATTTATGTGTATCATTTTAACAATTTATGGTAACAAATTACCATCAACTTATTTTTCAATTAAACTCCCTCATTTTATAAGGACATAATTAACAATTTATATTAATTTCCAGGAAGTATTCCGCTATGGCATGTACCTACTTCTGAGGAAGACTGAGGCTGGCTTGAAGGAGATATCTGAGAACCATGAGATTGGTAGCAACAAGCTAGAACTGGCATATGTATCGGGTCTTGGCTTTGGGGCTATGAGCGGGGCATTTGCACTGGTCAATGTATTGGCTGATTCTGTAAGTAACTTTATCCCATAATATAGAAGCTTGTTCCTTCAATTTATTCATACCAGTTTAGATACCCACTGACCTACTAACTTAGTTGCAACAAGAGTTGTTGTGCATTTGGCATTGTTCCATATTGATCTATTTGGCACACTTACCCCAATTTGAAATTGCAGTTTGCAACCCACAGGCAACTTATCTAATCTGTGCTACGAATTAAATGTAAATTTTCATATAAATCAATTTAAGCCATGAATTTTTATCAACTTATGCTTTGTTATTGCTGTCTATCCTTTTCTTTTACTTGCCCACATTAAACAAAACATTGTTTTTATGCCCCTGTACTGTATTCACCTTCTGTTCTCCACTAAAGCAAATAGGAGCTAGATAACTCAGGATAGATCCTTATCTATCTAGACTAGCTAGACTATGAAAGTTATCTACCAATTTCATTGTTCATTGTTGTATTTAATTAAATATTCTTTACAGATAGGACCTGGTACTCTAGGCCTACATAGTGGCACAGAATACTTCTTTGTCACAAGCGCTGCCATGACGCTCTGCATGATCCTGCTGCACACATTCTGGAGCGTCATATTCTTCAGTGGTTTTGATGATAAAAACTACCTAAAAGTTGCATGGGTTATTCTTTCTCACTTCTTTGTATCAGGCCTTAGTTTACTCAACCGAAAAGAGATGTATGCAGCAACAATTTTACCCTCATACATAGTTTTAGTCATTACATTGTACATAGCTTTCAGATCTGCAGGAGGGACAAGTAAAAATCTTGTACAAAGCTTCCAGACCAGGTCATAATGTCTACAAGTTTTACCATTGTTGACTCGGATTTATTTGAACTTCAGACATGACATTTTGTAAAAATTATTTAATTAAAAGATATTGAAAGACAGTATTCACAAAGAGAATTTAAAAGATGCAGTGTTGTGATCTCAACTGAAAAGATACAAGTACCCTGAATGTTATGTTTTCTCACGCACTCAAGCCAGTATATTTGAACTTTGAAGTGGTATGTGAATTATTGAATGGTTTCTCATAGTGCCTTCTTTATTATTCAATGGGAGAGGATGAAAATGCGTGAGAGAGATGGCTAGCAGCTTAAGTTATTTTTTTATCAGTAATTAATCAAATATGATAAAGGGTTAACTCCTTACAAATATAAAACATGTGTACTTGAGTGCACATCAAACAATAGATTTTCAATTGTTTTAGTTAATAGAAAATGATGTACATTTGGAGAAGTGTTTCATGTATGTATATACCGAGATTATAGTGACATCACCGATTCACAGTATATTATGATATTTTATCATGGATAACATATAATCCACCAACCCGCACTGGGCCAGCGTGGTGGATTATGGCCCATTCTCTCTCTATGAGAGAAGGCTCGTGTCCCAGCAGTGGGAACGTGATGGGCTGATGATGATGAACATATAAATATGAAAACTTGCCATTTATGTGTGAACCCTGTTGATGCAAACGTAAGAGCTAGAAATGAAACACAGAAATTTTAAGGATTGAATAACCTGACTGCGAGTAAAAGCAAAATAAATATACTCATCCATCAGGTCCAAAAAATTATTAAATGCTATTGCAGTAAAAAGTTCAATATACATATATGAATTTCTGTGCTTCAGTTATGCTCTTCTGTTTCTAAATACCTGAACAGAATGACCTTGTTCTTTGTAATAAAACAATAACATTGTTTGTTTATTTATTATTAATGTAATGTAAGTAAAGCAATCATTCCCTTAGCCCTTAAAGTAACTTATATCCTCTACCAAATGGACGGAACAGAATTGTTGAAACAATAATAATATAAATTATTTCATCACTGTTAACAGTTAGATAGTGCAGTAATTATTTGCTAGAAGATAATGTTTTTTACAAAATAAATGTATAAATATACACTTTGCTTTTCATTAAGGATCATTCTTCATTACAGCTACTCCTGACAAGTTTATCTACACTAGATGGCTTCCTGGTACTCTTCAGCTAGTTGTGCCAGCAGAGAATCCACTGTCCACACGGAGTCGGCGCTGTCTACTTCCTCTTGAGGAATGAAAGAGTTTAAAACCTCCAGCACGGCTTCAATGCTATCCGCGGCACCCATTATACCGCCTCCCACCTCTGCTAGGGCATTCACTGTCTCAGAGTCTTTACAGTCAGTCCTGTCTGTTCTGTAAAGTTCAATTAAACAAATTGGAAACCTATCATAAATGTAGGTATTTATTTAATGTAACTTGTTCCTGACAATTTTTTTAAAGTTTACCCATTTAGTAATAACTCACACAGGTGGCATAGAAATCTCCTTTTCCAAAAGATCTTGCAAGTCATCCAGGTCTGGTATAGTTGGAATATCATCATTTGAATCAAGTGACTTCTTTGGAATTATGAACTCTCTGTAAAAAAATAAACACAGTTCAAACATGTGAGACCAACTTACAGTCACAAACTGAAGAAACAGGTCTTGCCTCTAAACAAGGTAAAAAAAACTCAGTGAAACTCAATCTACTTATGAAATAATACTTAGATTATTTTAGTACCATTTATAGGCCCCATTATCTGTTTCATAGAGTATCTTTTTTAATATAAGGAAAGCCTGTCTTACACACATATGAAAAAAAATAATGTGACCTAGAATCATCGAGCGATTATTACTGCGTACTTAGTAATAATAGCTCAATGCCTAGAATCAGAAATATATTTATTGCAATAAACTGTGATATGCGAATAAAAAACGGAATGTGAAAAAATATTTTAGGACAATTAAGTAAGGTTCTTGTATATATATGGGCTTACTTGGCTTCAATACGTGTTCCTTCAGCCCAAACGCCAACTTTCTTCGGTTCCGGCATTGTATTTGATATCGGTTCGTTCATTTTTGTCTCATAAGATTTATTTATGTTTTAGTTTTGTTTACTTTTTATTTTAACTCAAACAATTAGAGATGTGCCGAGTTGCCTCAACTCGAGTGAACTCGAGTAATAAAATAACCCGAGTTTAACCGAGTACCTACCTAGTACTACCTGGCAGGCGGGCAGGCTGGCTAGCAGGCCTGACCAACCCTGTATTAGGCAGTTATTAATGTTATGTTACTCTTTGGGCCCGACTCACTTGTGAATATAGTTAGAGATAGAATATAGTTGTAAAGTTTGTATGGATTGGATTGTATGGGTTATCTACTAGTGAACTACGACCACAGAATAGATTATTATCTATTAGTGCTACGTACAGTTTAGTCCCATCATTCGAATCCTGGTGATACGTGGTAACAAACATCACACACACAAACTTTCGCATTTATAATATTATTAGTATTAGGATTAGGATTATTAGGATATGCTTTTCTTTTTCTTTGCAAGTTACTGGTTCAAACATTGTCAAATAGAGTTTGGCCAATAGGCGGCCACAGCCGTCCAAAGTGCAAATGTTAGGGCACAATGGACACTGGAGCAAGTGTTCCATAGTTTCGCATCGCATTGCTTTTGTAGTGGATATGTGATACCTCATTTACTCATACTATTATATTTACAAGACGAGTCTCGAGTGAATCAGTATCGTCTCAGCAAGCATGATCCATTGTCGTCCGCGGCGTCAGTTTCGTTCAGGTGAGACTGCGGTCAAATTACCTAATCGGTAAGAAAAAGAAATAATGAAAAAACATCGATCTACTAGTACCCGGAGTCGGTTCATCGACTTCCATAAAGACCACTAAAGATCATGGCTAGGAGGAAGCTTTTATCCAATGCTATGAAATGAGGTGGAGCTGGGTGTTTATGCTTCCACAGTTTTAACCTTGCCTTGGCTGGATGATCTGACGAAGTTATCGTGTTGCTTTAGAAACTCTTGCGACATTTTAATCAAATTAAATTTTTGTGCTTGTGTAGTGGATGTCAGTTATCGATAATATTTATGTAAATTCTCCGAATCGTTTGACACCCCTAGACAGCGTAGGCTTAATAAATTAGTACAAATTTCTATTACTTACCATATTTAATTATGTCATTATCATTATTCGGTATTCAGTACACAAGAACTTACTCGATTATTTTTTAATGAGTACCAAAATACTCGAGTAACAATAATACCATACACGGTACATCACTACAAACAACGCGAAAAAAGGTTGTTGTCATGTCGTCTCGTTGATGTCTCGTTGAAATTACGCTTTCAATCAAAGAAAAAGTATTAAAAAAATAGAATTCACGCAAAAAGATGAACAATTAAACATATACACATTTCTTTTTTCTCAAAAGGCCGTTTGCATGTGTTAAAAAGAGAAAGCATTATGCGCATGACACCATCTTTAAACCCTGCGGGCCACCAACCAACGGGCGTGACGTTTGTTGATGTTTGGTCGATACCAGCTGGTATTTAATTGTGTGCAGTGTTTTTGGTGATTTGCAAGGAATTTTGCGGGAAAAACATTATATCAAGCAATAAACAACAAGTAAATGAACCATGGCGTGTGTTGTGATAGGCTGCAAGAGCCACGTCAGTGATTTAAAGCATAAACCAAGGGCTATAACATTTCATCGGTAAGTCTGATTTGTGTATTTCACCTCCTAATGCGAATATTTGTATGTGCTAGCCTTCTCGTACGTTTGAAAAGTATGTAAGTTACACTAGGTGCTATTTTAGCTTCACATGACGAGCAGAAGAATTCCCATATCTAAATAAACACGGATTTTTGCATACCGATCGACGTGTTTGGCATTTCATGTACTCATCTAGTGATGTGGTAAAATTCACAACCATAGTATGAATATAGATATGATAATAGAACATAATTTATTCAAGTGGCACACTTGAATATGTTCTAGTTAATTTCACAGTCTATATTTTTCATTTTTAACCGACTTAAAAAAGTTGGAGGTTATCTATTTGATTGTTTTTTTTTATATGTTTGTTACCTCGGAACTCCGTCATATATAAACTGATTTCGAAATTTCTTTTTGCGTTGTGTTTAGTGTGGATTAGTATAGCGATGAAGTGGTTCCATATAAATTTCATCGATATAACGTGTAACGTTTTATACGTACATGTATATTTCTAAGTCATCGTAAGGTATATTAATCTTAAATTAGAAGCTTAAATACCTACGAAATTATTTACATTTAACTAAATATTTACAATTAAACTTAAAAACTACTTACTAAATAATAATTTAATACATCATCAACACGTTATATGTATATTGAAAGTAGCATTTTAAAACGTCCAATGGACGAATCTATTGTTCTCCGCATCGCGCGACCTTGCGTCATCGGTAGAGTCACAGTTTAATGTATAGTACGCTGCGCAGGCACACCGGCCGTGCGCCGGCGCCGCACTGGGCGCCGCCCGGCCCACAGACGCCCGATATCTTTCATTTCGAACGCACGTCACTTTGATGCTCGGTCTCTAATACGTTCGCAATACCCTTTTTTATTGTGTTCGTAACCGAAATTTATTAGTTGTCGTCACTTAGCGTTCCTCGAAACCTAAATATATGTGGTAGGTGTGATTTTCAACCCCAGATTGGGTAAGTGGTGCACATTTTTCTAAATGATAGGTAGATTGTGTGACTTAACGTAGTTTCTTTTCTTTGCTTGGGATTTTTTAGCAATTCTTTATAAAGTAATAACCATTTCGTAGTAACCATTTAAATCCATCATTTACATATTATTGCTACAGTAGATAATGGTTTTCTATGCAAGTGGCTTATTCACTCTCTTCATTTCTTTTCACTTCATTTTATTTCCACCCTCGCATTTTCACAAAATAATTTAATGTAGCATTTCCTTTTGTTTTTTATCTCACAATCATTATTGTAATCTCCGTTTCTGATTGTGAACATCCACGGCAACACCACTACTTTCCTAGTGCTTTCCATCTGCGGTTGCCGTGGGCGCTCACAGAAGTACTGGGACAGGCCTTAACGCTTTTTTTTAATGGCGCGTTCCAGGGTTCAAAGATCGGACTCCGAAACTTGGGTTATATAACCGAACCCACCTGCCATCCAACCATCCTGCTTTGCTTCCATCTGGACTGTACAGCAGGCAGAAGCTGCAACCCTGATCCTGGTCTTTACGACGAGCGCCCACCTACATCTGCGGCCGCCTTCAGGATAGTACTGGACCAGTGAAGGAAAATAGAATCAGCGTACCTATTGTATGTCGCTCGAAACCCACTCTTGTGACCCCTCTGGCCGAGCTTACCGCCTTAATAAATTTGTTGCACGAACTCTGCCTTCTCACTTAAACTCCCAAATACACAGGGTAGTTAGGAGGTAGGGAATACATACACGTGACAGTATATGACCTTGGACTTCGAAGATACATTGAAGTCGTTTTTTTTTTATAAAATGTATACTTGTAGCTAATTAATTATGTTAAATATATTTAGAATACTTAGGTTCTTGTTCTTGTTTTAGGTTCCCGGTGTTAGCAGAATTGCGAAACGCATGGATAAAAAACATGCAGAGGTCAAAAAGAACAAGAGCGGGGCTCTCCCTCTACTAACTTCTAACATTAAATATCTTTGGACTTAAGTATTGGAAAATGTAATTCAGCTCAATTTCAGTATGTTAAGCTGGGTTGCTTGACATAATAAATAAAATTCAATCAATTGTAAGAAATTATTTGAACATTTATTTAGTGTATTCTTTTGTATATTCTTTTTTATAAGTATATTCTTTTGTTTGCAGAAAATACCTGTGAAGCGGAGACTTATAAGATGAGCTTCGCAACCTATACCTAGTTAATACTGATAGTAGTGCTCGCTGTAATTAATAATTAAAATAATCATAAATAATAATGAAATTATTATTTATTGTATTGTATGTCATGCAATCTTAAAAGCATATTTAGCGTTCTTATTGGTTAGATGTTAGATGTCGCCACTAGCGTATACAGTAAATAAATAAATTCAACGTATTTTGAAAGAGTGTGCGTTATTAATTTATTCCGTTCCAGCAGTCTAAAAGTCAATAGCCGGGTCCACACCGGCCCATCCAGAACCGCTCGAACTTGCGCGGTGCACAGTTGTAGTCGGTGTGGACGCGTCTTGCCTGATGCACCTCTATGTGATACCTACTGGGTGTATCACATTATATTTCTCGTCCGACGCGTGCATGATACAATGCGTTTGTATCATGCACGCGTCGGACGAGAAATCAAAAGGAAACCACGAACTAAACACCCGATCAACTAAACAAACTTTTGATCGTGGACCGGAATGTAGGTCGGCTGGTGTGAAATAGCTAAAGTATGCTTTATCTAGCGCGAACGAAAAACGAGATAGTCTAAAGTGTTAATAAAGCATACACTACGTCCAAGCATACAATCAGTTCATCGTAACAAGTCTCTTCCTTCAAAACTTTACACGAGAACTTTTCAACTCCGGTCTTAAAAAAAAAATTTTGAACATTTTCTTATAAGACCGGAGGTCGAAACGTTTTATCGGTATGGAAATAGGACATCGCTAATGTACAATATATGTATAATCATTTGACAAGTAAGTAAATATAGACAAAGTGGAGACAATTGGGTATTTTTTGGGTATTGAGCAACTATAGTGGTCTCTTTTATTTCAAGTAACTTTTGTGATAAGTAGAAAAGGATGCATTCTGTTTTGGAAGTACAACTTTTTTCGGTAAATCTCTAAGATTTAGTATAGTATTATTTTTTTAAGACCGGAGGTGAAAAGTTCTCGTGTAAAGTTTTGAAGGAAAGGACTTGTTACGATGAACTGATTGTATGCTTGGAAGTAGTGTATGCTTTATTAACACTTTAGACTATCTCGTTTTTCGTTCGCGCTAGATAAAGCATACTTTAGCTATTTCACACCAGCCGACCTACATTCCGGTCCACGATCAAAAGTTTGTTTAGTTGATCGGGTGTTTAGTTCGTGGTTTCCTTTTGATTTCTCGTCCGACGCGTGCATGATACAAACGCATTGTATCATGCACGCGTCGGACGAGAAATATAATGTGATACACCCAGTAGGTATCACATATAGGTGCATCAGGCAAGACGCGTCCACACCGACTACAACTGTGCACCGCGCAAGTTCGAGCGGTTCTGGATGGGCCGGTGTGGACCCGGCTATTGACTTTTAGACTGCTGGAACGGAATAAATTAATAACGCACACTCTTTCAAAATACGTTGAATTTATTTATTTACTGTATACGCTAGTGGCGACATCTAACATCTAACCAATAAGAACGCTAAATATGCTTTTAAGATTGCATGACATACAATACAATAAATAATAATTTCATTATTATTTATGATTATTTTAATTATTAATTACAGCGAGCACTACTATCAGTATTAACTAGGTATAGGTTGCGAAGCTCATCTTATAAGTCTCCGCTTCACAGGTATTTTCTGCAAACAAAAGAATATACTTATAAAAAAGAATATACAAAAGAATACACTAAATAAATGTTCAAATAATTTCTTACAATTGATTGAATTTTATTTATTATGTCAAGCAACCCAGCTTAACATACTGAAATTGAGCTGAATTACATTTTCCAATACTTAAGTCCAAAGATATTTAATGTTAGAAGTTAGTAGAGGGGGAGCCCCGCTCTTGTTCTTTTTGACCTCTGCATGTTTTTTATCCATGCGTTTCGCAATTCTGCTAACACCGGGAACCTAAAACAAGAACAAGAACCTATGTATTCTAAATATATTTAACATAATTAATTAGCTACAAGTATACATTTTATAAAAAAAAAACGACTTCAATGTATCTTCGAAGTCCAAGGTCATATACATATCGATGAAATTTATATGGAACCACTTCATCGCTATACTAATCCACACTAAACACAACGCAAAAAGAAGTTTCCAAATCAGTTTATATATGACGGAGTTCCGAGGTAACAAACATATTATAAAAAAAAACAATCAAATAGATAACCTCCAACTTTTTTAAGTCGGTTAAAAATGAAAAATATAGACTGTGAAATTAACTAGAACATATTCAAGTGTGCCACTTGAATAAATTATGTTCTATTATCATATCTATATTCATACTATGGTTGTGAATTTTACCACATCACTAGACGAGTACATGAAATGCCAAACACGTCGATCGGTATGCAAAAATCCGTGTTTATTTAGATATGAGAATTCTTCTGCTCGTCATGTGAAGCTAAAATAGCACCTAGTGTAACTTACATACTTTTCAAACGTACGAGAAGGCTAGCACATACAAATATTCGCATTAGGAGGTGAAATACACAAATCAGACTTACCGATGAAATGTTATAGCCCTTGGTTTATGCTTTAAATCACTGACGTGGCTCTTGCAGCCTATCACAACACACGCCATGGTTCATTTACTTGTTGTTTATTGCTTGATATAATGTTTTTCCCGCAAAATTCCTTGGAAAACAACAAAACCACTGCACACAATAAAATACCAGCTGGTATCGACCAAACATCACCAAACGTCACACCCGTTGGCTGGTGGCCCGCAGGGTTTAAAGATGGTGCCATGCGCATAATGCTTTCTCTTTTTAACACATGCAAACGGCCTTTTGAGAAAAAAGAAATGTGTATAATGTTTAATTGTTCATCTTTTTGTTTTACGTCTAATTATATAATACGTCTTTGGTAAATCTAATACTATACTAAATCTTAGCTTTCAATCATTGAGGAACTTTCAATGTATTTGTCAATTTGACATCTATGCCTTTTTTTTGTTAAAAAACTTTTTTGGTCTATGGAAATAAACCGTTCACCCGTCACCGTTTTCGGATGGCAAGGAAGGACACAGGGGGAATGAAGGAATATTGAACTGAACCATGTAATATACCTATTGGTTATATGATATAATTTAGGCCGCGTTCAGAAATCACCCAGTTATTGTAATTATTACCCTAACGCCATTCAGAAATGACTCAGGTGAACTTTGACATTAACCCTGAGCCGTTTAGAAAACCAATTGGGGAGAGTAAAAGTTCACCTAACAGGTGAAAATATTCACCGATAAAAAAGCGGGTTACGATTCTCACCTGTCAGGTAATAGTAGTTGTCAGTTGTCATTTTCCTTTACATTTTGCAATATTTTTGAATTGATTTTTTGTACATATAAATAAAATAAACGATTCGTGTATTTGAAGCAAAATATAAGGTAAAATTCCGATATTAGCCAAATTAACGCAGTTAAATCTGATAAACAAAAGCGCGGGAAATCTCGTTCTTGAAAATGATTGGTTTTGATTGGCTGGCTTATTGAATTACTCGATGCCCGTTCAGAAAGGCGTTAGTTAATTTTTAACTTGGCATATCACTGAGATTAAGTGACAAGTATTCACTCGTGAACATTTACCCATTTCTGAACGCGGCCCTAGTAGCAACTATTGGCAACAGAAAAACTTGATTCATTTGCGCAGTTTCTTCTCAATGGATAGGTGACCAGCAGACATCCTGATGTCAGAATAGCCCGTCACCGTAAAAAGTACTTTATCTTTTTAATGACATGAGTCGCAATTATTTCACGATTAGTAGCAACTAGGTAGCAACTCTCTATAATTATTTCGATAAATATGGACAGTGACAAAGAAAAAAAGTGACAGTTACTTTTTTTACAATTTTGGTGCAGATAAAAACGATTGGCTACATATTCGCCAAGCGTTACGCCCATAACCTGATGGAACTACAGTGGAAATAATGGCGAATAATGCAGATCAATTTTATTTATCTGCTGCACCGTTTATTCTTAAGAAAAACTCGCCAAAGACACTCAAGCGACATCGGCCGAAACGTTTACTGAGTATTCTAGCGTTGTTGTTTAATACACAAGTTTACGAATATACTTTTAACTTTTAAACTCCAACACGGCCATCCTGACGGACACGAAAGCTGGTCCTATGAAAAAATTATTAGCAAAACTGTATATTATAATACCTCTTTGGCTAAACTACATCTTTAGTTTCTATTGGGTTTCTAACACAGATATTGAAAGGGAGGAGATATGGCATCGAACGTTTTATTGTATAAAATCGCATGTCGCCCGTTTATTCCCACCAGTTTTACAATTACAGATGCAACTAAAAAAAAACATATCGACTCAACAACGCGTTCGCACAGCGCTTTCATTATTTCATACTCACACTAGCAGTCAATCAATCACAAGAAGCGCAAGACATTACAACTAAATTGACAAATCAATAAAATTTACACGAATACACGCTTATTTCATTTCGCTTATTTTATTTTATAGTGTATTACACTGAGACTAGCGATAAAATGTTTGGATACAACTTTATAAAAGATGGTATGATGTGAGTTAATAATAACGCCCTCTAGACTACCCCCTTCCCTAATCCCCTAATTATTATTATGCACATATTTACCTATTATCATTCTTAGATTTAAGTTTTTTACAATATATCTACAAAATATATACAAAATATTATAAAAAGCCGCCGGCAGCGGGGCATTAATTATTATTATGGGTAAATAATCCACCGGTATTTTACATTATCACTCGAAGCAAATCTTGTTTTGGAAAATAATACAAAATCAAACTCGCATCACTTTTTACTTCACGTCAAAAAGTATTTAATGCAGTTGCCTAAATGTAAGAAACTCGTAGCTAGGCGTCAGGATCAGGATTATTATCGATAGCAACGAGTAACCATTTGTTACATCACTAATGTACGACTGCGAGGTCCGCGAGCTGCGGCGGTATCCCGGAAATGCATCTAAAGCGGACGAGTTGCTTAGCGCGCTATTCATTGCGTGTTCACAACTAATTTAGTTCCACGCTCGCACTGCTAAACAGCAATGTATGTTTTATATGATTTGTTGTGTGCTTTGGTAAAGGGGATTACTAAAATATTTGATCAGTTTTCTTTGATTAGTTTAATATACGTTAACTTTTGGTACATACATATGATACGTGACGCCATGGGCCCTGAAGTTAATATTACTACTTCGATTTTAGCACACACTGACTGAACAAACAGGCATTTTAAATTTTTTCGTCCGGCCACAAAATTAAATCAGTCGCAGACTGTTTGAGACTGATTTAATTTTAACGCGACATGGTGACTTTTGACAGGTCGCGGAGACATGCGCCACGCCCCTTTTCCATCTCTACTTTAATCAGATCTCTATGGTTTCTAATAACTGGAGTTTTGAGACGGCATTCCAAACGCAGATAAAGGGACTCCAGCCTTCTGGCGGTTTTAGAGTGTTAAAATTTAATTTCTACCTAGGTATATAATTCGTATCACATATAATAAACCTTAGAACATAAGCATAGAGGGTAAATACAAAACGATTTCAATCTTTATAATAAAATTTATTTTAAAATTTTAAAAAATTATAACAAAATATATCTTGATTTTTTTCACATTTTCAATGCTTTCATTATAAGGCACGTTTAACGCGTCATGTTTTTAATATTATATAGTGTGATGAGAGAAATGTATTGTACCTAAAAATGTAGGTAGGTATATAAATATTTCGGATTTATATTGTTGCCCGCGACTTCGTTCGCTTGGACGCTTAAACACTTCTAAAAAATCTTATTCTGAGCTGAGGATTTTGTTCGGCTTTTTGTTCGATTGCGCGGCCACTTCTGTGTACTACTTTGATGCGTTTGTCTGTCGGTTTAACTCACAAATATAGATACAACTATCTACATCTGTGGTCTAGCTCTATACTGATGCACACTGTACATGTACTGCCTGGAGTTATGGCCTGAACAAACAAACACACTTGCACATTTGTAATATTAAAATTATGATATAAATCTTTGCAGTAATTATTCTAGGCTCTTGCCAAGGTAAGATTTTTTCAGAAAATATATTAAAAATATATTTAGAAAAACCATTAAATTACGTTACAGATTCTGTTCGTAGTACCACTTACTAAGTGTAAATTTCTATAAACATATGCACCTTATACATATAAATACAATGGTATAAAATAACAATATTTAAAAATCTCTTAATAATAATGTACTTTTCAAGTGAAACATTATGCTAGCATGCAACTGCCGATCCAGTTTCCTGGTGCAATGTGAATAAAATATTACTTTTCTTAGGAAACCCCAACAGTCATTTCTAAGCTAGTAGATATGGTATTGGGACTAAAACATCATTTTACTGAAACAACATAATTTTTTTGTAATAAGTTAATTTCATTCGAAAATATGATAAATGTTACCAAACATATTCCTTGCATATACTTTTGTAACCTTTAAGTCCGAGGCTAAGATAAATAGTCGTTGCTAAGAACCCTTGTTTTGATGATTCCTTACACTAAATATCTTGTTTAAAGAATTGTATTTTCTGATCCAACAAGATAACATATTTTTTTATGACAAATCTTATAACAAGTTTAAAGACAAGTACCAAGATTAAAAAGGCTGCTTAGCAACATCTATTTATACCGGCGTCTTAGACTAGACTAGGGGTCTTAGACCTAGACTGCTGATTATATGTGTTGATGATGATATGTATTGCATCTTGCAAGAAATACCTAAATTGTGACTTAATAAAACAAAAGCTTACTTAAACACGACATTGTTTAAAACTATACAGTGGAAACTCGATTAACCGGACTAATTGTTGTCGTTAGGGATTCGGATAATCGAGAATCCGGATAATCGAATATATGAAAAAAAGCGGGTTTTGTGCATATGTAGGTAGTGCTGCTATATCACGAATTTGTTTCAGCTGTGGTAAACTCACAGTATCTCTCTGTTTGTTTTTCAAACCACTTGAGAGCTGTTTCCAGGGCCTGAAGTGCTTCATAATGAGATGGTCTTGCATCATTTTCCACGGCTAGATTTTCTTCTGTTTAATCTCTTTGCATTTCCTGCTGTTCATTAATCTGCATTATGTTTTCTACAATTTCGTCATCGGACATAATCTGAAAGCCTTGATCATTACTGTCACAAGTGACCCACTCTTTTATATCATCATCACAATCCTGGCATATTTGTATCTTTAACATTAGCTCATTCATATCCTCCAAAGTAGAATCATCCGTATCAGTTATTCAGTTTTCATTCTCCCGATTAAGTACTTTGTTCCAAGCCTTCTTCATAGTCTCCCTTTCAATCAAATCCAACGCATCTACAACCATGTAACAACACTCCTTTAAATTCATTTCCTTAAAAAATGTTGAAACGACTTACATATATCTACATTATCTTCATCAATAGATAACAACGTACGTAAAAGTTTAATTGGTCGCGGTTGGTAGTCCGGATAATCGCGAATCCGTATAACTGAGGGCCGGATAATCGAGTTTCTACTGTAATTGATTTTGTAAATCAATATTAATCTATAAAGTAGCATTTAAGCAGAGATCCTATAAAACAAATAAAAATATTTAAACAACCTTTACTTTTGGGTATTACGCCATTGCAAAAGATTATTTCTAAACGGAAGCATAATAACGAGGCAGCAATAATTGTGAGTAAGCCTACTCGCTTAAATAAACTGAACCGTTGACACTATTACATAATTCTTAAATTCGTGAAACAATATTATGATACACCAAAACTACACATTTTAGTTACCTATCTATAATGGTTTCTTTATAGCTCCACACTAACACACACGTAGCTCCACACTAACACACACATAGGTACATTTAGCGACAGTGGCGCACGGTGAGGGTATCAATCGTTATAGAGATGCTTGGAATCATTCGATACAAGAAGTTTTTAAATCACAACCATCCTCGATTTACTTTTTAAAATTAGTCGCCAAGTTTCATTCACATATTTCCAAATCGTATAATTTTGCGGGA
Organism: Petrophora chlorosata; assembly: GCA_951640565.1. Lineage (NCBI taxonomy): Eukaryota > Metazoa > Arthropoda > Insecta > Lepidoptera > Geometridae > Petrophora > Petrophora chlorosata. The sequence continues at coordinate 17,803,272 of OX621197.1, forward strand.
GTTTTCGTTACGAACACACCGGGACTCCGGGACCCCGGGACCCCGGGACACCGGGTACTATTCCAACTCTCAGACGGAGATATTGAAAGTCGCAGCCTGAAAAGAGACCGGATTTCGTGTCGAAGTTTCTCTTCAGCCATCGGAAGGCGACAGTCCGCCGCTCGCGGAAGGCGCGGCTACTGGCGGAAGAGGTCATTGGTGGAGAGCTGTCGCAGGCTGTCGCTGAGGTTCTCGCGGTCCTCCACCAGCGAGGACAGGCTGAACAGCTCGTGCTGCAGCGGCGCCGAGCTCGCCTCCAGCAGCGCAGACAGCGACGCGCCCGTCTCCATCTGCTCCGCCGGAGGGGGCAGCTGCGGGGACATCTGCGGCGGCAGCTGCGGGGACATCTGCTGAACCATCTGCGGGGACATCTGCTGAACCGTCTGCGGGGACATCTGCTGAACCATCTGCGGGGGAAGGCACCGAATGAAAACGGAACGTTTTTGGTAAATTCTGAATTCAGGCCTCGATAAAGGCCAGCTCTGTCCATTTATTTAGATAGGTGACCAACCACCGATTGCATTTCGATTGACTGACATTATGAGATCTTCAAAACCATATGACAAGTTCGTACTCGTCATGTCATTTTGAAGATCCCATATCTAAAATTGCACTCATCTCGTCTTTACTCGCCGAAAAGGAATTTGTCATGTTTCCGACTGGAAAATATATATTAATCTAATAATGGACTACATTATTATTAATATGTATATTTCAAATTGTGGTTGCCTTGCAGTCGTTCGTTGTTCCGAAACAAATAAAACCGCTCGTCGCGCCACATACATTGAGGGCGTTTTACACTACGTTAGCCAATTCGTGGTCTTCAATCTTGAACACGTCTAAGCGGCTAATTCTGTGGGCCATGTCAATAACTTCGGTTCTCTGTCGGAGTCCCCGTTGAGCGACTTTAAATTGATGAACCAGCCGTACCGTGAGTGTCCACGTCTCGGCTCCGTAAGTCATGACAGGTAGGACAAACTGATTCAAGACTATTGTCCTAAGGCTTTGTGGAATAGGCGACGAAACCCAACGAGGTCTCGCACCGAAACAAATATTTCGAGGGTACACCGCACCTGGTAGAAGGGCTGCTGCTGGTGCTGGTGCTGGTGCTGGTGGTGGTGCTGGTGGTGCAGGAGTCCAGGGGACAGCACGGGCCCGAGCGGCGAGGGCGGCGCGAGCGGGGAGCGCGTGGGCGCCAGCGGGGGCTGCAGGTTGCGGTGCGGGGAGAGCGCGCCGAGCGGCGAGCGCTCGCCGTACTGCGGCGGGGAGAGCGCGCCCCACGCGCCCGCGCCCGCGCCCCCGCCCGCGCCCGCGCCCGGCGGGACCTCGCTGAACGGGTTGTGGCCCGCCCACTGCGCCGCCGCCGCCTGTGATCAATAAAATAAAAATAAATTCGCCCAACGATCACATGCATAGACCCCGACCCCTAACTAGAATTACCTGCATCTAGGGAACCAGGAACTACGAAGACCATAGTCCCACAACACCCAGGCAAGAAACAAGCGCTTGCGCTTTTTTTTTGTGCACAAACATTTTGTCCCGTCGCGGGAATCGAACCTCAGTGGTGTATGAGATTTGAGCCAATCTGCCCAACCACTACACCACAGAGGCTGACAGAAACATCATTACTGAAATATTTATACACATTTATAACATGTGGACAGGACACCACAACACGATGCTATAATAAAACTATATAAGTATTAACATTATTTTCAATAGACCTAAGTACTATTTCTATAAATTTTGGCAAGCCTGCCACAATTTTGTAGCCACAATGATAAAAAAAATCCCTTTCAATCTCAACCGTGATCTTGGTATTAATGACGAGAAATCACTTGAAATACTTAGACTTTTTCAATATTTACTATTTGTATAGGTACATACAGTTTAGAAATTTTCAGTCACCGGTGATTTTGACTACTAGTGGGAGGAAGGGGAACTCGTAATAAATATCACCGATGACTATTATTGTCACCGATTCAAGAATTGCACCCCTGACAATTTAAGATGTGTGAGGCCGCAGTTTTTTATGCAACAATTATGTTTTTTTATGAGCGATTTCCGTTCTAGTGTTTCATCGCGCCGCGCCGTCGCCGTAATGATGACAAGATGATACAAGTAGGCGCCGCCGATACAAGTAAATGTTAGCGACAGTCTTGTCGACGACTCGGAACAGATCAATAATATAACCAAATGAAGCCAACATAATATCGCAGCTTTTGAATGCAAAATGACATAACCAAAAAAAAATATTTTTTTGGTAATCGAATTTTTACATAAGTCATATATTTTGCGTATTTTTCATAAAAAGCGTTGCCAGACGAGCAGGCAAGTTGGATTGAGGATGTCAATAAAATTTATATCATAGTATAAAAATATTATATATAAAAGATAGTAGGTAAATGGTTACCGCCTACGGTCCCCGTATAGAACATGATAGGAATCCTTGGGGAAGCGATAAGAATGAAAACAGCAGGGGAATCGTGTAACTCAAACATCGATCCCGATTGCGTTCAATGTCAAATTAGGAAGGCGTTATCATCTTTCAAACTGCGATACTGTCCATTTTTAGCGATCGTGATTGGGATAGCTTGATTAAATTAGGTTGATAGGATTGGGACGCCGGTTTTGAGTACAAAAGTTAGACTTTTCCACAGACAGATACCGATCACAAGATTTTATTTTAGAATATATATTTATGATTATAGGTGCTGGTTTTTATTCAAACCGTAACCGTACACTGAAACCTATTTGCTCAAGTGACAGTTCTCTTTCATCAAGGGTTTGCTGGAAAAAAACTCTTTTTAGGATTAAGCTCGCTTTTGTACAGCTACTTTATAATCCACGATGTAAAATGTTCTGACAGTGTACAATAAACAATATAAGAAGGTATCTTAAAAGCAATCGCGATCGGCGTTCGAGTTAAACTCTGGTGGTGGTGTGCGTACCTGCGGCTGCGGCTCCGCGTAGGGCTGCGCGGGCGGCGAGTACAAGTGCGGCGGCGTGCGGTCTGCAACACGACACCGCGGTATGTCACTACACTACTCACTCCGCTCCCGCATGCGGGCGACACGACAGCGCCACGAGCCCTGCGACGTATACTCGACGAAACAGCCCCTCTACCCATATGTCCCTCAAGCCTAATCATACGATTGGCGCTCGTGTCTCAACGTCGTCGTCGCGGCCGTGTCTCAACTTAAGGTTTAGCTTCACTGCGACTAATGAGATACGGTCTAATTATTGTCTATTCAGGTAAGAAATCGAATTAATCTCATTAATTTATACCAAAATACGATGACTACAAGTTGAGATAAACATAATGGGACAATATATAGCATCATAAGACATTGTCGCAGTGAATCTACACCCTAATCAGAGCTCAACACGATATACGATTAGCGCTTGAGGGATATATTATTTCGCTATGACAACATGGCGATTCCTTGCTTCGAGGTCACGTCGATTCCTTCATAAATAAGCGACATCTGCGAAATTTGTATTCTCTATGATGCGTCATATATATGAATATATGAATGCGTCATAGAGATGTCGTTTATTAATGAAGGAATCGACGTGATTTCGAAGCAAAGTCAAACTCAAATATCATTTATTAAATAGGCACAAAAGTGCACTTTTAAAGGTCATAAACACATGATACAAATAAAAAATGTTAAAAATTGTAACTTATGTTAACATGACTTTGAAAAAAAGGTAAGTATGTTTACCCATTTCTTTCCTATACTCAAAGAATCGCCAAGTTGTCATAGCGAATTAGGGCCCTGGTGTAGTTTCCGTGTCGTGTCTTTTTTTGTAGGCTTGCGTTTGACTCCTATCGCACCTGTTGTTAAGTGAGGATGCGGTCGAATATGTAGCACGCTCGCCTAGAAGAAACCTGTTCACTCTTGTCGTGTCGCTGTCGTGTCGGCCTTATGAAGAAGTGGCCTAACTATACACGGCCACAGAACGGCCGGGGGCCTATAGTCGAACTCTAACATCTAATGCGATATATTTTAAAGGGATAGCGATTATGAGTGTCCGTCAGGTTGGCCGGTCACTGTCCTATTTACATCGAAATAATTATAGAAGAGTTGCTACCTAGTTGCTACTAATAGTGAAATAATTGCTACCACAAGTTTTTCTGTTGTCTGACAACAGAAAAACTAGATTCATTTGCGCAGTTTGGTCCGTCACCTTAAAACTAGTTTATCTTTTTGACGTGGGTAGCAATTGTTTCACGATTAGTAGCAACTAGGTAGCAACTCTCTATAATTATTTCGATGTTAAATATGGACAGTGACCGGCCATCCTGACGGACACCAATATGATTGTGACCTCGATTTCAAATAGAATTGTCTGTGGTATAATGTCAATCGCTATCAGAACGAATGTATTACTTAGATGAATGAAATCGACGCGTAGCAGTACAAATGAGTTTTTTTACTGCCAGGTTATTCAAATACCGGTATTTTCAAATTATTAGCAATTTAAATAATAATTAATTAATATTTAAACATTAAATTAGCTTCATGTTCATTCAAATATCTTTCAAAATTGAGTCGCGATTGCTATCGCAATCTCAATCGCTAGTTATCGATCTGAAGGTTGTAAATATCCTTCAAATGTTAAATTGAAAGGTATCGCGATAGATGTTGAAGTTACACAATAAGCCCTCGGAGCGGAGGAGACGAGTACTGCTTAGGATACTTCAAAAACACAAAATTCAAGTCAAAATATATTTATTAAATAGGCACAAAAATGCACTTTTAAACGTCATATCAATCAATCAATTAAAATACGTTAAAAATTGTAACTCAAAATATCATAACTTTGAAAAAAAAACGGTAAGCATGTCTATCCATTTCTTTTCCATACTCAAATTGAATACTATGCCCAGAAAAGAAATGCGAAAACAGACTCTACTAATGCTTCGGAAATACGCCCGCTAGAGAAGATAGCGCCAAGAAACATTACGAGGATATCTCTTTTTTTAAATCGTTTAAAATGTCTGAAAAATAAAAACTCGGGTGTTGTGTCACTGCAATATTATGAGATGACACGGTTATATTCTTCCATTGCTAAATGAACTGCTGCACATAAGTGTAGGCAACATTAATTTGTAATTTTTACCAATAAATAAAAGTTGTGTTGACTCGCAATTACTAGATTCATGAAATAAATTAATGGTACATACTCGGTTCCTGCTTGATCGGCGGCTCCAGGCTGTAGTGGCCTGAAATAGGTATAACTGACATTAATAAAATGTATTAGGAGATCTAGATACAATAATATGTTCTAAAATTAAATGGACTATTAACCATCCAACCATTTATTTAACTTTTGACATATGCACGCCCATGATGTTCAATAATTAAAGAAGTAATAAACCGTGAAAAAAATGCAATACTTTATGGGCATTGCTTCTTTTATAATTGTGACGAGGCGTGCTAATTATCTTCGACAATTTTGCCGAGATAGATAACAAAAATGATTAAGGAGATTTTTCCATAAAAAAGTGTCTATGACCTGCCTGGTTAATGTTGCCAAATAATAAATACATTTATCCTTGTGTTTTACACGAACCATTTATAAAGTAATGCGATAATATAAATATCAATTTATTGAATCGATTAAAATGTCTTCTTAAACAAGATCGATTGTTTTCAGAAATCGAATGAGTAACGCAATTAGCACACCACTACTCGAGCTGTCAAAATGTAAATAAATGGTTGGACGGCGTACAATAAATACTACACACACACACACACAAATAAAAACATACTATAAGTACAGATTATAACCGAAATACTGACATTCATATAGGTACCAAAACCAAACAAAATCATGCTAAAAACCTGTTATGTAAAACACTGAATAACACACGAAAAATGATCAATGTATTACAACTTTTTTGTATGATCGAACTGAACTTTCATAACAGATTCTTCGAGTACTCCGTAAAGTTAATAAAACCAAAACACCATGCAACTTACATGTAAAGCAAGTCTAGGGCTAATATGAATATGTGTGAACGAAATTAAAACAAAAAACTGGGCTATCCAAATAATAATTTACATAAAAACACAACATGCCACAAATGTGTTCCCGTACCTTTCTCCTTTCAGATAGTTTGGGGTGTGGCTGATATTTATGAATAAAAAACATGTTGTATTAGCATTTTGTTATGTAACTTTAGCATCCATTCAAGCTATGGCTATCCGAATCTATATAAAAGTGAAAAATCTTATTGTAATACATTACTTCGCCACAGCTATTTGCAGTACATTTTGGGTTCAATTTTGTCATTAAATGCTATTATTTTAGTACAAATAACTGTGACTAAGTATATTAAGGATACACGGTCATCAATAAATATTTCTTAGTATGTTTTTACACATTTCTAAATTCCAAACAAGCAGCTTCGCTGCTAAACGATTCATAAACATTTAAAAATTCCAAAGCACTGTTCTCAGTTATAAATTCATCTAAAAGTTAATTATTTTATATCAACTCGAGATATGTCTGTCTGTTGTATTTGATACACAACTGAAACGTGTAACACATCAACTAGATTATCGATTTTTACTTCATGACTATATGAGCCATAATAGGGAATATGCATGTGTTGTCGAAAAATCTGGAAATTACTTTTTACGATAGATTACTCCTGTAAACATTTAGTAGTGATATAATTATTATTATTATTAATTGCGTAGTTTATTTGTATTTCAAAGTTTCTTTTTCTCATTTTTGGAGAAACGGAACGTAATCGCAAAACGCTTGAGTACGTGCAACCACTATCTGACGTCACGCGCCTCGCTGCTTATTGGTCAATTTTTGACATAGAGCCCGCCCTATTGGTAAATTATTGACATACACACACATGTAGCATAGATGGACCAATGAGGAGATCCTAAGTCCCCACGTTTTGACGTCACACGCAAATGGCGCGTTTATGTTGATTTAAATTGATTCAAATTTTCATTTCGTTATTTTATTGACAAATGATGACGTAAATTTTAATTATTTTTTTCATTAATAATATTCAATAATGAATCGATTTCTGCATTAAAAAATACATGCATATTCCCCCTATTGTAGGTTCATAAACCATCATTTTGACACCCTATTTATATAAGTAATATAGCAATATTATTAGCTGTGTTGTATATTGCGGCCATTTCACATGATCAGCTTATCTAATTAATGAGATGCATTAAATTTAGAGATGCTGTCATTAATATTAATTATAACGCCCTTTATAGGGCCTTGTCTTATAGACACACATTCATCTTGTGACGCCTTCAATTATTTAAATGTAACTTTTGTAAAACATAAGCGTTGTTAAATTAAGACAAATGTTTCTTATCTCATGTTAAGAGCACACATATCCACATTAGCTAAGACTAGTTCGAGCCATACTTTTTACTTGAAGCTGACTAGTTCGAGCCATATTTTGTACTTGAAGATGACTAGTTCTAGCCATACTTTGTACTTGAAGCTGAGTAGTTCGAGCCATACTTTGTACTTGAAGATGACTAGTTCGAGCCATACTTTGTACTTGAAGCTGACTAGTTCGAGCCATACTTTGTACTTGAAGATGACTAGTTCGAGCCATACTTTGTACTTGAAGATGACTAGTTCGAGCCATACTTTGTACTTGAAGCTGACTAGTTCGAGCCATACTTTGTACTTGAAGATGACTAGTTCGAGCCAAACTTTGTACTTGAAGCGGGCAACTGCAGAATATACGCTATGCTATGCCTACATAGTGTAACCCCAGTTTATAAGTCTAGAAATAGAACGAACTTCATAACAAAGAAACAAACTTTGAAAAATAATAATTAAACATTCTTTGGAAACAAACGAGACTGTAAATAACGAACACATAACAAAGTTTCATAGACTACAAGAAAATCAACGTTAAATAAATAAATAAATTATAAACACTTCCAATTTGTAACAAAAACCGACACGGTGGACGAACACAAACAAATACACGTCACGGTAAGCAAAGTTTAGGTTCGACCAAAACTACAGCACAGAAAGAAAACCTCTGTTCTATCACAAAAACGAATCTCATGTTTCCTTTCTGCGGATTGCAATTTTGGCCGGATACTATAATTGTTAAAACTAAATACATATTCAGCAAACCGTATAAAGTTTGCATTTGATTAGGCTTAACATTACACATTGACTACCAACTCATTAGTTAGTGACACCGCAAAACCTACGTTTAAAAATAGCTTTTATAAAGTACATAATTATAATAAATATATAGCGCGTAATGTTACTTAACTTAATGCATCTGAAAATACGACTGCGTATTTTTTTGTGTTTATGTGTGTGTTTTTTACTGTAATGGTTCGTCTGATTGTTCGTGATGTCATGGATAGGGTTTCGACTTAAAAATCAGTGCTAAGGTACTTTTTTTTTACACTTTATAGATCTATATGTTTGGCCACTGTCTCGCCTGATGTGAAGCGATGATGTGGCCTAAGATGGAGCACATAGATCTAGAGAGAGGCGGCAGTTGAGCGGCTACTCAGACCCGTCTCCCCGATGGTTCACCGAACATCATCCCGAAACACGACTAGGTCGCTTGACGGCATGGCTTTGTTCGGTGGGAGGTATTACAACCACGGCCAGAGCCTACCACTCCAAAGCGCGTAAGCGGGTTTCATCACGATGTTTTCCTTCACCGTTTTAGAGCGAGCGTGCAAAATCTGCACTTAACTATAAGTCATTGGTGCAGGGCCGAGTCGGGATTCGAACCCAGGTGCGTCGGAACGAAAGTCGCACGAGTTCCCGCTGAGCCACACTCGCTCTAAAAACTAGGTAAAAATACCTTGATGTATTCCTGACATCGCGCAACATTTCACTTTTGTCCTTATTCTAGTATGTTCAGTGTAATGTTGTGTGATGTCCCGAATAAATGTATGTTCTTTCTTTCTTTCTTTCTTACTTGAATTATTTTACTTTGTTTGCTGAAATATTACTATAATTTTAAACATTAGTCCAGCCGCCTTCAAATGCATTAGCTAAACATAATACACATTCATAATAAGGTTAGTGTATCCCAATTAATTATTTAGATAAATTCTTTTATTTTAAGAGTTATTGTAATCATAAAATTCAGATTACTATTTAATAGTTCCTTACGATATAACTAATTGCCATTTTAGTATATATTTACCTATTTTTAATAAACCCTTCACCACCTAGCAAGGTAGGCTTTATTATAATAATTTATTTATTCATAATAATAAAGATTCCTTACGCCGTGCACCATCCCAAATGTAAATGACAATACATAATACATACAATATAATATTCAACGTATTGGGTACTTTAACAAGGTTAATTATTTATAAAAAAATATTATTAATAATTATTTAGATAATGTTCCTTGTTAAAACACCAGCTAATTATATTTCTCTTTTACGTTATGGCTTGTGTGAGAAAATCATCCGTATTTTTGCAAATATACGGCAATTTAGTCACACGTTTGGTAACGTAGGTATCTAATGAAGGGCACTTACTTTCAGATTCATAAGCCGACAAATACGGCATGACGGCCTTTCGTTTCGAAGCAACTAGAACATAGACATTATATTAGTTTACATTCAAACATCGCGATTCGAATACTACTCGTTATGTTAATGGGACTTCATTGCGCTAAACAAGGTTCCAGGACGTCGTCATAACATCAAGATTTACTGATCGCGGTCAGGAGACCGTTTTCAATGTCGGCTAAAATATCGGGAATCTTTCCTCGTTACGGCCGGATGGCGTTCATCAAATATCCAGCTAGAAAAAAATAATTACTAAATATAAAAGCGACGCGATGAAACGTTACACTTAATCGGTAATACATTTCGTTACAATATATCTTCTGTCGAGAAGTAAACGGTAAAAACGCGTACAAAAACTTTTGGCATGTCGGATGGACGGGGCTCGAGAGGCGAGTGTGCGCCAGCGGTCGCGTCAGCGGCACCCGCTGCTGCCGCGAGGGACCGGCTCGAGGAGCATGATTTGGTTCGAAAGCACCGAACGGCGGCGCTTTAATGCTTCGTGTCCTCGGCGGCTCCCGTATTAGGAGTCGTGGTACTTGGAGGCGTCTATCGGCGAGTAGTAGCAGCTGGTCTCGTCGAACTCGGAGGCCGTCGCGCGCGGCGCCACCGCCATGTACAGCGCGTAGTGCTCCGCGTCCGTGAGCGCCAGCTCGTCCTGCAGCCGCCGCAGGGAGGCCGCGTCCAGCGCCAGCACGCTCTCCGCCACCAGGATGGTGCCGTCGGTGGGCGGCGCGGCGCCGGCGCCGGCCGCGCGCCGCGCCGCCTCCCCGCCGTCGCCGTCGCCGTCGCCGTGCAGCGAGATGTGCGTGACGCTGTCCGCGTAGCGCAGCCCGGCGGCCGACGCGCTGTCCTTCAGCGAGGTGTGCGACACGGACGACTTGAACTTGGAGGGGCGCAGGCCCGACACGCTGCTGACGGAGCGGCCCACGGGCGGCGCGCGCGCCTCGCGCCTGCCCTCGGACGCGACGCTCGGCGCGGGCGACTTGTCCTTGCGCCGGAACAGGCGCGAGAACAACGAGCGCTTCTTGGCGGGGAGCGCGGGCTCGCTGCGCGCGGCGCTCAGCGCGGGCGGCGCGGCCGCGGCGCCGGCGCCGGCGCGGGACACGGGCAGGCGCCGGCCCGGCTTCAGGACGCTGTCGACTGACGTCTGACTGGTTTTGAAGTCTGAGCCGGCGGCGGCGGCGGCGGCGGCGGCGGGGCGGCGCACGCGCTTGGGCGGCAGCGGCGGCGCGCGTTCGTCGGCCGGGTCGCGCTTGAGCGGCGAGAACTCGACTATAGGGCCGCGGTAGGTCTGCACCTGCACGTCCTCGTAGGGCTCCGGCTCGGGCTCGGGCTCGCGCTCCGCGATCGCGACGGGGTTGCGGAACGCGAGCTGGAGGCTCGTGTAGGTGCCGGCGTCGTCGAAGTCCTCGCCGTCCGCGTCGGCGGCGGGCGCCGGCGCACGCTCGCGCCGCGTGCGCGACTCGGAGTAGATCTCGTCCAGCTCGGCGACCTGCTCGAGCAGCTCGTCCAAGCTCTTCTCGCTGACGTCGAGCATGTCGACGTCGGGCGCGGGGGGCGCGGGGGACGCGGGGCGCGGGTTGCCGTTGACGTCGGTGTGCTCCTCCCCGTCGGTGGAGGAGGACACCGGCTCGGAGGACTCGCCCTTGTCGCGGTTGTTGTTGGTATCGGGCGGCGGCGCGGGCGGCGCGGGCGGCGCGGCGAGTAGGCGGGCGAGCAGCGCGAGGTCGGGCGCGGGTTTGCGCGCGGTACCTTGGAACTCGGGGATGTACTCGAAGGCGAAGGGCGCGCTGCGCTCGCCGTCCGTCACCCGCTTCAGCTGGTACTCCACCTGCGGGCGCAACCAACATCACACAGCGTTTCAATGACACATGTGAAAAATGGAATCATATGCGGACCGCCCACTGCACGCCTTGAAGTCTAGTCAGGGCTATTTTCTATGTTGTGGTATAATGGTTGGACAGATCGGTTCGCAACACGATTGCGATTCGATTCTACGGGACAGCTATAAAAGCGTTTGTTTAGAATCTGGTCAATGGGAATTGCTTCTGCAACATCAAAGTATTACTGACCCCACGAGAAGGATGAGTGCAAGGGGAAGAGGAGCTGGTCTTCTGCACCGGTGCTAGTGGCTTTGTCGGTTAATTAAATAGTGCAGCGGTGACGTGTACCTGGTGCGGCGGGTGGCCAGAATAGTGACCTGTATCTGGTGCGGCGGGTGGCTAGTATAGTGACCTGTATCTGGTGCGGCGGGTGGCCAGAATAGTGACCTGTATCTGGTGCGGCGGGTGGCTAGTATAGTGACCTGTATCTGGTGCGGCGAGTGGCTAGTATAGTGACCTGTATCTGGTGCGGCGGGTGGCTAGTATAGTGACCTGTATCTGGTGCGGCGGGTGCCTCGGGTCGTAGAAGCCGGGGTTGTAGTGCGGCGTCTCGAACACGATGGCGACCTGCTTGTGCACTAGTACGATGTTGGCGGCTGCCTCCCACACCACGCGGCCCTGCTCCTTCTGGGAGAACACCACCGCGATCTCCTCCTTCGTCACCTGATACGACACAATCATTATAATCAATTGCGCATTTGCAACAATACACATAATATACATTCAGATGTTTTCATTATTTTGATTCGATGTTGAAATGTGGTTCTACCGTCGCATGCTTAAAGTTAGCTGGATCTACAGGGTCACGCACGAAGAGCTCTTACGACGTGTGCATAAGTCCCGAGAACTTGTCTTGACCATAAAGAGAAGAAAAATAAGTTTTCTTGGACATGTGCTACCGCCTTCTCCAAAACGAAAGATAGAGGGGAAACGCCAAGACGAGAGGAGAAGAAAGTCATGGCTCAGGAATGTCTGGGAGTGGACCGGATTCACAGGCGTAGAAGGGCTATTTCGTCTGGCGAGAGACAGAGAAATATGCGGAGCTGACGGGCTCCTCCAGTATAAGGGGCACCGCAAGAAGATCAAGAAGATTCGATGTCACACTTTCTATTTAAATTAAGTCTTTTATAACTGTGGAGGTTTCCAAAATGTTTGTCCCAAAAGCTTACATATAAAATATGTACACTACAGATTAGATTTATTGACAAAACAAATTAAAGTGTAGGTATGCCTCATTCAGACGACTCTTATCTGATAAGTGTTATCTCTACTGACAAGCTATTACAATATGTTTTGTTTTCATCGTTTATTCATAATAACTGTTGTCACACCACGTTGTCTGCCGATAATAATATTGTGCGCGGCCTCTGCTAAAATATTGTGTATGTAGTGTTTTCTTACCATTTGGCACACCGAGATTAATTTGTTTGTATTATTAAAGTTATAATGGAATAAATAAAAAATGTGATTGCACAATAAATTATTTCACTGATTGATCGATGATTTTATTTAAAAATAACAAAATATATAGGTAAATCACGTTCAATGAGTTGGCGAGCATTGAATAACTGATTCTGATAGTATTGTTAGCATTGACCCTATTTTTGTTTTGACACTCATTGGCGATTCGACCACACAACAACCTAATTACCTATTGTTGTGGACTTTGGTAAAATAACTCTCTTCTCCAACTCTAGTTCACTAAGGGCATCAGAGAACTTACTGCTAAAGACTCCACCTCACCGTACAACTTTTTATGATTGCTCCTTTACTGTGGAAGCTGTTCGTTTGTGGAACGCGTTACCTACTAAGATTAAACGGGATACTGTTAAACACCAAGTAAAAGTCTTTTACCATTCGCTATACCCACAATCATCTTTATCCTGTTATTGTAATGTATGTTTATTATATTTTAATTGTATGGTATGTATTAAGATTATTTACTATTTTATTAGTGTGTATTTTATGTAATTGGTTTATGTAAGTGTATTGAGATATTGAAAACCACCGTCCATTATTTTTTCGTCTTCCTCTCCCTGCACGGTTGTCTGGAAGAGATCGCTTTAAGCGATAAGACCGCCAATTGTTACACTTTTGTAACGTTGTTTTTATTATTTATAATTTTGTGTGTGTGTTTCAAATAAAGAGTTATTTCATTTCATTTTCATTTCAATTCCCATGACGCTGTGAAATGGATCCGACCGCAACCGCAAACAATCATAACTATTAAACATTTTCATTCGGTTTATTTGTTTTTGTACTTTGGATGCACGCTGGATTCACGCAGCGTCGCCAGAGCGCATCACGTCAGAATAGTGTGCTCGCCTCTATACAAAATATATGAATCCGACAGGCTTCGGACGTACCTACTGATGCACCGTTCTCTATTCGATTGTTTTTTTTTATGTTTGTTACCTCAGATCTCCGTCATTTATGAACCGACTTGGAAAAATATTTTTGTGTTGGGTTCAGTATAGCTACGAAGTAGTCCCATATAAATTTCATCGATATTTGACCTTGGACTTTAAAGATACATTGAAGTCGGTTTTTTTGTTTGATAAAACGTATACTTGTCTATAAGTAGCGAAAGGATTTGTTCCTGTGTAAATAAGAAGCGCGAGCGTCGGCGAACGGGAAATATCGCGGACTATCAGCGTGTCAGCCCATGAAGTACATACAGAGCTAGAATGTATTAAATACAAGCAGGCATAGTGCACTCCGCACTGTAGGTACGAAGCTACAAGTACATAGCCGGGCCCTGCCGGCGGGGCCGTGCAGAGTGCAGTGGGTTGCCGCGCGCCGCCCGTGACGCACGCTATCCACTGCTACTTATGCTGCTTATACTAAAGCGCGTTAAATTCGATTTAGCTTGCGCTCATTATGAACTAACATGGTTTTCGGGTGGCGGCTCCCGGACTAGGTAGTCGTGGCCGTTTCTTGCCCCGTGTTAACAGATCTGTTCAGGTTCTTAGACAGTAAGTAGTTATCTACTTAGTTTGAAAATTAAAATATGCACACTTGTAGAATAGTTGTAGATAATACCTAATATTACTATATCATACAACGAGATTCTTCACTCTAACAGAGACATCGACATTTCTAAGTTGTACCCGTTTCAGAAGCAATAAAAAAGATACTGTTTAACATAGAATGATAAACTATATTATATTAAATATTTGTTTGGGCACATCTTGAATTAAATTTAATAATAATAATTTGTTAAGTTATTTAGCAATATGTAATTATTCAATTCAATGAACGACTGTTCGGGCTGGCGGAGCTGCGTCAAAAGCTGAAAATCTCAAACGGCGCAAAAATACAAATCTCAACCGAGGTTGAATGTTTGTGCCGTTTGGGGTAGAAACATTACACGGGCCGAGCACCCATGAAATCTATAGGGACTTGGCAAAACGTCTGGTGGAGGCAACGTGTGACTAGAATGCTGGCTCATATTTGGATCAAAAAATCAGCATTGCCATTCAGCGTGGCAATGCGGCCAGCGTTCTGGGCACTTTCCCCTCCACCATAGGCCTTTTAGAATAATTTTATTATATTTTGTGAATATATTTAAGTTATTATCAATATAAAAAAAAAATCAAAGTTCTTTATTTCAATTTTGTCGTCATTTATTACAATGACTATACCACCGTATCGGAAAGAGAACCACTACTCGGAAGATACGGCAAGAAACTGAGGGGCATTTTTTTTAGAACTTTTGTTACAATATTTTATGTTTGTTTTTGACAATATTATTTCTCTTATGTACCAGTTGGCTACTTGGCAGAAGCGGAATGTTCCATGCATCTTTGTCTTCTATGTAATTACTTACTGTATAACATATTTTTTTCATTAGTTTATTTTTCACACTCAATTTGGATCTACTTTCTGTGAGCTCCGTTATACATTTTGGAATTTTATTGTAAAAACGTACACAATTGCCCATGAAGGACTTATTCGTTTTACTCAGTCTAATCCTAGGTACTGCAATTCTGTCCTTATTTCTAGTGTTTATGTTGTGGTGGTCACTATTCACCTTGAATTTGTGTAGATTTTTACGAACATACATTATATATTCATAAATATATATTATTGTAATTGTAATTATTGAGTCAATGTGTAACAACTAAACGTTATAAAATCTAATGATATGATCATACATTTAAATTATTGTTTAACTAAACATGTCTCCAGCGACATGTCTCCATTGTATTCCTTATTAATAATAATAATGATGCGATTAGGCGTACATACTTTCGGAATGTCATTTAAAACGATACCACGTACGACACATACTTAAGTCTGTTTTGTGTGTGTGTTTTATATATGCAATTAAATAATTAATTTTTAGAAAAAAACAAAAACCGACTTCAATGTATCTTCGAAGTCCAAGGTCACATATCGATGAAATTTATATGGGACCACTTCGTAGCTATACTGAACCCGACGCAAAAAGAATTTTTTAAATCGGTTCATAAATGACGGAGTTCTGAGGTAACAAACATAAAAAAATAAAAAAAATACAATCGAACAGAGAACCTCCTCCTTTTTTGAAGTCGGTTAATAAATAAATAAATAATCTGAAATGCTAAAGATTGTGAATCAAGCAAAAACTTAAAAAAAGGTATGTACGTACCTTCTCGCAGAGCAGGATGACCTGCGTGCCGCCGGCGACGGGCCCGGAGCAGTGCGACGCGCGCACGATCAGAAGGTCGCACATGGCCTTCTTGTCGTAGATGACTTCCGAGACCACCGGCCGCAGCGGGTACGGCGTGCCACCCACGCCTCTCTCGATGAACACTTGGAACGCCAGCCGCACCGCGTTCAGGTCGATGCTCTGCGGGTTGTTGCGGTGATCGAACCCCGCTGGAAACCACACATACTCTATTCAAATACGAAAGAAACCAGGGGAAAGCGAACTGTCACAACTATGAACCGTGAAGGTGGAGAATAGGAGTCCACGCTTCTCATCATCAGATAATCTTCCACTTTCCCTGGGGGTGTGGCAAGAGTGGCTCTCGGGATGGTCCACCCAGGCGTAAACGCGCGGGACCTCATACCTACTCCCGCGGAACTGGCAGGCTGCTTGTGGCTCCGGTACTCGGTGCGCCTCTCAGCGACTCTGTGCTGGACTCCTTTTTAAAAGCTTTTATTTAACTTGCTTGTTTGTTTATTTATTTGGGTCAAATCTTGCAAGTTGAATCAGAACCACTTTCTCTTATGCCACGGAATTGAATTTTTGCATAATTGTCAAATTCGATGACAATGCAATACTATGGTGACAGCCAGCTGATCTGAGGATGAAGCCGGAAGGTGGGCAATGGAATTTTTTGATGGATAATCGTAAACTCTAGTGGTTGAGCTCATTTTACTCTGATAGATAGATAGATAGATAAACGCTTTATTGCAAACATTAAATTAAAGACATTACATAAAAACAATTAAAGAAAGTGTTACAATGGGCGGCCTTATCGCTAAAAGCGATCTCTTCCAGGCAACCTTTGGATGGAGAGGAATTATCAAAATGTTAAAGACTCTGCTCGCGGTTCAGATTACGAATTTGTTAAAAGCTTGTTCTACAAAAATATTGTGTATATTTAGTGTCCACTGTCGCCTCTGCCCTAGTATAAGACATAAGATATTTATTAAATAGGCACAAAACATTCACGTTTAACGCCCCTTCACCTTCTTCCGAAAAAAATTAATAAAAAATACAATAAGAATATGACCATTCTCAGATTAGAAAATCTTTTATAGATTACTACTGGCTCTTGTAAGAACTTATTCATAAATCTCACTCTCACTCACTCACTCACTTTATCAGTGTTTGTTATCATTATTCCTTTTTTATCGGTTGACAGCTTCCGTGGTTTAGAGATGAGGATCGGGCAAAGAGGTTTGAGTTTCGGGATCGTAGGACTTCGAGTCCGAGTCTATAAGAGATAAGGTAGTGCAATGGTAAGACTTTTTTGCAAGAGTCCGCCTTGGATAGTAAACAAATTTGCCAAATATTCAACCGCCAAGCAGTAGTGTGCAAACATTACTGTGTGAGGGGCATATTGTTTCAAGCGAAATTATTGGACATTGTGCGACTTAATTGCTATTGTCTCAAAATGACGAGCTCAGTGCATTCGCACAACACTTTGACAACACAATGAGGCTCTTAACTTTTTTTATAAAACCATATATATTTTATTTGATAACTGTATTCCCAAAAGAATACGGAAACGGTCATGTAGTCGTACTTATCCAGTATATTACACGAGCGACATTATCCGTGACATCCGCTCTAAGGCGGAATCTCACCGTATGTGGAAGCGTACTGGTCATAAAAACTATCGTAACGACTTCGAGCTATTAAGGAGTAAAATTAAAAAAGATGTTGAAATTGCATACTTAAGCTACACTAAAATGATCTCGAATAATTTATGTAAAAACCCAAAAGAGTTTTGGCAATATGTTAACAGTCTTCGTAGTAAGGGCGGACTGGAATCCAAGGTGACACGTGAGGACGTGGAGTACTCGGGGCGCGGCGCGGCGGCCTCGTTCGCGGACCACTTCAGCTCGGTGTTCCTGCCGGGCCGGCCCGCGCTCGACCCCGCCGCCGCCGCCGCCGCGCCGCCCGCCGACTGCCGCCGCGTACACCTGCAAGCGTTCCATCCGGCCGACGTGCGCGCAGCGGTGCGGAGGTTGAAACCGGGGACATCACCCGGACCCGACGCGGTACCGGCATACGTCATCAAGGGCTGTCTAGATGAACTCATAACACCGATCACCTATATTTTTAACCTTGCCCTTGAAACTGGTAACTATCCAACTATATGGAAAACATCTAGGGTAACAACTATACCTAAATCGGGTCCTAAGACCAAGGTTGAAAACTACCGCCCGATTGCGATATTGTGCGCTTTAGCAAAGGTGTTCGAGACAGCTCTTCACAACTGCCTGCTCCCACAGTGCCGACCCTATATCACCGATGCCCAGCACGCCTTCTTACCGCGACGCTCAGTAGCTACAAACCTAGTGACATTGGTCGACCAAGTTTCCTTGGAAATGGACTATGGAAATCAGGTAGATGTAATTTACCTTGATTTCCAAAAAGCATTCGACAGAGTCGACAATGACACGCTACTACTAAAGCTGGGCACTATGGGTTTCACTCCTAGACTCCTAAAACTCTTCGCCAACTATCTATCAGAGAGGCAACAATTCGTTAAATACGGAACTCACGTATCGGATTATTACCCTACACGCTCAGGAATAAGTCAAGGTTCAAATCTTGGGCCATTTCTCTTTGTGCTCCTAATAAATGACCTTCCTGATGTAGTACGCGAGTCGACCGTTCTTATCTTTGCCGATGACGTCAAGCTAGTAAAGGCGTGTGGAACTTCCTCAGACCACGACGCACTTCAGCGCGACATTGACGCAGTCTATGGGTGGAGTAAAGCCAACCGACTGCACTTCAACCCAAACAAATGTGAGATGATGACGTTCACGCGCAGCCGCAGCCCGCGGCAGCGCCAGTACCTGGTCGGGGATGCGCCGGTGGCGCGTGTGCAGCGCGTGCGTGACCTCGGCGTGTGGTTCGACCCCGAGCTGGCATTTCGCGAACACGCGGAGCGTGTCACAGACGCGGCTCACCGCCGGCTGGGTTTCGTGCTCCGGAACGCCGCCCCGCTGTCAGATGCCGCAACGCGTACACTCTACGCTGCCCTAGTTCGAAGTATTCTCGAAACGAATACGGTAGTATGGAGCCCTCATGAGAATAAATATATTCTTATGATGGAGCGAATCCAAAAAAAGTTCCTACGTAACTTATACAAAAAGACCTATGTTTACTATCCATACATGTACCCTACGCTCTTTATCCAGGGACAATTAGGTTATGATACGTTGGAATTAAGGAGATCTCTCGCATTAACCAAATTTGGTCTTGGCTTAATTCGAAATAAAATAGACTGCGTAGCTCTTGTTGAAGTATTTCTGAGACTATCTATACCCAATGCACAAACGTGTCGCCTGCGAGCGCGCACGCCAGCGCCGTGTGTCCTGGCGCGCGCGACGGGCCGCACCGTCACACGTCGCCAGAGCCCGGCGGAGCGCGCGCGCGCTCTGCTCGGCACCGTGCTAGCCGCAGCCCCACACTGTGACCTGTTTGCGAGTGGGATCGTCTATCTGATGCACGAATGCAAGAGGATGTACGAAATGAATGCTAGAAAATCTAGTGTGAAAGGGTAGCACTTATATTATGACTACATTGTAATAATGAAAACGACTTATATACAATTATAATATAGGTATAATAATTTTACTATTATTGTTATTATGACTGAGACTGACTATGTAATAATAGTTTTATTTTTTTATACATATATTATTTAATTAATTTGTTAATTTTATAATTTAATGACATACTCCTAAATAATTAAATAATTGTATTCCTTAATTAATTTATTAATTATATTTTATGACTGTGTTTGTAACGCTTTGGTTTTGTGCTGTTATGTTACAAATTTTTAATAAATGAATTATTATGAATTATGAATTATGAATTTGCAAAACAATATTCTGGGTGGTGTTGCAACTATTATAGACAGACAGTGTTAATTATCATCAGGTGAACGACCTGCTTGTCACGTCCAAGACCTTCGGATCCCACGTCCAACATAGAAATAAAATGAATGAAATTGACTATTGTATTCTAAATATTTGAATTGACTTTAATGTAGGCACATTAAAGTCAAATTATATGATAATAATTAAGTATTTAAAATTGTAATGATATGTTATGCAATAATTATAAATATTTGTAATTAGCTCGCAAAAATGTGCATCGCCCTTACAAGGCTTATGTACCTACCTACCCTAGTGGGTAGGTCTTCACATCTATAACTAAGTATACCATAAAATGAATGAATGTACATTATTATCTAATATATAAAATTCTCGTGTCACAGTTTTCGTTGCCATACTCCTCCGAAACGGCTTGACCGATTTTGATGAAATTTTTTGTGCTTATCCGGTATCTATGAGAATCGGCCAACATCTATTTTTTTTTTTTTAAATTTATATGCCAAAACAACGTTTGCCGGGTCAGCTAGTCTAATATATAAAATTCTCGTGTCACAGTTTTCGTTGCCATACTCCTCCGAAACGGCTTGACCGATTTTGATGAAATTTTTTGTGCTTATCCGGTATCTATGAGAATCGGCCAGCATCTATTTTTTTTTTTTTTTTTTTAATTTATATGGCAAAACTACGTTTGCCGGGTCAGCTAGTAATAAATAAATAAATAAAAATCGGATAGTGTCCTTAAGGACGTTTTCCTGTCGCTTCAACAACGTTTCGAACAGCTGCCCTTTTTCTACCCTACCCTTCAAACTGTAAATATGTATCAGAGTGACGAGCGCAGTGCAGTGCTGAACAATACTTAGAAATTCACTGGGATTCTGCAACGGGTTCACAACTTGCTCGTTCTATCACTTCAATAACAAAAATAGTTAACACTCTCCGTTGTAGTGCAGCACTGCATAAGATTTTAGTGTCGAAACTTTTTAGCAGGAGCACCAAATTGCGTATTTACAAAACTGTGATTCGCCCTATACTACGGCTGTACGGCTGTGAAGCATGGGAGCTGACTCTGAAGGAAGAACAGAAACTTCTTGTAACAGAGCGAAAGGTACTCGGGAAGATGTTAGGACCCGTTAAGCGCGTGTTAACGGTAGTTGGAGGATCCGCAAAACCCAAGAAATTTTAGAGCTAGTGAACATCTATGGCGAGATTAAATGCTACAGACTTCGCTGGCTCAGCCATCTCGAGAGAATAGGGGAGAATCCTGCTGTGAAACGCGCCTACTTGGGACAACCGATTGGTCGACGGCCGGTCCGTCGTCGCGCCAACTACAGATGGAAGGACGAGGTGGCCTATACTACGGCTGTACGGCTGTGAAGCATGGGAGCTGACTCTGAAGGAAGAACAGAAACTTCTTGTAACAGAGCGAAAGGTACTCGGGAAGATGTTAGGACCCGTTAAGCGCGTGTTAACGGTAGTTGGAGGATCCGCAAAACCCAAGAAATTTTAGAGCTAGTGAACATCTATGGCAAGATTAAATGCTACAGACTTCGCTGGCTCAGCCATCTCGAGAGAGTAGGGGAGAATCCTGCTGTGAAACGCGCCTACTTGGGACAACCGATTGGTCGACGGCCGGTCCGTCGTCGCCCCAACTACAGATGGAAGGACGAGGTGGCAAAAGACCAATTAAAAAATACCGCGAAATACAATTTGCTGCCTGGCAGGAACTTGCACTGGATCGAAAGAAGTGGCATTTAATGGAATCTCTCGTTCTAGCATTCGGCGAGTCGACGCCTGATGATGCCTCGTGTAGACGGCGAAACACGTGTCGTACAGGAAGGGTTGTTGTTAGGGCTTTCTTTCTTTATTTATTTACTTAACATTATTTACTAAATTAATTTTTATACATTATGTAACTTATTTTTTATAAACAATATAAAACTGGTAGCAAGCGACTCGGCCCGGGAACCCCCCGTAACCGCGACGCGCTGCACCGCGCTTTCAAGTTTGACGCGCGAGCATATATAGTGAGCCAGAAACTCGTCATTTCTTTTATGTCTACCTGCTAAATTATAATTTTGTCAATTTAAGTACTATGTTAATGTTAAAAATTTAAATAGTCAAATGTGTGTTACATGTGAGATAATTTAGTATACTACGCTAAGTACATTAAGCTTACCGGCATTTATATTGTATGTAAAATTGTTTTTCTCAGAAAGTGAATTCTTTAACCGTAAACTAATTACCAAAATTTTACCAAATTTATTTTTTAAAAATGCGGACGGATTTATATATATATATATATATATATATATATATATATATATATATATATATATAATTTAAATTCATTTTACATTTCCTTCATACATATTTTTTTAATTTTTATTATTACAACAACCTAAATAATATTCAGAACAATTATACTACAGATTTTCATTGCGTTTCAGATTCTAGAAGTGGCATTCTTTAGTATCGGAGGCCAAGACACAGTTCGGGTCACTGCGACAACATAGATAGATAGAGCCCCGAGTAGCAACAAGCAACAATCTGCTGAGCGGGTCGGTCAGGCCACGGAATTGACGCCGGATAAGACGCCCCTCTGACGCAGACGCGGGGCTGTCCGATAACGGAATTGCAACAAAACACTTTAATTGGCAATATTATTTGCGACCTAATATTGTGTAGGCATGGGTTTAATAAACCATAGTGGTCTTACACTGACTTTATAAGATTTTCCAATATATTGTATTAATTGTGTGTGTTGTGTGAACTTATGTGAAACATTGTTACAATTTGTAAAACAATGTTCAAAACGTGAGTTTTATTTATTTATAGCACGATATGCTACTCGTACATAAGTTGCTCTTTTTTAAATGCCACTAAGTCTAGGGAAATAAAAGTATTCGTATTGAAATATCATTGTGTAGGCCTCAACGGTGCGAGTGGCGGTGAAATGAGCACGGCTGGCGGCGCCGGCGGCAGGCGAGGCGCAAGGCGGACCAAAATAGCCAGTACGGAAATATCCATAATGGTTGGGAGAACGCCGTTCCTTTAGCGTTTAGCTGCCATATAGATTAATTTAGGTTAGCAAAAGAGATAAGCTTTAGGGTACGCAATATACGACTCTCGATGGGATTTGAACTCGTAATCTGTAGCCGACGGGTGCGGCGACCATTACGCCACTGGAGAATACACTGTACGTTAGCCCTGCACTGACGTCCGGGCCAGGTCGAAGGTGTGAGATAGCCTAAGACACTTATTTGACAACTACACAATTCTAGAACAAACATAGAGAAAAAGAACAAACAAGGACAATAGTTTACGGATACATAAACTAATAAAAGTTGGAATTGTGGTGCCAAATGGATGTTGGCTTCGCACTAATGTCTAGTGTCATTATTGGAATAGGAAATTATAATTATTGGTGCAGCAAAGTCACAACACGGAAGGTTTGGTTTGACCGACGCGGCACTGTTCGAAGTTTGCATCAGAAAGTTACGGTGAATACTTAATTGATTCTTTTAGTGAAATTCACAACTAAATATACCCAATAGAAAACGTTGATTTGAGACTTATATTAGGTTGGCATACTTTCCTACTTATTTCTTGTCCTATTTAATTAAATAACAATAATTAAAATAATCACAAGCAGAGATCCATTATGTCTTTGTTCGCCTTCTAAAGGCATTTATCTCGATCAGCCATTGATAAGTGCCGACAATAAAAAAGAAATATTTCCTGTCTCCAGTAAGAAGAAAATACCTACCTGTTAATGCACACTTTTCCGCGATAGGTAATGTTTGCAAATGCTATTGTTGCAGCTTCACTATAATAAATTATTCTGCCGCCAAGCAGTAGTGCGCAGGCATTACTGTTTTCCGGTTTGAAGGGCATTGTAGCCATCGAAATTACTGGGCATTATGAGACTCAACAGCTAATTGTCTCAGGGTGACGAGCGCAGTACGGCGCCGCGCAGGATTTTGCAAAACCAAGTTCTGGGTGGTGCTGTTATTGTTATGGGCTGGTATTGCTTATCATCAGGCAAACGGCCAGCTCGTCTCGTCATTCAGTAATATAAAAAAAAATGCTGCGCCCCGCGGTTTCCTGGGATAAAAAGTTGCCTATGTGCTATTCCTTGCATACATAACAAATGTCATCAAAATCGGTTCGGTAGTTTTTGCGTGAAAGAGTAACAATCGTACATCCATACATTCTTACAAACTTTCGCGTTTATAATATTTGTAGGATATAGTAAAACTGGGCATGTTGACAAAAATGAATAACAAAGAAAATCAGGAAATATGAACATTATCTAATATAGGTAAACGAAAAAAGATCACAGCCTCTGTGGTATAGTGGTTGGCCAGGTTGGCTCAAATCTTACAGAAAAAAGCGCAAGCATTTGTTTCGTGTCTGGGTGTTCGGGATCATGGCCCTCATAGTTACAGGGAATCCTAGTTAGGGACCAGTCCCTGTACTCTGAAGAAGTAATTACGATCTTCGTTCTGTCGGATGAAAGGGACAGCGCTATGCAACAGGTATAAGAGTCGTGTCGAGCATCTTTTAGTCCGCACGAACGAACGAAAGCAACTCGGAGTAGGCCCCCGATTTATATATATGATTGTTGGGCGTAATTATGCTAATAACAAAAGCTTAAACCATAGAATACTACGGGACAGAAGCATCACTACGCAAAGAAATTTAAACAAATAGCGACTCTTGCTATGACGCAATAAAATTCAATTCAGGTCGCGTAGCACTGCATACCTACCAGTCATATTAACCTACAGAGCGCCGCTCTTATCTCTTCTGACGCGGCACGTGTACCGACGCGCGACCCGCCGTCGGTGTCCGGCTATGTACTTGTAGCTTCGTACCTACAGTGCGGAGTGCGCCAGGCCTGCTTAAACGTAGGACTATTTCATTTTAAGTAAGTATTTATTTCCCACATTTTTTACATAAGTTTTCCCTTGTGTTATTTTTCCTTTTGGAACGTGAGTGCATAACGTGGGTCATACCACATCGGCACGTGTGAGCCGCATGGCGGGCTGCACTCACACCGTACCGTAACATAAATTATTTTTCAAAAAAAACTACACCGACTTCAAAACCACAAATAGGCACTCAAAAGTGAAAAATAAATTAATATAATTATCATAAGCGCTACCCACTCATATATTTGAAGTCGGTGCCAGCCAAGTCTATTAGGTAGCAGATAAATACTATGTATATAGTAACTATTGTACTACTGTATTGTACTGTATTGTATTGTACTACTTGTAGGTAGTATCTATCTACTACCTTTTAGACTTGGCTGGCACCGTCTTCAAATATATGAGTGGGTAGCGCTTATGATAATTATATTAATTTACTAGCTGTTGCCCGCGACTTCGTACGCGTAGTGTAGTAGTAATTCATCATGCTTCCGACCATTTTCTGTCCCAAAATACTCCCGTTACAGCTCCCATCCTGCTCCTTTCTCATTACCGTACCACTTCTATTCTGTTACCTTCCCACTCGTATCCTGTTATCGTCCTGGTTGTATTCCGTAACCGCCGCGTTCTGGACTGATCCTGTCCTTCTTCTATACCGTTACCGCTCCCTACTATCCCGTTACCGTACCGCTCCGCTCCTGCTCCAGTCCCGCTCCTATATCGTTACCATTACGCTCCTATCCTGTAACTCTCGCGCTTATCCCATTTCCATGCCCATCTTATCCCGTTATCATCCCGTTCCGCTCCCAATCCTAATTACCAAAGTTGATAGCCCTATCTTTAAAAACATAAACTCTCATTCCTTTTGTCCGCTCTCGTTATGATCCCCTTATAGAACTTACATACCAAACAGCTTCATAGGTTTTTGGTTTTCGAGGTGTGATGTGTGTGTGTGTGTCTGTGTCTGAGGGAGTGGATTATTTTTATATTTAGATATATACATTTTAGCAAGTTCTTTTAGGGATGTTTAAAAATTGGTGAAAAATGTGTTATAGTTTCTTTGACCGAGTATACGTATCAAATGTCATCGTTCAGTTTAAAAAACATATTACGGGACCACGGAGGCCGGGTGGAAATAACACGGGTGGGATTGCCATCGGGGGGAACTGCCATGAACCCTTTACGATTCGTACGCAAAACTGACGGTGACGGTGCGCCGCGGTGCCACGCTAGCCGCCGCGGCCGTTCCGGGCCCGGTACGGTGTTGCTATGCTTTTTGTTCGTCTATACCAGCAGTTACTAATAGTTGTTCCACGGAACCCAAGGGTTCCGAGAATTGCCGACGCTGGCCAGCATTTTTATCGATATACTGACCCGCGCAAAAGTGCTGAATCAATTTCGATAAAATTTATATGGGACCACCTCTGAAGTATGACCTACCAAACAAAAAAAGAATCATCAAAATCAAATTATAATTGGCGGAGTAATCGCGTAACAAACATAGAAAAAAAACATACAGTCGAATTGAGAACCACCTTTTTTAAAGTCGGTTACAAATATGAGTTGGAGTTCCGCCAAAATTAGGTACATAATTTAGTGTTCCATAGCTAAAAAAAATTGGGAACCGCTAGGTAAAATTCCTCTACTACTTTCCAAGGCGACATAATCGCATCAGCAAAAAAGCGTTTTGCAAACTGATCAAAAAAAAAAGCTCCGGTGCAGGTCCAGCGCCATGTCCATAAAACCCGTCACCGCGAGTCAGAAAAACGCCCCTTGATAAGACGTGCTATCTATGGGTGGCTCGATTTAAACAGCTAATTTGCCTTGCAACGGTACTCAACGTTATGCCACTCCACCAGCCACCGTCACCGACACCGCCAATAGTCGCCGCGATCTCGCAGTGTAAACTCGCCCCTGATGAAGAGCATTGGACATGCTCGAAACCTAGGTCGACTAATTTGATAAACTACGTGAGTCCTAGCCGTTTTATTAAATATTTATAATTATAATTATAATGAATCAAACTCACGAAAACTTTCATACTAAAATTGCTAATCGGTAGGTACTCAACGTTGTTAAATTGCGTAATAACTCCAGTTTTCGTAAACCGATATTTATAAAACAAAGTTTGTTATGTAGCCTAGGACTCCACTAAACATTTTTTAGAATACCATCATGTGAACCAATACCTTAGTTCTACAAACTCTGAAGGTAAGTAATAAACCAGTATAAGCTGAGCCATGTGCACAAAGGGTCCGGTATGTTCCGTGGTTCAAGTTATAGTGGACACGTTTGTTTTTTCCTAAATTCCGTCATAACTTCAATATTACTGGACCGATTTTGATGAAACAAAGCCTATGTGTAGCGCCGGACTCCACAGAACATATTTCAAAAAACTGCATTCAAATTCGTGCCCTAGTTTCTGAGTTTATCCCGGACAGACAGACAGACAGACAGACAGACAAAAATTTTAAAAATTGTATTTTTGGGTTCTGTTGCTACCATATACTCCTAAAAAAATTGATTTTCAAAAATATCTTCAATGTACAGTAACCACTTCGTTACAGTTTTATTATAAGTATAGATTTTTCACTTTTGAGTGCCTATTTGTGGTTTTGAAGTCGGTTTAGTTTTTTTTGAAAAATAATTTATTTTACCCTTTTTAGTGCAAAACAAGTTTTAATTAAATTAATTTAAAAAGTTTTTAAAGACAAGCAATTATGATCTAGCAGCCACATCATGACGAAGTTTAAAACGGGCTATCACAATTAAATTTATGTACAAAAAAAATTCATGACTCCTATTCTCTGTTGAGGAGTTCCCTCGCCGGAAGTCATTCCTGGGTGTATCAGCCATGTTATGGTGGAATTTAGAACAGGCTATTATGGTTAAATCCATTTACAAAATTTTGTGTCTGTACTATCCACCGATAGGAGTTCCCTCGCCGGAAGTCAACCCTGGGTGAAGCAGGTGAAGCAGTCGAATACAAACCTCCACCTTTAGAAAGTCGGTTACAACAAAAACAAGAACCGACTTGAAGATTAAACTTATATTTTTTTGTTTTTGCTATTTTTTTCAAAAAATGCTGAATGAATTTCGATAAAATTTATATGGGACCACCTCTGAAGTATGACCTACCAATCAAAAAAAGAATCATCGAAATCCATTCATAATTGGCGGAGTAATCGCGTAACAAACACACAAAAATGCTTGACACGTCGCCGAGAATAGAGGAAGATGGCGGAACATTATAAAAGAGAAGATAATGGATGGAGGTGGTCACGACCCTCAGACATGAGGAACACGGCTCAAGGTGTTGGATTAACCTATTCTAAATATTGCGTTTGTATGACATGCATATACTACAATATTATTTAATTGAACTGGAATTAACTTGTGGTAGGTCTCTCGTATGCGGGAGGCCGTCTGCGTAGGTACCACAGCTTTGTCAGTTATTCTACCGCCAAGCAGTAGTGCGCCAGCATTACTGTTCCGGTTTGAAGGGCACTGTAGCCAGCAAAATTACTGGGCATAATTATGAGACTGTCTGTAATTCTAATTAATTTATCAATATCTGATGGTGATGAGCGCAATGCAGTGCTACGCAGTGCTTTTTATGGTAGATATTAAAAGTTCTGGGTGGTAATGCAATTTTTATGGGCAGGCGTGGCACTTACCATCAGGCGAACGACTTGCTCGTCCCATCACTGTATTATATAAAAAAAAAATTTAAAAAAAAACGATTTTACATGACACTTTAAATACAATAGGGGATCGGACAGTAATCGATAAAAAAAACTAAAATGTAGTTAGAACGAATGTTCGTCGAACCAGAAAGATTATTCAATCAATATTTTAGTGAAATAATTATGATTTATATTTTTAAATCAATAAATAAAATCTAATAATTCTGACATTTTTAATCTGTTCTTTATCTCAAACGAAACAACAATCACAGCGCATGACGTCATTTGTAGGCAAATGCCGTGAGTCAAGCTTGTGTTTATTTTACGTTTTTGCTTTTCATAAAATGTATTTTTGCGAATTTTTTCGTTCCATTACTACAATATCGTCCCTAAACTTCACAAAACGTATTTAAATCTCTTTGCAAATTTTATTTCGAAGAGATTGTCGTTTTCAACCCACACATGACGTCACAAATTTTGAGGTGACCTTTTGCGCGGCAATATTTGAAACATAATATTTAAACATAGTGTTTGGTACTTTTAGAGCGTTATTTAGTTAAAATAGTATTTTTCATGGCTATATATATTAATTGAAGTTAATATAAAACACTTTCTGAAAAGTTGTTCGATCCCCTATTTATTTTTCATTTGACATTATTGCAAATAGACAGAATAATTTAATTTTAATATTGAGTTATGGATTTAAATTTTGACATAATTTATATATTATATATATAATTATTGTAAAATTAAATATACGAAAAAATACGAATTAATTTAATAATAATATTTTTCAAACTTTTGCATGCCAGTTTCTGGTAAAACATGCCGATCTATATTATAAGTGTGACGTCACATTTGTACCTACCATGTTTCAAGCAAAAAAAGGAACTACTATGCGAAGGAGTTTTAAGAGATTATTATCTGATGACCTCAAAGAGTAATAATTGGAGCAGTGAGTGGAGGAATTCGAAACGTTCCTTGAGAAAGCGCGGGGAGAAAGAATTAAAAAAAATATTGTAGAGGAGAGAGAATGAGTATTCCGGCGAAGTCGTATAGGAGGCCACTTGAGCGTAGAACGTAACTGGGATACGTGATCATATTTGTGTAGGCCAAATTATTTTAATTAATAGATAAGAAACAATGTGATGATTTTTATTTGTGAACTTTTGCGTCCTTTTGTTAAATAACTGCAGAAGCGACAAGAGTCTCTTCAGAATATTTTTTCTTCTAACATGAGGATAAAATGTTTAATACCGTATTAAGTACGTATTACGCTACGGTGCCGGTGTGCTGCGTTCCACTCTTACATTCCACAAATAGTTTGTGGTGCAGTAGCAATTTGCCATCTGTCGAAATGTGAACTGCTATCGGTATAGTGGCCCAGTTTGTAAAACTATTTTTAGATATGCTTATGCGTGCATTAAAATAGCTTTTGAGACTTCTTTATCTTTATAATAGGCTCTCTATCTCTGTATCTTTATGTATATAAAGTGGGTTAAAGATTAATAATTCAGATCAGATGCATCCAGACCGGTGGGCAAGTCACAACGGAATGGGTGCCTGAAGATGGACGACGGCGCCGAAGCAGGCCCAATAGGAGATGGAGAGACGATCTGGATGGCACACCACGTAGGCTGGAGCGAAGTGGCGCGGGATAGGGACAACTGGAGCGACCTGGGGGAGACCTTTGTCAGCAGTTAGACACCAGAGGTAGGTCTATACTAAAAATATGTACCTAAGCGTTTAGAGTACATTTTATTGCAATGGAATCAGGCGTGACGTTGCGGAAATTCATCTTAAAACTGTAACGTAATGAAAATATATAGTGTAATTCCGCTGAATATTATGTAGGTTGTTGTTAGTTCCTAACAACAACACTCTTTGTACGACACGTGTTTCGCCGTCTGCAAGAGGCATCATCAGGTGTCGACTCGCCGAACGCTGGAACGAGGTCTCGTTCCAGCGTTCGGCGAGTTCGGCGGCAAAATTACTGGGCATATGAGACTTAATATTATGATGTCTCGGGATGCAGCGCTACGCACTGAGTTTGTATGTTGTGGTCAGTTGTTGTGCTTGCCATTAGGCGAGCGGCGAAATTTATTTTTAAATATTTTATATGACATTATGTATCATATTATATATTACATTATTTTTTACATTATATATTATATTACATATTGGAACCGAGTTTTGAGTGAATCGATCTTAAATAAAAATATATCATAGAAACTTTACCACAGCTTTGCCAATTATTCTGTCGCCATGCAATAGTGCGCAAGCGTTACTATGTTCCAGTTTGAAGGACATTGTAGCCAGTTAAATCACTGGGCATATGAGACTGATATCTCTACGCTACGCATTGCTTTTTATGGTATTCCAGTTCTGGGTGGCACTGCAATAATTGTTCTGGTCAAGCGTTGTGCTAGCAATCAGGCGAGCGGCGAAAAAAATTTTTTTGTTTATTATATATTACATTATGTATTATAATATATATTACAGTATATATTATATTACATAATACATTCTATATTATATCATAATATATTAGGATTAGCATTTAAACCGAGTTTTGAGTAAATTGTACCAAGTCATAAAATTTTCCGTACAAAGTTTAAAAATTAACATAGCCTATGTTTCAATTCAGTATTAAAACTATCGGTATTCCAAATTTCATCCAAATCGGTTCAGTAGTTACGCGATACGTGGTAACAAACATCACACACACAAACTTTCGCATTTATAATATTATTAGGATTAGGATTATGATTGCAAGAGTCGCTATTTGTTTAAATTTCTTTGCGGAGTGATGCTTCTGTCCCTTAGTATTATGTGCTAACAATAAATTTTCATTTCATAACATCATAAAGAGTACCTATTTAAATATTCAATTATGCAAGCGCTGATTAGTCATGGGTCATAGTCGCTACATCGCTAAGTCTATAGCAGGAAAACTCGGACGCTGTAATTTGATGCTACTGACGAAGCATTATTTATACAATTCGCGACAAATGGAGTCGGTTCGTAAATATTCAATGAGGTGGAGATAACGATAAAAGTGTCGTAATCGTCAGATCGTCAGATCAATCAATAAAATCGGTCAACAGTAATATTTACACATTACCGTTTGGCGGTTTAATCTCTGGCAAATCAGTGGTAGTTTGTTTTTTAAACGCCCAACGATCACATACATAGATCCTGACCCCTAACTAGGATTCCCTGTATCTAGGGAACCAGGAACTATGAGGACCATGGTCCCACAACACCCAGACACGAAACAAATGCTTGCGTTTTTTTCTGTGCACAAACATTTGTCCCGTCGCGGGAATCGAACCCGCAACCTCAGTGATGTATGAGATTTGAGCCAACCTGCCCAACCACTATACCACAGAGGCTGTCAAGTTCCCGGTCTCAAGGCGGACTCTTGCTTGCAGAAGAGACCTATTACTAAGGATAGATCATCTGTAGAAGTGTATAACGGTACAATATAATAACGTTTATTGCTCACCAAATAAACACACAATACAAAAAAACGACAAAGTAAATACTCACAGAAGTGTAGAATAGTACTCATAGAAGTGTATAATAGTAGTCATAGAAGTGTACAATAGTACTCACACAGAAGTGTACAATAGTACTCACACAGAAGTGTACAATAGTACTCATAGAAGTGTACAATAGTACTCATAGAAGTGTACAATAGTAGTCATAGAAGTGTAAAATAGTACTCACACAGAAGTGTACAATAGTACTCATAGAAGTGTACAATAGTACTCATAGAGGTGTTGAATAGTACTCACAGATGTGTACAATAGTACTCGCATAAGTGTACAATAGTACTCACACAGAAGTGTATAACAGTACCTAGTAACGGCGTATTTCCGAAGCACTGGTAGAGTCAGTTTTCGCATCTCTTTTCTGGGCCTGGACTTCAATTTGGGTATGGGAAAGAAATGCTTACCTTATTTTTCCAAACTCATGATATTTTAAGTTACAATTTTTAACGTATTATAATTGATTTGTATTTCGTGTATATGATGTTTAGAAGTGCATTTATGTGCGTATTTAATAAATATCTTTTGAGTAGAGTACTCACTGCGGAAAGGGTCGACCCGCATCTCGCTGCGCGCCTTCAGCGCGGCGGCGATGTCGCGGCGCTTGACGCACTGGATGCCGAGGTTCTTGAACTGGTACTCGTTGGCGTCCTCCGTGATGCGCGCCTTAATCGTGCACACGCCTTGCGCGCAACGCTCGCGCCCCACCAGGTTGTGGGGGTGAGCCCTGCGAGTTACACACACACATACATAATCGTGCACACGCCTTGCGCGCAACGCTCGCGCCCCACCAGGTTGTGGGGGGTGAGCCCTGCGAGTTACACACACACATACATAATCATGCACACGCCTTGCGCGCAACGCTCGCGCCCCACCAGGTTGTGGGGGTGAGCCCTGCGAGTTACACACACACATACATTTCCACATTTTTTTATTTTATTTTATTTCATTTGGGGTCTTACAGCTATCAATTACAAAATACGAGTACAAGTAGCTAACAAGTCAACAAG
Source organism: Petrophora chlorosata (assembly GCA_951640565.1). Classification (NCBI taxonomy): domain Eukaryota; kingdom Metazoa; phylum Arthropoda; class Insecta; order Lepidoptera; family Geometridae; genus Petrophora; species Petrophora chlorosata. The sequence goes on from OX621197.1 coordinate 17,836,524, forward strand.
TCTCCACAGATAGTAATAAACTAAGCTAAAAAAGAAAACTTACAAAACAGTGTCTTAATAGTAAATTTCTGAGTAATTAACATGCATAGCCACTACGATTCGAAGGCGCAGGTATACCTTTTAAACATTATTGCACTTGCTAATTGTATAGTTGATGGAAACGTAAGCAACGTTTTTTGTAGCTTAATTTGGGGATTTTGAAAGATATTATGGAATTGAGTGATGAGACGAGCAAGTCGTTCGCCTGATGGTAAGCGCCACACCTGCCCAAAACAATTGCAGTGCCACCCAGAACTTTTAAACCATAAAAAGCACTGCGTAGCACTGCATTGCGCTCGTCACCCCGAGACATTAGATATTAAGTCTCATATACCCAGTAATTTCGCTGGCTATAATAGGGGATCGGAAAACTTTTCAGAAAGTGTTTTAAATTAACTGTAAGGAATATATATAGCCATGAAAAATACTATTTTAATTAAATAACGCTCTAAAAGTACGTAAAACTATGTTTTAACTATTATGTTTCAAATATTGCCGCGCAAAAGATCACCTCAAAACTTGTGACGTCATATGAAGGTTGAAAACGACAAACTCTTCGAAATAAAACTTGCAAAGAGATTTAAACACATTTTGTGAAGTTTGGGGACTATATTTTTGTAATGGAACGAAAAAATTTGCAAAAGTACATTTTATGAAAAACAACAACGTAAAATAAACACAAGCTTCACTCACGACATTTGCCTACAAATGACGTCATGCGCTGTGATTGTGTTTCGTTTGAGATGAGGAACAGATTAAAAATGTCAGAATTATTAGATTTTATTTATTGATTTAAAAATATAAATCATAATTATTTCACAAAGTAACTGATTGGATGATGTTTCTGGTTCGACGAACATTCGTTCTAACTACATTTTAGATATTTTCTCGATTACTGTCCGATCCCCTATTCCTTGAGGCAAATTGAAAGGCATTGTATTGTAGCCAGCGAAATTTCACTGCATTTGTTATGAGCAGGCGTGGAGCTTACCATCAGGCGAACGACTTGCTCGTCATCACTCAGTTGAATAAAAAAATACATGCAGCACTAGAGGCATTAGTATGTTGCAGACTCTGCAGGAAAGAAAAGGGCACAGAAGGTCATTCTCAGAGCGAAGGTGGCTCCGCGGGAATGCGTGCGATTTAACATCTGACGCACGTGAGTTGGATTCTTTGGCGAATGACTTCTCACAAATTATGTGCGTATTTAACACTCGCTCTGAAAACGATACAGGAAAATATCGTGCGGAAATCAGTTCGTCCAAGAATCACAAAATTCAAGGTCAAGTGATATTCGCCGGCCAGCGGGGAAATGGACCAGATTGTATCTTTTTTACATCTGACTGGGTCAGCGCTTGACCACGATCTCACCTGATGGGAAGCGACGATGTGGTCGATGATGTAGCACGCTTACCCAGTAAGTACTGTTCACTCTTGACTTGAACACACCCAAATTGTTCTGTTGTTTCAGAGTTATTGTGGTAGTGTGTCTTACTTGTAGGGCTCATCTTTGGTGACGCAGGACACGACGACGGTGGCCGTTCCGATAAAGTTGTTTATCCTTATGGTGGGGTACGTCTTGTTCTCAGGCGTGCTGTGCGCGCCGGGAATGGAACCCGCCGACCGGCCCTCGCACTCGTATCGAAACCTGGGGACAAGGACACGGTACTAGTACGAGGTATATACAAAACGTTCTCTAAGTATCAGGTACAGTCTACGGTACAGACATAAGATCTCGTTCGTTGGATATTAAATATTACAGGGACATTTCTTTTCAATTTAATTTATATAATGTAAAAAAATTTAATAGGGGATCGAGAAAAAATCTAAAATGTAGTTAAAACGAATATTCATCGAACTAGAAAGATCATTCAATCAATATTTTTGTGAAATAATAATGATTTATATTTTTAAATCAATAAATAAAATCTAATAATTCTGACATTTTTAATCTGTTCTTCATCTCAAACGAAACAACAATCACAGCGCATGACGTCATTTGTAGGCAAATGCCGTGAGTCAAGCTTGTGTTTATTTTACGTTTTTGCTTTTCATAAAATGTATTTTTGCTAATTTTTTCGTTCCATTACTACAATATCGTCCCCAAACTTCACAAAACGAATTTAAATCTCTTTGAAAGTTTTATTTCGAAAAGTTTGTAGTTTTCTACCTACATATGACGTCACAAATTTTGAGGTGACCTTTGGCGCGGCAATATTTGAAACATAATATTTAAACATAGTTTTAAATTTAAAATAGTATTTTTCATGGCTATATATATTAATTGTAATTAATATAAAACACTTTCTGAAAAGTTGTCCGATCCCCTATTGTCTATTTTCAGTTTTCATTTTTTAACTTGCAGTATTTAGTTTTTAACATTTAATTTCTGTTTTTTAAGTAAGTATATTATTAGTTTTATTTTTTTAAAGAATACTAAAGAATAAATGGGCTTCAATAATAATAATAATGTAATATTAATATGAAAATTTGTATGCCAGAAATGGTGAGACACGCAGAACTCTAAAACATTTGTAAACTTTATTATGACAGCGTTTCCTACAAACAAATATGATTTCATTTCATTAATTGCATTAGTTATGTATACAAATTCTGTTCACGTATATAGGTACATACATGGTAGTTTTTTCTGAGCTTAACAGTCGGTATTATTTTATAATTCTAGTACTACTACTGGCGCACCGGCCTGTCCGCACACGTTTTGTGTGTGTGCGTAATTATTGTAGGGATGAGCTAATACGAATCGAGCGCGACAAGGATAACGCTATACGTAATCAACCTAAGTGTTTCTCATTCACACCTACTATCGCTTGGCTGGGAGACGCGAAAAACCAAAAAATGGGAGTGTCGCTTTTTACGTGGTAATATTTAGTTTTCTTTGGTTCTAGTATTTAATACTATAAAGTATTTTGTGGTACGAGTTTAATAAAACTATAATCATTTACGTTCATAAGAATGACGTAGTTATCACCGGATCTACGTGTATTCTGTGGTATGAAACACGGCGCGTGCCAACATTGGAGAAGCGTAACAATGCAGTGTTTGATTTTTAATGAAATTGAAACCGGTTAGATTCTGGTTAAAAATGACGTAGACTCGAAAAATCATGAGTCACGACAGACTCTTAAACCAAATGTTGCTCCTAAGCAGTAGGTAAGCTACTGCGAGTGTGGGAGAGTATTAATAGCGCGCCCCGATAGCGGTGGCCTATATAACAATACGTTCTTTGCGTATTTTTTATACGAGCTGAGCCACGATCTCATAAACAAACATCAGACGAGTGGAGGGAATTAGGGCTTGAGCGAGAGTGAAGAACACGATGTTTAAGCCAGGCTATACTAAACCTGGTTTACCGCCTTTCTCTTACGAACATTCTGTATACATAACTACGTTACTGTCAAGGAAAATGTCATTTACAAATCGCGGTCTCGACCGCCGCATCCTTGACCGTAACCTTATTCAATAACAAAACAACACTACAGGCAATACGTCTGATTGAAAGGACTATATCGATAATAAAAATCATAATCCAATAGAAACCAGTAATCCCACGCCGCCGCCACCGCCGCCGCCGAGCCGATCTACTCGCTATAAGGAAAATGCGCACAAAAACGTAACAACACAGCGTTTATTATCTGTAGCAAATCTCAGTCTGCAAAATGCAATGTATAATCCCTAACGAACTAATAACACAGGTATATTAACTTATCTATTACTTAGATACATACGAAATTCCACATAAAAATTGTGATGTCAAAACTGAATTAATCATTAGCTGAATGAGTGTTTACACTACTCGCCCGCTGTTTCAAAGTACGGATAGTCAAACGCATTCCATAGATGTATTAAAGCCGCAAAATAATGACAAAAACCGTTTATAAACAAAACATGTACCTAATTTCTACGCGATTCTGCCAGTCATCGACACCAGTGTTACAGGAAAATAAGGCGTTAGTCATCTGCCGTGCCTATAGACAATTCATTACAACAATTGCACAAGTACTACGAGTGGTACGCGTAGTTTATTTTTACATCTGACTTGGTCAGCGTTTGACCACGATCTCACCTGACGGGAAGCGACGATACATTGTCAGGGTTTGGCATTTTTATGTATCAAAATTGGGAGAAGGAGCTAGTCCTTGAAACACAGCGTCAAGCTACGTCGAGGGCTAGAGACTTCAATATGAAATTGTAACACTATGTCATTAAATGTCATTAATTTAATGCCGTCTCTCTCTAGATCTATGTGCTCCATCTTAGGCCACATGATCGCTTCACATCAGGCGAGATAGTGGCCAAACATAGATCTATTAAGCGTAAAAAAAATAAAAAAACATTTTTATGTTATGTTTCTGTCACCGAGCCGGTCGTTCGCTTTCCATTGTCACTCCTACGTGTCTATCCTCGTCAAATGCGATGATATTCAAAACTAGAGAAAAAAATTCCTGTATACTATATTGATATACCTATCCCTCTTTTAATATCTTTTAAGTTAAAACACATTATCTTTCCTTATTGCTTCGATTTATAAGTACTTATGTATGTATTACTCCTTATAGTTGTGTATGTTATATAAATATTTATGTTTGTTTTTATTATATTTATATATTCAATTGTTAAGCCATGATGGCCCGTAGCAATCCATGACCACACATGAACATTATATATATAACATAGGTTTTTTTGTACCCTCGCCTGCAGCCGCACGTAATTCAGTTATAGATATTTATTTTAGAGTATATATTGTAGTTGCTGATGTTTTATTCAAACCGTAACCGTACACTGAAACCTTGCTTAAGTGAAAGTTCTCTTTCCTTAAGGGTTTGCTGGAGGAAAACTCTTTTTAGGGATAAGCTCGCCTTTTTACATGTAATGAAGTCTGCGTCGATTCTTGCCCCGCATAGAAAGTGATATCGTACGCTTGTTACTGAACTGTCTACACCGACTTGGCCTGCCTGTACACATGTTATGTGGATGACTACTATGTGACGTCAATCCCCACTATTTTAAACAATGTGTAAATTATTCAATCGCTTCTGCCTTAGCACTATTTTCAGTCTCAGTGGAATAAAAGGCGAGCGCGTGCACACAGTAAAATGTATTGAATAATAATAGCTAAAAATCACATTCATAGCATCAAATTATGTATGCTGGACAACGATCTATCCGACTTTTATATTATTATAAACACGAAAGTTTGTAAGAATGTATGTATGGATGTACCTTTGTTACTCTTTCACGCAAAAACTACTGAATGGATTTTGATGAAATTTGGTATAGAGATAGCTTATACCCTGGATTAACACATAGACTACTTTTTATCCCGGGAAACCGCGGGTGAAACCGCAGGGCGCAGCTAGTATAGAATATATATATATATACATATATATAGACAGATAGATAATACTTTATTGCACTTAAAAGAAAAAACAGAATCACAGTTGGTAATACATACTTTCCTATAAGTACAATAGGCGGTCTTATCGCTAAGGAGCGATCTAATATATCTCTTCCAGACAATCTATGGTTGTCTGGAAGTGATATATTAGATATAAGAGATAGGTTGGTTAAGGAGAACAACATTTTAAAGAGGATAGTGTGCAGTAGATAATAAATAAGACGAATGAAACGATTTTACACTTGAATGACATATATATATATATACACACAATTATACATAAATACATCTATATCGTCTATATATAATATAAAACATATACATATATAATTCCAATATATATACGTAACACATGTACATAATATAATATAATATATATATATATAGCATGTATAGTAAGTATATTTAATATTACATATATTCTGTGTTGAGAAGTTATGCAATGCGTTATGCGATACAGTTTTAAACTAGACTTGACTGACAATAAAACAGTTTTACAATAAAACAAAAACCGAATTCAATGTATGTTCGAAGTCCGCTCTAATGCCGATAAAATTTATATGTGACCATTTTGTAGCTATAGGTACTGAACCTAACGCAAAAGAATTTTCCAAATCGGTTAGAATGACGGAGTTCTGAGGTAACAAACATAAAAAAATACAATCGAACAGAGAACCTTCTCCTTTTTAAAGTCGGTTAAAGTATTTTATTTTTAATTGTAAACCTGTTGTTTAACAGGAATAAATGTTTTATACTTAGTTTGGCCATAAATACTGTTACAATTAAAAATAAACAAAATATTACATTTGAATTTGGAATCTCTCATTTTTATATGATTGTTCATTGAGTTTTCTCATTTTGGCGCCAACACATTGTACAATATTTTGCAATATTAAAATGGAGTGAGGTGATAAAGAGAACCGAATCGCTGGGATTGCATTACACAAAGTAGGTATGGAGCCAAATGCAATTGTTAAAACTCTCCATACGCTTGGTATTAGTAAAATGTTTGTGTACCGGGCTAATAGGTACAATGAGACCTCCTCTGTTTGTGACAGAAAAAGATCTGGCCGTCCACGTAGTGTTCGTACGAAAAAGGTGGTCAAAGCAGTAAGGGAGAAAATTCGAAGAAATCCAGTCCGAAAATATTTTTTTCTTTGTTTCTGTATTTATGGCAAGACTAGGTATATCTACTACAGCATACTTACAGACAGACGACATCTTTAAATATTTGAATTAGAGAGAATTAGTTTCATGACGTTAATTAAACTTTTCATTTAAAGTTTCATTTGGGTTTCAACTCAACGAGAAACTATTACTTTTACACTAACTTATGTAGTCATTTAATTAAAAAAAAGCGTAACATTACATCTACATTACTTTATATTATGAAACTGAGTAATGAGACGAGCAAGTCATTCGCCTGAATGTAAGCGCCACGCCTGCCCATAACAATTGCAGTGCCACCTAGAACTTTTAATACTGGTGAAAAGTACTACGTAGCAAGCACTGCATTGCGCTCATCACTTCGAGACATGACACAATCTCATATGCCCAGTACTTTCGCTGGCTACAATGACCTTCTAACCGGAACACAGTAATGCTTGCGCACTACTGCTTGGCGTCAGAATAACTGGCAAAGCAGACGACCTCCCACATACGAGAGACCTACCACGAGTACATAATATATCAACATCTACATATCCATTGGATTTAGCGCTTTGATTTAGCGCTTTGATTTAGCGCTTTGAATAAAATAATGCGCTTATGTCATTGTAAGTGATTATACATCACTTACAATGACATAAGCGCATTATTTTATTACCTTGTCGCAAGTAGGTATAAATTTATCAGCAAAATATGATTATGCCGTATCAACGACGTTCCATTAATAGTTATGGTTTCTACAAAGAATCTCGTCGGCCGAAGCGTTATTAACTAGATATTTATTTATTTGGCCAATTCATGAAACTATGTATATCACAGAATGGCAAGGTAAGCAGTAAGCCAACTGACCACGAAAACTGGACGACATTTATCTAGTCATAACTTCTACTTTATGCACAAAAACAGCGCGAGTGTTGAGTGTGAAACGATAGTCCTCGTCCTTCCTAATTCCGAACCTTGAGTTCAAATATTTCGGTCGATTTATTGTATGAACCTGGTAGACTGCATTTCTACTGTGGCTTTAACAAATCGACGCGTGACGGTGTTGGCCGCTATCCAGCGATTTCCCGGATCTGTGACACAGGGGCGGTGACGGTAAGGGAGAGCATTTGTGGGTGTCTGTCTGGATAGTTTGATGGTATGATGTAATTGGACTTTCGTCTGGATCGAGTTGTTGGAGACATTCGTAGCTTTTGGAAAGGGTGGTGTTCCACACAATGATTTTATGGAGCAAATCATGCATTAAAAGGAAAAAAAAAAGCAAAGCATGCGAAGGAGCGAAAATTTGGAACCCTGTGAAGTAGTGTGTGTGGTTTATTAAATGTTATGTTAGATTTTTGTCTGTAAGGTATATATTCTATGGGCCTCTGTTAATTTTACTTTGTTGTACTTTAATATTAACTGAAATAAAATAAAGAGTTTAATTACACAAAATGTTACATTTCTGTTTAATGACGGGCCTTTAATGTACATGCCAGCTATAAATCACAGACTTTTTTTATATAAAATAATCATACTTAATATTGTAAAGAAGAAAGATTTGTATTCGTATGTTTGTAACGAATAAACTCAAAAACTACTTGACCGATTTCAAAAATTCTTTCCCTAATAGAAAGCTGTACTATTCCTGAGTGACATGGCTATATTTATTATGTCGACGCGAACGAAGTCGCGAGCGGTTGCTAGTGAATGATAAGTTAATAACGTAATGCTGCTTACTTCTGTAATGAGTAATTTATTTATTTTCTCCAACAAAGAATACACTTACTTGCTAGAGTTTAATGATAATTTAGGTTTGAGACAATGTGCTCCTTCAATTACTGGAGACCACATCTCGCCATACTGTATCGACAAACATAATTAAAATCTACATCTTATATATAAAATTCTCGTGTCACAGTTTTCGTTGCCATACTCCTCCGAAACGGCTTTACTGATTTTCACCAAATTTTATATGCATTTTCAGTAGGTCTGAGAATCGGCTACTATCTATTTTTCATACCCCTAAGTGATAAGGGTTGTTCACCCTTAACATTTTTTTTTATTTATATGGCAAAACAACGTTTGCCGGGTCAGCTAGTAATATATAGAATTAGAAGTTTTACGTTTTATCAAACAAAAAACCGCCATCAATGTATCTTCCAAGTCTAAGGTCAAATATCGATGAAATTTATATGGGACCACTTCGTAGCTGTACTGAACCCAACGCAAAAAATAATCCGAATCGGTTCATGAATGACGTAGTTCTGAGGTAACAAACATTAAAAAAAATCGAATAGAGGACCTTCTCCTTTTTTTCAAGTCGGTTAAAGATAAATGACATTCAACATGAAAATGCTAAATAAGATTTGATATTCTAATAGGAGTTGATAGAGAAGAAAACACATACCAAGATGTTAAAAAGTTGAAGAGATGTTTCATATTCATCTTGTGGGTGTATTATTTGATACAGTTTCAAGAATTCTGCGGTTTTACTGTACCAAACCACGAGTCCGAATGTTTACTGTACCTACACAACAATGTGGCCATCCGTCGACAATGGATCGGAAATAGTCGGGTTTAAATACAGATTACACCTTGGCCCGCATCTCACGTATAATAGACCAATATTTCGGCGAATTGACATCGTAGAATCATGTATTTCCTAGATCTAGAAGAGGTAGAGTTGGACTTATCTTAGAAGCCTTGTTTTCTGATGATTATAGGGAGGATTTTAAAAATTAAATGGGATCAAGATGATATTAATTTTTAACCGACTTCAAAAAGTAGGAAGTTCTCAATTCGACTGTATGTTAATAATAATAATAATTAATGCTTTATTGTACACCAAACAAGAAATAAACAAGGTACACGAAATATTCTTACAGACTATAGTACAACGGGCGGACTTATCGCTAAAAGCGATCTCTTCCAGTCAACGTTTGGATGGAAAGAACTAAAGGAGTGAGAGAGGTCGGCGGTGTAAATAAAAAGTAAAATAGGACGACTAAATGACACATAAAATATATATATAAATATATAGATATAGACACATATATACTACATACAATCAAGAAAAGTACTAATAATTTATTTACGCGATTACTCCGCGAATTATGAATTGATTTGATGATTCCTTTTTTGTTTGGTAGGCCATATTTTAGAAGTGGTCCCATATATTGATTCAGCGCTTTTTGAAAAAATCAACAAAACCATAAAATATAGAAGTGGTCTTGAAGTCGTTTGTGCTTTTTCAAAAATATAATTATGATGAAACATTTTAGTTATTAAATTACGGCATAAAGTGGTCAAAAGCAAGACAATTAGCAATAAAAAAAATGATACAGTGACCAAATGACAACAACCCATACACACATCATACAAATAATGACGGTAGCCAAACACCAATGATTAATGGAATAATAAATTCAAATTGTGCTTTCACTGCGTAACATGTCCATGCGTGGTTACCGGAGTAGGCAGTAGGCAGTAGCACAGAATACTAAGGGACAGAAGCATCACTCCGCAAAGAAATTTAAACAAATAGCGACTCTTGCTATGACGCAATAAAATTCAATTCAGCTGCATATCTACCAGTCATATTAACCTACAGAGCGCCTCTCTTTCTATCGCGCCGCTCTTATCTCTTCTGACGCGGCACGTGTAACGACGCGCGACCCGCCGTCGGTGTCCGGCTATGTACTTGTAGCTTCGTACCTACAGTGCGGAGTGCGCTAGGCTTGGCAGTAGGCAGTTTGTTCTGGTATTTGAGTCACGTTACAACACGTAACAATCAAAAATTAACACATTTTTGGTTACTGTTGCTTTGTGCGTATGGTTTCCTTTAATATGCTAAAAAAAAGGCTATGTGGTTTGCTTTAAATTGTAACGGAGTTATTTGTCTGAAGTAAATGGGGTTATTCCTCTTCTTCGCCCCTATGGAAGACAACAGGATTTTTTCCTCTTGAGCCCCACTGTTATCTATTGGTGATTCGGAACGTTCGAAACCATCGGAAGGCGGGTCTGAGCATTCGCTCAACTGCTGTCATCTTATGGATCTGCTCGATCTTCGGCCACATCGACGCTTAACATCAGGAGAGATAGTGGCCAAACTATATAGGGCCAAACAGATTTAAGGCGATAAAAAAATAGACCCCTTCAACATCAATCCCATTACATTCAACCAGATCAAACGAGAATAAGTTATTGATAATCACATTAGTTTCTTTCATCATCATCATCATCATCCCATCACGTTCCCACAGCTGGGACACGGGCCTTCTCTCATAGAGTGAGTATGGGCCATACTCCACCACGCTGGCCCAGTGCGGGTTGGTGGATGTGACATGTCTGTCATTAATTTTTGAATTTTTGTGATGAATCCTTGGACATGCCGGTTTCCTCACGATGTTTTCCTTCACTGTTTTTAGAGTGAGTGTTAAATCCGCACATAACTTTAGAGAGTCAGTGGTGCGTGGCCAGCGAGATTCGAACTCGGGTGCGTCGGGTCGAAAGTCGCACGTTCTCCCACTGAGCCACACTCGCTCTAGCTTAGTTTCTTTAATCGTTTTAAATGAATAGATATCATACTTCCTATTTCTCTTGATGGTTAATATTTATGTAGGTACTAATATTTTACACGCTGATGTAATAATAATGCAAATGTTACGTTCTGATGCCTAATTTATTTCCTTATTCATATCAATACGAAGCAACGAAATATAATAAAAAATGCTACGTCATATTACCAAAAACCTCCGAAACAATACGTCTAAGAACCACGGCTAGAAAACGTGCTTTAAAATAATAAAACTGCATCCAAATCGGTTCACCCGTTTAAGAGCTACGGTACAGACAGACACACACATAGTGGTCAAACATATAACACCCCTCCTGTTTGCGTCGGGGGCTAAAAACTAAATGGTAGCAAGAATGCTACAATGTGTCTATTCTGTGGCCTTCAATCTATGAAACACCTGTTTGATCTCTTTTTTTACGTCTTTCCCATGAACCCGCGACCTCAAAGAATGGCCTAGCAACCAGATTATTTATATCATTTATTAACCGCCACAAACCATCTGCTCGCTGCAACGGCAATATTGGCACTCATCCAAGCCGTGTGAGGAGAAAACCTCCGGTCAGGTTTAAAGCTGTATGGCCGTCAACAGAAGGTACATACTTATCGTTACCATTCCGGATCGTTATTGATCCTCGATCTGCCACTGCCGGAAGTGACTGTTGAGCAGTTGAGTAGCGATTGGAAGATACAAGATACGGTAACGGCATGTGTCTACTGCAGTGCACTGGACAATATTTAGTATGAAGATGGGGTTGTCAGTAACCATAATGCAACAGATGTTAATCTTGGTTCATTATGGGCACTAAGGGCAGAATGACACACAAAGTCCCGGCGGCATCGCTATTTTGTCGTTGCATTTTACGCAAAGCGGTAAAACTTATTATTATATTATATTATTATATTCAAACTATATCGTCCCACTGCAGGGCAAAGGCCTCCCTACTTTTCTTCCATTTCTCGCGGTCTTGAGATAGAATGGGCCAATCTAACAGGAACATATCCAGCTCGTCTCGCCAACTCCGTCTTGGTCTGCCGCGTTGTCTGCGTCCATTGTTGGGAACCCATTCGGTTGTTCTTTTGGCCCAAAGTTTGACAGACATGCGGCTGACGTGCCCAGCCCAATCCCATGTCAACCTAGCAGCTTTCTGAGTGACATCAGAGATAAAACTTAAACAAAAAAAGTCAATTGGTGACGATGCGCTGGTTAAAACTAAGCTTCAGAGTCTTGATCATCGGCGCAAAGTTGCCAGTCTATCGGTCTTTTACCGGATACATTTCGGAGAGTGTGCGAGGAATTGCATGAACTTATTCCGCCATCCCCATTCTATCACCGGACGACCAGGCGTACGGCAAGCCGTCATCAATTTATGGTTGACATCCCTCCTGCTCGCACCAAGCGCTTTGCTTCGACCTTCATAATGCGAACGGCCAAGGAGTGGAACTCTCTGCCGGCATCTGTGTTTCCGGATAGCTATAATCTGGGTGTCTTTAAGACAAGAGTGAACAGGTTTCTTCTAGGCGAGCGTGCTACATCTTCGACCGCATCGTCACTTAACAACAGGTGAGATAGCGGTCAAACGCAAGCCTATAAATAGTAAAAAAAAATAATCGGAAAGTTTTGTGGCGTGACTTCGCTCATGTATTGCGATGTCGCACAGCACCAGCAATGAGTGTAGAGCCCTTTGTACAAAGCTTCCGTAATATGTTGTTTTCAGCCCAAATCGCCATGGGCAAGGTAAAGCGGCAGTGTTAACTTGTTTTTCCTCTCATGCAACTACCCGTCTCGAATGACGCGCGCACAGATCCTGCACGGAAGCGGGTCAACAAATGTAAATAAATGTGCCGCGTAGAAAGTGGCTATTACTTGCGCTGACGAAATACCTGTGCATATCAATATCAAGACATCCAGATGTATACAGAGATAGATTTGTATACAAATCTTTATGGCGTAACCATAATCATCTATGATAAAATAACGTATTCTTAAGGATTTTTTTTATCCTTATCGGATAATAACTCAGCCTGCAATATGTACGTAATACATTATTTTGTACAGTAAATACCTACCTGATATCTGTGCAGGTGCATAAATCTAAATACTTCTTCTCAAAATTGAATAATAAAAGTTGATAATTTATTTCAGTATGTAATAAGTTAGTAGGTATGAAGCTCACCTGAGCGCCTTAGGGGCCGGTTGTTCGACAATTTCTACGGTGGCCATGGCCGGCGCCATGGCCGGCGGCTGCGCCATCATGCCGACACCGCCGCCCACGCTGAACGACGGATCCACCGACCCAACTGCTTCAACTGCAACAATAACAGATCAGGCATAAAAAAAAATCATCATTCAGGGGACTTCAAGGGATAGCATCAATTTCTTTAGCACTAATGTTATTTCAGAAACAGGATATATAACAAATCAGATCACAGAACGTATGTTTTAATGCTAATTTGAAAAATAACGTCAAACGTTATCTTATTTTCGTTATTTTCTTTTTTTAAGTGCAATAAAGTGTTATCTATCTATTTATCTATCTATCTATCTGTGACAGGAAAATTTAGAGACGTAATAACTACGTCTCTCATAAAAACTTTAGAGGCCATCTAACATTAACACTTCATTAATTGTTGACCTTTAACCACAATACATATAAACATAAATAAATAAATTATGTCAATAAATATTTTTTTATGTTTATGTTTTTTTATGAAATATTCACAAATTATTTAAATGATCGCCAGAGAAGAATACTTACTACGAGCTGAAAGTTGAACTGGAAATCGGTTCCGCCACCGTGACTCAAAATGGCCGACTCGGCCGAAAGGGGTGACGTCATCACAAAAAGTGGCCAATAAACGAAATAACTTTTGACACCTTTTTCTTCCTTGAATATATATTTGTTTATTGGTAAATAGGCATACGTTTGACGACATCTCGCCTGATGGAAAGCGAAGATGCGGCCTAAGATGGAACACATCTTGCCCATGAGTTGCCTATTCACTCTAGACTTAAAGAGACACAAGTTGTAGCTGTTTGGGAAGAAAGACGCTGGCAGAGCGAATGAATATGTACTTTTTACCAATGTGCAAAAAAAGGCAGACAGTATTTTGGTACCTATTTCAGTGTCGAATTGCATCACATTTGTATAACACACAAATGTATAGACGCATGTTATCACTCCTTTACTTCTTCTGAACTCTTTGGACGAATATAACTACGAGGGTGGATTGAAAAGTTCGCGGCCTCACATTTAAATCATAAGATTATTATTATTAAACTACCATCATTAAAATCAAACATTCACTGGAAAATAAAGTGTAAAATTTGATAGCTGTGGAATCAGCAGTTTTTACGTAGAACGAGTGAAAGGAGACAAAGCGCAGCATTTTATAAATATGTAATAAATTAAACAACGTGCGGTCATCTAGTACTTGTTTAAAAACAGATTACCACCAAAAGAGATCCGGGATGACATGAAAACAACATAAGGGGAATCATTTCGTCATATTCCACTATAAAAAAATTGATTGCCGAATTTAAACATGGTCGAGAAACCATCGAAGATGAACCTCGCCCTCGTCGGTCTACGACGTCTACAACCGAAGTAAAGATGCATTATGTTTGTTTGATCTCATACTGGAAGATCGTAGATTGAGTATCAGGGAGGTTACCTACACTATGGGCATCTTATATAAATAAACGCAAGAAAATATTGTCAATAAACTCGCGTTTTATAAGGTTTCCGCTAGGTGGGTGTTACGGTTGCTTTCAATTGAACAAAAACGAGTTCGAGTCACAACTTCTCGTGACTTTTGGAGATGTTTGACGCTGACCCACAAGCTGACCCAAGGCCACAGTGATACCGTTTATCAAGTGAACGAACATTTATAGAATAAGGAGTTAATTAAATGATTACTTTTTAAACTCTTGTCGAATTTTCCGAGTGTTAGGGCGTTTGTTACGATCAGCCTCTGTAGTGTAGTGGTTGGCCAGGTTGGCTGTCATACACCACTAAGGTTGCGGTTTCAATGGGACAAATGATTAAACACAGAACAAAAGAGCAAGCGTTTGTTTCGTGTCTGGGTGTTGTGGGATCATGGTCCTCGTATTTCCTGATTTCCTAGATATCTAGATCATAGTTAGGGCCAGGATCTATGTATGTGGTCGACGCGTGTATTTATGATCCGACGTCAGATGTCGGAACGCCATCGGAAACATAACATAACATTTTATTTATTTCTCCCACAAAGGTTAACAGGTTAAAATTTAGAGTTTAGACAGACACAAAGACAATGTTATGTTCTCTAACTATAGTAGTAACTATGGAAGTAATGTCAAAATCACACTACTGACACTCTTCACCCTCATATTATAAATGCGAAAGTTTATTTGCTAGTGTGTCTGTTACTTCTTCCCGCTGTAACGTCTCAACGGATTTGAATGAAATTCGGAATGGAGTTAGCTTATTAACACAGAGGCTACTGTATATCCAGAGAAACCGCGGGGCGTAGCTAGTTCAACGATAATTAGGCGAAACGACTAGTTACTTAATAATATTGGAACTGACCAATAGAAATTGATAATGGGCATCATCAGCCCATCATGCTCCCACTGCTGGGACACGGGCTTTCTCTCATAGAGAGAGTATGGGCCATAATCCACCACGGCCCAGTGCGGGTTGGTGTATGTCACATGTGTTGAATTTTTGTAATTAATTCTTGGACATGCCGGGTTCATCGCGATGTTTTCCTTCACCGTTTTTAGAGCGAGTGTTAATTCCGCACATAACTTAAGAAAGTCAGTGGTGCGGGGCTAGCGGGATTCGAACTCAGGTGCGTCGGATCGAAAGTCGCACGTGCTCCCACCGAGCCACACTCGCTCGCTGATTATGTTAAAACTTATTAATTAACCGTAATTATTTACTATACTTACGAACATCACTGATATTCACGGCTTCCGAGGGCTGGTCGTTCCCATTCTGCGCTGCGTCTAGTTGTTGCAAGCCGTTAATTTCTGAAAAGTAACAAATTCCAGTTATTAGGTACCGGTAGGTCCGCGAGTTCAGAATGAATAAAGAAACGAGATATTAGATAATACTCCGCGTAGTACAGATTTACAGAATAAGCGGTTAAATGAAAATTATTGGGCGGCGAGGTGTAACAAAACGTTTCAGAATAATTAATTTTCAGAAAAAAACAAAAACCGACTTCAATGTATCTTCGAAGTCCAAGGTCACATATCGATGAAATTTATATGGGACCACTTCGTAGCTATACTGAACCCAACGCAAAAAGAATTTTCCAAATCGGTTCATAAATGACGGAGTTCTGAGGCAACAAACATAAAAAAAGAATCAATCGAACAGAGAACCTCCTCCTTTTTTGAAGTCGGTTAATAAGATTCCAAGAGCACTTGATAAGTAATAAGTTTAAACAAAAGTTCAAAAAAACAAAAAAAAAACATTATGAAATTCTATACGAGGGGTATAAGTACCTACGTAGGCAATGAAGGAAGCCTACCAAAAAAACACAATGAAACAATCCAAAAATTATGTCCTTTTTTAACCTAGACCACAATGAAGTGTTAGATTGTTAGTGTGTACGGTAAGCTCATCGACAATCGAGAAGCCCATTGCTGGATGGATGTTTTAGGGTTCCGTACCGAAAGGGTAAAACGGGGACCCTATTACTTAGACTCCGCTGTCCGTCTGTCTGTCCGTCTGTCACCAGGCTTTATCTCAGGAACCGTGACAGTTAGACAGTTGAAATTTTCACAGATGATGTATCTCTGTTGCCGCTATAACAACAAATACTAAAAAACAGAAAATATATATTTAAGGGGCTCCCATACAACAAACGTGATATTTTTGCCCTTGTTATACCGTACGGAACCCTTCGTACGCGAGTCCGACTTGAACTTGGCCGGTTTTTATTTTAAAACAGTTTCATGTGCAGTGATTCTCAGTGTAATATTACGCTAGCTGGTATAGCTGGTGGTTATAGTTAAGAAAGAAAACAGGCAGGTTGAGATTCCACTACGGTAAGCTTTATTATTGGGTAGAGTTACTGCATATTTTCTGCGTAGCGGTGTAATATAATTTAACAAATGTGTATAGAAAAGAAAGCAAGAAAAAACATATTTTCGACAACAACAAAGAAATAAATGAATAAGACAGACAAAATACAAAGACAGAGAGAATGAATATAACAAACAAGACAATACGAAATACATGAACAGAGGAAGTTTGTGCCAAAAGGGATTATGGCCAGGCCTAGTGCACTCCGCAATGTAGGTACGAAGCTATAAGTACATAGCCGGACACGGACGGCGGGTCGCGCGTCGTTACACATGCCGCGTCAGAAGAGATAAGAGCTATGCGATAGAAAGAGAGGCGCTCTGTAGGTTAATATGACTGGTAGGTATGCAGCGCTACGCGAGCTGAATTGAATTTTATTGCGTCATAGCAAGAGTCGCTATTTGTTAAAATTTCTTTGCGGAGTGATGCTTCTGTCCCTTATTATTCTGTGGTATGGCTCAGCTCAAGTGGATCCCCCCTGTTACAGGCTTTGATAGTAAAAAGATATGTCCAGACGTGTATTCCATTTGATATATTCACATGGACTTCAACCTCAATAAATGTATTTTACGATTGCTGTAGGCAAGTACATAGTTAGGGACTTATTTCAAAGTGTTGCTAGGTTGCTACTATGTACTAGGATAGGTGCCTCATATCACAATTTTACCACATTTGAAGATATGACCGTAATTATTTATACTGTGATTTTTTTGTGATTTTAAATGCACTTATACCTATTATAATATAACACACGTGTTTTTGGCGATTTTATTGTAATTGTTACTATTTTTAAGACGTTTTTATATATTAGGTAGGTTTATTATAGAAACTTAAATCTATACGTATAATTAAATTGTAACGAGGCGGCTACTGCACATTGAAGATAATTTTGAAAATCAATTTTTAAGAGTATTTGGAAACAACAGAACCCAAAAATACAGGTTTTAAAACTTTTCTTTGTCTGTCTCCCATCTGTCCGGGATAAACTCAGAAACTAAGGCACGAATTGAAATCCAGTTTTTTAAATATGTTTTATGGAGTCCGGCGCTACACATAGGTTGTGTTTCATAAAAATCAGTCCAGGAATATGAAAGTTATGACGCAATCAAGGAAAAAATATACAAGTATGTCTACCATGCCGTTTTCTAAAAAATGTTTGATGAGTCCTAGGATACGACGAGATAGGATGGGATCGAGACAGGAGCGCGACGGTTACAGGGTACGAAAGGGACGTTAACGGGATTGGAGTGGGTAGGTAACAGGATAGGAGTGGGATGATAACGGAATACGAAAGGGTGATGGTTTTTTTTTTTTTTTATGTAACTGAATGACGAGACGAGCTGGTCGTTTGCCTGATGGTAAGCAATACGCCAGCCCATAACAATAACAGCACCACCCAGAACTTTGTTTTGCAAAATCCTGCGCGGCGCTGCACTGCGCTCGTCACCCTAAGGCAATGAACGATGGTAACGAGATATGAGCCGGGTTCCGGGTTAGGAGTGGTCTGTAACGGGATATAATGGAGATTTAAGCGGAACGGTAACGGTATACGAAAAGGACGAGATCTAGATAGGAGCGGGACAGTGAATTGACAGGACGGGGACGGGATCTGGATAGGAGCAGAGCGGTAGCAAGACCGGGATTAGGGTGGGATGGAAAGTTGTCGGGAATAGGTTACTTAGATTACTTCACTACGCGTACGAAGTCGCAGGCAACAGCTTGTTGATAATATGTTTCATTTTTAACGCATAGCTTCTGTTCAAGGAGGTGTCCAGACGCCTCATAGAAACAACAGGTGACCAAAGAGCTGGCGCTTACCTCGGCCAACGAATTAGTTTGGCCATTCAACGAGGTAACATCGCCAGCTTTTTGGGCACCTTAACCGCAGACGGCGCCCGAAATGTATGCTTTTTATCTTTAAATTTACTTTTTAATATTGTTGTAGGTTTGCCTGCTTTCAGTCAGGCTCCGTTCTGGACATATACCCTTGAATAGTTTCGCATTCTTAATCTCCTAATTGGTTGGAATGTACCAACTCATATTTTAGCGGAGTGTGTCCGGAACGAGGTCGAGAGGAGTGTGTTTTTGTTAAAAATAGTTAACATCCAAATATGATTGGTATATTCAATAGCGTCATGGCTGCCCCTTTGTCTAGGGAAGCCAAGAGGTTCTACAAAATTGTTAAATTAGGTATTAAGCGTAGATAAGTTGTTTGATGTGAAGGTGAGATGAGGGCGAGATGGTCTATTTGACGAAACCCTCTATAATAAATACAGATTAAAAATGTTGTTGTTGGTTAGTTTAGTTATTATAACTCTATAATATCTACATACCTAATGTTAAGTAAATAATTCCGTTCTTCACGTTTCATTATTTTTGAAAGGTCCATGATTTTTGTTGTCAACTGTACATTAAATTAGCGCAATTTTTTTTAATTACCTGATAGGCAAACATTTGACCGCTGTCACACCTGATGGAATGTGACGGCGCGGTCGACGATGGATCATGCTTGACTAGAAGATTCTGATTCACTCTGGACTTGAAGACACCTAGATTATAAGTATCGGGAAACAGAGACGCTGGTAAGGTGTTCCATTCCTTGGCTGTTCGCATTATGAAAGTTGAAGCGAAACGCTTTGTTCTGGCAGGAGGAATGTCAACCATAAACGGATGCCGAGTTTCCGTACGTCTTGTTGGACAACAATGGTAGAAAAGAGATGGAGAAATTAACTCATGTAATTCCATCGCACATATTGAATAACTTGGGACGACTCACAATGCAAAATAATATATTTTTCTACACTTACATCTCAGTGGTCCGATTAGGTAATAGGACTAGTCGACCAATCTCCAAATTGTTGTTGATGTTTTAATAAACTTTTAAATTATTAAAAACTCACCCTCACCCCCCAAAAACAATTCAATAGAGATGTCAAAAAGGTTTTCAACATGTTCACCACAGACGTGGTCACTCTCAGGCATCTTGCATGAGTCACTGAAGACTAAACCGAAAATAAATACATTTTCCTCGTTGAAAGCGTGAGATACGTCCGTTCACTACCTTATCAATATGGCCACTACGATATTTATGAATATCCATTTAAGAAAATATGAAGCTCGGTTTCACTATTCCCATGTTGAGTCCCCTCAACCACTGTGTCACGGCAGCGCTCTATATCGACGTGTGTATGTAGATATACAACAGCCTCTTTGGTGTAGTGGTTGGGCAGGTGGGCTCAAATCTCATATACCACTGAGGTTGCGGGTTCGATTCCCGCGACGGGACGAATGTTTGCGCAGATAAAAAAAAGCGCAAGCATTTGTTTCGTGTTTGGGTGTTGTGGGAGTAAGGTCCTCATAGTTCCTGGTTCCCTAGATACAGGTAATCCCAGTTAGGGGTCAGGATCTATGTATGTGTTCGTTGGGCGTTATTTATTTATATGTGTCGTAGCAATAAATAAATCGTATCGTATGCATTTGTCTTGTGCTCGTCGGGACTAAAGTAAACATTGTATTACAATAGAATTGTCGACGTATCGAAACGTACGAGAGTGCTCGTACACTCTGAAAACTGAAGCACAGAATAGGTAACAGTACAAGTACTTCAGCTTTACTTTTAGCTGGAGTAGCAAGAAAAATGTATATTTAATAGCTTCCCTACATATAACATTCGAATCAGTGTCTGCACAATTACATATGATACGAATGGACCCCGATTTATTTATGTATTAAGGCACACAAAACAGATTACAGTCAGTTTAGAAACCACGTTAAAAATTCATAAATTGTTTCAAACGAGACTATACATTTAGCCAAGTCAAAAACCGACTTCAATGTATCCAAGGTCAAATATCGATGAGACCACTTCGTAGCTATACTGAACTGAACACAAAAATAATTTATGAAATCGGTCAACAGTTGGCGGAGAAATCGATGAACACACATAAAATATAAATATAAATATGTATATATATATATATATATATATTATACAGTGGAACATAGAACATTCTCCTTTTTTGAAGTCGGTTAAAAACATGTGTAAACAACATTAACCAACATTTTATATTTAGCAGTTATAGATATTTATGGTTATAATTTACATATAGTTTTAGAAAGAAAAACGAAATCAAATATTATTTAACTAACAAAAAACAAATTAATACGAGTATTTTTTTTTTGAAATGGCTGAATCTTGAATGCACTAAATATTATTTTAAAGGATAGGTAGAACATCTCCTTAGTCTTTGGTCTAAAATGTCGATAGATTCTGATTGTGTTCGTAAAAACCCAATGTTGATTATTCTCTTTTACTAAGAAATCCACTGAGCTGAGAGGATACGAGGGCACAGTGCTATCACTGTTATCAAATATTATTGTCAGCTATCACCATATAATTAATGAACGTATAAAATGGATCACGTCATAATAAATAGTATTACTTTTTTTTGCCGTTAGTAGTTTGCGGGTATTTTGCTGAGAATGGGAGCTTTTTTACACATTAAAAAAAGCTCCCACCAACACCTATTCGACGGTACATAAGTGAACGTACCCATACTACGTGACCCATTTTTTAAATTTTTTAGCCCCCTCCCCCCTCTGTGACCACCCGTAGTATATGCCAAGACCCTTCTCTCTCTAGTTTTCACGTAGTAATTCATAATGTTTTTAAATAATTGGCAAACAGAAAGCAAAAAAAAAACATTTGGCTCATATTTGTCTTTAGTAATACCAGGCCTAGCGCACTCCGCACTGTAGGTACGAAGCTACAAGTACATAGCCGGACACCGACGGCGGGTCGCGCGTCGTTACACGCGCCGCGTCAGAAGAGATAAGAGATATGCGATAGAAAGACAGGCGCTCTGTAGGTTGATATGACTGGTAGGTATGTAGCGCTACGCGAGCTGAATTGAATTTTATTGCGTCATAGCAAGAGTCGCTATTTGTTTAAATTTCTTTGCGGAGTGATGCTTCTGTCCCTTGTATTCTGTGCTACTAGTTACAAATATCATAAATCCTTATCATTTCTAATGTAATTACTTTTATGATGTTACTATATTTGTTTGTTCTTCTTTCACTTTAAAATAGCAATCTAGGTACACGTTTTGCACCGAGATAGTTGGAGGGCTAAAGAATGGCATAGGCTATTCATCACGGTAAAAAGAACAGTTTCTTGGAGAAACGCTATAAATATAATAGGGAATATGCATGTGTTGTCGAAAAATCTGGAAATTATTTTTTACGATAGATTACTCATTATACTCCTGTAAACATTTAGTAGTGATATAATTATTATTATTAACTGCGTAGTTTATTTGTATTTCAAAGTTTCTTTTTCTTATTTTTTAACCGACTTCAAAAAGGAGGAGTTTCTCTGTTCGATTGTATTTTTTTATCATTTTTTTATGTTTGTTACCTCAGAACTCTGTCATTTATGAACCGATTTGGAATATTATATTTGAGTATTTGGGTATTGGTCAATTTTTGACATAGAGCCCGCCCTATTGGTAAATTATTGACAAACACACATGGAGCAGATTGTTCCAATTGGTCCAATGAGGAAATTCTAGGTCCCTACGCAAATGGCGCGTTTATGTTGATTTAAATTGATTCAAATTTTCATTTAGGTATTTTATAGACAAATGAGGTCGTAAAATTTTTAAATTTTTCTTTCATTAATATTATTCAATAATGAATCATTCATGCATTAATAACAATACATGCATATACCCTATTGTATGAAGCCGAGTAGTACTATAATTTATTCTGTGCTGAAGGTATCAGCTAGTCTCTATTTAATGTAGGTAGGTACTTGAAATGAGACATGGAAATACTATGGACATATTATTACTATTTGTTCAAAACAATGAATGATTAGCTGTAAAGTATTAAAAGTACAACACAAATCTTATAACTATAAACTAAGTAATGAAAATATTTTATGGCTTTCCACGTGGAAATACCTGAAACTGTGACTATGGGTTTACTAGACTCAATAGCATTATTATTGTTAATTAGGCCTTCTAACCCATTTACCAGGCATACAAGTGTCATAATTATTTTAAAAGTGGTTACAGAGTCGGTATGCGACACTGTGAGTCACACTGATTGACTTTGGACCTATTATCATAGTTTTCCTTTGAAAAAGTGTTCCTCTCATGAAGAATATGGTTAATCGAGAACTCAAACAAAAATAAGCTCAATAACCGGCGAGTCCCGTACCATTATCAGTAAAAACGGCAAAAAAATCACGTCTGTTGTATGGGAGCAGCCCCCTTAAATATTTATTTTATTCTGTTTTTTAGTATTTGTTGCTATAGCGGCAACAGAAATACATCGTCTGTGAAAATTCAACTGTCTAACTATCACGGTTCGTGAGATACAGCCTGGTGACAGACGGACAGCGGAGTCTTAGTAATAGTGTCCCGTTTTACCATTTGGGTACGGAACCCTATAGAAATGCACAAATTCAAGGTGAATAGTGACCACCACAACATAAACACTAGAAATAAGGATAGAATTGCAGTACCTAGATTTAGACTAAGTAAAACGAATAAGTCCTTCATGGGCAATTGTGTACGTTTTTACAATAAAATTCCAAAATGTATAACGGAGCTCACAGAAAGTAGATTCAAATTTAGGGTGAAAAATATTCGAATAAAAAAAGCATACTATAAAGTTAGTAATTACATAGAAGACAAAGATGCATGGAACATTCCGCTTCTGCCAAGTAGCCAACTGGCACATAAGAAAAAAGAAAAATAATATTGTCAAAAACAAACATAAAATATTGTAACAAAAGTTCAAAAAAATATGCCCCTCAGTTTCGTTAGTAGCCTAGAAAATCAAGTGACAAATCATAGTAGGGTGATTTGTCACTTGATTTTCTAGGCTACTTAGCTCAATACACGAATTTTGGTGTTTTATTGGAAATATAACAGTAGGTATAGATATCACTACATAGTATAAAACAAAGTCGCTTTCTCTGTCCCTATATCCCTATGTATGCTTAAATCTTTAAAACTACGCAACGGATTTTGATGCGGTTTTTTTAATAGATAGAGTGATTGAAGAGGAAGGTTTATATGTATAATAACCGTGCGAAGCCGGGGCGGGTCGCTAGTATTTCAAATACAATAGATAATTCAAACAATGTTGTTTTATAAATGTTTAGTACTTTGGAATCTTAATATTATACAACGTGTAACATAAATGTGTAGTAATAATTAAACCACGCATATAGAAGCTTATTAATAATTCAAGTCCAAGTGCAAATCACCAGAAACTTTTTAAAATCACAAGATATGATAATTTAAACATTTCTAGTAATCAAGTTCATTTCAACCCTAACAATCAGCTGATAAAGAGCAATGAACTTGTGACAAAGAATATTAGTGCGCCGCGTGTACAGATCTGACAAACAAATTTTATCTTCAGTTAGCAAAGCCAGCTGTCCTACCAACCTTACTTTACAACTAACTTTCAAGCAAACTGCTTTTTACGCGACTCCCCAAAAAAGGAATATAATGTTTTCGGGGTTAATGTATGTGCGTTTTTTTATTACAAAATGCCTCAACAGATTTGGATGTATGGGGTATCCTCGGAATCCTTAAATCATCCCAAGTGATAATGTTTTTGGCAGGGTATTTTTTTATTTTTATTAATGCTTACTTATTAATTACAGCATTAAACATCATCGCTCCAATTAACATTCAGGAATAAGGATCTAATCAGTGTAAACGCCTAATAAGAGCGAGCATGGCTGATGTTCTTAAAAAATACGTGAGGTCACCAACCACCGTAGGAATAGGATGTAAAAAACATCATGCATGAATTTCAACAGTAGGAATGTAATAGGCTGATAATGATGATTAAGACATTTCCAACATTTGATTTCATTGCATAGTAAAAGAGTGTTCGTAAGTCAGTAATCAATAAAGCGTCTTTACTTAGTCAGTTTTCAGAAATAAAATTGTTTAATCTTTGACAAAACGCGGCAAACACTAAAGCTATCAAACATTCGCCGCCGCTTCATGATTCGCTAGCCTTGTTTCGTATTGCACCAATCATAAAGATGTAATCCTAATAAATAATAGCCGCTGCTCCTCATTGGTCGAGCGGCACAAACAAAGTTACCTTCTAACGCCGCCCCATAAAACTCCACCGAAAAGGACCGTTTTCGTTTCGGAAATTCTTTTTAGGTTATTTCTGAATATGAATTCTAAGACGTCAAGTTGGATAAAAATTTGAAACTAATCAAGGCAAGGCTAAGTCGGGTATGTTCGCGGAGATTTTTTTGTATACCGGTTCCGGAACATGCAAAAAAACTATGGTAAAAAAAACTTAAACCTATGTTTTTATTATGGTTTTAATGCATTCAAATCTGTCCAGGCAATAAGAAGTAATGGTGGAATAAATAAATACATACATACGTAAACCCTGAAATACTCCTTTTTGGGCAGTCGTGTAAAAATGTGGAAATACCCTTTTTTACGAGTGGGTTCCGGAACGGAAACGACCGAGTCCGAAGATCCGTTCAGTATGAAATTCCGGTATTTGAGACTCGAAATCAAGCCCTTGTAAAATGTTCGGCGTTTTCAAAGACAGAGCGCCTAGGCCACAAAACAGATAAATACAGAAGTTAATCTCATGTAAGTATGTACTTTTCATACATTTCATACCGGACGGCGCAGGAAGTTTTTGGGAGGAAAATTGATTGATTTAAAAATATAACTGTACACGATATCGACATAATTTTTTCGCAGTTACTATTATAACTGAATAAAGTTGTTTTGAAGACAAAACAAATGCGATTAGTTTACATTAACATCTTCCTCATTAGATTATTGAACACAAGGCTAACACAGCTTATACTACAATAAATATCTAATTTTAAATTGTAAAAATATGACAAGGCTACAAACTTATGTTCGCTTGTTCGGCGCAGGGCCGGGGGCTGGGGCGCTTACCTACCTACCTAACTATTTTGTGTTACGTGAAAACAAACCATCAAAATACAAGCAAATACCTACTTACCTCTCTGAAACAACTGGTAGCTTAAAAAACGACAATTCACCGTTTAATGTTGAATTTAAACAACCGTCCACCAAACAGTTATAATAACCTATTTTTCGTTGCTCCATTTTTGCACAAAAACGTTCACAGACGCGTGTCTCAAGCGGATGGCACTCGCATCCCAACTGTGCCCAGATATCGTGTCTGTGAGCGGTGTCTATGTGTGCGTTGCTCGAGCGCACTTTGTATGTATGTAGATTTCTGTACTAATCTGTTTTGTGCCTAGGCACAAAGTAGCTCGGTCAATGACCCGTACTACCGCGACTAGGCCACAGCTTGTTAGGATTGTCCAAAATAATTCAAATAAATAATTTTTAAACTTTGTATGGAAAATATAATAGTGTTTTTTTGGTTGTATATTCTGCCCAATGATTCATGACTAGATACCCATACACACCTTTCAGTATTACTACACATTAATGTTATTCCCTGTATAAGTACTTTCTGATTCTCTAGAAATTATATAATTTAACAATCTTTTGAGACCGATCATCAAGTGAAATCTAGCTAATTACAATAAGTTAAAATCTATTGATGATTCCAAGTGGGGGCTAACATATTATTATGAGGATTTATCTTACTGCAAAAACCAACTAAGTGCGCTTTTCAACAAAAATGAGTTACAAATACCATTAGAATCTCCTCTTCAAGATCTACATCTCGAAGTTTCGAGGAACACCGATAGCCTTCACTATTCTGGACTAGATTTTTAAATTTTAACAGAATAACATTTTAGTTATCCTCCAATAGATCCCTTCCCATATCGGTCTAGACGGAAATGAGTTAGTTGACAGTTTAGCCAGACAAGCCTCAAGTGACGGTAAACCTATAAATTTCTTCCCATTTTTCACTAACTATATTTCCACCTTAAAAACTCAGTGTTATGAACTGCTTAAAGAATATTTTGATTTAAGGTCACGTGAAAAGGGCATTTGGTATCGAACGATTCAGCCTCAACCTATGAATTTTACATGGTTGGCAACACATCACTCAACAGAAGAGATACTGTGACTGCACTAAGACTTCATGCCGGACACATTCCATGCAACAAGTTTTCGTTTTTAATGAGGAAATCCCCATCACCTAATTGTCCAGAATGTAATAAAATTGATGACATATACAATATCCTAATGGAATGTGTCCAGAATGAAAGTATCCGAAACCAATGTAATTTACAGTTGCCTGAAATAGGTGGTTGTAACAGCATTCTGTCCGAGCCTGAATCAGATTCGGCCAGAATGTTGTACAAATTAATTAACCAATAGTGCGATAAATTTTTATATATTATAGTTAAGCCTACCAGGGCGGCATATTCGCACAAGCAAAAAAGCCCTAAAAAAAAAGATTTAAAAAAATAAAAGATCTACATACTCATGTTAAAAATGTTAAAAGCGTTAAAAGCGCACTTAGTTGGTTTTTGCATTGAGGGGACGTTATACATATAGATGTGAGAATTCACTGGCACCCGAAACACAGTTGCTAACCAGTTTGGGAGCCTATTCAAATGTATCTATAAACCTTTTATGCAAATAAACTCATTTATCATTGTGTTTTATCATAAGGAATTCAATCTCGAGATGTCAATGGGTTAAGAATTAAATGTGATCAATCAGTAACACTTTTATTTTGTGAGTAAAACTGATCATACAATGAAGAATTAGTGTTCCACACTGATGAAAATTATTTGAAATAAGTAATGGAGCTTGATGAATCATGTTCCCTACTTATAAACTACCTAAACTAAATGATAAAGGAATCACTCTGGATTAATATGTTGTATAAACTGCATGCAATAACAAAATTTTAACCAATGATTGAAGAAGAAACCTGACCAAGTTGGCTTTTGTAATTGCCAAGTTCAAGGTTACCTACCTACAAATTGAAACTATGATTTATTTCACCTTATCAAAAAATAAATCTTTAAAGGACAGCCTTTGCCAAGCATTGTGGCGTTCATTATAATTTATAAAAATGCTCCACCACCAAATTATAAATAAGCCCCAATATAATGTGAAAAATACACATAAATTATAAGTTAATAGTATAATCATTTAATAAGTACAAGTATTCAATGTTAACTAAGTATAAATAATGCATGCTACCAAAAATGCAAGATAACAAAAATATAAAATACATTTACTAACTACTAGTCTAACCAAACTTTGCTGCAACATCATGAGAAGCATACTACGCTAATTCCAGACGGTGAGACTAGTTTACGGGATATTTATAGATCCACACTCAACACCCGGCAAACTACAACATTGAGAAATAAGCTTTATATACATTATATATTGGCTGAAAGTGCACCGAAACCAAACCGGGCTGAATGAGCCGGGCTCCTTACTCCACTGTTGACTTTATAAACATAGATGAGGGTTTACGTGCAAAGTGCTAGGCGCATGGTGTCAATTTGTTTGTCAAACCAATGAAACAAGCCATAACATGCTGGCTCACACTCAGTTTACCTCCGCCGATGTCCATGACACTTTGCAACAATGTGTGGTCGTCACGGACGCTTCACAGCCGTCCTTCCGCACTTGACATAATCAAAACGCACATTATTTTAACTCCGTCATAGTGCCACCGAGTTCTTAACACTTCTCAGTTTCAGAACGTGTCCGATGCGATTTTCGCACTCACTCAATCACACTTTAACTTCTCCCGGTTAGTGAAATTGCATTAAACACACACGAGCGACTTCACAAAACGTAAACTAAAGACGTACCTCCAGCATCAATGATCCTTAATTAATAACTGTCTCTTCGGTGTCGCTTGTCCAAGGAACAAGTTATCAAGGTCTCGTCTCGATCGTAGTGAACACTTCCAAGAATCGAACAGGTTATGGACGTTTTGGAGAACTCTTCACACTATAATAGCACAAAAGAAACACGCCCGTTGTTTTGTCACCTAACCTACATTACACACTAGGCACTTGTCACTACACTTTAGTAAAATATTATTTTAAAACGAAATCAACATGCTTAAACTAAACCGCACGGAGTAAACGAACGACCGAGCAAACTAAACCGCAAGCAAAGCAAACGTCAAAAAAGTAAAGTTTGAAAAAGTGATGTTCGTTTTGCCAAGTTTTGTGACGCCGTATTTACCGTATCAAAATCTCAATATATATATATCATAAAATAACCGTTTATTATGACTAACACAATTATATGTGAAACATTTATATACTAATGTAGAACATTAGAAAAGCGCTGACAAAATTTATTGACATCTATTTTTTATTTATTGGTTATCGGCATCATACGTACATGTAGTGATTGGATAATATCAATCAATCAATTAATCAAAATCTCTTTAATCATTTTGGCATCACAGCGCACTTATGAACGTCAAATTATCACAATGACTCTACCACCGTATCGGAAACAGAACCACTACTCAGAAGATACGACAAGAAACTGAGGGGCATTTATTTTAGAGATTTTGTTACAATTTTTTGGGGTTTTACAATGTTATGTTTCTTATGTACCAGTTGGTTACTTTGCAGAAGTGGAGTGTTCCAAGCATCTTTGTCTTCTATGTAATTACGAACAGTGTAGTATGCTTTTCTCATTAGTCATCATCTTCTTATTTGAATTTACTTTCTGTGAGCTCCCGTATACACTTTGGAATTAGTTGCCCATAAAGGACTTATTCGTTTACGTTTTAGTCAGTCTATTCTATACCTAGGTACAACAATCCTATAATACTAGGAACTATTAGGTATTCTGTGATAATATTAATTATATAAAGAATTTTTATTATTTTTATCATTCATCAACTTAATTTACCGCAGCGAGTTTATGCCGTGTTTCATAATTAGCGCGAAGGTTTTTTGATTTAAAAGAAAAATATATGATTTATATATGTATTGCATAATGACGTACTTTGATTGATACGCTCGTTTACCGTATCAGATGGTACAACACTGTTCTGCAATGTTGCCAGTATGAATTTCTGATTTGGGATGGCAATAAGGTACGATTTTAATATAATCAAAATAATATGCTAAATAATGATGCATTAAAATTTGAAAGAATTGAATAAGATAATACCTGTATTTAAAGATTATATTCTAAAAATTTATAATATATTTTGTATCAAAAAATTACACGTGATTTTGGGTTGGGCGAGTAAAGATTTCACAGTTCACACAAAAATAGTTAACGATAGGGGCAATCAAGTACGGTCCGAGCTGAGGTACGATTGAGGTACTGTCGGGTGATAAATAGTAGGTAATTCGAACTTTTGGAACGTTCTGGCAACTTGTCAGATGTTGATAACACGTACCTCTATGTTTGCGTGAGAGCACACGAACAAAATGAGAAATATCGCTTGCGATTGGCCGCAAAATGCCGGATATTGTGGCTTTGACACGTATTATTGGTTGCAAACGCTGTGACGTATACGGAAGTCGCGCATGCGCAAAAGTCAATTGCAAAACTATTTGTTGCAGAGCGAAAGAGCACCGTAGGGTGTCATTCCTCAATGACCGTAGGTGATTCACTCTTCTCTGTCTGACTAACTTGTGCCCTCCCGCCAATTTTTAACAACGCAATCTCAGGATCAGATAAAAAATATAACTTTCTTAAAAAATATATCTTCTAAAAGTGCTAAATCAAGACAATGCAGTGTATAGAATTAGAGCTTTCTTATTTAATTAGTCTAGTGCTTACTGCGTTACTGCTTAGCGAAGTCTATTGACTGAAGCTGAGCTGAGATTACATAGGTAAATAAGGCTAACGGGCTATCAGGAATGAGTCAGACATGGTACCGGGATCCTCCCATCCTCCCAAGCTACCTACACAATTTCAGAGCGTGGGCGTTAACTGTATCAGAATACGTAAGTAGTGAGAGACATTTCAGTAGATTTCGGTGGCGGTGAGTCATCACGTCACGCATAACCTGTAAATACATAAATATTAGAACAGGCATTTATCCGTCGTATTTAAACAGGGGATCGGACAACTTTTCAGAAAGTGTTTTAAATTAACTACAATGAATATATATAGCTATGAAAAATACTATTCTAATTAAATAACGATCTAAAAGTACCTAAAACTATGTATAAAAAATATGTTTCAAATATTGCCGCGCAAAAGGTCACTTCAAAACTTGAGATGTCATATGTAGGTAGAAAACGACAAAGTCTTCGAAATAAAACTTGCAAAGATATTCTAATACGTTTTGTGAAGTTTGGGGACTATATTGTAGTACTGGAACGAAACAATTAGCAAAAATATATTTTATGAAAAGCAAAAACGTAAAATAAACAAGCTTGACTCACGGCATTTACCTACAAATGACGTCATGCGCTGTGGTTGTTGTTTCGTTTGAGATGAAGAACAGATTAAAAATGTCAGAATTATTTATTGATTTAAAAATATAAATCATTATTATTTCACAAAAATATTGATTGAATGATCTTTCTGGATCGACGAACTTTCGTTCTAACTACATTTTAGATTTTTCTCGATTACTGTCCGATCCTCTATTAGACTTATGTTTTGAAGAAATAATCGGATCTATTCGCTATTCACCCACAGATTTGAACCAAAACAACATTTTGACTAGCCTCGCCGTTCCATTCCTAGCAGGTATAGTCAGACTGAAGAGGCTAAAGAGGCGGATCAGCGTCAGGAATTCGGGCGTTGTCAAAAACTACCCGCACTCAGTCGTAAAAAAAATATCTACCTAAGTACTATGTGGTACTATCTTAGAGTATACATAAGGGTTTGTTTTGTTGGTTTTACCCCTAAATTATTAAATTTGTTTTCCAGTTATTTTTTAAACCGAATATAATATGTACAGTTTTCAAATTACCGCTCTGACTCGTATGTGACCTGCTCTGGTGTTAGTCAAGGTAGCACGCTTGGACCGACGCAATTTTTAATAATGATTAACGATTTGCCGAATGTCGTTAGATCGGCGAGGTGTCTTTTGTTTGCTAACAATTTGAAGCTGTTTTTGGGTGTAGGAGATATAGCAGACACTGAAGCGTTACAGAGGGATATCAATAGTGTTGTCGCGTGGAGCGAACGAAACCAACTCGAGTTTAACTTGACTAAGTGCAAAACAATCACTTTTACTTGATCCCGTTCGCCCCTTGTGTATCCCTATAGCATAAACGGTGTCCTTCTGGAACGTGTAAATCGTATTAAGGATCTAGGACTAATTCTCGATACCGAGTTAACTTTTAATGCGCATATTACTGAGCTGTGTGGCCGCGCCTTCAAATCCCTCGGTTCTGTCATGAGGCAGACCGCGCGGTTTCACGACAGAAGCACTATACTTATTCTGTATTTTGTGTTCGTGCGAAGCAAACTAGAGTAATGCTATAATTGGGGATCCGCACGAGACAAAATACAGAGTAATAATCGAAAAGGTACATAAAATTCGCTCGCTACCTCTATAAAAAAATATATGGCTATTACCCTTATATGTATCCGTCCTTATTCGTTGGAGGCATGGTAGGCATGAATACTTTGGAAGAGACGCACGTGTGCCATATTACTCCACTACTATCTGCTCCTTAATAATAAGATCGACAATCCAGAAGTGTACCCAGCACGGTCGGATTATTGACCTTGTTGCGCAGTATTTGCAAATAGTGGATGACCAAAAGTAACTTACGCCTGTACTCTAGTGTGTCTATTCCGATCATTCCTATGACAAATAAAGAGGGGAACAGATAACAGATATGTCAACAAACGCTCATGCAACATACATGAGAGCAATGTGCTAGCAATGTGATGAATGTGCGTAAAATTTAAAGCAATGTGCTTCTTTTAAACCATAGTTATTAACAAAAATAAGTGAGCCGCCAGCCTGATATCAGAATGGCGGGTGTATTCCTAGTCTGAGCAAATTTATAACTATCTAAGTGTGATATTACCATCGCAGCTATGTTCTAGCAATGTGCTCTAACATATCAAAAGCACAATCAGATGCGGTATAAGGGTCAAGAGTAATTTAGAAAATAAATTTTATATTGAACGCCTGATTAGTTCTTACAGCAATTACCGCGATATGCATAAAGAAATTTAAAGTACAGGGGTTTCCTATAAAGAAGTAACGACATCGACAGTAGAGATCATTTTATACGGTAGGTTTTTTTATTAAAATCAAATACAAATTAAAATCCAAATTATACATTCTTTAAAAAATAATACGGTAAGTCATTTTTATAACTAATTGCTTGTTTCCCTTATAAACAAATATTATGTATAACAAGGAACAAAAAATATCGTATATGGTATCGTACCCTAAATGCATAACTACCTATATAGTGTTTATTATTCACTAGCTTGTGCCCGTGACTTCGTCCGCGTCGAAGTCGAAAATGGTTCTATTAGGATTTTTAATTGGTTTTTGTGTTATTAATTTTGTTATAAATTATTGTGTTCAAATGTTGGAATACTTATATGTACCTATAATATAAATCTTTATAAAGTGTAGGGATTTACATTATAATAAATTAAAATTTTGTTATATTTTGTGAACACGAAGCTTGGACTTTGATCTGGTGAAAGTTACACGGGGGTATTATCTTTTTATTGATAAAAAAAAAAAAATGTGGAAAAAAATATTGCCTTTCTATCCCTAGATAACAATAAGTCAGTAATCTCGGAAGCTGCTGCGTCTATGTTAGAAGAAAATGATATGGTCACGTGACGCCGCAATAACTGCAATGGAATAAGATCATTCACGTACAATCTACATAATGTTGTAAGCTTTGAGTTAAATCAAACTGAATCAAAGTGCTTAGATGAGATTCCATTAAAAATACGCTTAAAGTCAAAAGAACATGAGATAATAGGAATAATCGAATATTTGCCCACGGGCCCTAAAGATGACCTTAACAGCATAGGTCACTATAGAGCGCACTGCTACAGGCAAAACAAATGGATATGTTTTGATGATTTTTAAGTAATAAAACTAGAAGAAGTCAGAAAAAGATGCATTGCCTTGTATATGGGCAAAAAAATAATTTTACAATGCATATTCAATCTAATAAAGAATTAATTATTAATGGATGATATTTTTACGTTTCATTCTTTAGATATCCAAATGTGTTCATTATGTTTGTTTGATTGTGCCTTTGATATGTTAGAGCACATTGCTAGAACATAGCTGCGATGGTAATATCACACTTAGATAGTTAATAATTTGCTCAGACTAGGAATACACCCGCCATTCTGATATCAGGCTGGCGGCTCACTTATTTTTGTTAATAACAATGGTTTAAAAGAAGCACATTGCTGTAAATTTTACGCACATTCATCACATTGCTAGCACATTGCTCTCATGTATGTTGCATGAGCATTTGTTGACATACACCCGCCATCCTGATGCACACCGTTCTTTAGGTATTGAACCCTACTCGCGTGTCATCCTATTAGGATTCGCAGATGCCAGTGAAAAGGCGATGGGAGCAGCTGTATACCTATGTACGACTACCGCATCCGGACCTAATAAAGTTAATTTGATTGGCGCTAAAAGTAAAGTCGCCCCGCTCAAAGTTGTTTCTTTGGCGCGCTTGGAGCTATGCGCTCTTCTATTGCTTTCTAAGCTGTTTTGATTTGTTATCGATACGGTTTCTTCCTGCTGTCGCGTTGATGAAATTTTCGCGTTCACTGATTCAACAGTAGCCCTGTACTGGGTTCACTCCGCACCGCATCGTTTCGATACTTTTATAGCGAACCGTATTTTACAGATTCAAGATAATCTGGATCCTTAACACATCTTTCATATAGAAGGATCTCAGAATCCGAGTGACTGTGTAAGTAGGGGACTTACTCCCGCGCAGTTACTGAATCACCCTCTGTGGCCCACCCTGGGCTCGTGATGAACCACATACTTAGCCAATCCACCGATTTACTTTCGATTCGTCCGCTGGTGACCAATTATTAGAGATTAAAAAACCTACAAAATCTTTTATAAGACCGATGTACCCCCGCACTTTATTTCTACGTTGGCCTCGAAAGTGTCTTCTTGGTCCAAGCTTCTCCGCATAATAGTTTATAAATACCGTTTCTTAGGTAAAATCCCGCGTTCCGAAAGAATGGAACTTTCACATTTTGAATATGCTGAAACTGTTGTAGTAAAGGTTCTTCAACAACAATATTTTTTCGATGACATTAAAGGTATTGCTAAAAATCGCAAGGTATCGAAAGCATTGCTACCACTTCTCCATTTATGCAAAATGGTATCATCCGCGTTGGTGGTCGATTAGAAAAATCGTCACTCAACTTTGATGGTAAACATCCTATACTTTTGCCCAAGAAAGATCGAAGATTTCGTGGTATCCCTAGGAATATCGCGAAATCCCAGTGCGACACGTACGGTCAACGGCAAAAGTTGCTGAATATTTGTAAATCTTCGATTACACCATTAGTATTTCTTATTTTTCTGAATGTTGCATTTTTAAAGTCTTTTAAAGTCGTTACGTTAGAAATCATTTATTTTGCCTAGTCTATAATACAAAGTTTCGCTTTCACCTTACAAACAAAGGTTTTCCACACAAATATTGGCCATCCCGTTTAGACCTTTTAAGATGTTTAAAAAGTGGTGAAACATGTGCGTATAGTATCTTCGATTAGTATATGTACCAAATTTCATAGTCATAGGTTTAGATAAAAAAATATATATTTCACCTTATTTAATGTTTTTAGAGGTTAATTAATATAGCGAGTTTCGTTTTAATTTATTACCTTTGTTTGGTCTGTATACGAAATTTTATTGCTACAACTTCATAAACAAAAATTCTCCACACAAACTTTACCACTCTGTTAGGGGATGATTTCAAGACATGGTGAGATAAGTTTTTATAATTTTATTGGCTGAGTACTTATAATAAATTTCAACATTGTAGCATTAAAAAATATTTGATACTTTCCACCCGGTTTAACCTTGTTAGAGGGTGAATTTCGAAAAATGGCGAATTACGTTTAAATTTATTTCTTTTGCTTACTCTGTGTGCCAAATTTAATTGCCATAACTTCATGAACGAAGTTTCTCTATATAAACTTAACCACCCCGTTTGAACCGGTTTAGGGATGTTTCCAGCAAAATGGTAAAAGATGTGCTTAAAGTTTATCTGTCTGAGTAATTGAACCGAACTTCATCGTCGTAGCTTCAAAAAATGTAATTACATTTCACCCTTATTTAACCTGGGGGGTAGATTTTCAAAAATTGTGATTCACGTTTTAATTATCTTTTTTTTCTTTATGTATGTACCAAGTTTCATTAAAACCACAAACCACATAAATAAAAAAGATTTTCTATACAAACTTTACCACCCCGCTTAGGCTTGTCGGGGGATGATTCAAAAAATGTGAAATACATATCTATAATTTCATTGGCTTAGCACGTATACCTACCACATTTCATCGTTGTAGCTTAAAAATAATAATCTTCACTTTCCACCCTATTTAACCCTGTTAAGGGATGATTTTCGAAAATTGTAAATCACGTTTTAATTATCTTCTTTTACAAAGTTTTATCATACCCACGAAACTTTATAAACAAAGATTCTCTATACAAACTTTACCACCCTGCATAGGCTTGTTAGGGGATGATTAAAAAAAATGGTTAAATATATGTATATCTATAATTCATTGGATTAGCACATGTACCACATTTCATCGATGTAGCTTAAAAATAATCTTCACTTTCCACCCTGCTTTACCCTTTTAAGGGATGATTTTCCAAGATTGTAATACACGTTTTAATAATGTTTGTTAGGTGTGTGTAACAAGTTTCATCGCTATAAACAAAGATTTTTTTATGTTAACTTTACCATCTCGTTTAACCCTGTTAGGGGTCGATATTTGAAAAATGCTGAAAACCTATTTTTAGACTTGATCAAACTTAATTTGTTTACCCTGTTTCTTTACTGTAGCTACAGTGTCGCATTAATAAAAAATCCTACTCCATACAAACTTTGCGGCTCTATTTAATGACCTTAGGGGTTGATTTTTGAAAAGTTACTGAAAATGTATTTTTATATTCTTATTGGTGTGGCGTGTAATTAGCCACACCTTGCGTACTTGCGTACTAAATGATTAAACTGTTAATTTGTGAAAATAGGCCTAAAAAATGGCTACCCTTATTAAGGAATCCGACAAGAAAACATAAATAATTCAACAGAGCAGTCATGAAATGCGCTCACTCACCCCGTGATCCAACCAGGGCTGGTTTCCATCTTATAGAGAAGACACCGAGTAGATATTGACGAGGAGCTTGCGGTGCCTTATGAGGTCGCCGGCCGGCGAAATGTCCATTGGCCTATATAACGCGTAGTTCACAACCGATGTGAAATTCTATTAAAATAAAAGTCACAGAGCACAGCCGCACTACTTATGTCCACAAAAAAACAGTTTATATTATTTCTTGCAAGGGATTCACAGGATTATTTTACCAAAGTTTTTTTAATGTCCGAGTACGTACCGATCGTGGTGTTAAGAGAGAGTCATCGCAATAAACGACACTCTCGTCTCGACCAATCGAGGCGCAGATAATTAGCCCAAATCGAGGCTACCAACGCCATCTGTCTGCTCGATGATTGCAACTCAGTCGAATCCTTCGATGAATGAGCGTTGCACCAAACTAATGTTTTCTTGTAAGATATTTATGTAATATTCATGAAGCAATGTCGCTTCTCCACTTATGTTTAGTCAATTTACTAAGTTTCATAACTTTACTAAAAAATCCTACACCATGGAAACTTTGCGACCCCAATAAATGACCCTAGGGGTCGAATTTCGAAAAATGCCGAAAACAAGTTTAGTATTTACATGCTTAATCCTCACGCAAAATTTGATAACTACTGATCAAGAAACAATCACCGTAGCATACATTATAGTTTCCGCATTCCAATCTAAAAAACTACACTAAACCCCCTTTAAGGGTTGTTTTTAGAAAAACTGTGATACACGTGTTCTTTTATTTCTTTTGCATAGTATACTGCCAAGTTTTGTGACCGTGCGACAAAATATTTTTTTCCCCATACTTTATGACCCCATATTTTGACCCACTTAAACGTCAAATTTCGAAAAATCCGTTCTTAAATGACGCCTTCACTACTTGTAGAATACGTGGTCCAAATTTCAGGTTTCTATGTTAAGCGGTTTTAGCTGTGCGATGATTGTAGAAAAAATCCCTGTTCTTTTATTATATAGAAGATTAAAACATTAAATAATTTTTAAACATTTTAATAACAATAATCAATATAGTCATATTTTTTACAATATGCCTAATGTTAATAATACTACTACTGTTAGAAAGAACTTCATTAAACTTATTATCTATTTTACAAAATTAAATAATCGACATATGTATCTAGTAATTTGAAATCTTAACTACCTACTGCTATTACACTTAAAAATCATCTATCTCTCTAAACTTATAAAAAATAAATAATCAACAAATATGCAATTTTTATTATATTATTAAACAACTTAATACTTCTGTTAAACAGAACGTAATTGAAATAAATTGTCTCCCTATACTTAAAAAAAAAATTAATTAATTAATTAACCAACCAATATGTAGTTATCTATTCTTAAGATAAAGCTGTAGTTAAAGACCTTGATACAAAACAGTAGTAATCTACATACAAAGTGCACTCGAGCAACGCACACATAGACACCGCTCACGGACACGATGTCTCTTCTTATCCCCCCTTTTATTAGGTCCTTCTCCTTTCGTATGCAATTGGGGTTTTGTCGAACTGGCCACTTTGATCTCAAATATCTGGCGTATGGTAAGGAATTCCGAATTTAGGCTTGTGTAGATCCGCTGTGTTCTGTGGTTCAACTTATAGTTCAATATTCCTGGACCGATTTTGATGAAACAAAGCCTATGTGTAGCGTCGGACTCGGCTACCAACCACTAATATTAAAATTAGATAAAACAAAACAAGAGACAAGTGGTAAGTACCTAGAAACCTACCTACCTGTTTTTTTTAGAATTCAAACAAGTATCAATAGTGAGGGTTTAGCTGGTACCTAGTTAAAGATACTTATTTATCTTTAACTACTTGCTTTTAGATAAAGCTCCGCAGTAATTTTTATAACAATGGTAATGTCGATCGAGTATCTTAATGACCCATTGTACATGTAATATATAAATACAAAATAAGTATCGGCATTAATAGTTAAATATCATTAACTAATCATAAAATAAGGGATTAACAGGTAAATTCTAAGCATAGTAGCTAAATACTACATTACAACTGTAATAATGATTAGGTAAGTGTCAAAATATTAGTACTTAATATACTTAATATTAGTACTTCATGTACTTTAAATAATGAGTACAATGCGAAGTAATATTTTTCTATACATTTTATTTTTAAGCTATTGCATAGTTAAGCTATTGCATAGCTTCTATCGCGGGCCTTGAGCGTGGAGACCGAATCCAGAAATTCCGTAACGAAAATAACCTAACACCCCCCACTCCGAATGCTATGCAATAGCTTTACCGCGGCAGTCTCCGAGTGCCACACGTCTTTTTTTTTTTCACCTGAAGTCCATCGTGTGCCCGGTGTGTGCAATATGTCAAAATATAGTAAAAGATAAGTCATTAATCACACCTGACGAAATAACTGGCAATTGCACGGGAGCCCAAAAATATAGATTTTTATGTTTTTCTCCATACAAATTTTATTTAGAAAAATCATTACTGGGTCATAATCGTGAGTGGTGCATAAATATGATATAGTTGGGTCTCCTGATAAGGTTCTGTGTTAGTTTACAACAAGATAAAAAATGTTTATAATGAAAGATGTCTATGTCTATGAAACTCGATTTTCAGCCCACTGTGCGGCGCGCCGTACGAGCTCAGCGACAGCGTTGCTTGCGCCGCGCCTGCGCCCGCGCCGGTCACCAGTGCGCGCAACTTACCGTGTATGCACAAGCCCAGGGGTGTTAATGTAGCGGACGGCTCATTTAATTTACCTATTCTTATTTCAATTGGTAACAATAACTGATATAATGATATAATTATCTTGACCTATAAGTATCTCGGGTTTTACATCACTTTTGCATAACTTGTTTTTTATGTACAAGATTTTTATAATTATTACAATTAACTATAGATAAAGTTTGGACCGGTAAGTTTAATTTATCTACGCAGCGTACTCGTATATTATGCACCTTATTGTCCATACCCGATAGGTCTACAATCGCGACAACCGTTTCACAAACCAGTTCATCATCAGACCACGCTTCACGTATTCGCATTGTCTCTGAGCGACCACTAAGCCCCGCACGCTTACCTAAGTCCGCACTAAGTAACGAGACGGTCGATCCGTCGTCGAGAAGGGCATGCGTACTTATTATACCGCTAGCACTATGAATA
Organism: Petrophora chlorosata; assembly: GCA_951640565.1. Taxonomy (NCBI): domain Eukaryota; kingdom Metazoa; phylum Arthropoda; class Insecta; order Lepidoptera; family Geometridae; genus Petrophora; species Petrophora chlorosata. The sequence goes on from OX621197.1 coordinate 17,877,226, forward strand.
CGTATAGGTACGATTTTGAGCAGCACTTTACATTCACTCGCGTTTATATGCGTCACTGTTAGCGTACTATTGGCGTAGGACATCGACGGCATCGACGCCGACACCGACGTCGACGCCGATGTCGTCGGCTCAGAAACCGGACGACAACTTCCAGTCTCGTTGCTCGATGTGTTGACGTCGTAGTGACGTAGGTTGTGATCAAGGAACATTCGTTGTGATGCGCCTGACCACAGAGCTGTTTTTATCGCAGGCTGGCGCGGTGCATGCATCTCGTGCGTGGCGCGCTAATAGGCATTTATAGCAAATCCCGTTACGTTTTACAAACTGCCATCTAGTCTTACGTAATGCTTTCTTAAATTGTTTACATTCGGTTAGCTTGTTTTGAGGTACGGCAGAATTTACAGTTATCATAATTATTTTACAGTTATCGTAATTGTTTTCTTCTGATTGCAATAATACATTTTGAGTGCAATAACCAGTAGGTACTATCATTGTTTTTGTAATAGGTGTTTGTATGTTGGTCAGTACGTTGGCTCGTAAAATATACATTAGACGTAGTAGAGATATTTACGGCCTCGTTGTGCAAGAAATCTGATAAAATGACCATACGTGATTTCTGTCTTTGAGAAATTAGCGGGAAACTATAGTCGGACCATTTAGAGAGTAATAAAGTAGATAGTTTAGACAGTATTATAGATATTATTGTCATACCTTGTAGGTACTCGTCGCGCCCAACTGCTCGTACCGCTTCGATATAGTTTTGAACTTTGACTGCAAATATCACAATGTCTTTATAACATTGGCTGTAATTTCTTTATATCCTGCATTATCCTGGATATAATAAGATCGGCATTCTCGAATCGTAGCTCTAAAGTTGAGATGATTTTGCACGGTGGACTCGCAGTAATGAGTAAAGCTGTGACGGCGTCCTTGGCAGCTCCTCGGAGACACTTTCTTAACCTCCACAGGTTTTCTTCGGGGGAGAATTTACACAGCACGGTCGACTATAGGCTTGTTTGAACTGCAATAATTCCAGCGGGTCTCCTGAGAAGTCTGGAAGATCCTTCGGTGTGCATAATCGAGTTAAAATGTTGGTATTTGGGGCTTTTGTAGAAGCCAGGTCCTTCAACGCACCAGCAAGCATCTGAATTGTCGCGTGTATGCCGGCGGCCTCCGTTGGTGGTTGCGGTCCTGGGGGCATGCACGAGTGCGACTCCATTGCGTATTATAGAAAGAAAGAAAGAAATAATTTATTTTTGACAAGACTGCACACAACAAACAATAGTACATACACAAGTGTAGGATGTATGGAGGACCGCTGCCGTGTATAGTGCAGCCAAAAAAAGGTCTGTGCTCAGCATAATGTTGTGAAGAATCCACAACGCTGGTTTTCAGCACAGGCCCTTGGTGACGCACGAACTTGTATGATATAACGCTATAAAACATTAAATACACTCGAGAGCAATGAATCCGGGTCACTTAAAGAATGTTAAAAATCTCAGAAACTAAAAATGATAGGTTAATGCAATAAATTGTATTTAATAGACAATGTAATACTCCTTAAATGAAAGTAAAAAAAATATGAGTCACCATACATTTTATTAACACAAAATTACATAAAGAAAAAAACTGCTGATCTCTCCTTAAAACAAAAATAGGAAACATGAAATTTTTGAACTTTATTACGATTTTCTTGAATTTTAATACTTCGTATTGCCTCCTCGTGCTTCCATTACTGCGTTTACGCGGTTTGGCATGCTGTACACCAAGTTCCTTATACGATTTTGGGGAATATTCTCCCATTCCTCTGTGAGAGCAATTTTGAGCTCACGAAGCGTGATTGGGGGAGGGTTTCGTTGTTTTACGCATCTGCCTAGCTCGTCCCAAGCATGCTCGATCGGGTTGATATCCGGGCTGCGCGCTGGCCACTCCATACGAGTAATGTTCATCTCTTGAAGGTAGTCATTCACAATCCTACCTGTATGAGGTCGGGCATTGTCATGCATAAATATAGCATCCTCACCTAAATTGACCATAAATGGACCAACGTGATCATTGAGGATTTCTTCCACATATCTTACGCTAGTTAAAGAGCCGTTTTCTATGATCACCAGCTCTGTGCGACTTTCAGAAGAAATTCCGGCCCACACAAGTACAGACCCACCACCGTAGGCTACTTTTTCTTCGATGCATGCTTGCTTGAATCTTTCCCCTGGTCTTCGATACACTCTGTGTCTTCCATCGTGCTTGTAGAGCATACATTTTGATTCGTCGGAGAACATAACTTTTGACCAATCTTCAATACTCCAATTTACGTGGCTCTGGGCATATCTTAGTCTCGAAATACGATGCCCACGCTCCAGTTTAGGGCCGTTTGCAGGTCTAAGGGGTTTTAAGTTAGATTCAGCAAGCCGACGTCTTGCTGTCCATGCACTTGGGTTACTTCCTCCGAGGCGTCGAAACTGATTGGTGAGTTCAGTTCCTGTGAGAAAGCGATTTCGAAGCATGGTGTTCACCAAGTATCGGTCTTCTCGTGCTGTGGTACACCTGGTTCTGCCCGTTCCTGGTCTGCGTAGGTTAGAACCAGTTTCTTCGTAACGTCGGAGAACTCTTTGTACTGTTGACAGCGACACACCGACAGTCCTGGCTGTATCGCGCTGACTCCGGCCGGTTTCCAGCATTGTAAGTATTCTGGTGCATTCTTCAGGCGTAAGCGACATAATTTCAGCTTGAATAATGAATATAGAGCACTATCAACATGGTTTATGTACCCACATAAATGACAGATTACAAACAAAAGCAAAACCAAATGCTGTAATTTCGTAGTTCCATCTTCGAAAGTGGCCCTTTTTCAAATTTGATTTTTTTATGATATAACTTTACAATAACTAAGAAGTTTTAATACCTTCATTTAAGGAGTATTACATTGTCTATTAAATACAATTTATTGCATTAACCTAGCATTTTTAGTTTCCGAGATTTTTAGGATTCTTTAAGTGACCCGGATTCATTGCTCTCGAGTGTATATAAGTAAAGCTAAATAGAAATATATATTATATTCTTAATAGTATAAATAGTATATATATATATATATATATATATATATATATATATATATATATATATATATATATATATATATATATATATATATATATATATACAATGCCTATCCGCAATACAATAAATAAAAATTAAATAAATATTGGAAAATATCAAAATAAAATTGTTATGCAAGTTAAGTTGTTATAAATTGTTACAGTACCACACAATAAATAAATAGTACACAGTAAAAAATAAGAAAATGAAACCCGAAAGCAAACACATACATTAGGTAAATTAGGTATAATTATATTAGTATAATCAATTTATTCAGCAGAATTACACTCGGTATTTTCATTACGAGTCAAATTTGAGATGATGAAATTTGCCACGTTGCGCCTGATTCCATTAGATTGAAAATAATATAATTTTATAATTTCTATATATTATATATATTTATTATACATTGATTATTCTTATATATTGATACTAAAAATATATTATTACTATACTAACTTACATATCAACTTAGCATATAAATGATATAGCTTAATGTAATGTTGCGTGTATCTGTCTTGAATAAATGAATTTTCTTTCTTTCTTTCTTTCTTTCTTTCTTTCTTTCTTTCTTTCTTTCTTTCTTTCTTTCTTCTTTCTTTCATTGGCAGATGTGGCGCTGCAGGTGGCGGCTTTTGTGGTGATGTAGGATGCTCAGGTAGTGCTGCAGATGCCGACGTGATCCCGACAGACGCAGCGTTGGCTGCTTGTGTCTTCAGCGATTGCAGATTGCCCGAAGGATTACCATGCTCGGATGACATTTGGTCGAGCACCTCCGGCTTATCTCACACCGTTTAGAAGTTATTTGCATATTAATTTTACCTATTTAGTCCTAAAAGAAACTTTTGTATGGCAGCCATCTTGAAAAATGGCGGAATCCAAATTTTTTTTTCACTATCGTAATCCAGAATAAAAGTCAGTCAGTCAGTCAGTGAGTGGTCTTCCAGCTTTATATTATATTAATTTAATTAATTAATTAATTAATAACTAGCTACATATAGGTTTTCTACGTATAGAATAAGAAAAATAACAATAATAATAATAGGTTCTAATATATTTGGGTCCAGGTACCTATTGGTTTAGGTCCAGGTGTGGACCTGGACCTCAAGTTGTCAAGTTGTCTGGTTGGTTCTCAAGGGTCGTACTCTTCTGCATGCCAATATCTTACCCTGATCTGAAATTAAATATTTTTGTAAAACACAGTATGACGTTACCTGTAAAGGAAACGAGCGTTTCAATCAAGTTGATATCCTACATCTTAATTTGAAATCCAGTGTATTTATCATTGCGCTGTGACATCTCAATTAATAAAAAAATCAATAAATACGAATTGCCACATATTTTGCTTCCGTAACTGTTAACTAATTTCGACACAGACTAACAGAGTTCAAGTGGCTGTGTCGTGAATACGGCGGACTCACAAGACGTGATACGAGACTTAAAACCTATAACTAGTCAAATATTTTGCGCAATATTATTTAACTTATGAAGTGTTAAAAATGTGTAGAGTAGTCTTGGCATATTATAATATTACCACTCATTTTTATCTCGACTCACTTAACGTAACGCAGCATAACATTTTATTATTTCGAGTTTTACCATAAGTGATATAAAGTATTTTTTGTAGAACTGATTAATAAGACGAGCAAGTCGTTCCCCTGTTGGTAAGCGCCACGCCTGCTTATAACCAAAAAGAAAAAAGCCGATTTAAATAAATACTAACGGCCCGCCCCGGCTTCGCACGGGTAAATTAAATAATATTTGTCCGAATTAAATAATTCAAAAAGTTATATAAAGGTATTAAGGTATTGAAGCAGTCTTGAATACAATTTATTTTGATCAGAATTAATACCAAGATACAAATAAAGAGCCTTTTCTTTAAATTTTAAAAATAAAATAACACTTATTGTGGCATGACTATAATACACTCGAGAGCAATGAATCCGGGTCACTTAAAGAATCCTAAAAATCTCGGAAACTAAAAATGCTAGGTTAATGCAATAAATTGTATTTAATAGACAATGTAATACTCCTTAAATGAAGGTATTAAAACTTCTTAGTTATTGTAAAGTTATATCATAAAAAAATCAAATTTGAAAAAGGGCCACTTTCGAGGATGGAACTACGAAATTACAGCATTTGGTTTTGCTTTTGTTTGTAATCTGTCATTTATGTGGGTACATAAACCATGTTGATAGTGCTCTATATTCATTATTCAAGCTGAAATTATGTCGCTTACGCCTGAAGAATGCACCAGAATACTTACAATGCTGGAAACCGGCCGGAGTCAGCGCGATACAGCCAGGACTGTCGGTGTGTCGCTGTCAACAGTACAAAGAGTTCTCCGACGTTACGAAGAAACTGGTTCTAACCTACGCAGACCAGGAACGGGCAGAACCAGGTGTACCACAGCACGAGAAGACCGATACTTGGTGAACACCATGCTTCGAAATCGCTTTCTCACAGGAACTGAACTCACCAATCAGTTTCGACGCCTCGGAGGAAGTAACCCAAGTGCATGGACAGTAAGACGTCGGCTTGCTGAATCTAACTTAAAACCCCTTAGACCTGCAAACGGCCCTAAACTGGAGCGTGGGCATCGTATTTCGAGACTAAGATATGCCCAGAGCCGCGTAAATTGGAGTATTGAAGATTGGTCAAAAGTTATGTTCTCCGACGAATCAAAATTTATGCTCTACAAGCACGATGGAAGACACAGAGTGTATCGAAGACCAGGGGAAAGATTCAAGCAAGCATGCATCGAAGAAAAAGTAGCCTACGGTGGTGGGTCTGTACTTGTGTGGGCCGGAATTTCTTCTGAAAGTCGCACAGAGCTGGTGATCATAGAAAACGGCTCTTTAACTAGCGTAAGATATGTGGAAGAAATCCTCAATGATCACGTTGGTCCATTTATGGTCAATTTAGGTGAGGATGCTATATTTATGCATGACAATGCCCGACCTCATACAGGTAGGATTGTGAATGACTACCTTCAAGAGATGAACATTACTCGTATGGAGTGGCCAGCGCGCAGCCCGGATATCAACCCGATCGAGCATGCTTGGGACGAGCTAGGCAGATGCGTAAAACAACGAAACCCTCCCCCAATCACGCTTCGTGAGCTCAAAATTGCTCTCACAGAGGAATGGGAGAATATTCCCCAAAATCGTATAAGGAACTTGGTGTACAGCATGCCAAACCGCGTAAACGCAGTAATGGAAGCACGAGGAGGCAATACGAAGTATTAAAATTCAAGAAAATCGTAATAAAGTTCAAAAATTTCATGTTTCCTATTTTTGTTTTAAGGAGAGATCAGCAGTTTTTTTCTTTATGTAATTTTGTGTTAATAAAATGTATGGTGACTCATATTTTTTTTACTTTCATTTAAGGAGTATTACATTGTCTATTAAATACAATTTATTGCATTAACCTATCATTTTTAGTTTCCGAGATTTTTAACATTCTTTAAGTGACCCGGATTCATTGCTCTCGAGTGTAGTTAGACATATGCTGTCGCGACACTTTTTGTAAATAATGATGTGTTCTGCAAAATCGTAGTACATTATTTTATTCTATCATCAATAGTTTTCGCAGCGCACGCGATGTAAAGAATATTTTAGGTATTTTTTTTTACACCTTGGGTTACATTATTGGAGTTTTAGTAAGGATTCCTAACTTTTCTGAAAATATAATATAGCTTATGTCACCCGGGGATAGTGTAGCTTCCCAACAGTCAAAGAATTTTTCAAATCGGTTCAGTAGTTTCGGAGCCTATCCAATGCAAACAAACGAACAATAAAATTTTTCCTCTTTATAATCATATCAGAAATTATCGAGCGCGTCAGATTAAGGTAGGGTGAGTTAATTAGGGGTGCTAGTCCCGGCAACCTCCACGTGTGCTCGGTCGCTGCTTGTCCCTTATGGATACGTCCGGGGGGAACGGCAGTGACTGGGCCGGTGCACCCTGTCAACACGATCAATAACTTCTCCTTGTGGGATTTTGTTGGTCGTGGCAAATAGCTGGGAACGGTGGGCCTCTCTGCGTGTCTCTATGAAGGTAGCATAGAGCACAGCAGATGAGGCCGGCGGATCTTCCGCGGAGGGGGGCGAGCCTCGTGAGAGGCTCAGCGGACCTTCGGGTCGGAGGATGGCCGGCCTGCAAGGCTGGCGGCGCGGCGGGGAGGGTCAACTCGGCCACCCCGTCGGGCAAGACTGGGTGCAGCAATGCTGCAGCCGGAGGCCCGGTATCCGGGCCATCTGCCGGGGTGAGATGGTGAATGCTAGCGCGACCCCATCTCACCCCACCATGGCAGAAGACGGAGAACCGTGGGGTTTTAGTCAGTAGGTCGCCGAAAGGCGGAGTCTGATATAACCGAAGGGCCCGTGCCCGGAGGTATCCATGAGGATTTCCCCACGTAAAAAAAAAAAAACAAAAAAGGGTGAGTTAATTACATCCTAAAAAGTGTATATTCCACTAATCTGACAATTTGAGAGTGACGTAAAAAAAGGGGAGGGCAACAAAGTTGTAAAAAAAAACGTCATCTCGACATTCTCGAGCGTAGCTAAATTTTTTTTTATTTTGAAGGAAATAATTCAAGAATAATGAAAAATATATAATCTGACGATTTCCGCAAGCCGAAATAACAAAAATTCGTCGATAAAGTTAAATGCGTGCAGCTGCGTGATGCCTACATTTCCTTCTCCGCGTTTCTATTCCTCTCTCAGTCTTTCTCTATCTATTACTCTCTCACTCCGTCCCCACTCTGGTTTCTGTTGCCATGACGCCATCACAGCTGATCATAAAGATGCGTTCGTGGCATACTGTTTACAACGTGTTTCCAACGTTTTGGCTTTTTTTGCTATTTTAATATTATTTGTGTGAATTAAAGTTTATAAATATTTCATACTAGCTGTTGCCCGCGACTTCGTACGCGTAGTGTAGTAGTAATTCATCATGTTTCTGACCATTTTCCGTCCCAAAATACTCCCGTTCCAGCTCCCATCCTGCTCCTTTCTCATTACCGTACCGCTTCTATTCTGTTACCTTCCCACTCGTATCCTGTTATCGTCCTGGTTGTATTCCGTAACCGCCGCGCTCTGGTCCTGATCCTGTCCTTCTCCTATACCGTTACCGCTCCCTACTATCCCGTTACCGTACCGCTCCGCTCCTGCTCCAGTCCCGCTCCTATATCGTTACCATTACGCTCCTATCCTGTAACCATCGCGCGCTTATCCCATTTCCATGCCCTTCTTATCCCGTTATTATCCCGTTCCGCTCCCAATCCTAATTACCAAAGTTGATAGCCCTATCTTTAAAAACATAAACTCTCATTCCTTTTGTCCGCTCTCGTAATGATCCCCTTATAGAACTTACATACCAAACAGCTTCATAGGTTTTTAGTTTTCGAGGTGTGATGTGTGTGTGTGTGTGAGGGAGTGGATTATTTTTATATTTAGGTATATACATATTAGCAAGTTCTTATCGGGATGTTTAAAAATTGGTGAAACATGTGTTAATAGTTTCTTTGACTGAATATACGTATCAAATGTCATCGTTTAGTTTAAAAAACATATTATGGGACCACGGAGGCCGGGTGGAAATAACACGGGTGGAATTGTCATCGGGGGGAACTGCCATGGACCCTTTACGATTCGTACCCAAAACTGACGTTGACGGTGCGCCGCGGCGCCACGCCAGCCGCCGCGGCCGTTCCGGGTCCGGTACGGTGTTGCTGTGCTTTTTGTTCGTCTATACCAGCAGTTCCTAATAGTTGTTCCACGGAACCCTAGGGTTCCGTGAACGGGTCACTGGGGTTCCGAGAATTGCCGACGCTGGCCGGCATTTTTATCGATATACTGACCCGCCCAAAAGTGCTGAATCAATTTCAATAAAATGTATATGGGACCACCTCTGAAGTATGATCTACCAAACAAAAAAAGAATCATCAAAATCAATTTATAATTGGCGGAGTAATCGCGTAACTAACATAGAAAATAAAACGTACAGTCGAATTGAGAACCGCCTCCTTTTTTAAAGTCGGTTAAAAATATGAGTTGGGGTTCCGCCAAAATTAGGTAGATAATTTAGTGTTCCATAGCTAAAAAAATTGGGAACCGCTAGGTAAAATTCCTCTACTAATTTCCAAGGCGACATAATCGCATCAGCAAAAAAGCCTTTTACAAACTGATTAACAGAAATGCTCCGGTGCAGGTCCAGCGCCATGTCCATAAAACCCGTCACCGCGAGTCAGAAAAACGCCCCTTGATAAGACGTGCTATCTATGCGTGGCTCGATTTAAACAGCTAATTTGCCTTGCAACGGTACTCAAAGTTCTCCACCAGCCACCGCCACCAACACCGCCAATGGTCGCCGCGATCTCGAAGCGTAAACTCGCCCCTGATGAAGAGCATCGGACATGCTCGAAACCTAGGTCGACTAATTCGACAACTCAACTACGTGAGTCCTAGCCGTTTTATTAAATATTTATAATGAATCAAACTCACTAAAACTTTCATACTAAAATTGCTAATCGGTAGGTACTCAACGTTGTTAAATTGCGTAATAACTCCAGTTTTCGTAAACCGATATTCATAAAACAAAGTTTGTTATGTAGCCTAGGACTCCACAAAACATTTTTTAGAATACCATCATGTCAACCCATCCCTTAGTTCTACAAACTCGCAAGGTAAGTAATAAACCAGTATAAGCTGAACCATGTGCACAAAGGGTCTGGTATGTTTCGTGGTTCAACTTATAGTGGACTTTTATATTTTTTCCTAAATTCCGTCATAACTTCAATATTACTGGACCGATTTTGATGAAACTAAGCCTATGTTTAGCGCCGGACTCCACAGAACATATTTCAAAAAACTGCATTCAAATTCGTTCACTGGTTTCTGAGTTTATCCCGGACAGACAGACAGACAGACAGACAGACAGACAAAAATTTTAAAAATTGTATTTTCGGGTTCTGTTGCTACCATATACTCCTAAAAAAATTGATTTTCAAAAATATCTTCAATGTACAGTAACCGCTTCGTTACAGTTTTATTATAAGTATAGATGAGTGATATTAATTTGAAATGTGTATTTTGTGGTGAAAGTACCTTACAAAAAACAATTAAATTTACGGTAGAAACATTAAAAAAATGTGTAAATATTTTGGAATATCGTCGGAGCAAGCCGGTTATCCGAAAGTCTCGAGGAACATATGATAACCTCGAATTGTCGATGGAATCATCATTAAATGATTTATATCACGCACAGTGCTATAAATTATTTACTGCAATTAAAATACCGCGAGACTTTCAGTATTTACAAGATCAAAGTGTAGTGGAACATGACAATACACCGGAAGTTTCGGGAAATAGCTCCGAAACACATGCTCCTGATTCTGGAGAGTGTTCCGAAGCACATGGTACTGTTGATTCCTTGTCTACTGAGGTTGCTGGTACATCGACAGACGAGTGAATGTAAATGCCAACCGCGTGAAAATTGGTTGATCCATTCAAAAGTTATTGCGGTTTGAAAATTCCAAAAATAGTGTTCTATGAAACTTCTATCAGACTTTCGAGCTGGGAGAGCTCAAATGCATAGAAATATTATTTCTTTGAACTCAGCGAGCTCAAAATATCACATAAATTATATTTTGAGCTCAAAAATGTCATAAGTACAATTTCAAGCGCCCAGGAATGGAATTAGCGGGAAGTTGCAGGGATGGCCTTTAAAGTGAACCGTTTTTCTAATTTTTTTTTGTCAGATCAGGCGAATCCCTCTAGATAATCGTCAGATTATGAGACAGTACGTTTAGAACATAAAGATGAACCATATATATCTTAATCTGACGCGCTTGAGTAATTCAAAATGGCGATTTTTTTTGCACATTATGAAAATGGCCGCGAGTTTGCGTCCCATCGAAATCGATTAGTGAATGAGAGCTTTTTTTTGGTGTACTTAACACTCCCTTAGAAAATCTGACGCGCTCGATAAATTTTTTTTTTTCTTTTTCAACCCTTAAATACAACCACCCGCATCATGCAAACGATCAGATTAACATACGTACATTATTAAAAATACGTAGGGCATTGATGCTATCAATATCTGATGCGCTCGAGGATGTCCATGCAAGTTTTTTTTTACATATTTAAAAATCTATAGCCGCTTCCCCCACCGATGTAAAGGTATATATCATATAACATTTTTTTCTTCTTATCATCTAAGCTTTGCATCCCAATAGGTCTCTACGACGCTCGAGTAAATCCCCATTAGTACCCCCTCGTGGGCTCCCCTACTATAAGCAATAAAAGCCAGTGATACGATCACTCTGCCACCCTGTCAACAGAAAAGTTTTTTTAAAGTTACTCTTCTGTCCATGTACTGTCACATCAAATTAAATTGCGCATGTGTCAGAAACTCGTAAGAGAAACTGAGTGGGTGCAACAAAAAGCAGGAAGAAGAGGAAATTGAATACCTATGTCCCCACAACAAGGTGACAAAAAAAAAGTATAAACAACAAAAACCAATTACAAACAGTTAGTGCTAACTGCTAGTTAGTACAGTTATTAGTAAGTGTGGCGTTAGTGTTAGTGCTACTTGTAAAGAACACAAGAACATAGTGTCTTCGCCTCAATAGAGACAATAAGAAAAGTGTTGATGGACATATTCTTAGTTTTACCTTAGTATTCTGTGGTTTTACTCTACATAGCAGTTTAAGTTAAATTTAAATTACTTAGGTATTAGTCTTATCAGGGCTATACTCGGAATTTTAATTCTATTCCAGATTTGACATTAGCTACTGTCATTTTGTTAAATAATGATACCACATATATTAGTGTAGTGATAAACACAAAAATCGATAAACAATCAGTGTGTGTGCCATCAGTGGAAGGCATTCAAAAAATTACGGCTACCGAATGGTCTAAATGCGTATCCCATGTTGTCAAAGAAGAGGAAAAAATGAGTAGGCTAGATATGTTAATTGACAATATCACAGACACATTTATAATAAATGTTACAGAAAGTGACAGCGATAGCGATAGCGATGACGGCGACAATTTATAAAATAAATTATTACCATAATACATCTATCTGTTTTATTTGTCATGTTCCTTCATGATCACATTTTTTTATTTATTTCACACACAATTATAACAGAAAAGTCTCAGATCGTTAATTAATCGTCAAAACTAAATTATCGGTTCAGAAATATTTAATTTCCTGATATACTTAGTTTACGAGAGTAAAATTATAAACGAGAAGAATCGATCTGGAAATATTCCATTTCCATATCGAATAATTTCGCAACGTCACTATTTAGTACTTGTCATAACGTTGCAACACTGAAATTGTCAAATCTGGAATCGAACTAAAATTCCGAGTATAGAGTGTAATTTTGATGATTAAAAATCGATATCTAATTCTTAGACCTTTTCATTTACTTTCTTCTCGTATGAGTAGTACACATGTTTCGTACTTTCATTTATTTATACGTCCCATCGCTCAGTTTGCAACAAGCGACTCTGCTCTAAATGAGTCAACTTCTACATGTAACTTTATCATTTAATACATTTACAATTTAATACCTCATATGCGGGAGGCCATCCGGGTAGGTACCACCACTTTGCAAGCTATTCTGACACCAAGCAGTAGTGTGCAAACATTGCTGTGTTCAGGTTTGAAGGGCGTTGTAGCCAGCGAAATTACTGGGCAAATGAGACTTAATATGTAATGTTTTAGGGTGATGAGCGCAGTTCAGCGCGCGCAGTGCTTTGTATGATACTAAAATTATGGGTGGCACTGCAATTATTATGGGGAGGCGTAGCAATTACTATCAGGCGAACGACTAGTTCGTCTCCTCGTTCCTTCCCTAAATCAACTATATTAATTATAGTTTTATCTTACCGCTCGTATGGTAGTGCCCCAGGGCTCTACTGTGTCGAAAATCTTGTGATGTTTCCAACTCTGTTTATCCCAAGTGATAATGAAAAAGTGCATTAGATTTTGTTCGACTTTGTTAGTACACTACGGATAAAAACATTAATTTTAATGACACTACGAGGGTCAGCATGAATATGGATTGTTAATGATTTGACATTAGCCATAGGTATATCTATAAAGCAAGTTAATGCTTTACATAAATTAACTTTATTAATAATAATTTACGGGTGACCGTCACGTTTAAATTGGAACAATCCAACTATAGTTTCAACCACATCCGGTGGTCTTTTTCAAGGTGAGTGCGGTACGCTCGCGAACGCCTCACGCCTCGCACTGCGGGCTGCTGCACGCTCCGCTCGCTGCGTGAGCGTCGACGCTGGTTGGTGCGGGGGGCGGGGTACTGTTGAGTCCGTCGGCACGATCGGCTGCAAGTCGTCGTCGTCACTGAACTCTCCCTCAGCACCATCTGAGACCACCCGGCAGACCGAACTCACTGTGTCACCACTAGTACCACTGATAACACTAGTATACGCTCCACGAAGACATGACCTCCAAGTACCCGGCAGGGTCCATCCTCCATTCCTGTTGAAGTTGGGGCGTCTACTAATTTCGATAGCCTCTCGAATTTTGCAGGGCACGTAGAACTTCTCACGCGACAAGACCTGAGCCTTGTCGAAGTGGATGTAGTGGCGTGTATCCGACTGCAGAGAATGTTCAACCACCGCCGAACTGTTGCTATCAAGATTATTCATGGAGCGTATGTGTTCCGTGAGCCTAGTTGAGACGTTCCTTCGTGTTTCGCCGACGTAACACTTCCCGCAGTCACAAGGAACCATAATTATAGAAACCGGGGACGCCCAGTGGGTCTTTATCCTTGGGCGAGCGAAGCAGCAGTCTAAGCTTTGTTAGAGGACGGAATATTGTCTTGATGCAGTTTCTCCGGCGTAACAAGTTTCCAATAATGTCCGTCACCCCTTTAATATATGGCAGATATGCTACCGCTCTGTCCACCGATGCCGGACGCTTGTTAGACGACGAGTTTGCAACACGCAAGATCTGTCTCCATTGGTAGCCATTGCTCTGAAGCACACCTCTAACATGATTCAACTCAGTGCCCACGTACTCGGGATCGCATAATCGAAGGGCTCGGTTTATTAGCGTCCGTGGCACCGATCGATGCTAGACGCGCTGGGTGGTGGTGTGAATCCGCTTTGAGATATCTATCTGTGTGCGTTGGTTTGAGGTATACCGTGTGTGAAAGTCGGCCATACAGGTCGCGCTTCACCAACACATCGAGAAAATATAGGGCTCCATCTCGTTCTCGTTCCACAGTAAAAGCCGCCCTCGGGTGTATGTATGCTCTTAAGATGACCCAACAACGGAACCACGGTATCCTTCTGTACAATGGCAAACACGTCGTCAACACAGCGCCACCACTGTCTTGGCTTGTGTCATACTTTCTGGCGGTAACATGACTTCGTACAGACTTCTAGATCATATCAAAAAAATGTACGTAAATAGTTCGAAATTGTACGTTAAATTAAAAAAAAATTACTATAAAGCGTAACGAATTAAAAAAATATATGTGTCACCGAATGTACATTTCTCGAACATATTTTCTAGTTCTTATCAAAGTCAAAAACTCAACTCATTGTAAGTAAAAGAAATAACCCCGCCAGAAAGAAAACTTCCTGGCGGTGACACGTATTTTTTTCTAATTCGTTAGTCTTTATAGTACATTTTTTTTAATTTAACGTACAATTTTGTACTATTTACGTACACTTTTTGATATGATCTAGAAGTCTGTACGAAGTCATGTCACCGCCAGAAAGTATGACACCTTGGCTTATGAGGAGTGTTTATTAGCGCAGTATCTTCGAACGACTCCATAAAGATGTTCGCTACAACTGGAGCTATAGGAGAACCCATTGCTACGCCATCTATTTGTAAGTAGTATTCCCCTTTCCATACAAAATATTCACTCGATAATGTATATTGTTTCACATTCATATACTCGATAGGTATAGATAAGTATTGCAAAAGTTCAGCTATAATGTGTGTAGTGTCCTTTATCGGTAGATTTGTGAACAACGATACCACGTTAAACATGAGTGTCACCCGTAAATTATTATTAATAATGTTTGGACACATTAATTACCATATATACTATGATAATAACCACGTTAATTTTCATAGTAAAATAAGTGAACTTTATAAATTAATTACATAATATGTACAGATTTATTCAATAATATCGCTATACACAGATGATAAATGTTTGTTACAAGCATAAACATAGGCTTTACAATACCCGTCCGTCGAAGTATCTGATATTTATTTGTTCGTATTTTCCAGATGTCAAATTTTCACACCTATAGTGCCCATATGCAAAATGTCCTATCCAATTGTTTGTCTCCAAATGATAGCCATCATAAGACGAACTATGAGTGTAGTAGAAGTAAATTCTGAAAAAGAGAATCAAGATTTATTATATTACTAGCAAAAATAAGAGCATTTTTATTTGGCACGGGGTTCAAAAATGTATTAATTAAATGGCAAGATAGGTCTGGCAAAGTTTTGGGACCTGGATCTTTTATGTACCTACACAAAGTAAGCTCAAAAATGAAATATCTCAAATAAAGAAAATATGGGTTTAATCGACCCTATTTTCCATCAGGAATGTTTCCCTCAAAGTACTTTGTGAGAGACTGGTGCCTGAGGTAGGTTCTTGAAGAACCTGTAATACAGGTCACCAGTGCCCCTCCGCGGATGGATATAGGTATGCCTTCAATTTCATACAGGGTGTGACGATAATGAGTTTAAGCGAGTGTGAATTTAAACAGAGATAAGAAATAAATGAACAACATGGTGCCGGTTTTTGTGTCTGTTGTATTGATTATTGAGTATATGATTGTGTGTGTGAGCGTGTATTTGAGGGTGAGAGGGTGGGAGGGTGTGTGTGTGTGTGTGTGTGTAAGTTGTGAGTAGCTGTTATGTTACTGAGTGGAAATGAGAGTATGAATGAGTTTATGATGTCGGTACTTAAAATTTAGAATGCATGGGAGAATGAATGGGAGGTAGCCAATTTATCTTAAGAGTTATGTAAGAATTTAGTAAAAGGACTGTTAATGTAAGAGAGATTAAGGTTGGAGTGGGTAGTAGGTATAGTAGGGTACTTTTTCACATAATTATTTATTAAAAATCAAATTATCATATATTAATTTATATATCATATATTTATATATCATAATTTATATATTTATATATCATAATTTATTGCCTAGGTAAGTTGCGCCATACATTTAGCTAGATGTTTTACAAAGAACGGTCTACAAATTATAATCAGTCTCTAAGTTATAACAAGATTTCAGAAACATGTCAATTATACCCAAAGCTCCCCATGGTAGGGAGGCTCAGGCACCCCCTGTGGGAGGTTTAGGCTTGACATATAAAACACTCAATATTCATAAAATAAACCAAACATAAAAAGTGTTCTGGATCCAATTATCTGGCACGTTAGTTTTCTTTATTGCTAAAGCATAGTCATAGGCCAATTTACGAGTTTGTAGCTTCGTCGATCCATAATGAAGTTTAGAAGAATTAATCATGTTTTTTATGATCCTGTTTCGTCCCACTGCTGGGCAAAGGCCTCCCTTCCCTCCTTCCATGACCCTCTGTCCATTGCTGTTATGTTAATTAATCATGTACTTCGCTAATTTTTATTCTTCTTCTGAGGTGAAAATTTGTGAATATATAAAGGTCAATGAAAAATCCTTTACATATTCTTGTTTCAGATATCGTTGCAAGTTTGATCTGATATGATATTTATCAGCAGTTGTTTTTATTGTTCCACCTTTTGACACTTTTTGGAATTTCGAGTCGCATACCCTTCGTTTTATACTTAAACGACCTCTTTCTGTAATAATAATAATTTAAACATTTTAACATCCTCAGGTAACGTATAGTTTACTGTATCATTTTATACATTACTTATAGGTGGGAGCATTGGGCATGCCCAAACCTCCCGCAAAACAAGTGACCATTGCTCTCTCTGCATATTAATTCAACAAATAATTCTCTTTAAAATTTTTGGTTAGATATTTTAGCGTGACTTACACTCTAATTTATACATTAGCAAATGTACAATGGAAAAAACATAAACAAAACACATGCCTTTGGCTAAAAATAGATGGTCGCAGCGATGATCTCAAAAAAAATCAAATTTATTCAAACTAAATTTAATTAAAAATAAATGTTACAATTAATCTAATCTAAAATGGTTCGCTTCGTCCAAAGTTAGGCACATAAGTGACGCTTAATCCTATGAACACGAGCCGCGGCGGGTCGATGCTGATGCAGCGGTTGCGCGGCGATTGACGTCAATGGGCGGAAAGTGCAACTATGCAATACGCGTGGAGGCATCGCACGTAACACCTCCCCCCGTAGAATAGCGAGTGAAGACTTTGGCGTTGAACGAGGCTGGGGGTTGATTCCTATCAACCCTTCCTTGATTATCGGGAACGGCGTAGATCCCCGATGGTTCTGGCTTGTCTTCCTCAGGTTCTTCAGTCTGCAAGTACTTGCGGTATGCTATGATTGCAGCAAACACACAAGTCGCTAGTAATATAAGATATAGCGGTATGGTGGTGTGATACACGCTATAATCAATGTCCTTGTGGAGATCCATCGGCCGCTGCAGGGAGATCTTAGTATTGGCTACATGCAGATGATCGAGGCTGATAGAGTTTAGCTTGATCGTTGCAGTTGCTGGCAGCTAGGCTGGTTCCTCTAATGATAAGTCCATTATCTTAAGTACCTGACCTTTCAGGCGGTCGTTCGTGTTTGAGATGACGAAGTCTGGCGTCTTGATGAAACAGCTCTGCGGGATGACGGCGAGGTAGCTGCCCTGAAGTTCTTTGTAGAGATCTTGTCCACAGGAAAGATGTACCTTCGTCGAAGTGGGGAAGCTCAGGGTGTAGTGCTTGTCATCGAGCTCGTCATAGGCTGGAACTTGTAGTGATACTGTAACAGTCTTACAAAGAGTGGTTTTGCGCTGTGATACTATGAGCTGCTGGATACAGTCCGGTTTCTCTCGACTTTGAAGGCTCCGTTTCTCGTCACATATGTACCATTTGCTGGTCTTCGGGCATTCTGCCTCTATATACTTGAAGTCTTTCTCGTATATAGCCAGGAATGGGAAAGGCGGAGTGAGGATTTCATTATATCGATTAGGAACAATGGATAATTTATACATATCATATACTTGGGGTAGAACTACTGGGAATTTATATACTATAACTATTTCGTTACCTAAATAGTAAGAACCTACTTAAATAATATCGTAATACTCTCTAATATCTAGTTCAACTATTTCATCACTATTGTATACATTTCGCAATTTGCTGAAAATGGTTTCAAGTGACTTCCTATTAATAATTGAATGATGCGGAGTCGACTTTTTAATAAAGGCTAACACGTTCTGCAATCTAAGTACTTCTTGCGAAATCGAATCAACATTATCGCCGAGTATGAGAAATGCTTGTGCTAGGTGTGCGTATTTATGGAGGTCATAGTCACGCGTAGTTTCCGTTTGGCTAATTTTATTAACTATCTTAATCTGATTATCTGCAATATTATTAATTTTCTCATATAGAGACATCCATTCCTTAGAAATGCTAACATGATTATTTAATTCTGTTACTAACTTATTATCGGTATCATGGAGATCTTTGATAGCTTGGTTATAATGTAAAGCGTCGGTATAATCAAGATTGCCTGTAATACTTTTAACTACAGATCCGAGACCATCTACGAGTCCTCTTTTTATACGGCCAACTTCAAAAGTCTCTAACTGTTCAGACACACTATGAACTTTATTTTGTAAGTAATTAAGATGAAGTTCGAATAAAGAATATGTTTTATTATTTAACACGGGGCTAATAGTATCTAGTTGTTAAGCTACTGAATCTATTTTAGTTTGCAATTCCTGTAGATTAATAGACTGGATAAATGAGTAATAATGAGAAATGACTTTGGTAGGACCTAACTTGAAGGGTAAAATTCCGGGACCATCATCAAGATTCTCAAGTTTTATCTCCTGCATCAGCGCCACCGTTGGCAGGAGAAGAAGAAGTACCAGGGGAGTCCTGTAACAATTGAGCGCTCTTAGGTACTCTCTTGAGTCGGGACTTAGCGACGGGTCCTCGTTTTTTCTTTGTATAAATATGAATAGGTAAATCAGCCATAACTATATCGTGCGTATAATGTGGGGCAAGTTTCTGTCTAGAAGCAAACGGATTTATGATGAAGATTTGTTGCTCGGGGGAATAATCTATTTCAGGGCCACGGTTAGCATTACGATTGTCAGTTAAGTTAGTACGGAGTGTAGTACACGATTCATGGATTATAGGCTTTACACATTTTATTTTTATGATCTGTTATATACTGCTGCAATAAATGAGATGAAAGATCCATATCAAACGGATCTCGAGGGTCAAAGTGACCAGTTATCACCTCAATAGGTTTACACTTTGTAAAACTATGGATGGAGTTATTATACGCCAGAAGGGCATAGGGCATAAGGTTGATAGTTGCTTCACCTTTGTGTTCGAGCTTGAGAAGACGTAAATGCTCTAGTATTGTTGAGTGAAACCTTTCAACAATGCCATTTTCGTTAGGTGTATGAGGTGCAATCCTATGATGTTGAATCTTATGTAGTCTGAGAAATTCGGCCATCAACTGATTAACAAATTCGGGTCCGTTGTCTGTTACAATAGTGAAGGGCATTCCATGATGAGTGCAATATGTTAAGAAGGCCTGTACAACACTAATCGCGTTCCGTCTCGTAAGTAATACGCCTGAGCATACTTTGAAAACGCGTCAACGATGGTCAAAAACTTCTCACCCTGTATAGTGAGTAAATCCATGTGAACTAGTTCAAATGGTTTACTGGCTGGCGGTACGACTCGAAATTGTTGTTTTATTGGGTTTCGGTCGTACTTCGCTTGACCACAGATCGTACACTCGTTAATGAACTTCGTAATATGCTCTCTCATCTTCGGCCAGTAATACTATTTATTATTTATTTATTTATTATTATTATTAATTGCATGCATGTACATATATTTATCATGTAGGTCTTAAATTACATCTTATGTTGGTACATGAGCCCTGTAAGGGCGTTTGCAAGTCAGTGCGAGAGTACATTTAGTCATTTTAATTTATATTGATTTATGTACTTATGAGACAGTGCCAGGTAACACTCGTTAATACCGCGATGGTTAGTTTTACCGTCGTGGTACTTACTAATGATTTCCTGTTGTCGCAGATATTCGCGTACATTCTCTAACTCAGTTTTTACTATCATGAGGTTCAAAGCCGAATTTTTAAACGTTCGTTGTATAATCGGTACTATTCTGTACATAGCTTCATACGGGTTAATAAGCAAGCCGGTTTTAATCTTTGGGTGCACATACTCTCTGATGGCATTAATGACGTGATCCTCGAAGTTTGACTCGGACAACTGGATGGACGTACGAGTATGTGTCTCGAACGGTTTAGTCGCAACGGTTTTACCTTTTATGTCACCTACCACAGTAAAAACTATTTGTTTCGTGAACCTATTCAAGGGGTCATCTGCAATAGGGACTTCCAAGATGAGATTTTCAGCGTCAGTGTAAACCGTGATAGTTCTAGAATCATCTGCAGCTTCCGAAGCTGTGACGGTTCTTGAATCATCTAACGGGTGCGTTTTCTCAGATGGATTCACAACTATGGAGCTAATCTCCTCGTTATTTATCTCAATCCTTGAAAGCGCATCTGCATTCGTGTTACACTTTCCCTGTTTATAGATGACTGTGAAATCGTATTCACTTAGTTTCAAGCGCCATCTTGTCAGTCTAGAGTTAGGCTCTTTTAAACCCATCACCCATTGTAGAGGCTTATGGTCTGTTATGATTTTAAACTTTCGGCCAAACAAATAGGGTCTAATATACTTAGTAGCCCATACAATGGCAAGAAGCTCTTTTTCTATCGTCCTGTAATTCAGCTCGCTAGAGTTCAGAGTTCTTGAGGCATAAGTGACGGGTTTATCGGAACCTATAGTACCCTGTGATAACACGGCTCCAATGGCGACATTGGACGCGTCAGTTGTTAGAATGAATTCCCTAGTGAAATCTGGGTACTGTAGAATCGGTTCATTGGTTAGGAGCGTCTTGCAATGTTCAAAACAGTTGGTATAACTCTGGTCGAGTACTATTTTAGAACCCTTTTTTAAACATTGTGTTAACGGTTTCGTGATCCTAGCAAAATCAGGGATGAATTTCCTGTAGTAACCGAGAAGTCCGAGAAAACGTTTGATTTCGGTCGGGGTTTTAGGAATGGGATATTTTTCTATAGCCTTGATTTTGTCTGGGTTTGGCTTGACACCATCTCTGCAAATGATATGACCTAAGAAATCGGTCTCTAACTTCAAGAATTCTGACTTATCCATCTGAATCTTGAAGTTAGATTCGCGTAATCTCGTGAAGACCTTTTCCAAGTTAACCATCATCTCCTGAAGGGAGGTACTGAACACAATAATATCATCTAAATATACTAGACAGATATTATTCTGTAGGTCTTTAACGACATTATCCATCACCCTTTGAAAGGTTGATGGAGAGTTCTTCAAACCCATTGGCATTCTCAGAAACTCTTAATGTCCGTTCTCCACATTGAAAGCGGTCTTCGGAATGTCAGCGTGGTCTATTTCCACTTGATAAAACCCGCTGGCTAAATCCAAGGTCGTGAAGTATTGGCATTTGCCCAATTTGTCTAAAACGTCGGTGATGTTAGGAATGGGATATTTATCATCAACCGTTTTCTCGTTTACTTTTCGAAAGTCCACGACAATGCGCCATTTAGTTTTACCAGACGCGTCAGCCTTTTTAGGAACAACCCAAATCGGTGAGCTCCAGGCAGAATCAGACGGTCTGATGATGTTCTGGTCAAGCATTTTAGCTACTTGATCTTTGACCTCCTGTCGATGGACATAGGGATATCTATAACTTTTAGTATAGACAGGAACTTCATCCGTGGTTTTAATACGATGTTTAATTTTGTTAGTGAACGTCAAAGGTTCACCGTCGATGTAGAAGACATCCGCGTACCGCGCACATAAGGTTTCTAAATTGGCCTGCTCCTCTGGATTTAAATGATCGGTTCTAAGTCGCGATAGAACTTCTGTCGCGCGTTCGGATAAGTGTTCAGTGCGTTCGCACTCTAAGTTGAACACTTCGGCTGATACCGGCCGATCCATTGAAAAGATTACGTCATTAGGCGAGTCGTTTTGAATTTCAACCCAACCACGATTATTCTTTACCGCAGTTAAACAGTCAGTAACTAAACAGTTGCAAATAGTTTGACTTTGTACGATGACGTCACCATCTTGACTGTTAATAGGTAATCGAACCAACTTAGACGAATGAGCTGGTATAATGTCTTCGTACAAATTCACATTACGAGAATCGTAAATCTGTAAAGGGATTTTAGCGTTTCTCGTTGTTAGTACTCTGTTCTTAAGGTCTATGTTAGAGTCCCATGCGGTTAATAAGTCTAGTCCTAGTAAACCGTCGAAGTACTGATGGAAATCGTACACGAACAATGTCATGTCACCTTCTTCCTGATATTCCATAAAACAAGGCACAGTGATGGAATGCTTGTGTGTACTAGTAATATTAGAGTTAGTCACTTCGAAAGGTTCATAGTTGAGGGGCACATCATAGAAATAATTTTGGACAGCGCGAGGGCTTATGGAAGATTGATTAGCACCTGTGTCTATTAGGATCTTGAGAGGTGGATCATGGATCTGAACATACATAAGCTGTCTCTGTGTCTGCAAATTTATTTCTATTTTTGCTTGTCTGAATTCGTACCCTTCTGAAAATCCTCCTGATCCGGGATAGGGTTCCCTACTTCTTCTACATTCGCGCTCTCGGGATACTCATAACCACAATCGTAATACTCCGGGTATTGATCGCATGTGTAATAGTACTGATCGTACTCGGGGTAACTATTATCATAGTCATACTGTATTCCATAGTCGCAACCTAACTCATTGAAGTTAACCTCACGCGTTTTGAAATAGTTACTAGGAGGAGGGTTGCCATGCTTCCTCCAGTGTCATGACCTGTGGGTGGCAATGCACGTGGTACAAAATGGCTGACACCACTCATGGGACGCGGGGCAGTGAAATTAGATTGCTGGTTCTGTGGTCTATTTGGCATCCTAAACACGTTACTCTGGGGATGATAGTTCGGCGGGGGCGCACGGAACATTTGCTGCGTACGCGTGGGACCACGGAACGTCTGCATTTGGTTCGGGTTAGGTCTCCAACCTTGCATAGCTGGTGGTGCCATGTGCTGTTGGCGTGACGGGCCAGGCGCGCTATAAATCGGCTGTGTCGACGGACCGGGCATGCTAAAGCCAGGAGCTCTCATAGAGAAGCTATTGAGAGGCAGTTTGAAATTACTAGCTGGGGCCTGTGGTTGCCAATCTTTCCTACTAGAGCTACCCTCGTTGCGTTGTTGAATGAAGAGGGTGTTTAGCTCTTCCTGTACAAACTGGAGGGCCATCTCCATAGTTTCGGGACGCATACACCGAATCCTAGAGCCTAGGGGATCTTTAAGACCACGTAAATAGGCCTGCAACGTTAACTTTGAATATAAAGTTCTCTTGGCTGTTATCGTAGTAGCTACGGACTCATGTAAATCGACGTAAGTCATAATTGTGCTGAACAGATTTTGACAGCGCTCATAAAACTCCTGCGGGGTGCTAGACCCTTGACTTTGCAGGGACAAGTCATTGTATAGGGCGGTCTCGTCACGATGGTCTGCGAAATTATTAATCAACGCGCCACGTATGCCTTGCCAGGTGTCCGGGATACCGTTAGCATTTATAAGTCTAGTCGCGGATCCTGTCACTTTATTTAGTATGCCATTAAAGAGCGCTAAGTTAGCTAGCTTGTGATCAGAGCCTTCTTTATAATACGTTGACACCAATTGATCGCACAGATTTATGAATCGCGTCAAGACGTGTGGGTTCCCGTCAAATTCGGGTAACAGTCTGAGGGACTTAAAGATAGTATCTACCTGGTCAGACATATCGTTAGAATCTATCGACTCTTATTTCTCTATGTTCGTCTATAACAGCTAACCTACTATCTATCCTACTACTACTCCTACGACTACCACTACGAGATACCCGAGGGTGAAAAATCTTGTACACTATTAAAACACTATTTCACTAAAATATCTACTACGTTTGCGCGATAGAAACGCGTAAAATATAAGACACACACAATATAATAAAATAAAATAAGACAAGGAAATATAAGAACTAGGAAGGCAAAGGCTCACATAATTTTCCTTGACGAGTCAATGTCCGGACTCTCCTCGGCCGCAACCAATCTGTAGATTCTGGATCGCCCGGCAGGAAACCGATGTCGTGTTCCCTAATTCCCTAAGCGATCCTACCGACTGCGCCAAAAATAGATGGTCACAGCGAGGATCTCAAAAAAAAATCAAATTTATTCAAACTAAATTTAATTAAAAATAAATGTTACTATTAATCTAATCTATAATTAATTTTTAGAAAAAAACAAAAACCGACTTCAATGTATCTTCGAAGTCCAAGGTCACATATCGATGAAATTTAAATGGGACCACTTCGTAGCTATACTGAACCCGATGCAAAAAGAATTTTTCAAATCGGTTCATAAATGACGGAGTTCTGAGGTAACAAACATAAAAAATAAAAAAAATAAAAAACAATCGAACAGAGAACCTCCTCCTTTTTTGAAGTCGGTTAAAAATGGTTCGCTTCGTCCAAAGTTAGGCACAAAAGTGACGCTTAATCCTATGAACACGAGCCGCGGCGGGCCGATGCTGATGCAGCGGTTGCGCGGCGATTGACGTCAATGGGCGGAAAGTGCAACTATGCAATACGCGTGGAGGCATCGCACGTAACAGGCTGGTTCTTTGTTTATTTACTTTGAAACCACAACAAAATATCTGCATTGACCGGTGTCTAATCTAAAAATTCGTCTGTGTTTAACAACTGAACGAAATGACAGATAGTCTATGGATGAACACTGTTTTCAGTGGGTAAACTAAACTACCAAAATAGAAAATTAAAAAATTCTTTATTAAAATTGGAATAACATGTCTCCCGACTGCCCAACCCTCCCCTATCACCCCTAATTATTTTAGACGGACTAGTAAATTTTCGGTTTCCTGCTAATTAAGAGAAGAGAGAAGATTTTTTTTGCATTTGTATGAAGGGATAGAGTAAAGGTTATGTTTGGAATTTAATTTATTATACAAATATGGACCTAAGAAGCAGAAAAACTTATGGGACAGGGATGGATGGAGATCGGGTGTCACAAACAGTGCCTTTTCTTCTCTTAGTCTTTGTAAGGTCTGGGTCATAAGGTAGTTGAGTGATTTTTGAGGACGATGTGAACTATAAAGTTTGTCTGACCGTAAGCCATCCCACTTTTTATATAAATCTACCGTAGGATAGCGAAAACGTAGACAGGCCGCAACCTTGAGGATTGAGCGTTGTGCTCTCTCTACCTCGACGAGATGGGGTTTGGCCGCTCCTTCCCACGATGTGATGCAGATACAGTAGTCTATAAGGGACTGACATAGTGCATAATAAACCATCTTTCAAATTCGTTTATTGGCTACGTGCCTTAGGGTCTTAAAAATATATATATAAGCTAATTAATAATGATCAATTAAATGCACTAAAAACTAATATACTTATATAAAAATGAAATGAAATTAAAAATTAATGTCAATAAATTATAATCGGTTCATCTTCCGCAGAGAAAGGTCGCGTCGCGCTCTTGCTCTAGTTCGTGCTCGGGTAAAGCGCTGACGCTGCTACCTACGCCGCGTACCGTCGCGCGCGTCTAGATTCTGCGGTCATCGCAATGACCCAGTTATTAAGTGTGTTGTTTATATAAACAATTGTTAAGGCGCAGTCAGCTTTGCACTAACTGCGGATCTAACTTTTTGAGAGCAAGATGCGTGAAAATAAAGTCATTTAGATCAGTGATCTCTAACTGCTTCAATGCGGACCATGAAGAATGCACTCGTTCAATGAAATTATTTAATTGTGCGGGTGTATCGGAAGTAGGCTTTATATCGAGAATGTTGTCTAAATACATTGACCCTAGCAAGCGCTGGTCTTGATATTTGGCGACTAAAGAATCCCATATCGTAGTGTAGTTAAAATCGTTTGGTATAATTCCCGCGAACACATTGAGAGCATTGTCACTCAATTTACCTACCAAATATTGTACGCGTTGAGCGTCGGTTAGTTGCTTGTTATCATGCACATTCGTTTTAAAGTTTTGATAAAAAAGCGGCCACGTTTCTGGCGCACCAGAAAATCCTATCAAGTCGAGAGGTGGTAGACGGCAGGAATTGGTGTTATCCGTACGCGTATTCTCAGCGGTAGCAAGACGGGATTCTAACAAGACCGCACGTCCGTGTTGTACGCATGAAAACAAAGTTTCAAATGCACTCCAATTATTGAAGCTAAGTTGATGGTCAGGATCTTTTTCTAACAACAATGCGTTGTGTTGATCACATCAATCATTAAAGTCGTTGTATAATTTGTCAATGTTTAACGTGGCGGACAGATAGTCTTGTTTATTTCTAGTGTCAATATCTGACAACATAGTAGTTTTCGAGGAAATAAACAAGGCGTTCATATGCGAAAACACAGCCTCTTTTTTCGCAATAATCATTCGCAATTTTGCGGCAGACGCCATTTTTATGACGTTCGGAAAATGTTGTTTATGAAATAAATGAATGCGGGAATTATTTTATGAAAATGCGAAATATGTATTGTTTTTTTTTTATTTATTATTACAAAATCCACAGCTCTTAATCTATTTTACAATGAGACGTGTTGTAACATAATGCTTAAAGCCAATTACGGATTTACAATTTTTATGATGTTTCACTTAACAATTTATACATAAAAAATGTTTGAGCTAGTCATAACTAAGGAGACGGGATGTGGTTGTCTTGGTTTTTAATAAAGTAATAAGTGTGCGAGTGGGTATGTTGGTATCTGTGTGAGGCTGTGTGTGTGTATGTGATAGTATATGAGTTTTTTTTTCGCTGTCACCGTTTATGATTTTTATTATTGTGTTCCTAAAAGTTTACTGAGATGGAATAAATCTGCAGACTGGAAGTTTTTGTTGTATGATGTAAGTATTCTGTTTATTATTTTGAATAAACAAATATGAATATATATTTAGGCGAATAATAGGGTGGTAGGTCAAATATATATAGGAAGCGGGAGATGCGATGGTACCTACCTACCGCATAGCAACAGCTTTATGCGCAAAAAATATGTATACGATATAAAAGCAATAGTAGAAGAAAATGCGATTTGATGAATTCGATAGCAAAATGAGCGATAGGCACTAGTTTTTCATCCGGTTCGAAGGACCAGAAAAAAATGGTGGCGCGGATGTATATAGTGTGTGGTGATGCGGGGGAGAATGCGGAGGCCGCTTGGAGAGACTAGTTCACGCCAAATCTACCTAAGAAAGCCAAGGGCAAATGCACTCCTCCTCGTGGTCTGCGTACGGGAGCAGGCCGCGTTGGTGTTGGCGACGGTGACAGGGCAAGAACGAGTCCCACGCGTGGGCAATAAATATAGCGAGGAGAAGTGACTAAGATAAAAGGTTATGGGATGCGGACAAAATATAATAGATGCGTACAGCGTACGTCACTTCTGGATTACATGAGTATTTTTTGACGACTGGTTTCATGTCACCGTTTTCTTGTGCGCGGGCATGTAAGCGCCGCAGGCAGCCATTTGGTGAACTAATGTACCAGCTTGGGTGCTTGCATTAAACCCTAGATGGCGTAAAAGTAAATTTGGCGTGAAAACGGCGTGAACAGGCCTAATTCACAACATAAGAAATATGCTTCCACATCAGTTTGTAGATCTCTTAGAATCATATTTAACTCAAAGAATGTTTAGAGTACGACAAGACGATGCTTATATATGCTTATAACTTAAGCTAATAAGAGCTGGAGTACCACAGGGGAGTGTTCTAGGTTCGGTCCTGTACCTATTGTATACTTGTGATATCCCAGTGCTAGAACACAACACCATTGCAATAATAATAATTTAAGCTCAATTTGTGTACTTAGTTTCAAAATTGTGGTCTCCTCGATACAGGCTTGCCTAGTGAGGACACTAAAAGATATTTATTTGTTAGATAAAATGTTTCTGCAATTTGTAGTAAGTAATTATATAATAAGTAATTCCTAGTTTAAAATGTACCTACCTTGCAATGTAACCTTACTACATTATTGCTGTAATAAAATTTTTTTCATTTTCTTTTTCTTTTTCAATACGACATTTAAAGTTTCCGCTTTGTACTAAGCTCCTATTGATCAAAGAAAAAAAAAACAATTACAATGCAACCATTGCGACGCGTCCCTCGATTAGAGTTATTGAAGTCCGCTGAAATTCGGGCGGGTTGAGGTAAATCAAACTGGCGGATGAGTGGTCATTCTGTATGTAGTACTATTAGGTATTCTGTGATGTAGCAAATTTTGCGAAAAAAGTAGCACCAACGACGTCTCTTTTTATGTCAGTGGTAGGTAGAGAGAAATAATAAAATAGACCTAAAAGTTTTTGGAAATGGCTGTTTATAACGATGTGTCAAAAATGATTAAAAAAACTCACCCTGTGACATTAGCTGGCTTCTTAAAATATATTGCCAGATTACTGTTGTAAGTCACTTTGTATAGCTGTGCTCTATGTTTTAATGATAATTCATATCTATTCTCTTGGTATATTTTATTAAGACCGCAATCGGTACAGCTTATACCAAAACTGTGGTCGATTGTGGCGTCTGGGTTCTGTTGAAGGAAACCATGAAAAACATGACATTATTTTACACGAACTTATAAAGAGAAAGTTAGTAACATAGCCCGTAGTTGATACTAACACAATGGATTGTAATTATCTGAAAATTAATAAATGAATTGAATTGAATGGAAAAAATAAAATATTTTTTTTGCTTTTGCTCGCTTGTGTAAATATTTTCTTTTTATGTAATTTAATGACGAGGCGAGCAGATCGTTCACTTGATGGTAAGCAACAAGCCTCGCCTAATAGTCGCACCACTCAGAGCTTTGATTTGATACATTCTGTATGGCATAGCACTGCGCTCGTCACCCTGAGACAAAACACCAAGTCATATAATGCCTAGGAATTTCAGCGCAGCCAGGGCAGCGCGCAGTCGCCGCCAGCGCTTTCAGCACGACTTGCACGCTTCTCGTTTGGGCGTTCGATCATAGACTTCAAGGAGACTCCTTACCTTTTTTGTATAGTTTATATTGATACGAGGGCGGCACTGAAAATTTCGGGAATCAAGGAAGTGACACAACATTACTATTTAAAAATGTATTTATTGCTTTTTGAAGTATTCTCCGCGAAATTTGACACATTTTTCCATACGATGGAACCAATCATTGAAGCAACCATTCCAATCGGAAGTTGGGGTCTCCAAAATGGCCGTTTTGTAGGCGTCCACAGCTTCTTCAGGTGATGAAAATCTCTGTCCACGCAATTTTAGTCTTTATTTTAGGGTGTTGATGGTTTAAACTATTCTCGATTTTTTGGGATGTATTAAAATAAATGGACGCTTATAGATGCGTAATAGGTACGTAAGTATAATTATACATATGTAGGAAAATTAAAAGTAATGAAATAATCACAACATACCGCCCACCAAAAGGAGTGAAGGTCCTTTTTTGAACGTGTTACTTAAATATGTTTACATTAACACTGTATTTACAACAATAGGCACACATAGTTAGGTATAACATCATAGAATATTGTTCATGCATTAACAAACTTTGGTTACTTTATGTAGAATCAATAGGTAAGGGATACAATTTAGTAACAGTTCTTTTTGTCACTGAACCTCCACTTTTCACACTATACACCCTCGTAAATCCATCGCTTCCTAGATGTTTTTCGACTATACGTCCTAATGACCATTTTCCAGGTGGCAAATTGTCAGTTTTTATCAAAACTATGTCTCCGATCTTGAATTCATCCACCTTTTTAAGCCACTTAGGTCGTTGTTGCAGTCTCGACAAATATATGTCTTTCATATCGGGTGATGGAACAACGATCGGTGCTTCTCCAATTAAGAAGTGTCCTGGTGTAAGTACGTTCGTGTTATCTGGGTCAGTGTCGTCTAGCGGACATAACGGACGTGAGTTAAAGCAGGCTTCTACTTGACAGAGTATTGTCGTCATCTCCTCGTACGTAAGGTTTGTTGTTAGGATGCGTTTAAGGTGGGATTTTGTGCCTTCTGTGGCCAGAACTTCTGCGATTTCTCCAGCGAACTGTAAGCTGGCTTCGTTCCAGGCATCTCGAAGTTCTTTATTCGCACCTACAAAGTTGCGGCCTTGATCGCTCCACAAGTTTTGTTTTTACACTATAGATCTATGTCATCAGGCTACTATCTCGCCTGATGTGAAGTGATGATGTGGCCTAAGATGGAGCACATAGATCTAGAGAGAGGCGGCAGTTGAGCGGCTGCTCAGACCCGTCTCCCCAATGGTTCACCGAACATCATCGCGAAACACGACTAGGTCGCTTGACGGCATGGCTTTGTTCGGTGACAACATTTGCCTCTTCTGGCGACGAATCTTCTAAAAGCACCAATGAAGGCTTCCGAAGTAAGGTCACCGACCAGTTCGATGTGGGTTGCCTTAGTGGACATGCAGATAAATATAGACACGTAAGCCTTTACAGTTTTGTTCCCTCGAACTTTGAACATCAAAATTTTGAAATGGCCCTGCGAAGTCTACTCCGGTATTTAAAAACGGTCTTGATGGAGTGACTCGCGCCTCTGGTAAGTCTCCCATTTTTTGCGTTTTAGTCGTAGCCTTTAATCTAGCACAAATAAGGCATTTGTGAATGCATTTCTTAACCATTGATTTTCCCTTAATGATCCAGAATTTAGAGTACAGGTAGCATAACATTAGTTGTACGCCTCCATGAAGCGTTTTCTTATGTGCGTCAGCGACGATTAATGGTGTCAGCGTGTTTTTACTGCCCAGAATAATTGGATATTTTTTATCATGAGGTAAGTTTGTATGTCTGAGGCGACCGCCCACCCTGAGAATTTGTTTTTCATCTAGGTAAGGGTTGAGGAATCGCAACGGACTTGTCTTTTTTACTTGTTTATTTGTCTTTAGTCTTTCTATTTCTTCCTTATATTCTTCTTCTTGAACTGTCTTTATGCAAAGAGTCAGTGAATTCTCTAACTCTTGTGTAGTAATGTCATCGTCTGTATTTGATTTATTCTTGTAGTTTAAAAATCTTTTGCAGTAAGTTATTGTTTTCAGTAATTCAGGTAAGTTATCAAATTCCTCAAATTTTGTAGTTATAGATTTTTCATGTTCTTCTGTGTTAAGGTAAGTATTTATTTTGATTGTTTTCATTTCCATATCTGTTTTCATTACATCTGGTTTACTAATCTTTATTTCTTTTTCAGATAACCAACTTGGGCCTCTCCATCACAAGTCAGCATTCTTCAGTTCAGATAGCAGCATACCACGTGTGGCTATGTCAGCAGGATTTTCACTGGATTTAACATGAAACCAACGATTGGCGTTCAGTGTTTCAATAATTTCGACAACGCGATTGGCTACAAATGGTTTCCATCTGTTAGGTTCACCACATAACCAAGCGAGAACAATGGAGGAATCTGTCAATGCAAACATATCTGAAGTTGGAATTCTCATAGCTTGTCCAATTTGTTTCATAAGCTTAGCGAGGAGTAAAGCACCACACAACTCTAGTCGTGGTAAGGAAACTGTTTTCAGTGGTGCTACTCTTGTTTTGGCAGCGATGAGTCTTGTTATAACTTTATTGTCTGTTGTTTTAGTTCTGATGTATACTACTGCCGCATACGCGAGCATAGAGGAATCGCTGAATCCGTGTATTTGTGATTTCTCTTTGTTAATTTCCATTGTGCCAAGCCATCTGTCGATTTGTATGTCGTTAACATTAGCAAAATCTGATTTAATCTGTCTCCATTCTGCTTGCAACGGTTCACTAACTTCCTCATCCCAAGTAACTCTTTCAAGCCACAGTTTTTGGATCAGAATTTTAGCCATTACAGTGCTTCCTGCGATCCAACCAAGCGGTTCAAACAGCCTCTGTATGTCGGATAGAATACCTCGTTTCGTCATGTCACTTTCTGATGTAGGTAAACTAAGGTTGTATTGAAATGTATCTGATCTTAGATTCCACACAATACCTAATGCTTTGACTGTCTCGTCAAGATTCATGTCTACGTGTGCGTTGGTTGATCATTTCTCTTCTTCTATGGACTTCATAAATTCAATGTTGTTTGATGACCATTTGGTAAGTTGGAATCCGCCCTTTTTTAGTATATCTGTGACGTCTTTAGCTAACGATATAGCTGCTCCTACTTCGTCAGCGCCATCAAGACAATCATCCATGTAGAAACTGTTTCTGATTGTATGCACGGCTAGTGGTTTACCGTTTCCCTCATCATTTGCTACTTGATGGAGTGTTTTGACTGATAAATACGGTGCAGGGGCTGTTCCAAAAGTGACTGAGTAGACGGTATTCTTGCAGATCATCAACCTCGTGTGTTCTCCATAGAATTCGTTGAAAATCTGTGTCATCTTTGGTTACTAGCGATACATATTATGTTGTATGTCGGCCATGAAGCAGACACGTTTCATTCGCCATCTTATAAGAAGACTCCTCAAGTCATCTTGCAGCTGCGGTCCCACTAAAAGTTCTTCATTTAATGTGGTGAGGTAAGTAGACTGATCTTTTTGTATCTTTTTCTCTTCCAGGTATTATCTCCATGTGTCTTTGTTCTATGTAATCATTTGTTAATCTCAAACACTATTTATAGTACAGAATCACATTTTAATCAAAAAGCAACATAACACTCTAATTACAATTCTCAAAACAAGTCTAGATAAGCGCGCGCGCCGATCGCCCTGCAGAAGTGATGCACCCGCCCGACTCCGTGGCGCCGTCTTCGCTCCGCCCGCTCCCCGCGTACCACAGCTATGTAGTCGCGCTTAACACATTTATAACTTTTGTGTATTCTCTTTTCAGATCTGGTAATTTCTTAAATCTTCGTTCGAGTTGTAAGAATCTTTGTTTAGCTATCTCCTTTGTATTTCCTTCTGGTGTTTGTGGACTGTCTGTTTTGAAAGGTAATTTTACTACATATCTTCCGTCTTCGTTTCTAGTTGTTGTTTTCTCGTAAATGTCTTCATACATCTTTTCTTCTTTAGTTAAGTGTCTCTTAGTATCTACTTCTACTTCCCAGAATGACTTTAGCATGTCATCAATGTCAACCTGATGATGCATCACGATGTAAGTATCTTCTTTAGGTTTCCCATAGATGTCTCCAAAAAGAATCCAACCCAGGGATATCTTTTGTGCACAAGGCATACCTGGTGGACCTTTGATTAAATCTGGTTGTAGAATCTGTGCATATTCTTTGACACCCAGGAGCAGATCAATAGAGCCTGGTGTCAAGTAGCTTGGATCAGCCAGGTTGAGCCCGTCGATGTGAGGCCATGGCTGTGCGACAATTGTTTTCGCAGGTATCTTTGTGGTCAGTTGTTTCGACATCACGTGGGCTTGAATTGGTAAGCTATAGCTTCGGTCCCACTGTGATCTTATGTGTAGCTGCGCCACATGTTTTATATCTGTTCTTGTAGATCCCACTCCAACAACAGTTCCTTGGATTGATTGCCGTTTTAGTTTTAGTAGTTGAGTCGCCTTCTCGCTTACAAATGTTGCTTGAGAACCTTGGTCTATTAGCACGCGTAGTGGAATGGTGTGGCCATCTTCATTTGTTGCTTCCACGGCGGTTGCTAATAGTGCTAACCCCTGTCTAGTTGTAAGATGAGACGCAATCATTGTGTTCACTTGAACTTCTTCCTCTTCTTCTACTACATGTTGTGAAGCCAGCGGTTGTGAAGTGCTTGATGAAGCCGCTGGTTCTGTGTTCTTATTTTCATGTAGCAGAGAATGATGACGTCGGTGACATATTCGGCAGGACATTTGTAGTTTACATCTCGATACTGAACACTGGCACTAGACAGTTAAAACATAAATGTTTGTTCTTGACATATTCGTTCCTCTCGTTAGGTTCCATTTTGATGAATGATGTTGACCCATTTCTCCTAACATCTGATGATTTTGTGACTTGTAGGATAAGCACTTATCACAATGTCTGTGTGCGCCGGTTTGTGGTATTTAATATGAAAA
Source organism: Petrophora chlorosata (assembly GCA_951640565.1). Taxonomy (NCBI): domain Eukaryota; kingdom Metazoa; phylum Arthropoda; class Insecta; order Lepidoptera; family Geometridae; genus Petrophora; species Petrophora chlorosata. Next base: position 17,911,637 of record OX621197.1, read on the forward strand.
TTTACACAGGCAGAAATCCAAACACGAGTGGCAAAAGTAATAAGAAGTGGAGGGAACAGACGGGTACTCACAGGTGCTTCTTGGCGGTGTTGCTGAAGATTCCGGGGGCGCCCCACGATTACACAGACGTCTAGACGCTTAGGGAACCTATTTAGCACCTTTTAGTAGTTGCACAAGCCGTATTTCACAATTAATTTATTTTTATATGAGACGCGCATACGCCGGGAAGCGCATTCGAAAACGGAAAGACTGCCATTGCTAATTTGCAGTTTGTAGTCTTCATGTGAGTGACAAGGACGGGGAGCGGATTGTAAGTGGGAAGGAAAGGGATGGAGGATATTATACTTCCGCCACTGGTTCAACGTTCCCAAACACGAAGTAATGTTAATTTGGCATTAACAATGTCCTATAAAATTAACAACGTCTTGATACATTTTGGGGCAAAAGTAACGTAAAGCAAGTCGTCGATAAGTTTTAAAAATGCCCATGTGTCAAGCTGTGGGCTCCGAGTGATTTTCAATAATGGCCTTCTCGCAAAATTCAGTAGGCAAGACTTCCTTTCACGGAAATTCTGAAGTAAGTTCATGTTTATTTTTACACAATCGATATAGTAAGCAATTCTTTACTATAAAGTTAGGGAACCTTGAAGGATCATTAAGACATCCGTTATAAGTGTTTAAGTACCAAGTGTCTTTAGTATCCAAATAACAGTTGGAAATACTAATGGCACTTACTGGGACACTTCTGGATAGAGAATCGGGAATAACGTTGTCGACACCATGTCGATGTTTCAACTCAAAGTTGAACGCTGACAAACGTACACCCCAACGAGCTAAGCGTCCAGTAGGGTTGGTGATAGAAAGAAACCACTTAAGCGCGCTATGATCAGTGTAGACGGGAAATGGTTGACCGTTTTCGATGTAGCATCGCCAATATTCGAGAGCAGTGACGACTGCTAAGGTCTCACGTTCGGTGATACTGTAGTTTCTTTCGGCGGCGGTCAATGACTTACTCATTTAGGCAATCGGGTGTTCTTTGCCATCGATGGTTTGAGTAAGCATTGCACCGACGCCTAAGTTACTAGCTTCTGTATGCACCTCGAATGGCTTACTATAATCAGGGCAAGCTAGAACTGGTGCAGAAACCAGGCATTCTTTTAATTTCTGGAATGCAGAATCGGCCTCAGGTGTCCGCTTAAAAGAAGGGGTACCTTTCTTTGTCGACGTCAATTTATTTAAAGGCCCAGCTATGGTACTGAAATTTGGAACGAATCCTCTGTACCATGTCGCAGTTCCTAAGAAGCGTTTAAGGTCTTTGCTACAAGTAGGTGTCGGATAGTTTGCTTCAACTTTAGCTGGATCAGTACGTAAACCAGAGCTATCGACAACGTAACCTAAATATTTAAGCTTGGAGCTGAAAAAGTTACATTTTTCCAAGTTGATTGTCAGATTTGCCTGCTTCAACTTGTCAAGCACACGTAAAAGTAAAGTCACGTGGCTATTAAAGTCCTTAGAAACCACGATGAAGTCATCTAAGTACGCAAAGACTTAAAGATCGAACTCTGCAAACAAGTGGTCTACCAATCTCTGTTGAGTGGCTGGAGCGTTTGTTAGACCAAAAGCGGTTCTTTTGAAGCGAAACGTTCCTCTGCCGGGCACTTAAAATGCGGTCTTATCGCGGTCCTCAACAGCGATTGGGATTTGCCAAAAAGCTTTTGAAAGGTCAATAACTGACAGGAAACGCGCATCCCTAAGATTATCGAGAATCTTCGAAATGTATGGGAGGTTGTAAGCGTCATGTTTAGTAACGGAGTTAAATTTTCGACTGTCAAGACAGAATCGAGGTTGGCCGTTCTTTTTGGTGACAATCAGAACAGGAGACGACCATGCACTCTCAAAGGGCTCGATGACGTCAAGCAAAAGCATTTCGTCAACCTGCTCCACCAAAATGCGCTGCTTCTCTGGCGACAACCGATAGTAACGTTGACGAACAGGCTTAACGTCTCCAGTATCAATATGATGAGTGATAACATTGGTAGCACCAAGGCCTTTGTGGTGGAAGAAAATATCATCAAACTGTTTGATAACATTATCAGCCAGTTGTTTTTGGCTATCTTCCAAGTTCGAATAACCTTGTATGAAAGTTTGATGAGAAGCCTTCAATGTATCATTTTTAACATTACTGTCACTCATAACAATGCTGTTAATGTATTTAGGGCACAGTTGAAATCAACGCCAAAAGTCAATGCCTAAAATAAGACTTGGTTTGCTGTCAGGTATGGCAAAAGCCTTCAAAATGTGAAATTGGCCTTCAAAATTGATTGGAATATTAATGTATCCAATACTCTGCATAACCTGGCCACCAGCTGCTGTCACAGATATAAGCTCGTCTTTAATGAGGGGAAAGCCCTGATTTTCGAATACTGTATGAGCACCGCTTCCCAAAATGGTAACAGCAGAACCGGAGTCTAAAAGACCAGAAACTGAACTGCCATTTATGTCAACTGAGACATAGGGTCTATCATTATGAAGATCATTTTTTTCATCGAGAATTGTGTGAACATTATAAGATTTGAAAAATAAACTTAATGTGTGTAGCCAATTTTGCCAATCTTCTTTATCAAATCTACTATAAACACAATTCTCGGAAACTAGTTTTTTGAATTATTTGCCCTGTTCAAGCAGTCTGGGCAATCTGGGGTCTTAACACCTTTGCGACCGCAAACAAAACAAATGATTTCATCCTTATTTCCAGTACATTGCCTGAGATTATGTGTATTAGTACGACAACGGGGGGCAATAACGAGTTTTGTGATTTGAATAATCAATAGCATGTACACAGTTAGGAGTACTTTTATTTGTGTTAGGGTTTTGTTGATTTTGGTTTGTTTTGTTAGCATTTACGCTATTATTATTATTGTAAGAATTATATTTGTTACTGTTGCTGTTAAAATTTGAATTTTGTAATATAGTTTGTAGAACCAGCGTATGCAAACTGCAGCAGGTGCTAGAGTATCAGCAGTCGGTCGCGGAGGTTCTTTAAATTGAGAAAGGCGCGACTGAATGCTCTCATAATTACGGCACAGGGTTTTAAGTACCTCAATAGACTTAATATCAGAAACGGAAGTAAGAGTGTTTGCGTAACAGGTCGGATATTGTGGAGAATAATTTCTAATTTATCGTCCTCTGTAAATTTTTTCGAAAGTCTTGAAAAAAGTCCAGACATAATTGCAAGATAAATTTCAATATTTTCTGATTCTCCTTGTGTACGGGACTTAATCTCAGATAGCAGTCTGTAATCAAAATCAGACTGGCCGAAATCACGTCTCAGAGACACTACTAGGTCGTCCCAATTTGATACTGTATCTCTAATATTTCTATTCCAATGGATGGCATCGCCTGTGAAAATTTCAGTTGACATAGAGTTGACATAGAAGACAAAGATGCTTGGAACATTCCACTTCTGCGAAGTAACAAACTGGTACATAAGAAATATAACAAAATCTCTAAAAAAAAATGCCCCTCAGTTTCTTGCCGTATCTTCTGAGTAGTGGTTCTTTTTCCGATACGGTGGTAGAGTCATTGTGATAATTTGACGTTCATAAGTGCGTCTGTGATGCCAAAATGATTAAAGAGATTTTGATTTTGTTGCATTAGCTAAAATTTTATCGCGTGAAATATTTTTGGCTTGACAAAATTCGTCGACACGTTTAATGAACGCCCGTACGCACGTTTTACCATCGAATTTCAATTTTGCAAATTGATTGTGATTACCGCCTTCGCATGTAACGGAAACATTAGTGGGTTGGGGGGAATAGCTAGAACATATTGGAATATCACCACTACTACTACCACTGCTGCCAGCCAGGCGGTCTACAGCTGTGTCCTTGAGTGAGTTGACCCTGTCTGAAACTCTTTTGTAAAGGCAAACACACTCATCGTAATCCTTTTGTAATGCGTCATCTACAGCAATGCGGTTAAGCCGGTGATATAAATGATTCATGACATTCTGAGTGCGGAGCAAGGTACTTTTATCTAAAGAAGTAGAATCAAGTTTTGTGTGAGTTCTTCAGACAAGAGAGCTTTGAAATATCAACCTCGTTTTTAAAATGGACGCATATTGTAACATCAAAAAAATTTGCATATCAACTCCGGAGGTTGCATGCTTTAACAGAAGTCGGGGGTACAAGCTAGTACGAAATAAAGAATAAGAGTATACTGAGTAAACAGAGTATACTGAGTAGAGCGGGTTGAGAGGCGTGGTGCCTGATTTGAGATTTATAGTTTATCAATGCGTCACCTAAACATACAGAAGTGGATAGTAAAGAGATTATTTGTTACTAACCCATCTTAAAACCCATTTTTTAGGTTTTGTGGTGGTCGTTGTAGTCGTTGTGGTCGTAGTGGTGGTCGTTGTGGTCGTCGTTGTCGGACCTCTAGGTATATTTCCCTAGAATTTGAAAATTATTTCTGTTGATAATAAATTTGAGTAGGTTAAACCGATAAACTCATTATGTTCGCGAAATGTAAAATGCTAAATCGATTTCTATACCGCACATTCGGATATTTGCCAAGTATGTATCAAATAACATGTATTCTAATGGCATTAAATTAAAATGTAACTCCGCGCTCCAATTCAAACCGGAAATCAGTAAGCATTCGGGTTATTCCTAAAGTACCTACTCCAAGAAATTTACTCAAAATACTCAACGAAAAAATTATCAAAAAATATTTTAGTTTCATTCTTCTCCATGAGAATATAAAAATGTTCTCCAAGTACTCCACCCTACTAGTTTCAAAAGGGTTGTTTAGTTAGTAAGTAGTAGCAAGTAGTATAATAGTTCATAAACAGTATATTCGTTCTCAAACTACTACTACTACTACATTTCTGTTTAGTAATTGTTTAGTATTAATTTCCTACTGCAGAAGATAGCTGACGTACGGTCAGGTGCAAGTAAATAAATCAACCACAATATTTCAAAAAATAATTGAGTATCTGGATTAAAAGTTAAATTAACAGGATGCTAAAAATTAAACCTTTACAATAAAATAATACAGCAACAAGCAAAAACCATATAACAACTTACCTAAAATAATAAAAATCGCCAAACTTGAACAATGCTACGCGTGTAAACGAGACGATGCGATACTGGCGGCGTTAGTGATAGCGACACTGCTTTCTTAATAACAAAGAGCTTGACACTCGTTTTAATAAACAGTTACCTAATAATGCAATAAAAATATGTTTGTGATGTGACGAGATTTACTCCAATTACTACAGACGGAAACATCTAACACAAAATAAATAAAAAATAACTTTAGTCAGCATTATTTTGGTACAGTGCTTATATTGTGACTGACTGTACCTTTTCAACATCTCATGGAGTAGAAGGAAACTGAAAATGAAATGTTGATTTAATAATATCTAGATGGAGTAGTTTGGTATTTGATGCTGAAAAACGCTGGAGTATTTTGAGAATAAAACCAGCTATACGTGGAGTCAAATGCAACATTAAAAATAAAAATACTTTATACTAATATTTCTTTGGAGTAATTTGAGAATTAATGTATGGGATTCTTAACTTTTCGGAACAAAAGAATGGAGCACTTAGGAAAGTACCCAGCATTCACGCGTGCGCTCATTATGGCATGCGTGAGCCGTGCGCTAGCAAAGAACTTACCTACGTAAAGTGTGTTTAGGCGCTAAAGCAGTTATTGAATTAACTTGTAAATGTGGCTTATAAGTATCAAATTATTGTATAGTAATCTGTTATAGTAAGGCAACAAATTTAGAGTATCAGGTGCTAAGACACTAGTCTTAGCCTAAATCTTAGATATTTAATTCAACATATCAAAAGGACTGTTCATAAAATGAATACAGAAAAAAATATGACATCACAGATCAAGATTGAATGAATGTTTTAAATTGTTTTTTTTAATATTTACAAATAACTCTTAGAAAAAAAACGAAAACAGTACCCATTTTATCATAAATTGCACAAATTCTCCAAAATGGCACAAGCTCTTAGTTCTTACATACAAAAAAAGATCTTTAAATTCTTTTTTGGGAGTTTTATTTTCATTCCAAACTTTATCTATCAAAAGTGTGTATTTTTATCAGATATCGAAGTAACGGGTGGCTCAAAATATGCAAGAAATGAATTTGCCGCCACTGTGTAGCAAATTGTTGGCAACGCTGAAAAAGAAACAATTTGCCAGCTGAGAGATAAAGAAAAAGAAGGAGTTCGTTATATCTTGGTCCATGGTTATATGCATGCTTTGCCAGAATGCAAACTGGATTAGTCGAGCCATATCACAAATTAGCGGCGCATTCGCGTAGACTGCAGTTATTTAGAGTGTGCGGTGTGCGAGAGCGAAAACAAACAAAAGGGGTGCGAGCGGCATTCACGTTGCGCGTGGTGGCGCGGGCGGGGGATTGGCACGTGTTTTGCCGCGTAGGTACCTACTTTCGCTTGTGCGCTTAGTGTCCATGTTAAATGTATTTTAATGGATTATTACGGCAAAAATTTTGGTTATTTTTTTTTAATATTTAGGACGAGAATCGAATACTAAATTCCCTCTTTCAACACGTCTCTCGTTAAACCTAACACCCTGTATAGGGCCGCAGTCTATATAGGGCGGTGGATTAGAACAGAAAACAAAATCAATCGTTAAACATACTCGAGCGTGTCACATTAAGGTAAGGTGAGTTAATTTAATGCTAAAAAGTGTGCATTTCAATAATCTGAGAATTTGAGCATGACGTAAGCGAGCGGGAGCTAAAAACTTAAACAAATCAAAACTTATGTAAACACAGCAACCAAAGGCTTTGATTGAGGCATCAGCAAAACCTACTAGCTCTATATAATAGAGGAAACATCTTCGAAATTTACACACCTGTTAATTGTTATCTTGCCCGATTTTTTTTTTTTAAAGAAATGGTTCCAGTATAAATACTATTCATGAGGTGCTATAGCTTCCTAATCTAATTGATAAGACCTCAGCTCGTGAATAAATTCTTGGACACCATTGTTATGGTAAAATGTTAGGAATCATCTTTATTTGTCATCTTTGTATACAACATTCGTGCAATAAAGAATTTGAATTTGGTTACCACTATTATTGCAGACCGAATGGATCGAACATGGATTCTATGAAACTCAGTATTTTTCTTTGTGTTAAAATTATTTGTCTCATCAATATCAGGACTTATTTAATTGATCGCCAACATAATGTACACTCTCACAAAGAATTATATAATATCACAAATACAGAATAGCTAAGTGTCCACCACAACTATAGGCAAAGACTGCATACAATCTTATTTTTTTAGCGAGAATTTTTTTATAAAGCGATAAAAATATAAAAATAATATCAGTCAGTTCAATAAATATACAAAATTTAAGATATGTAATTTCATCATTAAAAATATATACCATATTCAAATTAACAATGTAAGTAATTAAAACAATATAGATTCACAATATAAATTGTAATAAAAAAAAAGGTAAATATAAAAACAATAGACTTGTTTTTATATTTACCTTTTTGTCCAAAATATGTAGCCAACGCCTTTAAAATTTTCTTTTCTAACATACCGTTAGATGTCACTAAATCGCTTAATTCTAGTCCCAATGTAACAGAGGCTCTCCTGAAAGATAACTTCCCATTAGACATACCAGATTTTCAATTCAGACATACTTCCACTTTTGAAATTATCAACCAACGACCAACCTCCGCGACCAACAGCACTACAAATATTCACTCATGCCGATCTGGCTTAACAGAATTTTCGAGGAGAACTGAGACTTAATAATTTTTATCTTTTCACGAAGACTCACTGCCGCCATGTTGTCACGCCACCTATCGGCCTACTTCTTGGCGGCAAAATCCTTCGTTGTGATTGGACGCTGTCACTTGTACTCTCGGAAGTATGGTATAAATTGACGATCCATTTAAATTCAAGACAAGCGATCTTGGGACTCGCGGAAGTTAGTCAAATTTTGCTTTATTTTGCTTGTCTGGAGGACGCCATCTTGAGACTTGCGGAAGTGCATAATAAATTGACCGTCTAGATCAACCTTTTATCACAATATGTTTTAGAATAATTTTTTGTAATTTTTAGTTAATTTTTATTCTTCAAAGGGGAAATGTACTCCAACTCTAAACACACATTTGTCTCAAAACATTGAATCAATTCATTTAAAGGATAAACAAATGAAATTCAAATTTTGAATTTAGAATTTTCGCTTATCACTGTAATGGCAAAACTGCCAGCTGATCATGTGATTTTTTTCATGGAATAAAAACTCTTTTGTGTTAAATTAGGACAGAAACCATAAAAAGGGAAATGTTTAGATTTTTCTGACGAGAAGTGTATATAAAAATCTGCTTTTATACCATAACGTAAGTAGAATTACTTATAATTTCATGAACATTGAGGGTGTGTGGCAAGGGGTTGCCACGATGTTAAGGGTCTGGCAATGAATGACGTGATTTTTAATAATATTCTGAAGGTAATACCAAAAAATCACACTTTATTATTTGACGAAATTAGATCGGTATTTTACACACTTTTAGTACCGTTTACCTGCCTAAGCCATGGTAACCCAAACTTCATAATGGTCCATCGTTCTCACCTGTGTTGGGAGCATGCGCTGACCAACTTTCAGCTTTTATAAAATAACGAAGCTCACGGGCTCTTGCTCTATAACTTCTGCTCTGTAACTTACTATTTTGAACATATTTTTATTTTGATTTGTGTCATGTGTTTAAGATGTTTAAAAGTGCATTTTTGTGCCTATTTAATCAATGATATTTGACTTTGACATTGACCTTTGATTGTCTTAGTGCCTTGAACTAATTTGTTGCGTGACAATAACTGATTATTATAAAAGATACTCTCTCTACGAGGGAAGGCCCGAGTCCCAGCAGTGGGAACGTTATAGGCCGATGATGATGACAATGATGATAAAATATACTTATAGGTATACCACCTGGAGGTAGATATAGTATTTACTTCCGAATATTTAGATTTTTTCCATGCCATAAAATGAGCCTTTCTGAAATATATCTTTGGCATTGACATATTTTGACATTTATTTAGTTTAGCTTTTGATCTTGAAATAAGGATATCTACCACATATAATAATCAGCCCTGCAACTTATTTTAATAGTACTCACCCATTTATAAGCAATCCAGTACGCTCGATGCGTTTCGAGTTCAGGGACCATCAAGGGCTGTATTTGCGCCATATACAAAATAATCCATCTGCCAACAAATAATATCAAATAGATAAATAAATAAATATATTTACCGACCTTCCTTAATACTCATGAGTCATCCTCTTATTACTTGTCTACTACATAGAACTACCAACGTCTGAAGTTTTTATTAAAAGTGATACCTGTGGTGATACTGACATCCGTGCACGTTTAATATACACGGTGAAATTGAATTCGATATTTTTGGGAAAAGTATGTACTCAGTCCATGCTATCGAATGTTTATACACCATTCAATAAATATAAAAAAATTATTTTAAAACAAAACTAGTAGTTATAATAAACGACATTATTCAAATTCGTGACATATGCCCTGCGACATGATAAATACCTTCTGTCCAAAATCCGACTAGTGCAACCGCGTTACAGAATAATTAATAGTAAAAGTAACCGCGCTGAGTAACAATAACTATCAACCAATAAAATACGAGAACTAAGCGCGTTGGAACCGCCCCTTTCTTTTATGCACCTCTGATGCGCCCGCGCGGGCCACCCCGCGCGCCTCATGTCTCATGCGAAAAAATAATTAGTAGGTCAGTCGGCCAAACTCTGTCAAGGGATTTACAGTACTCGCTTGTCTTTCCCGTTTCCGCGCGTGCACGCAAAAATGACGTCGCGTCGTCATTATAATTTTTCAAACGTCCAGTGGTTGGACATGGTGCGCTTTTACGCGATTTGTGACGACAATCTGGCAGCACCTAGGCGGATGTACGAACAGCCTAATCATTTAGACCGGCTTCGCAGACTCGGCATCAGGAATCCACAAGTTCCTACAGTAAACACAATCTTCAGCAACGCAGCGACTATTGACACACGGCCAGTTTCGAGTGCCTTCCCATGCCCAAGCCCGCGGTGTTCTTCCGGAGCATTCTGCCCAATTTGATGAAGAGATCTTAAGATTTTTTGATAGAGATCCACGGCGCAGTACAAGACAGGCAGCACAAAGATTCAACGTGAGTCAATATTACGTGTGGCGACTTTTACACCAAATCGGAATGCATCCATTCCATTTTCGTCGAACGCAAGCGCTACATGAGACTGATCCGCAATCTCGCATTGCCTTTTGCCAGTGGCTCAATGATAATCAAAACGTAAATATTTTGTGGACTGACGAGTCAACGTTTACGCGATTGCGTGAGGATTTTTAACATCCATAACGAACATTATTGGGAGTTCAATAACCCCCACGTGATAAAAGAAGATTCACATCAAGTGCGATTTAGTGTTAACGTCTGGGTGGGCATAATAAATGACGTCATAATTGGACCGATTTTCATCGATAGACGATTAAATGGGAGTACCTACTTGTAGATGATAAGAGACGTTGTACCTACTGTGGTGTCCACTAATTAAGGCTTTAGGTTTAAGTAAAACAACCAAATATCAGTAAGTAGGTGCACAGCTCAAAGGGAACGTCCGCTCGTCACTGATGACAGATCGGAAGTGCGAGGGAGACGCCACTCTTGATTTGAGCACTACATTTTATTATACATCACATCTCTTCCTTTTTATATATGAATGAATTGCTTTAAATACAATATTTAGCATTTAGGAACAAACTAAACAATATTTTACTTAGATCAACATATCAAACTAAACTTAATTATCAGACGCTTCTATACGATCGACGACTTTCCACTGACCTTCTACTTTCTTTAGGTACACCATATTTATTCTGTACTCCTGACCAGTGTCATCATTCCTTACATTTATGTCGCTTCCTTCAGCAATAATTACGGTATTAGGTGTTGGGTTAAATTCCGAAACTATTTTTTTTTTTTTTATCAAGTTCTTCACATATACTTTCTCGCTAGTTTCTAATTTTTTATCTATAGTTCTCTTTCTTTCTTCAATTAATTTATTTCCTTTTTTTCGGTCTCTTATTTCTGTATCATCGTATTTATTTTAGGTAAGGTACATCTAAAAGGTAATTTGTCTCTAAATTGTCTCCCATAGAACAACTCGGATGAGTGATTTTGGTGAGGCCAGTAAGATGTATTGAATTGCGTAATTCCTTGTTCGATACGGAATGTTTTGAATTCCGGACTATAGAATTGTCTATCATTGTCGGTGATTTGTTGCTAAAACTTGTTTCCTCAACTTAGTAGGAATAACCATTTTGTTATCTCTTAACAAAACCCCATAAGTAATGTAACCAGAGTTCATGTTGAAATAACTTGCAATTATTTACTGATGCCCCAGCTTTATTTATCAAAGTATCTTTAACTAATTTAAACTCATCATCATCATTCGATGCTTCAATGATCAATTTAAGAGATAATGCTATGGATTGCGCGTATTGAACAATCTGATTAGCATGATGTTTGACTCTGGACTTTTTTGTGTGCTGGTCCACAAATAACGGATAATGGATCGGCTGTATTTGATTTTCCAGATTTAAAAATGACTTTATCATCTATAAATGATTGTTACCGGAGGACCCAACGCTCGATTCGTGCACAGGGCTTTGATCGTGTTCCAAATATGACCTACAGAGGCTTATGGTATGAGACAAGCTCAAATTGTTTCCCATATAAGTTCTTGTGCAAGTGTTCAATTGCCCACACTAAAGCAAATGCCTCCTTCTCAGTCTGACAGTAAAGTTTTTCAACGTCTGTCAGGCTCTTGTTTCTAAAAGCAATAATGCGAGGTCCTTTGTCGTCAAATTGAATCAGGACAGCCACTAAACCTACTGGACTCGCATCAGTAATTACTTGGGTACGGTCTTTTGGGTCATAGTAGCAAAGAGTAGAAATTTTGGACAGACAATTTCTTTATTTGTCAAAAGCCATCACTTGTTCTTTTTGCCAAAATTTCGTGATATTGGCATTTTGTATACTTTTTCCGGAGTAATTGCCAAATGGGTTCTGTTGCGGTTGACAAATTGGGAACCCACCTTCCAACAAAATTGACCAATCCCAGAAAACTTTGGATTTCTTCAATTGTTTCCGGTGGTCTAAATGTCGCAATTGCTTTGATGTATTTGTCAAGTAGTTTAATGCATGATGACCAAAATTCGTGGCCCAGAAACTGAATAGTTTTAGCATTGAAAACACATTTATTTTTGTTCAATAAAACATTGTTGGCAAGGAATCATTACCTCTAATAATGGCTTTGTTGTCGCATGCATATACAAACAAATACGAACTCCGTCGTCAGGCTTTAGAATCGGTACCATCGGAGAAACCCAAGAAGATGGCTTATTTACAGGTTAAATGATGTCCAATTGTACCAATTTCGTCGAATTTTCGTGTTCGTCAATTTTCTTGTTTTTCTTTGATTCCAATGGAATTGGGACTCGTTTGTAAGGTTAACATTCTGGAGGAACTGTTTTGTCAATAGTGATCTCTAATCGAACATCTTTGAACTTGGGAAATTGTTGTTGCTCGATGGAACTTACATCAAAACCTAGTTTTAGCACATTAAGGAAAATGGCAGTTTCTTTTCCCAAAGGATTCCTTAAACCATTTTCTAAGAAATAAAATTTTGTTGTTAATGATTTGAAACCAACTTTTATTTGTGCATCAAATAAGCCTAACACTTTTAGTGGTTGTTTGGCACAATAAGCAAGGAACGTTTTGTCAGAAGATTTTTGTTGGTTCAAGACTATACATAACTTTAGATGATTAACAAAAAAATTACATTAGATGTTTCATGTGCTCCCAAGTTTTAGCAGTAATAATATTAGATCTACTATCGGAATCAATGAGCATTTTGATGTCAACTCCACTTACCCGACAATCTATTGTTGCATCGTCATCGATGTGGAAAATATAGTCTACAGATGTAGACTATCTATTTTTTGGGGTTTCCACTTTGGGATTTTTAGCTAAGCTGCTGTCATTTGATGAGAAGTTAGAACTTTTTCTTTTATCGGCCCTTGTTTTGCAGTGTTTCTGGGAATGACCTCTAAGACCACATTTTATGCAATTTGCATTAATTGCAGGGCAGGGACTACTGTCACTTTTGTGATTTTTACTGCCACATCGGCCGCAGAAATCAACCTCTTTTTTAGTAGATATCGTTTCGTTGTTAACCGACTTCAAAAGGGACAAAGTTCTCTATTCGATTGCATGTTTTTTTTTGTTTGTTACCTCAAAACTCAGTAATTTATGAACCGATTTAGAAAATTATTTTTAGCTTCGGGTTCAGTATAGCCATTTAGTTTTTTAGCTTTGGTATAGCTACGAAGTGGTCCCATATAAATTTCATCAATATTTGACCTTGGACTTCGAAGATACATTGAAGTCGGTTTCTTTTGTTTGATAAAACGTATACTTGGTTTAGTGTCAATTTTATTAAGTCTGGTAGTTGTTGTGCTTGTACTGTGTCTATCTCGGAACTCATTTAATTGTCGTTCTACAGTTTAAAGAATTTGGTTCTGCTATGATTTTTTCAATTGTTGCTGTGTCACCTAGTACCAAAATATTCTTCCTTAATTTAGTCGAACTACATTTTCCGTTATTTGGTCGATAAGATTTTCATCTAACTTAGCAAAATAAAATTACATTTTGAGCTTTGTTGTCTCAAACGAATCAAGATTTTTTTTAAAAATTGTCAGGTTCTTGTTTCATTAACCTAAAGATTTGCTTATCAAATAAATTACTTTGGTTTAGGGAAAAATAACCGTCCAAATTTTTAATCGCGGTGTCATAAACGTCCGTCGCGTCAAGATCAGTCACTTGAGCTCCGGGTATATTGAAATGTAGGTCTTGTATTGCCATGCCTGAATGTATTAACATTGTACGTTTTTTGTTTTGATTATTGGCGCTTGTCGCTAAAAGAATATTCCTAGGGCACGTTTATATCTCTCCCAACGGGTACCTATGGAGGTTGGATCACCTTCACAATCGAATGGTTCTATTGCTGCGACTTGTGATTGGGACATGTTGGACGATCTGCGAATAAGAGCAGGGACCTCGGAGGGCATAATTGTAGTAAAAAGAAATCGATAACGACTCGATGAACAAACTTGTGATTTATATAGATAAAGTATATAGGTGCATATTATACAGAAAGAAAGGTATATATTTATTTTTGATCAGTAGGTAAGTAATTAGTATAAAGTAAAAATTTGATATTAAAATATCAAAATGCGTAAATAATAAAACACAATTGTGGACTGACGAGTCAACGTTTACGCGATTGCGTGAGGATTTTTAACATCCATAACGAACATTATTGGGAGTTCAATAACCCCCACGTGATAAAAGAAGATTCACATCAAGTGCGATTTAGTGTTAACGTCTGGGTGGGCATAATAAATGACGTCATAATTGGACCGATTTTCATCGATGGACGATTAAATGGGAGTACCTACTTGGAGATGATAAGAGACGTTGTACCTACTGTGGTGTCCACTAATTAGGCTTTAGGTTTAAGTAAAACAACCAAATATCAGTAAGTAGGTGCACAGCTCAAAGGGAACGTCCGCTCGTCACTGATGACAGATCGGAAGTGCGAGGGAGACGCCACTCTTGATTTGAGCACTACATTTTATTATACATCACACCTACACTATTAGAAAACGTTCCTTTAGCGTACCTACAAGGCATTTACTATCAGCACGATGGATGTCCTGCGCATTTTGAACGAAGTGTGCGTGCCTACCTAGATGAAGAATTTGGCCAGAGATGGATTGGTCGTGGCGGGCCCGTGGCTTGGCCCCCAAGAAGCCCAGACTTAACTCCGCTGGATTTTTATTTGTGGTCCGAAATAAAAAGACTTGTTTATACCGAGGAAGTTAGTAGTGTAAGACAATTGAAACGAAAAATTGTGCGCGCTTTTAATAAAGTGAAAAGAAACACAGACACCCTTCGTTCTCTTAAAGAGAATTTTCAAAAACGTGCGAGACTTTGTATTGAAGTGAACGGACAACATTTTGAACAGTTGCTTCAATACAGATAGTACCTAGGTAGGTAAAATAATATGTTAGTGACTGATTTAAATCACTGTAAATAGTACTGATTCCATTTTTTTAAATACGCCTGAACTAATTACTTGCCGTGCCTCTACTTTTTTATTGTTTCAAATCAATGTAGGTACCTACATATCTACCTACTCTGAGCACAGTACCTATTTTTAGTTCTTTGTATTTGTTACTGACCCAATTGTAAGTAATTCTGACGGTCCTAAGCCCGATAAAAAGTATGAAGGGAAAATTGGAGTCTATGGGCCGGTTTCCGAATTGAGAATTCTAGCAAAACTCAGCTAAGTTTTGCTTAAATAGTTGAGAGAGAGTTAAGTTTTATACGTTTCACTTGATGGAATTAGATTTTCTCAAGCCCCACTTAGTTAAGTATATCTCAACTCATTTTTAAGGATGTCAAACAATGTTTTGCGTTCTGTTACACGTACAAAAACCGATAAAGACCGATATTGAAGGATTTTGTCATTATTTTTACGCGATCGTACTAAATGAAACGCATATCATATATTATGTCAAAATGTCATTTCAGTATGTTGTCAAAATGTCATTTCAGTTTGATTCGAATTTTTCTTTATGTAAAGTTTTGTGTTTTATTAATTAGTATTTCTTATTAATAAAACCAGCTACAAAAAATTTAAAAGGACAGGATATTCTCCCAATTTCACAAACGAAGAGGAAGAAACCATCGTATCGTAACAAAGTAAGTATGCACCTAATCCTTCGACGTTTAACATTTTTATAATAATTACTTATGAAATTTACATTTCCCTCATGAAGGAAGTCTCCCTAGGTCCCTTAAGCGCAGACTCATGGACATGTGCATTCTTCCCATCCTCACTTACGGTGCGCAAACTGGGTCTTTGACAAATCATCAGAGGTCCGACCTTGAGGTCTGCCAGCGAGCTATGGAGCGCAGTATTCTTGGCGTAAAGCGAACTGACCGTATAAGAAACACCATAATGAGACTGGGCTGGACATGTCTGCCGCATGTCGGATGCGACTTATTGATCGTCATTGCAAAGCTGACGCTCACACAAAACTGCACGCGTTTGAATTGGAAACGGAAAGTGGTTCGAGATGAGAGAGATGAATACTAATATATGAAAACTGACTCACCAGCGCCACGGGCTATCAGTATACCTCAATGAGGTTCAGTGCCTCAGTGAGATTCGTCTCTAGCGACACTATCTTCAGCCGAGTTCCGTTTCACAACTAACCTCCCCGAAGTTAACAACTTCGGCGGGGTCTAATTTCGAAAAAGCATAATTTTGTATTCCAAATTTTTAATCTAATAGAGTGCGCTGGAAGTCCGGATGGACTCAGAGTTCAAAAACTCTACGGGGTACGGTAGTGAATTGCCACCATCCTCGCCGTCGTGCTATACATCAACGTCCTGTTCAATGTCCCTCAAAACATTATAGGCTGGATATCTTCAGCAAGATGGGGTAAATACTACTCCCACAGTTGCACTGGGCTCGAGAGCCCACAAAACACCAAAATTAAAGCAAACAAATGGCGCATACGTCGTGAGCCATCACTTACGACTGCTTTTGCTAGTTTCGTCCCAATTTTGGTCGTCATTCAGAAAGCGCCTTGCTATGCAGGCTGCGTGGAAAGTTGTGGAAAGTGTTTAACACCATCGTTGTTCTGAGGAACAGTTCACTGTTGTGAGGAACGCAAATGAGGTAGCGCCGCAGACAGACAGTGTGTATCAGCAACCGTAAATAGTAGCATTCATTGTTACTGGCATGGACGGTGTACATACATACTGCCAAAAGCATGCTCCTGATAGACACCCGATTCCCCCACCAAGTCGTCGTTTGTTAACTGGACCAGTTTGTTTGTCGTTGAAGTCGTTGTTTGGCACTTCATCATGTATTAAAGTTTTGGCAAAATCATCCTCTTGACAAAACCTAAAAACCGCCAGAATTGTGGTCTGATGAGGGTTTTTTTTAAGAAGTTAGCTGAAGGATACCGTGTCGAAAAAAAAAATCGATCACTTTGGAGGTAAACGACCATGTTTGAGTAAAAGACGGTGGCGTAACTTTACTCGTGATAGGTGTCTCGTATGCGGAAGGCCGTCTGGGTAGGTACTACCGTTTTGCCAGTTATTGTGCCTCCAAGCCGTAGTGCGCAAGCATTACTGTGTTTCCGTTTGAAGGGGGTTGTAGCCAGCGAAATTACTGGGCATATGAGACTCAATATCAGCTGATGTCAAGACAATGACTCAGATCTAGGTGGCACTGCTATTGCTATGGGCAGGCGTAGCGCGTACCATCAGGCGAACGACTTGCTAGTCTCATCATCAGGTAACGTCGAACAGTCGAACTAAATAAATTTAAAAAAGGTGTTTTATTTATATTCACCGCGTCTGTCTCACACTACATAAAAAAATCCCGTTCATCCGTTATCCCGCCATCTAGTTTCAATTGCATAAATGAATTTTCAATAGTTGAAATAATTATGGCTCTTTTCATGTAAAGTTTGCGAGTTGTAAACGCTGAAATAATATTTCTATCATGATATTTTTAATTTAAATATAATTTTACTTGTATGTATTTCATTTATTTTCATAGTGTATACAGCGTTTCAAATTCATACTAATTTTACCTTTTGTCTATCTTCCTCGCTTAAAGAAGCTAAATATAAAAAAATATTGAACCCGTATTCGTTAATTTTTAATTATATAAATGAATTCTGAGTTTCAAGATTCTAGGATAATCTAATAACTTTTTTCCATACTAACTTTGCCCCCCATTTAACCCCCCCATAAGTAGATTTTTCAAAATATCGATAGCCTATATTAGAATCAGAATTTAATTAAACATATTCGTGGAAACGCCATTAAAATTCCGTCATTGGTTTTTAAGTTATAGAAGTCCAAACAAACAAACAAACACAAAAATTTTAAAAACTGTTTTTATATGTTTAGTTACTCATTTTATATCGCCCTGGCTGATTTTTTTTCGAATATGTTCCAAGTACAGATTTTTTGGGTTCTACGATTTTATTATATGTATAGACAAAGATTAGGATTAGGAAGTTTGTTATGTGGCCTAGGACTCCACAAACCATTTTTTAGAATAGCATCATATCAACCTATCCCTTAGTTCTACAAACTCTCAAGGTTAGAATAAACCAGTTTAAGCTGAGCCTTGTGCACAAAGGGTCCGGTATGTTCCGTGGTTCAACTTATAGTGGACACGTATATTTTTTCCTAAATTGCGACATAACTTTAATATTACTTATTCGGACCGATTTTGATGAAACAAAGCCTATGTGTAGCGCCGGACTCCACAGAACATATTTCAAAAAACTGCATTCAAATTCGTGCCCTAGTTTCTGAGTTTATCCCGGACAGACAGACAGATAGACAGACAGAAAGACAAAAATTTTAAAAATTGTATTTTTGGGTTCTGTTGCTACCATATACCTCTAAAAAAATAGATTTTCAAAAATATCTTAAATGTACAGTAACCGCTTCGTTACAGTTTTATTATAAGTATAGATTATAGATTTAGTTTACGTAAACGTCTAATTAAGCTTTTTTTAAAGTTTCCTTACCTTTATATTCGACATTTACCATTATTTTGTGAGTCTGAAGACCACGTGCGGGTCATTGGAGCAGTTGGAGATACTGCCTAATATTTACAACGGACCTACCGGCATCAACACCTACATTAGTATTCCTGCGACCGCGGCCGTGACGAATTTATGATTCATTGATAGGCGGAAGGATATTTTTAAAGCAGCTTGCAGTCAATATATTAAAACCTCATCAGATCTCGAGGGCTCACATACAAACTCTGCCACACCTCTTGATAAAAACTGCTGATACGGAACGTCGGAAATGACGATCTTGGCGATGCTTCTGGAACTGGTTGGGTGCCATCGTATAAGCGATGCCATATATGTCCAAGAATAAAGGACCGAAAATCTAAAACATCATGTTATAAATGCAATCAACATGTGTGCAGTGACCATGTTATGCCGACATGTTAAAAATACAATGAAGAAAATTAGTACATAGGAACTAATTCATTATAGAATTAATTAATTAAAGAAAATGTTAATGGCACTACCTGTTTCTAAAAGTGTTTATCGGTTAATTAATGGTTATGTCAAAAGATTATCATAAATCAAAATCTGATTTTGCATGTATTTGGTAGTTTTCTTTAACTTCTAAAACCGGGGTGTAAAGCACCCCACGCGAGTACTTACGTAAGTTTTTAGGCGTGAGTAAATAAGGGTTAAAGATTTTAGGTGAGCCCACAGATTCTTGGCACACTCTGATAATTAATTTATATCATTGTATCCAATCTAGATTAAACTACTGAGCGTTAAGTGGAAACAATACAAAGGCACTTTGTTGCCACATAATGACACAGTCTCTAATGGTTGAAGTTTATAAAGGACTAGGCTGATAATAATATGTTAGAAACGCTACAATTATCGCACAGTAAAGATAACGATAATAGAGTTGATGATGGTAAGAAACCTAACGCATCCAAATACGTCATGAAATCTAGTCTAAAAAATTCAACGCTTCTCACAATAAACCGCAACATCAGCAGGAATGCGTATTGAGAATCACTTTCTATATTATCTTGTCTCAAGTTCATTATACCGCTAGTCTTGATCCAAAGTTGAAGTTGGTGCAGACAATAAATTATGCGAGAACTGCTTACGTGTTTTAGTTAGTTAACCTTATATTCTTTATTGTACACTAAAATGTTTACATCGATGATTTATAAAATATATGTACTGTTGTGATTATTTCGTTACATTAATTTTTATTCTTTTCTATTGTCTAAAATTACTAACCTACATATATATAGTTATACTTACGTACCTACTGTATAGATTTACATGTAGCAGTCGCTCAATACACTTGCATCGATACGCACGTCCATTTATTTTAATACTTCCCAAAAAATCTAGAATAGTTTGAACCTTAACTACATCAACATATGGTCGCATTCTCACCGGACAAACCAGCTACGGACCGGCCGGCACCCGAGCCGTCAGAACAATAGAAGCGCATTCCACAGAACAAAGGATTCCTAGCAAACACATCATTTTATGCAGTTGTAATAATTGTGATTACGGAACATTTTTGTGATTGTTTTCGCCTTCTACGATCATAAAAGATGACTTCTACTGAACCGACGCAAGAACAAATTGTTGCCGTGTTGGAAGATAATGCTAATTTACTACGAAAAACACATGCTAACCTCAAAAAGTGTCCTAAAGCAAGATTGACGAAAGGTTACATAGAAGCACGTATAAAAATAATTGATCAATATTGGATGTCATTGAAGCTCGCCCATCAAGATTTAGTGAAGCTAACACCTAAAGAACAAAAAGGAATTTTACCATACTTTTTGAATGAAGAGTTTTTTATTTATGAAGACTTGTATAACACATTGCAAGGAGACTTGAAAGACATGCTCACGTCGTTATCAGAAACTCCATCAGTTCAGTTATCTGCGAAGACAAGTTTGGAAGGGACAAGTGCACAAAGTAATATCGTGCAATTACCGCGGATTCACCTGCCAACTTTTAACGGAACCTATGACGGCTGGACGACTTTTAAGGATTTGTTTACATCGTTGGTGCACGAAAACACAACGCTCAGTAATGTACAAAAACTTCATTATTTGAAAACTAGTGTTACTGGCGAAGCTGAGGCATTATTGAAGCATATTCAAGTGACTTCTACGAATTATACAACTGCGTGGGAAATATTACAAGCAAGGTACGGTAACAAACGCTTAATCTTAAATTCTATTATGAAAAGATTATTTAATCAAAAGAAGATGACGTCTCAATCAGCTGTTCAATTAAAGGGCTTGTTGGATACAACGACTGAATGCCTAAATAGTTTGGATAACTTACAAATACCCACCAGCTCTTGGGATCTGATAATAATATATCTTTTGGTTCAGAAGTTGGACCCAGAGACACATAAAAGCTGGGAGGAGTATGCCTACCGTGATGACTTTGAAGCTTTGCCTACTTGGAAAGACCTCAAGAAATTTATTGAGTCCAAGTTTCGCACTCTGGAATTAGTCACGGCAAATAATACACGAGAGATTAAGCAAATCAAAGAGCGTTCATTTCATGTTGCCGCACCAACCACAGAAAGGAAATGCGTGATGTGTCAGGATAACCACACGCTGTGTCATTGCAAGGAATTCATCAAAATGGAACCTAATGAGAGGAACGAATATGTCAAGAACAAACATTTATGTTTTAACTGTCTAGTGCCAGGGCATTCAGTATCGAGATGTAAACTACAAATGTCCTGCCGAATATGTCACCGACGTCATCATTCTCTGCTACATGAGAATAAGAACACAGAACCAGCGGCTTCATCAAGCACTTCACAACCGCTGGCTTCACAACATGTAGTAGAAGAAGAGGAAGAAGTTCAAGTGAACACAATGATCGCGTCTCATCTTACAACTAGACAGGGGTTAGCACTATTAGCAACCGCCGTGGTGGAAGCAACAAATGAAGATGGCCACACCATTCCACTACGCGTGCTAATAGACCAAGGTTCTCAAGCAACATTTATAAGCGAGAAGGCGACTCAACTACTAAAACTAAAACGGCAATCAATCAAAGGAACTGTTGTTGGAGTGGGATCTACAAGAACAGATATAAAACATGTGGCGCAGCTACACATAAGATCACAGTGGGACCGAAACTATAGCTTACCAATTCAAGCCTACGTGATGTCGAAACAACTGACCACAAAGATACCTACGAAAACAATTGTCGCACAGCCATGGCCTCACATCGACGGGCTCAACCTGGCTGATCCAAGCTACTTGACACCAGGCTCTGTTGACCTGCTCCTGGGTGTCAAAGAATATGCACAGATTCTACAACCAGATTTAATCAAAGGTCCACCAGGTACGCCTTGTGCACAAAAGACATCCCTGGGTTGGATTCTTTTTGGAGACATCTATGGAAAACCTAGAGAAGATACTTACATCGTGATGCATCACCAGGTTGACATTGATGACATGCTAAAGTCATTCTGGGAAGTAGAAGTAGATACTAACAGACACTTAACTAAAGAAGAAAAGATGTGTGAAGACATTTACGATAAAACAACAACTAGAAACGAAGACGGAAGATATGTAGTAAAATTACCTTTCAAAACAGACAGTCCACAAACACCAGAAGGAAATACAAAGGAGATAGCTAAACAAAGATTCTTACAACTCGAACGAAGATTTAAGAAATCACCAGACCTGAAAAGAGAATATACAAAGGTTATAAATGATTACATAGAACAAAGACACATGGAGATAATACCTGGAAGAGAAAAAGATGCAAAAAGATCAGTCTACTTACCTCACCACGCCGTAGTTCGTAACGACAAGGAGAGCTCCCGGACACGCGTCGTCTTCGATGCATCCTGTAAAAACACAAAAAACAACATTTCATTAAATGAAGAACTTTTAGTGGGACCGCAGCTGCAAGATGACTTGAGGAGTCTTCTTATAAGATGGCGAATGAAACGTGTCTGCTTCATGGCCGACATACAACAAATGTATCGCCAAATACTAGTAACCAAAGATGACACAGATTTTCAACGAATTCTATGGAGAACACACGAGGCTGATGATCTGCAAGAATACCGTCTACTCAGAGTAACTTTTGGAACAGCCCCTGCACCGTATTTATCAGTCAAAACACTCCATCAAGTAGCAAATGATGAGGGAAACGGTAAACCACTAGCCGTGCATACAATCAGAAACAGTTTCTATATGGATGATTGTCTTGATGGCGCTGACGAAGCAGGAGCGGCTATATCGCTAGCTAAAGACGTCACAGATATACTGAAAAAAGGCGGATTCCAGCTTACCAAATGGTCATCAAACAACATTGAATTTATGAAGTCCATAGAAGAAGAGAAACGATCAACCAACGCACACGTAGACATGAATCTTGACGGGACAGTCAAAGCACTAGGTATTGTGTGGAATCTAAGATCAGATACATTTCAATACAACCTTAGTTTACCTACAACAGAAAATGCCATGACGAAACGAGGTATTCTATCTGACATACAGAGACTTTTTGACCCGCTTGGTTGGATCGCAGGAAGCACTGTAATGGCTAAAATTCTGATTCAAAAACTGTGGCTTGAAAGAGTTACTTGGGATGAGGAAGTTAGTGAACCGTTGCAAACAGAATGGAGACAGATTCAATCAGATTTTGCTAATGCTAACAACATACAAATCGACAGATGGCTTGGCACAATGGAAATTAACAAAGAGAAATCACAAATACACGGATTCAGCGATTCCTCTATGCTCGCGTATGCGGCAGTAGTATACATCAGAACTGAAACAACAGACAATAAAGTTATAACAAGACTCATCGCTGCCAAAACAAGAGTAGCACCACTGAAAACAGTTTCCTTACCACGACTGGAGTTGTGTGGTGCTTTACTCCTCGCTAAGCTTATGAAACAAATTGGACAAGCTATGAGAATTCCAACTTCAGATATGTTTGCATGGACAGATTCCTCCATTGTTCTCGCTTGGTTATGTGGTGAACCTAACAGATGGAAACCATTTGTAGCCAATCGCGTTGTCGAAATTATAGAAACACTGAACGCCAATCGTTGGTTTCATGTTAAATCCAGTGAAAATCCTGCTGACATAGCCACACGTGGTATGCTGCTATCTGAACTGAAGAATGCTGACTTGTGGTGGAGAGGCCCAAGTTGGTTATCTGAAAAAGAAATAAAGATTAGTAAATCAGATGTAATGAAAACAGATATGGAAATGAAACAATAAAAATAAATACTTACCTTAACATAGAAGAACATGAAAAATCTATAACCACAAAATTTGAGGAATTTGATAACTTACCTGAATTACTGAAAACAATAACTTACTGTAAAAGATTTTTAAACTACAAGAATAAATCAAATGTAGACAATGACATTACTACACAAGAGTTAGAGAATTCACTGACTCTTTGCATAAAGAAAGTTCAAGAAGAAGAATATAAGGAAGAAATAGAAAGACTAAAGACAGATAAACAAGTAAAAAAGACAAGTCCGTTGCGATTCCTCAACCCTTACCTAGATGAAAAACAAATTCTCAGGGTGGGCGGTCGCCTCAGACATACAAATTTACCTCATGATAAAAAATATCCAATTATTCTTGGCAGTAAAAACACGCTGACACCATTGATCGTCGCTGACGCACATAAGAAAACGCTTCATGGAGGCGTACAACTAATGTTATGCTACCTGTCCTCTAAATTCTGGATCGTTAAAGGAAAATCAATGGTTAAGAAATGCATTCACAAATGCCTTATTTGTGCTAGATTAAAGGCTATGACTAAAACGCAAATAATGGGAGACTTACCAGAGGCGCGAGTCACTCCGTCAAGACCGTTTTTAAACACCGGAGTAGACTTTGCAGGGCCATTCCAAATTTTGATGTCCAAAGGTCGAGGGAACAAAACTGTAAAGGCTTACGTGTCTATATTTATCTGCATGTCCACTAAGGCAACCCACATCGAACTGGTCGGTGACCTTACTTCGGAAGCCTTCATTGGCGCTTTTAGAAGATTCGTTGCCAGAAGAGGCAAATGTTGTCACCTGTGGAGCGATCAAGGCCGCAACTTTGTAGGTGCGAATAAAGAACTTCGAGATGCCTGGAACGAAGCCAGCTTACAGTTCACGGGCGAAATCGCAGAAGTTCTGGCCACAGAAGGCACACAATGGCATTTTATTCCCGCATACAGTCCCTCATTCGGCGGACTATGGGAGGCTGGGGTCCATTCGATGAAAACCCACCTTAAACGCATCCTAACAACAAACCTTACGTACGAGGAGATGACAACAATACTCTGTCAAGTAGAAGCCTGCTTGAACTCACGTCCGTTATGTCCGCTAGACTACACTGACCCAGATAACACGAACGTACTTACACCAGGACATTTCTTAATCGGAGAAGCACCGATCGTTGTTCCATCACCTGATATGAAAGACATAAGGGTATCGAGCTTATCTCGCTGGCAACATACACAGAAGCTTCTCAATGACTTCTGGCAGCGATGGCAAGACGAATATTTGTCGAGACTACAACAACGACCTAAGTGGCTTAAAAGGGTGGATGAATTCAAGATCGGAGACATAGTTTTGATAAAAACTGACAATTTGCCACCTGGAAAATGGTCGTTAGGACGTATAGTCGAAAAACATCCAGGAAGCGATGGATTTACGAGGGTATATAGTGTGAAAAGTGGAGGTTCAGTGACAAAAAGAACTGTTACTAAATTGTGTCCATTACCTATTGATTCTACATAAAATAACCAAAATTTGTTAATGCGTGAACAATATTCTATGATGTTATACCTAACTATGAGTACCTATTGTTGTAAATACAGTGTTAATGTAAACATATTTAAGTAACACGTTCAAAAAAGGACCTTCAGTCCTTTTGGTGGGCGGTATGTTGTGATTATTTCGTTACATTAATTTTTATTCTTTTCTATTGTCTAAAATTACTAACCTACATATATATAGTTATACTTACGTACCTACTGTATAGATTTACATGTAGCAGTCGCTCAATACACTTGCATCGATACGCACGTCCATTTATTTTAATACTTCCCAAAAAATCTAGAATAGTTTGAACCTTAACTACATCAACATGTACAAAGGCGAGCTTAACCCTAAAAAGAGTTTGTTTTAACCTGTTGTTGTAGTCGAGTTTATTAGTTGCTGCCCAAGCTACGGATAAACAATGGACAACCAATTCTGTTAAAATAGTTTCTTGGCGCTGTATGCTGGCGTCGCACGGTTTGTGCATTATGCCACTGCGAAGTAATAATAACTATAGAAAACTATTAAGGGTATTTTGACGAAATTTGGTATGTAGGTGTTTTAGATCCTGGAGTAGAACATAAGAAACTATTCATCGCATAAAAGGAGGAGGTAAAATTTCTATTATTTATGTAGTATAATAAAACAAAAAGTTACTTTTACTTCCAATAGTTACAAGTCGTTGATCGTACCACCACCGATTTAATTTTTCTACAGTCTGTAATTCTAATTGCGTCGGATTTTTTGGGAGGTGAAAAGTGATTTCATTAGATTTTGTTTTATTTTCCACGTTGCGTTGGTAAAACTTTAAACCTGCCACTGCCAAGTAATAAATACTATAAATACGAAAGTCTGTGATGACGTATGTATGTTTGGACGTATGAATGGATGTTTGTTATTAATAATTAGGAAGAAGAAATATGATACTGCTCGGGCAGGGATCGAACCTGCGTCTTCGGCATAATGTCCCGACGCCTTAACCACTGAGCCACCGAGCCAGCTGCTCGAGCAACCAAATTTCTATCCTTCTTATATAGTCTTACGGAGACGATTTTACGTCATCTGTTGTCAATGTCGACATTGATCAACCAAAAAAGTATTAGCAACATGTTCTAATGATAACTCAAGCCTTATCAAATTTTGATATTGAAAGCATTAGTGTGCGCTAGGCGAAACTCTTGGGATTTTCAATAATTAGGAAGAAGTAAAATGATATTTCTCGGGCAGGGATCGAACCTGCGTGTTCGGAATACCGGCCCGATACCTTAACACCTGAGCCATCGAGACCCGACGCGTTAACCGCAAAAACTATTCAAGGTATTTTGACGAAATTTGGTAGGTATGTAGGTGTTTTACCGACGCACCCGAGTTCGAGTCCCGCTTGACCCGCGCGCACCACATGTCAAGTTCAAGGACATGTGACAACTACCAACCCGCACTGTGCCAGCGTGGTGGATTATGACCCATACTCTCTCTGAGAGAAGGCCCGTGTCCCAGCAGTGGGAACGAGATGGGCTGATGATGATGTTGATGATGAGTAAAAATAATAAATTACCTATCTAATTTGAGACTGATCTTCACGGATCGCGACAATACTTACTCTAAGACTAAGAGAGAAGAAGTCGTCTTGCTGATTCAATTAATTTCGATTACAATGAACAACATCCATTGTTAATTTCATCCATTCTTGTTGTTGATAGGCCTGTTTATTAATCAACGGCGTCTAATAATAAACACTGATGGCATGAACCATTATTGTTAAGTGTTTTTAAATTTGAAACTTCAAACTACTATAAACCAACTGACCTGCTACAGCAGGTACCTCGGTGGTCGAAATACTTCACACCTTTTCTTTACTGTCTTTGGGTAAAGGGCGCGACATCTATTGAAAATATTTATCATACGACAGGTCTAAATTACGATTAGCTCAATACGGCATAACTTATGAAGCAAACTCTTGACCACGAAGGTACCAAAAAGTTTGTTTAACAATAGCCAAGCATGTGTTTTTACTTATAAACTAAAATTCTATAAAAAAAAGTACTTACAATAGCCACATACAAAATGCGGATAAAGATATGCATGTTCTGATGACCCTGTAACAATAGTAAATAACCTAAATAAGATTTTCTTTTATGACATTGAGTGACGAGCCAAACAGGTCATTAGCCACGTGGCGTCTCAAAATTCAACTTTAAATTTCCAGTAGTATTCGAAAAAGTTAAGGTACCTAGTTCTATAGGTTATTATTAGGGCTGCTGCGTTGCGTTGCATCGCATCAGCGTGAATTCTAAAATACGTAGAACTCCCGTTAAACTATTTACCAGACAACTTCATACAGGATTCCATAAGGTTCTGAAATCCTAATTTGGGCTAGAGTTTTCTATACGCCTTCTATGTTTTATATATGAGTTTTATATATGGGAAACGATGTCGTTCGGTATATCAAGGAGAGGTGCGGCGGATGGATCCAGGAGCTGAACCAATTGTCGCTGTCGAGGTTGGAGTCAACGAGGACGACGAGTTTCAAGTCCTTCGTGCTCCGGCTTCCAACGAAGTATAAAGAGACGTTCCTGGCTCCTGAGTTTCGGCCTGAAGGCATAGTATTCCGGCGCTACAGGAAGGCGAAGCCGAAGTTAATTCCCTGATCGTAGCTTTAGTGTTAAATTGTAATATATGCTAGTCTGTAAGGTTTATATTTTATAGACTTCTGGTACTTTTAATTTGTTAACTGTATTATTGCCTGAAATAAATGAATTTATTATTATTATTATATGGGTAGTTCAATCACTTACGCTGCATTGGGACCACGCGGTAATAAGCCTAGAAGTCCAACGAAGCCAAAAAAACCTGTCACATAGTACACTGGGTCCCAGTATGTGTCAAGTATTGGTGTCCCTCTGGGGGAATACAAAGCAGTAGTAGTGTCCATAAGGAAGCTGAAACAAATTGTTGCACTTAGGTATGTATCTACTTATTTGGTGTAAGTAATAGCTAAAAGATGTTCTGACATCTATCACATCAGTGTCGCTCGTTTGAAATTTGGTAGATCCAGCTTTCGCACTGATGAGCCAGACCAAAAATATTTGCATCGGGTGTGCATCGCAGCAGCGTGATTCGAAACTACGTAGGACTTCCATCTGCTACGTAGCTGTTTGTTGTTCCTGTATAATAAAGTACTACTTACCTATAAACTCAGGCCAACTAGTCTGTCGTGATATAATGTTATAAGAAAATAATGTTGCGAACGACATAAAACGATGTTGCACATAAAACGGAAGAAAATTTCCGTATATACAATTTTTATCTAGGATCAAATGACTGTGTGATTTATGTTTAAACGTTTTGTTTTTTTACAATCAGTTCTTTTTGACATTTAATTTTTGTAACAACGTGGAAGAAGATTGTTTGTAGGAGTTTCAATCATGGGATTAAATATATAAACTCCTTGGTTTCCATAAATACAATAGTATGGGAGCCCCTTCGCGTAGACAGCCAAAAGAGAAAGACGCGCCTATCCGCGTTGCGTGCGGAGCCGCGCTAGCCGCTCACTACGATTCGAAATTCAAAATATTTTTTTATGTAGGTAGGTTTAATTTTGTAGGTAAGTTTGTTACATTACATTTGGTCAGCCAATACTGCGACTGGGCGACCTCTTGGTAAAGGAATATTCTATAGTTAGTAGTTATAGCACGAAAAACATATGATCACAATCAAGTAAGGATTGTGGTTATAGCACATATGCAAGCAGTGTTACAAATTACAATCCGTACAGGGTTTGATTGAAAAAAATAAAAAAAATGTGGGTATAATATATTCGACAATAGCCATTTACATACAAAATTGGTACATACATTAGTATAAAAACTACTTATATAACTTACCTACGCAGAATAAATAATAGCTAGTACCTACACGTTGATGGGCTCAATAGACTCTATGTTCCAACAGGCAATGTTCCCCCTAACTAAATAGTAAGTGATAAAATAGTTTTTACAAGAAGTCAAATGCAAAAAAACCTTATATTTTTACCTATTTAAGTAGGTGCCTGTTGGGAATACCTAAACCAAACCTAAACATAATAGAGCAATAACTAAACGCAGCTGTAAACGAAATGCATTGTTTTTTGTCACGCTTAGTCTCTTTACGCACGCGGCATTTTGTTACCCATATGTAATATTATTAAATATTTAGTTAAAGTCTCAAAATCAAAGAGTTTATTACTTTTTTACTTAGGTGAATACCAAACTAAGGAGCTAAAACTTATCAACTAAACTAGGGGTAGGTCTTTGACACGATGCGTCACTATACACGCAGGGCTTGGCAGCACTAATATTAGCTAGGGTGAGGGCGCCGAGGCGACTGGCGCCACTGCGCTGCGGTACTGCTAACGGCATGCCGATGCCGGCGCCACCACCGTCGCCCCCCGCCGCCGCCGGCGCGGCGCGTCATCGCGTCGCGGAGCGTCGACGCCGCACGCGACACCCCGTCTGCAACACTCACTCCAGCCCTTTGCGTCAACCACAGCGCCTTTTAATTTTAAGTATAGAGTGATGGTAATAAAGTAATAATGGCATTTGGTATTGCTGATGATAGGTCGCGTCGCGATCAGTCGCAAGTATACCTAGCTAGAGGTAGAACTAGAATCACGCAGTTCGAGCTACAAACCAGGTGTATTGTACCTATAGGAATCTCTAATAGTTTTTATACATATGACATTACTGTCTAATGTGGTAGGTATACCTACCATCGTCGAGTGTGGTACCTACTAGATACAAAACGAAGCTTTTTGTTTGAAGATCTCTGAATGATTGTATATAAAAAAATAAAATAAAGACGTACGTTACTGACACTGGTCCCTAACTAAGATTCTCCTGAATCTAGGGAACTAGGAACTACGAGAACCATGGTCCTACAACACCCAGAAACGAAACAAATGCTTGCGCTATTTTTTTCTTTGCACAAACGTTTGTCCTGTCGCGAGAATTGAACCCGAAACCTCAGCGGTGGTATATCAAGGCAAGGAGGCCTATACCTATATATAATTATGAAACCTCTTCCTCCGGTGAAACAAAAAAAGAAAAGAAAATTAAAAATGAAATTCAAATCTATGTCACCGCAATCTTTCAATCCTAGATAAAAATTGTATATACGGAAACTTTCAATCAAATTCAAACTGTCATCAACATTCCTCGTATTGCTTTGTGATTTTGGAAAAATATTTTAAAATGCCTGACAATGTCCTGAAGATGCCTCGCAGTGCGTCACCCGTGGCCAGGGCCGGGGCGGGCGATATTTCCGAACGGGAACTGTCGAGAGAGAGGGACAAGTTGCAGTCCACGCCACCTGCGTGAGTTGGGCACAATACATTTAAATAATAATAGAATAGTACTAAGAAAGGGTTACCATCTCGATAAAATCACCCTTTGTTGCCAACTCGCTAATTTACGAATTCTATTTTTAGAGGGGTGTTTTGTAGGGTAGATTTACATAATAGCTCAATGAAGGGTTGACTTTGACGCTGCGAGTGGGCTAATATAAGGCGCACCAGCTTTTTTTCTAGACTGTGATATTAGAATAAGCTTCGAGAGTTGGGTGATTTTATCAAATGACAAGGGGTTAGTAATGGTGGGCACTATGCACCATGTCTAGACTTGCAGTGCTACGCCTCAAACCACAGAATAATGAATAGTACCAGTACTAGAACCTTCAATTACAAAGTACCTAGTTTTCATCGAGACAAGTCAATGCCGAAATACAGTTATATTCACAGCAGAATAAACTGGACTAAACTTAGGATCTCGTCTAGCCCTGCTATTCGAGGTACCTAAAGCTCACGAGCTCCTGCAAATAGAGCTATCACCACCAGGAATGATCAGTATACAACACAACCTACAGAGTCGTCATCGGAACATCATCATGACATTTTTCCACCAGCCGCCTCCAGCCGGTACATCCAAAGAAGCAGCTGTTCTTCACACCAGTGAACAAATTCACGGCCAGCTGCTGCGGCCCCTCTCCTCACCTCGACAGGATCCGCGACTGCCTCCAGGAGTACACCAGCAGCCCTGCAAAGAGGGCCAAGATGCCGCCAAAAGCTGCCTCTATGGAAGACCTCACTCCGACGAAGAGGATGAGGAAGGATAAGTTTGTGTTTGTAGTTATTATTTCAATCCTCGTCATGCCCCTGCTTCTTAAGATTTAACGAGTTTATTTCACTTGTCAAGTTTTTCTTACATTCCCATTGAATTCCGCCCCATAAGCGTTGTCGTAAGGAATTCATACACGCGACGCTTATTATTAATTAATAAATAATGTCAATAATGGCAAGTTACACGATAGCTGGGGTGGCGAGCTTCCATGAATATTGTCTGGACGCCTTTATGGCGCAGTGGATACAGCCATTTACTTATTATCGTTAAGGAAGGTGAAGCAGAGCCTTTCTTTAAAATGAACAATCCAGGCCTAAGGGCTAATATCAGGCCTAAGCCTTATTTTTTCAATCCTTGAATAACCAGGCCAGATCGTTATAATATCTAGCGTGGCGATCGACAGAACGAAGTTACGTTTTGTGTAGGCAGAGAATTTAAAATAGAGATAAATATAAACAGCTGTACCATTTCTGTTACCTACAGTCCTGACTCTGACAAGGGAGGTCCCCCGGTGCGCTTGCCAGGTCTTTACGGGATCGCGGAGGAAGCTGCAGCGGCCAGGGTCGCCAGGTTCATGGTAGTGGCGGCCTGGAGACGGAGGGGGGAGGAAGTACGATGTGCGAGGCGAACTTTGGAGTTCCAGGTGAATGGAGATATGTTCTAAAGGAGAGTGGTTTTAAAGGAGAAATCAGCGCGTAGATAGTGTGTCTAAAACATTGTCTGTGCTTGAGTTTTAGAATTACGAATGTCTGTCGTAGGTCGTAGGATATTTTTCATGTAACTATGACGTGTCTGTGTCGTGTGTGCTGGCAGAACCAGCAAGTGCATGATATATGGTTATGGCTGTTTACTAGGTGTCGTGCTCGGAGAGACTGCGCCTGCAAGTATGCGCCCTTAAGTCTCTCCTGGACTCGGACAACGCGAAGGTGCGGCTTGCGATGAAAGAGCTGGAGAGACTCAAGCAGCTGCTCAAGGACAAGGATGCGGAGAAAGCGGTGCTGGAGCGTGTATGTATGAATACAGTTTAGTTTAATGTGATGGTCTCAAAAATCGAGATGCAAATGAAAACATCTGGCCATCATTTGTTCATCGTCGACAGGCAACCGACAGGTTACCAACCCTGCACTTGGTGTGGGTAAGAGCAAGTTGATGCCGTTGCTGATGCTGTCAGTTACTTTATTATTTCAAGATGTCCAGAAATGTATATACAAAAACTGATGATTGTTAAATTTCAGGAAAAAATTGCTCTGGAAGATGACGTCTGCGTTGCCGAAGATCGTGCTTCTGAGATGGGGATCGGTTAGATAAACCCTACTGTTGATTTTTAATAAGTGCATAAATAAAATATCTTAGGCCTTATATTGTCTTTGAGCTAAGCCAGTAAGCCCATACGAGTTTGAAACTACGTCTGAGGGTGTCTTTAATTTTTTGAACCAGCTATAGAGATATATCCTTGAATGTGGACCTGACGGTAGTTTGTCGTCAGGTTGGCGCAATTGTCGCAACGAGTTGGAAGGCGTGCGCGCCGCCGCCGCGATGTGCGAGCACGCGCTGGCGCTGGAGCGCGCGGCCGCCGCCGAGGCGCGCGCGCAGCGGGACCACGCGCACGCCAGGGTAGGTCCCCTGCAGCCCGAGCGAGCGACTAGCGCGCCCGGACGTGCGCCGCGCTGACGCTGTTTCTACAATGAACCAACTGTCCGATTATTTTATGTTACTAGCTGCGCCGCAGCCAAGTGGCTGCTGTCGATCGCCCAAGATGCGAGACAAATTGGTAGAATCCTTTGCCAACGCTGGCAACCATCGTAATCGGCGTGGAAAAGTCTCTAGACGTTAGATACTATATAAAGCGTATATTATGTGTTCCAGCTGTCCCTAATAGAAGAAGACATGGCTCAACAAGAAGACTTACTGTCCGCTGCGGAGGCCGACGCGGCCGAGCTTCGACACGAGGCGGATGAGAAGCAACGCGCCGTCAACGCACTGAGCGAACAGCTCACGGAGGAGAAAAAGTGAGCAGGGAAATCACGGAAGGATCGGAAAACCAGTAAAAGTTGTCCCTCAAGCTTTGAGGGTGATAGATTTCGAAGATGGAACTCTGTAGTTTGGTGATCCAGTCGCCTCAGTTTTGGGTGATTCAACAGATTCAGCAGATTGTTCCAGTAGAAGCAGCACTGCTCCGGACCTATGTTAATCAGTCTGCAGATCTTTATTCTACCTACTGCTCAATGTTTCCTCTTATGGCCTCTCAATGTCCTCTGTAGTGACGATTAATATCTATATAATAAATAATATCTACCTACCCCTGTTCTAACGTTAGTGATCCTCGTTCTGACACCCCACGTCCGCCGTTCCAGCGCACGTGATGGTTGTTCCCGCGAGTGTCTGTCGCTGGTCGCGCAAGTGTCACTCGCCACCGCCGAGAGCGCAGCGCTGAGGGAGCTGCTGGGTGAGCTGCGCGCCGAGCTGGCGGCTGCGCAGCTGCAGCTAGCCGTCACCAGGACGCAGCTCGAGTGGTGGCCCGCGCCGCTCACCAGGTGGGTGACTCACTGCACTAGCGAGTGTTGCGAGACGAGACAGTGGTGTAGACGAGCACAAGAAAATCAAGAGCGACATAGAGATATAGCTGTCTGATGTAGCTAAGAGGGCTATGGAGCGCGCCGTTGCTTGAAATCGAGTTGGCGGATATCGTGGCAAAAATCGAAATTCGTCGCAGGACGAAAGTCGTGGATGGTTGTGCGCGAATCGCCAAGCTTAAGTGGAGATCGGCGGGACGAGGAAAAGTGAACCGAGTCAGTGAACGAGTGGTGGCTAACAGAAGGTTACCGATCTAAGGGCAGACCGACCGACGTGGCCAGGGTTGTCGATAAAACGAGAACATGTGGATGAGAAAGGCACAAGACCGAAAAGCGTGGCGTGATGGAGACTACGCCTATAAGTACTCAACATTGAGGTAATAAGGGCTGAAAAGTGCTAAGCCGAGGTTTTATTGTGCCGTGTTATGTTCGCAGGATGGTAGGCATGGTGCGGGGCTGGCTGCGACGGCCGCTGTCGGCGCCGGCCGCCATCCTATGGAGCGCCGTGCCCGCCACACACGGCTGCGCGCAACTCGCGCCCACGCAAGCATAACCTGACTTACTACCACATGCCTGCTGACCTGACTTTCACGTGCCTACTGACCTGACTGACTACCACGTGCCTACTGACCTGACTGACTACCACATGCCTACTGACCTGACCTGACTACCACGTGCCTACTGACCTGACTAATTACTACTTGCCTACTGACCTGACTGATTACCACGTGCCCACTGCACAAAGCTACTGCGATATACCTGGAAATACGTACAATTCGTGTCAATCTTTATGGCGCCTGTACTCTCGCCATACCTCGCCCGACGCTCCTCGGAAGGAAGGTTTGGTCGGGCGAGGACCAGACGCACCGCAGAGGACATGCGGGCGTATCCCTTACACTATCACCCTCGATTTATTTCGAATTTCCTCGCCGAGAGTGTAAAGCCATTATGTCCGCTGACTGTGATGTGCTGCTGTGTGATTTATTCTGAAGTTGTACTCTTCTTTTTCACTAGCTCTTCCAGTTATATTGAATGTCATTTTTGTGGTAAACACCTATTGTATTTAGTATGTTTTGGGCAAATTACAATCTAGGTACAGACGCCAATGTATTTTTTACGCAGAGTAAAAGCGAACGGAGGGAGTAGGTACCTAATTATAATTTTTTTGGACTAATCTGTAAATCAATGAGTAACATTTATTAAGACTTTATGATAGTGAGCGCAAATAAAGGATGTTGTAACAAGTTGATATAATGACGTGTACCAGGTTTGTATTAGGTGAGTATTTATACACTTTTATCATATTAATATTTGTTTTTTAGGATTATTACTGTTTGTAGTTAAGTTTTAGTTTATAAGTAACCGTTGATTTAAATTCTAATAAATTTATTTTAAAGTATATACATGCATTTAAATAGTGATTGCCACGAGGGTTAGATAAAGAAAATCAGAAGGTCAAGAGTCAGTTTATTTATTTCAGTCTTACATTGCTAATCAACAATAGGTACTTCAACTACAACATAGTAACAAGTTGGAATGCTTACATTGTATCACTGGGGACTTGATAGTGAGAAAAACATACGCAATGGAAAACCATTGTAACATTTAAATCAGTTTTTATGTAATAAATAGCGTCTTTGATAGGCGTCGATTCGCGGTATATTTACAAAATGTTGAATATGGTTTTGTTTAAAGAAACAAGATATGTAGGTAGGCGCATATAATACAAGTTTTAAGAGCGTAACAAGGAAATGTAACTTGGGGGCGATTCTCGTCAAAAGTTATTATCTCTACTGTAAATACATCTCTATTTTCATCTTGATGTCGAAAGAAAACACAATTCGTCTACAAGGTCTTGCAATCGTGTAATTCTAACACCGATCCCAATCGCTTTCAAACATGTCTTGTGAACGGTGTTTGTCTGTGGAATTGTCGAACTTTTCTACTCAAAGTCCGCGTCCCAATCACGATCGCTAAAAACAATCTATATTGCAATTTGAAAGATGCTAACGCCTTCCAAATTTGAAATTGAACGCGATCGGGATCGGTGTTCGAGTTACACAACTCCTCTGCTATTCTAAGAAAGAATCCTTGAGATAATCTCTACTAAGAGAATTGGCAAATTAATTTGATGTAAAACATTCGTGCCCTTTTAAAACAAAGATCTTTTTAACGATCGAATTGAGCATTGTGTATTATATTACAAAATTAACAAAACCAATTGGACTTTAATGACTAGCACGATTTAAAAATAAATATCTTTAAATTCGAGAACAATGACTAACAATAGTATGCCCTACTTAAATATTAACATTTTAGGCATAACCTAAGTGCTTGAAACAACACTGCAAGCATGTCGACTATCTATAGATAACGTAGACGCAGAAGTTATAAGTAGATATACATTTTAGCACCATGTCGTAATCGACCGTTTCTTTCAAATGTTGTCATGTTATTGAAATGTTAGTGTGACATGGTACTAAAGCGTGTATACTTTGTTGCTGAGTGTACGCATCCACTTACACACGTACGCATCGGATTTTATTCTGATGAGTATTGAAGTAATAGGTACAATTATTATAGAGCAGAGTACATACCGCATCTACATACATAAACAATTTCCTAAATCACTGGGGTTTTACAAGTAAAAAGTTTGCGATACAATTCAACTTAACTTACTGTTATAGGTATGTAGTTACATTTAACCCAAAAAAGCGTTTAACTGTGGCTGTCCACAGGAGCTGCGCGGGCCCGAGCGTCCCGAGCTAGCCTCTACAGCCATACGAAAATCGTAGAACAGATTGTTCCCAAATTGAAGAGTCCAAGAAATTCCATCGGATAAAACTTCCTCACTTTGGTCCGGCACAACTGTATACAGGCACCTCAGACTTGTTAAATTAAATAAATAATAAAAAATATAATTATATCAAATAATAAATAGCTCATCGCTCATATATTGTCAGGCCTTAAGATAAGTCAGCGTCTCAGTGCAGAAACATCATATATTGTCAGGCCTTAAGATAAGTCCGCGTCTCAGTGCAGAAACATCATATATTGTCAGGCCTTAAGATAAGTCCGCGTCTCAGTGCAGAAACATCATATATTGTCAGGCCTTAAGATAAGTCCGCGTCTCAGTGCAGAAACATCATATATTGTCAGGCCTTAAGATAAGTCCGCGTCTCAGTGCAGAAACATCATATATTGTCAGGCCTTAAGATAAGTCAGCGTCTCAGTGCAGAAACATCATATATTGTCAGGCCTTAAGATAAGTCCGCGTCTCAGTGCAGAAACATCATATATTGTCAGGCCTTAAGATAAGTCAGCGTCTCAGTGCAGAAACATCATATATTGTCAGGCCTTAAGATAAGTCCGCGTCTCAGTGCAGAAACATCATATATTGTCAGGCCTTAAGATAAGTCCGCGTCTCAGTGCAGAAACATCATATATTGTCAGGCCTTAAGATAAGTCAGCGTCTCAGTGCAGAAACATCATATATTGTCAGGCCTTAAGATAAGTCCGCGTCTCAGTGCAGAAACATCATATATTGTCAGGCCTTAAGATAAGTCCGCGTCTCAGTGCAGAAACATCATATATTGTCAGGCCTTAAGATAAGTCCGCGTCTCAGTGCAGAAACATCATTTTTACATTTGCTACTTATATCATAAAATTTACACTTGTAGGTATGTATGTTATGTATGTAGATACATACATACGAAATTTAAGATTTTTGGATAGATTCGTTTAGGCCACAAGTGTTTGTACCACACTAATTATACGAAAGTCATTAAGATAAAAAAATAGCTATACTACACAAGACATAACATTTTATACAATATAACTTACATTACACAAAAATTAATTGAGTATCAATAACAGAAACATACGAACATTCATTCGAATTTTTTTTATTATATTACTTGTATTTATGTCCCTTACACCTACTGAGAATATTTCAAGTAATATTTAGCTTAAGGACTTGAAAATACTTACGCCTACATGTAAATAAATATATTTGTTACTTAATTTAATAATTTTGAAATCTGGACAAAGTTATTTATGTTGTGCGATTGACACAATCATATCCCGACTACACCCGGAGGGTAAATCATACAAATATGGTTTACAAATGAGTAAAACAGTTGTGTGTTTTTTACATACTTATGTAAATGTAAACCTATGTTATGGTATACAGGTGCGGCAAAATATTGGGACTTTAAAGGGTAGGTACTTTTCCCCTTGCAGTGAGGAACTTTTATTCTTAGTAAACATTGGTTAACATCAGTTTTTTCAAAAACTTACGATATGATGTGATGAGTTACTTTGAGGGAATCATTTCTTATGGGTTAATTTCAATTAAGGCCATATTGTTATAGTTTTAGAAATTACATTTTTGTGTCTGAATGTTCATATTTTAAAAAATCCAAAAATGCAGTTTTTATTTTCTTCAGAATTCAACCCATGTTTCCTAAGAACAAAACTTCCTCACTGCAAAGGAAAGGTACCTCCCCCGGAGGTCCCAAAATGTTGCCACAATCTGTAAAACTTTAACTAATAAAAAGTCAATTCAATCCAGAAAAGTCTTGAACCTGCATCTCTTCCCTGGCTTACCAACGTTAGAACTCCGATGCGTCGGTACACCACTTGCCGTTAGCAGCTGGAGTTTACGCATCCTTTACGCAACTTTTTAGATGAGAGTCAGAATGTATCGCGCAACATACCTATATACAGATGCTTATTTTTGGTAAGTATGTTTCAATATATTTACATTTTAATTCTCCTAGGTGGCA
Source organism: Petrophora chlorosata (assembly GCA_951640565.1). NCBI lineage: Eukaryota > Metazoa > Arthropoda > Insecta > Lepidoptera > Geometridae > Petrophora > Petrophora chlorosata. Next base: position 17,950,730 of record OX621197.1, read on the forward strand.
TAACAACCGTCGCCTGTTGACACTCCATTTACACGTAGGGATCCGCAAAAAGTATCGATACCTGAGTATACTCGATACTTTGGTTACGATACCGAGTAATTTAGTAGTCGATACTTTTTGATACAATACTGAGTAAGTATCGATACTTTATGCCGTACTCGATACTTTTTTCGTCATATCCATGTCTGCGACGAGGGTAGATGAGGGCGCCTCGACGGATCGCCCCCGGAGGGCACGACAACTAATACAGAGCCACCGATGAGGCACTCCGACCTTAGAAGAAACCCACGGTGGCCTGCCAGTTCCCCGGGGGTAGATGCCCCGCGAGTTTCAGCTTGGGCAATGGGACACACCCCGAGGCCCACCCCTACCTCCCCCCTAGGGGGAAGTGGAAGAACGATCAATCAATCAATCAATCCATCCATCCCTATTACATTTCTATCTTAGAATCTATAGGTATATCTAGAATTTCAGCATTCATCGAATTTTGCAACTTCAATCAATTTGATTAATGGTAATATAAATTTAGTAGCTCATTAATGATGCGAATGCTTATAATTTCAATGTTAATAGGTACTGAAATTGACCAAAAATCATAACTCGATAGAGTGTCTTGACTCTTATACAGTATCGATTCCAATTTCGATCCTGACGAAGTACTCGCCGGTTCACAGAATACTTAATAGTATAAGGTCAGGTCCCAAAACGAGTGCAATCCAGTTGCACATGGGGCAGCAAGCTTCTATTGTTCATAGTGTTGTAAGAGATTGTTTTCTGTACCGAAACACGGCTCGGAACTTGAAACTCGCTGCTGACGTACACAATGACTAGTGATTACAATTGTACGCTCTTACGTGAAATAATAGGGAATATGCATGTGTTGTCAAAAAATCTGGAAATTACTTTTTGACACACACACACACACATTTAGCATAGATGGACCAATGAGGAGATTCTAGGTCCTCACGTTGTGACGTCACACGCAAATGGCGCGTTTATGTTGATTTAAATTGATTCAACTTTTCATTTAGTTATTTTATTGACAAATGTTGCCGTAAAATTATAAAACATTTTTTTAGTAATAGTATTTAATAATGAATCGATTTATGCATAAAAAAATACATGCATATTCCCTATTAAGTTTACCTAAATAAATTAGACGTAGCAAAGATTTGAAAACATTAAACAGTCGCCCTGCGGCATTACCGTTTATTAGGCTTTCCGAAAAACTACTTAATTTCCTGAGGGAAATATATAACTATATTTACTATATTGTTTTAATAAGTTTTGGGGTTTATCTTGACTTCGATAGAAATAATATTAGTGAAGTCACTATTATACCTACACTTTAAGCTGTAACAGTGATTTTTTTCTTCCAAGCTTATGAGTATAATGACATCACACAGTACTCTGATTCGTAAACTCCACCACTACGGAATTCGTGGAACTGCTCTGGATCTTGTAGAGTCCTACCTAACTGACAGGCAGCAAAAAGTTGGTATAAATGGCGTCACTTCATCTGGATCTTTAGTCAAAATTGGTGTACCACAGGGTTCAATTTTAGGGCCGTTCTTGTTCTTAGTGTACGTAAGTGACTAACCTTTTATGGTGAAAGACCTTGCAGACATTGTACTTTTTGCGGATGATACATCGATAATCTTTAAGGTAGATAGGAAGGATAGTGAACTAGTACACGTAAATAATATATTAGATATTGTGTTAAATTGGTTCGCTGCCAACAACTTGTTATTAAACGCGAAAAAGACGGAATGTTTAAAGTTCTATTTGCCTAATGTTAGACATGTAGAGCCAAACGTAAGGCTTAATAGTGATAAACTCAACACAGACAAGGCGACGGTATTCCTATGTATAGGCATAGATTCTAAGTTGCAGTGGGGTCCTCATATCGATGCTCTATCAGGAAAACTTAGTTCTGCTGCATACGCCGTTAGTAAAATTAGGCAATTAACGGATATAGCTACGGCTCGGTTAGTTTACTTTGCATACTTCCACAGCTTAATGTCATATGGCATTTTGCTGTGGGGGTCTGCCGCGGATATAGAAGCTATATTTATTTTACAAAAGCGGGCGGTTCGCTCTATTTATGAGTTGGGTCTTCGCGAATCATTATGAGAAAGAAGTCTTCAAACAAATTAATGTATTAACTTTACCTTCTCTGGATATTTATAAAAATATAATGTATGTTCGTAAAAATCTGCACAAAATCAAGGTGAATAGTGACCACCACAACATAAACACTAGAAATAAGGATCGAATTGCAGTACCTAGGTTTAGACTGAGCAAAACGAATAAGTCCTTCATGGGCAATTGTGTACGTTATTACAATAAAATTCCAAAATGTATAACGGAGCTCACAGAAAGTAGATTCAAATTGCGTGTGAAAAATATTCTAATGAAAAGAGCATACTATGCAGTTAGTAATTACATACAAGACAAAGATGCATAGAACATTCCGCTTCTGCCAAGTAGCCAACTGGCACATAAGAAACATAATATTGTCAAAAACAAACATAAAATATTGTAACAAAAGTTCTAAAAAAATATGCCCCTCAGTTTCTTGCCGTATCTTCTGAGTAGTGGTTCTCTTTCCGATACGGTGGTAGAGTCATTGTAATAATTGACGTTCATAAGTGCGTCTGTGACGACAAAATTGAATAAAGAACTTTTGAATTTGAATTGAATTGAATCACAAATAGTTTTATATTAAAGTTCTAAATTAGGTAATACGTAGATAAATCATGATGAATAGTTTAAAAGAATATGGATAAAACATATTAATTGAAGAATATTAACGTTGCAGTATTATTTTATTTATTATTATTTTGAATTGAATCTATCTTGTGTGTAAATATGGTCGTTCTTTTTATTTGCTGCAGAGTCCGCCGCAGCCTCACAGCAGAAGTGAGGTCTTCCACTATTTAGCAATTATATTCTTCACGTTATTTTGCAACAATCACGTTCTTAACTTCTTATAATTAAAGCAAAACTGGGATTAAATTGTCAACTGTCCTCTTAATCAATCGAAATTAATTAAATCGGGTTTATATACCTCCGTCACATTTGTCCTAATATATCTATCCAATGACTGGGCATATGAGACTCTGATATCTCGGGGTGGTGAGCGCAATGCAGTGCTACGCAGTATTTTTACGGTGTCAAAAGTTCCGAGTAGCACTGCAATTGTTATTGGTAGAAGTGGCGCTTACCATTAGGCGAACGACTTGCTCCCTTCTTCCAGTTCTATGGAGATTAAGGAAGATCTTGCTCTACACTTTTCAACTTCATCACGTGGTAACAGAGTCTAGATCTCTATGCGCTACACTGCCGCTCCGGCCAGTATTCGCAACCTTATCTAGTTGTGATAGAGTCTATATCATGCCGAACCCCTCGCCGCCCTCGTTGATGGCCCACAGCAGCGCGTGCACGAGCTGCTCGTACGTGTCGTAGTCGGGCAGGCACAGCTGGTTGAAGCACGTGTGCGCCGTCGGCAGCGCTCCGAACGTCGGCGCCGCCGTGAGCTGGAACCGCGGGGTCAGCTCCTGCGCAAGGGTGGTCAAACGTTACATTCTAAATAATTAGGAACAAAAAATATATTGCTCGGGCAGGGATCGAACATGCATCTTCGGAATACTTGCCCGACGCCGTAACCACTGGGCCACCGAGCCAACTGCTCGAGCAACCAAATTTTCAGAAATAACCAGATTTTCGGCTAACATGCGCTAATGCAATCAATATAAAAAAAATGAGGTTGGGTTATTCTGTAATGGACAAGTACATTTGCAACAGCAACGATGTAAAATGAATACTAATAGAAATATCTTTATATGGCTGTTTGTGCGTTAAAAATCGTTTCTCAGAGTTTATATTGAAGGTACGCAAAAACTTACGATATTTAATCGCATTCCTGTCGAAATAAGTAATCACTACAAAAGTGTTCTATATTCGTGACGGTTACCTGGAACCCGCCTGGAGGCAGCTGCGAGCAGCCGGTGGTGAACTGCAGCAGGCGCGCGCGCTCCTCGTTGGTGAAGTTGCCGAGCGCCGCCCAGAACCAGCCCAGCGCACGCTCCCAGTCCCGTCCCGCACCCGCCACCAGCGCGTGCGCACGCCAGTCCGCCACGCACACCTCGCCCGTGCCGCACACCAGCAGCTGCGCGACAACCGACCCGTTACTACAATATACAGAACCAGCCCAGCGCGCGCTCCCAGTCCCGCCCTGCGCCCGCCACCAGCGCGTGCGCACGCCAGTCCGCCACACACACCTCGCCCGTGCCGCACACCAGCAGCTGCGCGACAACCGACCCGTTACTACAATATACAGAACCAGCCCAGCGCGCGCTCCCAGTCCCGCCCCGCGCCCGCCACCAGCGCGTGCGCACGCCAGTCCGCCACGCACACCACGCCCGTGCCGCACACCAGCAGCTGCGCGACAACCGACCCGTTACTACAATATACAGAACCAGCCCAGCGCGCGCTCCTAGTCCCGCCCCGCGCCCGCCACCAGCGCGTGCGCACGCCAGTCCGCCACGCACACCTCGCCCGTGCCGCACACCAGCAGCTGCGCGACAACCGACCCGTTACTACAATATACAGAACCAGCACAGCGCGCGCTCCCAGTCCCGCCCCGCGCCCGCCACCAGCGCGTGCGCACGCCAGTCCGCCACGCACACCACGCCCGTGCCGCACACCAGCAGCTGCGCGACAACTGACCCGTTACTACAATATACAGAACCAGCCCAGCGCGCGCTCCTAGTCCCGCCCCGCGCCCGCCACAAGCGCGTGCGCACGCCAGTCCGCCACGCACACCTCGCCCGTGCCGCACACCAGCAGCTGCGCGACAACCGACCCGTTACTACAATATACAGAACCAGCCCAGCGCGCGCTCCCAGTCCCGCCCCGCGCCCGCCACCAGCGCGTACGCACGCCAGTCCGCCACGCACACCACGCCCGTGCCGCACACCAGCAGCTGCGCGACAACCGACCCGTTACTACAATATACAGAACCAGCCCAGCGCGCGCTCCTAGTCCCGCCCCGCGCCCGCCACCAGCGCGTGCGCACGCCAGTCCGCCACGCACACCTCGCCCGTGCCGCACACCAGCAGCTGCGCGACAACCGACCCGTTACTACAATATACAGAACCAGCCCAGCGCGCGCTCCCAGTCCCGCCCCGCGCCCGCCACCAGCGCGTACGCACGCCAGTCCGCCACGCACACCACGCCCGTGCCGCACACCAGCAGCTGCGCGACAACCGACCCGTTACTACAATATACAGAACCAGCCCAGCGCGCGCTCCTAGTCCCGCCCCGCGCCCGCCACCAGCGCGTGCGCACGCCAGTCCGCCACGCACACCTCGCCCGTGCCGCACACCAGCAGCTGCGCGACAACCGATCTGTTACTACGAGTACAATATCTCCGGCTCTTTTCAGAAGAGCGAGCGAACTGCAGCGATTTCCTAAAGGCGTGCGATGTAGTCGATCATACTCTGATGATTCGTAAACAGAGACATGTAGGAATATGTAGCTCGCTTTCAAGATTCTGTCTTTTGTAAAATTAAAATTACTACTCACAGTTGGTTAAAATACGAGGTTTATGTGTAAAGCAAAATATGTTCCATTGAGGGTTACGCAAGGTATATATATTGAGCCGCTTTTGTTTATTCTTGTTATCGTCGGTGGCACTATCAAGGCTGAATATGTTGTTTGCAAACGTTTTCAGAGCATTTTTTTTTATTATACGTCATTTAGTAGAAATAAACGAACAGCGGTTAAACAAGGATTCATGCAGTGATACATTAAAGACGCCAAGTAGCAAATAAGAAACATATAAAAAGTTACAAAAATTCTAACACAACGCCCCTAGTTTCAGTGATCCTTTTTCAGATGCGGTGAGAGTCTTTGAAACACAGAAAACACACAAAGAACTTTTGAACTTACGAAGGAATTAAATAAAAGAATGAACATCATAATGATTTTTTTAATGCTTTTCCCGACCCGGTTACGATGTCCTTTAGGCCACGATAATAATGAATGATATAAGTGAACGGAATGAGCGAATGAAACAAGTGAACGGCGTGACTGTGACATGAGGCACAGGTGCAGAGGTGTTGCTCACCTCGAGTTCGTTCTCGTCGAAGATGGCGAGCAGGTTGTCGGGCACGAGCAGCGCCAGGCCGCGCAGGAACGCGTCCACCTCGAGCCGGCAGCGTACCGCCAGCCGCCACTGGGCCAGCGCGTCCAGGTACTGCACCTTACTGCTGTTCCGCACCTGCGTGCAACCGCCGCTGCTTTTAACATCATCCACACCGCTTTGCCAGTATTTTTGTAATTCACGGGTGACACTCATGTTTAAATTGGAGTAATCCAACTATAGTTTCAAACACATCTGGTGGTCTTTTTCAAGGCGAGTGCGGAACACTCGCGAACGCGTCACGCCTCGCACTGAACTACACATTATTAGTAACTTGGACACATTATTAGTAAATTATTATTAATAATGTGTCCAAGTCACATTCATTTTCATAGTAAAATGTACAGATACTGATTGCCGAGACGATCGTTCGCTTGATCGTAAGCAATACGCTAGCCCATATCAGTTGCAGCACCACCCTTGTGAACTTTGCTATTCTTATTGCCCAGTTATTCTACCGCCGAGTTTGCACATTACTCTGTTCTGGTTTAAAGGGCATTGTACCTAGCTAACTTACCAGGCCTTAGTCTCAGGGTAATGCTGCGACTGTTTGAGCGAGCGTTTTGTTAACCGTCTAGCGAACAAGCAGCTCGTCTCATATTCGTCTCATTGTCGTCTCGTAATTACATAAAAAAACAACAGCCTGCTATAAGCCACCGTTGGACATAACAATTTTATTGAACGGTAAATAATCGCCGGCGAACGAGTGTGGCTCGGCGGTAGCACATGCGATTTCCGATCCGACGTACCGAAGTTCGATTCTCGCTTTTCAATCAACTTGACCGATGACGATCACTTTTCCTAAGTTATCTCGCTTGCGTTCTTTCATTCGTTTTTGTGGTTTGAAAGAGACACTCCTATGTCTGTTGCATAGCGCCATCCCTTTCATCCGATGGAACGCCGATTGTAATGACGAAGCTAGCCACGTTACCAGCTAGAAGCATTGGAGGCTGTAGATCGACGTGCAAAGCGGCTTATTGGGGTAAACAACTGGTCGCTACAAAGCTGCATAGTCTTGAGCATCGACGTGAGGTAGCATGTCTGTCAATCTTTGATAGGGTACATTTTTATTAATGTGCACAGGAACATCAGGACCTAATTCCACCCTCCCCCTTCCATCACAGGACGAGTAGAAGATCGGCCAAATATCATCCTTACTTAGTAGACATTCCGACAATTCGTACAAAACGTTTTGGTTCCACGTTTATAGTGCGTACTGTTAAGGAATCGAACTCCTTGCCGTCTTCTCTGTTTCCTGATAACTACAATGGGGGTATGAAATGAATGAAAATGAAATAACTCTTTATTGAAACACACACATAAAATTATAAATAATAAAAACAATGTAACAAAAGTGTAACAATTGGCGGTCTTATCGCTTAAAGCGATCTCTTCCAGACAACCGTGCAGGGAGAGGAATTACGCAAAAATAATGGACGGTGGTTTTCAATATCTCAATACACTTACATAAACCAATTACGTAAAATACACACTAATAAAATAGTAAATAATCTTAATACATACAATACAATTAAAATATTATAAACATACATAAACATTAAAATAAATATATATTAAATACATTACAATAACATGATAAAGATGATTGTAGCTATAGCGAATGGTAAAAGACTTTTACTTGGTGTATCTTTACTTGGTGGTGGTATCTGCAAGGCCAGAGTGAATATATGTATCTTTTGCCACATAGTCGCTTAACCGGTCAAACGTCCGTGACACACACCTGTGTTTTTTAGGATTTGTCCCTGTAGCGTCCAAGAAACACACGTGTGTTCTCTATCGGCGCACGACATTTTATTTCGTTCATATATTTTATATTGATTGATTGTTTACCAAACTAAAGGCGTCATTGGTTCAGTCATATATAAGGCAACATAACAATACTTGATTCCATGGCATTCAACCGCAAAATAATTCAAAATAAAATTAATTCCGAGCGTAGTCGATTAGTTTTACGCGAGGCCGCCATTGTGGCGGTTGTGCCGATTTGGTGCAATTTTAAAATTTTTGTTATAAATTAACAGTACAGTGAATAGTAATGTGTTATATATCATTTTGTGGGACTTTTCGTGTAGTTAGTATAAACTATTTGTTTAGTATAAACTATTGTATAAACAGTAGTTTGTATAAACTATTTGTTTTAGCCAGTTGTCGAGTATCTTGTTGAAAAAAGTGCGAAAAGTTATCGTGTCGGTTTTTATGGTGGCCTTTTTGACAATGTTTTAGTGATAATGTGTATTCATTTTACTCTATTCTACGAAACACAGGTAAGTTTATTGTAAATTTATCCAGGAACACGATTTTATTATCAGTGTTGTTTCTTATCGTATGAATTCTAAGAAATGGCTATTCTAATGCGTTCGTGCGTCACAGATTGATACAGAGTTACTGCAGGCGTCACTATACAACGGCACTTACCGCGTGGAGCGCAAACGTTCGTGCGTCACAGATTGATACAGAGTTACTGCAGGCGTCACTATACAACGGCACTTACCGCGTGGAGCGCAAACGTTCGTGCGTCACAGATTGATACAGAGTTACTGCAGGCGTCACTATACAACGGCACTTACCGCGTGGAGCGCAAACGTTCGTGCGTCACAGATTGATACAGAGTTACTACAGGCGTCACTATACAACGGCACTTACCGCGTGGAGCGCAAACGTTCGTGCGTCACAGATTGATACAGAGTTACTGCAGGCGTCACTATACAACGGCACTTACCGCGTGGAGCGCAAACGTTCGTGCGTCACAGATTGATACAGAGTTACTGCAGGCGTCACCATACAACGGCACTTACCGCGTGGAGCGCAAACGTTCGTGCGTCACAGATTGATACAGAGTTACTGCAGGCGTCACTATACAACGGCACTTACCGCGTGGAGCGCAAACGTCCGTGCGTCACAGATTGATACAGAGTTACTGCAGGCGTCACTATACAACGGTACTTACCGCGTGGAGCGCAAACGTCCGTGCGTCACAGATTGATACAGAGTTACTGCAGGCGTCACTATACAACGGCACTTACCGCGTGGAGCGCAAACGTCCGTGCGTCACAGATTGATACAGAGTTACTGCAGGCGTCACTATACAACGGCACTTACCGCGTGGAGCGCAAACGTCCGTGCGTCACAGATTGATACAGAGTTACTGCAGGCGTCACTATACAACGGCACTTACCGCGTGGAGCGCAAACGTCCGTGCGTCACAGATTGATACAGAGTTACTGCAGGCGTCACTATACAACGGCACTTACCACGTGGAGCGCAAACGTTCGTGCGTCACAGATTGATACAGAGTTACTGCAGGCGTCACTATACAACGGCACTTACCACGTGGAGCGCAAACGTTCGTGCGTCACAGATTGATACAGAGTTACTGCAGGCGTCACTATACAACGGCACTTACCACGTGGAGCGCAAACGTTCGTGCGTCACAGATTGATACAGAGTTACTGCAGGCGTCACTATACAACGGCACTTACCACGTGAAGCGCAAACGTTCGTGCGTCACAGATTGATACAGAGTTACTGCAGGCGTCACTATACAACGGCACTTACCACGTGGAGCGCAAACGTTCGTGCGTCACAGATTGATACAGAGTTACTGCAGGCGTCACTATACAACGGCACTTACCACGTGGAGCGCAAACGTTCGTGCGTCACAGATTGATACAGAGTTACTGCAGGCGTCACTATACAACGGCACTTACCACGTGGAGCGCAAACGTTCGTGCGTCACAGATTGATACAGAGTTACTGCAGGCGTCACTATACAACGGCACTTACCACGTGGAGCGCAAACGTTCGTGCGTCACAGATTGATACAGAGTTACTGCAGGCATCACTATACAACGGCACTTACCACGTGGAGCGCAAACGTTCGTGCGTCACAGATTGATACAGAGTTACTGCAGGCGTCACTATACAACGGCACTTACCACGTGGAGCGCAAACGTTCGTGCGTCACAGATTGATACAGAGTTACTGCAGGCGTCACTATACAACGGCACTTACCACGTGGAGCGCAAACGTTCGTGCGTCACAGATTGATACAGAGTTACTGCAGGCGTCACTATACAACGGCACTTACCACGTGGAGCGCAAACGTTCGTGCGTCACAGATTGATACAGAGTTACTGCAGGCGTCACTATACAACGGCACTTACCACGTGGAGCGCAAACGTTCGTGCGTCACAGATTGATACAGAGTTACTGCAGGCATCACTATACAACGGCACTTACCACGTGGAGCGCAAACGTTCGTGCGTCACAGATTGATACAGAGTTACTGCAGGCGTCACTATACAACGGCACTTACCACGTGAAGCGCAAACGCGGCGACTTTACGTTATGTAAACAAGTGGCTAATTGGAATCTTATTAGAGTGTTATGACAAAATTAATTTATGTTATCGACTCGTACGATAATAGTCTTCAAAATAGTGCAATCGAAATGTAAAATGTGTGAATCAATATTTGTTTGTTATGTGAATAGTTTTCGTGTTGAAAAAAGAAAACTCAAATTACAACAAAATCATTGTCTTTTAAATATTTTGGAAAATTAATTATTTCTAATTTATACGTCATTATTTAGCGTCAAGTTTTAGCTTTCCAACGATATATCACATGTGTGATATAATTATAGGAGAAATGAAACTCTATCGTTTTTCTAAGCTAAGTCGTAATAAAAATGCAGTATATAAGGATGGTGGACACTCAGAGGGTCGCGGTGTTCCGGGGTTCGACGTGCGAAGGGTTAACACCAGGCAAACGTAAATCTAACAAACATAAAAAAACGAGTCATGGTACACCATCAGGCGACTCACCCGTATCGAGGCGCCGTTCGGGACGAGGTCGCGCGTCTCGAGCAGGCGGCCGGCGGTGTCGTACACGTCCTCCGCGAAGTAGATCTCCGGCGCCGACTCCTCGCCGTCCAGGTCCGTCTCCAGCACGTACTTGATCTTGGACAGGTACAGCTCGGGGTCGTCTTGCTCGAAGTACTGACGATTGTCACGATATGATGAGGCTTTCGAACTAGTTCGACGACCTTTTGTTACTTAAAATCGGTTCAGTTAGAGGGGCGCCAATTTAAAAAAATCGTTAAAATCGTTTTATTCAATAAAACTATTGTAAGGTGAAAGGTTTATAAAAATCACGGTATTTAAAACAAATTCCCAATAACACGGTAGTAGAAATCGTTTCGGTTACCGTATTGAATAGACCCCACGTTGGGGCCAAAGTTAATAAAACCACTGGGGCGAGCAAAATAATAACGCTAAATAAACTTTTTATAAGGTTAAGTTTGCGTTGCTGATTTCATTAGCCATACTGGACTAAGCCTCAGTCTCCGCAGTTAAAGTATTCTATTCTCGACGTCGGATACGTGAGCACACACGCCAAATGAGGTGCATTTTTAGTACTATACTGAGTAGAGCGATTGGTGTACCTACGTTGGTGCCTTACCTTGTAATGCACCCGGAGGCCTATAATCTGCGCGAGGAATGCTCGCGTGAGCCTCGCCCGCACCAGCTGCCGGTAGGAGCCTCCTAAAGCGCTCTCGTATAGACACTTGCCTACGATCTTGCCGGCTAGCTCGAAGTGTTTTAACTGAAAATGAGAAAATGCCACTTTTAAACTAACTTTTGGTTTGTGTATAAAACAACAAAACTAAGTTAAACTAATCTTGATGTGTAACGAGGTTGCACACTGACGGCTAACGAAATCAGTTTGTGATATTTCTGAGGATGAGAAAGTACGCGAACTACCGTTAACGCGCTGGAGTTGTAACCGTCGACACACGAACACGAACGGACTCGCGGCTCACCTTGAGGTGCGGAGGCCGGGTGGACGCGGGGTTGGGGTGCACGAGGCCGGCGGCGCTGTCCGTGGCCGACACGAAGAGGCCGTGCTTGTGGTCGAACAGCTGCGCGCACACCAGCGAGAACCACTCGCGGCGCACGCCGCCCCAGTCCACGCCTGCCGGAACAAACGACTTACAAACGTAGGTATTCACTGTAGCGTTCGCCTCCATTTTATAAGTATTATCTTCCGATCGAGTCAGGAGTTTGTGCGCGGGGACAGCTTCCGTCAGAACGTACTTGGAACTTGTATAGGTCTGATCTGCCGAGTGAACTTCGTTTGCGCGATGCAGGATTTGTATAGAAATATGTAAGCGCCATCTGTGAGCATGTCGTTGATATATGTGGTGGATGAGGTCGCCACAAATTCATTCCGGACACAACATTACACTAAACCATAACACTATAGATACCACACATAAAGAATATAATAATGTTTAATAGCATCCTCCCATAAAATTAGCCTCCAATACGATCGACTTCTTGATATTTAGCGAAGCGGTGACAAGAGACCTCGTTCCTCCGGGAATGCATCGAGCACTACAGATGCGACGTTACCAGAGTGCGGCGGTAGTATACGTACCCTGCTCGCCCTGGAAGCACACGTCGAAGTTCTTGCACCAGTCGGCCTGCGAGAAGTGCTTGGTGGCCTTCAGCGAGGAGGCGAGCAGGTCGGCGCGCAGCACGCGCAGCGGCACCTTGTCGTGCGCGTGCCGCGCGTGCGCCTTGCGGATCTCGCTGTAGAAGAAGTCTTGCTTGTTCTGGAATCACATGATAACAGGGGTGAGCGACGGGAACTGGTGCGGCCGCAGGGGCGATGTCGAAAATAGTTACTGATGACAATAAAACTTACGACGCCAACTTAGAAGGCGAGGTTAATAGATAACAGCGTCAAAAGAGCCCTAGTTGAGGGGGTTGCGTCGATGTGAGAGGAATACGACACGATGAAGGAATAAGTCAATATGAGGAAGGCGTGACAAGAAAATGAAATGCGACCCGATGACAGGAATATCTTTCATAGGAGGCATATACGACACAATGAATATCAGAATCAAAATATGTCTCGACGAGGGCAATCCGACACAATAAAGGGAATACAGTCATCACAACGTGTCACAATGAAAAGATCATGCGACTCGCCTTGAAGGTGTCCTCCCCGCCGCAGTTGGCGAGCAGCAGGCGCGTGAAGGTGGCGGCGATGAGGTCGCGCTCGCCGGAGTGCAGGCGCAGCGCCGGCTGCACTCCGTCCTCCAGCGAGAACTCGCCGCCCGGCTCCGAGCCCGGGGCCGTGGGCGCCAGGATCAACTATGGGAATATATTTTTTATGATGAAATGGGCTTACGTTTGACAACAACTCACCTGATCGTAAGCGTAGTTGCGGTCTAAGGTGGAGCACGTGTGCCCATGAGGTGCCTATTCACTCTTGTCTCAAAGAGACCTAGGTTTTAATTACATTCTATTTGCACGTACGGAGTGCTTAGCTTCTACATTACAAGGCGTACATTCTATTTGCACGTACGGAGTGCTTAGCTTCTACATTACAAGGCGTACATTCTATTTGCACGTACAGAGTGCTTAGCTTCTACATTACAAGGCGTACATTCTATTTTGACGTACGGAGTGCTTAGCTTCTACATTACAAGGCGTACATTCTATTTGCACGTACGGAGTGCTTAGCTTCTACATTACAAGGCGTACATTCTATTTGCACGTACGGAGTGCTTAGCTTCTACATTACAAGGCGTACATTCTATTTTGACGTACGGAGTGCTTAGCTTCTACATTACAAGGCGTACATTCTATTTGCACGTACGGAGTGCTTAGCTTCTACATTACAAGGCGTACATTCTATTTGCACGTACGGAGTGCTTAGCTTCTACATTACAAGGCGTACATTCTATTTTGACGTACGGAGTGCTTAGCTTCTACATTACAAGGCGTACATTCTATTTGCACGTACGGAGTGCTTAGCTTCTACATTACAAGGCGTACATTCTATTTGCACGTACGGAGTGCTTAGCTTCTACATTAATCATGCCGGAGGGTAAATAAATAAGGAGGAAACTAGACCTTTTGAATAAATCAGATAAGAGTTCCGAAGTTTAAGTACGTTACACTAAAATTCATAATTTTAATTAATTAATAATATTATTAATATTAATTATTTTTTTATAATTTTAGTAATTATAATTTGAGATTTAAAAAAAAATACTTTTCTCCCGGGGACAAGACTTATCGTTTACGCTGTGACCTTAGTATCAAAAGTAAAACACTGTGATCCACTTTGGAATAAATTTTGCAAATGTAGTCTTAGACCTCTTGTACTTTATTAGTCACAACGCCACGGAAACCAGCCAGACTAGATAAAGGACTGACCTTAGTGGAAGGGCAAAGGCGAAACGCCGTGATCCTCTTGGGAATAAACTTGAGGATGTAGTCCTTGACAGTGAGCTGCCTCGGGCTGATGCAGCAGAGCACGCGGCGCGCGCGGCCCGGCGCCAGCAGCCGCGCCTCGTAGCTGATGTTGTGCCGCTTCGACGAAATGTTGCGCTGCACGGTCGCCGTGTCGCTCGCTGCTGAGGCGGGGGATCATCGGAAACGCAACGGAAACACTCATTTGTTGCATTATCATACATCGAATTCGAAGATCTCATGAAATACATTACATATGACCCGTCTCCCCGACGGTTCACCGAACGTCATCCCGAAACACGACTAGGTCGCTTGGCGGCTTTGTTCGGTGGGTAGTATTACAACCACGGCCAGAGCCTACCACTCCAAAGCGCGTAAGCGGGTTTCATCACGATGTTTTCCTTCACCGTTTTTAGAGCGAGCGTGCATATCTGCACCTAACTATTAGTCATTGGTGCAGGGACAAGTCGGGATTCGAACCCAGGTGCGTCGGATCGAAAGGCGCACGAGTTGAGCGCTGAGCCACATTCGCTCTAGGCTTAAATTGACACGTTTCTAAAATAAATTGTCAAGTACGAGAATGCTAACCAGTAAGCACGATGCACTCGAACTGCCCGTTATGCAGCACGGCCCCGTCGTAGTAGATGGCGGCGCGGTAGATGCCGGCGCGCGGGAACGTGACGCGCGCCGCCACGCGCTGGTTCACCGCGTCGTACGAGAACGTGACCGACGCCGACAGCTTGTCGTCCGCCGAGCCGCCCAGCGGGCTGATCTCCATCGCGAAGCCCTAGCGGAGGGAGCTTCAGGGTTATACCAGTAACGGGCCTCAACAGTCAAATGATATTTATTAAATAGGCACAAAAAGCACTACACTTTTTAACGTCAAATATACGTAATACAAATAAATTAAAAGACGTTACAAACTGTAACTTACAATATATTAACTTTGAAAATAAAGCATGTCTACCTATTTCTTTTCTATATTCAGATTGAAGTCCGAACACAGAAAAGAAATGCGAAAACGGAAATACGCTAAAGAAGATAGCACCAAGAAACTCTACAGGGATGTCTCTTTGTTCACCTCTTTTAAAATGTCTCAAAATATAACAATGAGCTATGTCAAACAAGAAGTGCGAGGAGTTTAGGTTTCTCTGCAAAATTAATTAAATAAGTATTATTGTGTAACTATTTGATCTTAGCTAATGGGAAGAACATGCCGACTGCATTTTATAACATATAGGTAGTGATAAACTAAAGCGGCGGAGAGGGTTTTCAACTTTACATTGTAGCATGTATTATGCGATAAAAACATTTTGTATCGTATTGAAGATCGTCTAACTTTTATAACTTTTAAGAAATAGTGGCTAGGCTTATAAGTCGGCTCGTCTAATGGAAAGTTGTCACTGACGCATAGGGACATCAGTGTCATCAGTGTGCAGTCTGCACCGCCGAAACATTGCTGACGGGTTGCCGATCGTCAACCTTGTAAAGGTAGTGGGAAGCGCAATTAGACGTGGCAGCAAAATAAGTCAGTGGTTTGTAAATAGAAACACACCCCCAGAGTTTTTGTCAAAATATCTGGGTATTGTGTGAATTGTGTTGTGTTGGTGTGAGGTGGCGCAGGATAGAGACGGCTGGAGAGACTTGGGGGAGACCTTTGCCCAGCAGTGGGACAGCATAGGTTAATATATATATATCTGGGTATTTCTTCTTCCGAACTTTTTTATAAGTGCGTTTGTGATGCCTAAATTGAATAAAAATTCGTATCAGAATAACCCGCTGAAATCATTCGTGCTCACAATTCCAATGATTTCAATTAGGCGTCTACTGCTTCTTGTTTAGTGAAACTGAAAGTGCCCTGGAAGTGATACTGTGTGCAGAACTCGCTCAGTGTGTGGGTGCACTCACCGGCGCGGTCTCGTCGGGCAGCGGCGCGGGGTTGTCGAACTGGTCGCGCGGGTGCACGTGCACGGTGCGCTCGTGCGCCGCCACGCACACCAGCGAGCAGTGCGCGCGCGCCACGCGCGTGCGCCGCGCCTCCACGCGCCCCGCCGTGAACCACTTGCGGAACGGACTGCCCGCCACCGGCACCCCGCCTGCCAACGCCCACCGCACGCGATCACAACCGATACTTAGAACCAGATGACTCGATACGATACATGGATTGTAAGTACCCATTTTAAGCACGATTAAATGTAGAGTAAGTGAGACTTTCGGTCCGACGCACCCGAGTTGGAATCCCGCTGGCCCGCACCACTGACTTTCTTATAAGTTATGTGCGGACTTAACACTCGCTCTAAAAACGGTGTAGGAAAGCATCGGGAGGAAACCGGCGTGTTCAAGAATTTATCATAAAAATTCAAAGACATGTGACGTGTCCACCTACTCGCATCGGGCCAGCGTGGTGGATTATTATGGCCCATACTCTCTCTGTGAGGGAAGACCCGAGTCCCAGCAGCGGGAACGTAATGGGCTGATAATGATGAAAGGTAGCGTTAATAAGATTAACGCTACCTTTCATCATTATCAGCCCATTACGATTAGCCAACCACTCCTTGGGTAGCTGCGAGGTGCGTAAGGGCTCCGGTACTGTGACATGATATAACTATAAAGTTCAAAATACTTGATGCAAAACTTCAGTCGGAACTTAGTACAACATATTTACTCACCGATGGTGATGGAGACGAGATACACGCCAGCGGTCCTGACGGTGAACTTGACGCGGGCTTGATTTGCCAGCGCCGGGTCCCCCGACCCCAAGTCTATAACTGTTGCTATTTGCTGCAAACATATCTTAGTTAAAATACACCATGTCGGATCGCACTTTGTGATAAAATACAAAATTCTGACCTCACTATCATGTGAGACGTAGCCAAGAACAGAGAGAGAGCGAAAGAGCGAGAGAGCACGGCAGAAAGGGTAATACTTCAGAAAATGTGGATGCATCTCATATCACTTCGCTTCTTGTTTGAATGGCATTTGTGGAGTTGCCATTTCACAATATTATCTGCTTCATATTTTTTTGTTTTATGTTTATTTTTTTTATGTAATGTCTTCGTCTGATTATCTTTGATGTCATGGACAGTAGGGTTCCCACTGAAAATCAGTGCTAAGGTACTTAAAAATACCTTACCGTAGGCTGAGTCGGAAACCTTTTCCTGACATTGCGCAACATTTCACTGTGTTGAAATTACTGTTTTGTTTTGTTTTTTTTTTAGTATGTTCTGTTTAATGTCCTGAATAAATGTATTTTGTTTCTTTCTTTCTTTACGTTGTGTTCCTATTAGGCTGACCTTGATGTTATTGTGCTGGCAGAAACATACCGTGAAGCACATTGATAGGCTGACGGCAGACCTCACTATCATGTGAGGCATGGTCAAGAAGAGAGAGAAAGATGAGATAGAAGAGGAATTCCTCAGATAATGTGGATACCAACAAAGATATAAAGCGTTCCTATCACGCTTATCCTGATGCCAGCCGTGTTGAATACCTTTCTGGTGCCGTAGGAGATGGTGGCCTCCAGGTTATCGGTATCGCAGACGGGGTACGGCTGCCCATTGCGCTGAAAGCAGTGGACCGTGAAGCACATTGTCTCGCCTACAGGCTGCGGCTCCGTCCAGCCCCACTCCACCTACGCAATACAAGGGGATCGATCACTTCAGGAGTCCTTCTTCGGGTTCCCAAAATAAAAACAAAACCAGTGAGCATGGATTTTCAAATTTTATGTCCATTACGTTGCTGATCAGGGTTGCAGCGGAAACAGTAAAGTGACTTCACACCACTACAGCTAGCAAGTTCTTTCTTTGACTTACCCTGCAGCTGGAGGGATGCAGGTACTTTCCAGTCACGTACTGCAGAAGGGAATGCTTGGCTTCGGGAGCTAGCGACGGCTGCGTCATCGCCGCGAGCGTCACCAGCCCGCACACAGACACCGACACCACGAGCATGCCCCCTGGACAATACATCCACTAGTCGTACACCCGCATTGAAGAACATTTCCGGTTAGAAAGAATAATAAGCAGAACAGGTCCACAACGTACGAAAGGCCCCAGCATTTCCACCACTCTTTACAAACTACTTTCATATCACAAGCTAGAGGTTATAAAACAATTGCTTAAAGGATCTATCTAGTATACCCTTGCTCTACAATCCAAATTTTAGTCTTTGGAATTTATTGAACAAGCACTGCCAAACTTTTGTACATCATGTGCTTTAAAGCTATTCACTCACCCCATGTCCACGCGTCCTGATGCTTGCTGTTCTTGACCACAGTGTTCCACAGGTCGGTCTTCAGCGTGATGAGGGCCTCCTTTCCAGTAGGAAGGCTCTGCCGTGCTGCTGACCACGCGTTGAAGTCTTTGGGGTCCAGCACATGGCGCGCGGTGGAGTCTTCCAGCCAGTAGACGTCTTCCAGGGAAGATACGTCGAGACTGAGGAGTCTGGAACAGACAGAAGAATGTTATTAAAAATACTTTTCTTTGCGACACATCAATCTCCACGCGGGCAAAGCCGCGGGGCGCAGCTAGTATTTTATACGGCAGCCCATGTTTGGCACGGGAAATACGAGAACAAATCGTCGAAAACGTGCTTAACAATTGAAGTAAGTTCGCGCAAATACAGAATCATGAGAGATTCGGAAATAATCATAACAGTGCAGCCGACTACTTTTCTTACTTGCGACACATCATTGTACATAGAGGTAGATAGGTATATATAGGTACATAAATACTACATAAATGAGATTGTCGTATAATTTTCCCACAAATGCTAATAAAAAAATAAAATCTGTTTCCTAATTACGCACTTGACGAGAGCATGTGGGAAATCGCGCACACGGAAGAGAATTATTTCGCATTTCACGTGTCACGTGGGCGCCCGCGTGCCGCTCGTAAAGGCCTTCCGACCGTAAAACGTTTTCATCTTGCAAGCCCACTTCTGATGTCAAAGGAATCATAACATAAACTTTTGAGATTTTAAGGGTGCGTGGAACTTTTATGTAGCTATACCGTGTAATAAAGGTAGTTTAATTATGTCACGAGGCCACTAACCTAACCGTTTGGGATTTCCATCCCAGTTGTTCTATCTTCCTGAAGCCCTGTTCAATAACTAACCCTGTATATCGAAAACATCTATATATTGGAGAAATGATCAATTATTTGCTCGATTAGATTTGTTTACCAAGACTTGGTAAATGTCCATAGAACGGTCGGCATCGTCAGGCTCGGCGGCAATGTTTCGACTGCAGGACCAGGCTAATGGGCCATGGCTGGAGCGTGATAAACGAGTCGCGGAAACAACCGGATCGAATGAGATATGGTTGGATGCATGCCGAAAAAAAGACTGTCGATTCACTATTCCTAGATATTACTGAGACAAATATTGTTTGATTGCCGCAAATAAGAGCCTAAAAGAGTGATAAAAAGTCTTTGTTTAAATAAAACCTGCATGGTTAAGAGGGCTTTTATAGCCGGCGCAGCGAAGGCTTATAATTGTAACTAAAAGTAAAAGTAAAAAAGCCATTTATTCTACTACAATCATTACATTTTCGTTAAAACATTTAATTTAATTATTATTATTATGTATTGTTTATAATATTATATTTATTCAGTTTATGACAATTTAGTTTATTTAGTTAAGTACAATATTTGTTAAATAAATAATATTTAAATATTAAAATGTACGTTGCACTATTTAATTACAGAACTCTAATATGAGACGAAATAATAACAGAACTATCATACGATGGCGTATAATTGTAAGTAGGTACTCTTTATAACTGCTATAAATGTCTTGAAATGGTCTTACTGACAGCTTGTAAGATCCTTATCACCGATAGATCATAAACATCTGAAATGGATCAATCTCAATAAAAAATATAGCATTGTTATTGTGAAAAACTTGAGCACGGGCAGTAACTTTTTTTATTAAATAATCTCGACAGCATATAGGAAAGAGTTCCGTAGAGTGCTGGCACAAACATTATTAAAGCAATATCCACTAACGTGCCCCACTTTTTATTCAAATAGCAAGCCTATAAAGCGGAGGGCTTCCCATTTACATAACAACTTTGGCCGCCTGCCTTTTCCCACATTTCTGCCCGAAAAACCACATGGTTGCGATTCAGCGAACAAAAGAGCAAATTTCGAAGCTTTCAATCAAGAGCTGGCGATTCTGCTTCGAGTAGGGAGTTTCAGTGGCTACGGCATTGTCCAATCAGTGGACGACACGTAGCATCAGCTGTAAATGTACTACCCTCCTAATATACCTACCTATTTTACAATCGTACTGGCAAGTCTTGTAATGGGAACCAACAATCTTTACGTATTCGACTAATACGTTTGAAACTTTCCAAGTGCCGGTAGGTAATAAAACAAACTAAAATACACTTTCTTCCAAATGCCTAATAACAATAATTTCGTTTATTCCAGTCAAAAATTAACAATAGTACAAAACAAATGCAAGCATCGTCGAACCATACATAGTTATAAGTTCATCAAGCACCTAAGAACATCCAGTGCTCAACTACTCTTGCTATTGCTTGACTATTCTTGCATTTAAAGAATGATAAAATTAAAATGCTTTCATTTCGAGCTAAAACCAGTTTCCAGGTCAAAAATAGTAACATTTCATTATTGTATTAAAGACACGCTTTGTGAATATACGCAATAGAATGAACTTCGACCTTTCCAAAGTTCAGCAAGTTTCAGTTGAAAGGTTACTTCGATACGTAATTGCGTTGTGAAGTCAATTATTTTAGATTAAATTGTTTTCCATAATTTCAGAAAAACATGATGCCCGTTCAGAATTTACGTTAACTTTCCAAATCTTTCTTTTTATGTAAATAAAAGAAGTCATAAAAACACCCAAATCCGACACGCTGTTATTAGACAAAACGCTATCACGATCTAATCGAACTTTGACATAACTATACGCCGACATGATTCATCTAAGACACTTTGCTATATAGAATACCATTCTACTTAGACAGTAGGTTACGTCGATGATTCCCTAGGGGTATAAAGTAGGCTTCACCAGATGTTAATGTGTGTTTTAATTATTTAAGCACAATATTGTAATATTGGCTTGCTGCACGCTTTGGTACCAAACTGTAAGTGCAGCAAGCAACTGAAATAAATAAATATGTCTCACTCATCGACCCTTCTTTTCGCTTCACCTACTCGACCCCCGCTCCGCTGGAAAGTCCGCCGGCCTCCATCGCTCCGACGACGGCTCGCTTCATTCAGGACTTATTTCGCGAGCTTCTTGTCTCTAGGGGCAATTCATCGATGTAACCTACTGTCGGAGTAAAATATAATCTAAACACCGTAGTGTCTTCGTTAAGTCATATCCAAATATCGAAGTTCGATTATGTCGTGATAGCAGCGTGTCTTAGAACAGTGTGTCGGAATTCCGTTTTCGACTGAAATAAAAGAGGGGCGATCAAGTATCTGATTCTCGAGCGCGGTTCTGGGAGTTTGTGTGTTGCCGGGTTTTTCTATACAGTTCAAAGGACAAGGATATCGTAGGTTCACGGAAAAACCGTTGAGGGCAGCTAATTCTACAATATCATCATGTGGCAGTATCTCCGATCAAATTGGGAAAATTCTCTACACGTTCCGACGTCGACGTCACTAACGTCAATGACGTCGTTCAATTAGGGCGCGCCATTCACGGGCGCGCTAATCCAATGACGTTGGCTCACGTGAGGATTCAATACAAGGCAGAAATCCGCTTAGCGACGAGCAGGAATTCAATTCTGGACTTACATGATGCTTGTTACAGTGGCTGCAGGCATTATTTTGATATCTGGACATCTTTTTTCTTAGACTTTTTGTTTTGTTACGTGCAAATCTGCTAGTATTTGGAAATTGACAAATGAAAGCAAAGGTAATGCTATCTTGTTTTTGATTTGCTCAGGGAACAGCGTCAGGGAATTATGAAGACTGTCTCATAATGTTACAGATATTATAGATACCCATAAATGAATTTGAGGTTGGAATGATGCTTGCTGCAATTAATTACAGCTAATTGAATGTAGAACTTCAGAGGTGTATCGTCCAGAAGCCTGATAAATTTTTGTACCTCGCTTGGTCATTACAACTTTTGCAGTGCATATTGAAAATGTCAGCAGAGCGTTGTAAAAAGCCGTAGTAAAAAGCTAACGGCGCCAGACGCCCCGCCCGCAGCAATTTACCCCGCCAGTAGGGTGTGGGCTCATGCAATACAGTGCATGTTCAGTTGCCAGCAAAGGGGGTGCTCGTGAGTTTTGATTGCCCGGCTGACAATGCAAAAAGCTTTTAGGCGTAAAACAGAGAGAGATGCGACATGCAAATGTGAAAATGTTGAAATAAATATGATTATTGCAATCAACTCGTATAACCGAACTGCATCACTTACTTACTCTTAATAACCCGATCGCAATGTCATCAGTACTCTTTTATGATGTTATGTTACCATTTCGCTGGCTGCAGTTACTGCAGTTACTGTCGTCGCGAATTTAATATCGTGATGCCGACTAGTTACTCGCGTTTTAGGACAACCATACAACTTATTTGAATTCATTTAAAACGAAATTATAATATGTATTATACTTCATAGGCATACTGTCAAAACTTCTACACGCGCAGCCTGTGGGTGAAATATACGCAGAGAGCTTATAGCGCGCTGAAAGTTCAGTATAACAACGGTTTCAGGGTGCTGCTGGGGCTGCCGCGGTTCTGTAGCGCATCGAGTATGTTTGCTGATGCACGCACACACAATTTTTCTGCTATATTGCGGAGCCGAACTGCATCCCTGATGGGCCGGCTCTATGACAGCACCAACAGCATCCTGAGCGTTGTAGCAAATAATTTTAACTCATTTCATGAGGCACTGGGTAAAAATTCATAGGCCCATAGCCCATCTAGTCACACAATAAATATAGAACATACTTAAATTAAATTATTATTGTACACTCGAGAGCAATGAATCCGGGTCACTTAAAGAATCCTAAAAATCTCGGAAACTAAAAATGCTAGGTTAATGCAATAAATTGTATTTAATAGACAATGTAATACTCCTTAAATGAAGGTATTAAAACTTCTTAGTTATTGTAAAGTTATATCATAAAAAAATCAAATTTGAAAAAGGGCCACTTTCGAAGATGGAACTACGAAATTACAGCATTTGGTTTTGCTTTTGTTTGTAATCTGTCATTTATGTGGGTACATAAACCATGTTGATAGTGCTCTATATTCATTATTCAAGCTGAAATTATGTCGCTTACGCCTGAAGAATGCACCAGAATACTTACAATGCTGGAAACCGGCCGGAGTCAGCGCGATACAGCCAGGACTGTCGGTGTGTCGCTGTCAACAGTACAAAGAGTTCTCCGACGTTACGAAGAAACTGGTTCTAACCTACGCAGACCAGGAACGGGCAGAACCAGGTGTACCACAGCACGAGAAGACCGATACTTGGTGAACACCATGCTTCGAAATCGCTTTCTCACAGGAACTGAACTCACCAATCAGTTTCGACGCCTCGGAGGAAGTAACCCAAGTGCATGGACAGTAAGACGTCGGCTTGCTGAATCTAACTTAAAACCCCTTAGACCTGCAAACGGCCCTAAACTGGAGCGTGGGCATCGTATTTCGAGACTAAGATATGCCCAGAGCCACGTAAATTGGAGTAT
Source organism: Petrophora chlorosata (assembly GCA_951640565.1). NCBI lineage: Eukaryota > Metazoa > Arthropoda > Insecta > Lepidoptera > Geometridae > Petrophora > Petrophora chlorosata. The sequence continues at coordinate 17,974,898 of OX621197.1, forward strand.
TGAAGATTGGTCAAAAGTTATGTTCTCCGACGAATCAAAATTTATGCTCTACAAGCACGATGGAAGACACAGAGTGTATCGAAGACCAGGGGAAAGATTCAAGCAAGCATGCATCGAAGAAAAAGTAGCCTACGGTGGTGGGTCTGTACTTGTGTGGGCCGGAATTTCTTCTGAAAGTCGCACAGAGCTGGTGATCATAGAAAACGGCTCTTTAACTAGCGTAAGATATGTGGAAGAAATCGTCAATGATCACGTTGGCCCATTTATGGTCAATTTAGGTGAGGATGCTATATTTATGCATGACAATGCCCGACCTCATACAGGTAGGATTGTGAATGACTACCTTCAAGAGATGAACATTACTCGTATGGAGTGGCCAGCGCGCAGCCCGGATATCAACCCGATCGAGCATGCTTGGGACGAGCTAGGCAGATGCGTAAAACAACGAAACCCTCCCCCAATCACGCTTCGTGAGCTCAAAATTGCTCTCACAGAGGAATGGGAGAATATTCTCCAAAATCGTATAAGGAACTTGGTGTACAGCATGCCAAACCGCGTAAACGCAGTAATGGAAGCACGAGGAGGCAATACGAAGTATTAAAATTCAAGAAAATCGTAATAAAGTTCAAAAATTTCATGTTTCCTATTTTTGTTTTAAGGAGAGATCAGCAGTTTTTTTCTTTATGTAATTTTGTGTTAATAAAATGTATGGTGACTCATATTTTTTTTACTTTCATTTAAGGAGTATTACATTGTCTATTAAATACAATTTATTGCATTAACCTATCATTTTTAGTTTCCGAGATTTTTAACATTCTTTAAGTGACCCGGATTCATTGCTCTCGAGTGTATATTGACTTTGAGTTAAAATTATTTGTTGACATATTGATTATTGTATTGATTTTATTGACATTATTGATTATTTTATTTTGACATTTTCAATGAAACAAATTGATTAATTACTTACTAACATTTTATGAACTTGCATTTTTACTAACAAATATGGATAATTATGTCTGAATTATTAATAAATTAATTGAATTATACTCATTATTCTCCGGTCCGCAGTCGGACTGAGTCCGCGATCCGTAAAATAAATAAAAATAGGTAAAACCAACCTCTCATAGACCATCTAAACGAACTCTACAAACCACAAGTTAAACTAAGATCCCTGTAACAGAACTCCCGCCAGCTGCGACAGTTTGCCTGCGCCGTAATCCTAGCCTGACCTACTTTTGAACTACCGCTGCAAACTGCCGAGTGCAAGCAAACCTCCCAAGTGGAACCACGAAGGTGTGGCTGAAGAGGAGGCGTGGAAGAGTTGATGGCTTGGGAGTTAGAGAAGACATGCTTGATGTACATTTGGGATGCAATGTAACCACAACCAACCGTTAGTATTTATGTATTTCGAGGTGACTGCATCGGAAACGTAGTAAAATAATTTAATAAATTGTCTATACTGTGTTATGCGGAACTCTGCTCTACTTACAAGCATTATCAAGCATATTACAAGAAAGTAAAGTCGTTCCACAAGAGCTCCAGCTTTATGTATGATATGGATACAGCTGAATTTCATTACTTGAAAGACAAATAGATTGGACAAACAAACTGCGACCTGTAACCAATATAAGTCTACAAACAAACACTCAGGTTTAGAGCAAATACTGTTGTACTTGCCCGAGAAGGGATTTAGGGTTTGCTCTTATACGTATAACCAGAGGTTTTATAAATATCTCCAATGTGTCATGTTTTATTAGGCTTTGTAAATTTGAAAGTTACAATTGGGTCAGATTAGCAATATTAGCAATCCGTTGTTCCACTTGTTACTACCATCTGGTAACCGTATAGGTTCGATCAAGCGGTATACCCTTTACTGCGTCTTAAAGGATTAAGGGCTCAGCATAAAAGGGCTATCGAGGAGGCAGTAAAATTAAACTTAGTGCTGGTTTTACAGTTAGGGAGATAAGCAGTACAGCCGTCTATACTCATGAACGAAAACCATTTCGTTTGACCATAAGTGCCAGATTATCCAATAACCGAAAGTGGTAACCGAAAGTGAGGGGCAATAACTACCCTTTTCATAGACCAATCCTTCTCAAGCTGCCATTCTAAACAGTCTTTTTTAGGACCAGCCAGATGCGAGAAGATACGTTTTAGGTACATAAGAAGAAGACAAAACAGAAAAGGCACCCCATAATGAAAGAAAGTTATCTGAAGCTTACTGTTTCAAAAAGGTAGCTGACACAGCCGTCATATTATTCACATTGCGCAAAATTTTTGGAGCTTCCTATCTGGCAATATTTGACCCAGACCTGAGATTTATGGGGGCACTTGCTGCGGCTTTCGTCCTCTGTAGATTTATCCTCAACAGAGCCGTAGTTAGGGTAGTTAAACCTTAGTACAATATGCATTCATTCAAAATTCCTTTTCAGTGCCTATGGTTAAATAGCTATAAAATGTGTATGCTTTTAGGCAAAGTTCCACAATTTTATTAATTTAAAGAATTGTGAAAATAAATAAGGTATCCAATTAATGAAATGAAGGTGAAAACTCTCTACTCTCTCTATGAAAGAAGGCCCGTCTCCCAGCAGTGGGAACATAATGGTCTGATGAAAAATATTAATTACCTTTTAAGTGACTTTCAGTGAAACCATCATAAAGAAACTCAAATTATCAACAAGTTTAGTAATAAAAGTTGAAAAGTTTATTTACGGAAAAGAAAATGTGTAAATGTTTGTGAATTAGTCATATTCACAAAATTGATACAGTAGTTAAGGCGCTATAAGGAAAAATACATGTACATTACACATGCTGAAAGATTGAAGACCCCCCGACTTACGTACGAACCTGTCCTGTAAGGGGTGACCCCCTTGCGTGCGCTGATGTATGGCTATCTTCGGCGCTCCATTGAATCCGACTAAGAAACGTTTTTCACTTTCGAAGCCAGAGATTTACTGATCCAAGATTATTTCGTGTTTTATTCTTACGTTTGCTTTTCGACGAAGCGTCCTTTGAACTTTTGAAGATGTGAACGCTTGAGTTGCTCGGTGACGAACGGTCTATTTTGCAAAGAAATGCAGGATGACGAGCCTATTACATATTTGATTTAGAGTCCAAAAGTATTAAAGAAAATTGTAGGATATTGCCTATTACGAGCTCTTGGAAAGTCTGGTTACCAAAATAATGCCGAAAATGTATTATAATTGAAATATGAAATTCCCAGCCACATAGTTATTTGCACAAGCAAACCTAAAATCGAAAGGATCTTCGAAGCTCGAACAAAGCAAATATGTGTTTAGGCTTGTGTCTGTGCTTTCTATACATTTCAGTTTGTTTGCGGCCAGGGAAAGCTTCGCTAAATAACAGTAGGGGCTCTACATAATGATAATTTATATCTGCAACAAGCGATCTGGATACGCAATAACTTCACAAAGGTAAAATGTTCGAAAGGTAAATCGATCGTTCTACATCTCCCCAAACAAATACACATCCTGAGAAAAGCTATAAAAGCCTGTAGTCGAAAAGGCAATAAGTAACAGGACATACAGCATGTGAACCTTACGTTCTTGGATAGCTTGACGAATCATACAAATAATAATTAAAATTTTAATTTCAAGATCGAACTATCATCATCATCCACCCTAATACTGGGTTCAACCACACTTAATATACTCCTAGGTTCAACCATTCTTCGTGTTGCCAAATATCACGGTCCTTCATTACCATCATCATCATCTACATCAGTCCACTGTTGGGAATAGGCATCTCCCAAAATACGCCACTGATGAGCGCGATCTTCGGCCGCGTCCTTACTGCTTGAATTTCAATATTCGAGTGTATCCCAATTCACTACAACCGCCATTCCACGCGCCCTGTATTGGCATTATACTAAAGTTAACTCGGAACACTGACAGCAGATACCCAGCATTGTCTGAGTTTCCAACTAACTTTATCTTCTATACCTTGCGCCAGCTGTTCTTAGTATTTATACCTCTGTACAGTGGAGAATAAAATGCTATCTTCCAACTTCCAAGTTTGTTACGGATTGGAGTTATTTATTTATTTATCATCAAAATACTATATATAACATTACAGCTTAGACTAATTCGTTATATCAGTTCCTTATATACACTTAACATCACATAAAAATAAAATACAAACTAACAAACATATCAATTAAAAATAAAATAAAAAAACCTTTAACAACATTCTACTATTAATGACTATTACATATTTATTATTATTGGTGCTTCACAATACTTAAGACACATTCTTTCGATCACCGTCCATCAATCTGCAAAGACGTCGATCTGAGGAAAAGCTTTGACCAGTTCATTAAGGTGTCTCTGTGCTCGAGACACAGGGAAGTGTTGTCGCGCAAGATCTGGTGAAACTCATAACTGAGCATTTAGATATATTAAGGTGCAGTTTATTTATCTCACACCAAGTCAAAACTGTGTTCAGATCGTTTTGGAGATCCTTACAGTCTTGCAACGTTTTTACAGCTGTAAAGAGTTTTAAATCGTCAGCATACAGTAAGCACTCAGCTTTTAGTAGTGACTTGGATAAATTGTTTACCATAATTAAGAAGAGCAGAGGGCCTAGCGATGATCCTTGGGTGACTCCTGAGCGTGTATAGTATGGCGATGAATCGTAACAACCCAGTCGCACAAATTGCTGACGATCTGTTAAGTAGTTGGCAACCAGAAGAAGTCGAGGAGCACGTCCGATATCACTTAGTTTCTGCAATAAGACATCATTATCTACTTGATCGAAAGCTTTTTGAAATCAAGATATATTACGTCAACTTGATTTTTCTCATCGAGGTTCTTAGAAATATACTCTACCAAGGTGAGAAGGTTGGTGTTTACAGATCGACCCCTTCTAAATGCATGCTGGGCATCGCTAAGGTGTGGTTCGTATTGTTCATAAATTTTGTAATGTAATATACTTTCGAAGAGTTTGGCAAATGTTGACAAGATAGCTATGGGGTGATAATTTTCTACCTGAGCTTTGTCACCAGATTTCGGGATCGGAATTACTCGTGACTGCTTCCAAAGGTTAGGATAAGTACTAGTTCTGAGCATAACGTTAAATATGTGCGCTACTGGTACAGAAATTAGTTATTTAAAAGCTTTTATTACATATGAAGGCACATTGTCTGGTCCAAGTGCGCTTTTTGGTTTTAATTTATCAATGAAGAATTCAACTTCTTTCGGTGCGAGTTTTGATATGAGGAGTACAAGAGTTGTGATATAAGGTTAAGACGTTCTACGAAAGGCTAAGTTAGACCTGTTCATTTAATAGGTAACGCCCACACTTTGCCTCTAACTTTTATTAACCTCCTCGGGATAAGAAACCCTGCCTAGGGCATTAAAACAACTAGGGTTGGTTGTGATCCTTCTCAGATCCGGAAAAAATAACTAAGTTTGGTTTCAAAACAGGTAAGTGTCTCTTACTTTCGTAAGTGTATCTTAGTGAAAGAAAAGAGGAAAAACTCGGAAAATTTTCAAGTATTTCACCCACAACGTGACTGAAAAAGAGAAGTGTATATTTTTATGCTTGTAGATAAAAATTGTACTATTAAAGAATTTTGCGAATTCCAATCTCAAGAGAATTCCTGGAGGTGGAATTTTCTTTTGCAAATACTAACGGGAACCTGTGTAATGTAAAACGAAATGAGAACGGAATGCAAAGAGAAATGCAGTTTCGAAGCTCAGCAGTACAAATTAGGGAGAATTCATAAGTTCAGAAGGCGAGAGATGCCATGCCAACTGCATTCCCGTCTAGCGATTTTAAACCTAAGCCAAGAAATTCTTAGTAAAGATATTTTTTATTAGTTTGAATTGAAAACATCAGATTTTAGGAACAGCCTTTCACCTTAAAAAGATCATCAATAAAAAATGTAACACTTTATTAACTAAGTCAAAGAAAAAAGTCGAAAATACTATATATTACTTATTTAAACTCCGTGTAAAAACTTTTATTTGTCATCATAAAATCTGCTATTGTTACCATATATATTATTATTACAATGTAATATGTATGTATATAATAAAGATGTGCTTTTACGTGTATTATATATTTACTATTATATACCTAGTCAGGTTATAAATTCTGTCACATGTTTAATATAAAATAATTGAAACAAGTTTATTCATTATGTAACCATTTATATACCAAAATGAACTTAACAAAACATACATTCTTATGACAATAAAGTTTATTCAAAATGACCTCCGTGATTTTGAATACAGGCCTTCAATCTGCGCGGCCAGTGGTCTATCGCAGCACGAATGAGGTCTATGTCAATATCGGCGGCTGCCTTAATCAAGGATGTCTTGAGTGACTCCAAATTAGGATGAGACTTTGAGCACGCCTTTTCCTCCAAGTGTTGCCATATCTTGTAATCTAACGGACTCAAATCTGGACTGGAGGAGGGCCAGTCTTCGTGCCGGATGAAGTCGATTTCACGCGCCGCCAGCCAGTCTTGTGTGCTCCTCGCTCTATGAGCTGGCGCCGAATCTTGTTGGAATACCCAGTGCCTGTTATTGAACATGGTATGAGAAACAGGTTCCACAAGGTTCGTCAGAACTGTATTTTGATACACAACTGCATTCGTTTTTACACCTTTCTCACAAAAATGTACCTCTGTTAAGCCCCAATAAGAAACTCCCAACCATACCATGAGCGAGGATGGAAAATGACCTCGTTGAACACGCAGAATACGGTTGCTCGCTTCTTCACTACTGTGTGCGTACACCTTATCATTTTGTTTGTTGTAGCGATATTTTTTGCCGCGTACCGCTTCAAAAAAGCGCGGCATCTCTTCAGTCTCAGGTCCATTAGACGAGCATTTAAACGATGTCCTGTTTTTCTTCGATATGCCCGAAGCCCTAAGTCTTCATTTAACACCCTTTTCACCGTGGTTCTGCTTAACCCCATCTGAAGGGCCAACAGTTTCTGCTTACGTTTGGGATTTCTTTGAATTCGCGCCTTCACAGCTTTTATCACTGCTGGAGTCCTAACAGACCGAGGGCGACCACTTCTTGACCTGTCATCTACACTAGAGTCTTCATTGTATCGTTTGATGGTACGATAAACGAATCTTTTGGTTATATTCAAATTTTTCAGTATGTCAAAAATTTGAATTGGCGCGTAACCGCAACGATGCAACGCAATAACTGCAACACGGTCTTCTTTAAGCGTCCACTCCATATTTAAAAATGTGTTAAATTTTAAAAAGTATACATTTTTATTATCATGAACAATTCGAAATTCGAATTCAATAAACTTTTTTGTGGCCAGCATTCTAAAAGAAAAGTTTTTACTGTGTGACAATACTTATGACCTGACTGTGTATATTATATACCATATATATATATATATATATATATATATATATATATATATATATATATATATATAATTATACATAACTTTTTAAGTGTTTTCTATTCTATTCTATATTATAGTCGTACATATGAATTTTTAACGAATTAACGTAAAGTGAGAACTCAAAATGTGTTACAACAATCGCGTGACCATGCTAATTACAGAGGTATTACACAATTATATCGAACACTACTCTGAATGTAATAAATGTTCGAAAAGCCTCGCGTGCAGAGGCACCAGCTCGACCATCGCGTGCGGAATTTGCACCGCGCAGCCACGTCCGATGGTTTACATGCAAAAGTTTCTCGATTAAGCTATTGACTTCCGGAACACCGCCTCTCTCTAGCGCACTCTACTCAATATGCTATTGTGGGTTGCGGGTCGCATGTGGTCGCCGAGTTATGAGGAAGGGAATAAACCACAGGAATAAAAGTTACCCATTTCTAAGGCAAGATATAAGAGCATAGAAATTGGTAACAGCTCAAGCTTCGATGAAGCTATTAATAACCCACACCTGGGCTTTGTTCTCGTATCTGGGTCAACAGCGAACTAGCCTACAGTTTCAGGCTTTAGAGCCGCCCGCGCCATACTCAAACTATTGTTTAGAAGGCTACGTAATCAAGTGGGCCCTGTTTATGCGGCCTGCTGAAGTTGAATTGTTTTTGTTTGCAATAAGAATTGTCAGAAGCGAAACTCACTGAAGTGGTAGGCTCTGGCCGCGGTTGTCATACAAACAAAGCGGTGCCATTCAAGCGACCTAGTCGTGTTTAGGGATGATGTTCGGCCAACAATCAGAGAGGTGGATCTGAGCAGTCGCTCGACAGATATGCCGTCTTCAGCCACACCAGCATGAGGTGAGATAGTGGCCAAACATCTACATTTATAAGCGCGATAAATGAACACTAAGGACTTTACAAAACCTTGTAGTTACAAAACTAAACATTAAATTATTGCTCGAGTCCCGAAATTGCCCGGGTTCGAATCCCGACTCGGCCCTGCACCAATGACTTATAGTTAAGTGCAGATTTTGCACGCTCGCTCTAAAACGGTGAAGGAAAACATCGTGATGAAACCTGCTTACGCGCTTTGGAGTGGTAGGCTCTGGCCGTGGTTGTAATACCACCCACCGAACAAAGCCAAGCCGTCAAGCGACCTAGTCGTGTTTCGGGATGATGTTCGGTGAACCATCGGGGAGACGGGTCTGAGCAGCCGCTCAACTGCCGTCTCTCTCTAGATCTATGTGCTCCATCTTAGGCCACATCATCACTTCACATCAGGCGAGATAGTGACCAATCATCAAACGAGATCTATTAAGCGTAAAAAAAAGCAGATACGAAGAACGACAAATAAAGCATAATGTTTAGAGCGCCCCGCCGCGGTCCGATCCCTTAAAGGCTCTTGTGTTTTGCGACGGTCGACTACCTGAGGCTGATGATCTCCTTCACAACTACGTTCGAGGCACCTTGAATTTGTATTCGAAATCTTGTGCTATGTTTAAACCAACATCCTAATGAAGCAAACAGCTTTTCAGAAATGTTATTTTCTTCTGACATGAGAAAAATAAAAAGCTTTTTCGTGTATTTAGAAGGCGAGATCATTGTCCTCCAGCACTAGAGCCTCCTAAACATAAGGAAAGCTAGCGCAGGGTCAGGGTCTCGAATTTTTGTATAATATTAGTACATTCAATGTCTTTATATCTTTTATTTATAAGACTCTGAATTGTGTTATTGTATTGATGAAATTGTACGTAAAAATAATTTTAAACTCACTTTAAAGATAAGAGATTTTCAATCACAAGAAGGTTCTTTGAAAGAAGTCTTTAATTATTTCCGTTCTGTGCACAGATTTCCATCTCTACCTTTACTCCTCTTGGTATGAATCAATCCTTGGCTGATACCGTTCAAAGGCAGCAGTTGTACTTCAAAAGCTGTTTTGTATGACATTCAAATTGCAGAGCTCAAATAGCAATTTGCACAACAGAATATAACAGAGAACTCGATAGCACTTAAAGATTTTTGCTTCGAATATTAAGCGAGTGGATCCAGGAGATAAAAATTTCAATACCCTTTGTTGCCTTCCCCCCGGGAGGTGGTAGGGGCAGCAATGAATATGGAAACGCGTCGGCTCGTTAAACAGACTGGGATTGTGTTTTTCTATAAATTTTCAATGTTGCTTTATTGGCTCAATGATTTAGGCTTCACTGAGGAGAGGAGTTTATATTGCATGGGAGGTTGGACGCAGGTTGCTGCTCAAATAGATGAGTACACAACATAATTAAAATTACGACGGGATTAGTTACACATTAGTTAAGAACAGATTCACCGAAAATGTTAAAAACACAACGTGTCTAAATGATAAATAAGGTAAATAATAAGGCTTAATTGGGCTGTTATTTTATGCCTGTGGGTATCATTTTGACAGCAATATCAGTTTTGGGAAATCATAGTAGAATAATGCTGTCCAGTTTCAAAAAGTTTAAGTTATAATAGCCAGGATAACGTTTACGACTACGCTTGACCTTCCGCGGTTCCAATATAAACTACCAGTCTATGTAGATAGCTTTTAAAGTCATTTCACGGTAATTACGGTATTTCTGTCCAGCCAGACTGCTCGAAATTCACAAAATGGCCTAAGTTTTAAACTGTGCTAGACCGAGCGCTGCTTAATGAACTTGGCTTCAACTTGGCTTCCAACTGTAATACTTTAACCGCGAAAGTAAATGCAGATAGTTAATTGGGAAGCTTTTGTCAGACAGCTCGCTTACGAGAACACTTGGATCAATAAGTAGTCGCTGGGATTTCTAACAGACTTGAAAAACTTAAGAGCCACCAAAATGTAGTATAAAAAAATGCGTTAGCCAAGAACATCTGCATACTACATACAATTTTATAAACAGAATCACAAATATTGTATCTAGCATCCAAAGACGCGTTATAAAATCTTTAGGGAACATTTCCATTCGCAACGTGTAGGATTTCAAAACTTTGAAACGAACGGCGTACATAAACTTCGAAGTTTCGCTATCAAATAAGAGTTTTTGGTTCTTTATAGCTTTCAACACGTGTATGCAATGCTGTAAAAAGTCACAGCTAAGGACTATTCATATTTTAGGAACATTGTATTAGTTTTCATAAATTTTTGACACACTGTTCTCGTAGTCGAAAGATACTTCGGGTGTTACTTTTTGAATGTTGTCTACTCTGAACGTGTGTTTTCTTTCTAAACATCTAAGACGCAACTCAGTACGTACTTGGTGTACGCGTGCTGCAGCCGGTGCGTGGCGAGCCACTGGCGCAGCACGAGCCTCTGCTGCAACACGTGCGCGGCGCGCCGGAGCCGCTTCTCCTCCGCCGCCGGCAGCTCCGGCAGCCGGTCCAGGTGTTCCGGCGTGCCGCAGCCTGAGAGCGTCGAGATGCCTGGAACAAGGAACATCCACTTTAGTATACCTGCTACTGATCTGTTTCTAGTGCACGACTAGGAACTCTTAGTTAAATATGTGTTTATCTGGAACATGTTTAACTTTGTCGCGCATACAACACAAAAAGTCACTTCATTAATCGTAGTCTATACGATCATCCAGTTTCCTGAGATGGAGTGCTTTCTTTGAGAAAGCAAAGTCAAACATAATACTGCGGATGTATCGGACGACTTCCGCACTTAACATGTATGATACGGAATGGAAAAGTCAAACATAATACTGCGGATTTATCGGACGACTTCCGCACTTAACATGTATGATACGGAATGGAAAAGTCAAACATAATACTGCGGATGTATCGAACGACTTCCGCACTTAACATGTATGATACGGAATGGAAAAGTCAGACATAATACTACGGATGTATCGGACGACATCCGCACTTAACATGTATGATACGGAATGGAAAAGTCAAACATAATACTGCGGATGTATCGAACGACTTCCGCACTTAACACGTATGATACGGAATATAAAAGTCAAACATAATACTGCGGATGTATCGGACGACTTCCGCACTTAACATGTATGATACGGAATGGAAAAGCTATTTGAATGGCAAACACGGCAGTATCATTTATCATCGTCAAAGCACAAAGCTGGTACGTGCTTCAATCTGGATAATTTAAGAGTTTTTATGGAGCACGCATCAAAGCGTAATGGAAACTACTCCTACGAGTACTAACATTTTAGATCATTTCAGAATTGTTAGAGTCCGTTATGTCTCTGTCACCGCCACTTACATCGCAGACTAAAATTGATGGCCGGGTCTATAAATCAAACGTCACTATATTATGTGTCCACAACACGCTGCGGTCTGCCAGCGCCCTGCGGAGCTCACTGTTCAATTACGGAGGTTATCGGATTTCTACCGCAAATACTCGTGCGCTGATAAGCTTGAAATATATTCTTACTATACCAAAGGTTAGATTTTATAATTATCTATAGGCAAGGCTTTAATAAGATAGAACATTAAAGCTTATCGACAAAAACACTCGCCACTTTAAAACAACTTGATAGCGCTAAGCAGAAAAGTAAAATAAACTGATGAGACATCACTTCCCACAACAAATTACCAAGGAAAGAACTATTAAGTAATAATGGCGCCCAACGTGGCGCTGCCAATGTTCAGCACATAAACTTAACAATTTCTCAGTGTATTATTATGGCTAATAACGCTTAATGCAAATTTCATGTCTTGAAAGCATTAGGGCTCTGTTGTCGGCGCCGTTGCTAAGGAACGAGCAACCTTGACCTCGGCTACTAATGGTGACTATGATAGCACGGAATAAATACTCAGCGGACACTATTACGTAAGTCCTTGGTTAATATTTTAGAAAGAAAGAAGTGTAAAAAAGGAGACGTTCCATATATGCGAAGATTGGAGATAACACTTTATATGTATAAGATACGTCAGCCATTCATCATAAATCATAAGGCTGTTTCATCTCTGAAACTATAACGCGTTTTCACACAATTCGCGCCCACTCAATTCAATTCAAGAAGTTATTGAGGTGGGTCCGCAAATTGAACTCATATAAAAATATTGGATTCATGCCATTTTCACCGAATAACATGCAATGAAAAATTTGTCTGCTTTGCTCCTTACTTTTGGAAACAAAACCCAAGGTCAAATCACATCAAAGACTTAATCAATAAGTAACAAAAGATCAAATGGAACATAAACGACTAAAGTCTGACCTTGCGACCCAAAAAAGGCAAAAACTTTAATAGGCTGAGCTTTTATCCACGTAGAACAACCTCCCCTTATGATCTCAATATAATACCTACATGCCCTGTCTTGTTAAAGGCGTTTTCTTTTATATACGCTTTGTTTCATCTTATTAATAGAAGCGGCGGAGCATTCGCTTTATTAACAACTAGCTTCGCCCCGCGGCTTCGCCCGCGTAGAGATTGATGTGTCGCAAGTAAGAAAAGTAGTCGGCTGCGCTGTTATGTATTATTTCCGAATCTATCATGGTTCTGTATTTGCGAACTCGCTACAATTGTCAAGCACGTTTTCGACGATTTGTTCACGTATTTCCCGTGCCAAACATGGTTTGCCGTATAAAATATACGAAATTGCTTAAACAGGCATGCCCCATCACCAATTATTATGGAAACGACGACAGTGTATTGCACTATTACCTACGTCATTCACGTCTAAACTCTCTATGTTTTTTCGAACCATGGAATACAATTTTCCATATAAAGTTTAGAACTCTATTTCACATCCCTAATGGTGATTTTGTAAAAATAAAAAATACATAATTCATTATTTACTTTATAGTTTATTTAAACCGAGTTTTTAGTGAATCGAACCAAGAAATAAAATTTTCTATAAAAGCTTAAGAACTCATTTGCACCCCTTACAGAGGTAGTTTAGAAAAAAAAGTATTTTACTATTTATTTTGTAGTTTATTTGTACCGAGATTTGAGTGAATGAAAACATCATACACACAAACTTAGCATTTATAATATTATTAGGATTAGGATTTAAACCGAGTTAGGTCTCTCGTATTTGGCAGGACGTCTGGTTAGGTACCACAGCTTTGCCAGTTATTCTGCCACCAAGCAGTAGTGCGCAAGCATTACTGTGTTCCGGTTTGAAAGGCATTGTGGCCAGCAAAATTACTGGGCATATGAGACTTAATATATGATGTCTCGGGGTGCAGCGTTACGCAGTGATTTTAATGGTATTAAGTTTGTTTGTTGTGGTCAGGCGTTATGCTAGCCATCAGGCGAGCGGTGATTTTTTTTTTATATTTTATATATAACATTATGTATTATATTACATATTGGAACCGAGTTTTGAGTGAATCGAACTAAAATAAAATAAAATACATACAAACTTTAGAACTCCTTTGCACACTTCCTAAAGGTAGTCTTAAAAATATGTGTTTTATTACTTATTTTAAAGTTTTTTATATTATACTAACAATATATCAAACAAACTTTACCACAGCTTTGCCAATTATTCTATCGCCAAGCAATAGTGCGCAAGCGTTACTATGTTAGAGCTTGACGGACATTGTAGGCAGGTAAATGACTGGGCATATGAGACTTAATATCTGATGTCTCTACGCTACGCATTGCTTTTTATAGTATCCAGGTTCTGGGTGGCACTGCAATAATTGTTGTGGTCAAGCGTTGTGCTAGCCATAAGGCGATCAGTGGAATTAAGTTTATTACTATTCGAGATTTGGGTACCTACAACGTCGTCATTGCAATTGTTTAAGAAGTAAATATAAGTGACGATTTATTCTGCTTGTAAACTAATACGAGAAAATCAATAATAATTTTTCATTCAACATTGTACCAGCGGAGCACAGATAATAACGTGAACGTTGAAACATAGCTTTGTGGTAGGGACCATAAAGCGATCCATTACAGCTTATAATCTAAATTTGTCAGTAAGTATTAAAATGGGAGGCATCTTCGGTCCCGGGAGACAGTGCGAGGCATGTTCGATTAAACACCTCTAGATCTAGATGCGTAATCTGACCCAAACCTTTAATTAATAAATCAGTGGCAATTCACCTATTCCACACGAAGCAATATAATGTAATTTGATGATACCTTAACATAAGTTCTGTTACCGCAAGTCAATCCAGAGCTGGATTGGTGCTTCCCAACACATTTCACGGGTTCAATTTAGACACCGCTTTTCAAGAAGTTAAATCCGGCAAGCGATCTCGAACGTGACCTATCCTAGTTTATATCCACGTTCCTTATCAAGTATTCAAATCGGTAGTGGCTCTAGTCGCCGAGATAGCATATCCAAACATCTCCAGGCGAAATCTGACCCTGAGGGCCGTAGTCTGCTGCTTCAATTGAACGGCGAACCTTTAAATGCACGGTTATTGGAAGCTCAAACATAACAATTATTGTAATTGGTTTTCATGAATAATTAGGGAGTCAAACAAATACGGTTAATTTATTTGCAGCACGTTTGCTACATAATATACAAATTCAAAGCGCCCTCCAATCCAAAGATGCTTTGGGATCTAAAGGAATAAATATTGTTTATATCAACCAATAAAAAACTAATAATGACATGAAATTACTCAACGCCAATCATGATAGTATTTAAAAATACCAAATATGTCGTTTTAAAGATATAGAAAAAGTTAGAAAAAAATGATAGAAAGCTAATGATAGAATCTAATAACATATATAGGTACCTAACAATAAGTTGTATATCACGTCCGAGACTAAAGGCGCCAATGCTAGCTTCACTATTGACAACATAGCCCTGTCAAAACGAACCAAAGATCTCAAGAAAACTACCTATTGCATGCATGGATAATAATTGATGGACTTTGGTACAAGTACAATTAAACCGCGACATGTCCTCGTGGCGTGCCTCACGCCACCGTTCTCGGGTAGCTTTACACCTGACATTTCACCTGTCACCCGTAAATATTTAACTACTTGATTACATCAAGCACGGCGTCAGAAACCATGATTTATGGGATTACCTCACTCTGCCACATTAATATAGGTGAGACCTTTGACTCAATATCAGGATTTAGATTTCACTGTTTCGAATGCTAATTGAAAAACACCACAAATTATTCTTCAACCTTTTCTGGATTAAAAATAGCAAGTTCATCCACATAATCAATATCAAGACGAATTAGTATCACGCTGCGCAACGCCTACTTCTTTGAGTAAAGTTCTAAAACTTAATTAAAAGAGAAAAAAATATAATGTATGCTATCATCTCTCACGCGAGGTTGTATAAGTTAGCAAGATAAGTATCGGCGACCAGGCGGGTCAGCTACGCGCGAACAGCACTTCAGTACTTTCAGGCATCCTTGACCTTTCAAAAATATTGCTTTGTGGAACAAACAATAACGGAGTTTGGATATTACTCGACACGTAAAAAACGGGCGGTGATAGGATACTAGTAAAATATTACAGGCTGTATTTCCTTCTGTAGAAGAACACATTAACATACCTTTGGTAACAGTAAAGTATGTCCTTAGCAAGGGTTTTTAATTCATGTTATAGAAATATCTAATAATGGCAAAAATCAAACAACAAATGCCTGTTTTATATTAATATCACTTTTCTGTGCATTAATAACAAAAAAACATACATTCCCAACTCACGCGCCACTTCTAATTTTCTATGAAATAATCACCTTTCGTCGAAGCTTCCAACCAATTCAGTTACCGGGTAGAAGGAAGTTAATAGCAACTGTCGCAGGATTGCTTTGTTTCTGTTAGAAAACCTCCAGCGGGTAGATTAGCTGTGATTGCACAACTCCGTCGTTATTATTTTCAATCATATTAAAAGGTCATTAATCGATATGCCCACCAATAAAATATGTTCTATCGATACAGAACGTATTTGATTGGTGGGCATAGAATACAAACTTAAGCTGGTAATTCACGAAATATACCACGGATAAATCAATATTTTCACACAGCAAAATACCAATCGGCTAAAAGCTAAGTATCAACTATGACAACGTTTGTGACCTTTAAACCGAAATAAAAATACTCTATTATTTTTATTCGGTCGTTTTTTGTTTTTGCACGAAACTGAAGTCACGAATGGCTATAAATTAGTCTGTATTGTTTCTGAAAAATCTGTTCTCTAGAGCTATTTACGCAAAATATTAGAAAAGGAGAACTTATTTGAACAAGTATTGGTCGACCGCTGTTTGCAAAAAATTATTTCGATAGCAAGTGTTGGTGAAAGCGGTCAGTACTGTAGTTACAAGGGTTATAAAGAACTAGCTTTTTGCCGCGACTTCGTCAGCGTCGAAGTTAAAGTTCAAACGACAGAGAAAGCCCTTATTCGTATTTTTTCCAAGACCATCATAGCAAGACCTCACCAGTATATGAGACCGCGTACTAAGAAGAGGTCAAGCTGTATCTTCCAACCGATTTTGATGTAGCATACCCTCTAATTTAAGTTGGGACTAATGCCATCAAACCCTGAAAACCGCAATAAAATCTGTTCAGCAATTTCAGAGTAACGTCTGGACACAGATTCTCGACCAGGCCAGGGCCCACCCAGGGCTGTGGCGCCTTAGATGGTGATGAGTTTCAGAGTCTTTAGATAACAAATATACATACAAACAGACAGACAATCATTCTAAAAACCGCAGATTCATGTTCAGTACCCTCTAAATAGTCGATCCCACTTGGTTTTGCAAAAATATCTTCAACATACAGAAATGGCTCAGTTCCATTTTTATAATCGTATAGATCTATCGTCTATTATAGTTACTGAATATCGACACACTGTTATTAGGCAAAACGCTATCACGACTTAATCAAATACCGATATTATAGGTACTACTCCGAAAATACATGAATATGCGAATGGCTATAGAGTATAGATACATCATTTAATAAAATCTGTACATGCACTTCCGTTCAAGTAATATAGAGTAAACGTATTGGACTACTTGTCCGCAATGGGCCAGGCTTTTAATGGTCCCCACGTCTATCGATTCTACGGCAATGCAGGCATGCTCAGATGCTTCACAAATGATTTTTTATGTTTTTATGTGCACTGATCGTTGCGATAAATTTTGAATTCAATAATGATAGCTATATTCAACACTATAGATTCAACATCCGGGTTTCATCAAGTAGCACTTTTCAATAATGCCATCAATATTTGCATTGTAATCCAGCGCAGGTTCACCTGTAGTCCAGATTGACCGGGTCTCGGGTCACTGGCCCACTTACGCGCCCTAGTTTTAGCTCGGATGCAACAAGTAACGTACCAACCAATGTATAGGACATTGGCAGCTCTCAGATGTATCTTGATGACATTATTGTGATCTATTTGATATTGATTTATAATATTGCCTTCAGTCTAGCTTAAGCCTATCTTCTATGAGCGGTGTTGTATAGGTACTTTTTTATCATATAATCGTGCGTTACGTTTTTATTAGACGTTATTATAAAACAAATAAATAATAATAATGATAATAATAACGCAAAACGATCACAAACATAAACCCTGGTCCCTAACTAGGATTCCCTGTATCTTGGGAACCAGGAACTATGAGGACCATGGTCCCACAACAACCAGACACGAAGCAAATGCTTGCGCTTCTAAGCACAAACATTTGCCTCGTCGCAGGAATCGAACCCGCAACCTCAGTGGTGTACGAGATTTCAATCAACCTACCCAATCACTACACCACAGAAGCTGTAAATAATAAATGTTAGTATTCAATTTTACCTCATGAAGATAAATAGTTAAGTCCAGCTAAATTACCGCACGTTTCATATTTCACAGTAAAACGATGCGTGAGGAAATTATACGTTATACTGCCAACCTACTCTTTTCTGAAATGGTTGTAATTAAACTAGTAGAAGCTTAGCGCACCGAATTTAATTATGGCACGCGATTTATGTAGCTTTTTATAAGTTGGATCAAAGAGTAGGTATATATAAAAAGCAGGATTCCTGAAATTCAAATAGTGTAGTCCCTATTTCCTAGGGTCAGAAATTTACTTTTCTATTGATTACAGAAAAATATATAACTAAGTACAGGCACACTTTGTAAAGTAGACATTACATTGCTTTGTTATTTTGTTTCAAATCAAAAGTCAAATGAAAAGAGGATTTCTTTGTGCGAAATATTTTTCACATTGTCTATGCTTCGCTAGCAGCTCGTCGCCGCGGCGCGGCGTTCCCGGCCAGAGTAGCTCCCCTTTCGATACCGAGGTGTAAGCACAAACACGATCATCCGGTCATTGCAGGGATTAGTGTGGAAGCCTTTGCAACGCATCATTTGCATCCAGTTGGTGGATTTCATTGCAAATCCACTTGAATTAAACTGCTGGTAAGGTCTCATTCTCTCATTCTTTAGATTAACATGTATTGACATTTCGTGGTCACTAATAGATTGTCTACTATTAGTAACCACAAAATGTCAATAAACGTTAATGCATCTTCAAAAACACGCACAGCCTTGTTTCGGCATTTGTGCATAAAGCCACTACTTCTTTACCTTCTTCATCTAGTCGCTTTCCTCTGCCCATCCTTACAGGGTTGGCAAGTTGGAAACATATCGGCAATGCTTTGCTCGTTTGTCTCTTTGTAACATATAAAAGCTCGTTACGCATGTTTCAAATAATGAAATGTTCCAAAGTTCCCATTTTATTAAGAGTAACATCTGTGCACGAGACCAAAACAAAGGTTGTGGGTGAACACAACCCTACAGAAAGGATTACTAGTCGTATAGCGGGGGGAGTGTGCTGTGGAGTGTGGAGCCATGGAGTGCTATGTGTGTGCCACAAAGGAAATGTAGGCAAACTAGCAACGTAGTCCGAAGTAGAAAATAAAATTTGTATATTTTAAGTTTTGATTCATAAAATATTATTCTGTTATGTTATCAAAAAGTCAGAATCAACAGTTTTACTCAGCCTCTGAAAGTTTGCTAGCTTTCATAAAACTAGGTAGGTAAAGATAAAAACACGCGAAATTGAGAATATCATAAGACATTTAGACTTCAAGCATTAATTTGGGTGACCTCAAAAATATTTTGCTTTTCAAAATAAACGCTACATTCTCAAACATTAATTTCTTTTATAAACATTTTACTGAGAACTTTTCGAGTTAAAACATTGAATTATTTGCGATTAATTAACTTGAACTATTTTGTATTCCTTATAGATCTATGTTTGACTACTATTTCGCCTGATGTTAAGTGACGATGTGGTCCAAGATGGCGCACATATTTATAAAGAAAAAAGGCAGAACAAAGACGGGTGTTGAACGACTGCTCAAATCCCTGATTGTTTATCGAACTCTAAACGTTATTTTGCAGTGAACACCACACAAAGAAACAAAAATTATTTCATGAACACTATAATTGTTAAAAATCTGGATTAGAGCAGTGGAATATGCTACTTTATTATCCTCTTGTCATCCAACTGTTTGGTAGAGACCTTATGACGCATCGACCTCATCAGGTCGATGCCATGGCGCCATTACGCAACCTTTTACGGTGTTGTGTACATGTCAGTAATATATTACCTTAATGGGAATAAAAATGATAAATTTTAATCTCGTCTGTCGCTTCGCTATCTGGGCAAGCCAGCGCTATCTGGCGCGACTCCAACGCGCTATTGCAGATGGACAGTTGTCTCGCACTGTCACTTGCTCATTAGCATTTGGCAGCGCATCGCACTATTCTTCTGTAATTGGATTATGTGATATCACTTAACTGATATATACTCTTCGCAAAAGTTGTTTCTTTCTATTTCTGTAACGAAATCTAAGTCATGTTGGAGTGCGTAGGCCGAGTCATAACATAACTTGTACTTACAATTTTCGACGACGAGCCAACGCGCGGGAGTTCGACATGTGGCGATCCACGCCCGTTTGAAAGCTCTTGTCCTAGTCTACTACACTAGACTACTAGGACACGGCAGATGATGATGATTATACGATAAAGCTAAGTGTAAAAAGGTGTCATATTGAGATCTCATCTTTAAATTTATTAGAACGCTAGGCTGGATAAGTAGATATTTTATTCATCCATAGGCCAATCGTAGTCCCTTAACGGGAAAATATAATATTATTTTCAATGATTTTAACCGACTATCACAGATTAATTAATAGTACAAACTATCACAGAATAATTAATAGTACCTACTATGGAAGTTCACTATAAAATATTAACTAACCCTCTCCTACTACTACTTTACTATTAGGAAGGATTACTGTCCATCGAAGCTTCCCTAAATGCCGAGTTTCTCATTGACCTGACCTGAGCCTATTTCGTCGACAAAACCTTATGCTGAAGTAGGTATCAGTAAGCGCCTTAAAAACCATATATTTTTCTAATAATCTACAATCGGTGGGGTATTCTTTCTCAAATCTATGTGGTTATTTATTAGGTGCATATTTAGGATATTATGACACATTCCATCTAAATTTACCTATCTTCGTTCTACGTCATTAAAAGGCCATCAGTAGCGATTATAAACTGATAATGGGAAAATAAACCCCTTCAATGAACTTGGCTTCATAGCCCCCAATCCCCAAAGTAACGTTAATGACTCCAACACCGATTAGCACGTAAATATGCAAGCCATCCATTTCAAATGGAGGGGGACGGCTCATGAATAACTCGAATTCCTGTTGCGAAAGTTCATTCGTTTGAAAATGTGGAATCCTAAGCTAATAACTGTGTCATCAGCTAGCTGCCAGTGCCGACGGAAACACAACATAACATTTTAGATGAAAAATATATTTTTCAATATTAGCTTTTAACAAACTCGTAATCGAATCCGCGAGCAGATCAATATGAGCCCATGACACTAGTAGTATACGATTATCCGTCAATTAGTTCCATTCCTACCGTCTCCATCATCAGATCAGTTGGGTGTCACCCATTGACAAGTATGCAAAATGTTAACTCCGTAGGATAAGCGGAATTGGTTCTGATTCAGCTTGCAAGGTTTGACCCAAACAAATATACTTATACAAACATTGCAAGTTAAATAAAAGCTTGCAAATAAAAAAATATGGTATATAATTCGTTATACGCTATACAAAAGTACATAAATACAAAAGCTTGTAATATGAAAATACCTGAAAGATGACCAGCTCACTTTATAATGTAGTAGATATGTATGTACCCTTGCTATAGGTATGTATTCAAGTTTTAAAGTGAGAAGAAGCGGACCATTCTATCTCCGTCACCTAGCGAAGGGGATGTTTGATAGATCGCTGTAACTTATACTGTTTAGGGTAGTCTCAAGAACCTATATTGATGATTGCTCACGCCCAGGTAGCAAAATGACGTCTGCGACGAAAAAATGACGTCATCCTAAGGTCATATTAGGGTCCGTAGTTTATTCGTCAAATAAGTACGTCACACTGACGTCATTTTAACGTCTGGTACTCAAGGGAACGTCCTGGTGACGTCGATTTAGCGTCAATTCAGTGACGTCCTATGTTGGTCATGATTATGACGACGTAGCAACGTCCATATAAGGTCAATTCTGTGACGTCCTGTGTTGGTCGTGAATGTTACGTCCTAGTAACGTCCATTTACGGTCAATTCCGTGACGTCCTGTGTTGGTCAATAATAAGACGCCCTAGCAACGTCCATTTGGGGTCAACTGTGACGTCCTGTGTTGGTCATTAGTAAGACGGCGTAGCAACGTGCATTTAGGGTCAATTCTGTGACGTCCTGTGTTGGTCATGTATTATACGTCCTAGCAACGTCCATTTACGGTCAATTCTGTGACCTCCTGTGTTGGTCAATAATAAGACGCCCTAGCAACGGCCATTTGGGGTCAACTGTGACGTCCTATGTTGGTCATTAATAAGACGCCGTAGCAACGTGCATTTAGGGTCAGTTCTGTGACGTCCTGTGTTGGTCATGTATTATATGTCCTAGCAACGTCCATTTACGGTCTATTCTGTGACGTCCTGTGTTGTTCCCTAATAAGACGCCCTAGCAACGTCCATTTGGGTTCCATTCTGTGACGCCCTGTGTTGTTCATTAATAAGACGCCGTAGGAACGTACCTACATTTAGGGTCAATGGCGAAAGTTCGTAGTGTCTATGTACAGACTCGCCAAGATATTTCGGCCGTAGTGTACTTACCTACGTACTATTTATTTAGTGCATCTAAAGGAATGCTCTAACACGTAGGTACTACTTAATACCTGCTTAACACGTTCGCAGTCCCAATACAAAAGTTTCCGACAACGCCATAAGTCCAATATCATTTTCATTACTTTTGACCATTAGTCGATGCAAACGTCACAACTGATGCATAATTATGTTAAAATAAAGGCCCGTGCCCCGACTTTGCTCGTGTACACCGGGCGGTACACGGACTTAAAACACGACGAAGGAAGACTCACTTCGTATGCACGCGCCAAAGCTAAAAGGGTGTCATCACAATGTAAAAAATGTAAAAAGGCATATGTATTGATTGTTTTCCTAAAGTTACAGTTCACCAATAAAACATTATATATTTCTACTAACTCGTTTCATTTTGTACTGTGAAAACATTATATAAAAAAAATAAGTCATGTTTTTGGTTTTTCTTGTCTAATAGAACCCTTGTCACAAGTCCAGGAACGATACACTAACAAATTTCATAAGTCCGTGGCTGCAGAGCCCATATAGTTATAGTGGCCTCGTGTACCGCATAGGGTACACGGACTCGGCGGAATCGCTCCGCGTGTACCGCATAGGGTACACTGGACTGCGAACGTGTTAAGGTAGGTACCTAATTGCAACCGATAAAATTAATATTCATCGTCATTAAATAAATTATCAGTTTAAATGATAAATGATTTATTTTCTGTAAGTAGGTTTGTACAAACACTTTTAGTTAGAAGTCCACTGCTGGACAGGCCCCATATACATAGAAATGCCACGACGAGCGGTCTTGAGCCGCCTCGATACCTACAGAAACATCCACCACTGACTTCCATTCGTTTGACTAGCAGAATAAACGGGAACCTACTTATGATGCTATGGACATTCAAGCATATTATTATTATTATGGGAATCAGAATAAAACCTAATTAAGTAAGGTAGGTATATGAGCTAGGTATGCCATTATCCAAGAAAAGAAACATAATTTTATTCTAGGAGAGTACAACAGGTGCCTACCATGCTCAAGCAGGCACGATTAAATTAGCTCTAACAACATAACTATCATGCGGCTAGCGAACGTTTTTTTGTATTAAAATATAGGTACTCTGTAAAAACTTTAACTCGACAGTAAATAGTCCATTTTAATAATTTAAAAATTATCACCAGAGTTTATCTTTCTTCCAATCTGCGAGGAACGGAACGCATTGATAGCATGTTGTTTGTTATTATTTTATTAAATTATTATTTTTTACATTTGTATTTGTTATGTAACTCAATGAAAAGAAATTCAGCTATTAGTCTATCATCAAACATTAGAAAGAACCAATATAAGATAGAAAAGGCTGATTAAAAATATAAATATTTAAAAAGTAAAAAAAATATATTTTTGTTTGCTTTTGTTTATTTCGGAACGGAACGAACGAACGCGTTGACGGTTGGTTGGTATCCCGCGCTTTTTTTCTTTCTCAATTCTCTGTGTCAAACAAATGTGTAAATTCTCATGTTTTTTTCTTGCTGTTGTTATAGTACGTATCACAGCACATAAAAGGATTGTAAATTATGTATAGTGTCGTTCAGTTCGCGGAGAGTGAGGGTGGCACTGTGGCTGTGGTCATCAATAAATGGATAACACCTAAAAAAAGAGAAATCTATTGGCCTCCCGTAAAGGAGGCGAAAGCATTTGATAAACTTCTACAGAGGTGTTCGTCTCCAAATGAACAATGGAAACTATACGAGATCGATAGAGTTTTCTATCAGACTGGTAAGTTTTTTTTATGAGTAGGTAGTGTAACACTACCACACACAACTATTTTAGCAGCTGGTGGCTTGAGGGCAGTTAACTTTACCATGCTTTAAGCCTGGGCACAGACAGACTGGCCCAGAATTTAATTCTAGTAGGTGCTAGTGTTTTAAAACCTAACTAAAAAAATACACGGTGCCATAACCTAAAAATCTAAGGATTACGGCCGAGCTGAAGTTGACTGCAGTTTTGATGCGCACAGAAAAAAAATATTCAGATTGCCCAAGATCACAAGACAGAACTGCTATTTTTAGGTCATGGCGCCGTGTGTAAACAAGCAGCAGCGGCGACAGCAAGCAAGCAACAGATAAGTAATCATTTCCAAGAAAGTGTGTTCACAGGTGTTTGGTTTTGTTTGTTTTCACAAATATTTGTTGGTCTTGTCTTATAATTATACATTGTATAACATACATAAACCTGGTGGTTAGGTGGCCACCGAACCACCAGGGGTATGTATGGGGGGTATGTACCCACATCCACCTAGAATGTGCCCTACATAGCATTGTGTTGTGTTCATTGCAGTCTCATGTGCCTGTAATCTCACCACCATACCATATCAAAACAGAAACAAAAGCATAGTAAATTATATAAGTAATGGCAGTACTATTAACTACTAGTAATGAGATAGAACTAATGGATTAATAAGTGCTGGACTACCAAGCTTGTACGGCGTGGGTGTGTTGCATGGCGTGACTAACTTTAACTTGCATGTTGTTTTGATATTAACTGTGTTGGTGTTTTATGCTTGTTCTATAGATGAATTGGATAAGGCAAAGAAAAAATTAAAGTTGGTGGAAGACACATCAGATATACAGACTGAGGAGGAAAATTATATAAGTAAGCCACCTAAACGCAAAACAAAAAAAACTAGCAGATACATTTCATCATCAGATGATAATGATGATGAGAAAGGGTGTGAATTCCCTCGTCCTCCGCCTTTAAAGAAACATCTATCCAATTGTAATTATACCGGATGATACATTAACTAAATTATTTTGAACATAATAATATTTCCTTCCATTATTTTCTTTTTTTTTTTGCTTTTTAGATATAAACCTTGAACCTTCAAGTACAAGCACAATTTACAGTGATTTGGTACTAAATCACAACTCACAGATGAATAAACCTGATGCACAAGAGAAGGCTTCTAACAGTCATCATGATCAACCATCTGGTTCACAAAGTATGACACTCGATGAAATTGTTGCCAGCAGTGCTTCCAATAACTGTGGTAAATAGTAAAAATCATTTTGATTTTTTTAAATCTATAGCTGCCTAACTAGATTCTTTGCTAGATACTACCTTATATGCATGAGTATAGTTTTCGACGATTATTTCTATTTTTTGGTATAGTGGTGGTGGTGGTGGTTGGTGTTAAGATTATTATAGACTGTAATACCTACCATACTACTTTTTTCATCCAGATTGTCAAGGCCAAGTTGTTTCACTACTTGCCAAAATAAAAGCCCAAAATGATGTCATCCTAGCAATTTTGAAAGACAGAGCAGGAAATACCAATGCATTGAAGCCTGAATTCAAATTTCCCTTGGAAACTTTTCAAGATTTAGAAACAGTGGAACAGTTACTGACTAATACAGAAAACTGTGCTAACCTGGTAAGTGTTTACTTTTAATAAACAGGAAATGCCTATTGAGCAATTATAATTAATTCCTACTTTACCATAAGAAAGCTTTTTATTACATGGGTACCTTGCTAGAATGAGTTAGTTTGTTTGTGAGTTTGGATGTAGGAGTTAATCATCGGAACTATTGATTCAATTCTGGGAATTCAGTCACTAATAGCAAGCTACATTACCCCTGACAGGCTATGTTTTATTAGCTTCTGCTCACATTATGTGTAGTTAATTCCTAATAATTTTGGCCACTGCTTCACAGTGGGCGATTAGAGGGCTGAGATGTGAGGTGTGGGTTCAATTCCTGTTGCAACACAAATATTTGCTCTAGGTCTGTGTCATGATACCTTGGCACTCGTAGTTCCTGATACCTATGACAGGGAATCCTATAGTGTGAGCTCAAGATTATGTATGTGACTGTTGGATCTTATGTTAATTCTAGTGTGTACTTATAGAGATATATGTGGATGTTTATTGCTATCAATTAATATTTACAGACAAGCTACCTAAAGAGCCTTGGTGGGCATGATTTAAAAAATAAAGTATCGAGAGTGATGAAATATACATTGTCAGACTCGTTGGCAAGCAAGTTCAACTTCTATGGTAAAAGGTCTGAGAAGAAGCCTTTTTCAGAGCTACGTCTCCGTGAATTTATTGTTGGTATGTGTCTATTGTCTTTCATATGATTAAATTTATTCTTTCTAGATCTCATCTATAATACAAAATAAGTGTGCTATGAAATACCTAAATAATTTCAAAAGATACATATTCCTTGTGTACTGGCAACTGGTTAATAATTGGCATGTTTTATGTAGGTGGCTAGGTGGGGAGACTCTTAGTACTAGAAAGCTGTAATTTGGCAAGGCTATATATAATAATAATCACGTCAATTAACTGGTAAAATAAAACAATTAAGTCCACATAATTATTGCGACGGGCTTACTACGGAACCCTACAATGCGCGTGATCCAACACCCACTTGACCGGTTTTTAATTCTCCGTTAAAAATAATATTTAACACCAGTTGTGTCGCGACTCGCGAGTCGCTGTGTGAGAGCGACCCGTCATCTGACCCCACAGAGCGTTGCAGGCATTTGGGCTATTCTTATATTCACAAACTTTTTTGTTTTCAGAGAGCTTAAAGAGTTCCTCTCCAAGGATTACAGAAAAAGACATTGAAGACGATATAAAGGTGTGGCTCAAGCACGCACCTGAACGAGCAAAAAAGCGATTGTCAAAGGAAAATAACAATGTCATCCTCTAGGAAGAAAAAAAATGTAGTAGGTGAGCGTCAAATGTATAGAAGGATTTTGGCAGAAAAACGAAAAATTATTTTAGAAATACAAAGAAGTACATTACAGCCATCATTAAGTGATTTGCCATCTTCACCACAATATACATCCACATCTATAGCTACGAGTAACAGTAGTATTGACAACAATACTTTAAATGAAAACTGTTTAAGGACATATAAAGAGAATATTTTTTTAGATGAAAATTGTCAATCAACATTGTTTGAGGATTGTTTTATAGATAATGATGATTCACGATCTGACGATGCTAACGATTTGCCATCGCAATTAAGACATTGGGCTACCGTAGAACATAAAATTTCCCACAGTGCTCTAGATAGTCTTCTAAAAATTCTAAATCCTTTTTGCCCTAAATTGCCTAGAGATAGCAGAACGTTTTTAAATACGCCAATGAATATATCAAGTAACTCTTTGCAATCTGGTGAATTGGTGCACATTGGTCTCATAAATCAAATACAAGCACAATTAAAACTGTACAGTGGGTTCAACTTTAAAAATAGTGAAATATTGTTGTCTTTTAATGTTGATGGTTTGCCACTTTTTAAAAGCACGAATACTCAA
Source organism: Petrophora chlorosata (assembly GCA_951640565.1). Taxonomy (NCBI): domain Eukaryota; kingdom Metazoa; phylum Arthropoda; class Insecta; order Lepidoptera; family Geometridae; genus Petrophora; species Petrophora chlorosata. The sequence continues at coordinate 18,002,688 of OX621197.1, forward strand.
CTATGGCCTATATTAGGTTTGATCAAAAACTTTAATTGTGCACAGCCATTTGTAATAACTCTGTTCTGTGGAAACTCTAAACCTTCACCATTGAATCTGTTTTTGGGGCCATTTGTTGAAGAACTGTCTACATTACTTAATGATGGAATAAATTTTGAAGATACTCATTATATTGTAAAAGTACATAGTTTTGTATGTGACGCTCCAGCTAGAGCTTTTATCAAATGTACTAAATCCCATGGTGGATACTCATCATGTGATAAATGTGTAGAACCTGGTGAGTATATTCAAGGTAGAGTGATTTATACAAGCGTATCTGCGAGTAGGAGAACGGATTCACAATTTCGTTTACAGTCTGATGACGACCATCATGTTGGTGAATCTCCACTTTTGACGCTTCCCATAGATTTAGTTTCATTGTTTCCCATTGATTATATGCATGCTGTTTGTCTGGGAGTCATGAGGAAACTTTTAAATGTTTGGGTTGGTGGTGATTTAAATGTTCGTTTAAATAGCCGTTTAGTAAATGCAGTTTCTGAAAAATTACTTAGCTGTGCAAGTTGTATACCTGTTGAATTTAACAGGCGAACGCGAAGTATCAGTGAGTTGGCTCGCTGGAAAGCCACCGAATTTAGGATGTTTTTGTTATATACTGGACCAGTTGTTCTAAAAAATATCCTTCCAACCTCCCTGTATGAAAATTTTTTGTTATTTCATTGTGCTATAACAATTCTTTGTAGCCCTAGAAACATCAATAAAGTAGGTACATATTTAGCACATGAGCTATTATTAATGTTCATAAGACATTCCGAAACTATTTATAGCCGGAAATTTTTAATTTACAATGTTCATATGTTATGTCATTTGTGTGATGACGTTCGTTTATTTGGTGATTTGGACAGTTATTCCGCCTTTCCTTTCGAAAATTATTTAGGCATGTTAAAAAAATTAGTTAGGTCACCTAACAAACCGTTGCAGCAAATTTATAAACGATTAAAAGAAATGGAATCTACTTTTCCTCCAAAACTGATTGACGAGGTACCAGCGGTTTTTTATTACAATAGCTTAGGACCAACGCCTGTTGATAACAATGCTTATGAATGCTTTAATAAACTTGTTTATAAGGGTTTTGCAATGTATACAAAATCTGGTTTAGCTAATAATTGTTACTGCTATGCAAACGGCAAAGTAGTCGAGATACATAATATTTTGAGATGTAAGATTAATGGAGAGGTTTCCTTGTTCGTCTATGGAAAAGAGTTTGTACATTATGATTCCTACTATACGTATCCTTATGATTCTGCTGTTATTGATATTTTTAAAGTTTCGGAACTCTGTTCAGCTTACAAAATTGTACCTGTTTATGATATTATTTCAAAATGTGTTGTTATTCCTCAAGAGGCAACTAGTAATTCTTTTATATGTTTTCCTATGCTCCATGGTTATAAGGATTAAAATTCTCCATTTATTAATTAAGTTGTGATAGTTAACTCGTTATAATAAATAATACTACAATGCAAATTTGTGTTTTTAATGTTGACCTTTCAGAGTTACTTGAAGACTGTGGCTGGATGAATTGCATCGAGGCCAAATTGATCCCGGATGACGTCATATTAACGCTTCAGATAACGTTATATTAATGTGTCTGAAGACGTTAATAGACGTTATTATAGGAGGTCTTCACAATACGTGGTATTGACGTCTTCTGGAGACGTTATCTGGCGACGTTAATATGACGTTATCTGGAGACGTTAAGGTGACGTTATCTGGAGACGTTAATATGACGTTATCTGGGGACGTGAATAAGTCGATATCTGGAGACGTTAATATGACGTTATCTGGAGACGTTAATATGACGTTATCTGGAGACGTTAATATGACGTTATCTGGAGACGTTAATATGACGTTATCTGGAGACGTTAATATGACGTTATCTGGAGACGTTAATATGACGTTATCTGGAGACGTTAATATGACGTTATCTGGAGACGTTAATATGACGTTATCTGGAGACGTTAATATGACGTCTTCAGAGACGTCGCTGAGACCTGACATTAGGCCGTCATTTAGTACGTCTGTGGGACGTTTTTTACGACGTCATTTACGTCGAAAATGACCGTGAATGGACGTCGTCATGACGTAAAATTGCTACCTGGGCGATAGAGAAATTGTTGAAAAATATTTTCAAAACGCTTGTCGGTACAATCAGCAACCGAAGTAGGCAGATGTGAGATTAAAAGCCGCTCAAAATTTGAGCAATTTAATTGTTTAGAAATTAATTATCTTTTCTCAATTTTAATCGAAAATTATCATTTGAACTAGAGACATGAACGTCGAATCGTTGTCTCTTATTTTAGTAGATAGGTAGATGCACATAATAAATAATAGTTGATAGAGGTACCTAATTACCGATTAGTATCTTTTTACAGTCGGCATCAAAAGTAGATGAATGATATGAATTTCCCAAGACTTTTTACATATGTACCTACAAAAAGATAATTAATAAAACAATTAAATTGCTCAAATTTTGAGCCGGTCTTAATTTCATGTTTACCTACTTCGGTTACTGATTGTACCGACAAGCGTTTTGAAAATATTTTTCAACAATATCTCTATCGTGAGCAATCATCAATATAGGTTCTTTGTTTCTCAAAAGATTCATGGCGAAGTAAAACTTGTTCAAAAGGCAAGGTAAACCCAATATTTTATGTGAGAAGTTCCATACTAACAGGGAGGCGAGATATCAAAATCAAGTCGACTGATTGTCCAAGTTGTGAAGCCAACAAACATTTGGCCAGAGGGCAAGGTTGCAAGTCAGGGAATAGGAGCGAGTGCGGCGGTCTTTTTGAGTTGGTTCCAACAGTGCTTGTGAGTTGCGGTGTGCATTAAGCACTCCGCTCCGGCGTGATCAGAGAGGCGGCGAGCGATTTAATCACAGGCGATATTGAGCGTTTTTTAATCGCTCCATTAGTCCATACTGCCTGGGAGCTGGCGCTTTTCCAGGTAGCTTTACTAATTTAGATTAGTTTCCTAGGCTTTATGCTTAAAGATTACATACCTACGTAAATCCATAATCCGAAATTTACCAAAGATTTTTTAATGTAAGCAAAGGGCATCTAGGACCAAATATTTGCGCTTAATGTCGTGCACATATTAATATGTGTGCACTAACATCATAGAAGTTATCTATTAGTCTATTGTTTTAAATTAGTACCTACATAAGTAATAGGTAATATTATGTAGATATAAGTTAGGTACTGAATGTTAAAAAACCTTTGAGTATCACCGGCTCGAGTTCAGTCTGACATAACAGCAGCCGGGCATTTGTAACAAGAATCCGTAATAGATTAAAAAAATAATCTAAAAACCACGTTTTCATGAATTTAAAATACACTAGCTGTTGCCCGCGACTTCGTTCGCGTGGGCTATAGTTTAACGTTGACGTAGAGATTTTTTTGTGAGATTATCAACTCATATCATATACAACACTAGTTATTTACAAAATTTCCCTAGCAAGGTGCCCAAAAAGCTGGCGACGTTACCTCGTTGAATGGCCAGACTAATTCGTTGGCCGAGGTAAGCGCCAGCTCTTTGGTAACCTGTTGCGTTCCCCCCCCCCCCCCCCAAGGCCCCATAGTTTCAACCCCAAACGGAAGAAATATGTATCCCTCGCCGAGTGATGCATATTTCCTCCGCTTGAGGCTCTCTGCTGCTTCTGCCGCCGCTCCTGCCAGCCTTGAAGTACCGTTGAGGTGGGACGGCGCTAGTGTATCGGCACAAGTGGCGTCTCACACCAACGGTCTTCCACGGCTCCAAGGAATTAACGTCATGCCGTCGGACCTCTTGGCATCGTCACGTGAAATACCATTCGGCTCTAAAACAGCCGGCACGTGAACGGTAGCAAGTGCCCGACGAATGACGTCATTAAGGGCGGCATGGCGTGAGAAAGACCATGGTGGCCCAATTTGTCTACTTCACCGCCGCAGTGACAGTTGTGCGGTTCTGTCGTCGAGGTGCCTAGACGCAAACCTATTGCAATAGAAAAACTATTTATAATAGTATGGATTGTTATCGAGTTGTGACTACCTGGAAAGTTTCAGCCGGCAGCTAAGCGGAGGTGCTCGAAATTTGAGTTGTAAGATTCCACAAGGAACAACAGGCAGAAGGACAAACAAGACAGTGACTTAATAAAAACGTGGTAAAATCTACAAGTCATACTCGTGAACGGGTGCTGCTTGCGGGGACTGGTCTGTTCTAGTCACTCCTACTGCTACTGTCATACCTACTTATATTTTATTTACACTTTTCTGTTACTGATATCATCTCACTCGCATTTCTTGTTTGACATTCTGTTAATTCTAATTTATACGTAATTGTTCATTGTTATTTTCGTGACATTTTAAAAGAGCTGAAAAAAAGACATCCCCGCATTGTTTCTTGGTGCTATCTTCTCTAGCGGGCGTATTTCCGAAGCACTGGTAGAGTCAGTTTTCTAATTTCAGCACTCGACTTCAATTTGAATATAGGAAAAAAATGGGTAAACATACTTACCTTTTTTTTCAGTCATGTTAACATAAGTTAATATTTTTAAAATATTTTATTTGTATCATGTGTTTGTGACCTTTAAAAGTGCACTTTTGTGCCTATTTAATAAAAGATATTTGACTTTGACTATTTATGCCCGCTATCCGCTTTTCTTCCACTACTTATACCACACCATAAAGATTATGTCCAAGTGCACTTCGCAATTAGATGCAGTCTGCGGGTTTTTATTTTACTTTTTGCTTTATGCGGTAAATAACGCCAGTTGCTAAATAATAACACGACATCCGAGCAAGCGTATCATTAACCGAAACTAATCTATGGTAATTTAAACAAGTAGGACCTCTATATATACTATATTCGTTCGAGCGTATAGAGACAAAGGTTACTGAACGTTATTTTACTCTTTAATAAATAGAAAATCAAAATAGATACCTACAATTTATGACACTGCAGCGAGTATTCCCTGTGAATGATCATAAAATCCCGCTGCCGATATATCCTGGTAACGTTATGCTATAAAATTAGTACGATTTCTAAACAAACATTAATTCTTAAAAGTTAAATTTTAGCTCACCTGAAAACTGTGATATACCAGAGAGCATGGAGAGCCCTGAGTGCCGGCTGTGCGAGGGATGTATCATCCCTATGGAGCAGATCTCTGAGTCCTCGAACTGCCACATCTTGGCACGAGTCTATTCGAACCGAGTCAACCCTAGATCGAATGACAGCGCTATCGGCGCTGTTTAATCCCGATAAATTGCACTAACACCGTTTCTGTTTGTGTATTATGTCTTTTTAATTATATTTGAGAGTATATTCTGTCACAAGTTTGATTAAAATGAGCATATTAAGTGATGTGTGGATGTGGATATGCATGGAGTGAGACGTGCGCACGCCGCAGCGGTTGCGGTGCGACTGGACCTCCCGCCTCGCCTTTGTGTTTGTTTGCGGGAAGGGTGGGGGTGGGAATGGGAGGAAGGCTACGTCATTCTCCCCTTAGACTCCCTGTGCGCTGCACAAAGCCCCGGGGAATTTTCTATACATGTATCAATAGCATATTTTCTGTTATGAAATTCTCGAATGCAATTTTCTAAATTAAACTATTTAGTTTATTTTTCATTAGAGTTGGTTGTTTACCTAGGCTACACGGTTTGCCTTTTCATATTTAACTGGCATGATTTAAGCACCTAGAGGAACATGGAATATGCTCTGAAGATTACATTCACAAACTTTGCTCTAGATAAATGTATTTTACCGCTATACGTAATAACTATAATAATGTCTTGATAAATGGCGCCCAACGTGTGACTAAGAGATCGCGTTATTCATTACTGGTATTTTCTGAGCATGCAGCCAAGATAAGTTTAGAATGAAATTAATCAATTTGCTGCCTGCAAAGCTCATCGACAAACGTACTGATTACGGACAGGACGAAATGTTTGAGATAATTAGGTACCTCACATTGGATGGGCAAGAAATGTATGTTTAAGCTTTCATCATATATCTGCAACTTGTTGAAGTAGCTGAAGTAGTACACATCTTCATTTGCCAAAAGTAATACCACAGAATAAGTAATAGTACTACGTATTTTATTAATATGTATTTCAAATAACATAATCAAATTAAATTCAATTTGTCAGATTATTATAAGTTGATTTTAATTAATGTCAAAATGTCGTCAATAAAAATGTCAGTATTCAAAATATTATGATAAAATGTAATAAAAATTAGATGTATATAAATTATTGCATTTGCAGTAAATGAACACTTCCAAAGCAGAGTGGCGAGTGTGGAGATAGTAGTGTGGCTTGCTATTTATTCATTTATTTTCAGGTAATTAAAATCCCATTAAAATTACAATACAATGTCAGCCAAAATACAAATTCGATACTATGTCATTTTCAAAACCACAAGCTTAAATAAAATATGCTTGAAAAGTAACTAGAACAGCTTGCTAAGTGATATTGCAGAATGTACGACAGGGTGTGATATATCTATAGTGAGTGATCTCTCACTCATCAGATAACAGATGTTGATACTGGACATAGTTACAATATACATAGTTCTAAAAATATATGCCCCTCAGTTTCTTGCCATATCTTCTGAGTAGTGGTTCTTTTTCCGATATGGAGGTAGAGTCATTGTAATAATTGACGTTCATAAGTGCGTCTGTGACGACAAAATTGAATAAAGAACTTTTGATTGATTGATTGAGTGTCCATAATACTGTATTATTTAGGTACTACGTACATTTTATGTGCGTTTTCTTTTCTGATCTAATATACAGGAAAATATTCATATTGGGAATCTTGCTTTTTATACTTGTAATTAGGGTGCCATACCCAAAGGGTAAAACGGGACCCTATTAGTAAGATTCCGCTGTCCGCAGCATGTTAGTTCCGATGTTCGCAACAGACTTACGTGATCGCCCTGCTGGTACTTGAAAATGACTAAAATATGATTTTAATTATTGATAAGTTTATCAATATGAATATGTTATTATTTATTACAAAAATTCAAAAAATCAAAAATTAAAATTAAATTCAATTAATAATAATGTAATTTAAATTAATCTAAGATGATGATAAGGTAATTACTGTTTGTTAGTTTAAGTTATGTCTGAATAAAAGGCTTATTTATTTTTATTTATTATTTATTAATTTATTTATTATTTATTACATGCCATTCTTGTAAAACTACATAATGCATCATCATATGTACTTTATATAGCAAATAATTATTACTGTCATATTCACAGCTTCATTGTGAAAGATGTATTCACCAGTAATAGGTGAACATTATTTTTATTACATATTGTACTATAGTAATATGTACACTGTTGGTGTACATGCACAGCAGCTGGTGGAGGCAACTGGGAATAGTGGGAATAGATACTTTTGTGCTATCTTGTATAATATTGATAACCCTTTGAACTTTTACATGCACTTATAATGTTAACTACAATAATGTTTACAGAAACATTCGAGGTAATGAAATCTAAGTGGGACATATGTGTTGACATGAACATGCCGTTAGGTTTGCTTATTCAAATAATGGTTTTAAGTACCAAAGGAGTGGGTTGTTTTTTGTTTAGAAACCCATAAAACCTTAATTACCTATATTCTGAATTTTCTCAAAAAATACTTTGAAGTTATATATTATTCTAGATGATGATTAATCCAGTGGAAATTTTACATGTGGGAGTTGACAAACAATCAGCCGAAGGTAAGGGAAAGCTGCTAATAAAATAATAATTTAGACACACCTACTCAATTAGACTTGTACACTGTGTTCTAACATATTAATATTAATGTAGTGTTACATTGAAAGAAGTCAAGAAAAGCGAAAGCACAGGCTGGAAGTAGTTATATGTACTTTAAAGTTACTTTCTAGAACTGAATATTGTTTCTTGTCAGTTTATATCAAATTAATTAAATGTGCTAATGGTCAGACATAGTAAGTAGGTAGGTACCTAATTAAATAGAGCATGTGCTAGATGTATGTGATACAAATGCGCGAATTTCATGAGCGAGCTGAAGCTCACCGAAACGTAAGTGTTTCAGCTATGTAATTAAAATGAATACTTACCATATTCTTTAAAAAGCTTCTTGTAATCCCCAAGTTCATTCTGATCGAGCCACTCGTCCACCTGATCACTTTCATCCTCGAAAATATCCGTGAACACAACTCTTACAAAATAAATTAATGTAAACAATAACAATATCGTGCCAAAGTAATGCACTCTATTATACATCTTTTGTACGTCAGTTTCGCGTCATAACGCCATCACATATCATTTATAAATTAAAATAAATATACATTTAATGAGGACGGCCCAGTAAGTTTGTTTTGCAAATTGTACATTTTTGACATTTGCATTGCTCGCTTTCGCCTAACTGCCTGTCAAAAAGTCCGTAGGTGTCGACTTTAGACGTATGGTTGACGTTGACGTCTCTAAATATTTTTTGTTTTTTAAGTTTGCCCGTTAGGGTAGGCTAAAGTCTCTAGGACCATACCGCCATGTCTTACGTAGTTTTTATTTGATAGTTTAATATTCCATTTATTATACTTTTGTTTAGAATGAGGGTCAACAGCAACAAGCCGGACCCTCTCCTAGTGCTTCAATAAAATGGTGGAACTTTATTCAAGCTTTCCATGGACATTTTGTGAGAACATAAAAAGCAATGTTTTCCCTATTTTGTTTCATTTGCCTACACTCGTGCACGTTAACGAACAGATAATGGTTAATATTCCACCGATATTACACATGATCACCCGAAATAACACTTGTTTAGAAAATAAAACAAAATCGAACTGTATCACTTTTCACTTCCCGCCAAAAAGTTCTCTTATAAATAATTAGGTTAAGCGTTCCGTTATATGCAGCAAAGTGAAAATTGTATTTATGATCGATAAAATTTTGGCTGTCTACTCGAAGGATTTGAACTAAAGAATCTAATAAGAACTCTTACTATAGAAACCATTAAGGAAATATATGCCTCTATATTTCTCTATGATGGAAGCTGAGATCAGCCATGACTAATAATAAGCTGTATCTTCCACTTCGAGTAGACAGCCAAAACTTTATCTGAGATCTTCCATGATACCGAGACTATTTACTTAGGTACTTACTTTGTAATAATATACTACGGTGAGTATGATATAAGATGTTTAGTATAAACACTAGGTAATTTAGTGTAGGTCCGTTGTCCCCGTAGCAGGGACTACGGGGACAACAGGACGTCATTAAATTTTCGTACCGTTGTCCCCTTTACGCAGATACAGACACTAAGTTAGGTTATGTTAGAACTGTGACCACACTACGCGAGCCAAGCGAGCGAAGCGAGCGTGCCGCAATAACGGCCGGCGAAGCGCCAGAAAGTAGTATTTACTTTACTATATCAACGGAAACAGAGTGAGGGGACAACGGGACGTATTTTTAAATATTTTATTAAAGTACCGCTGTCCCCGTTTAAAGGAGACACGGCTTACGAGTTACGAGTCTGGGATAACGGACCTACACCGGTAATTTTAGTAAATATAGCCTATTTTCTAAGAGTACCTTGTAACTGCCTACACGCAGCGCCCCCTCACCGCTGGTATCGGTGGCATACGCAGCCGGCCACCGCCGCGGTTCAAACACTATTTGTAAGTGTATGTACCTACACTACCTACCACATTCGTCTGAGGTGTAATATAGTAAAAATAGTTAATTTCCAACGTAAAGGTCGCATGTCAATTGTCAAACCTACAATCTGCCTCGCTTCGATCTATAATATAGTAAAAATAATTTCCAATATAAACGTGGCCACTCATTTGTCAATCTTGCAACCGCAGCGCCGGCACCGTCTCGCTTCGATCTATTGTAAATTATTAATATGGGCTAATTCCATACATAATATCAACTCCATACCGTCACCGGAACCACCCGGGGACAAGTTGACAACCCACCGGCCGGCGCCGCTCGCGCGCGTTCTTTCTGTGCGTTGACCGCGCGTTTTCAACTCAGTGGCGACCTTATATATTACATGTATTGTAAGCTCAGTTTTCGTTTTTTTATATAGTTAAGAATTATAAAATTTAGTATTTTATTCTTTGTGAGACATAAATATCATAAACCAGATAATTAAGGTACTTCACACATTAGTTCATTCTCCATTTTGTGGTAGAAAAGAACAATAAAACTACGAAATGAAGACATAAAATTACATTATAATTACATACATACAGAACCTCATGACCACATTTTCATTTTAATTGGTCAAGAAACTTTTCACACCAAACTAGTTTTCTAACAAATTGATTACTATATCACAAGGAGTGCTCCGACAGTCTATAAAGCTGAGTGATCACAAGGTATGAGGAAAGGCGTAAGTCCTAATAAATGCTTAGGTGGTGAGATTACTTCTTAATCTTGATTTTGTTTGCTAGCGAACAGGAGAGGCCGGTGCCGTCGGGTTCTACATTCAGCTCTTCGACCTTCGAGTCATTGATGATCATGGAGAACCGCTTAGAGCGGAACCCGCCAAGAGGGGGCAGGTTGGTGCCGAGGTCGAGCGCTTTGATGAAGTTCCCGGCGGGATCAGCTAGCATTCGGATCTGGAACAATGCCAAGGACGACATAAGAAACGAAACAGGACGATTATCTATATTGAGACTCCAAACCAAAAATCTATTTATTTTATTGGAAAACTTGGATTCTTTTATCTTTTGAGGAAGGCATGACTTCTTCAAGTAGAAAGACTTTTTCGTAGGTAAGTTCCTAATTTAAGATAAGTTATCTATATAAAAAGGAGGGTATTTTTTTATCTTATTGCCATTCGCAAAAATTCGCGGGGGCCTGGCGTCTAGTGTAGTAGTTTATTACAAGTTCTCCATCCTATACATATAGTTACAATCATCAAAGTACCACTTAGAAACACTGATTGCGTGATTGAACTGCCATGACATACATGCATTCACACAGCACGAAGTCATAAGCGTAGTATAGATTCTTAAGTTTGTGAGTGGACTAATCAGTATTAGCATTAGAATAGAGTAATTATAAATAGAGTAGTCATCATGTAGCCTTTAACCAATAATCACGTAGGTATATACAGACAACCGGCCTTTCACTGGTTCACCACCATCACTATCATCACCACGATTCCACATAGCGACCCTAAAACCTCTAGCATCAACACAACCCATTATAAAAAATATAATTTACGCCCAACAATCACATACAATACATAAATTCCGCCTGTTTCTAGGCAACTAGGTGCCACAGACACAAAAAAACATGCTAGTGCTTTTTTGTGTGCAAACATTTGTCCCAGCGAAAATCGAATCGGTAACCTCCGTATTATAAGCCGACCTGTCCAACCGCTACACACAGAGGCTGTTGCTATGTTGTGATTCTTTCATTAGACGTTATGTTACAGCTGCAGAAAAGTAAGGCACATAGATGAAGGCTGCCTTAGAGCAGTAACCTTCAGAAAAGCCCACCGTCATTTCTGAATACCTATCTGTATTACAGATACTACACTACACACATCAACAACGAAATTATATTAAGTATTTATAGTTTAAAAATTATAGGCTTTCTTTTTCTTAGTCTAAAAAAATGAACGACAAAAACTTAGAACGTTGAACATTATTATCCTCTAATTTGCTTTTCAATGCATTGGCCCATGCTTGGCGAAGATCAAAATACAAGGCTCGGTGGCCTAGAAGGAAGGCTCGGAGGCATGCGCCAATTCGAACACGCAGACTCAAGCCCTGCCGTACGTAAGTTTCATCCCAAATATCCTATAAAAATATAAATATCCTATCCTAATACGCAATGTATTGCTCTATTAAAATTATTGTAACGGGGTAGTTTGAGCAATACGGTAACACCGCCGAGCCCGAACGACCGCCCGATCGATACAACACCCACTGGACTACAACCGCAATGCTATGCTATAGCGACATTCGTGTAACGAAGTAGTCAGTAACCATATGGCGAATGGTTCCTACTTTGAAACCTTCATTACCCGTTCCGAATTCATTGTGGAAAACAGCTTTCTATTATTGTTTTCTTTTTAATTGTTTCACAGAACTGGATTTACACTGAACATAAATAAAATAAAAATAAAATAAAATAGCCTTTTATTACCCACAATAAAATACATTTTAACTATATCTATACACATTATTATGTTATTTATCATTGTTTTGTATTTTTTTTTCTTAATTTGTCTTGGGCACCCAAATTTGAGTGTAGGCCTCCTCCATGCGTTGCCACGTTTTGCGATCCTGAGCGAGTCGTGTCCAAGTTCCACCCGCCACATCCACGACGTCATCGCACCATCTTCTTTTCGGCCGTCCCCTTGTCCGCGCTCCGTCTCTGGGTTGCCAGTGAACAATGCGCTCGCTCCAACGACCGTCAGTTGCTCTAGCGAGGTGCCCTGCCCACTTCCATTTGAGCCTACAGAGCATCGTTACTGCGTCTGTGACCTTAGTCTTCTGCCTGATGTCGACATTTCGGACTCTGTCTTTTAGTTTGAGACCCAGCATCGAACGCTCTGTTGCTCTCTGAAAGGATACAATTTTGTTTACTAAATTTTTGGTAAGGGGCCATGTTTGACATCCGTAGAGCAAGGATGGTAGTATAGTATTGTCCATCAGTTTCTTCTTCAAGTGGACTGGGATCTGGCTTTTGAAGATGTCTTTGTGAGACCAGTATTTCTTCCACGATATTGCTATCCGTCTGTCAATTTCTTTGGTGGTGGCGTCTTGAAAGGATATTGTCTGGCCTAGATAAATATATTCGTTCACGTACTCTATATTGCCGCTAGTCAGATTCACAGGTTTTGGCTCTCCGTTTGTCATAACCTTCGTTTTAGTGAGGTTCATGTGAAGACCAACTTCTATGCTTGCCATGTTTAAAGTGTTCAGCATGTGTTGAATATCTCCGTGCTGCTCTGCCAAAATAACAATGTCATCTGCAAATCGCAGATGTGTTAACTTCTCCCCATTGATGTTGATTCCATATTCCTGCCAATTAAGCTTTCTAAACATCGACTCTAAGATAGCTGTAAATAACTTTGGAGAAATAGGATCTCCTTGTTTAACTCCGCGTTTAATTTCAAATGGGGGTCCGACAGTTTCCGTTTTGACTTTGGCATAGTATCCATTGTAAATAGCTCTTAGTATTTTGACATACTTCGATTGTATACCTTGTTCTTGCAGGCTTTCCCAGAGGTATTTGTGTGAGATGGAGTCGAAAGCTTTTGTATAATCGACAAAAGCCAGATATATAGTTTTATTAAATTCGTTGCATCGTTCAATACATTGCGTTAAAGTAAAGATATGGTCTATAGTGGAGTAGCCTTTTCTAAACCAACACTGAACATACAGACAGTAAAAAGCATATACGTGCATAAGCATAAACGTGCGTACGCGTACATCCTTCTAGGTGTGAACACAGCATGTGTTCAAATCTAACAGAAGGTTGTGTACTTATATGACTTATACAATATTTATATTTTATGTAGCAAATTTATGAATTTAACAGTTACAGAAAATACAGAAAACATTGTTACAAAAAAAGCGCAATTATTTGTTTCGTGTCTGGGTGTTCCGGGACTATGGCCCTCGTAGTTCCTGGTTTCCTAGATACAAAGAATTCAAGTTAGGGCCGAGAATCTATGTATGTGATCGTTGGGCGTTATTTATTTATTGTCACATTCGGTATCGCGTTGCCGAATTAATTTATTTAATATTTTTCTTTATTTATTTGTTTTATTTTTTTTCGTTTTGCGGACATCATCTCGCAACCGCATTATAGACTTGGGAGTTTGAGCCAGGTTGAGCACCGTTAGTTCACCATATAAAGATAAAATTATTGGGTCCATTTTATCTGTAAACAGGTCAACTGTGCAGCACAATTGTCACGCTCAGTCACTTATAAAAATACTTTATTATGCCTATTTAAACCGTGTCCCAGCAGTGGGAACGTAATGGGCAGATGTTGATGACGTCTATTACCTAATACACATGTATATTATTGTACCTTGGCTATCAAGTGTTTTACAAGCTTTTATTTATGTACCGTCAAGTGCCTGCATTTATATATCTCGTGAAATGATACAAGATTACTTTACTTCTCGATGTTAGATTTAGCTGGAGCATAATAATTCATAAGCCCATTATATTCCCAACCGGTCTTTCTCTCAGTAATCGACGTAATTATTATTATTATATTTCAGGTAACTTAAGAAAACAGTAGTTACATTAGTGACTAAAGTAATTCTAAGACCCATATTATATATACCTTACAGACTAACATACATATTATAATATTGTTTATTAAGCTACAACAGGGAATTGTTTTCGCCTACTTTCCCTGTACCGGCGGTAGACTATCCCTGCAGGCCAGAAGTCCGGGGCGAGGAACATCTTCGCGTGTTCCGTTGGAACCTGGAGCGCGTAGGACTTAAAGTCAGTGATCCTAGTCTGCTCCAGCCGCGACAAACTCACGTTGATGGGCTCCTCACGCTAATTCCGGTACATGCTTATTCTCTCCCGGATGTATCGAAGAACTTCTTCATCCTTCGTCTCTTTGTCCAGGCGAGAGAGGTATCTTGTTGGTCGGGGTTACAACACGCAACGTTGAAGTTGTAACCGTGGCGGTGCCACGATGATTACGGCTAATCTAATGCCTGCTATATAATGTAATTATTATTATTAGTATTCAGCCTGGTTTGTCCCACTGCTGGGCAAAGGCCTCCCTACCCTCCTTCCACTCCTCACGTTTCTAGGCTATTGTTTGTATATAATGTAATGCCTGACCGAAAAAAGAGATTAACCAATCTAATGACAATCATGGTTCTCTACGAGACTAATAACTTTCTTCGACTGGGAGGACACAGATAGCGAATCTGACATCGATGCCAACACGCCGCCGCCGCCGCCGCCGTCACAAGAGTCGTCGGTACCGAAGGAGAGACCCACCTAGCGACGCGGACGAAACCGATATCGCCGAATACGCGGAGATCGGAACCAACAACGACGGCGAACACGATACGACCGATTTTAAAGTTGCTTTAATAAGCATGCTCATAAAGATACTCGTCTTTAGTTTACTAAATAAAAATATTAATTAAATACGTTAACAAACACGCCAACACTTTCTAGATAGTGTCATAACAACTATTATAGGCAACAAGGATGTTCTAACTATAGCCTTACTAGAATATTTTTTAAAAGCCCCTACAATATTACAGTCATGAAAAGAAAGCATCCCATTACAAATATTCATCATCCATTAGTTAAGGTCTGTATAATGTAAGTTTGTCATGGAAGTTTATTATTCAGGCCTGGAAGGTGGAAGGTCAAACAAGTGGCTATTGATTCTGTAATGACGGGCAGAGGGCACGCGGCCGGCAGGTTGATAAATAATTCTTATCTGTTATACGGCTTGGATGGAAACTACAGTGTTGCTGTTTAAGTTTTATCTTTATGTAGATAGGTGTAAGGAATATTTGTTTATGATTATGTTTTTTTTAAACTCGACAGATTTATTATATGTTAAATGATTTCTACTTTTATTATTGATGTCTTTGTATGGTTCCTAAGTTCTATTACTAATTAATAATAATTCTAGTAATGCTGACTTTTAAGTTCTAGAGATCTGGGCCGCAGGTACAGTCGGAGCAAATACAATCCATTCATACTGAACAGTTAAGGTAATAAAGTAGCATGTAAATATGTAAACCAGTATGTATGAATAACCATGGGAATAAAAATAATACTAAAATAAACATGACTGCAGACATTCCACTTGACTGGACATTAACACTATAAAAAAATGACATGATTTCACATTTTCATGGTTAAGTAGACCTTAAACAATCTGCATAAAGTGCATTTTGCTTCACTTATACAGGCTTGTTTCCGTCACCTGCTAATTTAAATTTTAGAGGTCATTCAGTCACATTCTTACTTTTGTAAGCAACTTATTTTGAAAAGTTAATTATATTGTGATAATTACAGTCAATACCTAATATGATGTTACACTGTTAAAGGAGTTATGTTGTACACAAACAAATATGTAGAAAAAAGCAACAAATAATATCCGACAAGAATACATTAACAGAAATGAACTATGTTGAATAATGGAGGAAACTTATCCAATATATCATAGATAAGGAAGGGTCAATAACAATAAAATAATAGGAAGTCGGACTGATTCCAGTCAGCACTACCGGTGCATCCATATAATAATACTCAGAATATAATGGCAAACTAAGGAGATCAATGACCTACACCATAAATGAATTTATGTCGAAATGCTGGAAGACAGAAATGTTCATTTTCTAATCACATATACTTAAGTATATATGCCAACATTAAAAGTTAATAAAGTAATTTTGTATAATTATGACATGCCTAGCTACATTGTTATAATTTTGTCAATAAATGAATTGAAAATTGAATTTATGATAATTATTTACCTTTCCTTTGGTGTTGTGTTGTGCTCCCCATGCAGCCATCACATATGGGTCATTGACGGAGATGCAGACGATCTCTCCGACGCCCTCAGACTTCAGCTTCTCAGCACTAGACACATACCCCGGCAGGTGCGTCTTAGAGCACCCAGGCGTAAAGGCACCAGGCACAGCAAACAGAATAACCTTCTTTCCCGCAGTCAGCTCGCAAATATTCACTTTATTAGCAGGCGAATCCTCAAACAGATCCCCTGCCGGCAAATTGTCTCCAACCTACAACACGACATCGTTATCAGCGAAAACCGAAAAGCCGGCAGTTATGTAATTATTAAAATCGGTCTCCAAAGTCAGTTTACCTTGATAGGTGCCATGGCTAGTTGCGAAGTGTGCAACGCTCGTCCGGCCGCTTGCTTGGTGAAGGCAGCAATACCACGAATTACCGAAGGCCCCGTGAGAAACATTTGTACTCGCTTTAGTTTTTTTATCTTTGTTTTATTGATCCCCCCATGACCTCACTAACGTCTTTTTGACAGACTTGACAATTGACATTCGAACAATGTCAATGTTGTCAATGTCAAGAAAAAGTCACTGCCACTAAACAGCTGTTTTGTTTTGTCATCATGTCATGGTGATTTTGAAAATGAACCTCCCCTGGGGGGTGGCAGGGGTGAGTCTCGGTATGGTCCCCTCTACCCAGGCGTAAGCGCGCGGGGATTCTACGCCCGGGGAACTGGCAGGCCGCTGGTGGCTGCTCCGCTAGTCGGTGCGCCTCTCAGCGGCTCTGTATTGGGCCTCTTTTTATTGGGATCGCTGTCGCCTCTGCCCTCTTCGTCTACTTCTGGCGGCACAAGAATGTCGCAAGGGCAAGGCGCGTTTCTGGGGTTCGTCGGGGGGTCTCGCGTGGAGGGCTGCGATGTCGTGTAGGTGGGGGTGTGGCCCGTTGTCGGTGCGGTCGTACATGCGACGCGCCAGAGGGACCACGATCTCCCCCACCTTTTCCACCCCAACATCGCGGGCGATGACGAGATGAAATTTCTGACATATCGCCCGGCCCCGTACACACGTGCAGGGCGATATTCTGTACGGTCTGTAGCCGCCTCCAAGTTGGGTCTCCAAGCATTGTGAATACCACGCTGGAGCCGCATACGTGAGGCGGGTGTGGATGTACGCTTTGTATAACCCTACTTTGGTCCGTAGGGGTAACTTAGAGGCCAGCACCGGACGGAGGAGCGCGCGAGCGGCCTTCGCTTGGTGGACGGCGTGGTCCACTTGCGGGTGCATCCTCAACGTTCGTTCGATGTGGACGCCAAGGTACCTCACGGTACTCTCCCACTTGACATCCTCGCCTTTAAGTTGAAGTGGTGGTGGCAGGATGCGTTGTCCTTAAGTGAGTAGTTCCCCATTACTTAATTTTCTCTTTGGTGAGTAGTGCGCCCGTCTTCCCCACGTTGACGGCCATCCGCCACTTGTCTGTTTTGTTTTTGTTCTGTTTAAGAGCCTGTAGGTGCCAAAGATATTTTTAATACTTTATCTTTGGTAGGTGCAGTTTATAGCCTTAGGCCCAACCCTACCAACCCCCACGGGGGGTGGGGGGCGGTGGATGAGCAAATGATGATGGTAATAGCAAGTTTATAGAAAGTACATACTTAGTACAATCTTGCGTACAACATATGTATAACAAGTGAATACTAATTCTACTAATTTTGTGGTGCCATGTTGCAGTTTGTAAGTGGCTCCATGGCCTACCTAAACTCAATTTATTTAGAATAGAGAAGAAGACTGCAACTTTATACCGCTAGGGGCGCTAATGCACGTAAATATTGAAGTTGTTATTTACGTTGTAAAAATAAGAATTGCCAAGACATTGCTGGATATGCATTAGGGTTAGTTACTTAGTTAGCAGTACAACGAGAAACAAACGACTATTTTGTTGAAAACAAATAACACAAGTTACAAACAAAGTTAGGTTAAGTACCAGCTTCATCAACACATTTCTGACCATAAGTGATTATCATATACGTGTGGGTGCATTTAAAATGTTCTATTACAGTTCAAAGTACATAATTGTGATGACATTATGCTTTGGAGATGGTTAATAGATTCAAAATACTAACCATTCCATCTATTTATTCGTTTTGGTTTTTGACCTTACACTTCGTTGTGTAAGTGTGGTAATAGTAATATAATCTCAGATAAAATATTTGGCTGTCTACTCGAAGTAATATAATACAAACACCTTCACATAATATTACATGTCATGAACAAGGAAATAAAACAGACATCATTCTTTTTATGATGATTTGGGCTCACGTTTGGCAACTACTCACCTGATGGTAAGCATAGTTGCAGTCTAAGGTGGATCACGTTGCCCATGAGGTGCCTATTGTATACAGGAAGTCACATTAATGTGTAGTAATACTGAAGTACTGGGTATTTTAGTATGAATCATCGGGCAGAATATACAACCAAAAAAACACTATTATATTTTCCAAACAAAGTTTAAAAATTATTTATTTAAATTATTTTGGACAATCCTAACAAGCTGTGGCCTAGTCGAGGTAGTACGGGTCACTGACCGAGCTACTTTATGCCTAGGCACAAAACAGATAAGTACAGAAATCAATCTACATAAAAAGTGCGCTCGAGCAACGCACACATAGACACCGCCCACGGACACGATATCTGGGCACAGTTGGGATGCGAGCGCGAGTGCCATCCGCTTGAGACACGCGTCTGTGAACTTTTTGTGCAAAAATGGAGCAACGAAAATAGGTTATAATAACTGTTCGGTGGACGGTTGTTTAAATTCAACATTAAACGGTGAATTGTCGTTTTTTAAGCTACCAGTTGTTTCAGAGAGGTAAGAAGGTATTTGCTTGTATTTCGATGGTTCGTTTTCACGTAACACAAAATAGTTAGGTAGGTACTAGGTAGGTAAGTGCCCCGGCCCCCGGCCCTGCGCCGAACCAGCGAACATGACTTTGTGGCCTTGTCATATTTTTACAATTTAAAGTTAGATATTTATTGTAGCATAAGCTGTGTTAGCCTTGTGTTCAATAATCTAATGAGGAAGATGTTAATGTAAACTAATCGCATTTATTTTGTCTTCAAAAAAACTTTATTCAGTTATAATAGTAACTGCGAAAAAATTATGTCGATATCTTGTACAGTTATTTTTTTTAAATCAATCAATTTTCCTCCCAAAAACTTCCTGCGCCGTCCGGTATGAAAGGTGCTCTGTCTTTGAAAACGCCGAAAATTTTACAAGGGCTTGATTTCGAGTCTCAAATACCGGAATTTAATACTGAACGGATCTTCGGACTCGGTCGGTTCCGTTCCGGAACCCACTCGTAAAAAAAAGGTATTTCCACAATAACACAGCTTTACACGACTGCCCAAAAAGGAGTATTTCAGGGTTTACGTATGTATGTATTTATTTATTCCACCATTACTTCTTATTGCCTGGACAGATTTGAATGCATTAAAACCATAATAAAAACGTAGGTTTAAGTTTTTTTACCATAGTTTTTTTTGCATGTTCCGGAACCGGTATACAAAATAATCTCCGCGAACGGTACTTTTAATCTATGCCTACGTACCCGACTTGGGCTTGCCTTGATCAGTTTCAACTTTTTACGTGTTTATTTTAGGCACGATTATCCAACTTGACGTCTTAGAATTCATATTCAGAAATAACCTAAAATGAATTTCCGAAAACGGTCCTTTTCGGTGGAGTTTGATGGGGCGGCGTTAGATGGTAACTTTGTTTGTGCCGCTCATAGAGTTAACATTACTAGGTATAGAGCGCGTGTTCCTAAGTGTGAATAGTATGCGCGGGTGAGATTATAGCATCGTCCTGTCCGCAAGCGCTAGTAGTCTTACGAGTATTAGCAGTGTGAGCGCCCGTTGCGAGTTCTTAGCTCTATTTATCTAAAAAAATGGTTAAATGTGCAATAAAACCTTGTAAAAACGGTACTCGGAAATACACTTAATAGAATTCTAACATCACATTTCACCGGTAAGCCAATTTTTAATACTTTTAGGTTCAAAGTTCGTTTCGTTTCGCGGAGGTGAACAAGACGTGAGGCGCGGGGCTACACGTATCGCGCGCACTGCTCCGCAACCCGGCTAAGATTGTCGACTCAAAAAGTGATGTAACGCGTTCGGCCTATTCGATAATGATGTTTGTTATAAGTTATGAGTATGGCGAGCAATAGTTTACACCAGCACATTATCTGTGGTTGCGGTTTAAAATTCTAGAAATCTATAAATAAAAATTAAATTAATTCGCTTGTGTTGAGAACGACTGGACTGATCCGAAAATTTATTTAATGTTCGTAATATGCCAAATTAATTATTATTCCAAAAATATGTCACGCGTCAAGTATTTCGTTTGTAAGTCAAACGTAAAAGAAACGAAAAGGCAGCTTTACAACAAGCTCATCTTTTTCAAAGGACAATAAAAGATGAGATAATGTAAATAAATATGTAGATATAGATATAGTTCCTGAATTTTTATTTCTGACTTTCTTATTTCATATCCCATACATATTTCACATAGGTACTACACATGCATCATACATTAAAATAAATAATTTTCACTTACTAAAATTACACTTTTAGGTACACAAGACATAACATACATACACAACAATAGCAATCGTGTCACGGCGCGGCGCGGCGCACAATTATTGTCCACCACTATTTGCCACATATCTATCAATATAGCTAGCTATAGTTTACTTGCCTACGCTGTGCATTGGGCGAGAAGTACGATACGCGCGCTCTATAGTTATGTTTACTCTAAGGTGCCGCTCGACCAATGAGGAGACTGCGGCTATTATTTATTATGATTACATCTTTATGATTGGTGCAATACGAAACATGGCTAGCGAATCATGAAGCGGCGGCGAATGTTTGATAGCTTTAGTGTTTGCCGCGTTTTGTCAAAGATTAAACAGGTTTATTTCTGAAAACTGACTAAGTAAAGACGCTTTATTGATTACTGACTGACGAACACTCTTTTTAGTAAAAGAATGAAATCAAATGTTGGAAAGTCTTAACAATCATCATCATCAGTTCCTACTGTTGGGACACATCTTAGAAATTCATGCATGATGTTTTTTATATCCTATTCCTACGGTGGTTGGTGACCTCACGTATTTTTTAAGAACATCAGCCATGCTCGCTCTTATTAGGCGTTTACACTAATTAGATCCTTATTCCTGAATGTTAAATGGAGCGATGATGTTTAATGCTGTAACTAACAAGTAAGCATTAAGAAAAATAAAAAAATGCCCTGCCAAAAACATTATAGCCTATGTCACTTGGGATGATTTAAGGATTCCGAGGATACCCCATACATCCAAATCTGTTGAGGCATTTATTGTGTAATAAAAAAACGCACATACATTAACCCCGAAAACATTACATTCCTTTTTTGGGGAGTCACGTAAAAAGCAGTTTGCTTGAAAGTTAGTTGTAAAGTAAGGTTGGTAGGACAGCTGGCTTTGCTAACTGAAGATAAAATTTGTTTGTCAGATCTGTACACGCGGCGCACTAATATTCTTTGTCACAAGTTCATTGCTCTTTATCAGCTGATTGTTAGGGTTGAAATGAACTTGATTACCAGAAATGTTTAAATTATCATATCTTGTGATTTTAAAAAGTTTCTGGTGATTTGCACTTGGACTTGAATTATTAATAAGCTTCTATATGCGTGGTTTAATTATTACTACACATTAATGTTACACGCTATATATACTACTCGAAGTATATATAAGTGTTAGGGTTTATTGTATCATTGAGTGTCATTGTATCAATATGTTGAATTTTGTTAAATAAAGCCTAAATACTATAAATAATATGGGAATATTCTTTATTACACAAAGTATTGTATTCGATTCACTCATTGTCAAATTACTGTATCAAACCAACTTTTACTAATAATTCCAGTTATTTTGTAAGTATATTTAAGCAATTTTAGTTTAGATTTAGATATTCCAGTCAAAATTCGCTTATCATTAACATTTTTGCGAAATTACTATTTTGACATTGGTTTGTTTACCGTATATGCTAGTAGCGACATCTACAGTATACTTTGCCTTTCCTTCCCTATTTAAAAATAACTGTTATTGTTTATGGTTTTGACTTTTGATTTGTGTTGCTAGTACATAATGTAGTTTTTTCAAGGTTTTAACATTCAGTGCAATTTAAACAAGAAGTGAAGTAAACTTTTCTTTCGTCTACGAATAATAAAACTTACAAAAAGAAAGATTTGAAAAAGTCTTTTGAAGAGGGCTTAAGTAAAGTGACTGCCGAGTAATGGAGAGAGGACCTGTGATTCTTCCGACATTGATATTATTTTGTAAACCTCGCAACGTTTATTTAAATATATTGCAATCTTTTAAAGACTATTTAGTATAATCCCACATTAGGCAGGAATTGCAACTTGTAGGAAGACTAGAATATGAATTAATGAAATACTAATGAATTAATGAGCTGAAATGAGAACTTATAAATATTTTTACCTTATCGCTATTTTTATTTCATGAAAAATTGGCAGCACTTGAAATGTCATTTTACTGTTTGATTAAAAAATCGAACATAGTTATGGTATCATTATTGTTTATGGTTGATATGACAATTTGCAGCATTTCTTTCAAGTTTTGCTTGTTTGCTAATTTATTTCGGTTTTTAGGTCGTTTTTCCGCATTTTTAGTATGATAGGGTGTGAATTAACTGTTACGAAAGTAAAGCTTTAAGCGTAAACTAGAAAGTGTGCATGATACACAATGGAGAGTCCCTCTATGGACACTGTTTACCAGGCGATCGGCGCGCTGTATGATAACCCCAATACTAGTGAAAAGGAAAAGGCTTCGAAATGGTTGGGCGACGTACAAAAATCTGTAAGTTTCTCTGTAGCACTTTCTCCATCCAACTCTTCTGTATCCTCTCTGTGACACATTTTGTGAGAATGGTAAAAAAAACCATGCCTCTTTTTTCAGATACATTCGTGGAAGATTGCGGACGAGCTGCTACAGCAGAAAAAGGATGCCAATTCGTGCTATTTTGCTGCTCAGACTATGAGATCTAAAGTGCAACACAACTTATCAGAACTCCCTCCAGAAGCTGTTGTATCTTTGAGAGACTCACTGGTGACTCATTTGAATCGGACCTCCTCTGAAACTAGTGCTGCAATATTGACACAACTGTGTTTAGCATTAGCCGATCTCGCCCTACAAATGCCCTCATGGCAGAACTGCATCAGTGACCTCATCAAATCGTTCTCGAACAAAAATGACTATGCTCTGCTTGAAATTCTCACTGTATTGCCGCAAGAAATTGACTCATCTCACTTAAAACTTGGAGAAAATAGAAGAGAAGACATCAAAGCAGAACTACAGACTAATGCCAATATAGTGACCATGTTCTTAAAAGAAAGCATTACTAGTTCTCAAAATACGCATGTATCATTGAAAATAGTGAAATGTATGACATCATGGATTCAGGTTAGGGCTATAAATATACAGGAAGTGCCACAGAATGCGGTCATAGGGTTCTGTTTGCAGGTGTTGAGGGATCACAATTCCATAAATACATTACATGATGCAGGTTCGGATTGCATTTGTGCCTTGTTGCATTGTTTAGAAGAAAATAACAATCATGAAAATATTGAGAGACTTTTGTTTGAGAGTATAGCCTCTTTAGAGGAGAGCTACCACATGGCTGTGGCTCACGAAGAGGAAGAGAAAGCAGCGAACTATGCAAGAGTGTTTACAGAGTTAGCAGAGACGTTTCTGGAGAAGGTCATTGCTTCCATGGCAAGTGGTAACACGCACTTTGCTGTAAGGAGCTTGGAATTAGCACTTGTGTGTGTAGGACATCATGATTATGAGGTAATGTATAGATAAAGAGACAGAATAAATAGTACTATGGCCTGAAATCATCTACAGATACTTCTGAGGCGACTATCCCTTTTGTTATAGCTGAGTTGGTTGTGGTTTGAAGTGTCTTCAGTAAATTATAGTTGCATGAAATAATGATAAACAAATAAGCAGTTACTATTTTATAAACATTATCAATTTACATACATATATTTAATAGATGAGCAACACAGGTGCTGGTATGCATATATCAACAGTGTTGGAAGTCTTTTCACTATCTAATTTTTGTAATATTAACTGCTTATTAATTCATAGTAAGTCGTCCAATGTGTTTTTAAAACTTTTCACTGAAGTGGCAGACACTCCATTTTCAGGCAGCTGCAGCCGGTTCCAGTTGTGTAGCACTCCGTTACGAAGTAAATTATGTGTAAGGCTTGATGGTGCCCTTATAACTTTGGTCTGGCATCCTCACACATAAATGTTTTATTAAGTACAGGAATCCCTTTAAAAACAAATATGACATATAATATTTTCAGGTAGCAGAAATAACATTCAACCTATGGTACCGACTATCTGAAGATGTATACCAGCGAGACTACCAGCCACTCACGGACGCCTTCAAACCTCACATCGAGAGGCTGATTGAAGCTCTAGCGAGGCACTGCCAGTGTGAGCCCGATCACACCCAGCTGCCTGATGAAGGAGATGAGTTTTATGTGAGTTATTAATAAACTTATAGATAAATGCTACACATCGATTTTAAAGTACAGTAAAGTATTTTAAACTACTTCCACGGGATTCGTTCGACCACTGCGTCTCCAGAGGTGACCAATACCTTGTACTATCAATTATTCTGTGTATTGGCACAGATTGTTCGCCGAATTTAGCACACACTTTTCCAAAACCGCCTCGGGTGGTTGATGCAGTAAACACCAACTAAACTGAACATGTTTTGTCATTGAAATACTACTAATTCAATATTAGCACAATTTAGATATCAATTGTTTTATTTTCAGGATTTCCGTATGAAGGTGATGGGGCTGATCAAAGATGTGGTGTTCATTGTGGGCTCGAGCTCTGTGTTCAGACAGATGTTTGCCACTCTCAATGCCAACAACTCATGGGAACAGACAGAGGCTGCGCTGTTTGTGATGCAATCTGTCGCCAAGAACATCCTGCCGTAAGTAACAAAAATCCAGCACCCTGATAAAAATGTCTTAAATATGCAGCACATTTATTTCTTTGTCATAATCAACAAAATCAACGGATATAGCTACGACTTGGTTAGTTTACTTTGCATACTTCCACAGCATAATGTCACATGGCATTTTGCTGTGGGGTTCTGCTGCGGATATAGATACTATTTTTATATTACAAAAGCGTGCGATTCGCGCGATTTACGAGTTGGGTCCACGTGACTCGTTAAGGGACTTTTTTTAGCAAATTAATATATTAACTTTACCTTCTTTATATATTTATGAAAATATAATGCACGTTCGTAAATAGTGATCATCATAACATAAACACTAGAAATGAGGATTGTACCTAGGTATAGACTAACTCAAACGAATAAGTCCTTTATGGGCAACTGCATACGTTTTTATAATAAAATTCCAAAATGTATAACGGAGGTCACAGAAAGTAAATTCAAATTACGCGTTAAGAATGTTCCAATGAGAAAAGCATACTACACTGTTCGTAATTACATAGAAGACAAAGATGCTTGGAACATTCCACTTCTGCAAAGTACTACCAACTAGTAAGAAACATAACATGTGAAAACCCAAAAAATTGTACCAAAATCTCTAAAACAAATATGCCCCTCAGTTTCTTGCCGTATCTTCTGAGTAGTGGTTCTTTTTCCGATACGGTGGTAGAGTCATTGTGATAATTTGACGTTCATAAGTGCGTCTGTGATGCTAAAATGATTAAAGAGATTTTGATTTTTGATTTTGATTTTGAATAAGTATTTAAAATATGTTTAAATAATTTGCTTAAAATAATAAGTCAGTAGTTTTAAAAGTTTCCTCGTCTTCCAGCGAAGAATACGAGTACGTCCCGAAGGTGGTGGAAGCGATCCTGTCGATGCCGGAGGGCGCGCACATCGGCGTGCGCAAGACGTGCATCCTGCTGCTGGGCGAGCTGTGCGAGTGGATCGAGCAGCACGGCGCGTGCCTGGCGCCCGCGCTCGACTGCCTCATCCGCGCGCTGCACGACGAGCGCCTGGCGCCCGCCGCCGCCACTGCGCTGCAGGTATACCTCGCCCGCAGTAACGTGTCGCACTCGCGGGTCGCATTGGCGGTCGACGGATCTGGGTCAACTAATAGAATCGCAGAATCCTTCTCGCATATCTTTTCCGGCTCGGACTTAGATTCGTGTGGGAAAAAACGGGCGGACGCTTACCTTTTCAAAGTGATGTGCCTATTGAATAAAAATATTTATTAATTTATTAATTTGTCCTCGATCGTTTCGCAGAACATCTGCAAGGCGTGCCGCGGGCAGGTGCGCGCGCACGCGGCGGCGCTGCTGCGCGCGGCGGCGCTCGCGGACGAGCTGGCGCTCGCGCCGCACACCTCCGCCACGCTCATGCGCGCCGTCGCCGCCGCCATCGGCGCGCTGCCGCCCACAGAGGTGTTTTACTTTTGTTATTGACTGTGGTGACGAAAGAATCGCATAATATATATCTTAAAATGTCACGATTAATGATTTTTGTAATCTCGCGCTCACCCCGCCCCGGCGATCGAACATAATAATCGTAAAGCTGCGAGTGGAGACCCGAGCGGCATATTTACCAGCGGAGTGTGTTCCAGCTGTCAGTGGCGATGCGCGAGGCGATCGGCGTGCAAGTGAACGGGCTGACCGCGCTGCTGAAGTTCCGCGGGGAGGTCAAGAAGGGCACCGGCACCGACCCCGTGCTGTTCCTGGACCGGATAGCCGCGCTGTTCCGCGACGTCGACATCCCGCCCGCCGCCATCGGCGACGAGCACCCCGCGCTGCCGGCGCTCAGCGACGCCTGGCCCGTGCTGCGGGAGCTCGTGGAGAGGTGAGCTCGCGGGCAGCGCGCGGGGAGCGCGCGGGCAGCGCGCGGGGAGCGCGCGGCCAGCGCGCGGGGAGCGCGCGGCCAGCGCGCGGGGAAGTGGAGGGGGCTGACGGAAATCACCCGATGAAGATGCGTCAGTGTGAACCCAGTATTTCGGTTGGATAGCGGCCTCGTTTAGAGATGCAAATTCAGGAGCTCTGCACTAACGGTGGTATCCCGCTCTGCTAAAATTGAGTTTGAAATTGAGTCAAAACAAATAAAATATACAAACAAAAGTTTTAAAAAATTGCCCCTCAGTTTCATGCCGTATCTTCTGAGTACTGTTTTTTTTTCCGATACCTCAGAAGTGATTGTAATAATTAACGTTTATAAATGCGTCTGTGATGCCAAAAATAAGTAAAGAACTTTTGAACTCTGAACTTCCTATTTGTAGGAGCTCTCGCTACCCCTACATAAATTGATTGATATTAATAGTGATATGTTGAGTCCGACTGTACTGACGTACTGCTCCAACACTTTATTCGAACTGATTTAACCTAATGAATAAATTACAAAAGTGCTGACCCGTGGGAATATGCGCTGTGCGGTTTACGGAACCGTACACTATTAAAAACTGACCCTTTATACTATAATTAAGACTGGTTAATTATAAAAATTCATCAAATGTGTGTCAGATTCGATCCGTGCCCGAGCAATATCATTTTTCTTCTTTCTAGTTATAGTCCAGTCAATTGATAGTTTTACCTGGAAAGTTTTCCGGGAGTGCTCCAAATTTCAACTTTGAAACCTCGTATTTTTGCCGCTCGCGCCGCCATATTGTAAAAATGGCGCCTAAAAGCAGTTTTTGACAATAACTTCTTTCTGGCTTATTTTACGACAAAAAGTTATATACAAAATGGAACTAGAGACAATTTCCTACAATTTATGTATCAACCTTTTTTTCATAAAGTCAATAGTTTTGGCGTGCGAGCGCCGCAAAGTTGAACGTAACGCACGTGTTACGATATACAATGTTAAAATGTCCGCCTAGCTTGCACCTCGGCACTGAATATGTGGCACGTGTGGCAGGTTCGGCGGCGACGGGCGCATCATGGAGCGCTGGTGCCGCTGCGTGCGGTTCGCGCTGCGCTGCGCGGGCGCGCGCGCCGCGCCGCTGCTGCCGGCGCTCGCGCACGCGCTGCAGGCGCTCTACTCGCAGCACACGCACAGCTGCATCCTGTACCTGGCCAGTGTGCTCGTGAGTGGATTACAACTCAAAACATATTTATTAAACACGCACAAAACTGCATTTCTAAACGTCATATACACAATACAAATCAATTAAAATACATATCGTCAGCTTACTTTTGTACCTACTTATTACTATATTTTTACTTCAGCCAGTGACACATTTAAATTGGAGCAATCCAACTATAGTTTCAACCACATCCGGTGGTCTTTTTCAAGGTGAGTGCGGAACGCTCGCGAACGCGTCGCGCGATGTGATTGAAACTATACTCGTAGTTGGATTACTCCAATTTAAACGTGACTGTCACCCGTAAATTATTAATAACAATGTGTCCAAACCAAGTTAATTTTCATAGTAAAAAAGTTAAATTATTTGGCTTCGCGGGTGTTTTCCGCTTTCTTTCGCACTCCACAACTACTGACTACTCAACTACTCTTTAGTGGATGGTCTAACTGGACTGTACATCCTCCCTGGGTTCGCTAGACAACTAAAGCCGTCACTCCAGCGGACTCCACTCGCCCTGTTCGGCAGGGATGCGTGCCTAACGTGACATTCCACTCGGCAGGTGGACGAGCTGGCGTCGAGCGCGGAGTGCGTGCCGGAGCTGATCGGACTGCTGCAGGCGCTGCTGCCGCGCACCTTCGCGCTGCTGCAGGGCGAGCACGGCCTGCGCGAAAATCCCGACACAGTGGACGACCTGTTCCGCCTGTGCATCCGGTGAGATCACTGTTCCGACTGCATCCGGTGAGATCAATGTTCCGACTGCGTCCGGTGAAATCACTGTTCCGACTGCACCCGGTGAGATCAATGTTCCGACTGCATCTGGTGAGATCACTGTTCCGACTGCATCCGGTGAGATTACTGTTCCGACTGTGCATCAAGTGAGATCACTTTCGACTGTGCATCCGGTAAGATCACTGTCCCGACTGTTTATTCGGTGAGATTACTGCGAGAGGAGCGCGAGCGGCGGAGGAGTAAAAATTATTTAGTGATGTATGGTAGCAGGTCCATCCAACGACGATTCCATTTCCACATTCGTGTACTCTCATAGGAAAGGTGAGTGTGCTGTGAGTCACCGTGCAGGCGCGACATAACGCGGCGATGCCTTTGAAGTGAGGACATAGTATATGAACTTTGATCGTATCGCGAGTGACGCCGAGCTCTCATACTGACACCGTCCGTTCCGCAGGTTCCTGCAGCGCACGCCGCTGGAGTTCCTGTCGTCGGGCGCGGCGCCGGGCGCCGTGGCGTGCGCGGCGCGCGCGGCGGCGCTCGACCACCGCGACGCCAACGCGTCCGTCATGAAGTTCCTGTACGACCTCGCGCGCGCCGCCAACTGCACGCGCGACGGCAAGCAGCGCGTGCAAGGTACGTACGCGCGGGCGCCGTGGCGTGCGCGGCGCGCGCGGCGGCGCTCGACCACCGCGACGCCAACGCGTCCGTCATGAAGTTCCTGTACGACCTCGCGCGCGCCGCCAACTGCACGCGCGACGGCAAGCAGCGCGTGCAAGGTACGTACGCGCGGGCGCCGTGGCGTGCGCGGCGCGCGCGGCGGCGCTCGACCACCGCGACGCCAACGCGTCCGTCATGAAGTTCCTGTACGACCTCGCGCGCGCCGCCAACTGCACGCGCGACGGCAAGCAGCGCGTGCAAGGTACGTACGCGCGGGCGCCGTGGCGTGCGCGGCGCGCGCGGCGGCGCTCGACCACCGCGACGCCAACGCGTCCGTCATGAAGTTCCTGTACGACCTCGCGCGCGCCGCCAACTGCACGCGCGACGGCAAGCAGCGCGTGCAAGGTACGTACGCGCGGGCGCCGTGGCGTGCGCGGCGCGCGCGGCGGCGCTCGACCACCGCGACGCCAACGCGTCCGTCATGAAGTTCCTGTACGACCTCGCGCGCGCCGCCAACTGCACGCGCGACGGCAAGCAGCGCGTGCAAGGTACGTACGCGCGGGCGCCGTGGCGTGCGCGGCGCGCGCGGCGGCGCTCGACCACCGCGACGCCAACGCGTCCGTCATGAAGTTCCTGTACGACCTCGCGCGCGCCGCCAACTGCACGCGCGACGGCAAGCAGCGCGTGCAAGGTACGTACGCGCGGGCGCCGTGGCGTGCGCGGCGCGCGCGGCGGCGCTCGACCACCGCGACGCCAACGCGTCCGTCATGAAGTTCCTGTACGACCTCGCGCGCGCCGCCAACTGCACGCGCGACGGCAAGCAGCGCGTGCAAGGTACGTACGCGCGGGCGCCGTGGCGTGCGCGGCGCGCGCGGCGGCGCTCGACCACCGCGACGCCAACGCGTCCGTCATGAAGTTCCTGTACGACCTCGCGCGCGCCGCCAACTGCACGCGCGACGGCAAGCAGCGCGTGCAAGGTACGTACGCGCGGGCGCCGTGGCGTGCGCGGCGCGCGCGGCGGCGCTCGACCACCGCGACGCCAACGCGTCCGTCATGAAGTTCCTGTACGACCTCGCGCGCGCCGCCAACTGCACGCGCGACGGCAAGCAGCGCGTGCAAGGTACGTACGCGCGGGCGCCGTGGCGTGCGCGGCGCGCGCGGCGGCGCTCGACCACCGCGACGCCAACGCGTCCGTCATGAAGTTCCTGTACGACCTCGCGCGCGCCGCCAACTGCACGCGCGACGGCAAGCAGCGCGTGCAAGGTACGTACGCGCGGGCGCCGTGGCGTGCGCGGCGCGCGCGGCGGCGCTCGACCACCGCGACGCCAACGCGTCCGTCATGAAGTTCCTGTACGACCTCGCGCGCGCCGCCAACTGCACGCGCGACGGCAAGCAGCGCGTGCAAGGTACGTACGCGCGGGCGCCGTGGCGTGCGCGGCGCGCGCGGCGGCGCTCGACCACCGCGACGCCAACGCGTCCGTCATGAAGTTCCTGTACGACCTCGCGCGCGCCGCCAACTGCACGCGCGACGGCAAGCAGCGCGTGCAAGGTACGTACGCGCGGGCGCCGTGGCGTGCGCGGCGCGCGCGGCGGCGCTCGACCACCGCGACGCCAACGCGTCCGTCATGAAGTTTCTGTACGACCTCGCGCGCGCCGCCAACTGCACGCGCGACGGCAAGCAGCGCGTGCAAGGTACGTACGCGCGGGCGCCGTGGCGTGCGCGGCGCGCGCGGCGGCGCTCGACCACCGCGACGCCAACGCGTCCGTCATGAAGTTCCTGTACGACCTCGCGCGCGCCGCCAACTGCACGCGCGACGGCAAGCAGCGCGTGCAAGGTACGTACGCGCGGGCGCCGTGGCGTGCGCGGCGCGCGCGGCGGCGCTCGACCACCGCGTCCGTCATGAAGTTCCTGTACGACCTCGCGCGCGCCGCCAACTGCACGCGCGACGGCAAGCAGCGCGTGCAAGGTACGTACGCGCGGGCGCCGTGGCGTGCGCGGCGCGCGCGGCTGCGCTCGACCACCGCGACGCCAACGCGTCCGTCATGAAGTTCCTGTACGACCTCGCGCGCGCCGCCAACTGCACGCGCGACGGCAAGCAGCGCGTGCAAGGTACGTACGCGCAAGCGCCGTGGCGTGCGCGGCGCGCGCGGCGGCGCTCGACCACCGCGACGCCAACGCGTCCGTCATGAAGTTCCTGTACGACCTCGCGCGCGCCGCCAACTGCACGCGCGACGGCAAGCAGCGCGTGCAAGGTACGTACGCGCGGGCGCCGTGGCGTGCGCGGCGCGCGCGGCGGCGCTCGACCACCGCGACGCCAACGCGTCCGTCATGAAGTTTCTGTACGACCTCGCGCGCGCCGCCAACTGCACGCGCGACGGCAAGCAGCGCGTGCAAGGTACGTACGCGCGGGCGCCGTGGCGTGCGCGGCGCGCGCGGTGGCGCTCGACCACCGCGACGCCAACGCGTCCGTCATGAAGTTCCTGTACGACCTCGCGCGCGCCGCCAACTGCACGCGCGACGGCAAGCAGCGCGTGCAAGGTACGTACGCGCGGGCGCCGTGGCGTGCGCGGCGCGCGCGGCGGCGCTCGACCACCGCGACGCCAACGCGTCCGTCATGAAGTTCCTGTACGACCTCGCGCGCGCCGCCAACTGCACGCGCGACGGCAAGCAGCGCGTGCAAGGTACGTACGCGCGGGCGCCGTGGCGTGCGCGGCGCGCGCGGCGGCGCTCGACCACCGCGTCCGTCATGAAGTTCCTGTACGACCTCGCGCGCGCCGCCAACTGCACGCGCGACGGCAAGCAGCGCGTGCAAGGTACGTACGCGCGGGCGCCGTGGCGTGCGCGGCGCGCGCGGCGGCGCTCGACCACCGCGACGCCAACGCGTCCGTCATGAAGTTCCTGTACGACCTCGCGCGCGCCGCCAACTGCACGCGCGACGGCAAGCAGCGCGTGCAAGGTACGTACGCGCGGGCGCCGTGGCGTGCGCGGCGCGCGCGGCGGCGCTCGACCACCGCGACGCCAACGCGTCCGTCATGAAGTTCCTGTACGACCTCGCGCGCGCCGCCAACTGCACGCGCGACGGCAAGCAGCGCGTGCAAGGTACGTACGCGCGGGCGCCGTGGCGTGCGCGGCGCGCGCGGCGGCGCTCGACCACCGCGACGCCAACGCGTCCGTCATGAAGTTTCTGTACGACCTCGCGCGCGCCGCCAACTGCACGCGCGACGGCAAGCAGCGCGTGCAAGGTACGTACGCGCGGGCGCCGTGGCGTGCGCGGCGCGCGCGGTGGCGCTCGACCACCGCGACGCCAACGCGTCCGTCATGAAGTTCCTGTACGACCTCGCGCGCGCCGCCAACTGCACGCGCGACGGCAAGCAGCGCGTGCAAGGTACGTACGCGCGGGCGCCGTGGCGTGCGCGGCGCGCGCGGCGGCGCTCGACCACCGCGACGCCAACGCGTCCGTCATGAAGTTCCTGTACGACCTCGCGCGCGCCGCCAACTGCACGCGCGACGGCAAGCAGCGCGTGCAAGGTACGTACGCGCGGGCGCCGTGGCGTGCGCGGCGCGCGCGGCGGCGCTCGACCACCGCGACGCCAACGCGTCCGTCATGAAGTTCCTGTACGACCTCGCGCGCGCCGTAAACTGCACAACATTCAGGGTAGCTCGTAACTCGATGACAATGCATTCTAAAAAAGTGGTTTCTAGATAATTTTATTAAGGATTCTTGGTATATTTTTGCACTCTACAATTTTTATAATTTTGCATACTTACATGTAATGAACGTAACGAATAAACGTTCGTTGTACAGCGCTGGCGGCGTCCGCGATCGCGACGTACGGCGCGGAGCTGACGGCGGCGCTGGTGGCGGCGGCGGCGCTGCACCTGCACGCCTACATGCTGGGCGAGGTGGCCGAGGTGCTGCTGGAGCTCTGCGCCTTCCAGCGCGCGCGCGGCGCCGACTGGCTGAGCGCCGCGCTGCAGCACCTGCCGCGCGACCGCGCCGCCGCGCCCACCGACCTGCAGTGCTACCAGTTCCATCAGTACGCCGTCAGGTGAGCGCCGACCGGCTGAGCGCCTGCCGCGCGACCACAAGAATTATTATGATTTGATTTGAATTGATAGTACCAAAGTTATTCTCTGGTACAATTTGGTGCCGTGACCAGGATACCATTTAGATTAGAACGATGATATGTACAAGTAGGAGGATGTTTTTCGGATGAGAAGGATGGTTATGAGAAAGCACCAAAACGTTTCTAGATTAGAAGGATTTTATGATTTGATCTGAAGTGTACGAGAGAGACACCCGCGCCGCACTAAATCCCGCTGACGCCTTATTTTTGCATTTGGCATATGTTCACAACACATCAGTCATAAAGTTTGGCGTCTACTATACTATCTGTATGTATATATTTCCCGACCTGGACTTTGCCCGCTTAGTTGTTTATGGCCCGTGTCATTCTCAATACGACGACGGGTCTTACGTTCCGATATTTGTGGCACTAATAAGTGAGCTTCTCCAATTCACATCCATGGTTTTGAAGTTGAACGAACTGAAATGAACGAGTCAAGGTCTCTTTATTCATGTTTGGCATCACAGACGCACTTATGAACGTCAAATTATCACAAGACTCTACCACCGTATCGGAAAAAGAACCACTACTCAGAAGATACGGCAAGAAACTGAGGGGCATATTTTTTAGAACTTTTGTTACAATATTTTATGTTTGTTTTTGACAATATTATGTTTCTTATGTACCAGTTGGCTACTTGGCAGAAGCCGAATGTTCCACGCATCTTTGTCTTTTATGTAATTACTAACTGTATAGTGCATACTGCATGAAAAATATTCAAATAATATACTTTTCTTAATATTTTTTTTTTAATATATTTTAAAGAATGCTCTTTTCATTAGAAAAAATATATTAAAAAAAAAATATTAAGAAATCACCATATTAAGAATCACCTCAGTTATATGCTGGTTCGACGCTTATTTGAGGGGACGGTCGCAGTGTGTCCGGCATGATGAGAATATCTCTGATTGGTGTGATCTCGCTGTGGGCGTTCCCCAAGGTGGTGTTCTCTCGCCGCTCCTTTTCTCAGTTTTTATTAACGCTATTACCTCTGTTCTCTCATCGCACTTTCATCTTTATGCTGATGACTTACAGCTTTATCGCCATTTCAGAGCGGATGACATAGTTGTAGCTATTAACCAGCTTAACACTGACTTGAGTAATATAAGTAATTGGGCTAAATCCTTTGGTCTCCTTGTTAACCCCTCGAAATCTCAAGTCATGTTAATTGGTAGTATACACATGCTCAATCTCTTAGACCACTCAAGACTCCCAGTAGTGAACTATGATAATATACCTATCCCTTACACGAACACTGCTAAGAACTTGGGTGTTACTTTTGACAGTCATTTGTCATGGACAAGTCACATTAATACTGTAAGTAAAAGGGTTAATTATTCTTTCCAATCACTTAAACGCCTCCAAATGTTCCTCCCCTTCAGCACTAAAATAACATTAGCCCAAGCTCTTCTCCTTCCTCTACTCGACTACGCTGATGTCTGTTTCCTTGATGCCACGGAGGAGCTTTTGAACAAAGTGGAGCGTCTTCAAAACTTATGCATCCGATTTATATACGGTTTGCGTAAGTTTGATCACATTTCCGAGTACAGATCCCAACTTAAATGGTTACCCATCCGCAAGCGTCACGATTTTCATGTTTTATCATTTCTTTACTTCATTCTTTTTAATCCACGCGCACCTCCTTACCTTCGTGAGCGCTTTGACTTCCTTGTACCTCGTGACATCCAGTGCAGGACTTCGAAATCGCTACTTCTCAAAATACCCACCCACACATCCACTCGTTATGGTGGTTCGTTCACTGTACAGGCAGTTAAGCTTTGGAATTCTCTCCCCCACACTATTCGCGCCAGTCCCTCATTCGATATATTTAAAACAAGAGTTAAAAAACATTATCTTTCCATATAGCTTCGGTTTATTAGTATTTATGTATGTATTACTCCTTATAGTTTTGTATGGTATAGTTATATTTATTTGTGTATTTATTATATTTATATATTTAGTTATTGATATTTATTTTAGATATTTATGATTATAGTTGCTGATATTTTCTTGTCAAACCGTAACCGTACACTGAAACCTATTTGCTCATGTGACAGTTCTCTTTCCTCAAGGGTTTGCTGGAAGAAAACTCTTTTTAGGGTTAAGCTCGCCTTTGTACATATATTTTATAAATCATCGATGTAAAATTTTTTTTTGTGTACAATAAAGAATATAAGAAAAGTATATTATTTGAATATTTTTCACACGCAATTTGAATCTACTTTCTGTGAGCTCCGTTATACATTTTGGAATTTTATTGTAAAAACGTACACAATTGCCCATGAAGGACTTATTCGTTTTACTCAGTCTAAACCTAGGTACTGCAATTCTATCCTTACTTCTAGTGTTTATGTTGTGGTGGTCACTATTCACCTTGAATTTGTGCAGATTTTTACGAACATACATTATTCATTATGTCATTCTAAGCTGAACAGTAATAAAGTAATTTGGGGTGAGAGAAATGTTAAGCAAATAAATACCTATACCGAGACTTGTTGGGCCACTCTAAAGAACTTAGACTTTCCCTCAGAGCTAGATAAATGCTGTGATAAGATGTGTAATGATTTGAGTCATAGGTCGGTAATTGACGAGCTGTACCAAAAAATCATCAGTGCGTTACAGGAAGCAGCAGTAAAGAGTCATGAGTCTGGAAGGTTGGGGAGTGGTGCACAGGTACTCGGATGGAATAAATTTGTTCGAGAAGCTCACAGGAAGGCTCGCGAAAAATTTACTTTGTGGAAATTGTATGGTATGCCTAGGTCCGGTCCAATTTATAATAATATGAAAGAATGTAAAAAAATATTCAAAAATAAACTCAAATTTTGTCAAAATCATAAAGAACAAATACGTATGAACATCATTGCAGAACAACATAAACAAAAGAATTTCATAAAATTTTGGAAAAAAACAAATAAATTGAATCCGAAGGCGGGACTACCTGTGAGCGTGGGGGGTGAGACGGATACAAAGCAGATAGCGAATATCTTTATGAACCACTTTAGGGTGCATTCTCTTGTTTCTTAGGAGCAGGAGGTGCTCGGGGGTGAGTCATCGTACTCTGATTCGCCTCTTGGCTTTACGGCTAGAGAGGTAAAAAATGTAGTGAAAGGCTTGTCGAGGGGCAAATCTCCAGGACAAGATGGTCTTGCCGTCGAGCACCTTCTGTATGCTGGCCCGCATATTTATGGCGTTCTTGCGATGCTCTATACCTTCTGCGTCCGACATACCTATCTACCGGCGGAACTCATGGGTAGTGTAGTTGTGCCTGTCGTTAAAAATAAAACAGGTGATATAGCCGACGTCAATAACTACAGGCCGGTTTCCTTGGCGAATATAGTGGGTAAAGTGCTGGATGGTCTGCTTGAGTGCCAGCTTAAAAGCCATTTGAAAATAAATGACGCTCAATTTGGTTTCAGAAGCGGGTTATCAACTGAAAGCGCTATTCTGGCGCTCAAACAGACTGTCAAGTATTATACGTCTAGAAGGACGCCGATTTATGCGGCATTTCTCGACCTTTCCAAGGCTTTTGATTTGGTCTGCTACGAAAAGCTGTGGACAAAATTATATAGCCTGAATGTGCCGGGAGAGCTGATAAATATATTGAGATTTTGGTACAGCTCGCAGGAAAATCGTGTCAAGTGGGCTGATTCTGATGCCTACAGATTGGAGTGTGGTGGTAGACAGGGTGGGTTAACATCGCCAGCCCTGTTTAACCTTTACATTAATCAATTGATTGATGAACTCAGCAAAGCTATCGTCGGCTGCTCAATGGACGGAACTTTCGTAAATAATCTGAGCTACGCAGATGACATGGTTTTGCTGAGTCCATGAATTAACGCACTCAGAAAGCTGTTGGAAATGTGTGAGTCATATGCTGTCTCTCACGGGCTCACATATAATGTAAAAAAAGTGAGCTCCTAGTTTTTAAGGCATATCAATAGATAATGTCCCTCCCGTGACCTTGAATCGAACTCCCCTTAAAAGGGTTTCGGAGTTTAAATATCTGGGACACCAGCTGGCCGATTCAGAACCCCACGACAACATACCGAATCGATTCGATTGGATAACGATCTCGTGTCGTAGGTTTCTTTTCGAGCTATTCAGAACATCCGCCCCGAGGATTCGACACGGTTTCGGTTACGATATCGAAATCGATACGACAACGTGTTGCATTTACGGAGTTCGTTTTGTGTGCAATACTCGCAGAAAATTGTATTATTATCTAGACGATATAAAAATGTTTTCAAGTTATCAAAATTTATTATAACAACGTTTATCACGAATTAAAATATAACCAACAATTATAAGTGCCAGATATTGGTAGAAATATAAAAAAACAAGAGCTTCGTAAACACCCACCTGCTGATATCCACTTGACATTAATGTTTAATCTATGCTTTAGACATTGACAAATCGCCAAATTTAAATGTCTATCGCAAATTGTTTTCTTTATCATGTTTTGAAATTATTAAAAGAAGATCGAGCGAGAAGACGAGCCTCATCAAGATTCGTTAGAAATGTTAAGTAAATACCAAAATTACAATTACATAGTATCACAGAGTACTTTATAATAATTATATAGGTACAGTGATTTTATTTCGGTAGATTTATGCATCTTATTAAGTAATCTTATAGTAGTAGGTAAATAGTTCTAAAACAATCAAAGCGAACTTAACCTGTAAATAAATACTAGACTTGGTAGGTACTCTATTACATAGAATTAGTTTATGTTGAATCTTACTGTGAGTTTTATTTTATTTGTAGTAGAAAATGTAGTTTATTTAACATCACATAGTTTATTTATCAATATACTCGGTATTGACGGTCAAATCTAATGCTTTCGAGTGATATGTTGCACTCGATAAGTTGTCGTGGAAATTAATCGGACGTTCGAAAACTTTGCTTCGATATCTGCATTGTGAATAACGTTCTCGGTCGATAAATACGCGTTTATCGTACGGTTACGATTGGTTATCGACTACGACAATTTGAACGTCGATTCGACTATTGTGAATTTAAAATATTTTGAATCGTTCGATATCAAACCGAATCGATCGACAAATGAGTTGTCGTGAGGTTCTGAATCGGCCAGCTGGTCACGGAGGACTTATCTGATGATAACGACGTCCAGAGAGAGCGAAGGGCGTTGGCAGTTCGTTGCAATATGCTAGCTCGCAGGTTCGCTCGGTGTACAAAGGACGTGAAAGTCACGCTCTTTAAGGCGTACTGCCAAAGCTTTTACACCTGCAGCCTGTGGGTGAGGTATACGCAGCGGGCTTACAACGCTCTTCGCGTACAGTATAATAATGCTTTCAGGGTGCTGATGGGGCTTCCACGATACTGTAGCGCATCACAAATGTTTGCGGAGGCTCGTGTTGATGATTTCTTCGCCATCATCAGAAAAAGAGCCGCATCAATGATGAGCAGGTTGCGTGGAAGCCCCAACAGTATTCTGAGAGTATTATCAGGAAAAATGGATAATCCATTTGTTGAGCACTGGGTACACTTACATCTATCGACCCAGTGCTCAAAACCGCCGGGCTCGCGTACTAATATCCCCTAAATTTATTTTAAGGACTAACATAGCTTTTAAGAATAATTACTAACACTATGAGCAAATGTTCGCAATAAAGTTTTTAATAATAATAATGATTATTATTATGTTTCCAGGGCGGACAAAGTAAAAGAAATGACTCGACTGCTGCGAGACTTCGCCAGGCTTTACAGATAGACACGCTTCCACCGCGGTACTGCAATAAATAGATTTCTATCTAAAATTAACACGTCAAGACTGAAGCGAGTGAAGTTACTTCCGCGATGAGCTTTCGACCTTGTAGCTACGACATAAAGATTATATTTGATTGATCAGTATGATGATGACAAGTTACCCGTGAGTGGTAGAAAATTTATTCGAAAATGTTAAGAAGTCACTATTATAAGTGTAGTCTTCGGGTTTCTATTCACATAATGACTGTTTGATTACTATAATCTAGAGACCTTTGTCTCAAAATTGATAAAAAAGAACTAATTAATCTTCGTAGTTTGCGTGAAATAAAATGAAATCATTTATTTGCAATATGTGTTGGTACATACATTAATGATGTGATTTTAAATACAAGTGGATCCAAACACACAGTAAACTTTCAGTGATATTTAGGAACTTTGGTAAGACAAGTCTATCAGGAAGTCGTGTATTTCTTGGAAACAGTTCATGAGCATTTTCAAACAAATTGTATTCTTTAGCTAATTTGGCACATTCAAATTTATACATACTTGACAGGGTGAGCACCTTAAATCTTTTAAAGAGTTGCTTGCATGACTCCCAGAATCATATCCGTATTTTTATTTTAATCGATCTAAGATACGTTAGACAGTGATTTAAACTCCAGTTTATTTTAAAGTTGCAGTCATTATCTGAATGGAACCGAATAAAACTGATTACATGTATCAATATGTAGTCTAGAGTTGAGGATATAAGTGAGTTATTGATACATACCGCATATCAAAAGCAATATTACTCTTACACATTGTTGTGATGATAGTAACATGTTTTTTTATGTCGACTCACTCCATTGGAT
The DNA here is from genome assembly GCA_951640565.1 of Petrophora chlorosata. Lineage (NCBI taxonomy): Eukaryota > Metazoa > Arthropoda > Insecta > Lepidoptera > Geometridae > Petrophora > Petrophora chlorosata. Next base: position 18,043,460 of record OX621197.1, read on the forward strand.
TACTTTTGTATAAAAACTATTTATATTTAAATACTTGTATATGTGCCAGATGAGTACATTATGAATTATAAGCAGAAAAGTTATTTTGAACATTCAGCTTCAATAGTGTGCAGTGTGTACGGAATGACGAAATTAATTATTAATAACTTGATTTTTTTCTTATTTAGTCTCAGAACAAGTTCAAGGTAAGGTAGGTAGGGCTCATTTTGAAAATAAAACCTTAATAATTTTGTTATTTTTCTCATGTTTGTTCAAAATGTGATAATAAAGGTATGTATTGAATTGTAAATATTTATTATAAATGTTTACTTTTATATTTGTCTTTGATTTGCACCTCAACAAAAATTAAACCAATGTGTCAAAAAAATCAAAATCAAAATCAAAATCTCTTTAATCATTTTGGCATCACAGACGCACTTATGAACGTCAAATTATCACAATGACTCTACCACCGTATCGGAAAAAGAACCACTACTCAGAAGATACGGCAAGAAACTGAGGGGCATTTTTTTTTAGAGATTTTGTTACAATTTTTTGGGCTTTTACAATGTTATGTTTCTTATGTACCAGTTGGTTACTTTGCAGAAGTGGAATGTTCCAAGCATCTTTGTCTTCTATGTAATTACGAACAGTGTAGTATGCTTTTCTCATTAGAACATTCTTAACGCGTAATTTGAATTTACTTTCTGTGAGCTCCGTTATACACTTTGGAATTTTATTATAAAAACGTACGCAGTTGCCCATAAAGGACTTATTCGTTTTAGTTAGTCTATACCTAGGTACAACAATCCTATCCTTATTTCTAGTGTTAATGTTATGATGGTCACTATTTACTTTGAATTTTTGGAAGTTTTTGCGAACATGCATTATATTTTCATAAATATATAAAGAAGGTAAAGTTAATATATTAACTTGCTTAAAAAAATCCCTTAACGAGTCACGTGGACCCAACTCGTAAATCGCGCGAACCGCACGCTTTTGTAATATAAAAATAGTATCTATATCCGCAGCAGAACCCCACAGCAAAATGCCATATGACATTATGCTGTGGAAGTATGCAAAGTAAACTAACCGAGCCGTAGCTATATCCGTTAATTGCCTAATTTTACGAACCGCATATGCAGCAGAACTAAGTTTTCCAGATAGAGCATCAATATGAGGACCCCACTGCAACTTAGAGTCTATGCCTATACCTAGGAATACCGTCGCTTTGTCTGTATCGAGTTTATTACTATTGAGCATTACGTTTGGCTCTACATGTCTAACATTAGGCAAAGAGAACTTTAAACATTTCGTCTTTTTCGCGTTTAGTAACAAATTATTCGCAGAGAACCATTTCGAAACAACATCCAATACGTAGTTCACATGCGCCAATTCACTGTCCTTTCTATCTACTTTAAAAATTATCGATGTATCATCAGCGAATAGAACAATATCTGCAAGGTCTTTAACTACAAAGGGTAAATCATTTATATATGCCAAGAATAAAAACGGCCCCAATATTGATCCCTGCGGTACCCCCATTCTGACTAAGGATCCGGAAGATGTTACGCCATTTACCCCAACTTTTTGCTGTCTATCGGTTAAGTAGGACTCAACAAGATTCAGAGCAGTTCCACGAACCCCATAGTGGTAGAGTTTACGAATTAGTGTACGGTGCTCTACACAATCGAAAGCTTTGGAGAGATCACAAAATACACCAATGGCATCCTGTGAACTCTCCCAAGCTTCAAGCACATGTGTTACTAGTTCGACCCCGGCATCTGATGTTGACCTGCATTTCGTGAAACCGAACTGACTCTCGTTCAGTATTTTGTGTTCGTTGAAGTGGGATAAAAGTTGTTTAAGAATAAGTCTTTCAAATATCTTACTCAGAGCCGGAAGCACAGAGACTGGTCTGTAATTCGAGGGATCAGTTTTACTACCTGATTTGAAGATCGGTGTAATTTTACTATTTTTCATTAAATCGGGAAATGAGCCTGTGTCAATACACATATTAAATATAGCCACGAGATATGGTGCAATAACTTCTATTAATGATTCTAGCATCTTTACTGATATGCCCCACAAATCTTCAGTGGTTTTGGCATTGAGGCTTTTGAATGTTTTAATAATTTCAATAGTGGAAGTATATCTGAACTGAAAATCCGGTAAATCTAGTGGAAAGTGATCTTTTAGAAGAGCTTCTGCTACATCTGGACTAGAGTTAAGTGTTTTTGTGACGTCCAGGGGTATATTAGAGAAGAAATTTTCAAAAGCATTAGCAACACATTTTGCATTGGAGATTTGTTTATTCTCAACTATTAACTTATATTCCGAATCCCTCGACTTAGTTTGGCCAGTCTCCGTGTTAATGGTTTTCCAGACGGCTTTTATTTTATTATCTGATTTTTTAATTTTACTACTAATATACAAAGATTTTGCACGAATACAGACCTTTTTAAATATTTTGGAATAGTTTTTAACATACTCATGAAAATCTTTATTTGATGTCAAAGATTTCTTGTAATACAACTCAAACATGTTATCTCTACTCTTGCGTATACCTCTAGTTGCCCAGTCACTGAATTGTAATTTCGCCTTTATTTTTACCTTTTTTTTGGGACAAATTTGATTAAATTCTTTGCTAAGTACTGAGAAGAATTCTTTATAAATGATATTTGGGTTATTACTAGTAAATTCGGTATGACTAAGTTTCGAATTTATACTTTTATTAAGTTTTTCTAATCTGCATTTTGTCAATGGTCTATATTCGATTATAGGCTTTGTTTGACGCTTCTCGATTTCGAGTTTAATTGCCAGGCCTTTGTGATCTGACCTGACTCCGCTCATAATTAACATTTGTTTAGGCTTATAGTTTAAAAATATATTGTCTATACAAGTACATGAAGCGGCAGTTACTCTAGTTGGCTCACAGAAAAGATAGTTCAAATTAAATGATTTAAATAAACAAATAAGATTAACTTTGTCAGTTGAATCTACTAAAATATCTATATTGAAGTCGCCACAAACAATAATACTCTTACCAGATTTAGAAATTTTCTTTAGTATGCATTCCATTGTTGACATGATGTGTACTTAACAATACATGTTTATATATCTAAAATATTGTAATACTAAAAAAATATAAATAATGCATATATCTACAGCTTCTTTCTATTCTTGGGGCTCGACAGCGTCACGAAGTTGACCCTTCTGGGCGCCTTGGGGCTCGCGGCCGCCTTCACCCGCGCCGCTTCCTTCACGTCTGTCACTTTCGCCGACTTCAAGAACGTGTTTTCCGACGAACTTATACTGTTAGACGAGTCCTTTGGCGATTTGGCAGTATCAGGCGATGGCTCCGCCGACTTCGGGCCTTCCGTCTCCTCGTAAATGAGTTTAATGTCTTCGCTGTCTTCTATAACCATTATCTGTGGCCTGTCCACCTCCATTGGTTCGGTGTCGTTCGGCCTTATGATCTCGTTGCTGCTGTTGTCGGACCACGAAGGCATGGCCACCTCGTTCAGAACGTCTATCTTGATGGGGGTCTTGGGCGGATCAGTCTTCGGTTTCTTTGTGTCTTTTTTCGGTGATTTGGCCGGTGCTTTGAATGTGATGAAGGCGTCTATTTTGGGTGTAGTGGATTTCGAGTCCTGTTGCTTTTCTTTTGATTTAGGCTCGTGCGGTTTTTGTTTGGGTGTAAGAACGTTTACTTTGGGTTTAGCCTCGTGTGGTTTCTCCTTGGGTGTGAGAACGTTGACTTGTGTTGATTTTTCTTTTGGCGTTTCGGATGGTTGGTCTTCCATCGGTTCTGTTAAAAAAAATAAGCAGGTGTCATATAGTATCTCATTGGGTAAGATTCAGACATGTGGAATTTATATTATTTTACGTAGATCATCCAAATTATACTCATCATTTATTATTTCTCTACAAGACATGTATAACACCGATAAATAAAGTAAATACTACAGTAGAACCGAAAAACTGTCGCGAGTCGTAGGGTGTTGTTGTTGCCTTTCTTTACAAAGGATAGCCACTTTTACACAGCTGACATCACAAAAATTTCCCAATTAAACAATTCCCCAGTGTGATAGGACTTATTTTCATATTGACATAATTGCCATTTTTTTACGCTTTTATGTTTGGCCACTATCTCGCCTGATGTGAAGCGATGATGTGGCCTAAGATGAAACACATAGATCTAGAGAGAGACGGCAGTTGAGCGGCTGCTCAGACCCGATTCCCGACCTGATTTCTTGGAACGTCTCAGTCCCTGGAGTTTTCAAACGTCCACCCGCTCCTCTCACCTGGTTCCCTCTCGCCGGGCGCGTCCTCCGGCAGCGCGCGCCCGAGCTCCCCGGCCGTGAAGGTGATGACGGAGCAGAACCCGTCCGTGCTGGACGCCACCAGCGTCAGCCCGTCCGGAGACCAGGTCAGGTCCGTCAACCTGCACAGAATAAATTGTACTATCCAGAAATTCTATGTTACAATGTGGGTTTCCCATATGCAATACTAGCGACTCACCCTGGCTTTATACGTGTGAGTATCCAAACATAAACTTCTCTCATGAAATGGTCAAACTAGGAGACATTACCGGCATATTGGAGTGAGATGGAGTTTTTATATGGGCTACCTACAGGCTCGTACGTAGTGTAGGTAGTCAAATTATAATCGCTTCACCTTCCGAGTAGTTTAATTAACTTTATAAGTGCCCCGTCATTTTCATACTTTTTAAAAGGTTAGTTAAGAACTAGGAAGCACTGAGCGAAAGAGCAGAGGCCACAGGTAACTATATTAACTATATCGAGATCTCACCTAGTATAATGTATATTGGAAATCAACGCAATGGGCGTTTTCTGTTGCGTGTCGTAAAGAAGCACTGAGCGTTTGGTGGCGACCGCGAGCAGCATGCGGCCGGCGGCCGGCAGCGCGGGCGCCGGGCCCGAGCCGCGCGGCGCCCAGCGGCGCGGCGCCCAGCGCACCGCCAGCGCCGGCTCGCCGCACGGCAGCACGCACGCCGGCCTGCCCCCGCCAACAACAACCGATCATTATATTTTTATTTAAGTATGTGACATACGTAGTAGGAGCAGCATACTGCGCTCCTAAACACAAATTGCCGACGTTGGTCAGAAAGCCGCCGAATTGAAGTGGAACTGCGCCGGACATATCTGCCGCACGTCGGACGAGCTGTGGGCCAAACTCATCACAGAGTGGACCCCACGCAACGTTAAACGACTCTGCGGCAGGCCCAGACGTAGATGGCGAGACGAACTAGACGCATACTGGAAGGAATGGACACAAAAAGCCTTAAAACGTAAGGAGTGGAAGGAGGGTGGCGGGGCCTTTGCCCTGCAGTGGGACAAACCAGGCTAATAATAATAAAAAAAATGTAACATACGGCCACTGTGGGCGAGTCGTCTCATATCTCTGAGTTACGATTCGAAAATAAAGGCGTCCCTTGAGAGATAGTAAGTGTAAGTATAGCAGTATAAGTACACTCACACTTTCAAACTGTATCTGGTGTAAATATAAACAGCATTGATCGGCTTGCCCTCCACCTTGCCTTGCTCTGGCTCAATCCTGCCGGCCGGCACGGCTATGAGCAGGCCATCAGGGCTGAACTGCAGGCGACGGTAGAAGGTCTGCAGGGTGTCGTCGTGGTAGAGACGGACGCTGGTGTTGTGGAGACAGTGGCCGGCCGGGAATGGAAGGATTGCTTTGCTGCTGCGGGATGTCACCTTCTTGGTAGTCACGTCAAATGTGCGGAAGGTTCTGAAATTAATTACATTATTTAGATGGTGTATGATGGATGGTGGCATTGCATTGTATTTGTTTTTATAAAGTGGTTTTTTTAGAAGTATGCTACATTAATTCACAACCAAATTAGTGATGTTCTACAATGTTATAAAGATATTCATAAATAGAAGTTTGTATTTGTCTATAACACATTGTTATTATAAGAGATCATTATGGACCTAAACGACTATGATAAGTATATGGTTCATTTTGTAAGTATATGGACATTCTGGGACATGGACATTGTGGGATTTGAAGTTTTGTACACGTCTTACCTATCAGTGCTAGCAGTGGCAATAAGCTGTCCCTTAGGATCCCAGCACACACCCTGCACAAACCCCTTGTGATCAGACAGAATGCAGCTGTACCGGCCCCGAGTAACATCCCATATCAGCAGCTTATTGTCTACAGAACCAGATGCTAAGTGTAAGGAGTCTGCACTCCAGGATAAGTCAAGAACATCTTCCATGTGACCTCTCAGTGTCTGTAAATAAAGGTTGATTAAATTAAATGAAACACTAAACAGCCAGTCATTTTTTACATTTTCCTTTATTTATTTTTTTTACCGCATCAGCATTATGAGTGTGAATTTGTTACTCTAATGGCAAGAAAATTCAATGGGTTGGTGAATCTTTCCAATTTAAAACTTCAAAATATATTTTGATGATAATTATTTGTAAGAATCTGTGCTGCTGGTCATCATTCATTCCATTTGCTTTTTGCAACAAGTTAAAATAAAATAACTATAGCCTTACGCACACCCATATGTGCGTAACACAAATGCCAGGTTTAATGATCAAAACTTAATTTTAGAAAGAAATAAAAGACATTTATTCATGACACACACGCAACATTAACTAAATGTAACACTAAGCATACTATACATTACAAATAAACAGAGAAAAATATTATTATATATATATATATATATATATACACAATAAATACATAATATAATTATAGAACAATGAAATGTTGCATGTTGTCAGGAAAAGGTTCCGACTCAGCATAAAAACTAAGGTAATAAAATACCTTAGCACTGATTTTCAGTCAGAACCTGTGACCGTGACATCACGATCAGTCAGATAAGAGACAGATACAAGATGTACATACACACAAAATAAATATAAAAAGTAAACAAAATATACATAGAAGGGCTTTACTTACATGTCATGGTAAATAGTACACTAACCTTGTAAATTACCCATGATTCTTTATACTGTTCCTCTGTTTGCTCCAAATTTGAGGTTGGTTCCTTCTCAGATTTTTGTTTCCAAATAAAGATAATAGATTCATCATCACCAGAGGCCAACAATTGCCCATTTGGAGACCACCTGACTATATTGACCGCTTTCTGATGGCGAGTGAGATCGGCTGCTACTTCTAAGTTTACAGCACCTCCTTCAGTCGTGGAAATGTACCAAATCTGAGGAAGATTTATGAAGTAAGGATATACATTGATGGGCGTAACAATAGGTCTTGCATAGATACTATGTAACCAAAAGCACCAATATTAAAGAATTAAACTATAAAATTATCATACCAACACATGAGAATCAGTTCCTCCAGTAGCGAGACGCAGTGGACCATTTTCATTAGTTTTTGGCTGAAAATCAGCACTCAAAACGGGATCTCTGTTGTGCCAAGAAATTTCGGGGATCGCAAACTTCATTATATAGTAATTATAAACACAGAAACCAAATGCAAAACAATTTAAAACAAACAAAACAAAGCTCACTGCAGACTTCTCCAAACTTATAGCATGCTAGTATGCTTTTGGAAGATTTGGCGCCAAATCAAAAACAGCTGACTGGTGCTGTCTCCTGTCTTTTACTGACAGCTGACAGACAGTGACAGAGCTGCGTTCAATACCTAGGCTTCGTTCTATACCTACAATCTGCTCAGCGGTTGTTTAGTTTTCTGATATGAGGTTTTCTGCCTCGTTCGCCCGTAAGGAACAACCTCGGTTCTCGGTCGGTAGTATTGTAACTTTATTTATGAATCTATACTTTCCCACTACTGGGCAAAGGTTTATCTCATCACTTTTCACGCATCCCGATTTTCCGCTTAAAATCAGAAAAATTACAAATCATTTCCATATAATGGTCAAAATGATACGTGCTATCATAAATATCAATCCTACCTCTCGTTACGTTATAAATACTTTAGTGAAAAATAAGCCCTTTACTTAAGTTTGCCGTTTGCCTGCCCAGAAGTCTATCCATTTAAGCGACACTATCGGCTGGTGGGTGCAATAATACAGGTGTGTTACATATTTTTTTTCGATTTCTGCCTAGAAAAATAGGTTTTATAACAATTCAATAACGCAGTTTCAGTTTTTATCAATATCCGCCCCGAGACTCATTTGAGCACTTTTCGCTGTTCCTGACAGTTTTGGAATGGACCTTCCACGTGCTAATTATCTATATTCATTCAATGCTCACTGCTCCATGCTCATTGTACGCCCGGAACTCATTGTATGCTCGATGCTTATTGTACGAACATGAAAATCTATAGACGAAGCACAGGCCTGTCGATAAACAGAAACGATTTGGTGTGATATGGATCCTCAGATAAAATTATGGATCGCACTGATTTGTGAACGGCTAAAGTGAATGCGATTGGTGCGTCATCAAGCGATGTTACTGAACGTACCCAAGGTCGTCAAGTGTCATGAATGTCATGTACTTCAGGTGTCAAAACTGTCAAACGAAAACTATTGTCAGTTCAGTTTGGCATTTCGTTCTTTTTTGACGTTTGTTGATATCGTGCGAAGCGAACGCCAAAATGGTTGGTGTTTTTAATAAATTTTATCCATGAAAATCGCGATAATTTTAAAATGAAATGTTTAAAACACTTGTAGGAATGATGTGTGATGTGTATATAGTCATAGTGCCGCATATATTTCAACATGAACTTTGATATTTCAGGTGAACGTTCCGAAGTCCCGTAGGACGTACTGCAAAAAATGCAAGTGCCACAAAGTACACAAGGTGTCTCAGTACAAAAAGTCCAAGGAAAGGCACGCTGCCCAGGGTAGGAGACGTTACGACCGCAAACAGCAAGGTTATGGTGGTCAGTCAAAGCCCATCTTCAAAAAGAAGGTATGTTGATTGTATTCTAACCTATACCGGCTTGTTATCGCAGACTGGTTCTGGTCAGAAAACTTTTAATATTAGTGCCGAAGAGTTTTCTGCTGTCTTCTGGATACTGTATTTGACATGCGCTATTTTATCAAAACAACCAAAGCACTCAAAGTTGTGCATGCCCTGTAGCCATAGCCAATGTAAAACATGACTGCTATATAAAGATGTCTATAACTTAAAAAAAAAATATGATTTTAATCTAAAAAGGGGACAAACTCATTCATTTCAAAAGGCTCTTGAAAGAAATTATCTTTGAATACCAAAACCAACAATAATTGTTTGAATGTAAAATGTAGCTCTGCCTATATTACTGCATCTATTGGATACATATTGTAAATTATTCATTGTTTTAGAACCTAGCACTATATTGCAATATTATTTATAATTAAATACTCCTATTTATAACAATTATTATAAATGCAAATGAATATGTATGGATGGATGTTTTTACTCAATCAAGCTAGGTATAACTACTGAATTGATTTTAATTAAATTTGGCATGCAGGTACTTTTAGTCCTGAAAAAGGACATAGTATGTATACTTTTGTCTCAGGACAGGTGAAACCATGGGGTACAGCTAGTCTGTAATAATACTGCTAAAGCTAACAATATTTTTCTTTCCATGGGTCTCCAATATTCAAATCGTATTTTAAAACAATCAAGCTAACAATGTAAATGTTTCCAGGCGAAAACCACCAAAAAAATTGTGCTCCGACTTGAGTGCTCAGACTGCAAGGTGCGATCCCAGGTGGCGCTTAAACGGTGCAAGCACTTCGAGCTTGGAGGAGACAAGAAGAGGAAGGGACAGATGATTCAGTTCTAGGCTGGATAATAAATAAGACTAAAATTTATTTGATAGTTTCATTTTGCAGTAGATAACCTATTAGACATTTATTACCCACACAGATTTTTAAGTATGATGTTTAAGTTGTTTTGACAGATCACAATTGGATATGTTCATCATCATCAGCCCATTATGTTTTTTTTTTTTTTTGGGAAGGGAGGTGGAAATCCTCATGGATACCTCCGGTTTTACCCTTCGGTTATGTCAGACTCCGCCAGCTTCCGCCGGCGACCTACCAACTAAAACCACCTCCCTTTTTCTTGCGATTCCTCCAACGTTATCGGAGATCTTTTGTACTTAGATTAAATTTTATGCAAGAAATATGAATTCAGCCCATTATGTTCCCACTGCACTGCTGGGATGCTTAGCAATGATCTTGGTTTTTTTCTTCCTACAAAATAGCTTCAAGTAGTCACGCTTGAGGTCGGATTATATAAAATGACAAACTCATTTACCATGATTACTGCATACTATCAGCACAATAAATAATATAGAATCAAAGTACATAGGATAATTGAATTGAGAAAACAAGATAGATAAGTACCTATAGCTTAACCTTTTGAGTGCCATGTTATGAAAGCAAAGCCGTGCCCTGTACGCGCCACAGTACCGGGACTCGTTCATTTTAGTCTGCTCAAGTCAACCTTGGTGTAGCGCGCACTTTTTCGTATGTCGTGTATAGCCGACCGTGGTAGTCAAAGGGTTAAAACTGCATTTTATTAAAACAAAAAGAGGATTTATTTCTAACATTTATAAACCAATGATAAAGTACATATATCTTATAGCAAAATGTAGAAACTGTAATTATAAAATTTACTAATTGCATAATAAATTCTCTTACATAAAATTACCATGTAACTAAAATATCTAGATTTAAATATCTAATTTATTTTTTCCATTCTTGAAGCTGGCTTTCATTTAACTTTTTGGCCGTCACATTATAGAAGCAAAACCGTACCCCCTATGCCAAGCCACAAAAATGTTATATTGTTTTAAACACAGAATGTTTTAGGTATATACTTATTTTCCATTTTTCAAACACAGCTTTGGTCAGCCTATGCTGATTGCCGAAGTTTTCGAGCAGATTTTCGTATGTCAAGTATAGTCGACTGGCGGTCAAAGGGTTAATCCTACATCAATATTACTCAATTCAAGTGTAGGCAATTGGCACCCTGTCACATAACAAAACCGTGTGATTTGTGTGAAATTTCCATATAAACACCCCTAGCATATTTAGAAAGATAACATTCTATTCATCTATTTCCTCAAGATTTCCTCAAAAACAAGAGGGTCAAGTCCTTCCAAAGACACTTTCAACTTGACTGCTTGGATGGGCACTCCTACTTGGACCATTTTCAAGAACCTGTCATACTCCGGTGTAACCTTACTAGAACTGTTATCAGTTTTGTCTTCGGGGTTTGTCTCTTCTGGATGTGGTTCATTTGGTTTTTCTGCAGCTGATGGAGGGTTGATTGCAGGATTCGTAGGTGATTCTTTGACTTCTGTTGGTGTTTGTGGAATGTTTAGCTCAGGAATGGATGACAGCTGAAATTGGCAATAATAAACTCAAGTACCTACTTAGTACTTTAGTTCTAGGTGGAAAATAGAGCAAAGCTCCTCACCAGTCAAGTGTGAGAACGAAAATAACAATCGATTTATGCATTAATGTATATAACACACTTGGTAGACTGGCTACGTGGTGCTGTTTCTCAATCTAATCTAACCTATTAACTCACCCTTGCCTCCAATAGCACCATAGCAGCGTTGACTTTTTCCAATTTCCTTTCAAATGCCATCAATTTCTGTTCACAGTTCTTCATAAAATTGTTCAGGAACTGAACATTGGTCATGACAAAGTGGTTGACAAATGCCAGCGTACGTTTCTGCTGCAAAGCTTGGAACTAAAACCGTAAGCAATAAATAAAAAATAGTTATTATTATAACATTTATACCTAATAGAAAAGCAGTGCTTGAATTCATTTAATTTTGATACCTTACCTTAGACATGTCGGTGTTTGAAAGATCTTGACTCATGACTGTGGGTGCAATATTCAGTAACTCAAGAAAAGCAGTCATAGAGAGTATACAAACTAAGAAAGTTTCTTCAAAATTCTAACATTTTTGGAAATAAAATGTTTATTATTGTTTTCCAGCTGATCCATTGATCAATGTTTCATTTCGACGGCGGTTCATGCGTGCATTACGAATAAGAAAAACACAAATACCTATGTAGATGGAATCGGCTAAGATAAGAATGCTTAGAGTATAAATACCTTGGTATAGAGCGCGCGTATCATACTTGTCGCCCAATGCGCAGCGTAGGCAAGTAAACTATAGCTAGCTATCTTGATAGATATGTGGCAAATAGTGATGGGTAATAATTGTGCGCCGTGACGGTACCTATTGTTGTGTATGTATGTTATGTCTTGTGTACCTATAAGTGTGATTTTATTAAATGAACATTATTTATTTCAATGTATATGCTGCGTGTGTAGTACCTATCCTACTAATATTATAAACGCGAAAGTTTGTAAGAATGGATGTATGGATGTACCTTTGTTACTCTTTCACGCAAAAACTACTGAATGGATTTTGATGAAATTTAGAATGGAGGTAGCTTATACCCTGGATTAACATATAGGCTACTTTTTATCCCGGGAAATCGCGGGTGAAACCGCAGGGCGCAGCTAGTGTAAAATATGTATTGGATATGATATAAGAAAGTCAGAAATAAAAATTTCAGGAATTATTTTTTAAAATTTATATATTTCTATTTAATTTACATTATCATAATGAAGATCTTACAATATCATTAAATAAATTGCCGGATCAGTCCAGCCGTTCTCGAGTGATGCGTTTACCAAAGAACAGCATTTAATTTTTATTTATATAGATTACTAGAATTTCAAATCGCAAGTGCAGATAATGTGCCGGTGTAAACTATTGCTCGCCATCCTCATAAAAAATATCATTATCGAATAGGCCGAACGCGTCACATCATTATTTGAGTCGGCAATCAAAGTGGGGTTGCGGGGCAGTGCGGGCGGTACATGTAGCCCCGCGTCCCACGTCTTGTTCATCCCCGCGAAACGAAACGAACTTTGAACTTAAAAGTATTAAAAATTGCCTTACCGGTGAAATGTGATGTTAGAATTCTGTTTAGTGTGTTTCCGAGTATCGTTTTTATTGCACATTTAACCATTTGCTTAAGATAAATATAGAAATAAATAAAAATAAAAATAATAAATATCTTTATTTAGCAATGAACTTATTCGAAAGTACTTATGAAACTAAGTTTAGCTATGTATAAATATCTGCTAAGAACTCGGAACGGGCGCTCACACTGCTAGTACTCGTAAAGCTACTAGCGCTTGTGGACAGGACGATGCTATGTTCTCACCCGTGCATACTGTTCCCACTTAGAAACACGCGCTTTATACCCATATATTGTTATGTATACTCTAAGTAAGAATGAGAGAAATAGAGACTTATGCTTAAGGCACGTAGAGTTTTCGAAACTAGCGCAACGTACGCAACACAAACGCGACCACAAGTGAAAGTCATTGTCAACGTCATAGACAATCAACGTAGAGTCTGTGAACAATTTATTTATTTATTTATACTTTAGCACAAAACAGTTTGTACATGGAGGACTTAATGCTAGATAGCATTTTCTACCAGTCATCCAGGACGTGCAAGAAAAAAATGGTAGCGGTGCAGTAAAGTGTGTTATAGGAAATATTAAACCACATTAACTTAATATATACATAATAGGTATAGGCATATTATGCAAGCCTAAGTATAAAATATATACTTTAATATATACATAATAAATATATACTTGAGTCATTACATAAATAAAAAGACCATTGAGGTCTTAGGCCGCGTTCAGAAATGGGTAAATGTTCACGAGTGAATACTTGTCAGTTAATCTCAGTGATATGCCAAGTTAAAAATTAACTAATGCCTTTCTGAACGGGCATCGAGTAATACAGTAAGCCAGCCAATCAAAACCAATCATTTTCAAGACCGAGATTTCCCGCGCTTTTGTTTATCAGATTTAACTGCGTTATTTTGGCTAATATCGGAATTTTACCTTATATTTTGCTTCAAATACTCGAATCGCTTATTTAATTTATATGTACAATAAAACAATGCAAAAATATTGCAAAACGTAAAGGAAAATGACAACTGACAACTATTACCTGACAGGTGAGAATCGTAACCCGCTTTTCTATCGGTGAATATTTTCACCTGTCAGGTGAACTTTTACTCTCCCCAATTGGTTTTCTGAACGGCTCAGGGTAAATGTCAAAGTTCACCTGAGTCATTTCTGAACGGCGTTAGGGTAATAATTACATTAACTGGGTGATTTCTGAACGCGGCCTTAGTGTCATTCCTCAATGTATACCAGCAATAATAAATGACAACAAACAATCAAACAAAAATCAAACCTTTCTTGCCAGATCGTACCAAAAGATACGATATACGTATTATTTATCACCCACCGTACCTCAGCTCCGGCCGTACCTTTTATTGTACACTGTATCACAACAAATGATAAAATGCATTCAATCTACCCGAGTCAAGATTAGTGCACCTATTTGAAACTAGATGGCGTTGGCGATCGTTAAAACACGCAAACGTTTAGTTCGCGGAAATCAAGTGACCGCCAGATTTGAATTTGTAATGTGGAATGGAATCTACTGGATTCGGATCTCACTGGCTTTAGCGCTTTGCCTTAGCACTTCATCCAGCTCTCAAGCCTTTGCGACTGGAAGTTGTCTACTGCATTGCCCATTGTCCGGTAGATTAACGAATTCCCCCCCCCCCCGCTCTGTAATTTGTATAAATTTGAATACAAGCCTGTACGCTTACACCCCCGTATTATTTACTTTCCCCTGCGACCTCGGCCTGCCTAAAGGACACCGATAGAACCCCTCCTATAACACTATTTTAATATTTACATCGATGATTTATAAAATATATGTACAAAGGCGAACTTAACCCTAAAAAGAGTTAATGTTTTTAGCGCGATTGAGTCCCGTTTTAGTATCATCAACTATTTATCCTTATTAGTTTAAGTTAAATTTATTGCACCTGTCATTTTAAATCTGTTTTCCTCTTATTTTAATGCTTAATTTTCTAAGAAGTTTCGCTAAAATAAGTTGATTTTTTTGTACCTCTTAACCCATTGATTTCTGCACCAGCTTTATCGTAAGAAATTCGATCTCGCGATGCTGTTAAGTTTATTTAAGACTAGACCAGTTTTTAAGTCTAACGGTACAACTAGAAATTTATATCCAAGTGGTGACTATGCAGCTAGGTGCCAAGAACGCTGACTGTATTCCCGCGTTGATTGGCTAAAGCTAATCATTGAGCCAGGAATGAGCCAGCCCTTTTCTCACCTTCAGCTTCGACAAGACGTGGGCAATTTTTTTCATATAAATGTTTTGTGCCCGGACCCCGTGGACCAAAGGTCGACACCAAGCGGCGCAAAAATGTAATCACTGCAGAGTGAAGCATATTTCCGCCGCTTGGCGTCTTGCGCAGCCTCCGCCGCGGCTTCGGCCTTTGACACCGATCCACTGAGGTGAGAAGGAGCCAACGTATCGCCGCAAGTTGCGTTCCATACTAGGGAAATGAAATGAAATGAAATATTTCATTTTTCATTTCAATACTAGGGTAATTAAGCACCTAACTTTTAACCATCGCTTGGTGCGCTTTTTTAAGTTTGATGATATTTTACTTATTATTTATTTTTCGATAATGATTGTAGGTGTTTCGCTATTTGATGGTTTTGAAGCTATAAATATATGTACATATATAATTATAGATTGGTAAGTAAAAAATATTCGCGCTTGTTCGTCCCGTACCTGTGATCCTTGGTGTCCTATTTCATTTTAGATAATGATAGTAGAGACTTCGATATCTGACGTTTCCTAAGGCATGTGCAAAAATAGCACCTACTACGCAAACTGATACCATATTTAATGCATCTAGCATTTTATTTCTTGATTATTTTAAAACCGTACCTTTTGTCTAAAACCCTACTATTTCGAAAAGCCTGCCGTATCAAATCGGATATTCATACAGGCAACATTGCCCCGAGTACTTTGTTCTCCGATCAAAACAATTTAAAATATTTCAAAAATAAACGTGAAATAGAAGTAAAATGGCTGGAGAAGTTGTAGTGGATGCGTTGCCATACATAGATCAAGGCTATGATGACCCCGGAGTCAGGGAAGCTGTAAGTGTTTCTTTACATAACCTATCTTTTGGTTTGGTTTTCCCTTTATTGAGGATTAAGTTACTGTTTCTTTATACTAACATCTTTTATTTTTAGGCCCTGGCTATGGTGGAAGAGGAATGCAGAAGATACAGACCTACGAAGAATTATCTAGAAAATGCTGGACCTGAACCCAGTACTGCCTTCGAGACGTCCGCTCTACAGCGAGAAATGGAACGAGTACAACAGAGATTACCTATGGAACCCCTGTCCATGAAGAGGTTTGGGCATTTAAATATAAGAATAATATAAAAATATTGAATTAATAAGTAATGGAAGAAGTAAACTTGTAATGTTTAAATCTAACATTCAGATATGAATTGCCGCCGCCACCCACCGGCCGCCTTGGTGAGCCCGCAGCCTGGGGAGAGTCTGTAGACAACTCCCACGCCCAGCTGTCACATCAAGCCATCAGAGTCCTTAACCTTGAGCTACAGCTACAGTATGGAACAGAGGCCTGGAAGTCATACCTCAACACATTACAGTCATTAGTTACTAAATCAACAAACATACATGGTAATATGAGGTGAGTACCATCAATAAAAGTTTATAATGATATATCAATAAAGTAATATAAAAATAATATAACTAATACCCACATTGTCATATTTTTATATTACAAAAATATACCTGTTATATACAAAATACCATTTAGAACCTTTAAAATACGCAACTTCTAATATTTCTCACTATAATTTTATTATTTTACAGAAAACAGATAGCGGCTGTGAA
This sequence comes from Petrophora chlorosata, assembly GCA_951640565.1. Lineage (NCBI taxonomy): Eukaryota > Metazoa > Arthropoda > Insecta > Lepidoptera > Geometridae > Petrophora > Petrophora chlorosata. The sequence continues at coordinate 18,060,246 of OX621197.1, forward strand.
CTGGGAGCGTAAAAGGTCACAAACTGCTAGTGGGGCGAGACTGCGGGCACTCCGACGTCGCTGGGCTCAGCTAGTGTCGGACAACTACAGGACTGAGCGAGCTATCATGCAGCTCGAGACACAGCTGCAAAAGGTAATAATTGTACCATGGGCGTAAAATCATTCTGTTCTATTTTGCTTCATTTCCAGTCAATGTTCTGGAGAAACTAAATCTGACTGACACACTAGATATTAATAACACTAGATATTTCATTGCGTTTTGAGATGAATCTGCAATGTTACGCCTGATTCCATTGGATTCCCAAGCCTGTCCTTTTCAGCATAAACAATATTTGCCAGTAAGTTAGCTGTTCAAGTTTGTCAGAGTGTTTTGATAATTTGCTTCCACTCATTATTAATTTTTTTCACAAATAAACGCACATGTAAATTTTATGTCGCAAACTAGATAATGCAATAAAGCGCATCTAATTTTATCGAATTGTTCGGCCAAATATTTATGTGGGGAAATGTATAGAATTCCTTGGAAATGTGTATAATATTTTATGCATTATATACCTTTACTAGGAATTTTATCTAATGGTGGATTATATACGTATTTGATAACATAATTGTATATATATATATATATATTTTGTAAATATGTTTTATTCAGGCGAGAGGCGAGACGCCAGCTAACGATGACGGAGAACCAGCAGACCTGGAATCTGTCAAATTGCTGCCAGATAAACTCAACTCGGAAACTGAGAAAGAAGTACAGAAGAAGATTGAAGATATGTTTGCTGATTAAGATTTAGATAAGATAGGATATAAGTTATAAGTATGAATACAATTTTATTAATTTAACTACAAAAGAGTTATTTAATTCATAGTTGATGGAGTAGTAGCTTAAAATATCCTAACCTATTACTTTTTGGCACCTCTGGGCCTCAGGGTCTGAGTCTGAGGCGAAAGCTGCATCTATTATCCCACAGGTACATACATAATAAAAACAACATTGAAAATGCATTTTAAGAATGCTACATTCGTTATTTGGATAGATTCTTGTCATTCTTACAATGCAAAATTGCAAAAGCAATGCTGTTGCTGTATCTCTTATTATAATGAAATGATTCATATTATGCATTGACTTAGATCAAAGTCAACAAGTACCTATAAATCTTATCAAAAAGAAAACCGACTTCAATACTGATGTATGTATCTTCGAAGTCCAAGGTCGGATATCGATGTTTATATGGGACCACTTCGTAGCTGTACTGAACCCAACGCTAAAAGAATTTTCTATATCGGTTTATAAATGACGGAGTACTGAGGTAACAAACATAAAAAAGACAGTCGAATTGATAACCTCCTCCTTTTAAAGTCGGTTAAAAATTACTTGTGCATGCATCATAATCTGGATACTTTATTATCTGAGATCATAATCTATCAACAATAAATTACAAATGAATTTTTTGAACGCAACTACAGTTTAGCTAAGGGGTCAAAATATTATCTTTGAACGCATCTGACTGATCGTTTTCGCTCGATTGTCAATTGTTGCATTGTCAATTTGTCAAACTTCTGTCAATTCAATTTTTATTTGAAAATGGCGGACGATGCATCGAGTAGCAGCAGTTGCGCCGGCAATTTAATTGATAACTCGATAAATCAAGATGAGTTAATACTGAAACAGCAGCGGGAGATAGAGAAAGAGGTAATCTATGCAATCCCTTATATTTTGGAGCGTTATGTTTGATGATACGTATAAAAAATAATTCACAATCGGTGACGTTATGTTTCTGTTTGTTTTTTAGATATCGGAAACAATACCGCTCGTCGGCGAACTGGAGTCTTTGTCTACTCTAGAAAAGGAATACAATGAGGATCCCATATACCTGCTGAAAGTGAAAGATTTGGCGTCTAAATATAAGCATATTCGGAGAACACGGCCGGACGGCAACTGTTTTTTCCGAGCATTTTCCTACGCGTACCTAGAGAATTTACTCACTGATAAGAAAGAATACGACAAATTCTATGAGATCGCGAAGAATTCTAAAGAAATTCTAGTTGCATTAGGTTTCTCACAGTTCACAGTCGAAGATTTCTATGAGACGGTGAGTTTGCTGTTTTGATTTTGAGGTTATTGATTGTTTGTGTTTATGTTTGCAAGTATGGTGTTTACAACATAAAAATGATATTTTTGTTAAAGGTCAGAAAACAAAAACAGGTTAACAAGTAGCATTATAGTCTATCATTGATGACTGATTGATGATGACATATTAAAAAAATATCCTAAGAACTAATGTATTACATGTTATGACTTAATGGCATCTTTAAATGGTTGTTATACTAAAACATGCAAAACAACTAGTTTGCACAATTTTCATTATCAACATTGGTATGTCTTCCCAGTTTATGGAGGTAGTCCAGAGAGTGGGCGAGCAGGCTAACGGCTCCCCCGACCAGCTGGAGGCCGTCCGTGCCGAGCTCCATGACAAGTTTAATAAGCAAGGCTACTCAGACTACATTGTAGTGTACCTCCGCCTCGTCACCTCGGGGCAGCTGCAGACAGAGCAGGAGTTCTATCAGAACTTTATTGAGGGCTCTCGTACTGTTACTGAGTTTTGCAGACAGGTAAAATTGTAAATAAATTGTCATTTGAATGTAAATTATTTGTCATTTGATTTGATATGTTTTGTTTGTATCTGATTGAGCATTAACAAAGCTATTAACGGGATCGACAAGACAGAATCATGATCCAATTGCGTGGTCATTGTTGAAGTGTCTCTCCCAATCTAAACAACAAAACAATGAGACGTTACTGAGTAACTAGAAAGTAGCTGGTGTGTTAAATCGTGGATTGGAACGTGGAAAGTCTGGTGTGGATTGAGAGCCATGCCTGTCTTGAAGAGCTTTTGAAACTACAATAAATAATTCTTAAAAAGTTAATTAAAAAAAATCTTCTCTGTTACAGGAAGTGGAGCCAATGTATAAAGAGTCTGACCATATCCACATAATAGCACTGAGCAATGCGCTGAATGTTGGCGTCCGGGTCAGGTACATGGACCGCGGCGAGGGAAGTCAGGTGAGCAATGTAATGTACTGTTTAAGTGTTTATGTCGAATTCAGTAGTAGACAGTATCAGTAGTTAGTTAACACAGGAAGTTGTCGGGTGATTAGTTTTGTTGCTAGTTGTGTGTATTTTTATTTTTTCATTCATTTATTTCAGGCAGTATTAAAGTACAACAAAGTAAAATCAACAGAGCCCATAGACTATATACCTTACAGACTAACATATATACAAAAATATAACACTTAAACTAAGTATATTATTATGCTACACAATAGATAGGGAATTATTATTTTTGCCTACTTTCCCTATAGCGGCGGTAGACTACCCCCTGTAGGCCAGAAATCCGGGGTAAGGAACCTCTTCGCGTGTTCCGCTGGAACCTGGAGCGCGTAGGACTTGAGATCAGTGGTCCTAGTCTACTCCAGCCGCGACCAACACACGTAGATGGGCTCCTCACGCGAACTCCGGTACATCCCTATTCTCTCCCGGACGTATCGAAGGACTTCTTCACCCTTCGTCTCCTTGTCCCGGCGAGAGAGGTAAATCTTGACGGTCGGGGGCTACAACTCGTAGCGTCGAAGTATTGCATTAAGGTCTGTGCAGACGACGGACTTATCGAAACTTTGTCAGCAAGAAAAAAAAGTACCTCTGCGAACGTTCGGGAAGGAGTCTAGTAATGCGTCCGTGTGCGTTGATGTACGTTGAGGCACTGGTGGCGTGGTGACACATTATATTCTATTATTTTGGCAGACGACCGCGGACTTTGCTATTGTCCGCGTAAAAATAGGCCGCCGGACTGCGGACATTTTTATACATTTATTTGCGTTGGCGCATGCAATTCATTTTAGATTCAATCATGAATTGCATTACATGTTACAGGGATTTGAAATATTATAATATAGAGTCACATATGTACCCAAATTAGAGCATAGCAATATGAGTAGAACGATATATTATTACTTTTTTTCGTCAAAATTTATCCTAAATTCGTCCAAACTATAACAACTTTTACTACATTATAGGGGTTTTTAGTTTAATCTCAAAGATTTTATCTTATTCCAATTGTCATATTTTTGTGGATTAAAAAAGTAGGCCGCGGACTTTCCTTCGTCTGCGCAGGACATTATACAGACAGACAGACTCAAAATTTATAGATATAAAGTTCAACTAACAGTATAGCTTTTATTTAGATTATTTAATTGCATTGTCCACATTTTGTTATTGCTGAAGATGGATGATGATTACTGATGGTGCATTTATCACCATCAAAGAGAAAGAAACAATTTATTTTGACAAAACTGCACACAACAAACAACGCACATGCAGAAGGGCAGAATAAAACGAGTTAATCAATCAGTTACAGCATGTGTATGGAGACCGCTGCCGTGTACAGTGCACTCAAAAAAGGTCTGTACTCAGGATAATGTTGTGAAGAATCCACAACACTGGTTTTTAGCGCAGGCCCTTGGTGACGCACGAACTTGTTATGTTAAACTACAAAAATAAATAAGTGGACATACAGTTTAATATGGCGCTATAAAATACTCAATATGTAAAGCTTAATAAAAGTATATAATAATATTATTAATAGTGTAAAATATAATGCCTATTCGTTATACAATACAATAAATAAAAATAATAACAACATTGTAAAATATAAATTCCATCAGTCATCATCATCCATCTTTAGACGCATAGAGATAAGAGTACAAGCATACAGTGGTGGACTAAGTATCGGTTTGTTCCGTTCCAGCTGCCTTCTAATGTTATGATGATGTTGCAGGTGATGGCGCACGACTTCCCCGAAGGCTCGACCCCGCTGGTGCACCTGCTGTACCGGCCTGGCCACTACGATATCCTGTACGCGTGATCACGTATCCCTAATAAATATGTCTACCGTCATTGTGTTGTATTATTTCGATTCTGTAGGCCTGTCCAGGGGCCTTACTCTCATACGTAACAGGGGATATGCATGTGTTGTCGAAACATCCGGAAAATGCCTTTTATGATAGATTACTCCTGTAAACATAGAGTAATGATATAATTATTGTTATTGATTGCGTAGTTTTTTTGTATTTCTGTTTCTTTTTCGTATTTTTGGAAAAACGGAACGTAATCGCAAAATGCTCGTGCAAGCCACTGATCCTATAAATAAGTGGATCAGTGGTGCAAGCATTGAGGTCTCACACTCAATGGGTGCAAGCAAAGATTAAAAAAAAAAAAATTTTCTTTGGGTGCAAGCATGTTGACGTCACGTAGCTCGCTGCCTCAGTCTCAGGTGTCATTATTCTGGGCTCGCTGCTTATTATTCAATTTTGACATTGAGCCTATCCTAATGGAAGATTACATTGGTCAACAAACTTTTGTAACAAGGTGCTAATTTTGAATTACCTACCTTCTTCCTATTCCTACTGATGGTAACGGCGGGTTCGATTCCCGACTTTGGCAAGTGACTTTAAAAAACACTTTGAATGCAGTTACTTTATTTCAAATAATACCTGACAGAATAGTTACAATGTTGAGTTTTCCTACAGAGATAACTTTCAAAAGCTCAAAATAAAACTCCGGTATGTTTAAAATCAAAGTTTATAATGAGAACATTTCAGGACATTTTATAAAACAAATCAAACACATAAAAGGAATGTTGTCAAAGATAATTATCATATAAAAATAATTAATAAGAGTTAATTCTTAAAATAGACTACAAATACATTATCTGCAGAAATAAACACCATCTGGCTCCCTTTTCGGTTTCATTCCAGCAAAGAATGCTTTGATATCCTCTTCTTTTACTATTTCCTTTCTATCCTTGAAGCTTTTCAAAAAGTCCAGTAACTTGTCCTTCATTATATTGTATTCAGTCAAAGCATTTATTTGCTGAACCCTGTCTAAGGAAGACAGAGCTTGTAAGCCTTTTTCATATTGTGTTGCCCTTCCATCGACCCTTTCCTTTCCCAATGTTTCATATGCAATCACAGTGTCTTCTGGGTCAAGCAAAAACAGAACGCTTAGGTCCTTGTACATGGAGAGACATTCACCACAAGTGCAGAGCTTCTGTCGGAAATTTAAAGGCCAGAATGTTGCGCCTTTGTGTACTCTCTTGACACATTTGGGTCGAATGCATTTACTCTCTTCATTAATTTTCGGTTTCTTAATGTTACTATCATCTAAAGCTTCATCAGTGGATAGCTTTCTTTTGTTTTCTTTGTGATTTTTAGTATCTTCTGTGGTGTTTATTGTTTCTTTAGGAACCTCAGTGCTGTCCTCAGAAGATTCATCACAGGTGTTGCCATATTTTGGAGTTTCATTAGATTCTACTTTACTTAAACTATCATTATTTTCCACTTCAGAATGTTCATTAGAAGGTATATTGTTTTCTTCATTATCAGTCTTGTTTGTATTTTCAGCTTCAGAATTTTCTGTTGAAAGTTCTTTGTTGGTTTCACTTATTTCTATATCAGTATTCTTTTGCTCGGTTTCTATTTCTTCATTGCTTGTTTTAGTATCTTCTTTCTTTGAATCATCATCCTCCAATTTATCAGTTTCGTCCTTTTTAACACTTTCAGTTATCACCTCAGATTTAGTTTCTGAGGTGGTTTCAATTTGTTCATTATTCTCTATATCGTTGCTAGTGCTTTCTTCTCCTGCTTTCTCTGATTCGGGCAAATTGCTTAATGTTATTTCTGACTCATTAGTGATTTCAGGTTCAGCAGAAGTTTCTGTGATGGTTTTTGATGCTTCTGCATTTTCAGATGGTGTTTCTTTTGACTCTTCTGGTTTGGTACTGTCTTTATCTTCAGAACCTTGTATTTCTGAAGTTGCTTTAGATGTGTTTTCATTACTTTCTGTAGTTATGGCTGTGTTTGACTCATTTTTAGAATCAGCATCAGGAGATAATTGTGATGGGTCTGCAGTTTTTTCAGATTCCATTGTTGCATCTGATTTATTAATATCAGTATGTTCTACTAATTCTTTGTTTTCTGTGGTTTCATCAGTTACTGATTTATTTTCATTTTCTTCAGCAGATTTTTCTACTGCTTTATTTTCTGTACTTTCATCAGTTTCTGGTGTATTTTCAAATTGTGCATCATCCACATCCATCTTAGGTTCTTCAATGGTATCTCCGGTGCCATTCACTAATTTATCAGTTTCCAAATCACCGTTGTTCAGCTTGGTTTCAGTACCATTCACAGAAATAACATCTACATCTCCTATTTCAACATTAACAGCTAGGTTGCTATAGTCATGTAAGAACTCATTCTTCTCCATGCAAGCCTTGCAAACCATTTCAGAGTACTGATCATTGCCTGGAACTACAGCATCTAAATGTGAAGCATGAAGCCAATCTTCACAAATAATGCACTGAATCATTTCATCATCTTCAACTGTAGATTCAGGATCTGGGTAAGGCCTGTGGCAGTTACAGTACAGGCCACTGAAGTTTTGGTTATAAATATTGTCATCATTCAGGTCACTTTTATCAGGGGTGTATGTACAGGGGTGAGAATTGAACTTAGGGTTGCCACAGTCACAGCGGAAATTCCTTTTAGTGTAGAGCTCAATGAGTTCATGGTTTTCATGGCAGTTGAGACTGCAGGCGAGGCAGACTCCAGCTCTCTTTGTTGGATCATTTTTTGCTTCAGAACAGCATGTCATACAAGCATAAATAGCTTGCCTTTTAATATAGCCCTGTAACAAGCAATAATTAATTGTTATTAATATCATTCCATCACATTCATACAAGAAAGTTTTAACATGATGTTCTAGTGGAATCATCATCAGCCCATTAAGTTCCCACTGCTGGGATATGGGCCTTCTCTCATAGAGAGAATGGATCATAACAAGCCACGCTGGCCCAGTGCATGTTGGTGGATTTATTGTCTAATGGAAATGTGTCTAATGGCATGCTGGACACAAATTAATTAATGTAAATTGAGAGGTTAATAAAATCTAAGAAATTAATTTATAATAATTATTTAGCAGTAATGTTGAATAGTGAGCATTCATATACCTAAAAATTTTCCCTTGCAGTTTTTTAAAGTGCGTAAATAGACCACAAATTGAATTTTGATATATATTTGGGATTTAGAAAGGTGTTAGTTATATCGGCTAATCTAGTTACAGTGCTTTGTTTGCAACCCGGAGAGTATAGCAAGCAAATTCGATATAAATCTTGTGAATACATTTCTAAAGTCTAATTGAGACAGTCACATCAATTTGAAGTCGTAATGTTGAACATTGTGTTGTGAACTACACAAATGGTGAAGTGCTGCGCCATATTGCTCTTGCTTTGACATCTCAAGACTTGGAAAATTTTAATTTACCTTAGTGTAGGTGCAGTTTTTGTCATCGGAAGCTCCCAACACTGCATTAGCATCATCTTCGAAGTCCTGCTGTTCTTGTAAGACGTCCATCATCGTTACGACTTTCTCGCCGTCATCGCACTCTGCCTCTTCATGTCTCATGTCGGCATCTTCAGAGACACTATTATTATCGCCGTTCGTAGCCATTGCAACTCACACTATTTCTACGAGCTTTTTGCTTGAACAAAGAAAGAATTGACGCAGAAAGCCGGTAAGAAATGGGCGCGAACTGCGAATGAAATCGCTGGCAAATCGAACGAAATAACGAATAACCACATCAGTGCTGCCGGCAGTCAACCTTGAAAAAGTCCGAAACCGAATCAGAAATGGCAGAAACTACCCGTTTTGTGTAATACATAGTGCTTTTTTTTAATTAAAGTAAAAATAATAAATTATTGAGTTCCTTTTAAAGCGTTTTATATCATATCTTCTTACTGTATCTAAACTAACATTATAAAAAGGAAAGATTTGATTGTTTTTTGTTTGTTTGTTTATTTACGTTGAATAGGCTCCGAAACTACTGAACCGATTTGAAAAATTCTTTCACTGTTGGAAAGCTACACTATCCCCGGGTGACAAAGTTATACTTAAAAAAAATTAGGGATCCTTACTAAAACTCCAATAGTGTAACCTAAGGTGTAAAAAATTACATAAAATATTCTTTACATCGCGTGCGCTGCGAAAACTATTGATGATAGAATAAAATAATGTATTACGACTTTGCAAAACACATCATTATTTACAAAAAGTGTCGCGACAGCATAATTATGTCTAACTATTATAGTTATGCCACAATAAATGTTCTTTTATTTTAAACATTTAATTGAAATTCCGCCGCTAGAAAAGGCTCTTTATTTGTATCTTGGTATTAATCCTTATCAAAATAAATTACTTTATATTCAAGATTGCTTCAATACCTTAATATAACTTTTTGAATTATTCAATTCGGACATTTCATTCGAAAGATATCAGGAGTTTAAAAATGTAAGTATTAGAAAAAAGTTGCGTGGTAGCGGCTCACCCTGCTCGGCTAGCTAGGTAGTACCTTATGCAGTGTAGACATCACTGGGGTACGGGCCGTACGGGAGGGAAGATGTGTGTGTATTATAATTTTTAATTTTGAAATTTTTGTGCCGTGCGAAGCCGGGGCGGGCCCAGACGGCTCCTAGCATATGAGAAACCTATCATTATCAATACCTATAATATATGTGGTTATCGGTCGAATAGTTTAGGCTCTGTGAGGGAACAGTTGAACATACATATGGCAATAACATAGTACATTCGCTGCTAAAATCATAACCCTTCTTTTTGCTTCACCTTAGTCGATTAAAAGTGAAGGAATATTTAACGTGCTACTGTTTTTGTCGCAAGATTACCCAAAATTACCCGCTAGTCATCGTCGTTACCCGTCGATTACCCGTGTATGGCCTAAATTACACGAAATCAGGTAAAAATACCCGCACCGGCAACACTGAAACGAATAACGTAACCATAGATAAATTAATTACTACCATTGAGCTAAGATTTAGTTATATAATACGTCTTTGCCATTGAGGGCATTGATAGTGTGAGACCTCAATGATTGAGGGTGTGAGATCTCAATGAATTTTCGTATTCATAACAAACGATGACAAATAAGTGTTGCCAGCATGAGTAAACATCAATCGATAAATCGACTAAATTTTTCGACTAAAATCAATTGTTATAAAAAGATAAAAAGGAGTCAAAAGTTCAATTCTTCATCTTCAGTTAGGTAATTAATATTCTTGTTTCGATCCATTATTTTAATTTTACAGGACATGGACCAAAGGTAAGGTAAAGGTAAAATTAATTCCGTATCTTTGACATGGCTGCACAGAAAGTAATACTTCCTACGCGCTACGTCTACTGCTCAGAGGAGAGGTCTACTGAGATCTTACTGAGAAATAAAAATATTTTTCAAAAAAAATTGTGTAGTGCATAAGTTTAAGCACCTGGTAGGTAGGTAGGTGCAGGTGTGGGTTTTTAGGTACCTAATAACCTAGCTACTTAAACATGAATCCACAGAAATCTAAAATAAAATAAATAAGGTACTAGACATTAATAAACGGTAATTAAATAAATTAAATAAAAACTATTTTACACTAGTTGATATCCGTGATTTTATCCACAGAATTAGGGGTAAGTACAGCGGTTATCTAAACTGTATAGGTATGTGATAGTTCGTAAAGCACAGCAGTCAATCAGTCAACATTTAATCTTACTTCCTTATCCTGGAATGAACTGGTAGACGCACATTTGTAGCGTTTACCGCCCTAAGGAATCTAAAGGAATCAGGAGTGACGTTGCGGGAATTCATTTCAAATCTGAGACGTAATGAAAACTGAATTACACTAGATAGTTTCGTTGTGTTTCAAACATCCTAGTTACCTAAATTGTCTTGGTTTAATTCAATACTTTGAAGGCAGATGGTTAATGATATTTTTTTTATTATTCATAAAATAAAATTAAAGCAAGAAAGGTACATCCAGGCACTTACGCCCATTACCAACGTACAAAAATCCAGCGTCAGGCGTTCTAAGCTTATGAAAGTAAGCCATTCCTGGCCAGTAGAGGCTCTTTAAGTAGGCCACGCTGCCAGCCTGCTCGATGGACAGGTTCCAGCATCCGTTAGGTATGTCCTGGTCGATGGAGTCTAAGAAATCCATGCTGTAGTTGTAGTCTTGTCTCGTAAGCAAGTTGCTGTTCCAACGTTGCTGAGCCAGTCTGATATGCAGGTAGGACTTCAAAAATTTCGCCTCAGCTGCCGTGAGGCCGTAGAAATTAGGGTTAATAACCGTAACTCCGTTTGGGTTTTTGATTAACTGTCCTCTCGCGCAGATTTCGGCCTCATCGCAAATGTTGCTAATCGTCGCTGCCAAGCGACTTTCCTCCTTCATAAACTGGCATCTGTCGGGATGGTTCTCTTCCAACGCTTCGTCTAAAACTTTGATTTTGAGAGACGGGTCTCCACGAAACGGGAACGTGGTGATCAAAGACAGCTGCTTATACTTTTTCTTGGCTTTGGGCAGCAGTCCCCAAAACTGGAAGTCGGATGTGTAGAAGTATTTCCTGTCTGCCATGACGTCTTCTCCTATTCCGACCGCGATGTGGTAGTCGTGGTCGACTGCGTAGATCTGTCCCCAGTACTGCACGTGGTTGAAGTGGTTCTCCACTTGGAGCAGAGTGAGGGAGTTCGTCAGGAGGGCTATCAGCTCGCTCGACAGCATCATGCCGTTCACATTCATGTATTCCTTGTACTCCCATAGTTTGTGCACATTCATGGTGGCAAACGAATCGACGCAAAAAATTAAAAATAGAGAATAACTTCAACACCCTTGATTAGAGGCCTTTGTGGCAGGGATCACAGTTTCGCCAATATCCCGTAGTATGATGGACCATCAAACGAAGGAGATATTCAGAAAAATACACGGTTTGATAAACGGATTGACTGGACGTCTAATATGAAACAATTGATAACACTAGTGTCAGATTTCTGTTTTTTTGTGTGACTAAAAAGGTTTCAGATTTTCTGTTCAATTAGTCTTGTTTTTCTTGGATTAAGTACCTACTTACTTGTCTCTTATTGAGACTTTTTGGCAGGAAGTGAAAAGTGATATAGTTCGATTTTGTTTTACTTACCAAACAAGTGTTATTTCGAGTGATCATGTGTAATATCGGTGAAATATTAACCATTGTGTTCGTAAACGTGCACGAGTGTAGGCAAATGAAACAAAATAGAGAAAAATATTGCTTTTTATGTTCTCCCAAAAAGTCCATGGAAAGCTTGAATAAAGTTCCACCACTTTATTCAAGCACTAGGAGAGGGGTCCGGCTTGTTGCTCCCTTCTATGACCCTCATTCTCAACAAAACTAGGAATATTAAATTATCAAATAAAAACTATATACGTAAGACAAGGCGGTATGGTCCTAGAGACTTTAGCCTGCCCAAACGGGCGAGTAAATAAAAAAAACTGTCTCTTATTGAGATCTGAGATTATTCTGAAGTCGTAGGCAACATGGAAGAAAGGCTCTGTGGTAGGTACCTACTTACTTATAATAAGTATCTTAAGGGTTATCAATGAATGACCGGCAATAATTCACAAGGCCTTAATTCAAATAATTAACTGATATTTTATTACCCCTGCTTACTTGAAAGCACAAAACGTTACAGAAGTACTATAATAACCCTCACCAAAACAAACTCCCTTAATTTTCTTTGCATACACCTTTTCCCGCCAAGGACTTGAGCGACATCGTATCGTAAACCGAGATTTTTCCTTCTCATGTGTCAATTACCCAAGTCAAATATTTGCTGGCCCTCAGTCGGTCGTAATTCGTAACTTGACCTTTCAAACAACCACCACGCAAAGAACCTTAGTTCTCAAGCAAGATCTCACAGGTAGGGTTCTGTGTAGGGTGGTTATTGGTATAACTAGGCAATTTGCTTATTTTCCAAGATTATGGGAGATCGTATTGCTTGTTTGCAGACTCGGGGGTCACATTCGAGATTTAAGGTTACAAGGTAACGAAAATGTGATTTATCTTGTTAGTACCTATACATATAGGTAGACTAAGGTTACTTACGTCAGTTAAGAAAGGAGTTACTTGGATAGGTATACCTATGTATTTCTGTTTGTTTCGAAGTCAAATATCATTTCTAAAGGTCATAAACACATACACAACACATTCGGTAACTATTTCACCATTATCTCAGCCTACCTGTGTTGTGAATACGAGTCTACTTATCTACCTACTAGGTAGGTAAGTTTGAAGTCGACAAAAGTTGTGAAAACTTACCTACATTTTCATGGCAGATGAGACGAGCAAGTTGTTCGCCTGTTGGCGTCACGCCTGCCCATAACAATTGTATTGCAGTGCCACCCAGAACTTAACTTATATATCGTGGTTTCCTTTTATTTAAAGTAAAAAATAGAGATATCTCTAATACAAAAATAATATCTATAAAGCCAGAATTGTCCCTAAGGCAATTTTCATAATGGAGAAACTAAAAGAGTCTAATAATAGTTTCCTCACACGGTGGATTCTTTTCTTACCTTAGACCCCGGACTCCCGGATAATGAGTTAAGTTGATATACTTCGAAATTTCTAAATCATTGTCATGAGGTAATGACTCAGAATACTTAATACACTCGAGAGCAATGAATCCGGGTCACTTAAAGAATCCTAAAAATCTCGGAAACTAAAAATGCTAGGTTAATGCAATAAATTGTATTTAATAGACAATGTAATACTCCTTAAATGAAGGTATTAAAACTTCTTAGTTATTGTAAAGTTATATCATAAAAAAATCAAATTTGAAAAAGGGCCACTTTCGAAGATGGAACTACGAAATTACAGCATTTGGTTTTGCTTTTGTTTGTAATCTGTCATTTATGTGGGTACATAAACCATGTTGATAGTGCTCTATATTCATTATTCAAGCTGAAATTATGTCGCTTACGCCTGAAGAATGCACCAGAATACTTACAATGCTGGAAACCGGCCGGAGTCAGCGCGATACAGCCAGGACTGTCGGTGTGTCGCTGTCAACAGTACAAAGAGTTCTCCGACGTTACGAAGAAACTGGTTCTAACCTACGCAGACCAGGAACGGGCAGAACCAGGTGTACCACAGCACGAGAAGACCGATACTTGGTGAACACCATGCTTCGAAATCGCTTTCTCACAGGAACTGAACTCACCAATCAGTTTCGACGCCTCGGAGGAAGTAACCCAAGTGCATGGACAGTAAGACGTCGGCTTGCTGAATCTAACTTAAAACCCCTTAGACCTGCAAACGGCCCTAAACTGGAGCGTAGGCATCGTATTTCGAGACTAAGATATGCCCAGAGCCACGTAAATTGGAGTATTGAAGATTGGTCAAAAGTTATGTTCTCCGACGAATCAAAATTTATGCTCTACAAGCACGATGGAAGACACAGAGTGTATCGAAGACCAGGGGAAAGATTCAAGCAAGCATGCATCGAAGAAAAAGTAGCCTACGGTGGTGGGTCTGTACTTGTGTGGGCCGGAATTTCTTCTGAAAGTCGCACAGAGCTGGTGATCATAGAAAACGGCTCTTTAACTAGCGTAAGATATGTGGAAGAAATCCTCAATGATCACGTTGGTCCATTTATGGTCAATTTAGGTGAGGATGCTATATTTATGCATGACAATGCCCGACCTCATACAGGTAGGATTGTGAATGACTACCTTCAAGAGATGAACATTACTCGTATGGAGTGGCCAGCGCGCAGCCCGGATATCAACCCGATCGAGCATGCTTGGGACGAGCTAGGCAGATGCGTAAAACAACGAAACCCTCCCCCAATCACGCTTCGTGAGCTCAAAATTGCTCTCACAGGGAATGGGAGAATATTCCCCAAAATCGTATAAGGAACTTGGTGTACAGCATGCCAAACCGCGTAAACGCAGTAATGGAAGCACGAGGAGGCAATACGAAGTATTAAAATTCAAGAAAATCGTAATAAAGTTCAAAAATTTCATGTTTCCTATTTTTGTTTTAAGGAGAGATCAGCAGTTTTTTTCTTTATGTAATTTTGTGTTAATAAAATGTATAGTGACTCATATTTTTTTTACTTTCATTTAAGGAGTATTACATTGTCTATTAAATACAATTTATTGCATTAACCTATCATTTTTAGTTTCCGAGATTTTTAACATTCTTTAAGTGACCCGGATTCATTGCTCTCGAGTGTAGTACCTGGTAATGATTGGAACTTTTTTCTATAGATAAGCTGCTACCCGATATAAGATGGCGCCACTTCGAATAAAGTGATAAACGAGAACCAAAAGCAAAGAAAGGTAAAGTTAAACATGGTGTGTATTACCGCTACTCGTCACTAGATGTCACTACTTGTGATAATATAGGTAATACATTTTGTGATATTATTTATTTTATATTAATTCATGTCATAATTGAATCACAATTTAATTCTTAGTGAAATATTAAACGAGAAGAGTTCTCGTGACCACGGTCGATGCAACTTAGCCGAAACGACCAGGTAAACAAATGTTTTAATTGATTTGTATTATATGTATATGACGCTTAAAAGCATTTTTTGTGCGTATTTAATAAATATCTTGTTTTTGACTTATGACTAATGTTTTAGCGCAATCATATCCTACTAATATTATAAATGCGAACGCCTGTGTCTGTGTCTGTGTCTGCGTGTGTATGTGTGTGTATGTGTCTGTCGTCGACGGCGTCGATATTTACCTATGTCGGCCTCGGGATCTGGTCTAGTGTCTGGCATCCGATCCGGTGGCTAGTGTCCTGTGTCCGGTGTCTAGTGTCTGGTGTTTGGTAACTGCTTGGTGTCTGAGACTTAGTGGACGGTGTCCTGTGTCTGTTGTCAGGTGTCCGGTGTCTGGAGTCTGATGTTGATGTCCGGTGTCCATTATCTGGTGTCTATTGTTCAGTGTCTGGTGCCTATAGTGTACCTACGGTGTCCGCTATCCGGTGTCTATTGTGTCTGGTGGTTGGTGTATAGGGTTTGGTGTCCGGTGTCCTGTGTCAGCGTCAATATGTCGGCTCTGTACATACATTTTTGACTGATGGTAGGTATCCATCTGCCTTTCAGATAATATGACAAAATACGATAGTACCCAAATAATTAGAAAGTGAACTACTACTTACGAAACAAAATAAATAATTTAAAATTGGAAGGGCGCAGCAGCACGCTGCACCCCCATACAAATGGCACTTAGAAGAAAATTTAAGGAAAAAGTTCTTTTGAATGTTTACTTACGTTTCAATTTGATTTGTTACTTTTGGGAAAACATTGGGAAATAGAATCGATGAAGCCAATGTTGTTTTTTTGAGAAATTGCATTTTTAAACCTGAATGAATACTTACCTACTTTTTTCAAAAAACCATAAACACCCTTTGTTTTTTCCATAATTCACCCGATGTTTCCTCAGAACAAAACTTCCTAACTGCAAAGGAAAAGGTTTCAAACTTTTGCCACACCCAGTAGTATAGCATCGGCTACGATCTTAGGTTAAAAAACATGGGTTCACCCAATTTAGGTATCCATCATATACGCACTTACGAATATTATCTATGTGCAAAGTCAAAGTTATATAACCTATCCTCACCTAACCCTACGCAACCAGATGATGATAAACAGTGTTTTCCATTCTTTTTAAACGTTGTCATCGCCTACGCGTGCCTCAATTAGCCACTCATCGGCAGTGAGACACTTGGGCCTCTTGTCTATGCCCCGTGCGATTCGGCACGCGCTTACCCACTCCATTTGGCGGGAAACAATCGACTATCGATGTGGATTTCGATTGTTTTGTAGCACGTGTCACGCTTATGAATTTAAAAAAAGATAGGATGCTAGAAGTGTCTATGCGTGAAGGTGGAGTGCCCAGAGAAATGAAGTGCCGCAGGTGGTTACAAAAGGGCAAATTATTGTAGGTATTCATGAAGGATTGCAAGAGCATCCGAGTTTAGTTAGGGCTAAATTAACACAAACTCTTACCTAAGTTTTGGATTTAGTTTACAATGTTGGTTAGTACTGAGCTTAGTAGATACCGGGTTGATGTAGTACCTACCAATACGTTTGTGGCGGTGGCGCATTAAACTATTATGTTGGAATCTTAGAGTATATATAACTAGGTATAGAGCGCGTGTATCGTACTTTTCGCCCAAGTGCAGCGTAGGCAAGTAAACTATAGCTAGCTATCTTGATAGATATGTGGCAAATAGTGATCGGTAATAATTGTGCGCCGTAACGGTACCTATTGTTGTGTATGTATGTTATGTCTTGTGTACCTATAAATGTAATTTTAGTAAGTGAACATTATTTATTTTAATGTATCAATGTTTAAGATGCATGTGTACTACCTATGTAAAATATGTATGGGACATGAAATATGAAAGTCAGAAATAAAAATTACTGGAATTATTTTTTCGTTCCTACTTAGGAACACGCACTCTATACCTAGTTATGTTTACTCTAAGGTTGGAATACTCACTCCCCGCCTCCACGCAGAGAGTCGCAACACAACGCGTTTCATTTGTTACTCTAATGTTTGCATTAGTACTGATTCCTGTATTCCTGTGTCATTGCCGTCACAATAGATACATCTCAAGCAATCTGGGTTTCATGTTTTCTTACTCTGATCCAGAACCCAGGCCTTTTTGCCGCGAGGCGCAATTTCTCACTATTCATGATAGTAAGTCAATCACAACCTAACATGTTTTTAATCAGCCGTCGAACAAAACCTTACCATATGCGCGCTTTGGCGAAATCCCGCGAATTAACTTTGGCTCACTTATTTTGAAGGGACACCTCTGTTATGGACCAGCGAGTGAGCAACATCAATGTAATCTAAAAACAAAGAAATGGTTCCCACAGCCTCGCCTGGGGCCCACTCTAATTCCCCTTTTTTGTTATATTGGTAGTGTTTAATTGTTTTCGAAAGAGAGGTTGGCAGCACTGCCCTCGGGCGGCGCGCACCGTTTGTAAGCGATGCCGTAGCGCAAACATTTTTAATTTGAATGCAATGTTGCAGTTTATATTTGTTATTTCTTTTGTATTTGAAAAATAACAAAGTTGAAAATGTTTTCACGAAGGATTATCCCTTTCTCGGTTTACTAATTATAGTGACGTTATTTTTAGTAACGCACCCAAATTAAAAAGAACGGGTTTTGGTTTCTCTACCTAGTTCGGTCTTAAAAAGAAGCTGAATCTCAAGCGCAATTTCATAAACTACACGATCAAAGTCTTAGTACCTATGACAAGAAAAGCAGTTTAAATTATAAAACCACAACTAACAATAGATTTCGAAATTACTTATTTCCAAATTTTAATGTCAATTATACAAAAAAATTGAATTTATTCCAATTACTCGGCACATTTTAATGACCATCGGAAACTCGGCAATTATAATCGTAAAAGTTCTTACAATTGAATATAAATTACAAATATTGGAGTGTTCCCACAATTACCGTTCCTTTAAGAAAAGTTAAAAGCTGTGAGCGATCGAGTGGCGATTTCTGGGAGAAACGGAGCGTATGCGCTTTCCTATTTTTTTTATTCGCATGGTGACAAAGGGCGGGAACAGAGGGATGGCGAAATCATTGGGTGTTTAATCGCGGGTGAGCGTCGCAAACAGGGGTATAATGGCGAGAATTTCCAGATTAAGGTTATTTGTATTAAACACGTAGCCATTGTGATTGCTCGCACGGTTCGACGAACGCGTTTCTTGTGTCGATTGTTCAAGTCTCCATTTTAATATTCAATGAATTTTCGAGAGATTTTTGACTAATAAGCCTGAGAAACAGAGATTCGGCGATCTGAATGGTAGGTACATGGAATTTTATTTCTCACCTTCTTGAATTATCAATTCTATGGAGCTACGAGAGTACTTAGCGGTACTCGATAGGAAAATTCGTTATTTCCGTTTTCTTCTGAGTTGTTACACTTAGTATACTCATGTCAGTTATTATGATGGAGTGCCTCCTTTACTGTCGAATATATCTAGTCTTTTCAAAATTTGTACCACCAATCACAATTTGATCACAAGTTGTATGATAATGTGAGATTCCACATTCCCGTAACCGCAGTAGTTTGTAGTGTCATAAGATGGACTGTCACAATACCTCAAGCAATGATCTCAAAGGTGCTTATCAAATGATTCGAACCTATAATAAACATAATGACAAAATTGTAGTATCATCAATCTCTTCTAGTGTTTTTCAAAAAAAGGACTAGCCCGGAGTCGCGTGGCGGGCACTGTCCGCACGCGACTGGCCGGCGATGATAAACGAGTAACGATGTTGCCAGTACGAATAATCAGCGCGTGATGGGGTTGCCAGTAGAAATAATTGGCGCCCCGCTGGTGGACGCGCGCTAATGTTTTGATAATAACGAGTGCCATTGTAGAGCGGATTAATGTTTTTATTTTAGCGATTTGTGTGCTCTCCGGACGCGGGCGATGGAAAAATAAACGGGATTTTGGAACATAAACACTATGTCCAGAGGATAAATAGCTTTGAAGTGCTTTGCAGAATGAGGCCTGAATATGGGAAAACAGTTTGTCGAAAAGTTTCCGAACTAGACTTACCTAGTTTTTTAACTTACTCACTTTTTTAAGTTTATCTGAAATTACCTACTAACCGATCATAGGCTTAAGATATTGAAGTCCTAAAGTTGGTTCTGATTATATCTCTTGGTACCGGCCTAATTATTAAAACAATTTGGTGTTTCATAATTATAGCCAATCTCCGAATAGGAAGTCTCAATCGCCGGATAACGGTAGCATTCCAGTAGAGTTATTGACAGACAAACAGACGGAGCAGACAACTGCTTGATGGATTGCTTTGGGTTTACTTGCGTTTGGCTACTTTACATCTCTATGGAAATATTAGATTTTAGTTGTTGAATGTAGCTCATATTTATCGCTCAGTAGTCGTTCATCCGAATCATCCGCGTCCGTCTAAAAAGTAGTAAGTACATCTAAAAAGTACTTGATGCATGATTAATAATAGATAGGTATTGAATTTCTTGAGGCAAGTATTTAAATAAGTCCTAGACGGATTCAGACGCTAGCTTGAGTTTCCTCTAGCCGAAACCTTACTTTCTATCCATCCAAATACTTGGAGCTAATTATTTTTATGGAATGATTAAGATTTACAATTATACTATAAGCGTGCTTTAGCGGGGTCACAAAATATATAGTATTTTGTGACTTGACGCCTGATCATAAAACACAGCTGGTCAAAACGCACAACAGAATGAAAAAAGAACTCGAAGACAGTTGGAACAGCTCGGCTCATCAAACGTTCGCTTACCAAACGTCAAAAGATTTACTTCCACCCACTATAAAGAGCAAACAAATACATGCGGCGACAAAGGGTATCCACCATTCTGGCTATAGCTCTACAGGGACATCTGCATGACGTGTAGAAAGAAGTCGATCAATTATCGGCATTGTGGCGGCGTTTCTTGGCACGTCGTCGGCCGCCATGTTGAGCATATTGAGACATTTGGATGGAGCGGGAACGAAGGTGTGTGCTCGTATGCCAGTGAAGTTGACAAGCTAGGCGATTTATTTCTATTGTTTCCTTCTTGTTACAATATTGTTGTCAGCCTCTGTGGTGTAGTGGTGGCTCAAATCTCATACATCACTGAGGTTGCGGGTTCGATTCCCGCGACGGGACAAATGTTTGTGTACAGAAAAATAATCGCAAGCTTTTGTTTTGTCTGTGTGTTGTGGGACCATGGTCCTCCTAGTTCCTAGTTCCCTAGATACAGGAAATCCTAGTTAGGGGCCAGGATCTAGTTAGTATGTGATCATTGGGTGTATTTACATTATTTTTTTCTCTTTACAGCAGCTGCTATGAAGAGTGAAAATCATCATAATAATAGATAGACAGTGGACAACATTTCCAACTTTATAAAATATCCACGGTTCTTTACGTGCTGTTCTATTTTCATCCCTACGTATCTTATTCTAAATTCAAATTCGGCATTATCGAGAACCGTGGACAGGTGCGTTCAGAAACCAGGCCAGCCTCCCACTGCTTGCCAACAATGCGACAGACTCGGTACACAAAGGCAACGCGCATCTCCATTCAGCCTCACGTGTCGAATCGTAAAGACTTAATTAAATCGTATACTTGTTACGTGGGCAGATGATTTATTTATACAGTAATAGGCACGTCCCAGGCGGCTTGCTTGTCTAACTTATTCATAAGGTTACAGAAAAATGATGCAAAGATTTGCTGGGGAATGTCGTTTTAAATTTTTCCCACGTGAAATATTGTCATTGTATTACCCATTTTGTCTATCCCGTAATATGAAGGATTAATTAACATTTAATCTAGTGTAAAAAAATCTGGCACATTCAAATGATATATTACTTTTTAATTGATGAAACTGGAATTGTAATTTTTAACCGTTTTAAAATATCTAAGAAATATTTTTCACAAATAAAAGATAGTTCATAAACAGCGAAGTCAGGAGGAGGAGTTATTCATCCAAAAAGTTGTTAAGAATTCAGTCCATTGCGGTCCATTTTGCTTTCACTAATCCTCTTTTGCCGCTTAAATATTACTTCCAGTGTGAATAGCGTTGTAATCGCTAATCCGTCCTATTCGGACAATCAAACAGCAAAAACGCGCAATAACATTAACAAAAATGTAAGGCGATCGTTAGTACCGCAGAATATGACCCCCCGGTGACAAATCCGATCGACTTGTAGCGCAGAAAGGAGCTCGAAAAAAATACAAAACGTACTGGCAGAATGGACACGAGGCCACGCCAGATGCTGCAAAAAATATGAAAAACTTTATGCGCGTTCAGAAATCTCATTATTATGTCGATTGGCGGGGGCTTATTGTTTTGTAAAGTGGAATAAAATATAAACCTAGTAAAGGGGTGACATGTGGACTGTTGTGTTTAATTTGCTAAAATGTTGCCGGTTATAGCTAGTGTAACGTGCTTTTCATAAGCTTTCTATTGCCATTCATATCATTTTAGTTGGGTACTCAGTTTTGTAAGATTTGAAAGAATAAATCCACCCAGAAACTAATGCAGAGTTGCACTTAATTAAAAAAAAGAAAATAAGTTGTGACGATTCATAATCGTATTATTAATTTAAATAAGGTTCAATCGAAGCTTTTAGATGAAGTAGAATTCTGCTGTTAATTAAACGCAGTTTGGCAGATTTGGCTATGTGACCGTTTTGCCTGTTGTGTTATTAAGAAACTAAAAAAGTTTATTGAGATGTATAGGTGTAACAAGATCACCACTAACGTCGTCAGTGCCTAATCTAAGCAAAATAAGAGAAATTGCGAAAAACAAATCGCCGCCCGCTCACACTGCGTCCACCCACAACTTACTTTATCCCAGTCGGATACATGAGCAGAACTGTAGAAAGTTCGGAAAGCCTCCCGCTGACTTCGGCGACTGAAGCAACCCATAGGAACACCATTAACACCCATTGTTGGCTAGAAATAGAGCAGCTGATTGTACATTTTTGATGTAATTGAGAGGCATGTTGCATGTAAAGAAAAACTGCCCTGTTGACATGCCAACAGGCTTGTCAGCTTTCTTACCAGGACATTTATTGAAATAGGTAGTATGATATTATTGCTGTCTTCATATAAATAGAGAAACACTAAGGCAGATGTTTTCCTTTTACCATTCCACCTATTCTGTTACAAGATTTTTCTGTAATGATTCAGCAGCATGAGTTTCTCACATGACTTATGAAAAAATATTTATACAGAGAATGGGTACCTAGCAACATTGCAGAGAGCTATTAGTCTGAGTCGATAGGATTTTTAGACGCTAATTATAAAACCAAAAAATGATCCACCGACATTTTCTTTTTCTGTCGCAATCTATGATCACAACCTGCGTCTCAAAGTCACACGTAGACATTTTCCGTTGTTTGATATCTATAGAGTTGTGTTCCGAAGCTCGTTAATTGCATTAGTTTGCGCGAGACATGCACGGATGCCTGTGACGACGTGCGAGGCGTGACACGCGCTCTGTTGGACAATAAGGACAATTTGTTTCATATCGTTTGTGAGTTTCATCAGGTTTGTTTTAATGATGCGATTTTAATGTTCAGAAATGTCCTTGTCATATAGATAACACACATTACTATGTTATTATTATTGTTGAAATGAAATTAAATGAAATGTTTATTGTTACTAGATTGTAGGTTTTATGGGTGTTACAGATTTATAAATTCGTTCCGGTACAATCAACCCTATCCTGGGTGTGCAATATTATTAATTGTATTATTTAATCTATATTATATTATTTAACATGCAGTCGAAAATCCAATTCCCTATTTATGTTAAATTATAATACATCGCGGCTCTATAATTATTTGTGCAACGACAAATATATATCAACATAAGGTCATGGACCAATGATTATTGGTCCATGATAAGGTATAATACTTACCTAATAATAAAATAGACTAGGTAATCGATATAAGAAAAGCTAAACAGCATTACACACTGTTAATATTAAACATAATAATAATAAACATCGACATTACTATTAGATTTGCAAACAGTGATCTCAAAAATGGGAATGCTTCATAGTGTTGGATGTTATAGAAAGTCAAAAGATATTCATTAAATACGCACAAAAATGCTATTTTAAACGTCATATACACATAATACAAATCACTTAAAATACAACAAAAATTGTTACTTAAAAAACCATGACTTTGAAAAAAAAAGGTAATCATGTCTACTCACTTCTTTCCGATACTCAAATTGAAGTCCGGGACAGAGAAGAAATGCGAAAACTGACTCTACCAGTTCTTAATCCGCCCGCTAGAGAAGATAGCACCAAGAAACTGCGGATTACTCTTTCTTTAATCTTTAAAAATTTAACACTAAACAATGAGGTAAATTATGATTATCGTAACACAACTTCAAACTAGAAGTGCGAGTGAGGTGTCCCATAGTATCAGAACCATGAAAATATGAGTAATATATAAATAGGTATAAAGATACAGTAGCAGTTATATAGAGTGACCAAACCAGATCAGTCCACGAGCAGGACCAGCCAGTATAAAAGTTTAAATCCCGTTGTTTGTCTAAAATATAGAGTTCCAAATTAGTCGGGACTGGATTAATTTTAGTCGTCTTGATTCAATAAATATGCTCATTTTTACTCGTAGATGAGTTAACCAACACGCGGAAACAACTCGCTTGCATCCCGCACTAGAACCACACCTCCATGTCCGCAGGCGTCATTCGGAAAGAGTACAGAAAACTTGTAGTACAGTAAATCTGTGAACACTATTGTGCGCACTTGCCTTTCCAGGTGCGTCCAACAATACCCGTTGGCTTAGGACGCCACTTCACTCCCGGACACGTACCAAACCCATTTGTTTTCGAACATAACCGTTCGCTACCTACGTTCGGTAACTGAAGTTTTAATTTGTTTGAACTCGACTCAATTGTCATGTTCAAAATAATGGCTCTGCTCTTTTAAATTAATAGCACTCGTACAAAACTATTGTTAAGCTCAAACTTATAACTACTTTTGAATAAGGCCACGATTTTCATGTTGTTTTTCAATCGTTGCTCAATTGAGCGTTTATAAAATCATTACAATATTTTTTATTGTTTTCTAAATTTGAATTTAATTTTTAAATAAAAGATTTTAGGATTTTAAAGAGCACTTATAGCCGGGGAAGTAACAATGGGGGTTATAAAAGTATCTATTCTATAGAACGTTACCCGCAAGAGGGCCGCGCTTCCGGTGTGTTCCCGCGCTTCCGCGCCGTGAGTGGCGAGCCAAGATGGCGACAATATTAATCAATATTTCAACAACATTAGCCGGGGAGTAAAGTGGACGCCTCCTTAAGATGAGACACCTACTTTGCTGAGTAGGATTTTGAGTGAGGTTGCTTTGTTTCTAAGAAGGAATTTCTGGTTTATTCTTTACTTTATTGAAAATGTAAATAATCACCTCTTCAGTTTTGTACCGGCCAAGTTTCAGGTTTTCTGTTGCAACTCGCTTTTGCCATGGTCCTCATTGATGTTCTGCAACTCACTTTTACACCGATTGCTTCATGTAGAGTTGCCGCAACTTTGTCTGTCCCGTAAAATGATTCCTGATTATACTGTCCATCTGCTTCGCAAGATACATACGAAAAAAAACTAAACTGTATAAACAAAAAAAAATACCTAGAACCTTGAAAAATATTATAATTCCAGTCAAATCTAAATATTGGGCAACAACATGTTCACATCAAAATAATAATATCAAATCAAATAAGTAGGTACGTGGTATCCTGCTGAGTCAGCACAGAGGGCGCTGTTTGCAGGCGGGCCGCGCCGCGGGACAGTGTTTGTATGGAGTCGGCAAGGTGGGTACACCGCGACAGCCGATTAGGTTTCAACTCGCGAGGAACTAATTGGAGACAATAGTCAAGTTTAAATTACATTTTGATATATGTACTTATAAAGGGCCATGCTGCAAAATCCAACATTTTTTTTTATAATGTCGTATAACAAAATGACACTGCATTATAATTACAATCTAGCCTAATAAGACTAATAAGTAATTTGAATTTGACTTAAACTGCTAAGTAGAGTAAAACTAAGAATATGTCCATCAACACTTTTCTTATTGTCTCTATTAAGGCGACATTATGTTCTTGTGTTCTTTACGGGTAGCACTAACTTTACCATGTTTACACACTGTCACTCCACTAAATTAACTCAAAAGGTCTTTTTGAGTCTTCTCACTAGGTCTGCGTTGTCGAGAAGCTGGATAGCCTTGACATTCACGAATTGGTAAATCAAACATTTGAATGGCATATTTGAAGACTGATGAGAACAGTGTAAAAAGGCCCAGACTCCTCCGTATCGATCTCTATCAGGCTCAACGCACTCCAATTTAGAGTAGAATGATTGAATTACCTTTCCATGTCGTTTTGTTTGCGGTTCAACATTTGGTTTCATCAGGGCAGCATATTATGTTTATTTACGGTGTGTGTTGTGAGGTTCCTAATTGGCCCATTGCCGGGGCTTCATGTTATTGTCTCGTGTTGTTCTGTTTTAGGGCTTCAGAACATGCCAGAGAATCACTACAATTGTCAAACATTGATTAAGCTTAATTGGTAAAAATTTGTACCACTTTGGTGATCAAAGTATGCAGGTTAAAAAGCGTAATGTATCTCCGCAAGTTGTCACAATATTAAATAATAATAATGATATACATATACATTCATTTATTTCAGGCAATAATACAGTTAACACATTAAAAGTACCAGAGGCTCATAAAATATATACCTTACAGACTAGCATATATACAATTTATAAACACTAAAGCTACGACTAGGGAATTAACTTCGGCTTCGCCTCCCTGTAGCGCCGGTATTCTATGCCTTTGGGCTAAAACTCAGGGTTGCAATTAACAAATATCTAAGGGCGGCTGACTCTCTTTTCTGTGACTTGATCAGTGTGAAAATATTTGACCTATCCCTCTAGGACACTCAATTATTGTTAACATTTTAAAAATATGCTTGAACCAGTATTCTCTTACGATGCGAGTTAAAAAACTTTCGGCTGAATTCACCTACAGCGCCGCACCAGCGCGCGTCACGCAGCCGTTATCGCACCCAACATTCGGAAACAGTTGGAGGTAGTGGGCGTAATTGGTCAAATCTGGGCGAAAACACGCGCCAACTCGTATTTATTTATTTACTTTGTATTTACTGCAACAGTAACGAGTGCCCGAGGCAGGATTTACAAAGTTTTGCGAACTTGTTTTTGGGGGGAGTTGTTTTTCGGAACAATTTCGGCGCGTGATTTTTTGGTTTGTTTTTGCAAGAGCGTTGTTATAACTAGAGCAATGCTCGTGGGAATAATGTTTCATGTTATTTAGGCTCAAATAAAAAAATAATAATGGAAATCACGTAACTGTACAGGAGTGGTGACCAGATAAATTTTAGATCTACTTTAAATATGGCATTAACTCAAAACGATCTCAAAGTAAGTAAAGGATACATACCTAAATACATAAAGGTACGATTAATGTATTCACAGTGAAAATACATGAATGAATTAATATACATTTTATTTGCCTTTTTAGTCCCATCGATCGGTAGAATAATAATAGAATTAATGTGAAAAAATGGGTTTTACAGGATCTTAGGATAGGGGAAGATTTAGGGAAGGAATCTAAAACCCAATGTCATACCTATACTTGTGAGACCCACCTTATAGGTGTGTGATAACAATTTCATTGTCATTTTTAAAATTATCCTTGATGAATCGTATCGTCAATGTACTACATACATAAATATGTCATACACCAACTCAAAATATAACAAAGGTATCGTTTCAGTTCAGTTACAACAGATACCGCCACGCTAGCTACAGACTGGTTGTTAAATATTTGTCTGAGCACGACTAAACACGGCTCCGCTGCAGCCATCGTCAGGTCTGGCGTACGGTGACCATACTTCAAAGTCGATTTAGGAATTTTTTCTTTATGTGATAACATAAGCAATGACAATCCGTTGCGCTTTTTTTTTAAACAAAATTACAGAAGAATTAGTATAATATATATATTCATTCTGATGTCTATTTAGGACGCGATCAACTTCTATGTACCTACTTAGGTATATTTTTTTAGAATTGTCCATTAACATAGGTACCAGTTGTAGTTTCTGTACTGGTACCTATGACGTCTACGAACCGTTTCGTTAATATAACGAGAGGCGTGGTGAAGGGACATAAGCTAAAATCTTGATAACAATAAAGAAATAAATAAATAATCACATAATAATTTTATGCACAACACAAAAGTAGGTACCTACAAGTAATTTCCAATACTTTTATTGTGCGAGAGTGTACAATGTGTCACAATTCATGCGAAAGTAGTATTCAAAAATTGTATGTACCTATATTAGAAACTATTTAAATACTAAGTGTGTGTAAGGAAATCTGCAACGATCTCTGGCAGCTGTTAACAAAAGCAGTTTTTTTTTCGCATTTGTCCCCGTTTCCCCAACAGCCTGGTTACCGCACCTCCTCAGTCCACCGATTGGCTCAATCGTGTGGTAAACACGCGCGCGGTCGCTCGCCCTGATATTACTGTACAACTGTTTGTGGCACCGACTGTACTGCGAGATTATGTTTTATCTTAAGCTGGTTTACAGTGGATCTCTTGGAATTTTTATAATAAAGTTCAAGCTAGAGATTATTTGTGTTTTTCATGCAAATGCGAGTCTCTGATTCCTATTTTCTCCACATTATTGAACATAATAAACATAAAGTACCTATTTGTAGGTAGGTTTGTGATGGCAATGCTGAAAGTCTGGATCGAGATAAATTATTTTAAACAAATGACAAATGATAGACCGGGGAAGTCATTTACCAGTCACTGCACCTAAAGAAATTTCTCGGGATTTAAACTTCACGTTAATTTGCCCCTCTTCTTTCGATCTTTAGATTGGAAAAAATACGTCTATTCAAAGCTCCTTGTTTTACAATTCCATTTCACCGTTACATTTGTTCTTTTGATACTTTGCTGTTATGATTTGACCTTGTACTTAATATTATTTGAACTCTTATGATACTTGCTAGAATCTCTACTAAAATTCTAGATGCATCGATGTGACGACAGCAGCGCAGCGCTGCGCAAGATATTGCAAAACAAAGTTTTGGGTGGTGCTGTTACTGGTATGGGCATTGCTTACCAGTAGGTGCACGACCAGCTAGTCTCGTCACTCAGTTAAGTTAAAAAGAAAAAAGTTAGGTACCGTGTTGGTGGCTCAGTAATCTGTAATTTCCATAGTGCTGCTATAAGTCACCTCTACATTTGTCCACTGTATCCCTCACCTTAGCTTGTACTAAAACAATACAACACAAGAGCTACCGTCTCTACATAGTGCAGAGGCGTGGCGTGGGCGGGGCGTGGCCCAGTGGAGAGCTCTGGCTGTCACAGGTTATGGGATACTTTGGTTCTGCTGTAGAGATTTCGAGGCTTCTTGAAAGGTCTCAAAAATATAAAGGCGTTAATTCGGAAAATCAGATAGATTTTAGGTGTTTCTTTGCTTATTGGTGTTTAAATCAAGGAAACGTGTTTTTGGAGAACCGTCTAAATTATTGTATCAAATTAAACCAATGTTGTTACTGGAGATGCTTAATGATGGAATGAAAAATTGAAGAATTGTTTATTGTAGTCTTTTTAGGTTTACGTTTTTTCTCGATGTGAGAAATGTCACTTACTTGAGAACAATAAATAGTAAGTCATTCGTCGTTCCGTCCGATCGGCAGGGAAATATAGTTAGTACATATACTAGTAGGTAGTACTAGTAGGTATACTAGTATATATACTAGTACCTACTTATACCTAATATAAGTGCATGGCATGAGAGAACGGTCTGCCATTAGATATTGCGCTGATGATGATGTATTCCCGGCCGATTTCGGCCACGGCGGCGGCGCGGCGACTGCATTCACCTCCTTATTTATTGCGTTCGTGTGCTCCCATGTGACTTACATAGCCAATCTATAATAACAATAATATTGGGCTAGCTGAGATTATAATGCCTTTCCTAAATGAGTTTACATTTTTAATTCTTGAAGTAATCCCATTATACAACTGTGCTCCTTCAAAAGTTAGCAAGTTTTGCTATAGTTTCTACGTTACTTTGGCAAAAACAGACGACCACGTCAATTGCTACGTTGTCTTAATTCATCATCATCATCATCATCATCATCATCAGCCTATCACGTTCCCATTGCTGGGACACGGACCTTCTCTAGTGTACTACTAGGTACCTACCTAGTTACCTACTACAGTACCCAATAGTTTGTATCTATTAGGTAAAATCTATATAGATTTTGCAAAGTCGATAAAGACCAATCAACGTTGCATGACTTAGATATGCCACAAAAAAGTGAATGACGAGTAAAAAGCTAGTTTATCAGTATTAATGGCTGCAATAACTTTATGCACCAACCCATAAATAAAAACATCATTAGTGCTCCAATTGTTCACCAACATAATACATTTCTTACATCACATAGATTAATTTGTCACCTATGTTACAACATAGATAATCGCCACGAACATCTGCTGCAATGTTTAGAAACACAATTAATAATTACACAATATAAAGAGCTTTCAACAACCGGTCACACTAAATAAACTAAACAACGCGTGGAAAATTATAAAAAACTGTTTACAGCCCATGACTGATCGTGTTAATTCACTTTTAACCCTAAGCAACCCTATCGGGTACGTGTGCAGTTGATGCTGTAAGAAGTCGGCCGAAACCAAAGCTTGATTGCTCCGGTCAAAGAAAATCCAGTCTAAAAGCTAACGAGTTAAAGATCACAGCAACAGTAAAGTTATTTCTGTCGCTGCACACATATGCTCGCCGATGGAAGGTGGGGTCGGAGACAGGGCGGGCCCGCGGGCGGGGCCTGGCGGCGCGCGGTCGGCGCTCCTTAGTCCGGCGAGAGCGGCTCGCGATGCCGCACCACTATGACTCCTCCGCACAGCTTCGCAATCCGAGACCTGCTGCCCGAGGCCTCCTCGCGCTCGCCCTCCCCCGAGCCCTCGGACACGGAGCTCGACGTCACGGGCACCGAGACGCCCCCTCCCGGATCCTCCACGCAAACCAACGACGAGAAGAAAAACGAAAAACCGGCGTACAGCTACAACGCACTCATCATGATGGCGATCCGGAGCAGCCCAGAGAAACGGCTCACGCTAAACGGGATATACGAGTATATCATGAAGAACTTCCCCTACTACAAGGAGAATAAACAAGGCTGGCAGAACTCTATCCGGCATAACCTCAGTTTGAATAAGTGCTTCGTTAAAGTTCCGCGGCATTACGACGACCCGGGAAAGGGAAACTATTGGATGCTGGACCCGTCTTCGGACGACGTATTCATCGGTGGAACGACAGGAAAGTTAAGACGGAGGTCGACGGCGGCGTCGCGGTCTCGTTTGGCGGCGTTCAAGCGCGGAGCTTTGTTGCATCCGATGTTTGGAAATCCCTATGCGTCTCTAGTGGGATTATACCCCCCTTTGCTATCAGTGTACGGCCGGTACGCGTTACCAAGTCCTTTGTTGAGGCTGCCGCCACCTCCACCAAATCCGTACCATCAGCTGTATAGGAGGATACACGGCCTGACGGCGCCTCCGATGAGCCCCCCTCCGCCAGACCCGGAGCATATGATGAAGCACAGTTGATAGATCGGCGTCTAGCGTGGTCTCCCGCGGGACCATGGTGCAGTCAAGGGAAGACTGTAGTTAAAGACTGTGATAGTGGACTCAGGACGTGGGGTGTGTATAGTATTCGTTGTATAAAGTGATATCGCTATTTATTATTAACGTAAGATTCTAAATTAATTTAATTTAATTAAGAGGCTTAATTTAAGTTATATTTGTCGCAATAAAAGATGTTCTCAAGCATTCGCTAAGCATTATGATTTTTTATTACTGCGGTTTTCAGATCTGTTTAGGCCTAAAATTTTGGTTTCTGCTTATAAGAACGAACAAATTCTTACAAGATTTATATTAATAGTTGTTTTAGTTAAAAGTATTTTGGATTGTTTTATTTGTTCACTATTATATTAATGCAGGTAGGTAATCATTATCATAATTCTTCTTCTCGTGTGGATGTGTGGCCGACGCTGGTGCTGGTGTTATTGTATGCGATGTACCTAGGTACTTACTTAAAATAAGTTATACAATGAGACTTCATTAATCTTAGCGAATGAATAGTTAAAAGTGTAAAAACCAACTAGATATACCTAACTAAATATCACCTACCTATTTACTTGTAATCTAATCTAGAATATTAGGTATTTAAAAGTATGAAGAATCATAAAATGCTCACGACTAGGGTATAGGTATACATGAAAAGCACCTCATTTTATTTGGAGTCGGTAGAAATATTAAATCAAAATCTTTTTTTATACTTATAAGGAGTAAAGAAAGGTAGATTACATATAAAATGCTTTTATAAGTACTTTACTAGCTGACTCGGCGAACTTCGTACCGCCGTTTTTAAATATTTTTTTAATATTTTCATTATTTTCATACAAACCTCCTGACAATAACGAACCCATAAAAGAAAGATTTATCCAATTTGGTGCAGTCGTTTGGAAGTTATGCGCGTATAAACATTTCGGTGATTCATTTTTACTTATATAGATTTACCAAAATAAATATAGCCTAGGTATAGGCAGATATTTGGCTCAGGTACAAAAAAACTAAAACTTACCGTAGCGCATACTATAAATATTAAATTACGCATGTAAAATCATATTTTTTACAATTCAAAATACGAGTCAGCAACATAAGCAATGATAACGAAGTAGTTATCCGTGTGTCATCTAGATTTTGCAAATATTTTAGGGTGTTACAAAATAAAACGAGTTTCCGTAAACTGCTTTAACGTTTTTGAGGGATTTCCAGATTTAGAACAACGTGTGGCTGCGGCGGCTGCTACTCAACGACACTAGTTTTTTACACCGTTTAAATTTTGAGCAACTCATTGTTATATTATAGAAAACAATAAGGACTTATTTCGCGTTGTAATCTGGTCCAAAACAAAATAAAGCTTTCTTAAGATATTACGATGCCTTACAGGATTTTATTGTACAGGATTTATGCAACGTAATTTTATAATTATTAGGTCTATAAATTCAAATGTATCTGTAGATAGCTCTGCACTCCAATGAGACAAATAAACCATTGTATGCTACAGTATCTATGGCCCCTGAACTTCTCGCATAGACTATATTGGACTCTAGAATTATATAATACGAATAAAAAATCGTTTATTTGCAACAATCTAAATAAAAATAATTAATTATCAGAAAACAAAAACATTTAAAGGTAGTAACGATTATATAAAAGGTATTTGTGCAGACCGGTCTCAAGTCAGCGTTCTGTTGGTCGTGCCACCAGCGCTGGTCTTCCGTTGAAGCCGTGAAGCCGCTAGCAAAAACATTTTAAAACACTAAAATAATTTGAGCTAAGTACTAGTTATAGTCGTATTTTTAACCGACTTCAAAAAAGGAGAAGGTTCTCTATTCAATTGTATTTTTTTATACTTTTTTATATATTTTTGTTAAATATTTTATAGTAGTATTTGACGGCTTTCTGAATAGTCTAAGCGCCCATCTTTTAGGAGCGTTTGGGAGCAGGTACCAATGCTCAGCAGTAACACTTTAGTGTATCTAATTGGCGTATGAATCTAAATAGTAGGTAAACCACCAATCATAGCGACGGATATTTTAGATTGTTAGTTCACAAGTAATATTAGTCCAGTTCTGGGACGATGTCATTTTATTTGATTCTGCTTTTTATTCAGTTCTTTTTGGCAAATAAAAGATTTTGTATTTTTTTTTATTAAACTCGGTAGATAAGTCTACAATAGATATACATATCTCTATTTTCGACTGAAAACACGTTTTTCTATTAGATTATAATAGAAAAATAATGGTTTCTTTCGAAATAAATTCGTATCTCTGTATTTTCGACTTTAAATCGGAAGAAAACAAGACCGTTTAAAGATTTTCTTTTGGTAAGTAAAAAAATAGAGATCTCTACATTAGATATACATATGTACGTAACGCCTATTGAATTACATTTGTCTACCCTCTTTATACTTTAGTAGAAGCGCTTTGGGATTGACTAGTAGTAGAGTGATACAGGATGATTACGATGAGGATACATAATCACAGATTATGTAATTGCCCTCTGTTCTGCTAATTATTATGTTTTGGAACAGTGTTACGATTCTGGAGTGGAGTATGAAATATACCGTTATATCGGTCTTTACACTTGACATACTTATTGAATTGAAGTCTCGATTTATTACAATTTTCCGCTTTTTTTACATGACTCGACAAGCCATTCAAAAATGAGCGGCAGTCTTTTTGTAACACCGAGATATATTGATGTGATCTTACCCGCTACCCGCTACCCACCACCCGCTACCAGTTGGCATCTCGCCCAAAACTAACGACATCTACATTGAGCTGCCTCGTGGATACTAACTGTAACTTTATCTATTGTCGTTTACCGTGAGGCAGAGTAGGAGGACGAGAGAGTAGTGTAGGAACGGGAATAAAGTAGGAAATAGTGTAGTGTTTAGAATGTATGTATCCTAAGGGCAGGCAAAAAGTATATAAAATGCAATGTTAAAAATGTATTTTAAGAATGCCAATACGTACTCGTATCTATACCTATAGGTTTTATGATTTTTGATTTTTTCTCTTTACAGAGTTCATGAAATGTGGAAAGGCTTGTCATGGTGCATGTCATGCATATTTTTACTTACCTGAGACGTTTAGCCAATCTGTGGCTGGTAGGTACTGCATTAGTTAATACATATTATTATGCAACTGTATGCACACAATATTATGTACTTACGGTTTACGGTTTAATATGTTTGTCACCCAACGAATTTTTTGAGACACGTATACCTATGTTTGAAAAGGTCATGATTCGCTTAAATTGTCGATTTCGGGACCTACCTCACCCTAAATAGTTTCTGCTTCAGTCGAGAAAAACTTAATTGCAGAACAAGATTTCTTTACAATTATTTTGACATTCTAATTTAAAAATAGAAGGGTCGTTAAAGTCGCCTGCGGTCAATAATTAACGCAACAGAAAATCAAACTGTGACTATTTCTATCAACATTCCTCCGCAGAACTATTTACAATCGAAACACTATTTGTTTTTAGCGAAATTTATTTGTAACAATAAGAATTAGCATTCGCCACGCGTTAAATATTGAATCGTTAACGATAATGAGTGCGGTGTCGGCGTCCAAACATTTACTTTATTTATTAACGGACAGACATAAAGTTGTCTCGTAACAGTTGCGATGTCGCGTCGTGCCGGTTGCCGAGTGGCGAGCGCTCGTCGCCGTCGCCGACGCGTCTTGTCCCAGACTGCACAATATCCAGCCACCAAAACAATAATCCAGCCAACAAAAACATGGCTCGATCGAGAAAAGCGACACCCATAATCCCACATCTCTCGATCGACACAAAACACCTTGCGTTCTAGACGGTATCGTGAAAGCTTAGGGCTTTTACCGTGCACGCCTTAATAAATCAAACGGCCATTTTGTTTTTACGTTCCCGCGCTTTTTCTAACCATAGACAATTAGGCGGGTGACAGCACACCATAAACAAGACGCCCGCTAATCCGCGGATTATCGTGAGCGAAGACAAGCGGCGTGCATCCAGCATTTCTTGTAAATAATTGTAAATCTACGTCAAAACGCAACGACACATACATATGTTAAGGGATTACTGGGCGGAGATTAACCCGTTTTATGCGGCGCGATCGGTTCCATCGGAAACTGACGACTTCCCGCCAAAACGGCGTGTTAATCTCACGTTAAATATGGTAACATCGTGCAGTTTCACTTTTGGGAAATTAGCTCTAAATACGGATGCGGGGTTTGTTTTTGTAAACTCTTAAATACCCTCATGAAGAAGAGACGTTATATGATTCTGTCAATGGAAACTAAATTGGTCCTGGCATTATGGTAATAATATAGCTGGCTGATTATGGAAATAAAAAAATAATACGATGTATTTGGATACCAAATAGAAAAAGATTTTTGAAATTAGAATTTTGAACACTATCAATGAGCTTTCAATACATTGTCGTCGGCTAATCTTGTCAGAAGAAATAAGTACACTGTGTATTAGGAACTTCGGACAGTCACAGAATGGGGACAATCGGAAATATGTATAGTAAGTTCTATTTACGAGTCCTTTGTCAGTGTGTTTGTCCACATTTAGTTCATTCATGTTGTATGTTTATTTGCTCATATTGAGAAAGCGAATTACCCCTTTCTAGCCGGATGTTTTTCTTGGGACATTGTGCGCACAGAAAGGGATTTGGGCATGATTATGGAAACTAAATTTCGGAATAAAAACTGTTATAATTATGGTTATTGTAAACCGGTTTCCATTCATAATATTTTGGGAATGTTATTTGTGTATTTGAAAGAATATTTTGTGATGGATGTCAGATTAGGTACTTAATATATCTCTTGCAAGGTGCTTTTCTCAAACTTTTAACTCATCTAGGTAGGTACACATATGTAGGTATATGATGTAGGTAATATATACATATATGATGAAATAGCCTAACTATGCCCAATATGATGATAGTTCTTCATCCTACTAATATTATAAACGCGAAAGTTTGTAAGAATGGATGTATGGATGTACCTTTGTTACTCTTTCACGCAAAAACTACTGAATGGATTTTGATGAAACTTTACAATAATATATGTAGATTACACATCAGAATAACACATAGGCTACTTTTTATCCTGGGAAACCGCGGGTGAAACCGCAAGGCGCAGCTAGTATTATTATAGACTTGCAGCCCGCCCCGGCTTCGCACGGGTATTTAACAAAATTTTCAAAATTAAAAAATTATAATTCACACACATTCCCGTGCGGCCCGTACCCCAGTGACGCCTACACTGCATAAAGTGCTGCCTAGCTAGCCGAGCAGGGTGAGCGGCTACCACTTTTTCTAAAACTTACATTTTTAAACTCGTGATATCTTTCAAATGAAATGTACGAATTGAATAATTGAAAAAGTTATATAAACGTATTGAAGCAGTCTTGAATATGAAGTAATTTATTTTGATAAGGATTAATACCAATAAAGAGCCCTTTCTAGCGGCGGCATTTCAATACTGTCCCGACACTTTTTGTAAATAATGATGTGTTCTGCAAAGTCGTAGTACATTATTTTATTCTACAATCAATAGTTTTCGCAGCGCACGCGATGTAAAGAATATTTTAGGTAATTTTTTTACACCTTGGGTTACATTATTGGAGTTTTAGTAAGGATCCCTAATTTTTTGAAAATATATTATAGCCTATGTCACTCGGGGATAGTGTAGCTTCCCAACAGTGAAATATTTTTTCAAATCGGTTCAGTAGTTTCGGAGCCTATTCAATGCAAACAAACAAATAAACAAAAAACAAACAAACAATCAAATCTTTCCTCTTTATAATATTAGTTTAGATAATTTATCTGGCATTATTGTTTATTGTCATCACATTTATATGACGTTTGGAGGTTCAACCTTTATTTATAAGTTTAGTGTAATTTACTTTTGACGCTGAGAAAATAATGCTTTTATGTGGAAATCTCATAAGCTCTGATTCACTAGGTCATTTTTGCTTTACACTTACAAGATGCGAAATGAGCAAAACTTCGGTTTTTTCACGGAGCTACACTAAGTATAAGGTATTTCAAAAGAAGGGTGAACAGTTCGTAAAGGAAGGCACTATTTGTAACAGTAGGTAATACCCCGAATGTTGCAGGCAGGCTACCTGTTTGTTTGAGTTGAAGGAATTCAACTTTGAGTTCCAAATATATTTTAATAATGTATATAGGTATAACAAGATTTTTGTTGAAAAATATATTTTTCAAGTCAAGCTTTTAACAAATTCGTAATCGAAACCGCGAGCAGATTAAAATGAGCCCAAACACTAGTAGTTTACGATTATCCGTCAATACCTATCATCAGATCAATTGGCTTTCAGCATTGAGGAATGACACTAAGACCTCAATGGCTTTCAGCATAATATTGCAATGTCGTCGGACTTTGACAAGTATGCCAAATTTCAACTCCTTAGGATAAGACGAAGTGGTTCTGATTCAACTTGTAAGATTTGACCCAAACATACCAAACATGTATATCGGTCCATCAGTGAGAAGGGACTGAGCAGTGATTTTGAACTGTTGTCTTTTTGTAGATCTGTATAATATATGCACTCCATCATCGGCCGCATCGTCGTTTCCATCATGCGAGATAGTGGTCAAACATAAAACTATAAACGAGAAACATATTATAGAAAAACATAAGATCTGAGCGAAATCCGATAACATTAGCGTCACTGTAGCCTCCCCACTCGTTTGACGTAAGAGCGTGTAATGAAACGTAAAAACACCATCAAACCCACTATAAGAGCGTCCGATAAACACTATCAGTTTGTTGATCCTAACTAAAACAAAGGTTCCAGGAAGAAAGCAGAATGTTATGAAACATCAAGGAGCGAAGAGTTCATATTGCGATTGACTGCCTAAACA
The DNA here is from genome assembly GCA_951640565.1 of Petrophora chlorosata. Lineage (NCBI taxonomy): Eukaryota > Metazoa > Arthropoda > Insecta > Lepidoptera > Geometridae > Petrophora > Petrophora chlorosata. Next base: position 18,098,324 of record OX621197.1, read on the forward strand.
CACTTGCGGAGAGGTTGGAACGAATCACAACTTTAAATGAATAGAATGTATTCAGGTTGTAATGTCTAATGTGTATAGACCGACAAATGTAGTACGTATTAACTTTATAATAGAAGTTAATACGTACTACATTTGTCATATGTGTACATTTGTCGTGTGTGTTTGTACGTATTAACTTCTATTATAATATAATAGAAGTTAATACGTACTACATTTGTCGGTCTATACACATTAGACATTACATTTATAGACATTAATATACATATTATATTCTGTGATTGTGGTCGTATGGTAACTTATGGCGCTTTCTATCAGATCCACCTTAGTTTGAATCCCACTTCGGTTTTGCATCAATTCCATCAGGTGAGATTGTGGTCAAACGTAGACCCAGTCTGTTGTAAAAAGAAAAAAAAACGTATAATTTAATCCCACTGGACAAAGGTCTCCTCAACTCCCTCTATGGATCTCTCTCCATTGCGATCTCAGGTCAGTCACTCCGGAAAGCGTCTAAATCGTCCCACCAACGTTTTCTGGGCCTTCCTAGGCGTCGACGCCCGTCGTCAGGCACCCATTAGCAAAATTTTTTTATAAAAAATCTAATATTTAAAACAACATTACGCATTTTATGCGACACTTCTATGGGTTAGCTCCTTTTAATTGGGTTGGAAGTATGTACCTACCTTCCAAAAAAAAGACTCTCTCAACAACGCTGGCTCACCAGCCCAAGAAAAATTCAAAGATTTTCCCAAATTTCAGCAGAATCAATGTTTACTGTAATTTTTTACCGTTCTAACACGAACCAGTTACGGCGGCAACATCAAACAGACAACAATCGTCGAGATCAAAGGCGCCGAGGCGGTGCGGGAAAGGTAGGTTACCAACTTTGCTTTTTGAAGATCCAGTACGGTATATTAGATTGTACAATTAATTTATTGATTTCTGGATCAATAGTGTTAGTGAATTAAACTTTGTCAAATAATGGACATCAGCCATTCATTAACAAATTTGAAAAGCTCCTCAAACATGTTTATGAAGTCTTTGGAACATAAAGACATCGTAGTGGAATTGTTTAGGGTGAATCAACATACATACACACACGTAAACATATCGAAAGTGAAAACCAATCTTCAATTGTTTGTATTTTTTTGCAATCTTTATTTTTGCGTAAATAAAGCGCTTTCATGCAAGAGCGCAGAAATCAGATAAAATGTCATTGTTTGGTGTAATTATAGTATCGCTGGACTGTTTCGTATTATATTACGATTTATTTTAAAATATTTGCGTTGTGAACAATCGGTGGTAATGTGATATTTTCCGTGCAACGTTTAGCGAGTAATTACTGATAATCTTAGGACAGATAGAGCAATGGGCCAGGTAATGGTTTATGTGTTTTTTGAGGCATTTAAGGCACGTGTATGAGCAAAATCGTGAACAGAAAAAGATCTGTATAATAATCTTGCTACAATAATAGGTGTATCGTACCTATATCTCATAAACCATTCTTCTTCTTGTTCGTGTCGATGGTCCATATGTTTATGACGATGGTCATAAACCATTGAAAAACTTACATGGTAATGATACCCTTCACGCGTAATTTAAAGTTGGTGGATGTCATCTCCAAGTTTGTCCCAACAGGCTTGGGGCAAGTAAGTGGCTAGACGACGACGAGTGGTGATTGAATTAGATTGTGACCCCGCGCGGAGGTTAACTCGCCTAATTGGACCTCTGGATGGTACGATACTCGTACTGCCTGGGGGAGTAGGAAAGGAGGGGGGGGGGGGGGTGTCTTTGTAATTGAATTTCGATGTCGAAGATACGAGCACTACCTATCAATCTTTATTGGAAAAAACAGATTTAAACAATCAGTGTTAAATAAATACAAAAACGCCTAACGATCACACACATCGATTCTGGCCCCTAACTATAGACTTCCCTGTATCCAGGGAACCAAGAAGTACGAGGTCCTTGATCCTACATGGCTAAAGACGAGAATAACAAATAATGAAATGTATAATAATATATATACAGTTAATAATTGTTCGTGAGCCTTTTTTTTACACTTTGTGCAGAAATGAAGAAACTGTGGATCTAAATTACAGATATTGGACATATGTGCGAGGTGATGAGCATAATCCAGTCCTACGCAGTGCTTTTCATGGTATTAAAAGTTCTGGGTGACACTGACATTTTTATGGGCAGGCGTAGCGCTTATCATAAGGCAAACGACGAACTACTCTCATCACTCAGCACAAAAAAAAACGAATGTAGGACTTTGTTTGACCTCGAATAATATTGAGAGCGTTTTTTTTACAACAGACTGGGTCTGCATTTGACCACGATCTCACCTGATGGGAAGCGACGATGTGGTCGAAGATGTAGCACGCTTACCCAGTAAGTACTTGTTCACTCTTGATTTGAACACACCCAGATTGTATTTATGTGGAATCACAGACAACGGCAAGGCATTCCACTCCCTTGACGTTCGTTCCTTGATGTTATTAATCAATCAATCAAAACATTTATTGCGAGAATATAGTACATAAAGGTGATAAAATTCTAAAAATAAGTCCTTACATTCTACCATGACAATGATGTGCAATAACATGTTTTAGTCTTATTCCTAAGCAAATAAAAAATAAAATGGACTAGTACCTACCAAAGCACTCGTACAGACTGATACTGGTGATACTTCTAATCTCCCAGCATGGAGAATATGAAGCTCCCTCATCAGCGTGATGGTGACCGCGCGATAACGTTCCGTGAACAAGTTTTTGTCGGTCAATATTCATAATTGGATGATTTTAAACAGCACTCGGAGCGATTAGCGCACCCTCGCTGTACCGCCAGGGGTGGGGAACCTTTTGTCTAGGAGCTATTGCGGGGTACACTCACTGGGCTAACTAAGAAAAACTTAGTGTGGGAAAACGCAAAATAAAATGGAATTGGAAATGTTTAAATGGTATTTGTGGTTTTGCTTGGACAGTCATACTTCAGAGGTGGTCCCATATAGGTACATTTTATCGAAATTGATACGGCACTTTTTGAAAAAATCATCAAGAACAAAAACTATAAGTCTAAGTCTTGAAGTCGGTGTTTGTTATTTTCTAAAATAATATTATTATTAATCTTTATCTTTCCCACATTGCAATGGCTCGCAACCCCTGAGCTGGCCGGCAGTAGCCCGCATGCCTGCGCCGGCGCAGCTAATGTAGCAATTATAATAACTCAGCCACGCTGTCCACTTGCGCCACACTGTCCGCACCCCACGTCATGACAACCCTGGGTGAAGAAAAATAACTCAAGATAGACCATAGCAAAGCTGGTTATTAAGAATTTATAAAATAAGAGAATATTTGTTCCGTTACGACGTATGCTTTTTGTATGCCCAATCATCACATACTTAGATCCTGGCCCCTAACTAGGATTCCCTGTATCTAGGGAACCAGGAACTACGAGGACCATGGTTCCACAATACTCAGACACAAAACAAATGCTTGCGATTATTTTTTTTTGCACATACATTTATTCCGTCGTGGGAATCGAACCCGCAACCTCAGTGATGTATGATTGATGAGATTTGAGTCAACCTGCCCAACCACTACACCAAAGAGGCTGACTTAATACGATTATACGGTAATGTTCCAGACAGGTGTTAGAAATGTCTTACATAATTATTACATGTGCCCTGTGAGGGCGCTGCACGTTTTGAGTGGAGTTAGTCTCTTATCCCTAGTTGTTTCATTATTATTTATGTATACATTTGTCAATTCAAATTAATTATTATTCATAAAATTGTCACATTGTTACTTTGGTCTCTATCTATGTCAAGTTCACATTAAAATCATTTAATAATATAATAAATACCTAATAATAAATATTTAATAATTGTCATTAATCTATTAAAGTTATTTTTTTTATTTAAGATATACAATATTTATTTATTAATTACATCATATGAACCTAGCCTACCTATATCGCAATATTGAGTTAGTTCTTCTCAGTATCTTTGTCATTCTTAAATTCTTCTATTGTGTAGTAACATTTTTTGATTAAATAACATTTCAGTTTCCTTCTAAATACATAATATCTCGATTAATTTTTTAAAAATTCTGGTATTTTATTGTATATGGATATAAATCTAAAATTAGGGCTTTTGCCCGTTATTTGTAAGTTTGTTGTTGGTAGCATAAGTTTATTTCGATTACTCTATTATAGTTTTCGTTTAGTTCACTGTTTGAGTTGAAAAAGTGTCGATATCTTCGTATATACAAATATACATACTTGTAGAATATATAAGCACGGTAGGCTTCATATTTTTTTCTCTATGAAGTGCGGTTTGCAGCTTTCCGGGCGATTAATATTCGAATGCATTTCTTTTGCATTACGAAGAGATCCATGAAGTTAGTGCTTTCGCCACAGAGGATAATGCCGTAGTTGAGCCAAGCATACGCGTATGCATTGTATGCTGATAGCTCGGTTTCATAGTTAGTGTTTATTTTTAGGATACTTAATGCATAAATAAATGTCGCTAATTTAGTTTTGATGTTTTCTATATGCCTTTTCCAATTTAAATTTGTGTCAAGTGTGAGACCTAAAAGTGTAAATTCGTTCCATTGAAATTAATTAATAATTTAAATCCTTTAGATATTATTAACGCTATTCCCGCCCATCATAGTCAGAATGTAACGCAAAGAAAACAAAAACATAAAACCTGTTAAGCGGTTAAAAAACATTTAACGATCACATCTAAAAATTAATACTTATAGCTTACGACAACCCCTTTAAAAAGTGTTGAAGTTATGACATTATCGTGGAGCGTAAAGCATATTATATTTTACGACGCGACGTAGAGTCAGATGGTAGAGTCGGTAGAGGAGGGGTACAAATGCCCCAATTTAAGATTGGTCACAGTGCAGTGGTGCTGGTCACTGCACGCGGGACGGATCGGTGCTAGTTCAAGAGTAGAGTTTTGATGTCTACGAATTAACCCTTTTAGGGTGGAGCAAAATAAAGGAGTAGAGCGACACAACAGTATAAACAGCATTTTAATTAACTCCCTATGCAAAAAGGAGGCTCTTTTTTATTTGAAAGCTGGTTTTCTAGCGGTGGTTCTTAGACATGTTGTACTCGTATCATAATTATTTTTTATTAGAAAAAACAAAAACCGACCTCAATGTATCTTCGAAGTCTAAGGTCAAATATTGATGATGAATTTATATGGGACCACTTCGTAGCTATACTGAACCCAACGCAAAAAGAGTTTTCCAAATCGGTTCATAAATGACGGAGTTCTGAGGTAACAAACATAAAAAAATAGAAAAATAATACAATCGAACAGAGCACCTCCCTTTTTGAAGTCGGTTAAAAATCGGTTCAGCCGGTTTTTTTACTTTTTATAGGTTTTTTTGTGTTTTTTAAATTTAAGTTAGTTGATGTTATTTTATTCAGTTTAATTATCGTATTACTCGTGGTCTCTGGTATGCGGGAGGCCCTCTAGGCCTACCTATACTACACGTTTGCCAGTTATTCTACCGCCAAGCAGTAGAGCGCAAGCATTACTGTGTTGCGGTTTGAAGAGCATTGTAGCCAGCGAAATTACTAGGCATATGAGACTTAATATCTGATGTCTCGGAGTGATGAGCGCAATGCAGTGCAGTTCTGGGTGTCACTACAATATGTTATGGGCAGGCGTGGCGCTTACCATCAGGCGAAATACATGCTCGTCTCATCAATCAGTTCCATAAATAAAAGTATTAATAAAAAACAACATTATAGTATAAACATCAAGGCGTTACATTTTAAACCACGTTTGAAAATAGTTCCTATTGAAAAGAGTTACTCAATTACAACTAAAATACTTTATTCAGCAAAGCACATGATTTTGAACATACCTGTTAGTAGGTATATCTAGGAATGATAGTTTGTTACTATCTAGTTAGTAGGTTATAGTGCATCAGTTTTTATCAGCATCAGTGCTTTGAGTTGATTCTGTGGTTTCATAGTTGCTTTTTTGGAGAACCTTGGTTCTTCTAAAAAGCTTTTACAATAAGAATATACAGAAGGATTATTAATAGATAGCCAATTACAGGTACTCACGAATATATACTAAATATATACACATATATGAACAGTGACACACATAGAAGAAGGATATTTGCTAAAATACATGAACAATATAAGATACATACAAAATAGATACATAAGCTGGAAAATTATTTATTTAAAATTAAAGTCAACACTACGGTCGCTAGTCGTCTGCTAAGAAGAAGTTTCATATTAGTTTTACTATAACTAAAGAATACTAACTATTGCAAGATTTTATTATCGTGAAGTTAGTGAAGTCAGAAGAAGATGTTAACAAATTAAGCTCACATAAAATAAAGCTCAAAATGATGGTTGGTTGGATAATCTAGATTATGATGGAGTGGAACATCTTTTAGAGATGCTCCAATGAAACACACATTAACAAGAAAATATCAAACACGCACACAGTCAACCTCCCCCAAACACACACACCCTCTCACATACACACGCACCCCCTAACCCCTGCACACTCTCCCACACATACCATTCTCACACACACCACATAATTTATGAATTCATGCATAGGTTTTATACGGCTGTATTCAATTAGCAAGTGTATGTACCCTACTTAGATTTTATTATTTTTCCGAAACCTGTTACGTATTTTCATTTCTGTACCTCACAAATTCTTACATGTTAATTTTAAATTATAAATCTGGTATAAATACTAAAAACTAACTCTACTATTCTACTATTGTAAAAACACAGGCTGATCTTGGGAAGACGCTGTCTTTTGTAACACAGTTTTAATAACTAAAACAAAAGGCAGGGTTACAACAACCACATGTAACACATATTTTTGCAATAAAGAAATTTGTAATTTGTCATTTAGTTAGATAAATGCTATTATTTATAAGGACGAATTACGATTCTAAATTCGATTTAGTATACTCGTATTGGTTAGGTTTTATTCACATTGATCTATTTCTACCTCAGATAAAGTATACCCGAAGATTTCTACACAGGCTTGGGTTCAGCAAAAACGGAAGAATATTTACGTCTATCTCGTCCCAATTTTCCGCTACTAGCTTGTAACTGAAACCGTAGCCTGAAGTTACCCCTTCACCATCCAGGGTCAATTGTCACGGCATCTGATGCTCAGCCAGTTTATGTTCGGGACGGGTCAGGTCAATTAATAACTATCACTTTTGGTTGATATAAATCAATATCAATTGGAAGAATTAGATTTGGAGACGCTTGGATATGATGTATGATAGAATTAAAAAATGTTTTTGACAGTCTCTGTGGTGTAGCGGCATGTCCTCATAGTTCCTGGTTCCCAAGATACAGAGAATCCTAGTTAGGGGCCAGGATCTATGTATACGATCGTTAGTCGTATTTATTTATTTATTTTATTTCATGCAGTAGTTACGATTTTTGGTGTGAGTTGCACGTAAAATAAAACAGATCAATGGTTCGAGAGCAGCTGTAAAACTGTGCCATAAGTGAAGAAGAGAGACAGTTGCGTAGGTCAGTGACTGATTTTGCGAGCAAGGTATGGTGGACTCCCTATCTGCTACCTCAATGGGTAAAAACATCAAGGTAATCTATGAAGTTGTGTTCGGATTGTGTCTTGCGATATCTTTCAATCCTTCTAAACTTTACTAGCAACAGACGTGTCCTAGATTGAATAAAATATATTGCTAATAATGAACATGTTACGAGAAGCACTTAAATAACATAGCAATAAATCCTTCCACTGCAAATGGACGTCTTTATGCCTTAGGATCTTAGGCCCAATGAGATTATTGTCATAACCAAAACTATATCTTCCCTTAAACTTCTGTTGATTCCTAAGGCCCAACATTGAACAAACAAATCCATTCCCATCATGAGGTTACTGCCGCATACGGGTCCATTGCCGACCAATTGACCGTCCATCTTGCACAATGCCGTCCACCATACGCTTCTTCACAATGCACACAAAATGTAGTGTTGGCATTTTGGTACTTTGTCGTATTCATTACTAAACGTTCATTTTGTGTACTTGAGCGAATATTCTTGAGCTTGGGTGAGAACCACCGATTTGCCAGATTCTACTACCAAGAAGTAGTTTGCAAGAGTGCAAGCATTCATGCGTTGCGTGCGGAAAACTTTCATTTTCGTCATCCAGCCTCCATCAGTCTCTGTCAATGTCAACCTTATCTCAGATCTAATGAGCAAAGTTCCCGAACACAAATGCTTGTACCAATGGAGTATTACAATTCAACGATGGATAGCAATGCAATTATTTCGGGCAGACGCTGCGTGACAACACCTTCTTCAACTTAGTTCCACTTGTGGTGCCATAATATTTACTGAGACACAGTTCCAACGCGGTAATACATTATCTGCAGTACATGTCCTATTATGCACAAATTGTATTAAGGACGCGCTATTGTATGATCTGTATGAGTTGCATGAGCGTACTCTTCAGTTTCGTATTATTCGGATTCATTTGACGTCAATTTTGTGTCATTGACACGACAAGGTATTCTGATTTCCCATCAATATGGCGCAGTGATTCAAAGTGAGCAGAGACGAGAAAATGTAGGTGTATTTATATCTTCCTCAGGTTTCTGAAAAATAACTTTTTTAAAGATTATATTTCGATTTAATTTCTTATTACTTAATGAGAGTCGTTTGCGAGGAGTTACATACATTTGCCATATAATACGTGAAGATAGCGTCTGTGGTGTAGTGGTTGGGCAGGTTGGCTCATATCTCATACACTACCGAGGCTGCGGGTTCGATTCCGCAATGGAACAAATGTTTATGCAAAGAAAAAAAAAGTGCAAGCATTTGTTTCGTGTCTGGGTGTTGTGGGACCATGGTCCTCATAGTTCCTGGTTCCCTAGATACAGGGAATCCTAGTTAGGGCCATGATCTATGTGTGTGATCGTAGGGCGTATTTATTATTAATATTATAGTATCTTCCTAAAGTACCTACAAGCCAAAGACTCCAAGATATGAATAAAACCCAATATTACCAAACTTTGTATTAAAATATGAATCATACGGTTCCCTAGTACACTTATTTATCTACATCACTCGAAACGCTCAAGTTAACTAATAGTCCTTCAGTCCTCCTCCAATTGTGAGTCCACTTCTATGACAGATAATAGAATAATTTGTATTTATAGTCTTGCCTCCTGCCCTCTTCCCTCCCACCCGAGAGCTGAGGCCCGACGCCCGAGCACCCTCCCGCATGGGTTTACCGTATTCTGGAAATATAGCTTATTGATATGGGACTGTTTAGGAAGTGTGGGACAAACTGTGTTAATCGTAATTGATATCTCATTATTAAGTGTAATATTTTTAGACATTTTAAAAGATTTAATAAAAGAGATATCCACGCAGTCTTTCTTGGTGCTATCTTCTCTAGCGGGCGTATTTCCGAAGCACTGGTAGAGTCAGTTTTCGCATTTATTTTCTGGGCCCGGGCTTTAATTTGAGTATGGAAAAGAAATGAGTAGACATGCTTACCTTTTTTTTTCTAAATCATATATTTTATGTTACAATTTTTAACGTGTTTTAATTCATTTGTATTGTGTGTCAGTATATGACGTTTAAAAGAGCATTTTTTGTGCCTATTTAATAAATATCTTTTCACTTGACTTGACTCAAGTTAACTTAAGTTAAACTTAAGTTTAGTTAGAGGTTGCAAATTGTTTAAAGATTAAATTATAACCTTTTAAACTTTAAAACGTTGTAATAGTAAAGCCTAGCTACTACTAAACTAATTATGTAGTATATAAGTATTTAGCCGTATAGTTTTAGGCTAATTTTAAGGGAAATTGTAAGCGCAATAGTGCCAAGTCAAGTCAAAGTCAAGCTATTGTGACTATTGTCTCAGGGTGTCGAGCGCAGTGCAGTGCCGTGTAGGATTTTAAAAAACAAATGTTCTGGGTGGTGGTGCAACATTTTTAGGCAGGCGTGTTGCTTGCCATCAGGTGACGTACTACTCCTCTCGTCACTCAATTACATAAAAAGAAAGAATAAAGAAAACAAAATTACATAGCTTGTTACTGCACTTGTTCTACTCTCTTGATGACTTCTTTAAATGTAAAGTGAAGGTACATATATTAAACGTATTATTAATAATTATTATTGTATCTCATGATCATGACATAACAGTGGAGACTTTTAAATGACTTTGTAATATTTATTTAAGTGCCTACATAGATTTTAATAGTTGATAGTCTTCCTAAAACCGAATAAATAAATAAAAAAAAAAACTGTATATTTTATTTTATTTTGACATTATTAATTAGGGACTGACAATAACTAATATATAATGACATATATTAAATTCATTATCATAAATATTTGTACACCGAAAGGTAGAACACGATGAAATGAGTGAACAGGCATCACATGGTCAAGCGTGTTCCATCTTAGGCCGCATCTTCGCTTTCCATCGGGCGAGATGTCGTCAAACGTATGCCCATTTACCAATAAAAATAATAATCTATACCTAACAAATCTCAACATCTTTATCTGTACCTATGTTTCAGACAAATACATTTATTTCATTTCATTTCATACCAATGCATGGCGATTCGCCGCGATGGGACGCGACACCGCAAATTGACTGTACATTCAATTAAACAGGACTTGATGAGAGGACACGATGTGTCAATTTCGTTGTTACAGTGCACTAAAGTTACAGGTATCTTCTAGGTAAGCGTGTTACATCTTAGACCACATCGTCGCTTACCATCAGGTGAGATAGTGGTCAAACGCAAGCCTATAACCAGTAAAAAAAAAATATATTATGTAACTTACACATTTAAACGATTTTGAAAAACAATTTTAATAAGAGCCTTTAAAATAGGAAAATATCAAAGTTAATTCTCTAGCTGTCATCAACCCATCTCCACGCAAGCCGCGTCCATTGACAGCGCGTTTCCCAAAGTTGTCAGAATTGGTACAAATGGAGGCGGTTCGATTCCCGGCATTCCTGTATAATTGACACACACTCTTATTATTATCTATTGTTACTTTTATTATGCGGGATGTTTGTCTGTTTACTTCGTTTTGGGACATTTTGTTAACTAGTTAAATGCGCTAATGTGTCGGTTTGGTGCGGCTCTGATTTTATTGTGATTTGATTGAATAAATGTTGGACTAGGGCTCGTGGGAGAGTAGGGACTAGGAATGTAACTCCTGATTTCTGCCGACATTATTTTAATGGAATATCCTTAAACATTCTCTGTTACTACTATGTAGGGCATATGCACATAGAAGACAATAAAGTACGTTCGTATCTTAAATCATAAAAAGCGAATTCAGTAAACTAAAATTTTAAATTTCCCTACAGAACAAACCTATAAAAAGTAAAAAACGGCTAATACGATTTTGATAAAACACTCTAAGTCGTCTAAGAACCATCGCAAGAAAACCTGCTTTCTAATAAAAGAAACCGCATCCAATTCGGTTCACCCGTTTAAGAGCTACGGGTGCCACGGACAGACATACATACATATTGCTCAAACTTATAACGCCCCTCCTTTTTGCGTCGGGTGTTAAAAACTACGAACTTACACAGGTAGGTACATCGGGTAAGTCTCTTTTTCTTCTTTTTTATTGTTTATAGGTTTGCGTTTGACCGTTATCTCTATTCTGAAATACCATAATATTTACTCCAAACATCTTCCCCAAAGACAATGCATATCACCAACAAGCTTTTTCAATTGCCTCATTTCCTCTACCGAGGTCGAAACATTACTAATAAGAAAATTAGTGGTGTACCGTTGTACTAATTGACGTAATTGCATTAAACGGGCGGCGGTCAACGATTTTATGGAACTCGATGCTCGTGGCGGACCACCGTGGAATTATGCTCTTATGAATGGTTAATGGTACCTACTTGGTATTGTGAAGCGGCTCGTCCTTAATATTCCTTCTGGCTAGACGTAATTGAAAAGTACTAGCATGAGATATGCGACGTGCGCTTTCTGTTAGAATACGCTATTAGCTGAGTCGCAATAGGCATACACCGGCATTATCTTTTACTTTTTGATTATGTACACCAGTACATAATCAAAGAGGCTCCAGTAGTAATAATTTCTATTCTTTGGCCACGGTGTGGTGGATGAGGGTAAGTAAGTACTTACCTATTTTTATTGCAAGTTTATAGACATATTCGCTTCTCTGGCGCTCTACCAGTACAAACTAGGTAATTGTACCACAAGTAGGTACTCGCGACCACCACGTGTAAATGTTTACGCCTCGCGTCTGCTACTCTTTACAGTTTTGACAGATCACACCAACACATACACCTGTCAAAAGTCTAAACTGCCAGAGAAGTGTCAGCTGAAAATCAACTATATGATCAATAGCATTAGTTGAGAATTTAATTGAAGCGAAAGACTGCACTTGACCTTTTTGAGTGCATGCGACTGATCAGTCTTTTATTTTCAAATGATGTTAGTACAAGTTTTCGGATAATGATTAAGTGATTTACTGGCCTTGAGTTAAGGTTGGTTTTGGTAGCGATGGGCTAGTTTTAAAAGAGGGAAGTATTTTAAAATTAAAGTAATATAAGTAAAGGGCGCGTGATTCAAAGATCAAAGTGTTTGATGAATCCGCCGATGTGCACTGGACCGGAGACTCGGCATCTTGATCGTTTTGACTTTTGACGTGAAGAAGGCATGATAGGAAATTATTCATGATTATTTAATTTAAATTTTATCTTAAAAAGGATTTGTGTGGTGGACAGACTCGATTTGAGATTTGAATGCCTAATTAGTTAAAGTGGTATCAGTGACGGTGAGACGCAATGGTATTTTGTTTTGAAGAATTTTACAGGGCATTTTACATACCTATAATACATATATGCAATATTTTCGTAGTAGTGAAATATAGAAAGCATACTACCGACTGCCAGCAGTTCTTTAAACAACATAATTTTAATCATCGGAGTTCATTTTCCTATTGAAGTTAGGAATCCTTTGGATCTGAAAATGAAAAAGATATCTCTTTAATTTTATATCCGTTTTTTGCAAATAAGAGTTATTTTTTAGATTGCTTTCACGCACCTATTCCTCGTCCAAGATTGATGGAATTTTGGGAAAACTGATCACGTGAGTTTCCTCAGTAGCAGACAGCTTACTAGTGAGACTCATGAGTCTTTCAGTCCTGCTCTAGCCAGTGAAGGCTTCGATTAGACGGCTGGATACTTTATCTGAGAGTGAAGGCCATATAGCCGACCTTCTTATAAAATTAAAAGCTGTCAGTAATTTTATTGAGCTTAAAGGATCAAGACTACTCCACTGATGAGTCTCCTCTCGTTTTTCTTTGATGTGGCCGATGTTTACGCGGTGCGCGCGTCTGTGTTCGCTATCAAACAAACTTTGATTTGCACCAATACGCCAACCTTGCTTGGTTCAAGTGTGTGACTCATTCACGGCAAATGCTTGTTTTCGTCGTGTTTAATTGGCCATCACAGACTATCATTGAATAGGAAAAAAATTAATAGGAAGGTATGGAAAAGTATTCCTAAAATCACTGCAAAACTCATAATTTCTATTTACTCTCTGTCTCCACCCTACTGTGACTACACCGTAGTTCTGTTTCTATGCTAGCTTATTAGTCTAAGTCATAGACTTAAGAAGCAGAAGATCAGAGTAGACTATAGAGTCTACTCTGATCTACTGCTTTTATTGCCTATTTAACGTCACTTCAGTAAGAAAGCTGCCTGGGAAAACTTGGAATCAGAGCAAAGTACCAATTATGTATTTGAGCAGTAGTGAGCATGAGTTTGATCTTTCGAATAATGATTGGCCATTACTTGTTACCAATACCCGGCCACTGACGTTGGCGCATTGGCCAACGTTGGGTGGGAGCTCGATGGTGTTTATTACAACATTCGTTAGGTTTGCCCCAATGAGCGATATTGTATGTAAACAAAACGATTCAGTTTCCATGCTTCAGTTTGGTCCAAGATACAAGTAATTCATCTATGTTCCCTTCCAGATAAAAAAGATAAAGCACACAAATATAATTTAATGTGTCCTATATTTCTTTAAAACATAGAGTGTACTGAGAACAATACTGTATTAGTAATTTTTAAACTTTCGCGATTCGAACACACGTGGTCAGTCTTCTCGTGACCACGGCCAATGCAACTTGGTCGAAACGTCGAGGTAAATAAAATTAATGTTTTTAGCGCGATTAAGTCCCGTTTTAATATCATAAACTAAATACTGTATTAGACGACAAATTATTCTACTAAATAGGCAACCATTCTCAAGGTCTTCCAGGTTCTGTGAACCCAAGTAGACAACGATATAGATACTAGTTTGCGAACCAGTAGAATGGTCCGCTAGAAGCTAGCCACTTTTTCTGAGGTTGACTCGCTAGAAGCTTGTACCTTACACGTTGTCGGCTCTCAGTACTCCACTTTGAAGTGCTTTCTGGTTATTTACGTACTGTTTGTTTATTTTCATATTTGCGGTGGCCCAGAACATCGGCTACTTATGAACTGGCGCGTTCGTACTTTATAATTCACTTTTAAACGAGGAAGTTATGCTATTTTACTGGTCTCTTGACGTTTGGAATGTTCTACATGTGATGGATGATGCTTCCGAGGATGAAACTTTTATGCAGTGACAGACGAAATGCGCAGGGACGTGCAGAGTCATGTCTAATAGATATACATATACGTATATTTATTATGTATATACCAAAAGAAAAGCGATGTCTGCCCATTAAAGTTACAATTCCACGCAGAACTTACCTAACCTACCAGCTATGCAAGATCTCGTATGCGGTGTGCCGTCTGGGTTAGTACCACTGCCTTGCCAGGTTTTCGGCCGCCAAGCAGTAGTGCGCAAGCATTTCTGGATTCCGTTAGAAGGGCATTGTAGCCAGCGAAAGACTTATATAAGAGCTCGTCATCCATAAAATAAGCTTCTCAATTTTATAGAGTTTCGCTTTCCTGGCGAGTGGTGGGTGATCATCACTGTACGTTATCCTCTTACATTACACCTTCGACGATTATGTAAATCAACCTTTTTAAGGCTTTACATGGAAACCTGGCAAATGCTGGATGTAGCCAATATTGAATATTGCATTAATTTCTATAAACCCTTCCATAATGCGGTTTGTGCATTTATCGGGTGTCATGTTAAAATGCTAAGTAGGATGTACGCAGTATAAAGAGGACTTGTTGTTAAACCGGGCTTTATTTTGGAAAGGTAATATGCTGCATTGAAAAGAGGCCGCGGGCGAGAAACATGGAAGCTTCAACCTGTGCCGACCGGAGCCGGACCAATACGGGGACTCATAGTAGCGTTTATTTAGATTTTTTTTCTATTTGATTTATTTTCCTACAGCTTCAGCAGACATCATCAGGCACCCTAATGGAGCTAAACTTGTGTGGCACCAAACATAATGTTGGCATACCTGCACCACATGTCCTCAAGAAACCGTTCTCCTCACTGCCTCCCACGACATCGGCGCCCCATATGATCGTAAGCAAGTTGGCACTTCAGCACGCACCGCGGCCGGATCAAAGCCGCAATCAAAGGCGGCCAGTGTAAACACCGCTACAGGAACCGACACACTTCCTGTAACGATTTCATTACACCTGCACAGGAATAGTTTCAGATAAGACTTTATTTTACTATTTAGTTTTATTGGAAAGAGCAGGAAGAAAGGATAATAGAATAACCACACTGCTTTCGTAAAACTGTGACGAGAAGATAGGTATTTTTTATTCAATTGTATGACGAGACGAGCACGTCATTCGCCTGATGGTAAGCAATACGTCTGCCCATAACAGTTGCAGCACCACCCAGAACTTTGTTTTGCAAAATCCTGCGCGGAACTGCACTGGGCTCGTCGTCCCTAATTAGCTCCCAGTAATTTTGCTGGCTACTATGGTCTTCAAATCGGAATACAGTAATGCTTGCGCACTACTGCTTGGCGGCTAAATAACTGGCAAAGCGGTAAGTTCAAATAAACAATTGACAATCATATAACTGGTTCCAATTAAATGTGAGAGTGTAATCCGGATGAACACAATTTTGCCAAAAGTAAAACTAACGCAGTCACCTTGACCGCGCTCAGTGGCGCGGCATTTGTACCGCAGTAAACGACTATGGGCTGATGATGACGAGGATTTTCAGGACGTCTCTTCTTCTTCTTACATACATTATTTAAAACTTTTTATAATTTAATTTTTAATATAGGATTATGTTTCATTTTCAATAACAGAATGAACAATATCCTGTAATGTTTAATTTGCACTTCAAGAAGTTCAGAAAGTGCTGAAAACCGTACATCCCTTTGAACCACCCAACAACATACATCAAATAGCCATTCCTCAATATTTTCACAGATTTCGTGGAATAAATCCATCGATTGCTCAAAAAGTCCAATAACATCGATCTAATACACAAATCGCGCGCAGTTTTCTCAACATCCGGCCGCCGCGCCCCGCCGTTCGTTTGATCGCGTGGAAGCATGCCGGAGCATGCTGGCAACATCCATCATGGTGCGGGATCCGCCTGTATTGACACATTTACGATAGACAAACACATGCATCAAAAATACACATTAGAACATACATTCATACATGTTTTTCAGTTTTATGTTCAGTTAAATATTAAATATGATTTAATGATCGAAGCTTTTTATGAACTTTAAAAAATGAAACGCAAGATTCATGCAATATTATTAAAAAAATAAACGAATGCAACAGACAAACTTGAAGCAGGAAATTAGGATTACCTTACGTTTGAACAGTATTTGTTTTTTCGGGTTTGTGGAAGTTTAATTACTTTTACAATATTATAAAGATTTTGTAAACAAGCTCTGCTTAGGCAAAGAAAACTAAATGTTACTAGCTTAGGCATGCACATCTT
This sequence comes from Petrophora chlorosata, assembly GCA_951640565.1. Taxonomy (NCBI): domain Eukaryota; kingdom Metazoa; phylum Arthropoda; class Insecta; order Lepidoptera; family Geometridae; genus Petrophora; species Petrophora chlorosata. The sequence continues at coordinate 18,115,261 of OX621197.1, forward strand.
ACAATATGTTTACATCTAACAAGTATATAATATATATGTGAAGCTAACTGTCGGTCGGTTCCATTGTAAACCACTATATCTGAGGAGCTCTCTACCTGTTCGATCATCAAAATATTAATATTTATTTGTGTCTGCTTCCATGATCAGTCAGCGCGCGTGACAGGCGTCCACTGCGCGTGTTCCGCGCCAGTGCGCCAGTGCGCATGCGTGGACTGGTGACGCACTACCTGACGATGGCTCTCCTTCATTCGACTTGGAATCGATTAAAAATTATGAAAAAAGAAGAAACATCTTTTACAACTTGCATTCATCAAAATTCTATACAACATGAAAATTGATTATTAATGCAAACGCTTATGCAAACGCATTAAAATTATTTACTGATTTAGACAAATTGTCAACTTGTAATGCTATATTTAGTTTTATGTAAATAAACTAATGAAGGCTCACATCCAATAACGTCATTTTTGAGGAATACACATACTTATCGAATACCATTTTAGATAAAGTCTAAAATAAGTACCTACTCAAATAATGAGCAAATCCAAAGTGCGAGTGATACTTGTAATACGACAGGAGTCCACATTTGTTCATAACACAACATGTAGGTAAGTTTAATAAAATCAAGCTCGTATAATATAGGTATCTCCTTAGTATTTTAGACCAATGTTGCTTGCGTAGCTCACATTCTTTGGAGTGTAGTCTAGACTAGTCAGCCATATTTACTAAATTGTGATATTTTGAAAGCTTATTGTAGTCATTCTATGCTCTTGCGTAGCCAATTTGGTTTTCTTCGTATATAGAGTATCGGAATCTACGAAAAATACAATCATCAATTGCGTGTCGTTCCAAATACCAGGACTAACAATAGGTACTCTGTAACAATAAGTATTTAGTAGATGTGGCGATACGAGAACGGAAGTACCGTCGTGTTATTCGAGTATATAAATATTTTCTTGGCAGCTCTTGATGGATGGTGGTGTTGTAATCGCGCTGTTTATCAATATTTTATTGTAGTTTTGGAAATGTTTTTGAGAAATTCTGCTTTATTTAGGCTTGTGTGTGACGTACTTATTTATCGTATTTATTATCATTCATTTAAGCATTTTTTAAGCAGTGTGGTGAATAGAAATAACAAGCATTTCGGGATACTGTTTAAAGCAGATTTACATAAATGGAGCTACTATAATTTTTTATAATAATTTAAAAAATGTTTATATTGAATATTTATTATTTTAAACGCAGAAGAATATGATTTCCTCTCTACAATCTACGCCCATTGTAGCTACTACAGTTTCGTCCTGCAAAAACATAGGTCGACCGTGACAGGACTCGAACCTGCAATCTTCGGATCCGAAGTCCGACGCCTTATCCATTAGGCCACACGGTCAGTTGCGAGGAGGTTCTATTTAGGGAAGGCTTTCCGGGAGCACACTCCTAGATCAGAAAAGTCCTAAGTACCTACACAAAAACAAATAAAATATGTAGATTGTACACATAGATATTGTACAGACCATTGAGGAAGACCTCAATGGTACAGACCTATTTTGCGAAATATTATGTTAAATTAATCTCCATACATAACCAACAAATATGTAATATTTTTTTTAACGGGCGAATGTCTTCATTACTGAGAACAAGTCTACACTCTACTTACTCGTACTTAAATAAACTAGCTACTACTACTCATAACAATAATTGTCTCGGAACATTGGTCGATCTAAATCATTTTGCAGCTGGAAAGATTTTCGTACCAGATAGTCCAAAATAAACTTATAAATAGGTAAATTGATTTTGATGAATCTAAATTTATTCATTTGTCAACTTCCATTATTTCAAAGTAGACGATTTTGATATGAAGATGCATTTCGAAATTTCTTTGAAAATCAATCTAAGCACACAAAATTAAACAATAGACCTCACCCAACGCAAATAAGGATCAAAATTGTTCAGACATCACATACAAAACAGTAAAAAGGATATATTTCAATCAATATGCATGTTTTCGATCAAAATTCAGCGTTTTTGGTGTCCAAATCGATCATTACGTGTGTCGATTGTTATCTCCAAGACGTATTGCTGATGTTTCTGTGATCGACAACCCGCGTTGAATTAGAAGGGGCTTTCACTTTTTTTTTAAATAATAGCTGAAGTGAAATCATTGTCAATGATTTCTGTTTATTTTAGAATAAGCTTCTGTCTCGTACTCCTGAGTCAGTTATACGACGTATGAGATCAATTGAGATCGTAAGAAGCTGTAGAACGACAGCCTTCTAAACTAACGCCTGACATGGAGAAGTAAAGGATACCGATAGACTCTACCTTGTCTGGAAGAGATCGTTTATTAGCGATAAGACCGCAAATTGTACTCAATCAATTTTCAAATCAATTTTTAAGTTCTTTTTTTATTGGTTCTTGTTGTTTTTGGTGTACAATAAAGGATCCCGGAACAAAATAGTAGAGTACGATAGAGTGAAGTAACAATGATTAGTTATAATATTAAATGTACCTACTATACGTTAAGTATGTAGGTACAATGCCGACTTAACCACAGTGTATAGAAGATAAGTTAACTAAGAAAAAAACCAGTTTTCTGATTTACCCTGATTTCACTAAGAAACTTTTTTTTTACACCTGATAGGCAAACATTTGACCGCTGTCTCACCTGATGGAAAGTGACGACGCGGTCGACGATGGATCATGCTTGACTAGAAGATACCAATTCACTCTGGACTTGAAGACACCTAGATTATAAGTATCGGGAAACAGAGACGCTGGTAAGGTGTTCCATTCCTTGGCTGTTCGCATTATGAAACTGCACTGTATGTACCTAAAATTGCTAACAAATTTTTATTTTGGTTTTGTATTTGATCTGTTTTTTATTTTCAGACGTTTCTTATACTAACAGGATAAGCTGAAGGTCGTATGACTGCCCCGAACAGTGTCGTAATGTAAGCAAACACATCATATCTGCGAGAACAACAAAGAATATGGTGATTGCAACTAATATTGTAACAAACGACATACTGTCTAACTTACGACTTGTAACAATGACTGTCAGTTGAGGAGTTTCAAAGTCACTTTGAGTTTCTGTTTTGTTTGCCACTGAAATTGGCACTGTTTGGAATCGAAATAAGATGTAAAGAGTCCCGTCAGAGCGTCAGACGTAAGATGAGGCTCAAAACCATCGCAAACGGAATATTTATCGATACCTAAAGTCCGCTCAGCGCTACCAAAGATAAATTTAAGTAATCACTGCTTACCCATTTTTTTAAACGTAACTTTAGTTATTTTGTGTAATGTGCTCAAAATACGGGAGGATTGAGCTGATAGCTGTGAAAGCTCCGCAGCGTTCACCTCTTGGATGGGCGACCGTTTGGTTAGTATTTACAACAGCGCTACTGTGCTTCGGAGGGCGCGTTGAGTTATCGTTCTGTCCCAGTTATTTTAGAACATCAGGCCATGTAATGTTTATAGGCCGTGGACGGTCTATAAACTGCCGACACCGGGTCAGCCACACACACACGAGAAAAAAAGGAGACTAGTAAGAGAATCGAACAAGAAACTGTAAAGAAAATAAGTTAACTGCCATCGCATGTTAATTCAGTAGCACTTCACAAAACTAAGAGCTCGTTTCAAGTGCTACCAATATCTATACATATTTATCAACTTACATACACTAAAAACCTGCGTAACATCATAAATCAAACCGTTTATAAATATACATAACATGGCGTGTTAATATTTAAATAGTACCCGCACAAAAGCATAGAAGGCATAGACTAGTTAACACAGTCCGCATCGTCGTCAACGCCCGGTGGGTCGACGACGCACAGTTGTTGGCCAAAAACAATGCCCTCTGCCTAACCGTATTACCATTGACATTCAAATCAGTAGCTGCGCTCGATTATTCAGAATTTCCAACGAGTTACGAACAATGGCGGACAATATGCCAGTTGGAGCAACAGTTAATCTTCGCAACAGTGGCGACGCCTGCCAGAGATCATCTGTCAACATTAGACGAAGTATTTTTTGGATGAAGACAAAAGGTGACGCATCTTCGAAATATTACAATTTGAAGATGGCTTACTTCGTTTGACATTGTAGCGCCGTGCCACTGTGCAACTGAATGCATCGAATTATGAAAACTAGGTAGGTATGTGTCTTTCTTCTACTTTTCATCCAGTGCCTTGCCAGAAAGTGTCTAAGGTTGTGGAAAGACAGTAGTTGAATAACTTAAAATATAACTTCTTTGCTAAATGTTATTTTAACATCTTGTGCATTCTTCTGAATAACATGCCATCATGATCCTTTTATATTTATATGATCGGTGGTATAACTTCTTAGAAAATGTATGCGTTTAAATATTCATTACACTATTTAAAACCGTTGCTGATAACTTACAAATTAGAAATTGGATACGCAAAGTTTAGCAGGTTGCGCTGCGTGTCGCGCGGCCACAAATCGCGGCGATAAATAAAGGCGCAGGCGCACGCGGCGACTCATTACCCGCTGATATACGGCCCGCGCCTGATTGCCGCCGAGAATAATCGATTCCGATGTTTCCCGATAACTGCGCGAAAACATACGATTAATCGTGGTTAAGGTGTGGGAATATGTTTTTATGATTTAAATTTTGTTTCTTTATTATTTAATCAAGCAGCGAACCCAGTTGGATCAGATAATACAAAAAATAATGTTGAGGAAAACTTCTCCTCTATCCAATTCGATAAAAATAATTGAAATGGATTGACGAAAAAAAACTTGTTGAAACTATCATGGTCACTACATTCAGATTTCACTGAAGAAACGGGACATTTATCATGATTTTAAAGTTGTTGTTTTCAAAATAAATAAAAAACATGGTTAATATTCCGATACTTAGGTACGTTAATTTTAAAAATAACGCATATTACTTTTTTTTTAACAACTTTACGAGTCATTTTTCAGTGGCCTTTGTAATTTGTAAGTGATTGTTAATTAAATTGGTAATTACCACTTAGGAGTTAATAAATAACACAGCTTTTAGGTTTAAGCCCTATACAAGTCTTTGCGTTAATTCGTCAGTAAAATTCTGATTCTGAGCATTGAATAGATATGTGCGTAACTAGCAAATGAAATACTTCAATAAACAAACAAACATAATCTTCAGCTTTATCTATTCATTAGAAATATCTCGAGTAGCTCTCCATAAAAGCAACAAAAGAGAGCAATCATTCACGTCTTATAATTAAGAAAGACGGCCGCCCATTGCGCAGGAGCGTGCAAGACACATAGTTTCCATAACTCGATGCATTCAGTTGCACAGTGGCACGGCGAGGCAACGTCAAACGAAGCGTTGCGAATGCCTTTGATTTAATGCTCACTATTTTTTGGCTGGTGACATATCTCTTTGTTCCACTGTGCGACTTGACGGATCGCCTTGTTAAGAGATGGCGCTGCTTGTCTCATATATCATTACACAAATTTCGAAATATGGTTCTGTTTTATCTTCGGACACCATTATTAGGTTGGTTCAGTAAGGCGTTAAGTAAGTAAAGCAAAATAACATAACTAATTGTTAGTCACTTGACTCAAAATAAACGATCTCAGTTTAAAATATATTTGCTGTTGAACGTTCAAAAAATATTATTTCCTTGATTTACTTTTTAGCAAGTTGATGTTGTTGATGTATGGAGCTCTTATTAATTATATTACAAGAACCGTAGAAAAACTATTATTCTTTTAGCTGCTTTGTAAAGTTTTACATAAAATGTCCAAAGGACACACATCTGTTTCTGCAAGTAACACGGATTCCTCATTAGTCATGCTACTACTACTACTTGGGTGTCTACGTTAATTCATTTCACAGCTCTAATGCAGCTTTATTATGAACTTGTTTTGTCAATTTTTGTCTAAACGTGCCCCGTCACGGATCATTGTGCACGCTTCTGGAGTTCTACTTTATGACTGCCTATACATTAACTACTGTTTCTTTAGCAAATAGTTAACAAGCATAGTTTTAGTGAGTCTGATCCATGATGTGAGACTATTGTACCGGAATGGGAGCTTTTGTTTTAACTGTTTTTTGTTTTTTGATTTAACTGTAGAAAGAGCCCACGCGGGTAGTGGGACAATGAATTGATATAAATAGACCAAAAACTTAAAGCAGTTTAAGCTTCTACTATCAAAAAGGATAAGGGATCAGTTTTTTTTATTATTTGCTTATTCATCATCATCATCATCATCATCAGCCTATCGCAGTCCACTGCTGGACATAGGCCTCTCCAATTGCACGCCATTGAGCACGATCCCCGGCTACTCTCATCCAGCTGCTACCAGCCACCCTGCGAAGATCATCGCTCCACCTAGCCTGAGGGCGTCCTACACTACGTTTGCCAATTCGTGGTCTCCACTCTAGAACGCGTCTACCCCAACGGTTATCGGTTCTACGGCTAATATGGCCGGCCCACTGCCACTTCAGCTGGCTAATCCTGTGAGCTATGTCGGTGACTTTAGTTCTCTGTCGAATTACTTCGTTCCGGATACGATCCTTCAGAGAAACTCCAAGCATAGCCCTTTCCATAGCCCGCTGAGCGACTTTAAATTTGTGGATCAGCCGTACCGTGAGTGACCACGTCTCGGCTCCGTAGGTCATGACAGGTAGGACGCACTGATTGAAGACTTTTGTCTTTAGGCTTTGTGGAATAGGCGACGAAAATACTCGACGTAATTTTCCACATGCTGCCCAGCCCCACTGTATTCTTCTGTTGGCCTCTCTTTCGACGTTGTTTTTACCCAACTGCATTGTTTGCCCAAGGTAAACATATTCCTCAACAACTTCAAGAGTGAGGCCATTGACAGCTATCGGTTCCGGAGACACATGTTCATTGAACATTATCTTAGTTTTATCTAAGTTCATCCGGAGACCGACGCGTTGGGAAGAATCAGCTAGGCCGTCCAGCATCTGTTGCAAGTCTTGCAACGACTCAGTTATAATGACGATATTGTCTGCAAATCGCAAGTGTGAGATGTACTCGCCGTTTATATTTATGCCCCGCCCTTTCCAGTCTAGCGTCTTAAACATATCCTCCAGTGCGTTGCTAAACAATTTGGGGGAAATAACGTCCCCTTGTCTTACCCTTCGACGCAGGTGGATATGCTCAGTCTGACTATTCTGGATTTTGACGGTCATTGTTGCGGCGTCATATAGACATCTCAACACTTGGATATATCGCCAATCAACTTGACATCGTTGCAGAGACTCTAGAACTGACCAGATTTCGATGGAGTCAAAAGCCTTCTCATAGTCCACAAATGCTAAGCACAGTGGCCGATTATACTCTTCGGACTTCTGTATAATCTGGCGCACTGTGTGGATGTGGTCTATGGTGCTATACCCTCCTCGAAACCCGGCCTGTTCCGGTGGCTGGAACTCGTCGAGTCTTCGCGCGAGACGATTTGTGATGACTCTTGAAAACAGCTTATACACATGGCTCAGGAGCGAAATGGGTCGGTAGCTCTTCAATAGGGTCTTGTCGCATTTGCTTATTGCTTAATTGTATATGTGTTGTAAACTCAATCCGTTATCTCTCGTTATCCGTGAGTGTCGGAAGAAGAAATTCGACACTCGAGTTGGTGCCCACCGTAGCTCAATTGGTAGAGCGTCCCGCGCTGAGGGAATATTGGGTTGTGGGTTCGAGTCCCAGCCGGTGGTCGAATTTTTTCTTCCCGAAAAACCTTGTTTGAATGTATTAATTATCAGCAGGTGAAAATCTGCCCTTCGTATGACACATAGGGTTTTTATTTAACAAGTCGTATCGTGTAACATTCTGTAAAATTGTATAATTCCGTAAGAATTTTACAAAAAACGGTAATAGTTTATGAAAGGTATGTTGTCAAGTTGGTTCTCCGTGAGCATGTAAATGTAAGACAATAAAATGTTACTTATTCTTAATGCATTGTTTAGAAATAAGTTGCTAGAGTCGTACGCGGACGGTGAGAGCTTCTGTGGATAAAGGTGATAGATAACTGAAGCAAGAAATTGAAGGACAGATGTAGCTTTAGGTATTAAGAATGGAAGGGCCATGAATAAAATACACTGAGATAATGTGAAAGAGACTTGCAACGTGTTATCTCTTTTGTTCTTGAATCGTCTTTGTCTTGTCATTATAAGCCTATCAACGCATTACTGTTGGCTGATAATTAGGTACATGTTTGATCTCTAGTTTAATATTCCACGTATAGTATCACCTCTTCGTGCTCATGTTGATCTTGTTCATTGTATGCGACTACGTCAGATATCTATGTTAGACAGGAGGATATAGTAACTAGTAACACAAAAATGTTCATCACATAGATAGGTACAGTAGGTATCACAGTAGGTACATAGATGAGATTCAAAGTCGCGGTGTGACGTCGAGACCAATGAAATTGTTGAAAACGATTAGTTTCAACTTTGGCCGTGTTCATCAATATCCTTATCGGACTTCGGAGACAAGTTACTATTAAAAATATATAAAGATGGTGGGACAAAATGCCGAAACAAAAAACTGTAAGTGTCAAGCAGTCTAATGGTAGTTTTACAAGAAAAAATACTTTGTAAAATAAATGGAGTTGAAAATAAATGTAGGAATTCCGGACCCAAAATAAAATAAACCTTTCGCCATCGCGCATTCAAAACAAACAATAATCACGAGCGAAAACATTTCCGAAAAACGACTTTCGAGATCCAATTTTACACACAGCCTGCGCCTGATTTATGTTGCCCCCCTGCGCGAGAACTAATAACGATTCTGCTTCATGCAATGCATTTTTAATAAAAAGATAGCTGTTACATTGACATTTGCATTTTTTCTGACAGTTGCGAGCGCGCCACTACCGTTTGGTTTCCGTTCGGTCTATTGTCTATGTCCATTCGGGAAGTTCGTGGAAGACTGCTGGAAGCAGACATGTGGACCTTTTGTTGACATCATGTTTGTAAGAGGAGTGATTCAAATATAATGTACCCACTATGTTTAGAGTGATTTTGTTGTGCTTTACTTTGTGCTCTCGTGCTCTATAATTTAAAGTAGGTGAAACCTATAGTGTAGCTTTTTAAAAACGTAAAAGCTAGTAAACTCTACTTTATATAAATACACCAGCAGTAATTTGAATTCCTGACATTATCAAACGTCATAAAATAGTCCGGATGTATGCATTGACGTTTATAAGTGCGTCTGTGTTATCAAAAATGAATAAAGAACTTTTGACTTTGAACTTTGGTCTTATATCAAATATACTCTTCATATCGTACCTGCTGGAACATTATGCTTCACAAAACTAGTCTAGACTAATATTCACACCAAAATATTAAACACTCACAACTAAAACATTTATGTATATTAATCATCCGAGCTAAAGAGCTAAGCAAACAATTCAGTCAGCAGGCGGCCAGGCGAAGCGGTTGGAAATAACGAAGCGATAATCAGTTATTGTCTACTGCATTAAAACGTCCAGTTAGCACTGATTAATGGCCACCCTGAACGGAAGCTTAAATACTCGAAAAGTCGCCCTTTGTGCCGATTAGATAATTACTGGCAACACTTTGTCGGCGTTTCCACGAACTCCTCCAACTACACATTAGGCATGCGTATACGCCGGCTTTGCGAAAAAATACACAACAGTTTGGAATCACGAACAAAAATAATAAAAACATCACAGTCAAAATATATGTCGGCGTTAACATAAAAAACGTTATAGAAAATTTAACTTTCTGTCTACTTTGTGACGCGCCGACCCACTGTCCAGCCGTAGCGTCTACGTTATTTTCAACTTTACTAACATGCTTTAAGATTTGTTTTCAAATGATAGCTTTTGAACTTTTTTCGTGTTGAAACGACACGAGGGCGTGGCCAGTCCGAGATGGAAACATTTGCCAATATTATCGTGAAAGGACTGAACAGATGAAATAATTTATTTCCCGATGTCGCTTTGTGTCCAAAACTCTGAGCTTTTGTTGTTTTTTTGCGTCGGAGCCTTTGGTGCGATGACTCTATTTATCCCTTTAGGCAAAAGGCACCGACTTTTGACTTTAACTTTTATGACTTTTGAATTCAACCTTATTAACTTTTATCCTAAATTTTTGCTTGATATGCCGGTGACTTATGCTGTTTCGTTTTTGATGTAGTTTCGACGTGTTTGGTAGATGCGTGTTGATGACAATAGTATTAAAGTGTCGGTAAGCGATCGGTTAGTTTTGTACGTTTGTGCAAGCCGCCAGGAGCTCTTATGTTGACTTTCCGAATTGATGATTTACGTTAAATAAACTTGTGAATAGATTATGGAGATTGGAAATACCGAGTTTGAATGCTGTTTGTTAGCTAGAGGAGGATTGTAACAAACTAGATCAATAGAAAAAAAAGACGTCATGCTATTGAAAGCTCCAGAAGTGGAAAGGTAGAGTAAAGGTAAACCGGAAGAGCACAAGAGTCAAAAGTATCAATCAACAGCGTTCTTCGAAATAATAGACGAGACAGATTTCCAAGTTCAATATGCGAGGCTTGATTGTCAAAAACATATTTTTGCTTATGATTGCTAAAGTCGTAGGACAGTGCTACGCAGGAGAAGCAATTCGAAGTTTTGTATGTCACTGATACTGTATTATAGTATATTTTACACTTATAGACTACTATATTGTATTTTATACTGTAGCGGGTAGCGGCATATAGGACGTTGAGGCGCGTACCGTCAGGGGCACGTTCTTGCTCATTGTGATACATTATAAAAATGTTATTTCAACAATTTCAAAATAACAATTTTCAATTGTTGTTTACAAGCCAGTAGGCGGTAAAGTCCAGCTAGAAGATAAAATGCAAAGTAATGGAGTAAACATTAACTCCTCGTCTTTTCTCAGGGGATTAGTATTCTCACTTGGTAAGAACAATAGCAAAAACTGCTCTCTCAAGGCAGCTTGTAATTTGTCATCATGTCTCTACTGAATTACGGCGGTTCGTTTTGACATCTGTTTTCTCCAGGTTTCAGCGTTTTGTTTCCAAGAACCAGGATTGTAATCATCAGGTTGCGCTGGTGAGTTATTGTGTGCTAATGTTACTGATATAACATACTACATAAATTATATATACAACAGAATGTTTGACTTATCAATTTGTGTGCTGTGTGTGTTTTTCATGCGGGTTTATCGAGGTACGCATTTTCTTTTGATATGTATTTGTTTTGATGCTTGTTAATATATAAAGAAAACATTTGATAATGTTTTTAAATCTTAATTTATGAAATTTACATAGTACTATTAATTTTGACATCGCATAGGACAAAACAGAAACGAAATGTGGCTTACATTTCGTTTCTGTTTTGTCCTATTTAACGCTTTGTGGTTTTCTTTTTCTTAAGACACATCCCAAGCGGCAATAAATTCATTTCAACTACAACGTTACGCTCATAATGACCTTTTACCAATTTCTTTACCACTGACCACAGAGCGTGCGCCCCACTGTTCTTTATAAAATCACTTTGAAACCATACAACAGCTCTTTCATTTGTCTCAAAGGCTACTAAATGACGCTCATTACCTCGCCTGCAGTGAATGCAGCTCGTCATCGCATCGAAACCGAGTTTCAATGAGTTTTAATGTACTATCATAGGTTTACAAGCGCTTGTAAACAGCTCCGTGACTAACGACTCGCATGGGGTCTAGACAATTCTTCCCAAAACCACCAAACTGTAAACAATCACCTTATTTATTGTTTTACAGCAGCCATATAACTTCGTCACTCAGAGAAAGAGAGCCCAATAATTTCCAAAATGCACCCGCAATAAAACCATCATGGACAGTGGGATGGCTGCGCCGAGATGTGGACAAAAAGCGCAATGTGCTGCGGTGAATAGATTTGGCACGCTCGGGACGCAGCGGTCTCTATCGGTTTTATTCACCGCGTGATGAATGTGCGGAAGTCAAATTCTTATCCCTTACAACTTAATAATAACGATAAACACCGGTCCCCTATTTAAATGAATGTTTCGCAACATTAGCGCGGCCATTTCGGGAAAGCTGCGCGTACGCAGCTCGATTGTGTAAACAGCGCGGATTAGCGGCGTGTTTGCTGAACTCATTTGTGCGCTGACGATGATAAATCGGCGGGCGATGCCGTGTAAACATGTTGATTTAATTTAGAGCTTTTAAACATTATCTACAGACAACGATTTATAGCTATAAAGCTTTTATATATTATTTTTCGTATAGTTGATGTATCATTATGTCTCTAAAGCTAACAGAAAAATGTACGCAACAAAAATCGCATTTTTTCACAATTTATTTTTAAATATGTGATAACAATATTTGTTACTAATATAATATTTATTGAATATTTTTTATGTTTTGACTTTTGTCTGTTTGTTGCAAATGAAAAACATTATAAGGGATTTGTACAAAGTCATTGCTTCTTCAAAGTCTGCGTTGGGAGTATAAGTTACGAAGTCTGCATTTTGGGAGTATAAGTTACGAAGTCTACGTTGGGAGTATAAGTTACAAAGTCTGCGTTGGGAGTATAAGTTACGAAGTCTGCGTTGGGAGTATAAGTTACAAAGTCTGCGTTGGGAGTATAAGTTACGAAGTCTGCGATGGGAGTATAAGTTACGAAGTCTGCTTTGGGAGTATAAGTTACAAAGTCTGCGTTGGGAGTATAAGTTACGAAGTCTGCGATGGGAGTATAAGTTACGAAGTCTGCGTTGGGAGTATAAGTTACAAAGTCTGCGTTGGGAGTATAAGTTACGAAGTCTGCGATGGGAGTATAAGTTACGAAGTCTGCGTTGGGAGTATAAGTTACAAAGTCTGCGTTGGGAGTATAAGTTACGAAGTCTGCGATGGGAGTATAAGTTACGAAGTCTGCGTTGGGAGTATAAGTTACGATGAACAAAGTGCGACCACTAGATATACCTTTATATAATCGTAGTTTATGGAATCCTAAGCTTAACAGCCGTTAATATACATATAACTGCATCTATTAACTTATTATGAAAACTTTTTGGACTTTAAATATTTTATAGTGGGAATATTTTAAGCACTTCTTACATAGAATATAGTATGTACCTATGTATATCAACTTGTGGCGCTATAGCTAAGAAGCTAAAGTATTTATTATGTAGTCATAATATCTTCGTTTCGCGTTCTTTAGGTACGTTTTTTACTTGAGCATTACACTGCTTATTTCACGCACATATCTTCTTTTTATTACAAGATATTTTACGACAATCGCAGACAATAAGAAACTGTAACGCGCAGATGTCAGCGGTTGATTATTAATAATGGTAACGCCGACGTTTACCACAATAACCACTATTGCAATAACAAACACATCTATATGATAAATGATAATATTTTATGGCATTCGCCCTCAATGCATGACGCTTATGTCTTTATTTTTGCAAACATTGTTCTTTTAACTTCACTGCAAATTAAGCAGTATCATGAAACCGTAAGGAGTATTTTTGTCTAAAAAGCAGTGCAGCCGTTAGAAGTTGAACATGGGGTGTACAAATCGCATTGATGTTGTTCAATCGCACGTAGCAAATTGTCGATATTCGTTCGAGTCATTAATGGTGCGTTTTTGTCCGGGCGCGGGACGCTTTCGTCTCACTGTGCGGCCTGCGTGCACGCACATTTTACCACGTTTTTGAAACCCACTCGAGTGTGCTCTGTAGGTTTGTGTGAATCGTAAATCGAATGCATTAGATCATTGTTGGTGCACTAAAGATGAGAATTTATTTACAACACGTTTTGTGAGCTTTATCTCCATTAAAACGTTTCCGTGTTTTATTTAGAAGACACGTTTACGGCGAATATGTCGTCGGTGTTATTTAAGACCCACAATAAAGACTCGAATATTACATTGTATCTTCTAAAAACTATTTCGTTTTTATTTATGGGAAGAAACAAACGTGGCAGTTATTGCTGTTAAATATTTGAAGTAAACGAGAAAATATTGTGTTAAGGGAACTCATAAAAGTTTGAAATTTGAATCGCGCGGACATTCACATAAATCTCGATTAAATTGAAAGTCTCGTGTTCCCACATGTCCTGTGAATCGCAAACATGATCTTGCTGTTTTATGCGTCAATATTTTTATAACAACTTTTAAACTGCATCCAATAACAACTACAAGTTTTAGAAAATAAGAACCAAATTGCCTTGTGTGAATGCACTGCAAAAGTTTGGTGTAAACCGCACAGTGGGTCGAACAAAAGAGCACCCCTCATTGAAATCACAATCGGGCTAATATTTATAGATAATATTGTTACAACATTGCTGGAAATACTCACTCCGCTTGTAAAATGTAGGGCAACATCCCTAAACATCTGCAGTATGGGTATATTTTATATGCACATTTAGTTTAATCCAATTATATTGAAGCTCTAAATTGTGACAGGCACTTTGATTGAACATTCAACGAGATCAGTGTATATTTAGAATATACATATATATAAATATATATGTATATTTATATTATTGAATTTATATTTATTATTAGTTACGCCTAGATTTAGTTCGTAATCTTATATTTTTATTAGTAGAGATATGTTTTCAAGTAATTATTCCTTTATAACAATCGCCCGCATCGCTGCCGTCAAAGACACCGCAATCTTTTATACCTCATTGTGTAATATACTGTTATTTTAGTAAACATTATAATTATCTGGCGAAGCACACCGCCCACCCAGAGTTTGCATTCAAAACTATAATCCCGACTAAAACACCGGATTTCTCGCGTGTTTAACTCCACTGAAGTCGAACTTAGACGCTTTCAAAATAATCTGATCCTTCAAAAGCGCCGACGATGGTAGAAAAACTAATGCATGAAAAAGATCGCACGGTACATTGCATGTTTATTGTAAACAGACCACGTCTGGAGTACAACTTAGGAAATGTTTGTAAATCGAACGGTTTTGTCCTAGTTGCCGATGCGTTCAGTACCTCTGTGCAACCTGTAGATTTGCTAGGGGAGAAAACAAAGTTACGTTGATTTAGTTAATAGCACACTTATAACCGGAAGCGGAAGGGCATGGCAATAGATAGATGAAGAAAAATAAAGTCAGCGTTCCCTCTTCTCTATCCACTCTAAGGAGAGACTGACTTTATAGTTTAGTTACTATCAAGGTAAATGGTACTGTTATACAACTGTTATATATACAAATTAACAATCTAAGTAAAATATGGAACAAGGTGTCGTCGTAATATTAATTCCAGAAATTTCAATTGAACAATAAGTTGAAGATACCATGCAAGTTAAAAATTAACTATACCTCGTATATCTGCTACCACCTTACGCAGAGCGAAACCTTTTAAAAGAGCTGCAGCCGTCACTTAACTCAAACACCAATTAACTTTCCTAGATAAAGCCCCATTGCAGGGCCATAAGGGCCACACATCACAGGGCCGCAGGGCCTTGGTATTAGGGCCGATGGTTGCAGATAGGCCCGATGATTGGCGCCATGTTTTGGTAAAATTGTGTCGCTAAAAAACAAGCCACCCACGACACCACCCAGTCGTAAAAAGTGGTAAATCTTTGGAGGAATGGTTCAGTAGATTTTGAGCTCAAATTTAGAGCCGTAGCCGGAGCGATGGTTATGCTCTTTTATCCACTAATTGTATGAAGCATTGACATCATAATTATGAAGCATTCAAGTTTTCAATAAATTATGTCCATGCCATTGAATGAAAAAACCTGTCTGGTATAACAAATATAACAAATATGTAATATTATATTATATCATATAAATATAACAAATACCTTGCATTAAAATATTAGTTCCTACCTATTGTCTGCATGCAGGTAATGTTTCTCCCTCTTTGGATTGATAACTTAAGCTTAGTATTAAAAACACTAATCAACTTTACCTATCTGTATCTAAAGTTAAGTTATAATTTTGTGATTATCATAATAAATTTCATTTAATTTGATTTCAATATCGATCTTTATAAATGTTATAAATGGCCTTGATTCCTTTGCAACCAAGTTTTAGATAACAGCAACAATAAAGCTTCCATATCAGCCGATTTGAGTATAGGAAAGAAATGGGTAAACATACCTTTTTTCAAAGTCAACATGGCTTTACTCACTTAACTTAATATATATATAAATAAATTAAATATGTTACAATTTTTGACATATATTTAATTTTATTTGTATCATGTGTTTATGGCGTTTAAAGGTGCATTTTTGTGCGTATTTGATTAAATGATATTTGACTTTGACTTATTATTTATAGTATTATTGATCACTTGTTTCAAGTTTTGGGTCCTTCGAGGAACTCCAAAGTTGAAGTAGAGACATTTAAACACTTAGCAAAGCCGCGTGCTCGTTATCTACCCCGCTAGTTGCGGAGCGGGTGGTATCAGTCGAGTGGTGCGTAAATCATGCGTAATTCGGTAGATAAACTTTAGCTTTATCTTGTCTCGGAAGACACAGAGAATTTGCGAATCTATTGAAAAACTAATGTCTAATTTAATTGGCAGCGTCATACTGCGAATTAAATTAGACATTAGAACTTCATAACAATTCCCCTATAATGACTACAATTTTTCATAATTGATATAAAACGGCTAAGACTCACTGTAAACGTTGAAATTACTCCGACCAGGTTTCGGACATTTCAGAAGTAGACGTTTATATCAATTATGAATAATAACACACACGAAACTTTTCAAAATCAGACTACAATTCTTAAAACTGTAAGTGTTCTGTTTTGGGAAAGTGTCCTAGAGCAAAAAATAAGTGGGCTATATCGCAAAGTACCTACTTAGGTGCCTTACGCATGTATTCTATAGGTTTATCTGCATACCCATTAGGTACCTTATACCTACTTATATTTGTGAGATAAATAAATGATATTATTAAAAAAAATCTCTGTAAATTTAGTCACGACATGGATACGTGTAGAGGTAGAGAGTGCGGACACGTGAACACATGTTGATGTTTAGGTGTAGGTAATTTGTCAGCCCCGTTTGAGGCCGACCTCCCACCGCGGCCGCCGCACCAAGGAAATATTTGTCGCCATCCGTCAACCCGCTATGAACTATGGGCTTTCTTCAGGTGCTAACGAGGCTTTAAAACTATTAATTAACTTTTGGAACCATTACTGCTCAACCATATTATGATACTGGTATGCTATTCTATAACTGTCTTCTATAACGTTCGTCAAAGGCAAACTTTGTGACAAAGATAGTAGGAAATACCGTTTTTTTTTTGGTGCAAACCTCACACATTTTCAACACATTCTTTCACGACTGCTAATAAGGCGGCTTCTTTGACGTAATTTATTAATCAAAAACATGCGCCCACCGAGTTAGAAAAAGCGAAAAGTAAAGTGCCAAAATTGCAACGATGCAAGGCAAAACTTAGCATTCATAAGTTATGGCATCTATGGCATCCTAACCGAACATAAGTATTTTTTAAATATATCGTTAGCAAAAATAAAAATCAACGCATTTATTCTACTTTAATAAATAATTTCATTTGCTGCTCTATCATCTCTTAAAATACCATAATTTTCCTGATTGATTTGATAATTGGACTTTTTAGGGTGGTGGACCATTCATCGTGATGGAAATATGTTCTATGGAAATACTCAGTGTACGGGGTCGTGGTGGGAGTACTCAGTCTACGGGGATAGCAGTTGGCTATATTCGACGTACAAAGAAGTGCTTTCTGCGCCAACATTGGCATAATATACATATTAACGAGTTGGTCTCTTCCCTCTTGTATGCGGGATGCCGTTTGGGTACCACTACTTTGCTAGTAATCCTGCTGCAAAGCAGTAGTGCGCGAGCATTAGTGTGTGTCGGTTTGACAGGCATTGTAGCCAACGAAATTACTGGGCACATGAGGTGAAATTAAAATACACAGCTCAGGGAAGCCCCATCCATTACAAGTCTCTTAAACGAAACACTCACTGCAGTCGCAATGTTCTCTCAAAATATCCTCATTACCCTCAATGCTTTAACGCCTCAGCGACATTCCTCACGTTCCATTTGTCAGCGGTAGGTGGCGAGGTGGGGAATCCATGAGCACCAATTAGCGGTAGAGACGAGGTTAGAGATGCGGTAGAGTTACTTACCGTGAATGAGCTTCCGCTGGGGTGTAGAGATCATTTGTTTAAAGATTAAAGATGATTTGGAAGTGATTTTACTTAGTAGCAAGTATTTATTGATGTAGCAAAAACGAGTTATATTGGAAATTGGATCCGATAGATAACATTTGGAAGATGATGAAGTAATGATTATACGTACTTAATGACTTTACCTTGTCTTAATATATTTTTTAATTTGTCTATGTTTTTCACCAAACTACCTATATAATTCATAAACATCAGGACTTTTTGGCGGGAAGTGAAAAGTGATATAGTTCGATTTTGTTTTATTTTCCAAACGAGTGTTATATCGAGTGATCATGTGTAATATCGGTGGAATATTAACCATTATGTGTTCGTAAACGTGCACGAGTGTAGGCAAATGTAACAAAATAGAGAAAACATTGCTTGTTAAGTTCTCCTAATAAGTCCATGGAAAGCTTGAATAAAGTTCCACCACTTTATTGAAGCACTAGTACAATACGAAAGAAATCATTGTAATGTTTTCAAATTATCAAATAAAAACTACGTAAGACATGGCCCTATGGTCCTAGAGACTTTAGCCTGCCCAAACGGGCAAACATAAAATTATATAATATAAATTAAAAAAAATCATAAACATCAGCGATAGAATCTGTAATTCTTGAAGTTTTTTCATCGGTATTTGCCACGTTTTTGATACCGTTTTCACATTCCGGCCGTGTTTCTCATTAATAAATATTAGCTGGAAAGGAGCCGCCTTATTAGCGAAACTTTAAGAATGTCGGGCTGTGTGAGGCAGCTGGTTATCCCTGGGGGAAGTAGGGAAGGAAGTTGCGGATGGATGGACTAATGTATAAGTACCTTTTATTTAGTTTTCAAAGCGAAGAGCTCTTTACGAGTATGAAGGAAAAGCGTCCTGATGGGTTAACCTTGTCTCGCATTGTCAATGATTCGTACCCTAAAATTAAGAAAACAAGTAACTAGCTAAAACGTAAACGTTTAAATACATTGAAACAAAAGCAAAACACATATTGGCGCTGCACATTTACATCCAAATCACCAACCAAATATGAAGTAACTAGGAGAATCGATGAACTCGCCCAGTCATATTTGCATCTATATTGCCTACATTTCATTTTTTGCCGAAGCATGTTAAATAGCGACATCTCAATCAGGCGCATTTAACATGGTTGGTGACAGCTCGCAACGTGTCCCCTGGTGCAGATAGCAATTATGTCTCCACGTGGGTGGCAGGGGACAGAGGACGGGAACTGGAGCTTGGGACAAGACCGATTAAGTACGGTTTGGGATGCAGAGGTTTTGGCAAGGATACGATTTGCAAGATTCGCTTATTTGAATACGAAATGTTTATCTGTTATCATTGACATACCTATATTCTACCGTGCGTAGTACATATATATATATATATCGATGCCTGTTATAGTAATGTTGTTAGAAGCACGACACAAAAAAAGAAGCACGACTGATGACAAGTAAGGAGCTATTCCATTCAGGGAGAAATTGACATGCGAAATCGAAAGCCACTTTTCCCTACGGATGCGTGCCCTAATTTTCAGATGGTTACTTTTGTCCCGCTAGTAGAGGTGGTGCTAATCGATCTGACGGCGACTCTGCTCGTGGAATACCCACAATACGATTTATTAAGTAGATCTTGTCTCAAGATCTTTAATCAATTAGAAGACTACATAATCGCTGTTATCTAATACTTTAAGCCCTAAAAGACACTTATCCACCTCTTTGTGGACAACTCAAGGGTGAAATGGACACTTTCTTTGGACACGGGGTCCCTCTAAACACAATCTTAAGGATGATAGTGGACAACACGGTACGTTGAACTTGTTTGTTTGTTATCTCAGGGCGTTTTATCTTTTTGAACGTTTTGCTTAATAGCGCTTGAGCGGATCTCAGCGCTTTAGATGTTGAGATTTGTTTGTAATACAATTAACTTTATTTTCTACGTACATTTTCTCATTCATTAATAATTCTTATAAATATAATAAGAAATATCTACTATAAGGTAAGATATCGGAATATCTATTAAGTCAATCCTGGAAGTGGTGTCACTATTTATCTGCAAACCCCAAATGCTTAGCCTGAGGAAATTACACAGTACTAAGTACCTACCTACTTAAAACTACTTTTTTATAATCCAAATAGGTACTATAAACATCTATAGACGTGACGGACTGGCGTGACATTGTGGAAGTCCATTTCAATATTTAGCAATTTAGCGGAACTACCTAGAGTCTTCTTATTAATAACATTTCATACATCCACATCTCACAGAAAACAGGCGAACAGTGATATGGTCACGTCTTTTCCAAAACATGTCCCTCTACGAAATTACACATACAATAAAACACACCAAATCTTCCATGACGAAAGCCCTCCTCGCTTACCCTCGATTATTGATATTGGAAAGAAGGCGCTATCATAATTGATATCATCCGAGGGTAAGACTCAGGTGTCATCCGAGGGCGGGCGGTGTCAGCTGCGATCGTTAGGCGTGCTCAAGGACCGTAATAGCTGAGATTTCATTGATGCTTCCATTGTGATCTCGTCAATGGGATGTAAGCGAATTTCAAAATGATTTTTATTCGAAGCGTTTGAAGTTTTTCATGAACTGTTGCCATAATTCTGCACTGAGGTATTAGCAAAAATGTTATGCGCATTTTGAATGGTTAGTGTGTATATACATATGAGCAAATGAAAATGCCTAGGTTTTAAAAGGTTTTAGGTTTAGGAATTTTTAATAAGTTCCTATGCATATTCCTCGCAAATCTTTTTTTATTTTTTTTTATTTTAATTTCTGCTTTTATTTAGGGACTTTTAATGATCTTCTCTAATTAAATATGTAGTATGAAACAAAGTCGCTATCCGCGTCCTCATTTCTATTTCTCCCACTTTTCAACCACGCAACGGATATTGATAGGGTTTTCACTGTCGGTAAGAAAATGTTGGTGGAAATGAAGGTTAATATGTACAATACGTTTTTGTGAAGTAGAGAAAAGTCAACGTTTTGTAATCAAGTCGTCAAAAACTGATACCGCATTAGTAAATTGCATCCGTGCAAAGCTGGGGCGGGTCGCTGGTAGGTAATATCTTATGCTGTCAACGATTCTGACCTCTGCAACAAAGACTGATTGCAAAACATTGAAATGTGAGCTGGTAAAATAGTTTTTAAAAATTTCCATCTAACCCGAATACTAACTGACGAAGATCACAAACATTCTTGTAAAAAAATATAGGTTTGGTAGATCACCCTAAAATGAAGTGTCAACCACCGCACACCGTCACAAGTAATAAAACACACGTGTCTGTCAGTCTGCTTGTAACTAGATAGATCCTAATGTTGTCTTCACGTGGTAACACTCGAGAATCGATCGAGCGAAACAACAAACTTTCGTGAACATTATTAAGTTTCAAAATATTATTCAGGGATTCTAATAAACAAAGTTATGCCTTTAAATATGGCGGTTAAAGTTTTTACAACAATTTAAAATGTTTTATTTAAATTAATGTTTTACCTATTAGTAATTATAGTAGTGACGTATGTCATTGCTTCTCTACAGTCATCACGATACCCTACCCACCCAAGATATCCTAGCTGACGATAAGCGCCCGCACTTACACTGCAATTTTTTTTATTCTTAAGTCATATAATATGCAAGCACATCAACTCAATAATTAAACACTATATAGAGGCACTTATTTTATAATATATTGTAATTAAGCTACTTCAAATGTTGCATCGCTTTTTTAAATTATTTTAATACCAAAATAATTTCAACTCACAACTTCGATGAACCAGATTTATCAAAGCACCAATGGTCGTTGATAAAAAAATAAAAGCATACCAAGTTATTTAACCGATGAGTAATGCAGCCATCACGCACAAAGCCGAAGCTGCACAAAAAGGCTGGCACAGACTCGCGACAGGTGCGATTAGGCACGCCACTCGCGAGCGGTTAATCCGCCAGTGTGGACGCGACTTAATTAACAGGGTTCACTTTAATGTTTAACTGGGCATTGGTCATTTAATTCTTAATTAACGACGACTCAGTTTTAATGGTTTATCTAAAATTTTATCATTATCATCAGTCCATCATGTTCCCACTGCTGGGACACGGGCTTTCTCTCATGGAGAGAGTATGGGCCACCACGCTGGCCCAGTGCGGGTTAGTGAATGTCACATGTCCTTGAATTTTTGTGATTATTTCTTGGACATGCCGGTTTCCTCACAATGTTTTCCTCCGCCGTTTCTAAAGCGATTGCAAAATCCGCACATAACTTAAGAAAGTCAGTGGTGGTGCGGGGCCAGCGGGACCAACGTGCCCAATGGCCACACTCGCTCTAAAAAATCTCATACTTTGGAACATTTTGCGTAGCGTAATAGAATAGGAATACTGCTTATAGGAGCATATTTGATTCTCGTAGTGGAATCAATCTTCAAGGTTTCATTGAAGCGTTTGCGTTTGACATTGTGTTATGTTAATCATAATTTATACCTCAATTCTATTCTATTCGTTCAGTGTCATATTTTTTTAAATTTTTATAAGATTAAAAAAAGAGAAATCCTCTTAGAGATTCTTGGTGCAATCTTCTCTAGCGGGCGTATTTCCGAAGCACTAGTAGAGTCAGTTTTCGCTTTTCTTTTCTGAGAAAGAAATGGGTAGACATGCTTACCTTTTCTATTAAAAGGCATGATTTTGTGCGTTACAATTATTAACGTTTTTTAATTGATATGTATTATGTCTATATGACTTTTAAAAGTTCATTTTTGTGTTTTGTAAAAGTTCCAGAATTCTAAAAACAAAGCTTGTGTCATGTTTCTGTAGGTACTTTACTTACTTCTAATTGCTCTGGTTCACATTACGCTATAGCTCAAGCAAACAATAGGCTGTAGGAACTTTCTCGTATTACGGTACTGACTTGTGGGTTATCATAATATATTTACAGGTATACAATCTTTAAGAAGATGCTTTATTTAACGAAGTATAAAAAAGTTGCATTTTATAAAAGCACAGGTGCCACAGAACGTATTTTTTAAAAACACCAGAGAGTACACAAAGCTCGCCGCAGTCCTGCCTATAGTTACCTACTACAAATTGAAAGGTTGTGAAACACAACACTTCGGGAATCGGGCCCGCAATTATATAAGATTACTCAATTATTCGGCCGGTGGGTTGTGAGGCTTATTAGTGCGAATGACGCGGTATAGTGGGCATAGATTATGGAATGGAATAGAAGAGGCATGTTTGGTAGGTATCTAACCTGTTTTATTTTCACTCCTCTACACACATCTACTCATTTTCACGCACCCCCCTAACTTAAATTAATTTATTATTATCGACACATTATATATTATACATATATTACATTATATATTTATTATTATCGAAGGTACATCGTTGTAATGCGCTCGATTCGCCTCGTCACCTCAGACAGGGCAATAGCTGAAAATCAGTATTTGCTCCTTGAGCAATGTTATTCGTTGAGCTATGGCCCATTTGTCATAACTGCAACACACACGTACTTGTAGTTTAAGTGTCTTACAATTTGCTGGTTAATGAACATGTGTGTTGTGTTGGCAAATAAACGTTTTATCTATCTATCTATCTATCTTTTATAACTGAAAGTTTTCAATAATCGTTCTTCGGGCTATGCAATATTTTCTGTAACCATTATAATATTGTTAGATTTTAAAAATCGTTTGCTTAAGTAATATTCATATCTGAAGAGAATATTAATTTAGAAAACTGACACAGATATATTTCGAATTACCTATATCATTAAATTAACTATTACATTAAATAGGCGTATGTAAGTAGGTATATAAGTTACTTTAATGACGTAGTGACAAATGTTTGTGCACAGAAAAAAAGCGCATGCATTTGTTTCATATCTGAGTGTTGTGTGACCATGGTTTTGTAGTTTCTGGTTTCCTAGATACAGGGAATCCTGGTTTAGGGGTAGGATCTATGTATGTGATCGTTGGGCGTTATGTTTTATTTATCTGTTATGGTAATATTATTACTAGCTGCTGCTCGCGACTTTGTGCGCGTGGGATTTGGTTATATCGTGGTCCCTCGTGAACCACTTGTTGATAGAAATTATCCTGTATGCTTTTCCGGCCTACAGCCGTTTAGTCGTGAAAAAGGTAACTAGGAAACAGCTACTCTCGCATTTATAATATTAATGCGGATGATCTCGTCGCCAAGTCGTCATCAAGCATTGTTCTGGTTCCACATTCAAGTGGAAGTAGCTAAGTCATATTTTATCATTTTCGTTGGCCGGCAGCATCACAGAATACTTCAAACCAACACGTCTTGGTGTCCATAAAAAGTTTCAATTTGAGACGTTAGGTGCCGTTCAGCGGCCGGCATTGTTGGCGGCCGTCATTACCCGCGACACGGCTCCCGCCCCGCGCGCTGCCTAGTAATAAACATATCAACTTCGCGCGGCCTCCGCGCCCGCCGGCGCACTCAAAACAATACGCTTTTCAACCGCTAATAAGGCATATATTTTGAAATACAAAAGAATAATGATTGTACAAAATGTGTGTGAAAACGCCGACAAGGCAGGGGATAGCTTTCATTATATTTTGTCTCAGAATGGGAAAGGACAGATTGGCTTCGGCTTTTAATCTCGCAGAGCTAATCTTTACCCGCTCAATTCTGTCACTTCAGACGTGTCTCGCACAATGGCCAGACAACTATCGATTTCTGTTTACGTATTAACATAAAGGATTTGCATTGAAAGTGAAAACAGCGATGACAGCCAACAAAAGGGGTTATTACGAAGAATAATAGAGAAATATGTCGCAAACTTGGAGCTCGCCCACCCACGTCTCGGCTAATTATCTCAAAGACAGATGTCGATGAAAGTGAATGTTTCCTCTCAAAAAATATCCTTGAAACATCAAAACTAAGCGCCGACGGATTAAGAAACAGACAGATTTGAGACAACAAGCAAGCGAGCGATTAGGCACTTTATCTCTTCAACCATAACGTCGCATCTGCGTTGATTTACTCCTTATACTTTGGCAAATTGTCGGTACGCCAAATTGACTTTCCATCTTCTTTAATTCCGATAGAATAAAGTGCATATTTGAGTGAAGATTTACAATATTAATGCAAGAGGGGTTGTGTCTTTTTTTCATTGCCAAAAACTTGTCAATAGACAATACGTCACAGATGACAAAGCGGCTGATCCGAGTTATTTATTCATGGCGGATTAAATCCCGGGATTTATTTATTTATCTGCCGGCAAAAGGACAAGTCGCAAACAGCCAACAGCACGCATCGGCCCGCGTCCGCATGCAGTAATCACTTTATTTTGGGTTCCATTTAAGAACGTCTCTCGGATGATCTCGTTTGTTGGCTCCAATGTTCATTGTTGAGGCTCAAATGGTTCATGGTGCTTTAGTTCTGCGATTGTTGGCGGATGCTGTACTGTACGTTTGACAGACGTAAATAGCACTCGAGTAGGACCACCGTGACTAGTTTGCGGGTATTTGTGCAGCAGCTGCTAATGAAGACTATTCATTGATTGACGTGTAGGGTACAGTAGGATATCAGACGGATTAGTATACATATTAGATATTAGCGCCGATGGACATTTTCCACGGCGGCGGCGCCGTTCGAAATTTTTCGCGGCGGCGGCGGCGTCGGCGACGCGCTGCCGGTGCCTCACGGCGTGGACTTTACAGGATATTCAGGATTCCATTTTTATTGTTCTTGAGAACCATTAATATTTTTACCATTTTCACTAAATTATTTGCCATTGTACACGAGATCAACTTAATCCTCGATGTTTTACAATAGGTACACTCAACCCAATAAATCTATAGTCTTTATCTTCCCAGTGTGTCTGGTCTCATCATGGCACATTACGTAGAGTTTTTGGGAAATCAACGTATAGAATGCTTCCCCCTTTTCTTGCCGAAACTCTTTTTGCAGAATGTCAAGTTGTATAGTAATGATTGGCCAAGACATCTTTGGGCAGAAAGTCATATCAAATACTTCTGTTTTGTATTAATTCTCTTTGCAGAATTAATAAACAAAAAATAACTTCATAAAACCCAAATACCAGGGGTATGCATGAAACACGCAGCACCAAAAGTCTCATTTATCGTCCTCTCGTGGGCTAGTTTCATTTAGTACCTTCGCGAGCTTCTGGCTCAGCGCTTTGTATAAACACTCTAGGGATAAGAGCGAATCGGACCACGGAAGAGAGTGCGGTAATTCGAAGAAAAAAAAATAGTGTCTCTAAGTCTCAGACCATTGTAGTCTAGTATCAAACGCATGTGCCAAAACCTGTACGATTGGAAATATATATATTATTTATCTGGGAATTTGATTTCCAGTGAAGAATCTGTAAAAATGAGTATCCTTACAGCGGAAAACACGTTTAATTGGGAATCTAAATTGAAAGTTTCTAAATTTGGGAATAATTTGCGGGACACGGTGGGGCCCGTCGTCGGCGACGGCGCGCTGGAGCTTATCCGCGGCGGCGGCGCGCCAAGGTAAATCTACGGCGACGATGGTGCGCCGGCGCGGCGCTCATATCTAATACATATAGGTAAGTACATCACACAAATATGAAAATATACTTCAATTGTGGTTTTGATAAAATTAGTAAGCATCGAGGTTACAGTTTTAGAAGATAAAACAACCCAAAAGAGAACTGTATAAGCTCTAGAAAAAAGGTAATTCGTGTCTAAGAAGCGGCACCACGCTATTAAATTGTGTGTTAACGCCGTGTTAACACATCTATATGCTATAAAACGAATGGAATCATAATCTCGATACTCTACCAACTCTATATGACTCTGCCGTAGAGAAAGGCGCATAAAGCTCCGTAAATTGTAATAATAAGCGCAATAACATATTAATTTTTGTCGTCGAATGTAGAGACGGTAATCTGTGTGGGTGTATGTAGAGTCGATAGGAGTTAGGATTATTCAGGGACACTTTTTGAAACATTTTATTTTTCCTCTTATACACACATAACTATAAGGACTGTAAAAATGAATGATTTGATAATACAATAAAGTTATTGTAGGTATTATTATTTTTGTTAATAAACAATAATGCATGTTCGCCAAAAGTATCCCAATAATATTATAAATGCGAAAGTTTGTGTGTGTGATGTTTGTTACCACGAATAGGAGGGTAAGGTTATCTAATAAACTTTTTGGGTACGCAACATTTTTTGCTCCAGCCGACGTTTGAACTCGGGACCTCTTTCAGAGTGATGGCCACAATTTAATATGTGATTATTCATAATTTCAGTGACTTTTTCCGACCACCTTTAAATATGTACTTTAAAAAATATGGTTTTTTTTTTTTTTATAATGTCGTGTCACAAAATGACACTTCATTAACATTACAATCTAGCCTAATAAGGCTAATAAGTAATTTGAATTTAACTTAAACTGCTAAGTAGAGTAAAACTAAGAATATGTCCATCAACACTTTTCTTATTGTCTCTATTAAGGCGAAGTCACTATGTTCTTGTGTTCTTTACGGGTAGCACTAACTTTACTACGACACACTGTCACTGCACTAAATTAACTCAAAAGGTTTTGTCCTTTTTAGTCTTCTCACTAGGTCTGTGTTGTCGAGGAGCTGGATAGCCTCGACGTTCACGTGATGGTGAAGTCTACGTTCATGAGCTTCGGCGAACTTTTTAATTACACTATTAACGAGGTCCACTTTCAGGTCCCTATGGAGGTCATCGTTTCTTATGTACCACGGAGCATTTACGATACCCCTAAGCACTTTGTTTTGAAATCTTTGTATGACTGCAACATTGTTTTGTTTGGTGCATCCCCACAGCTGGATACCGTAAGTCCATATTGGCATGAGGACTTGTTTGTAGAGTAATATTTTATTGTGCACTGACATCGTAGAGTGTTTTCCAAGTAGCCAGTACATCTTCCTATAGCGAAGCTCTAGTTCGTCTCGTTTCTTTTTGACGTGTGCCTTCCAGCGAAGCTTTGCGTCTAATGTCATACCAAGGTATTTGGCTGTATTTTCGTACGGTACCGTCTTGTTATTGATGTACACCGGATGGTAATTTGTTTTTTTGTTCGTAAAATCTATATGAATTGATTTCACACATAACTATAAGGACTGTAAAAATGAATGATTTGATAATACAATAAAGTTATTGTAGGTATTATTATTTTTGTTAATAAACAATAATGCATGTTCGCCAAAAGTATCCCAATAATATTATAAATGCGAAAGTTTGTGTGTGTGATGTTTGTTACCACGAATAGGAGGGTAAGGTTATCTAATAAACTTTTTGGGTACGCAACATTTTTTGCTCCAGCCGACGTTTGAACTCGGGACCTCTTTCAGAGTGATGGCCACAATTTAATATGTGATTATTCATAATTTCAGTGACTTTTTCCGACCACCTTTAAATATGTACTTTAAAAAATATGGATTAAGCTAAAATTTTTAATCACTGTAAAACTTACAAAAACCGACCGAGACATGAAATCTTAAAAAAACTTTGATACCACTTTAAGCTACCCTTGTCCCTGTCCCGTGGCTAATGAAGTGTGGTGACCGTCGCGTCGGCAGATCAAAGGGTCGGTGATTACGAAGCGACGGTCGCGCGGCGTGTCGTCGCGGCACTGTCGCACTTATAAATTGAGATAAGGACGGACATTCATGGCTCGACTAATGTACGGAGGATAAGGTAGTATGGTTAGTTGAATTTCCAGAATAATTTTAGTAAGGAGGCAAAACTAAAGGTGTACGTTTTACGTATCGGCGTAATCAAGCAGGTCTAGCACATTTCAACCAAAGAAGCGAAAATTAAAATTACATTTTTCGATGTCAATAATAAAAGTTTTTATACTAAGATTTGTTTTATTATTTCTATGATTAGCGCGCCTTCACTTTTGTTAAGCCAAATTACAAAAATAAAACTTCAAAAGAATGAAAAAAAGTTATAATATATCGGTCCACTTCTACTCATATTGCTATGCTTTAAATTTTTTTTTTTTTTACGCCTTATAGGTCTCTGTTTGGCCACTATCTCG
The DNA here is from genome assembly GCA_951640565.1 of Petrophora chlorosata. Lineage (NCBI taxonomy): Eukaryota > Metazoa > Arthropoda > Insecta > Lepidoptera > Geometridae > Petrophora > Petrophora chlorosata. Next base: position 18,144,428 of record OX621197.1, read on the forward strand.
CCTGATGTGAAGCGATGATGTGGCCTAAGATGGAGCACATAGATCTAGAGATAGACGGCAGTTGAGCGGCTGCTCAGACCCGTCTCTCCGATGGTTCACCGAACATCATCCCGAAACACGACTAGGTCGCTTGACGGCATGGCTTTGTTCGGTGGGTGGTATTACAACCACGGCCAGAGCCTACCACTCCAAAGCGCGTAAGCGGGTTTCATCACGATGTTTTCCTTCACCGTTTTAGAGCGAGCGTGCAAAATCTGCACTTAACTATAAGTCATTGGTGCAGGGCCGAGTCGGGATTCGAACCCAGGTGCGTCGGATCGAAAGGCGCACGAGGTCCCGCTGAGCCACACTCGCTCTGAAAATTGGGTGCTTAAGTGAATCTGTATTATTTAAGATTCCTGTAACATGTATGATGAAATAAAATATTGAAGATGAGTATGAAAAACGTCGGCAAAGCATACAATCTGCTTCGTCGCGACATGAATGTGCCGCCCTAACAAGCCATGACGGTTTTATAAAACGGTTCTTTATGCGTTTTATCGCGATTGAAATTAAGATGTTCTAATGTGTTACATTATACATACCAATGAGGCGCGGCCGGATTACTGCCTCGGAGGGTTGTAGCCAGGTAGGATAGTAGGGGCAGTCAAGCAGACTTTGGCAAACAATTGAAGCGGTTGTGGTGTGGTAGTATGAAGAGTTGTGATTTCGGAAGAGGGGAACGGGGGGAAGGATAAATAGCCAGATGACGACCTGCAAAAATGTTATTTATATTTTTGGCCAGTCGGTCGGCGAAATCTCGTGGAGAGCCGGGAAGGGAGGGCCCGGGTAGGGCCAGATTTGGCCTAAGCCACCGGTTAAAACCTCCGTCTGCTCTGCCTGTCCACAGACCAGACGTCCGTGCAGTTACTTCTTATTTTTTCTGGTCGTACATCAGCTATGCACTTTTTTTCCAAAATACAGAATAACCAAAAAAATATAAAAGATTAAAAAAAAATATATCATTTTTTTTATTGGGTATACATTTTTTTTTAATAGTCACATTATATTTTAAATTTACTTCTGTTCCAAAAAAAAACTTATTTAAGCAAAATGTTTTTTCTGCAGGCGCAGCAATGGTGGTCCAAACCTCCCTGGCTCCACTCCTGTTGCCGGCTAATGTACAGCCCGACCTGTTGAGAAACGATTATATTATTATCCTCTTTATACTAATGATATTTCGTGAAAAGTGCTTCTGTTATGGAGAAATAGATTGATTAATAAATTAGCTTGTTTAGTTCTATATGTGTCGGAGGCTGCTTTTGTTTCTTGTTTTTCGGGACAGTTTATTTTTATGTTGATTGGTAAAGTCATCTAGATAAGGTTCGTATTTCTGTTTTGACTTAAAAATCTTGACACTATATTTACTTGATTTCCCGACCAACACCGTAATAAAGTCTGACAGTTTTATGTATGAGATCGGTGGGATCTTGCTCAAGATATTTGTTGAAAGGACTGCATTTATATTTAAATATTCTTTTAATTTCAGAATGACTTGATTTGTTTTAAGAACGGCCGCGGATTTCAAATTCAATAACAATATAAAAACATAAATCAAAATAACAATTAATATTGACATTTCGTATATTTTATAGATAAATATTACATTTTATTATCCCTGAAATTTTCACGCAAAACTCCCGTTACTGCATTCTATGATTGCACAAATATGAATATTATGATTCACATCCGAATAAACATCTCATTTAAAATTCAACAGAACATTGAAACATTTAAAACTGTTTTGGTAACAAAGCGGACCCTTATCAAGTTATAACTTATAAAGTTATCTTCGTATCTGCCATTCAATGCACCGCTAATGTGTGGGTAAGTTAGTCCGCGCGGAAGTCAAAATCATTGTCACCCCACTAACACACTAACTAGGCCATTCTGAACTTTAGAGTTCAAACTTTAAAGTTGAAAATCGTTTGCAGTTTTTAGGGGATGGGTGTAATTTTGTTTTTTTTTAACAGTGAAGTACAGTATTGTATTGAACGAGAGCAGGGACCGTAAGAAATTAGCTCACATTGATGTCAGCCTTTGTGTCCGCTCCGGCGCGTCTGTGTGTCACTGCATAATGTTCGTCTCTCTATACATCCGTATGTCACTGTATGTCACTTGCGGACGTAGAAATATAGAGATTTTTGTCACTGTTTGTCTATGAATAAATAAATTGAATAAAACACGTTTCGATTTGACTTTTTCGATTCGTTTTGGGTTTCTAACTGGTTTATTGAATGTCGAATGCATTATATCATAACTTAATTTAAATTTTCAATAATTTATGTATAATGCTATGTAGATTCGGTATTCAATAAGAATATTTTTACCGCTAAGTATACCAATTCAATATAGATCTTAGTAGCACAAGATGCAGAATAAACAATACCTACCTACGTACTTATACCTGCATATACTTATGCATACAAAACGATCTTCTTCTTCCCTCGTGTGTGTGTGCGGCTCACCTGGTGTCGGAGTTTGTAGACCGCCCGAAGGCCTCCGACGTGGCCTCACGACTGTACAGTACAAAGATATAATAATGTGAAGGCTACCTACCTATAATACTTTTAATAACGTAATTCACATTATTCAAAACTAGTCGCGCCCCGCGGTTTCACCCGTGCTTTCCAGGGAAAAACAGAAGCCTATGTCCTTTTCCAGTTCCTAAAGTACCTACGTATAAAATTTCATCAGGATACGTTCATCCATCCATCCATCCATCCATCTATCTATCCATCTTCACAAACTTTCGCATTTATAATATAAGTTGGTAGTAAATTCTGTATCAATCTCAAATCTTCTGCGGGTCCAAAGATGAATGTGGCAGACGCGACACCAAAACTAATGGTAATTATAAATGCCTACGCTTCTACCTAATTGATCGTCGCGTGAGATGTTGTCATTATTTCATTATTTCGAGTGATAATTGCTTCACAAGTGACATCCGGGCTGCGTATGTCACCTTGTTTAGATTATCACATTAAAAGAGAATAAAGTTATTCTGTATGTAAACGGTGCAAGTAAAAACTTTTATCGCCATTATGGTGTGCACGAATCTTGCACCGTTTAAACGAGATGAGGCAAGTCAATTACTGCTTTACTGTTACGGTCCTAGTATACGTACTTACTTGCACAGTACAGGCAAGAAACTTGGAGAAATACCTATCTAAGTCAACAGGAGAATGACGGTGATAGAACGAGAAGAATATTCACAGTTACCATATCTAAACCGTAACCCTGTCGAGTTAAAGTCCCCGCTAAGTCCCCGCTAAGTCCCCGCTAAGTTCCCGCTAAGTCCCCGCGCCACAATAAGTAAGCATGTGTGCATACACATTCGTTGTACATTGGAACTAACTCGAAATCTTTAAAATTAGGGAGCACACAATACTACTAATTTTGGTTGTGCAAGTGATGAGTGGAAGCGGTTGTGACAAGGCCTTTTAGTACATTTTAGAAATGCTCGAATATTTTGTTTGTTAATAAATAATTCATTTTATAACAACAAACCTAATTCACTCTGATGTTTCTTCGAAGTCCAAGTTCAAATATCGATGAAATGTGGGACCACCACAGTAATGTAATACTGTGGTTATACTGAACCCGGCGCACAAATCAGTTAATAAATGACGGAGTTCTAACGTAACAAACATAAAAAATACAATTGAATTAAATGAGCAACTCCTCCTTTTTGGAGTCGGTTAAAACATAAAAATAGCTGTCCTTACTATTTCTTGGTTCAATAGGTTTGATCATTTAGGTAATATTATTTATTTATTATAATAAATAAGCCATTCGTTTATATTTATGGATTACTAACCGTGATTTCACGTAGGTGCAAGTGAAGGCTGCACATCCTATCAAGCTATACGCAGGGGATAACCTAAAACCTAGTACGTTATTTCGTTATATTCTTTCTGCACAGCTACGTTCATCGCTTAACCCATACAAAATGTTACAACTAAACTGTACCCCTTAGTTATAAAATAAAACATTTACAAATATTTGCCGGCGGTGGCGCAGCCTCCGGAGCCCGAGGGAGTTCGGGCTGCGTGTGCGCACCCTGCACTTATTGGCGGGAGTCCTGTTACCAATGGAGGTTGGCATGATTTAATTAGCCCCTCTGACACGTTAGAAACAGTATCCACGTATTCAAGATTCAGTAACAAATAACAATAAATCCTAAAGGGATTATACAGTGTGTGTAAAGTTTTTATTGATACATTTGTTACTTAGGGGTTTTATTGGCATAAAATAACAACATGGCAACAAACATTGGTTTTGTTGCCAGTTCAGCTCCATACACTTGGCAAGTTACACAGTCTCCAGTAAGTATTGCAAAACGATCCTATAGGCACCGATCCCACAGCAAGACTTCTGGAGTTCTATTGGCGGTTCAAGGCGTCGCCACAGAATAGATAATGTGTAGTACTAACTAGCGTTGCATAGATTACAATGAACGCGGAACTCAGAACTCTGACAGACAGACTATTTTGCCTACTTTGAAATCTTGGTGGAAGGGTACCATCCTCCCTAAAATCTCTGCGTCTTTCACGCGACGACGCGACGTCTGTCCACATTTAGTCACGCTGGCAATGTTATCCAACATGGCTACATCCACAACAACAGCAAGGGTTGCAACCCTCGCTTCGAATTATTTTTATTTCATTATTAACAATACATTTCACTCGTTTTGAAATATGATTTGATACCGCCATACTTCTTTACTACCGACCCCATGTTTTTTCATGCGCAGACGCAGATTTCACGCACACATACGTGGAATGTATACAATTATTATTTTTTAACCGTAACTAAATTGTATAAAGCTCGTATGGTTTAATTTCTATATTTATTGGAGGAAGTTGGCGTGGCCAATGAATGCGACGAACTGGTTTTTTGGTGGAGAAATGTGTTTTGACATGTTTTATGCGACGGGGTATAAAACGGAGTTAGTTCTGGCTGTCGATATCGGCTGGCTGCTGGCTGCTGGCCGCTGGCGGATTTAGTTTGGATTGAATTGTGGCTTTTCATGCGTGTTATGAAAAGAGCGTTCACGTTTTTCGTCGTTAAGTATTGAAGTGTATAAATTATATGAATGTAGAAGCCAATACATAAAACTGTTTAAATAAAAAAAACATAAAATATAGTTAATACGTACCATACTCAGTTATTTGTTTATATCAAACATACAACAGGATTGGTTCGAACTGACCATAAAACGACGACGAGATCAAGCTAGAGCATACTTCTCTAGTTATAAAATCCGATAAAGAAAGGTACGATTCAGAATAGGAATCACTACAAACACAGATTCAACTCTATTGTTCCAACTTAACCACGATTAGTGAACTCTACCAATTATCTCTACTATATTTAGATCCTAGAGGCATTCCATCTAATTCCGTCTCTATTCGCTAAATTCGTTTGTTTCCTCGCGTCTCTGTTATAAAAACAAATATTTTGTGTATTCCACGGGATTAGGAGGGATCTAGAGATTAGTAGAGTCTAAATAAATTTGGATAAGATTAGAAAAGGTTTTATTGGTTTTTGGAAACCAACTTTCGGGAATTTGAGAAACTAAAACAGTGCCCAAAAATTTCGTATAAATGTCGGTACTCTTAATTATTAGATAGGTCAAGATGGTAAATTATGTTTAATTATAATAGTTCATAATTTGCCATCTCGAATATTTGACATTTGATTCTATAGATGCCCAATATCTATTGGTTGTTAATTGGCAGTAGTACCGAATAAGTGTTTATTCACATATCAATGTACCTACCTACTAAGTATGTAATTAGTCTGTCTGTATTTTAGTAATGAAGCAAAATATTATTAGATAGGTACTATCATTGAAATATTTAAGCAGATTAAGATTATAAATAAATTAGTAATTATTTATTTTTAATCAATATGATATGTTATTTAAGAATGATACAATCAATCTGATTTTACTCATGATACCTCGGGAAGGCGATTCTATCAAAAAATATCTACCATTATCCATTTATTTTTAGAGTGTTTCTAAATCCGAAGGGAAAATTAAGTATCCTTACAACGCTACGAGGAAGACTGAAGTTGTCGATGACATTTCCCTTCCTACGATGCACAATTTCTAACCAAAACGACATTAGTGAAATTCAGAAATCAATCCACACGAGTGAAGCCAACTTTTAAACGAGGACCAACCGTATCTGTGAGAGATGGTACGAGAAACCCCATAGTAACTAGCCACTAATCTACGCCACAACTAGGGGTAGACTACAAGGGGCTCGTCCACGGAAATATGGTGATTTATTTAATGGCATGTACACACGGGTGGCATTGTGCGGCGACAGACAATGCCGCCAAATTGAGACGTCCCATTCGCCACGCATTCTGCCGCGGTGCCGAACAAATCTGTGGGATCGAACACAAAAACCATAGTAATAGATAAATAAAGTCAAATACCGATTGCAAACTTAAATATCAACCATACGATGATCCCGCCGGCTTTGTACCAATAGGAATAGGGGTGAAGTTTGAATTCGGGAATGGGATGTATTTCAAGGGTTCGGTAATCATAAATCATTACAGTTTTTCGCTAAGGGTTGCCGCCGTCGGCCGATGTGTGCCTACCCTAACAGCTTCATAGTTTTCGATCTGGTATAACGTATGGTTTATGAACAATAAAAACATGCAATATATTATATTTTATTTAATGTTTCAAACGTAGAAATAACATTTCAAAAAAGTAGCGTATCAAATTAAAACCGACTCGTTCTAAACAGAACACGACACGGCGAACGTTCTCAAGTTTACTACTTATTAAAATTGTTCAAAATGTCCAATAAAATGGACATAACATTCCTTTTTACCGAAACACCGAAATAGAGTTGTCAATCGAAACAAAACGGTCTAATCAGCGCTGCAGTAAACCGACTGCTACTAGAAATGGAGAATGCCGCACTGATTACGAACATAAATAGACATAAATAGAGTATTGACCGAGACGCTGTAGTCGGGCAGATGCTACACAGTTCTGTTACGAGACGATGCCACTAAGCACTAGCATACAAGACTGATATGGACAGCGAAGAAATGAGGAATTTTATCCAGCAGCGAGATTCATAATATGTATAGATATATAAGACAAGAGTGAAGAGGCACCTCATGGGCAAACATAGACCGCAACTACGCTTACCACCAGGTGAGTTGTTGTCAAAAACGTGAGCCCATTTAATCATAAAAAAAATATTCATTGAGGATATCCATAAAATTGTTTGTAAATTTCAATAAACAAATATTAATGTCATTTCAATTTAATTATTGACGAACATGTTCGAGATAAAGTTACATTCAAAATTAGGAACATTTTACTGTCGTTGGACTATGAGATTTCACATAATATATAAAGGTACCCAGCCACGAAGGTACTAAATAAAGAGTTTTGACCGCGTCTAAAAAAAGATAGCTGCGATCCGTGATCAAAATGGGCATTACCTTCCTTCCTATAAAGAAACGGGTGAAGCTATGGGATTCCATCACTAATTTAATAGTCTCAGTTATTACGAAATCTCGTTAACAGAACGTTTCAATAACTCGATGTTGAACGGCAGGGACATCACTAGCTTCTCACTATCTTAATCGATACTATTATCGATACGGTAGGAGTGATTCGATTGGAAAGCTGAAGGTGACGGTGTTTTAAATAAAACTTGTAATAAGCCGATGTTGTCTGAAGAATAATTGAACACGATCATAAAAAAATCTGATTAAATCTTAAAAAAAAATATCTACAATATAGAACAAGTCTGCTTAATATTTTTGTCATTTTGTCCTTAATACAAAATATCACTTAAGCGAACACAATATTGATAATAATTGGTATATGCAGCCTATTGGGTCTGAGCAGCCGCTCAACTGCCGTCTCTCTCTAGATCTATGTGCTCCATCTTAGGCGACATCATCGCTTCACATCAGGCGAGATAGTGGCCAAACATAGATCTATTAAGTGTAAAAAAAAAAAAAAATATCAGTGATAGAAAGTTCTTATGAAAGAAAATATTTAAAAAGTTGCGCGGAACATTAGAACATTTAAAAAAACTTAACGACCATATTAAGTTTTCTTACGTAACCTTATGCCGTTAGACATAACTGTCAGTTGGTATAATTAAGACAGGACAATGTCTGTCGTTAGCTAGTTCATGATAAAAAAAATAAAAATAATATTATTTATATACATTCATATTTATGTTCCGTTCAACAATGTTGCGTAAATACTATTTTAAACAAACATTAATATGCTAACGAAGTCACTAAAAATAATTAAGTTGCAAACGAGATCTATCAACTATTGAGGCATCAAAACAGTAAGCCATTCGTGTGCTAATCAGTCATCTGCATATTCGGGTAATGAGATAAAAGGCTATAAATTAAAATAATGTTTCAGTGAGTCTCCCGAGGTGAGCGGTGACACAGTCGTTATCAGCTCCGTATTGGAAAACAAACGACGCATTAGCATTCGGTCTCTATTAACAGTTTTCCGTCGCAGTTAACAGTTCGTTAACTATCTGTATCGTAAACAGTAGAGCCGCCGCTACCGCTGCTGTTAGCGGCTTTTTCCAATGTCTCCACATTTTTGTTAGAAGTTATATTGTTAATGAAGAGTAAGGTGTTGGCATGCGGTTGTCGTTAAAGTCCGTTGATGATCAGATGATCTGTATCGTCAACAGGTCGAAATTATGTGGTTGAAATCACCTCAGACGAGAGATCTCGCAACGGCGCAATTTACCATTGGTTGTCGACCCTGTAGTCCTATGTACCTACTCGCTAGCTCCGAATTCGTTATTATTAACAAGATATTGAAACAAAGATAGCATATCTAATTATGCTGTCATACATTTATGCGATGATCAAAAAATATCTGGAAATAAATATTAAACGAGTACAAAATACTAATTCTTAATTTTAGATATCAAACAAAAAAGGTGCTTATTAGCTTTCAAGATAGGTAGTTTGCATACTGTTTGTTGCACGAATACATTCCAACATAGAGACAACTGATAACACCAATATTTTGCACAATTCCCAAATATAATTTAATAATGTACATATATACATAGATAGGTACCTATAACAATATTTTTGTTGAAAAATATATTTTTCAAGACAAGCTTTTAACAAATTCGTAATCGGAACCGCGAGCAGATTAAAATGAGCCCACATACTAGTAGTTTACAATTATCCGTAAAGGAGTTCCATTGCCCACCCTCCATCTCCATCATCAGATCAGCTGGCTGTTAGCATAACATTGCATTGTCATCGAACTTTGAAAAGTATGCAAAATTTAAACTCCGAAGGATAAGAGGAAGTGGTTCTGATTCAGCTTGCAGGATTTGACCCAAACATTGCAAGTTAAATAAAAGCTTGTAAAATTGTTCCATGCGGTATGCAAGACTGAAAGATTTGGGACGCAGCAACGGAGGCGGCAACTTGAATGACGTCGATGTCACGTCGTCGAGCGACGTATCGACGTGTTGTGACCAGTGGAAAAGCACGCCATTCGGAGCTATGTTCCAACACATATGTAATTTGAATATTAATTGCGCGATCAGGCCCGGTTCGGCTATTAGCTTCGAGATACTATTCGTGAGGACGGTCTCCATGTCCACACGACAAAACAGAAGGACTTTCTAACGATTAGATATACGTGAATTATTGTAGAGTTCCTTCAAAGTCAGAATCAGCAAAATTGAAAAACTGTTTTTACCGGCTAATTACTGAAAATGACCTATTTTATTAAAGGTATAACACACTAGTTACTAAAATTAACTTAACTAGTTACAAGATGAAGCAGTTGGACAACCTATACGGCTCTAGGCTGACAGTTGAGCAGAATGGAAGATAATATTATAAAGTTCTAAGTAAATTAAAGTTTTCGAAAATAATAAAATGTCGCGTTCTCCCAATGTACTCCAAAGACTAAGGGCATTGTATTATAGTGGCCAACCTAACATCAATAAATCTAACCTCCTAAAATAACTATAATTTGGGTAACTTCAAAGCTAAACTGAATGTGTACCTTCTAAATGTACGTGCTCCATCTTCGGCCACATCCTCGCTTAACATCAGGCGAGATGGTGGTCAAACGTAGATTTATAACGATAAAAAAAAATATTTGAAAACTTTTGAAAAAGCTGGGTATATTGGCCAAGGTGAGACGGTATTTCACACCGGGACAGCTTCTAACCCTGTATCAAGCACAAGTCCGGTCGTGTATGGAGTACTGTTCTCACCTGTGGGACGGCTCCGCCAAATACCAGCTCGAAGCCTTGGAGACCATTGAAAAAAGATTCCAAAATCTCATTGGTGATGATGCGCTGGTTAAGACTAAGCTTCAGAGTCTTGAACATCGGCGCAAAGTTGCCAGTTTATCGGTCTTTTACCGGATACATTTCGGAGAGTGTGCGACGGAATTACATGAACTTATTCCGCCATCCCCCTTCTATCACCTGACGACCAGACGTACGGCAAGCCGTCATCAATTCATGGTTGACATCCCTCCTGCTCGCACCAAGCGCTTTGCTTCGACCTTCATAATGCGAACGGCCAAGGAGTGGAACTCTCTGCCGGCATCTGTGTTTCCGGATAGCTACAATCTGGGTGTCTTTAAGACAAGAGTGAACAGGTTTCTTCTAGGCGAGCGTGCTACATCTTCGACCGCATCGTCACTTAACAACAGGTGAGATAGCGGTCAAACGCAAGCCTAGCAATAAATTATATTTGATAAAAAAAAAGCCTATAAATAGAAAAAAAACAACCTGGGAGTCTTTAAATCGAGAGTGAACACGTTATTTTCTAGGTAAGCGTGTTACATCTTAGACCACATCATTGCTTACCATCAGGTGAGATAGTGGTTAAATGCAAGCCTGTACCAGTAAAAAAAACCTTTGAACAATATGTAATTTAGTTTTTTGATGATCTTTTGGTTTTGGCGTCGAACTTCAACGATCTAGTGTCCTTTATTTTATTTCCGTTTTGAGTCTACTACCGCAGATACTACGCTGAAAATGAAAGTATTTTAATTCAATGATATTTACTGAGGTCAACCGAGCCCCCTTGCATTCATTTTTTTACAGTTTTATCGGTTATATTTTACATGATTTATGTTCTGATTTTTCAAAAACTCGACCGAAGAGATCTAATTATGTATGGTAAATTAAAAAAGTATACAATTTATCAAAAAAAGTCGACTTCAATGTATCTTTGAAGTCCAAGGTCGAATGTCGATGAAATTTAGGTATATGGGACCACTTCGCAAAAATAATTTTCCAAATCGGTTCATAAATGACGGAGTTCTGACGTAACAAACAATAATAAAACATACCTACAATCGAATAGAGAACCTCCTCCTTTTTTGGAAGTCAGTTAAAAAATAAATATGGGCCACGTATCCATGAGAGGCGTTGATATGTTAATATTAACCGACTTCAAAAAAAGGAGGAGGTTCTCTATTCGATTATTATTATTATTATTTTGTTTTATAAAATGTATACTTGTGTTATATGTAGAACAACTTGCCAGGGATATCTATAAATGAGATCTAGTTCAACTGCAACAATGTCAGATATGTCCGGCATGGTGTTGATAGATGCGTCGATGCTTTGGATGTTGTTTTGGTTGTAAATTCTCGTTTGGGATGTCATTTAAAGGGTTATGTGGCGACAGATTTAGTTTTATTGCCTAGTTTTAATATTGTGCAGATCGATTGACCCAAATGTTTCACCCGTGACTGTCCGAGCTCCAAGTCTATAGCTATTCTGTAGCTCTATACATATTTTTAATTTATTTTTCAATACATTGTTTTACAGGTGATTGATTATTGATTGATTGATGGGACTAAATGCAGTATAAAGTAAAGTATTGTGTATTGTATTGTAAATATCTGATGTCTCGGGGTGATGAGCGCAATGCAGTGCTACGCAGTGCTTATTATGGTAATAAAAGTTCTAGGTAGTACTGCAATTGTTACTACAATTATTTGCGCTTACCATCAGGCGAACGACCAGCTCGTCTCATCAATCAATTTCATAAAAAAAAGCTTTCTGTGTGTACAACTAACTAATGTGTTCCAATTAAACATCCTATAGAGATCGTTGCAACAATCTAATTAAATGATAGTTATTTTCTTCACATGGTTACAATAGTATATTCCGCATTCACAAACCGAAAAGACCTCTCTTTTATCGGCCTTATCGGATGTCGGCCTAAACAAAGCTTCCACCTGTGCTCCCGACATCTTATTAGTTTAATCTTTCAAAACGGCATGCAGCGTGGTTGTATGGATGTCCGTAGGTATTCCTCGGAGTTCACACATCACCGTGTCGGCCTAAACAAAGCGTCAGGGTGTCGATGTCGGCCAAACAAAGCCTCTAGTGCTCCACACGCCTAATTGGGGCGGTATAATGACGGTGACTTGCACCTCGCCACCAGCGGCCGCCGCCGCGCCGCCGTCCACCGTCCGTCCATTGACGCTCCCTATCATTTCGCTACCGGTGCGGCTGGCAGAGAGGCATTGTGTAGTGATATTAGGTGCCGTGAGCTGTCCGTTTTGATGTAATTATAGGTAGTGGTAGGTGATATGTGGCTGAAAACATTTTGGCTAGGTGCATACATGCTGATCCACTGCTAGGACTGCTCGTCCCTCTTCTTTTTCAATGGAAATGTGTTCACCTTATATGACCATGTAGAATTGTAGATCAAATATGCTTTTCATATTTTAGCTATTCTGCTGCGGTGTAGTCACGATATGAAATATAGTGTATGAAACATAGCTTTAAGCCAATCAACGTTGTAGGTTTGGTTTATAACTTTGATCCTGGTAGATGTATGTATATACTCTGATGTTTTCCTACCAAGGATGTAGATAGCTAAGATCTATCTTATCTTTATTCTTCTATTTAGATATCTGTAAATGCATGGAAGCAGTGGTATTCCGTTCGAGCACCAATGTTTTAAGTACCTAAGCTATTCCCATTTGAGCACAAATCAATATTTTTGCTTGGTGCTCAGATGGGAACACAATAAATCGACTTTATTCCCATTTGAGCACCTAAGCTGCGGTAGCTTCTTTCTGGGGGTGGGTATAATATTAAAACATGATATCGGTAATGCATGGACTGTGCTCAAATGGGAATATTTCATCACAAACTGTTAATCTTTGTTCAACACCTGATTTTTTATTTCAACAATTTCACACCTATAGAAAGCACGCTGTATAAAGTTCCCATTAAATATACTTATATCCTATTTCTGTGTCGGCACGTTGTCGGCGGTACACTTCCTCACAGAACAAATATAATTAATATAATTGCGCACAACAATGGCCACCGAATAATAACATAAAAAGCATGTAACGTTGCCGTGGAAGAACGTTATTTGCATACATACAAAGGAACGTTTCCGTAAGTCATTCCGTTGCTGACTTTTTGTTGTGTTCTAATTCGTAACTGTTCGTTCGTAATGTGATTAAGAAATGGTTTTTAGCTTTTTAGTATTTGTTGTTTGTATCAAGAAAGAATTTTTTGTGAGTTACGTAATATTCGACTTTTACTGAATCGGCAATTGAGCTTCATGAAGAAGACTTTCCAAGGCTGTATTAATGTGGTGGAAAAATTGGTCATCACATGTAAATAATTTGTTATCAAAAATTAATTTAATTGATCAACGTTAAGATGGAATAAGGCTCCCTGCCCACGTCAGACAATCGGTAACAGTTTTTTTTTGGTGAAAATGAAACATAAGGAGTTTAATATTGAAACGCAGACGTCCTACAAAAAGTTGGTCACTAAACAGGTGACAAATGACGGTGAAAAAATTGGACCGACTATCGCACCTACAGAAAGTCTGACATCGGCGGACGCACTTAGGGGTAGGTGCACGCGTGTATTTAAAGATTTAGTAAAATCATAAAACACAGCTAAAGAGAGCTTTTCTCTTAGATGCCGTTTCACGCAATTGAAAAAAAGCTATCAATACTGCGATGTCAGACTAGAAGTACCTATCTATCTTCGAGCACCACGAGCATCATGTAACGTTATTAGATGATTGTGTTACCTATATCGATGGAGACCAAATATGTTATTGAATACAAACCTTAGTTTGTGATTTACGAATGCCATGCTGCACTTGTTATTTCATTTTATTTGTAAAATGATATAGGTATAAATTTAAAAAAAGTTAGAGCAATTGTAGCAAGTTATACCTAAGTATCTAAGGTATTTTAATTGTAGTTGTTTTGTGTTGCTCTATGTACACATGTCTTGATAGAAATTAATAATTATATTTGTATCTTTAAAAACAGACGTAATAACATACCTTTAGATAAGTACAGTTATGATAAGGGCAGCTATTACGCGAGTTATCTTAATTTTTTTTATGATTATTTGAAATATTATTACAATTAATAATGCTCTGTGTCACAATGACTATTAAATATTCACATAGGTATTTTAAAGGTTGATATTCTACTGATTACGGCTACTTACGTAAAACATTACAATAGTTGCCAATCATGTTCCATGTAATCATTGTTATCACTCTGTAATCATCGTAATCATTTTGTTTATGATTCCTCGCCGTTATCACGGATACTGTTATCAAACAAAGCCGTTGTTTTCCTTATGAAGACGTGAAAACAAAGATTGTGTTTCATGATCAACATTAGGATGATTGGGCGTGTGTCAGTAGGTATGTTCGAAAAAGTGAACATATCATGTTCACGTTTTCTCTTATCATTTGATGCGAGGAAAACACAAACTTCATAACTTCTGACCTCGGAGTCTAGCCTACAGGGGTAGTCGCAGGGTTCGTTATAGGGAAAGTAGGCAAAAACATATATATTATTATTTATTTTATTACAATCCCGTATGTATTGTGTAGTAGCGTAATAATATATCTACTTGGTTATTGTGTTATATTTTTATATATATGTTAGTCTGTGGACCTCTATGGACCTCTGTTAATTTTACTTTGTTGTACTTTAATACTGCCTGAAATAAATGAATAAATAAAAAAATAAATTTTAAGCGTCGTAACGCTATAACGGAAGCGAATAGCGAGGAGATTATCTGTAGCCTGCGTAACGCTCAGCAGTCTGCTACGGTTTGCACTCAGCATTGATGACAACAAGTTTATTGAAATTGTTTAAGTATACGTAATGAACAAGGTGTTTCGGAAAGAAAAAATACGACCACCGGCTGGGACTCGAACCCGCACCTTAACCTTGCCTCAGCAACATAAACCTTGTTTGAGTGTGTCGCTCGGTATTCGTTAAGGCTCCATATAAATATAATAAGCATAGTTAATTCAATTAAATGAATGATATTTCAAAAATGTCAAATACACTTAAATCAATGTAAGTACTAAAAACCTAACCGCGTGGGATTACTAGTAAAGTAATTAACTATAACTGATAAATATAATACAATAACCACCTGATAATGACGACGTACCTATCTATTATTTTAGATTTACATCTATTAAAAAAAATATTAAATAAGTAGACTAATGACACTACTACATACAAAAAAATAAAAGCACAGCTAATAAAGTCCCAATACAATATTCATCTACAACGACAGTTACAACATATCTGTCCAATCGAAAACAAACCACCTCATTGTGTCGGTAACATAATACACATCTCACATTAGTCGTTGTCGTTCACAAAGGCCGCCTTATCGGACGACATCTCAACAAACTCCTGCAACTGCAGAACGACGTAACTTTCATGACGACTATGTCAGTTGCGACATTCTTCCAGTATGGAACGTTTCCAAAGTACAGCTGAAAAAAGACGTAAGTGTTATGAAAAGTATGTGTAACTTATGTCGTTTTTGATTTAGGGGTTTTTGGACAAATAGCAATATCGTTATAATAAACTGATCATATTTCCATCATGAATATAGATAAAATCGCATTGGGGTGACCGAATCATGATAATCCTATTCAGTGTTTGGGAAATATGGATTTTGGTTTGATAAAATAAAGTTCTCGGGTGACGTGTCGTCTTCTTCCTGACGGTTACGTCCGGTAAATTTTTTTATATTCTTACTACAATAAAAGGTAAAATATTTTGTCTGTCTTCTGTATTAGCTATGCCAAACTGTAATCGTAGGCACTGGATACTATGTTCATCCGGCGGGTTTCTCCTTGTAAAATCAGATATAACAAATTAACAATGTTTAGTTAGTATACCTACCTAGTTATAATAAAGCTAGCGCAGTTTCCAGTACAACTAGTAACGTTTAGTCGAGATTTGTAACAAATAAATGTTACAAATACAAAAACTCATCCAAATCTCAAAACAACCATTACTATTTCAATATATTATATTAAAAACATCCTCTCCGCTTTCTCTAGTATAATTCCATATTTGTAAATAACAATAGCGAAATGTTCCTACATGTGATGTATTCCTCGATAAGACCCAAATGGGCTCATTATAAACAATTTTACATTACAAAACTGAACAATAACATATCTCACGCCAATAACTTGCGCAAATGTCCAGATAACGATCGTTCTATACAACTTTAGGCCGAGGGACACAACATGTTTAGTTGAGTGAAAAATAATATGTTTTTAGATGTTTATCGAGCGCTACTGGCTTTGAGAGGTCGCGGTGTCGAATTACGAGATTTAGATGGACTGTTTAGAAAGAAAAGCATCGATAAGGCTCTATTCAAAGTTCCTATATTGTATTTTATGCTTGTCCCCTTCAATTATTTTTATTATTTTACAATGTTACTTTTTCCTAGGTCATAATTGAAAGCCCAAACAAAGAAAGTTCTGGGTGGCACTAGGATTGTTATGGGAACGCGTGGCGCTTACAGCCAGGACAACGAAATGCTTGTGTTATTGCTCAATTGCAATAGATAATTGAATTAATCAGTATCTATTTATAAGACAAATCAAAACACTAGAGCTTTATACCTATTCATGATCATTTAACCTTTAAGTACCTACGTCGTCGGTGTTTCTATGATCGTTTAGGCTAATTGTATTACAACATAAATGTACTTACAACGTAAATGTATCTATTTGTACGACCCACCCTCTAACAAGTAATTTTATTTGTGAATAAACGATCTGTGATCTAAGGTTTGCTTCCTGCTGGTTTGATCCACGACCGCCTCCAAATTTACTCTATTAATATTATTAATTATTAGTGTATTATGAAGTACAATCATAATCATATTAATTATAATCAATTTATTAGTAAAATGTCAAATTTACACGTCAAAAATATTATTATAATTATATATCAAAATTGACACAAAAATATGTAGAAATACATCATTTGTAAGTGTGTTGCAGCAAACTTACATAGTTATACTAATATAACTAACTGTCGAATTAAATAATGAATTTATGTCAATGTCAAACATATTCGAATGAAATATGATGTCAATACAAAAAATCTAATTAAAATGTAAGAATGTCATAATTTCATTTTTAAGAATTCGTCACAGCTATAGAACGATTGCTCAACGAGCCGCCGACAAATTATTAGGAGTATAATTAAAATACTACATTTGTATCAGCAATATTAAGAACTATTTGTTGCACTAAGTCTTGGACACGAGTTGTATCTAACGTTAATAAAAAAGTAGCCTTATTTTCATATTTGTATCCATTCACCGGCAACCGGAGCGTGTGGCGTGGAATTAAGTCATGCTCAACAGACGTGAGGTAAGCTACAGACGGACAGACAGATGCACGATACCGGCTATCTCTATTACGTACCTGTCTGCCTGACACTTGACCCGCGGTGTCCAAGCTGCCGCGCCATTTTTGGGTCTATAAATATTAGTTAGGTATTTTCTTTTTGCTCCTTTTCACCTAAGGACTTCCAGGCGGGGAGTGTCGTTTCAACCGTACATCGTTAATATCCCACCTATCCATACCTACCACAAAACAGAAAAGTACTTATCTGTTTTGTGTCCTGTACTAAGCGTTTCGCAGATTCCTTTATCATGCGGACTGCTAAGGAGTGGAACGCTCTGCCAGCTACTTTGTTCCCAAACAGCTACAACTTGTGTCTCTTTAAGTCTACAGTGAACAGGCATCTCATGGGCAAGCGTGCTCCACCTTAGGCCGCATCTTCGCTTTCCATCAGGCGAGATTTCGTTAAACGTATGCTCATATAAAAATAAAATATATAAATATCATCAAGAAAGTTGAGCGAACGTAGGTTGATGAAGGACTTTCATTAAGAATGATGAATTACTAAATCTACACACACACAGCCTCTGTGGTGTAGTGATTAGGCAGTTCGGCTCAAATCTTATACAACACTGAGGTTGCGGGTTCCATTCCCGCGACAGGACAATTGTTTGTGAACAGAAAATAAAAAGCGCAAGCATTTGTTTCGTATCTGGGTGTTGTAGGACCATGGTCCTCATAGTTCCTGATTAGGGACCAGGATATAAGTAGATCGTTAGGCGTAAAAAAAGAACCGCAATAAAAATACTGCTGCACTGTTTAGATTGTTCGTTCATTTCACAGCAGGAAGGGACCATACTTGCGAAAGAAGATCTACTTATATGAGTTGCTTTATTATAAATTATTATATAGGTACTTATAAATCCTAGCCACCCTAGTGGCCTCCTACTGTTAGCGGCGCGGCGCACCAAAGCAGACCTCGCTTGACCGCAAACACTACAACACATTCAAATATAACCCCTATTTACATATCAAAGCTTCATAATTCAGTTGATATTCCTGTGAAGGATCCGTGACAGTATGATAGTCAAACTGTCACGTGTAGGAGATAATTTTGACAAGTTTTTGACAGTTCACGCGCGTGCCGCTACCGACGGCTCTGAGCGTCGGTCCGAGGCACCACCGGCGCGCCGCCGCGCCACCGCGCCGCTGCCGCCGCCTGCCAATCAACGTTTGTTTTTGGTATTTGAACGCTTTGTTTGGTGTACAGTTTCACAATATAATAATACAAATAGGTACTTGTATATATAAGTACTTATAATACAATACGTAATACTAATTAACAGATAGATATTATTCTAGTATAGTGGCTACGTTGTAGGTTCGTACATTCTAAACGAGTGACTCGATTCGAGTCTCGGTGCACAGTAGGTAATTAGTAGTGGAACTCCCTGCCGGGATCAGTCTTTCCCGATAGTTACAATCTAAGAGGTTTCAAGTCACGAGTGACAGTTTTTTGCAGTTTCATTATTTATTAACTTACAGGATATTAACAGACTGTTTAAATGTAACATTTATGATATATAAGCCAAATATTGAAGGTGTCGGCAATCAAAGATTCGCAAATGTTCAGCTACTTTTGTCGCTGACTGTACTATCTTGGCAAGCGTGCTACATCGTCGACCGCATCGTCGCTTACCCTCAGGTGAGGTAGTGGTCAAACGCAAGCCTATGAATAAAAGGAAATACTAAACTTAAAGCTGATCTACACTAACTGTAATAAACTTCAGTAGAAGAATCTTCAGAAGTGTCAAATAGTCCTTTGAGAAAAATAATGATTCGTAAGTCATCCATCACACAGCAAAGGGTCAACTCAGGCCGGAACGCGACACGACACGACGCGACACGACACGACGCGACACGAAGACGCGACATGACGCGACGAGGCGCGAAATGCGCAAATATATGTATGTGACTAGCCTCACGCACACTACGCACTCTCCGTACGCTGCTACGCAGACGCACGTGTACCTACTTAGTATGCATGTCGTATCCGGCACGCCTTGTATATAATGTTTTTATGGTATTGGGTAATGAGACGAGCACGTCGTTCGCCTGATAGTAAGCCTGTCCGTAACAAATGCAGTTTCATCCAGAACTTAACTTAATAACATAAAAAGTAATGCATTTGCGTTCATCTCCCCGAGACATCAGATATTGAGTCTTTTAGGCCCAGTAATTTCGCTGCTAGGTTCCATAAGTCAGGATTGGCCTTGGGACCTAGTGACGTTCATTAGCTATATATAGATTGAGCCACCTATTCGACGGCGGTTTTCAATAAAAATATACTGTACATCAATAATTTCACAAAAAAATACGAAAGTAGGTACTAATAATTTATTACCATCAAAAGAAGAAATTCTACAGTGCAGTAATAGTGCATTATGGTACTAGGGTGTAATGTTAGTGATTACCGCTGAAGCGCCATTGAGACCCGAGCCGTTAGGTGAGGGTCTTAAGAGAGTCGAGGACGGTAATCATCAATACACACGTGTATCATACGACGTTTTTCAACACACTTGTGAATAAAATAACAATAAAAACTCATTTTCAACAGTGAAAACGAGTTGTGAAAAATTATTCGCTATGGCGGGAAAAATTAATCAGTTATCCTATGCGCGCGCATTGAGATCAGCCACAGACTAAAGGGAATTTTCCGCGCATAGGGTTTGCGCCTATTCTGCCACGTACATAATGGGGAATTTAAAGTTTTCTTTTATTACAGAGAAAACAAAATTTATATTTGATGAAAGTTTTATTTATTAAACACGTACGAGTACGTACTTCTTATTTAAATAGATAATTTTATTTTCTATTTAAATAAGAAGTTGCATGAAATGAGCAAGCAATAGGAACATTAATTTATTTGTTCTATTAAACACGATCTTTTTTTGAATAAAATCTTTTTTAAGAACAAAGCACCTCAACCAATAAAATTTAAAAAAAAAACTTTAACTTACTAGTGAGTTATAGCAATGAAAAAGTCACAGTTTGATTATGGGTGTCATTCTGTGCCTAATTGCGGTAACCATAGAGCCACTTTATGAGCAAGTGTGTTGAAAAATAATATAAACAATTCTCTGTATCTGTCCTGCCATATAATAACCGCTTCTATCTGCACAATTACCTGATAAGTTAATAAATAATCTGCTTAGATATAAACACCGACATGCCCAAATATTTATATTGTGTCATCATGTTTTGACATATCTGTAAACCTCTTATCAATGTTTTTTATAACTGAAAATTGTTGTGAAATATTGTGAAATATAATACATCATATAATATAATTTTTATATGGGTTCAATATTCAAACGATGTTTTGAAATTTCGTAATACCTAGTTCATAATTGTAAAAAAATGTGTTGTGTTGTCAATAAATGTGAGGTAGTAGTCGGTAATAGTTAGTTTTCTTTGGTAGTAGTACGTCTCATCTGGATTATATTTCAAGACTGATACTAGTAGATTACAGAAGCTACAGATAAGGCCTTATCAGTCAGGAAGTGAGTAATCCAAAGGAAAATATGCTAACTTGGAGACCGATCTAAATATTACGAGAAGAAAATGATTTGCCCGGGCACCAGAGAACCCTGTGTCTAAAAATTTCGTATTAAACAAATAATCCAATAGAATGCATTGACATCGAGCACACATGCTACCCTGAAAGTTTCAGCTGAATAGCTCGGGAAGTGCTCGAATTTTGCAAGATTCTACCCGGCACGACAGATATACAGTCAGACAGACAAACAGGAAAGTGACTTAATAAAATTGTAGTCAAAAAAACCTGTTAATAAAATGACTGCAATAGAAGATAATTAAGCTAAGGTTATAAGGAGTTAGTACTTGTATTAACATATAAAGTGAGGGTCTGTATTGATTTTTAAAGTTCGTAACATATTTAGTGAATATAAAAGTGCCATGATACAAAATGTCGCCACAAAACAATAAGAGCACTGAAACATTAAACAGTTTACCGACTGGCCAACTCCCATTATGGCTACTGTAAACCAATTTCCTAGGGGAGGTATAATTCCAAGGATATTGTGAGCGGTCCACCTTTTCAGTGGCCGTCGAATGGCGGCGCTCGACCGCTCATTAGACGATCAATATTTAACGAGTTTCAGGACGTCGACGTAACTTGACGCTATGTACACTATCACAATATTTCCTGTGAGCCGTTGCGGGATATGTAGTATTTGAAGTTAAGGAGAAGCAGAGAGAGTGGAAACAAGATTAAAAAAATCATTTGTACGCTAAACAGGCGTACAAATGATTTTTTTAATCTTCTCTTCTCTTTCTCTTCTTAATCGTCTTGGCTGGTCATGGACCAGAAGTTATTTTTTAGTTTTAGCATAAAGATACCCTTTCCTTCGACTTCGAAGGTAGCACCCGATATTTTTTATGCTACTGAGTAATAAGACGAGCAAATCGTTCTCCTGCTGATAAGCGACACGCTTCCCCATAAGTACTGCGTAGCACTACGTCGAAGTGCAATGTTGCATTGCGCTCATCACCCCGAGACATATTAAATCTCACATGCCTAGTCATTTCGCTGGCTACAATGCCCTTCAAACCGGAACATAAGAATGCTTAAGCACTACTGCTTAGTCGCAGACTTACTGGCAAAGCGGTAGCATCAACCCAGAATACCTCTGAGAGACGTGATAATGTTCAACATACTATTCTACAAGTAAAGAAAGAAAGATAGAAAAAAAAACATTTATTTGACAATAGAAAAATAGAAATAGAAAAATGATGTATTACCAAAACTGTACACATATATATATATCACAAATCAATCAATAAAAAAGACACACGTAAGATAAAATACAAAGACAGAGATAGAATATAACAAAACAACACAATCCGAAATACATGCGCAGAGGAAGTTTGTGGTGCCGAAGAGGATTACAGCGCAGCACAAATGTTAAATGTCGTTGACACCAGCCGCTGGTTTTCAGCCCCTTTAAGGTGAACGGATATTTTTGGATATTACTACTCATCTTGCAAGTCTTTCTTACCCTTAAAGCAGTACTAAATTATACTGTCACGTAATTTCCGGTTGCTAATCCAACCACCCAGGTAGTTCGGCCAGGGCGGGCGGCCAGCGGGCGCTAGGGCGGTCAGCGGACGCAAGGGCGGCCAGCCGACGCCAGGGTGATGCCACACCTAATCATTACCCGATAATTGTGGGTAATTGGCGTTTACCGTAACTTAGAGGTGGACGCTCCAGGAATTATGTTTTGAGTAATATAAGGTCAAAAATGATATATTTAGTTTAGTTAGGCTAACTTTTGAGGCTTTGTGAATCAGAATAGTTGAGTAAATGAGAGGTTTTGTATTTTTCTATGTTATTAAATGTAAGGTGAAAAAATAACTATGGAATATGAGACTTATTGTATTCTATATTGCCCTGTATCTACATCTACGAATACAAGTCGAATGTTATCTACTCGTATCTACAGGACTAAAAAATAACTAAACCAAGTATGTATGCTCTGCAATATTATTATATAACTATGTTGATTTTTTTTTTATTTGTGATAAATCTACGTTTGACCACCATCTCGCCTGATGATAAGCGACGATGCGGCCGAAGATGGAGCACGTAGATTTAGAAGATACCTATTCACTCTAGCCTTGAAGACGCCCAAATTATAGTTATCAACAAACAGAGAAGACGGCAAGGAGTTCCATTCCTTAGCAGTACGCACTATAAACGTGGAACCAAAACGCTTCATTCGAATTGGCGGAATGTCTACTATATAGGGATGATATTTGGCCGACTTTCTGCTCGTCTTGTGATGGAAGGGGAGGGTGGAATTAGGTCGTGATGTTCCTGTGCACATTCCCCGAAATGTATCCTATAGAAGATTGACAAATAATATATACTATAGTTGATAAAATAATCACACACTGACAATTATCTTACCATGACCTTCTTGGCTTAACATAACTTTTCAAACAAACGTATAAATACAATGAATACATACCCCACAGACATGACAAACTCCTAACATTAACCAGTTCAAAATAACAGTGACCAGCACTAGTTGTAATGAAACATTTCCGTAAGTTATCCGAAGCTGTAATTAAGGTAACCACTGTCCATGCATTACTGATGAGGATGCAGAGCTGTGACCACAACAGTGCCGCATCAGCTGGCCGTCTTCCCAGGCTGAGGAGACGGCGGCGACGGCGACGCAGGCTTGTGTGCTGTCCATTGGTTGGTTAGTAAATTTACTTTAGACATTTCATGAACTAAGTTGGAAATAAATAAAATTTGAATTTGAAATTTCAAATATATTATGCTGGCAGAATTGACAATGTTTTTAAAATAAAAATATGTATATATATGTAAGAAATATTTTCATATAATAAAATAAATAAATAAATACACCCAACGATCACATACATAGATCCTGGCCCCTAACTAGGATTCCCTGTATCTAGGGAACCAGGAAGAGTTCAAGAGTTCAAAAGTTCTTTATTCAATTTTGGCATCAAAGACGCACTTATGAAGGTCAATTGTTTCAGTGACTCTACGGAACTACGAAGACCATGGTTCAACAACACCCAGACACGAAACAAATGCTTGCGCTTTTTTTTCTGTGCACAAACATTTGTCCCTTCGTGATAATCGAACCTGCAACCTCAGTGGTGTATGAGATTTGAGCTCACCTGCCCAACCACTACACCAAAGAGGCTGACATATAATGATATATATGGCTGATAATGTTTGAGATGATCCAGAAGAATTTTCCTCTGAAAAATATAGGTACCTACCTACTGTATTTCCACCTACGAATCCTATACTTACGATGAATCCATACGGAACGTAGGTAAAAACACTTGTTTGGTTGAACTGAGCAACAGGAAAATGATATTAAACAGTGGGTGGAATGAGGCTGTATATCATGAATGTGGAATAGTACGTACGCTACGTGCAGATTACATGTCATAGAGGAGTTATATCCTCCCACACGTAACTATACGTGGGAAGATGAAATATTTAGAAATATATACTTACACCATTTATAAAATACCAATATATTATACTATTATATAATACTATTATATAATGCCATTATATCAGCATGTTATAAATACAAGCTGAGCACTATATTCAATGTCTTTCATCCTCTAAGCATTTGACTTCTTGTTAATCGTATGCAAAAGGCCGTCTGGGTGGGTACCACCAGTTATTCAATCGCCAAGCGTACTGTATTCCGGTTTAAAGGGCATTGTAGCAAGCGAAATACTGGGCATAATGAGACTCAACAGCTAATTGTCTCAGGGTGACGAGCGCAGTGCAGCGCCGCGCAGGATTTCGCAAAACTCTGGGTGGTGCTGTTATTGTTATGGGCTCGCGTATTACTTATCATCCAGGCAAACGACCAGCTCGTCTCGTCATTCAGTTACTTACAAAAAAAACCTTGACATGGTTTTTTAAGACATTCAAGAATTTTCACATATTTTCCACCAGCAATGTACGCTCCACAACTTACCGGTTACCCTTAAACAAGTCTTCAGTACTACAATATTCAAACGATTAACCGTCCGTCCGTCCGTCGTGGCCTGCCTACAAATTGTTCCGTAATTCCTCCATTAAACAGTTATTGAGCCTTGTTGGGGGACTCTTTCCATTCAATTATTTATTGGGAAACTTGCTTTCAATATTTTTCCTGTTATAGGAATAATTTTCCCCTTCGGAAAGGCGTTTAAGTATGGACGAGCGCGATTTCGCGGATGGAAACATGTCACCTGCGTGTGGTCGGTCGCGATCAAACACTTGCAAGAAAAGGGTGTTATGATGAAGTATTGTTTTAATTTAATATTCTGGAATGTATTCATGGTTTTCTTATATTTGTATATATTATTTCTTTACAAACATATTCTACAATTATATTCTTGTTAAACTAGATTACCGTTTAACCTTTATCACATTCCAACATGATTCATTTGTCCTAAATTTGATTTCATTGAAATGTTTTGTGCATACGTTCAACTGAAATGTTTTGTGCATACGTTTTGGTTAGAGAGCTTGCTGGCTCAAGGCAAGAGTAGTTACGTAATTTACTTCTAGCTGAAGCATTACCTACTTATCGAGCTCATTCCTACATTCGATAACCCGTCAGAAGTCAAATCACAAAAATGTTTTTAATAAATCCATGAGAAGCACTCGTCAGTGTAGCCACCGTCTTCGAGTGGCAACCTGCGACTTCCACGTCACCTCCCTTTTGCGTCTCCCTAAATTCCCTAACACACTACAATTTACCCGACTCCCGACTTCCGACCGCCCCCTGTGACGTCACGTCAAGTAGATCAATTGAGTATCTAAGTAACTGTAAATCTATTCAGGTATTGTGAGAATTGGGTGTGATCGAGATATTGCAACATTTATTTCGGTAGGAGATTTGCTGAGGGCTTTCGGTTCGATAGCGTTATTTTAGAATCCCACGAACTTTTAAAGTTCAAATTCAAATTAATTTTCTTAAGTTCTTTACAATTAATATAAACTATGATGTGAAGTCTTCTATTCTTATTGACCACCGATCAATTTAATGTAGTATGTAAACCTAAAACTTTGTAGCTTACTAACTTTTCATAATCACGGTATTTATACAAAAATAAATCATAGGTACTCTGTACATAATTGTCAGTTAAGTACAGTCAAAGTAACAATTAAAGAACTCGCATGTCCAATTACCCAGTAATTAGGCATTACGCCACTTTCCAAACAGGTACGATCAGCAGGACAAATACTATATTTAGACAATTTAGGGATCGTCCTCGTACCGCAGTGGGGCGAGCGTGCACAGGTGCGCTTTCCCACGGCACCGGCCGGCGGCCGAAGGGCTGTCACCGAGGTGAAGGGCACAGAATAGACTTGCCATTCCACCATCGGACAACAAGACGGTTGGCACAAGGCCATCCCTACATGGTAGAAGCATTCGTACGAAGCGATTTGGCTCATCCTTTTCAGTACATACGGCGAAGGAGTGGAACGCCCTGCCGTCGTCTGTGTTTTCTGTTTAATACAACCTAGGTGTGTTAAAATCAAGAGTGAATATCAAAACAAGCGTGCTTCGTCTTCGACCGCATCTACACTTCCAATCAGTTGAGATCGTGGTCAAACAGTTGCCTAATCAAATGTAAAAAAAAAATGCACATACAAATTGTTTAAAAAAATTAAATAGTTAAGGTATATGCGTTTCATCATCGTCATGAGTTAGTCCGCTGAGTCAGAAAAAACTTTAGCTCTGCCAATATTTAAAAAGGCTAGAAAATGCAGTTGGATAACTCTTGGGATGAATAGTAAGATCGAAGATTTCTGGTGAAACACCAAATATACACCCATAGGTAACAGCTAATTGTGTCAGGATGAAGACCGCAACGCAGCGCCGCGCAGGATATTGTAAAACAAAATTCTGGGTGCTGCTGTTATGGGCAGGCGTATTGCTTACCATCAGGTCAACGCCCAGCTCGTCTCGTCACTCGGCTAAATACAAAAAAAAAACAAAAAAAGGTCTAGCACTTGAGTGTTGGCAACCCTACTCATCACAGCACAGCCTGGTCTGGCCAGCGAGTGCGTGGCTACCCTCTCTGGTCAATTATTCAGACGATCAGCCGCTGCTACCTTAGAATGGGACTTTAATTTTTAATTAGAAAAAAAAACGTCTTTTTTTGGCTTTTGCTTTTACGGAAGGATCGTTTAGTCAGAAAGGTTTGGTTTTACAGCGTTGTAACTTTTGACATAGATTCGTGCTTTTGAAACCAGCCAAGTGAAAGTGTACTGGCGCAAATACTGCGCTACATTATGAAAAGCTTTTTGAACATGACACAGCTTATAAAATATGTTTTTAAATTAATCTTCTCTTGCACCCATCATCAGCCCATCACGTTCCCACTCCCTTCTCTTATAGAGACAGTACCTATGGGCCTTAATTCACCACGCTGACCCAGTGCGGGTTAGTGGATGAGATATGTCCTTGAATTTTTGTGATTAATTCTTGGACAAGTCGGTTTCCTCACGATGTTTTCCTTCACCGTTTTTAGAGCGAGTGTTAAATCTACACACACATCTTGTAATGACCACATCAAAGCAAATAAATAAATAAATTTCTTTTCATTTCATTTCATACACATAACTTAAGAAATTAAAAAAGCTGATTCGAACACGAGTGCGTCGGATCAAAAGTCGCTCTTGTTCCCACTGAGTCACACTCGCTATACGCGCTTGCACCCTATATATGTCAAAAAGAATCTATTATTCTTATCTTGGCCGAAGCCTTTGATGCCCAGTAGTACTAACCGCTGTCAAATCTAGGACAAAAGTAGTGATAGTATCGCCCGTGATATACTTACCGTCGTGCACAGATGGACGTTGGAGTCACTTTATCAATACACTGGCCTAATCGGAGGTGACCATCGGTGGCTTACATGTCCGTCTGTCCACCATTGTAACGCCCATCGTGTGGTTTCCGCACCAACTTAAACATTCAGTCAACTTTTAAATAATGGTGGTGATTGTGAAACTTTAATGTAGAACGTAGAGGTTAAAATCGAGTGGCGGATCAAGATTGTGTGGTTGCAGGCTGGTTTCATAAGTTGGTCGGGTAATTGGCGTTACAGATCAAACCGACAGGTGTAATATTTGATATTTTTAGATGCACACATAAATAAACTGTGGGTTAACTACGGAGATAATATAGGTATGGATATAAAATGTTTAAAAAAATTTTGATATAACTGACTATGATAAAGAAGAGAAAGACGAGTTAAGATGGTAACATTAGGTACAACTACCTAATGTTAACTACAACACTTCGAAAAAACGTGGAATGTTTCTTTATCTTCAACAGTCATGCAATAGTTTAAAGTTTAAACTCTCTCATACTTATTAATATAAGTTTGAAAACAATTTTATCGAAATAGTGCTAAAGTTTTGTCGTTGCTTTTTCAATTTCGATCTGTACAGATGTTCAATTAGCCTTCGTCACAAAATGACAATCGAAAAAATTTCAAACACCTTTTCTACTTAACGTATTACCGCTCATGTGGAGTAGTTCATTTCCCTTTTAATATATAAAAAGCACTCTATAGCTAATACATTAAAGTTTATTTTTATACGTTGGCGTTTGAATGAGCACGCGTCTATAAAGCTGTACTCTCGAGTCCTTTTGACAATTTTAATTTCTTTTTCTCGCCGCGGTAAAAATTAAATGTCACAGTTCGATAAAACATTGCCGCGGTATAATATTGTAATCGTTAAGCAGTAAAGTGTAAAGTTGCTGTCTGAACACTAATTTTACTGCTGTTTTATGTTAAGTGGGACTTTCTGAGCGCTTTTTGTGTTTAATGTTTAGAGTTAAGTTTAGGTGTAAACTTGAATAGCGGACTAGACTTTCAGATATTATGGACATTTTACAGACATGTTCGTTTTGTAAAATAGACGTTTTGGATGTGTAGTATAAAGCGCAGCTAATGAAGCCTTGTTATATACAATATTATCAAATATACACTATAGACATATGATATACACAAATCATGCAAAATAAGGAAAACTTAAAAAAAAATGAGAATGAAATCATTTGATATAGCACGTGAAAAAATAAATCATTCATTACATTAAAAAAAAATACTACACGAAGCCATTTGCAAAACGTCATGTTTGCGCGCGAGACTTCACACCTCTTTGCAATATTTCTGCTATAAAGTTAATAAGCACGGGCTATATATCGCGAGTGTCGGCGGTGTCGGCGGTGTCGGTGTCCGGAGGTGTCGCGCGCTGCGACACTTCATGCATAAAATTATTTTGGCCAGAAATCATTAGCGCGCGCACCACTGTGCACGGTACATTGAATCCTTCTTAATTGTATCTTGTTGTAATATTTTTACGAGACAATCTTATTATTTTTAGGGTGATTCGTTTTATTGTGAAGGGATGTGGCAGTTCTCTGAAATTGCTTTTGTTGAATTTCTCATTCAATTACTGTTGAGATTTTATGTTGTTTTCTGGCACTTTTAATAATACAATCTGTCATGCTTTTAACAAACAATAATATAGAAAAGCTAAAAGTGGCTAAATTAAATATGATTTCTACATTATTGCTCTTTATCATCGGATACCTACATTACCTACCATAGAGTTGAAGTTTTACAAAATTCGCTTATAACATTTTTTATAAGAAATGGAGCTCAATAAAGAAACCATCAATGTACACTTAACACCATAAACACGGTCTCACATTGAAACGCGTTACAGTACTTCTAATTCGAAACTACACATTTTACTACTTCATGACACAAAAATCACCCTTATTTGTTTACCAACAGGAGCCATAAAAGAGATATGTGAAGGGAAAATAATGTGGTTTTTGAGGGTACCTGGGAATCAGCGGGGCTCCCTGACATAGTTCATTACAAATATCATTACGACCGCGCAGTAAGGGACCGGCCATCGGTAGCAATTAACATGTTCCAAGACGAGTTGTTTCTTATTATAATACCTACCTATGGCCCCGAGCGATGTAAATAGAAAGTAGCTGAAAATAGAGGAGATTAAATTAACTTAGTTTATAACTGCTGTCGGGTGCAGGTTTATAGCTTGCAAGAAATTAATACAGCCTTGTGCGAAGTGAGACTACTGGCGCACATGACCGTGTACGACGGTTACCTATGTACCTTACCTATATCACACGTACCTATGTATGTAAGTATCTAGCTAAGATGGATGGATTTTTCCTATATTTTGTTTATTTTGGAAACTATCAAAGTCGAAATATTCATTATAAATATAAACGGCTACACTGACGTTATAATTATGTCGGAATACAAACAAGACACAGACAGTCTGCGCCGCGAATCCAAAGCGTAAACTCCCGGAAGAAGGACATCTAATTGTCCGAAACCTGGTCGGAGTTATTCCGACATAATTATAACGTGAGTGTAGCCGTTTATATTTATAATGTATATTTTGTTAATTATTTTATTTTACACCCAACAATCACATACCTAGATCCTGGCCCCTAACTAGGATTCTTTGTATCAGGGGAACCAATAACTGTGAGGACCATGGTCCCATAACACCCAGACGAACAAATGCTTGAGCTTTTTTCTGTGCACAGTCCCGTCGCTGGAATCGAACCCGCAACCTCATTGGAATATGAGAGCCAACCTACCCAACAACTACACTATAGAGGCTTACAGAGGATTGAAAGGGCAGCAAAGCACATGGCGGGTAGATATACCTACTCGTATTAACCCGGTCTTGTGACTAACCATAGTTTCTGTACTCAAGCTTCAGTTGGCTTCAAAGAGTCTATTGATCACGGTTAGAAATAGGGTCGATTGGCAACTAACAATATTTCGAGTTGATATATCGGTTTTCTGTACAAAATGTAAGGGTAAAGTTTTTGCAGATATCTGTCATTTCTAGTACTCTTACCTTAAATGGTCCCATAGAGTGTTTTAATCCCTACTGGAAACAGGATCGGTTGGCATAATTAAATATTTAAGCATTTTTTGCTGACTGTGCATTTTTTTCGCTGACTGTAAATTTTTTCCAAAATCTGTGAATGCAGTTCAGAATATCTCAAAAAGGTTATGGATGGTCTCCTAGAAACGTTTTCCTGTAACTAAAACAGTTAAGGTACCTGCTTTTAGTGCCCCGTCTCAAAAATCCACCCTGCATAACATAACAAGTACCTAAAGAAAATCATACGTACACGTCGAATTGAGAACCTTCTCCTTTTGTGAACATCGGTTAAATAAAACACTATGAGAACTCGGTTATATTATCATTTTAGGTACATCACATGGAAGTCCGCAATTCTTACCAATTAAAATTTTTAGCCGTTTCTCCATATCGTTAAGTAGTCCTAGGTATACTATGAGAATTGTAGTGTAATGCCGAGGAGGATAAAACCTGTTAATTCTCCCAATTAGTACAATAAGGAAATGTACAGTGCGCCTGCGCATGTGCATACATCTTCCCGCGTGTGCGCCGCGCGCCGGCCGCGCCGCGCCGTGTCATGCCTTCATCTAATTAATTCAATAACAGGGGGGTACTAATAGTGTGGAACTCGAAAGTGATTCGGAAGATCGACATTTAGTGGTTGAAAACTCGAATACGAATCGAAAGATCCTAAATGAGTGATGTTTAAAGTTCTGGGTAACACTGCAATGGTTGTGAGCAAGTGTGACACACCATCTGGGCCCTAATTCACTATGACCACTTTTATTATGACGCGATTCCTTGCTTCGAAATCACGTCGATTCCTTAATTAATAAACGACATCTCTATGACGCATTCATATATATGATTCTCTATGACGCGTCATAGAGAATACAAATTTCACAGATGTCGTTTATTAATTGAGGAATGGACGTGATTTCGAAGCAAGGAATCGCTAAATGGTCATAGTGAATGTACGACTTGTTCATATTATTATGTGCTCATATGTATGACTTGTTCATTTCATTGCTCAGTTGCATATAAAGATGCGGTAGTCAGTGTTTTATTATACCTAATGTCTTTCTACCTTTGTAGTCATCAATCAAAGACATATTACACAAAATATATTTCTGTAATTATAACAATAATAAGTATTTAAATTAAATAAGTGTTATGGATTATTATATAGTTAAGTACGGTGCCGGTGTCTGGATTAAGACAATTAATAAAAAAAATGTTTTATTTCATCTTTTTTGGTACTGCAAAGTGTCTCGAAAGTTGACTAAATATCTTAAAGGATAAAAGAATACATCTCATCAATCATCGTTTAGGCTAATCTTATCCCTCATTGTAATCCACTGCCAATAATTTAATCCTAGGATTATGGCAATTACGTCGGACTTGGGTCAAAGAGGTAATCACCGTCTTTTCATAGGTACGTTAAACTCGTGTCTAAGAAAATTATCAGAAACACCTATAATTGAAAACAGAAACACCTTTGAAAACATGATAATTCTTAACGCCTCCTTATTATAAATAATATATATTTCTTAAATAATAATGTTTCGGCACTGGTGCAGGAAACTAGCTTCTTTCCTGCCTCTCTATTTCGCCCATCTTTCTGGTACTGCAGACGTCCAGTATGAGTGGTATCCCTAACATTCCGTGGTAGCTCCCGACGCCGCCGACGTCTCTCACGCAAGTACGCGCGGCGGCGGCGGCGGCGGCGGCGGCGGCGGCGGCGCGCCCACGCGCGACCCGCGACATAATTCAATTTCATACACACTCCATACATATCGTTGTCTCTGAGATAGTGATGTGACACTCCTTTGTTTTCATACAAGAAATCATAAAATCATTGTGTTAACTACATAACCTATTTTAAGCAAGTAGATACTTGTCTAGTCAACGTTAAAAAATATTACAAATGAAGTTTCGATACAATGATTTCGTTTAACGAGGTTTATGTTTTTTATATTACTGAGTGGTGAGACAAGCAAGTCGTTCGCCTGATGGTAAGCGCTACGCCTGCCCATAACAATTGCAGTGCCACTCAGAACTTTTAATAACATAAAAAGTACTGCGTAGCACTGCATTGCGCCGCTTACACCCCGAGACATCGGATATTAAGTAGGTATGCCCAGTAATTTCGCTGGCTGCAATGCCCTTCAAACCGGATTACAGGAATGCTTGCGCACTACTGCTTGGCGGCAGAATAACTGGCAATGCTGAGGTACCAACCCAGACGGCCCGCATACGAGAGACCTACCACGAGTTATATGAGTGCTTTGTAAAGAATGCGCATTTTGCAAGTCAATAAACAAAGACATCGGAACAATAGTTTAACAACACAATCTAAGCAACAGTGCTTGTGATGCTACCAAATCAGAAACCCTTTTGATCAGTGCCCAGTGCAAGCATCTGCTTGAGGCCACTGATTTCACCACAGAGCATGTTCTGCCGAAGTGTGCCCATCCCTACATCTGCCCGTGGAGTGGACATCAATTATTTAACCTTACTTAAGGTGCGGGTCACAAACATTACGCTGGTTGAGCGGCAATTGAAGGTGGGGCCGCGGGTCGACATCCAGAACTGAATCATCACATTAGGAGGACATAAGTGACTTGGATCACAGTACAATGTATACCTACCTACATATATCTAAAAGTATAGGTGGATCCTTTTTAGATTCGTGTCAATTGAAAGTTGAAGTTTTTAATAGAATCAAAAGGTACCCGAAAAATACTTTTGCACGCTCGCTCTAAAAACGGTGAAGGAAAACATCGTGATGAAACCCGCTTACGTGCTTTGGAGTGGTAGGCTTTGGGCGTGGTTGTAATACCACCCACCTAACAAAGCCATGCCGTCAAGCGACCTAGTCGTGTTTCGGGATGATGTTCGGTGAACCATCGGGGAGACGGGTCTAAGCAGCCGCTCAACTGCCGTCTCTCTCTAGATCTATGTGCTCCATCTTAGGCCACATCATCGCTTCACATCAGGCGAGATAGTGGCCAAACATAGATCTATTAAGCGTAAAAAAAAAATTGTATAAATATAAATCTGTTATAGTTGTAGTATACAAGTACCTACCTAAATACCTAGGTATAGAAAAAAAGGATCGGTACCTTTCCGTTCATTTTTATTGGCTGATCATATGATCAAGTGTAATTGGCAGTGGTAGGCCTCAGCTGCAAGAGTCTGCTTCGGTACCTTTGCCAGATATTCAGCCAGCGAGCAGTAGTGTGCAATCATTACAGTTTCGAGCGAAATTACTGAGAATATACACTTATGAGCTCTTGTCTTAGGGTGACGAGCGGTGCAGTGCCGCGAGAGTTTAATAAAACAGTTCTTCATTTTATAACAAAGTTCTGGGTGGTGTGTTATTGTTATGGGCTGGCGTATTGCTTACCATCAGGCAAACGACCAGCTCGTCTCGTCATTCAGTTACATAAAAAGTACCTACCTTGGTAGCTGTGGTGATAGTGCGATAGTAAAAACAGAAAAAAGAAAGAAACAAAAATAAATGTATTAATTTTTCCTATAGCTAGGTACCTACAGAACCATTCAAACAGACTGTCAACATCTATAAATATAGCGGTAAACACGGGACAATACTACATTGGACGCAATATTTGTACAGCTTTTTTAATACGTAACAATATTTATTTAATTTCGTACACATGGTCTAAGTTATATTGTTGCGAAGTATCTGAACAATTGTTTAAACAAAAACAAAGTATAATATGTAATTTGCAAAGAAAACAAACAAGTGTAGGTATTCATACAAAACACGCATTCATTTTACTCTATACACGTGTAAAATATTACTATATACTAGCTGCGTCACGCGGTTTCACCCGCGGCTTACCACGATGAAAAACAAATCAAATCTAAATCTCTTTATTCATTTTCGGCATCACGGACGCACTTATGAACTCCAAATTATCACAATGACTCTACCGAACTACTTACTATTCAGAAGATACGACAAGAAACTGAGGTGCACTTTTTTAGAGATTTTGTTTTTTTTTTGGTTTTCTATAATGTTATGTTTCTTATGTACCAGTTGGTTACTTTGCAGAAGTGGAATGTTCCAAGCATCTTTGTCTTCTATATAGTTACGAACAGTATAGTAGGTATGCTTTTTTCATTAGAACAATCTTTACGCGTAATTTGAGTTTATTTTCTGTAAGCTCCGTTATACATTTTGGAATTTTATAAAAAAAAACGCTTTAGTCAGTCTAAACCTAGGAACAACAATCCTATCCTTATTTCTAATGTTTATGTTATGATGGTCTGTATGTACTATGAATTTGTGGAAAAGTAGCCCATGTGGTAATCCAGGGTATAAGCTATCTCTATTTCGAATAGCACTCAAATCCGTAAAGCTGTTAGGTACGGCGCCGGCGCGGGCGTGAAGAACGAACAAACACACTTACACACTACCTTTTACATTTATAATGGTATTATTGTGATAATATTTGTCTAATAACATTTCATTTGAATATTACAATATTGTTCTCGAATTCACAGTTTGTGTTATGCCAAGAACATATTTATGAAATAATAATGTCTTGTATGAAGGACACCAGATGGTCTGCCTCGTGGAATGGACTAATCATAATATAAATAGAGGTATACACAATAACTATATATTTACATTGACTTCATTATTCAATTAATTTTATATTCTTAACGAATCGAACGACAATTTAACTTTTCATCAGACATACTTAGGTAGATAGAGAAAGTCTCTTTATTGCACTTAAAAAGGAATTACACTAGGAACATACATCGTATAGATATAGTTATATCTAGGTATTTATTTTTACCGACAAGAAATCGGTGACCGTCTGCCGTGATTGTCTGCCGTGGGCGGGCAACCTTACGAAGGAACTTGTTACAATTAAATTATGAGATACCTGCTTAAGTAATATTTACAGGTGCTTTCCATTAGCTGCATGACCATTTTTGTCTCAGAAGCCACACGGGTAAAACCACGGTGCGCAGCTAATAATTAGGTAGGTACTATGATTTAGTATTTTGTGCTATGACTGACAGTCTTTGCAAATATACCTTGAATCACTCACTACTACTAATAGTTAGGTTTCTTTGATCCTACACTCCATGACGCAGTCTTTGAGTAGGTACCTAAAACTTTAAAAAAACATTTTACAATTATTATTCAACCATTGTTAGATAGGAAGATCTCATGATTAGGTAGATAGATGTCCTCGTGCTTATCAAATTATTATAGGTATTTGTGAGTAGAACTGTTTCGATTAATTCCCTGTAAATATTGAGGTCGATAACAAAAAACAAAAGGTAGAACCTATACCTAACAAATCTCAACATCTTTATCTGTACCTGTACCCATGTTTTAGACAAATAAATTTATTTCATTTCATTTCATTAAAAAAATCTAACATACCACGATATCATGGTTACGTACCATGGTTTAACACTGAATCGTATTGTGTTTTTTGCTATCAAACATAACAAAAATCACATAGCATTGAATTGGATCTTTCTCCTAGTACAGTACCTATCCATGCTATTATTGTATAAAATTAAGTGACGTTTGTTAGGTAGATGTTAGAAGAACTTATACCACAGAATACTAACTTATATGTACTTAATTATGTAGGTATTGTAACGCGGGAGGCCTTTTAGATGTCATCATGTGAGACAAGCAACGCGCATGCGTTAATTGTGACATTCATAAAACATAAAATTCAATATTTCCAAGTTTCCCGGGATAAAAAGTAGCCTATGTCCTTTTCCAGGACCTAAAAGGACCTAGGTACATACCAAATTTCATCAAGATCCATTCAGTAGTTTTTGCGTGATTAAAAAAACATTCATCCAAACTTCCAAACTTCCGCATTTATAATATTAGTAGGATAGGATAAGTACCTAGGTATAGCTACGATGCACAGTGTAGGTAGGTATAGGGTATAGTTCATTTCTTTATCTTTTTGTATCTACTAGGTACTAATAATGTTGTGCTAAAACGATATAATCAGCTGACTTTTCTTCTAGTTTATAATTCAGACATAAGTAGGTACCTGTCTATAGTATAGGCAAGCTACATTACGTTTATAATTCTACATGCATATAACCAATAAGAACATTATTTTACTAACAAATTGTACTCGCTCTAGTGCTCTAGATGCGAAGTGTCAACGAGATACGACAGTCACAGATACTTGCAATCTACGTACAAA
Source organism: Petrophora chlorosata (assembly GCA_951640565.1). NCBI lineage: Eukaryota > Metazoa > Arthropoda > Insecta > Lepidoptera > Geometridae > Petrophora > Petrophora chlorosata. The sequence goes on from OX621197.1 coordinate 18,181,925, forward strand.
GTTGAAAACTCTGCATTTGTGTAAAGAAGAAACATTAAGAGATTTAAAAGATACGATACGATCCGATTTTAAATAGCTTTATAACGCCATTAATCACATTACAAACCGCAATCGATTTATAATCGCGGCCGACATCGGACACACACCAATAAACGATGTACAGATAATAAATAAACTCGTCGCTGCACCGCGCCGCGCCGCGCCGCGCCGCCCGCCGCGCCGCGCCGCGCCGCCCGCCGCGCCGCGCCGCCCGCCGCAGTAAAATAAAACTACAGAGTACTCGACTGAACAGAGGCAGGGAAGCTCGGGGAGCTTACCGCGGCGCGGGGGGAGCGGGGCGTGGCGTTATGTACGGAAAGCTCGCGCGCCCATTCGCGGGCTGTGCGCACAAAGCACCCGGGGCGGGGTCTCACGCGCCCCGTATAAATAGCATCTCCCGCCTCCGCGCAGCCAGTTCACTCGCCGCTCGCAGTGACTTTGCACGCGTAGCGCGCTCCGAATTACATTTACAAAACAGTGATTTCAAGTGTATCAACATGGTGAAGTTCGAAGGAGATTTCAGTATTAATTCTATACTGATGAACCACGCGGTGTCAAAGCCGCCACCATCGCCCGCGCCCTCTTCGACGGGCGCTTCGCACTCGGAAGCCGATCTCAGTGATTCTGAGCTAGACGTCACCGGCACCGAGCCGGTCGACTGCACCAAACCCAAGGACGACGACGAGGAGAAGAAGGACAAGAAACATGAAAAGCCAGCATACAGCTACAACGCTCTCATCATGATGGCGATCCGCAATAGCCCGGAGAAAAGGCTGACCCTCAATGGAATCTACGAGTATATCATGACAAACTTCCCGTACTACAGGGAGAACAGGCAGGGCTGGCAGAACTCCATCCGTCACAACCTGAGCCTCAACAAATGCTTCGTAAAAGTACCGCGCCACTACGATGACCCCGGCAAAGGAAACTACTGGATGCTTGATGCTTCGGCCGAAGACGTGTTCATTGGAGGAACCACAGGCAAGCTGCGCCGCCGCTCCGCTCTCAACGGTCGTTCCCGTCTTGCCTGCTTCAAAAGGCCACTGTTTCCAGGCGCTCCACTTCCCGGTGCGTACCCTCCCGCGGCTTACTCTCAACTTGTTGGTCTCTACTCTCAACTGCTGTACCAGAAATACGCACCGATGCAAATGAAGATGCCTCCAGTAGCACCTAGTGCGATACACCCAGCCTTCAGAGGTGCCGAAACTATGGGTTACGGAAACTTGCCGTATTCTCCCGCGTTGTACGAGCGCCTCCCGTCGGGTCCTTTCATGGGCCAGTCACCACTACTGCAGGGTGGCCCGCACGCGATGATGACGCAGGGCTCGCCACTGCTGCCACCGTCACCGCCGATGATGCACTCGCCGCCTACTTCGGGAGCCTCCAGCCCCGAGCTGCCTTCGCCCTCACACCACCCGCTCTCGCCGCACATCTACAAGCCCGTGACGATCCTCACGCGGCAGTGACTCTCTCCTTCCACAATCTCATAGAGGCTCCACCAAATACTCAGGACCGCTTGAGACTTTCATTATATCTGTGATTTAGTTTTACTTAGTGTACCTAAGGACCAGTGACGTCGATGTCGAGAGGTAATCTCTATTTGTGTAGTAATTGTTAACGTAATCGCACTGAATTTGCAATATTAGGCACATTTATTAACCTCAATGTATAGCATTCCGCTGTTGTATGTTGTATGTAAATAATTCCAAAGTTGTGTATTTATTGAATAGAGTTAAGTTTAAGATAAAAGAATTATTATAATAAAACAAAAGTATTGTTATCCTTAAAGCTTTCTTTTATTCCTTTCTACCCTCGGAGCCACCGATGCTTCAACGAATAATGTAATATCACTGTCTGTGGTGTATTATATTATTGCTGTTGGATAATCTACGATTACAGTTAAATCGCTGACGCCACCGACGGATTTGAAACTGATCGAATGGCAACGCATTACAGACAATTATTTTAACTTGCAACTTTCCTACGTGGCTTAGAGATTAAAATTTGGAAAGACTAATCCTTTGACAATTTTATTGAGAGTAAGAAATATAAATGAAGTTTCCAAAAAAATACAGTTTAACAAATTAACGAACAGGTAATAGAGATTATCGTTTAGGCCTAAACTGATGCGCAACGATATAATCATGTTGTTTTGACATGATTTTATAAAATGTGATAATACAATACAATACAATACAATACAATAACACTTTATTGCATACCACAAACATAATTACATGAACAAAATATAAATCTTAACTAGGGTAATACAATTGGCGGTCTTATCGCGTAATGCAATCTCTTACAGACAACCTTTGGATGGATTGGACAAATGTTAAAAGAATAGACGGTGGTGCACAGCAAATAATTAATAAAAACGATAATAAAATAAAACAATCATATATAACTAAAATAATATACTATTAACGACAAATACTTACATATTACATACTATAATTATTCATATAACTACTTATACTCGTACTTACTATACAATACATAAAATAAATAATATAAATATTTATATATAAATAAGAAACTGTGTGTAGCAGTTTTAGTGCAGAGAGGAAAGGTAATGGGCTTTTACCATTCTTTTAAAAATATTAATTGTTTTTGCATGCCTTATATCAACCGGCAGCGCGTTCCATAATCGGACCGCTTGTACAGAAAACGATTTATCCGAGAACTGTGTCGAATGCACAGGAGTCTTTAATAGAAGAGTTTCTGAGGAACGTAAGGAACGGGGATTGGAGAGGTGCAAGAATTCAAAACGCTCCTTGAGATAGGACGGGGTAGCAGGAAAAAACAGGATAGTGTAAAGGAGGGAGAGAATATGTGTATTCCGGCGAAGGCGAATTGGTAACCATTTCAATTTATTGCGAAATTCGGACACATGATCATATTTTTTCAAACCAAATATGAACCTGATGCAGAAATTCTGTAGACGTTCGAGTTTATCAAGCTGTTCCTCGGTTAAATCCAGATAGCTGGCGTCAGCATAATCGAGAATTGGGAGTAAAAGAGATTGGGCAAGTGCAGTTTTGGTGGTGATTGGAAGAAAATTGCGTAATCTACGTAGTGATCCAGCGGAGGCGAATAGTTTTCGGCTGACTTCTGTCAGCTGAGGTCTCCATGAAAGTTGCCTGTCGATGTATATGCCGAGGTTTTTGACTGTTTCACTTATTGTAATAACAGTTCCGTCGAAAATTACCTGTGGCAGACGAAACCAATCAATTTTAGATATCATCCTAGAACTACCGATGACAATGATCTGAGTCTTGGCAGGGTTAACGCTAAGACCATATGACTTGCTCCAATTCAGGATGTGTCGTAAGTCAGAGTTGGTGCAATTAATGGCTTCAGGTAATTGATCCGGACGTGCGTGCCTATAGATTTGAAGATCATCTGCATAGAGGTGGTAGGATGAAGAGAGTTGATGAGAAATTGAATTAATAAATAAAGCAAAAAGAAGAGGAGATAGCACGCCACCTTGAGGAACACCGGCAGTCGTATTACACCAGGATGAAAATGTATCATCAATGCGAATACGTTGCCGGCGACCATACAAGTAACTATGAAACCAGTCAATCACCGTAGGAGATATGTTAAGAGAGCGAAGGAGTTCTAGTAGGATGTCGAAGTCAACGTTGTTAAAAGCATTGCTAAAGTCAAGCAACGACAGAATAGTTACATTTCCATTGGCCATGCTATACCGAATATCGTCTGTAATTTTAATTAAGGCTGATACAGTACTATGACCGGGACGGAAGCCGGATTGGAAGGGATTTAGGAGGTTATTTTTATTAAGGAAGTAGCTAAGTTGCTGGTGGATAAGGCGTTCGAGGACTTTAGAGAGGAAAGGTAATATTGAAATTGGGCGAAAATCGGTATAAGTGGAAGGATTAGATTTTTTTGGGAGAGGAATGATTTGGGCTTCTTTCCACGCTGATGGAAAGGTGCCGCTTGTAATGGACTCATTGAGGATATATTGGATTACGGGTAGGATTTCATCAAGTACGAGCATGATCATGTTTCGGCTGATACTGTCGCTACCAACTGCATTAGACGAGATGGATGATATGCTTCTCTTAACATCACTATCGGTAAATTGTCGAAAAACAAAAGATTCGTAGTCGGGAGTAGTGGTAGAAGAAAGAGAGTTTAACGTGCTAGATTTTAATGTTCCATCAAAGTTGGAAGAGGTTGAGAAATGTTGATTAAGTAAATTTATATTAATACTATTAGGGAAAGAATCTTGACGCTGTTTACCAACTCCCAATGTTTTGAGAAATTTCCATACCTTAGAGGGGTCTTCATTATCTACTGATTGACGAATATGCTGGCGTAGTGCATTCCTACACACTCTATTGCAGAGATTCCTGCTATTAACGTACGCAGCTTTGTTCAGATCGGTAGGTCGAGTCTTCAATCTAGCCTTTGCTATATTCTTTTTATGCATAATAGATCTAATTTCTTTTGTTAGCCATGGTGCAGGGAGGTGTTTAATTTTAACAGGTCGAAGAGGAGCATGAGTATTGTACAATTTGAGGAAGATATTACTAAATTTTTCCACTTTATCATCAATGGTGTTAGCATTGACGACGTCGGACCAGTCTATATCTAATGCATCTTTACGCAAACGCTCGAGATCAATACCACCAAAATTGCGCTGAAGAAGTACTTTGGCCGTAGCTTTCGGAGGACGGATTTTATAAGAGAGAAATATCATGTCATGATACGAAAACGCATCCGCTGCGCATTGACCGTGATTGTCAACGTGATTTGAGGAAGAGACAAGTATTAAGTCGAGAAGAGAAGGAGTTGAGTGTGGGAAAAAGTGTGTGGCACTTAAGGGTAATATAGTAAGATTGTTAGCCCGGACGACGGTTTCCAGCTTAAGTGACCGAGAGTCCTTCTTGAGAAGACAGGTATTAAAATCACCCATTAAAATGGTGTGATCATAAGAGGGAGAAAAGTCTTCTAAGAGTTTCTCAAAGGAGGCAAAGAAATCAATTCGTAGAGAAGGGCAATAATATACACCAAGCAATACTTTGGTATGAGATAGAAAAACTTCAATAAAAAGGTGTTCGCCGGCATTGGCTGGGGGCGGTTGCGATGAAATATCTAAGATGGAGAAAGGTATATGTGTACAGATATATATGGCAACGCCACCGCCTCCACCACCAGTGCGATCATTACGTATGAGCCGAAAGCCAGGTAAAGAATACAAGGTAGAAGGAAGGCAAGGCTTTAACCAAGACTCTGAAACTAGGATGGCATGAATGTTTTTATGGTCAAATGACGCCAACAAATCGGAGTAGTGTGCCGGAATACTTTGTGCATTAATATGTACGACATTGAAATTTTTCGGCACGTTACAGAACAGTGAGTCGATTGTAGTTGAAAGGTCAGGGATGCTACTAAAACTGTCAGCACTACTGTTTATATCACTAGATGAAGATAGAGATAAATAATCACAATTGCTGCTACTGCTACTATTTGACATAATAAATAAAAATACCTACATAAACGCATAATACTATAATATATATTATATAAATATGATAAATTCTACCTTTTTGCCTAACTACCTACTTTAGAATACAATAATACAATATAGTGCATTTGTAATCCACCTGCCAGCCGTGTCTCTAAATAAAAATTGATTACAATAGAAAAATACAAAAAACTTTATATACAAAAATAAAAACAAACAATAATAGGTATAAATACAATAGGGATAATAATAAATCCGATTAGATATCTCCGACAGTGAAGCCAAAATAGTTCTATCAACATTTTATTTATATTGATAAACATGCAGTAAATTAAATCATCATTGGCGACATACGAGAGAGAGCAAAAATAATAAATGATACAATAATTAATTACGAAGATAAGAAGCGTGCTAACAAAATTAACATTGTCTCATTATACTACCTACTAATTGCACAGAATTTTGTTTGAATAAAATAACATTAGGCCTATCTTTATTTTGCTGTCCGTTACGCAGTAAACATATTTCAATAAAATATTTATAATAATATAATGTAAACATAATATATTATGAATAATAAAACATAAACATGTTATTTAGAAATGGAAACATTCTAAAGATTCTGAAAAGCAAGCTATAAACTACTCTTCCTAATATTTTTTGATATAGTAACTATCCCGCCTCAAGTGTAGCCAGCCGAAATTCTAATTCTATTATATATGCTATACTCATTTTATTCAAAATACAACATACCTAACATAAACACGTCACGTAAAGAAAAAAGGTTAGCACCAAGACTATGTCATAGTTATTAGGTATTTAACATATGGTAAAAATATTAGAAACAACAAATAAAAACATGAACTTCTATCTAAAACAATAAAAATAAAGAGACATAAGAGAACCCATTTAACGTCTCAACGATCTTTATAAACAAAAATCGAACGGGGTTAAGGTCGAGTATCCGAATTAGAAGTAATGTATTAATGTTTTATTTATCTACATATACATACCAACAATAAAGAAGTGTTTACTTCTGACGAACTACGAATTTATTCCCAACCATTCACCTCGCTAAGAAATTACGTTTTTAGAATAATCCATGGCTTCTGTCCAGTCACAATAGAATTAAAGAGAAACAATGGCCGTGTATTATCTGGATTACGATATTGTTTATTCTTGGCGTGGACGGATCAAAATACCGTTTGGCCAGTTAATTCTGCTTTCCGAAAACTTTATATACTTGGAAATATCTACATAATATTTGCAAGGCACAAACACAAAAGCAAGGACGTTTGGTTTTTGGCATAATATACCTATTTTATCTCGCCTTATCTAGATTTAGGATGAAACCTGTGTACACAGACGAGACGGGCAGTCTCGTCTGTGCATCTTAATCTGTTAGAATTGGTATCATAGATAGGTACTTATTTCCTTGAGGAAGGTGTGTGGAACACAAATATAATAATATACATATAATAAATAAGATGCACGACGTTAGAATTCGATGGATTTTGTAAACGTTATAAGAGATGATGTGCCCATGATAAAGGGAGCAGGGAAACATTATTTGCTAATGCGGGGTGATAATGACAATGCAAGTAAAAAAGGCCAGAAGAATAAGACAAAGAAGAACAAGGGGACTAGGGATGGCATTTACGTGAATACCCACTAAATACCTACTTAGTTGTCACTACTCTATGTGTACAATAGGTACACAATATGGTAGACAAGTTTTGAACGCTTTTGATTTTTGACTGACGACTGCAGAAACGATTGAGTGACATATCTTCGTAAATTATTTCCGAAACGAAGATTTTCTTTTTGTCTAGTTACTATTAACATTTAATATTGTGAAGTAGTAAAGTAAGGAACTTTCGAAAACTCATGCAACACAGTGGCTGTCAAGTTCAAATGGTTTTGCTTTGAATGCACAGACTGCGTCGCCGTCGCCGTCGGTCCAGTTGGTTACTGTTAAGATTGTGCTAATGTCTGGTAGTATGTAGACAAATTCGCCGACAGCTTGACAAAAGTGTTGATTAGCAATGACATGTTTACTCAGCTGTGATGACTTGTCATTCATCGGCCATTTGTATGAAATTCTAAAGATTTTACAACAACTTATTTGTATTTTTTCAAATTGGATAGTAATTGCATTTAAAAAGTGATTAATAACTTTTAAAGTTTAATTATATGGGTATATTGACTAACAACACATATCTCGTGAGTTTATAATGAAATGGTTATAGAGCGAGTGTGGCTCAGTGGGAGAACGTGCGACTTATGATCTGAGAAAACATCGTGAGGATACTGGCATGTCCAAGAATTAATTACGATAAAATTCAAAGAAATATGACATCCACCAATGCCTGCAATGGCCTAGAGTGGTGGATTATGGATCTCTCTACTCTCTATGACAGAAGCTTCGGTCCCAGCTGTGGGAACGTGATGGACTGATGATGAATGAAATGGTTATTTGGATATATGTTACCTAGGTGGGTGTACCATCTTTTATGAACGAATATAACCTTTTATTTAGGTTTTTAACCGACTTCAAAAAAGGAGGAGGTTCTCTATTCGATTGTATTTTTTTTTAATTTTTGTTACCTCAGAACTCCGTCATTATGACCCGATTTGGAAAATTCTTTTTGCGTTGGGTTTAGTATGTAGCTACGAAGTGGTCCCATATAAATTTCATCGACTTCGAACCTTGGACTTCGAAGATACATTAAAGTCGGTATTTTTGATAAAATTTATACTTGTGAATAGCAGAGATAATACATAAATCTTCTTTATTCTGGCTCCTTACTAGGATTCCGTACCATATCTAGAGAACCAAGAAGGCACATCAGACACGAAACAAAAAATGCCTGTTCTTTATGTGCTCAAAAATTTGTCCCATACAACCACTACACCACAGCGGCTGTCTATAATTATGTAGATAATAAATAGATATAAGTGTATCCTTGTGTTGGAGTTACCCGACGCTTGCGAATTTTGGAACAATAGTAGTATACAATGACACATGACACGTGCAAGTGTCGCACGGAGTGTGCCGGCCAAGTTTGTAGAAACAGACAGACTGCTAAAGTATGAACCATGAAACAAGTCAACAACATAAAAATGTAGGTATTTATTGACATTGTTACAATTTCATATTGAAGTCTCTAGCCCTCCACGTAGCTTGACGCTGTGATTCAAGGACTAGCTCCTTCCTCAAATTCAATTCAATCGTGTAAAATAATGCTTCAATTTCTTCCATCAATTCAAGCATTATTTTACACAATGTTTTATTATTGTTTATATTATTTTTGTTCCCGACACTGGTCATAGTCCAGTGGCAAACATCCCTGTTTTTAACATAGGTATTAAATTAAAAAGTAAAGAAAAGATTTTTTTAGTTCATAATAAGAAAATAATTGCAAAATTTCTATTACTTGCAATATATTGTATGCTTTTTTAATATATATATATATATATATATATATATTTGTACACACTTGACACATTGTTCGTATTTTATTATTAGGTGTGGAATTACATACAGAACTTGGCGTCGCTTTATGTTAAAATATTTTAGGCGGGATTGCGTATACTCACAACTAAATAAACAGTAGTATTTAATGAATAGTAATTACATGATAATGCCTTCTTGTTACACGTAACTGGTTTATTTTGGGTGTTACACGTGTCGCCGAATTTACATTTGCATATGTTAATTAAAAATTATAGAACGAATAAAATAGTGTTTTTTCAAAAGTGTGTTACAGCGCCCAGTGCAAAATGCTGGGATTAATTTGGCTCAACGTATCAGTATTGCATTGCAACGAGGCAATGCCGCCAGCTTCTTGTTTGCGCTGCCAACTGGCAGTGGGCTGCAGCATTATAGGCTATCTGTAGACTTTTAAAGCTATTGACTTGTCCAATTCACTTTGTAAGTAGTTAAGTGTGTTGACTTACGTATAATTGTATCTTGTATGTTTGGGTCATTATTAATGACTAGCCTTCCGCCAGCGACTTTGCCTGCAATTTTTCCATTTTCCCGTAAGAATTTTAAATTATTTTTCTAATGAGGAGGTCCTCGTCCTCCTTATCATAATTCCCCTCCTCCTTAGATAAGGTAAATGCGAAAATTTGTAAAGATGTATGAATGTTTGATACGCAATCACGCAAAAACTACATACTTAGGTAACGGATTTTGATAAAATCGTTGTCCTTACTAATATTATATACGACGACGACGAAAGTGTGTATGTATGGATGGATATTTGTTACTCTTTCACACAAAAACTACCGAACCGATTTTGATGAAATTTGGTATGTAGGTACTTTAGGACGTGGAATAACGCATAGGCTACTTTTTATCCCGGGAAACCGTGGGTGGAACCGCGGGGCGCAGCTAGTTTATTATAAAGGTTCTTTAGGTACTGAAAACGGACGTAGAATACTTTTAATCTGTAAATCGAAGATGAAACTTTGACTGAGCAGCTAACATACCAAAAAAACCACTACAGTAGTTTCTCACAGTGTTTGACAAAATGTAGAGTTCTATTTTCCACAAACTTGATGGAGAATGATAGAGCTTATTAAAGACTGTCAATCTCTCGACTCTACCAGGTTCCGAGCGCTACCTGCGACACAATCTACCTCCTTGTGCGCAACAATGGGATTTGCAATGTGTTAACGTTCATGCTGCCACTATCTATCACTAGCCCAATGCTGGTGTGAGGGATGAGAGGTAGCGGGTAGCGGATAAAGATATTTTGACTGATTTTAAAAAGGTAATATATATAAGGAAATAATTTGATTCCCCTATTTTTTGTCAATGTAAAGATTATCTTGTTAAATTCCTTAATGTTCTGAATAGACAAATTTTGTCTTTATTTGTTGTTCAGACTGGGCGCAACTGGCGCAAGACAAGAACGGGTGGAAAGAATGGGGGGTGGCCTTTGCCCAGCAGTGCGACACTAAAGGCTAAATTAATAATAAAAAAAATATGAATAGTTCTTGTCCAATCAGAACTATTACGTTTGTAGGTGTGTCTGGTATCACGTAGGTACTTAAAAAATAATCTTGGGATTGAATTTGAAATTCTGCATTTTATTTATGATATAAGGTATTATTTTCGTAACTTCCCAGAGACTTTTTCTACAAATAATTGTCTAGTCTATAAGTGTATTTGTTTAATATGCTTTTCATTCATAATATGTTATTTACTCGTACTCATCGGATATTATATTACCTTATTTCTATTATGTCCGCATTGTTTCTCATACCTGTTATAACCATCCAAAGGTTGTTTGGAAAAAATAGCTTTAAGCCATAAGGCCGCTCATTCAAATTCATGTAATTTGTCATTATTATTTCTTTCTTTTTTGTATTGTGTGTTTATTTGGTGTGCAATAAAGTGTTATTGTATGGTTTACCTTTCAATAATTAATCGTAGAATTTACAGTACCACTATCCGCTACCTCTCACCACTCAAACCTCCTAAACAGTTACTTGTATTTGAATACAATCATACAAACAAACAGACAATCAGACGCGGCTGTCACTAGGAAGGCATCGTTAATCATCCATCATGCGAGTCCCGTACACTTGTTATTGCAACAATACCTTAAGAACCCAGTGTGTTGAGGCCTTTATAATGTTTTTGTGAAAACCGTTCGGAAGAATGTGAGGTTATACCGAATTAACCCGCGGTTTGATAAGAAAGAGCATTTTTATTAACATTTCGATGGATTAGAACAGTGACAAGCAAATAAATAAAAAACTATGTATAAATCAGGAGTGGGCCATCGTATAGCTGACGCAACATACTTTTATTTAATCTATGATTATAATAAGTATTCTATGACTTGGCATAGATGATTTTCTTTTTTAACCTGGCAACCAAGCATGCGGCACTGCCTGGTGGAAAGTCACCGTTGCTTAAAGACAACATTAGTAGCGTTGCCAACGGAGAAGGATGAAGAAGGAGAAAGAAAGAGAGGGGGTCAGAGGCTGGCCTGCACCAGGGGTGAAAGTGATACTCGCTGGTCCAAGCAGTTACATCGATACTTCGCAAACACGCATACAGTGCGTTTTGGTTCCACGTGTATAGTGCGTACTGCAGTAATACTTAGTATTGTTTGGTACTGCTAAGGAATGGAACTCTTTGTCGTCTTCTCTGTGTCTTGATAACTACAATCTGAGTATCTTTAAGGTATCTTTTAGATCCACGTGCTTTATCTTCGGCCACATCGTCGCTTAGCATCAGGCGAGATGGTAGTCAAACGTAGATCTATAATATAATTATATGAAAAACAAGCACTTTGACAGGAGGAGCCTTAAGAATACCACCACTTAAATTCAAGTAGAGTTTACATCATCTTTCATCAGACCACTGCTGGGGCTGGCTTTCTGTAGGATTTAAATGATATGGGCTCTATAATTCACCACATTAGCAGTAGTGCGCAAGCATTACTGTGTTCCGGTTTGAAGGGAATTGTAGCCAGCGAAATTACTAGGCATATTATGAGATTTAATATCTGAGTATCTGTCTCGGGGTGATGAGCGCAATGCAGTACAACGAAGGGCTTTTTATGGTATTAAAAGTTATGAGTGGCTCTGCAATTGTTATGGACATGCGTGGCGTTTACCATCAGGCGAACGACTTGCTTGTCTCAACACGCAGTTCCAAAAAAAAAACCATTTAACTTGTCTCACGCTATCGATTACAATCCTAAGTAACCAATCACTACTGTAATCCCATAAGACGCATCAAGGAAGCATTTATCATGCAAATGCACTGTAAAGACAGGCGTTGCCAATAGATATGATTGTCAGGGCTGCCCACCCCGGCGCTGGTACGGGTAGGAAGGATCGATCGCTCTCTGGGGAGGACTGTCCTGTCCATAGGACAGAAGTTTGGGTGGTAATGATATATAGTCTGGTGGAAATATAGTCTTTTGGTAACTCTACCAAATATTGGTTGTCTTCTTTAAAAATACATAAGTAGGTATGTGCTGCAATTTTTTAAATTGAACTGACGATGCTGTGGTGTTTGGGCATCATGATAAAGTAGCAGCAGCTCGCGCCGCCGCTATATTTGATAAAATGGTGCCCAAAAACAGGTTTTTGATAATATAGGAGATATTATCAAAAAACTGTTTTAAGGCGACCTGTTTTCGATGCATTTTACGATAAAATATTTTTTCATCCCATCTATTCGAAAAGGACGACTTGGTTCGCCTTTATGTGCACCCAAAGGTGGTGTTTTCTATAAGAAACTTTTAGCGGGCAGTAATGAGTTTTTAATCCTCTTTATAAGTGCGCCGCAATTATCTTTGCCGCGCACTTTTTGAATTTGGAACATCTTAGTGTTCAGCACCAAAGAAATCGAACGCAAATATTGTTTGAATAAAGACTGGCTGGTACGACGGCCCATAGTCACAAATGTAAATATAAGTTTTTAGTTGTTTTAATAAAGGATACTATTTAATTTCAATTTAGTTGTTACTCTATGTTTTATTAAATAATAATATTACAATAAAATATGAGGCGCTTTTATTTTCTCATAGTGGGTGATGAAAAGTAGAGTGTATCACTCGGGCGCAAAATATATTTTTGGCTCGGGCGACGTACTTTGAATCCCTCGCTACGTTCAGGATTCTACTAAAGAATCCCGAGCGTAGCGAGGGATTCTACTCTAGAATCCCTCACTTCGCTCTGGATTCAAAAAAGCGCCCTCGCCGTAAAAATATTATTTTGCTCCCTTATGATACAATCTACTAATTATAATCATCAGTATAGTCTTCATTTATTGATATTTTCAAATAAAAGTCAACGGTCAAAAAATAAAATAATAATTTAATAATTGGACATAAAATTGTAAATTGTAACACATTAATATAATTAAAAAAAAATATTATAATAAAATATCACATGCGATTGTTAATATAAAATGAATTTAAAATGTGTCATAATTGCTTCATTTTCATAAATTCTGCATATCTGTAGAATATATATTAATCATTCAACGAACGAAATCGAATCTATAATATATTATTTACAAACTTTTTTGTAGATGAAGAATATTGATAAGAAGATAGTTCCAGCCTACGATCTCGGTGGAGCTCGCAGTCTACTAAACAGGCGTATTTGGCGTCGAAGCTCATTTCCACACCACCAAGAGGGAGAGTACCTAAGTGGCGCGTTTTTTGTGTGGTATCCCCAGTAGGACTAGATGCAGATAATAATAATATCTTATCATTAAAGCGTGTCCTCATTATATAGGGGAGATAGTGAGAAGACTTACAAGAACTAAACTGTTTGAGTTAGTGTAGTGCTAGTGAATTAGTGTAATGTAGCAATTGCTACCATGAAAGAACACAAGAACAAAGCGTCTTCGCCTCAATAGACAATATAGTGTTAATGGAAATATTCTGATTATTATTCTATGTATCAGTTTAAGTTAAATTTAAATTATTTATTAGCCTTATATAGCTTTATAGTTATTAGGGTAGATTGTAATAAAAATAGGGAGCAGCGTTATGTAAGACGCTTCAAGAAAGAGGAAAAAATTATATAGAGGCCAGGATGTATGTACCCATGTAGGTATTTGTTGACCGTTACTATCACGCTAAAAAGCCGAATTTATTTGTAATTACGTTCCTTACCTTAGTTCAATAACCAATACATGAATACATTTGAATACATACATGTGAATACATGTGAATACATTTCTGTTAGTTACCAATTAGGTATACAAAATTCACACACCATAATATGGTGACTTCTTCACCTTTCGACTAATAATGAACAGACTAATCAAATATTTATATCTATTTAGAATACTGTTTTCCTCAAATATTACCATTGTGGTGATGTCCGCGACTAGATTTGAAATCGATTATTTATTTATAGCTCGTTAATATTCATTAATTTGTTAGACAATACACTATAGTTACGAGAGTTTTGAATAATTCCCTTTTTGACCAATAATTATTTTGGCCTGCGGTTGTCAAGGCGAAATGGTTTGTATACTTATATTTGTTGCGTACACATAAATAAAATTAATATATATGGTCAACCATTACCTAATTAATTTAATGGGAAATGTAGGTATTATTGTACACTATTGTCATTTGACATGTAATGACTTATTTTTATAATTTGACCACCTGCATGAAACGGTTTCGTACTTTGAGCATGTAATACTTACTTTAATCTCTTTTGTACTTTACTCCGGCCTATGACTATCTTTTATATCATTTGTAGAGCTCTCTCTGTGAGCTCGAAAATTGATAGCTCTCTGGGAGATAGCAATTTTGCTGTTTTATAATGGATGAATACTAAACTATCGTAAGTTATCAGTCGATAGGTGTCCATTAAGTATGTAGATACATTATTTCCTTTTGCGTACTCGTAGTTAATATGGCCCGAGTTATGTCAAGCGAAAAAATAGTCTAACCTAGGTAGTTTATAGGTAGATAAGTACTTAATTACTTATGCCTGTGATAAAAAATACTGTTTAGAACTATTCAGTCGTTTTAGTCGTGACAATTACTTATCATAATGAGCTGAAGAAGCTAGTCTAAGAAATTTAAATGTCATTTATTAATTTATACTATTTTATATACCTAGATGAAGTTGCTTATAAATATGAGAAGGTAATTTCTTCTTTTTTTACGCTTTATAGATAGACCACTATCTCGCCTGATGTGAAGCGATGATGTGGCCTAAGACGGAGCGCATAGATCTAGAGAGAGACGGCAGTTGAGCGGCTGCTCACACCCATCTTCCTGATGGTTCACCGAAAATCATCCCGAAACACGACTAGGCCGCTTGACGGCATGACTTTTTTCGGTGGGTGGTATTACAACCACGGCCAGAGCCTACCACTCCAAAGCGCGTAAGCGGGTTTCATCACGATGTTTTCCTTCACCGTTTTAGAGCGAGCGTGCAAAATCTGCACTTAATTATAAGTCATTGGTGCAGGGCCGAGTCGGGATTCGAACCCAGGTGCGTCGGATCGAAAGGCGCACGAGTTCCCGCTGAGCCACATCACTCGCTCTAAATCTCTGATACTATTAATCCGACAATGACAAAATTTCCACCGATAGAAAGTTACACTATACTCGAGTGACAGGAGTTAGAGACTATGGTGTCGGCACAAACGAAGCGTGACTTCGTCTTCAGCGGTTGCTTGTTACTTCCATGATGAGTCCTGCGCCTGCGCCTGCGCTCCAGAAACAAATAATTCGAAAAAATAGTGGGTGCAAATATACATACGCGTTACCCGCAGATACTCTCTTTTCGCGTCGAAGAGTATTTCGACCATTCGCCGGGCGGTTACAGTGTTACCGTGTGAAAATACTAAAATTAAACAGGCCACACCGAACCTGATCGATTAAATCGGAATCTCGTCCGAAAACAATTAATTATTAGTTAATTGCAATCGAATGAGCTCTCTATGAAGTAAATAGTTTGTTTTGATTGTGCGTCCATCCGTGCAGCGGGTCACGTACGCAGAGCTCTAATGGCAACACTAATTGCCGATTGATTGGACTTAATCGATGTTTAATGTGGCAGCCCTAGGCAGAAAGTGAGGTTCTTGTCCTTCAACAAGGTGAAACAAGGAAATCACGCCGAAGAAGCCTGTCAACGAATCCGGAGATGACTGAGAATCGTTCCCGGCAAAACACACGATATGGCAACATGCAATACAACACTAGTAACTACAATAGACACAAAACGCTTGATTGCCAGTAACAAAAAAAATCTGACTTATTGTAGTAGTAAGGGCGGTACTATCACAAACAGCGATCTCTTTCTGACAATGTTTGGATGGACAGTATCAATATACATATCTATATATCAATAAAAATCTATATAAAATATCTATCTATCTATATATCAATATATAACTGTCATTACTTTATTATGGCATTTTGAACGGGCGAGTGCCTTTATAACTTAACAATTCGACATTTTCTTTACTTCAGCTAACAGAGTTCTGTTCTAACTAAAATTAACTTAATTATTTACAAAATGAAATAAACTGGACCACCTATTATTGTGTTCCTCCGTCTATGTGATCATTTTAAAACATTATTGTATGTCTTATTTACAACTTACTTATTTGTGGTAACTTATATAGCTATCTTTATCTATTCCATATTATAAACTCTGTTATTTAAGATCCTAGCTGTTAGTTACACGTTGAGAATAAAATAAAATAAAATAAAATCAGTGAGATTGAAAGTGCATAGCATTTGCCAGAATTATCCTTTAAATCACCTCGACCGTCCCTCAACGCCAGTGAATCCCCCAACTTTATAATGCACTTGAATATATTCCATTTAACCAAAGTACCAACAATTTGGTCAACGTTTCGCCTAACCCAATGTTTTAACCATTCATCTGACAGTTTTTGATTGTGTGGAGCGCGTAGGTGTTCTGCTAGGTAATGTCGGTCGCTATAGGATTAGAGCGACAAGACGGTTCTCAGCGCTGATGAGGATGTGTTCACTTGAACGCAATTGTTGGCTGGCACTCCTGTAACACCACCTAAAGACGGACGAACACTCAAACTTTACATTCATATATATACACACTTCTTGTTGTCTCGACGATTCAGATTATTTTTAGACGGATGAGTTGTTTAGGTCAGGAAGATTGGTCAGTAAACATGTTTTAGGTAAGTTGGAATATTTATGGTTTAAATTGAAAACGGAAGACACAGCTCGAGAAGGTATTTTTTTTATGTATGTGTGATGATAATATTAAATTTAAGTAGATAATCAGCGTCAGCGATGAAAACTGAAGAGATTTCATTTAATAAAAGGTACGAAAACAGGATAATTTCAGATTAAATCGTAAATCCAAATTCTGACAACACTGCATGCTTTTCCATTTCATCATCTTGGCATATCTCACTGATGCCGGTCAAATGTCCTTTTATATAGGATCAGACAGTTTGAGCACCACAGAACAAGGATATTAAGGTATGTGACAACAATTGTGTTCCGCGTCGGCTGCGCTCGCGCGGCCAAGGGAGTGTGTCATAAACACAATCATCTCATTCATACGTGCGTGTGTGTGTACTGCGGCGTGTGTGTGCGTGCGCCGGTCACTGCATCTTACATCACGGAGGATGTGGGGCATTGGAGTGCTATTGTGCTTAGGATATCGTGCACATGTAGAAGGTATCTCGACAGATTATGCAAGTGTTTTACCAGTTGAACCTCTCAGAATTATTATGGCATTCGTTTGACTCAGATATAGTCAGCGTGTCTAGAAAGGAATAGTATAGGTATGCAGATTTAGTGATTAATATTAAAACGCTTTCGTTCTCCCCTTACGCAAAGTCTAGACAAGGGTGGATTTTATTTGGTTCAAGAAAAAATACTGGTCTCATAATTATTACGACATTTATAAGACACACAAAACAACAAACCTATACTAGTATAACATAATGCAACGCATTTTAATATTCTGTGTTGCAGATTTATATAAAACGATCGTGCTCGACAAGAATGCGAAGCAAGCTGCACCAACTTACAAGTTCGGAGGCGAGGCGCGAGGTCGCGACCGCGCACGCGCTCTGCCTAATTAAAGACAGAGTTGCGCCCGCGCACCGTCGCGTTGATTAACACGGTATAGAGTCGTAGAGTTGGTACGAGTTTAACTTAAAATCTTTTTTAAATAGGGTTCCATACTAAGGTCCCGCCGTGTTTAAAAAGAGGCTCGAAATTCACTCTGCGCAACCAAATAATTAGTTTATTAATTATTAGTCATAACTCCGCAACGGAAAGGGTCAACATGAGTTATTTGTGCGTCGTCTTGTTCTAAGGCCTTCAGTTCCGGGTTGGTGCGCGAGAAACGTTTACCGAGACGACGATCGACGACAAGACTAAGAAAATAGCTCTTAATCTCATAATGCGCAGTAATCAATTATTCAATGTTTAAAATGGATCAGGTTCATTCCGTTACATCTGAATCACACTCAGTAATTAGCATTGGCATCTCGCTCTAGCAACGCTAACTTGAACCTTTGGCTTCTAGGGTCAAGATGAAGTGTACCATCTAAGACCTAGCATTGTTTTTAGCAACTTTAGCAGGTGGCTGTACAGTGTATTGCAGATTCCCACGGCTATCATCGATTGAAGGCGGTCATCGATTGATCAATACGTCGCGGGCGATGACCACGGGCATCGTCCACCTTTGTTTGTAAACGCACAATCAGGGATGGAGCCAGGGCAGTTGTAGAGAGGTCTAACCTGGCCCTGAAGTGAGGGAGTGCAAACTTGCCATAGTATCACACGGCAAGTCCAACCTTTTTATACCATTCAGTGACAGAAGACCCTAGGTTTGGCTCTTAAATAATGTTAAATAAATGGGGAAATTATTTCCTTATCCGAAGTTTCACACGCGAGTCGCGATCGCTCGACTCAGGTTGACCAGTGCTATAATTAACTACCTAAGCCACCTGAGATCTCTCTTATTTTTTACGCATCTCTTAATTTCGCTGAAGCGTAAAACGTGAGTTATAAAATATACCACTCATTTACAAAATCAAATCTTAATATAAATAATTATACTAATTTCTCTCTCGTCTGTGTTGCCCCTACACAGTGTGCCTAAGTCCGGTCCTGCGCGCCACGGCAGGGTAGGTCTCACGGAGGTGGTGCATTTTTGATCAACTGCATTACAATGTGGTACCGATCTAATTGGCCGCAGTTGGTTTTGTCCCACAGCTTCTAATAAGGGAGGTATAGTGACGTGTGTTGTGACCATGGTGTGACTCATTCCGATCGTAGTCTGTAGGTATTTAGGAATGAGGCTTCATATGAAAGTTTTACTAGTTTATAATTATGTTGCTCTCTGTTTTCAAGGTACCCCTTTTATATAAATAATGTCCTAAAGTATTGTAGGACAATAACGAAGAAGCTCTAGTTCCCTTAGAAAAAATACCTAGTCATGTTATTAGTTCATTAACTATAGGAATAACTAGTAGGACTAGGACCACTGATTTTAAGTCCTACGCGCTCCAGGTTCCAGCGGAACACGCGAAGATGTATCTCACCCCGGACTTCTAGCCTACCGCCGTAGTCTACCGCCGTTATAGGGAAAGTAAGCAACAATAATAATTCCCTATCTGTTGTGTAGCGTAATAATATACTTAGTTTTAGTGTTATGTCTTTTGTGTATGTTAGTCTGTAACATAATATTCTATGGGCCTCTGTTAATTTTCCTTTGTGGTACTTTAATAGTGCCCGAAATAAATGAATAAATAAATATAACTACATAGGTATAAGGTATATGCTAAAATCCAAAATCCTGTACCTAGTACTTATATCTACCACCTCTACAAACAGTAGGTACTTACCTACCAAAAAGAGTTGTCGCTCTTTGTAGCTCATATAATACATAAGTCTAATAATAATTGCTTTTGAATCGAAGGCCTTCAAAGTTTGGTATCTCAATTTCTTCTAAAACCATAAATCGTATCCTTCCTCCCATCTATCTCACATCATATACCCTATCTCCCGATAATTTATCTATCTAAAAAGCACAAAACCGCCATCAAAGAGGTAACATCATCAAAGACTCGGGCGACAATACACTTTTGTCGTATAATACATTCACCGAGTGGCCACATTAGCACTCCGGCTCCGATATCAACATCAACTAATGTATCAACAATAGCCCGTAAAAAACAACCTAAAATGTTCTACACACATCACGCATCTGACAAATTTTGGACAACAATACACACTGGATGATATAAGGGTTAAATACCTTACAATTTTTAAGATACGCTTCAAAAAATCCATCTTCAAACGAAAATCGACTCAAAAAATCGATTACCTAAAGTTGTCTCGATTCGATCGTGACGTCAAAGTGAGGGTAAGCGGACGAGTAAAGGGCTATAGAACGCGGCGCGTTTGAAGGCATCTCGGATGTCTCAATCGAAGAGGCTTTGCTTCGCCGCCGATTGTGGCCCCACCGCCCCACTCCCACACGCGGGGTATTCTGTGTTGTGTGAATTGATAGTTTTTTCAGAACTTTATTCGATTTTGTTTACAATGAAAGGATGTAATATGATTTATGATTTGCAAAAACTGCAAAGGTTGTTTTATTAATGGCAATGTTTGTGTCGGAAATAATTGTAATTATAACAATAAAAGGAAAATTAATATACCTTCTTAAAAACGAAAGTGATACAATAGGCGGTTTTGCTCAAAGCGATCTCTTCCAGACAGCCTTTGGTCTATATTTCCAACAAAGTACATAATATGTTCGGTACACTAAAATGTTCAGAATTCCTCAACTGCATCTACCTTATGTTTGTATAACAACATAACACATTACAAAAGTCACAGATCGCTTTAAATATCCGTAGAGAGTAATTACCTGCAATAAATCAAGGGTACGCGCTGACAGGGCTAATGCGGTGACGACAACTCTACCCTTTACCCTACGCACATGACAAAGAGCCATTTTGAACTTTCACTTTAAGAAATAAGGTTTAATTTAGAAAAAATCTCTTAGGGTTTTTTGTTAGGTATATTTTAAATAATTTGATTGTTGCTTAATGCGGATGTCGTTATTTTTCTAATACAATAAGGTCCTCTGAAGGTCTTTTAGATTATTATGTCAAAAATGTCATTAAAGATATTTTTTTTATCAAAAAACTGTAATGAATAACCATGATAAAGAGGTGCACGGTAGGTAACACCTCCAATGGGTACCAACTACAGTAATATAAGATAGCAACAGGCTTGCAGGAGTGCCTTTCGAAATAATAATTTAGTAAGGATTATGTGTGTGAGATATCATTATAGAAATGTATTAATTTGATCAAAATGAATAGATATAGGGGCATTGTGTGCGTCACCAGGAAAAAACCCGACCCTCCTTTACATTTTTTTATTTAACTGAATGACGAGACGAGCTGGTCATTCGCCTGACGGTAAGCAATAAGCCTGCCCATAATAGTAACAGCACCACCAAGACCCTATTTATGCAAAATCCTGCGCGTCGCTGCACTGCGCTCGTCACCGTGAGACAATAAACTGTTAAGTCTCATAATGCCCATTAAATTCGCTGCTACAATTCCCTTTAAACTGGAACACAGTAATGCTTGCGCACTACTACACAAACTACATATACTACATAATGAAGATTAGTTAGTTTCTCATAATAATTGTCTTTGTTCTCATCAAAGATAGCCTTCAACTCTTCACATGTCAATGTAAAGCCACGACTGAAGCCTTATCCTCATATCCTCAAAGAAAGCTCAGTAATGTAACAACATTAAAAACGAATGTAAGCGCCCGCGCACTCTACACGAACCAAATCCTTCTCGACACGGCCACTAAACCGGAAAACGCAAATTAGCAACAAAGATATAACACATCTGCACCAACCTTTAGAAATTATAAAAAGGTAAACGTTTTCATGACATTTTGAACCTTATTTCAAAGGTATAGAGATGTGTGAAAGGGTGGAGATAAGCAGATTTATTATTGATATAAGATATTATGTTTAATAAGTGCAAAGAGACGCAGCGATGCGAGCAAATGCGGATTGAGTGTCTTGGAGTGACCATGATGGCTTGATACTGCCCCATTTAAAATAAATATTATCAAAATTATATACGTCTCGTACAACAATACAGCGTCGGTGTCGCCCTAACAAAACCATTATTTATCAAATAAAAAAAACACTATTTATAAGACAATATAAATTAACACTCCGGTTAAAACTTAACAGGCGTTAGATCAGTGAAATGTAAAAAAACATTTAACAAAGAGTCTGAAATTCTGAATACATCGCCAGAGTTATCAAATATAATAAACATAGCCTTTTAGCCTCTTTGATAATTCCTCTCCAGGCAACCTTTGGATGCTTTTTGATTTTACGCTCTTAGCGATAAGGCCGCCCATTGTAACACTTTCTTTAATTGTTTTTATGTACTGGCGTTTATCTATCTATCTATCTAGGCGTATAGGTTTATTTCAATTCCCCACAAGACAGAGTCACCCCACAAATATTGCAATACTGAGTCACTCTTTAATCCAGCAACCGACATCCACTCGTGTACTACAGTATCGGCTCACTTTCTGAACGTATGCCTCTTCAATGTTCACGCACTATTTCACCTAACCCTTCCATAAAGGCACACTATCTATCCCACTTAAAAAACTGTTAAAATCGCTTTTGAGCTAAAAAATGAAGCCTTTTTAACAATTTTCTAAGTGCACTCATATCCCGCGAGCATTAAAAAATAAAAAAGCCTGTATTCAAACTTACAAGTTTTGCCAAATATAATCCGACTTACACTTTGTTCAAAATTAAAAGGTTATGAAATGAATATCGCTTGTTTTCACTACACTGGTTTTGTATGGATTGTATGGAGTTGTATGGGGTTAAGGAAATGTTTTCGTTAATCGGATTTTTATAAGTGGAGGCTTTAGGAGTAGACTCGTCTCTAGAACGGGAACTTAGTAAGATGTTGAGATTTGTGTAGATTAGTAGCATCCGATCTTCTGCGAAATATGATAATAATATTAGTAAAATAAGCTGGGATTGTGTCTTGCTGGGATTAAGTAACTGGTTAAGGTGATCAAAATCAATATTTTCCCGGGATTTTATAAGCTATTTGTTAATAATCGACTCTACACAAATGAGTCTTTCAATTTGTCGATGAACAAAACGAGCCATGATTTTAAGTTATTTTTAAGACGACCACATAATTGTCATTTTAAAACCGTAATTTCAATGATAATTTTAATACAAATTTATTTTATTTCAAAATGTAATACCGATATTCGGGCATTAACTCAGAATGTTTAATGAATTAATTATGTTAAAAACTTATAATACATTACATCGTCCAAAAATTATTTAATGTCATTTTAATTATAGTCTTCATATAAATATACTGCTCGGAGTGCCCTGACCGCGGCAAATATAACTTAATCTCTTCATAATGATACCGAAACGATGACGGCCGCATGTTTGTATATCGATTAATTAATAAATCGAGTTCCCAATCGAGATATCAAGATCCAACATCGATACACGCCGCCTCTCTAATTGAGTCAAGCCGCTACAAAAGATAAATAAAATGCCAAGTTCTTTTTATCATACAAAACTTTCGAATAAATCGATTTTAAACTCACTTGCGTTTAGAATAAAGATGAGTTCAAGAATTTTTGGAGGCAAACAGTATTGTAAAATTAATAAAAAGACGATCACTAAATGCCAAGCATTTACCTGCCATATTATTAAAAAAATAAAGTGTATGGTGTATGGGAATCGATACGTTTTTGATTAATGGAGGTTAAACTAGATTACCTTGTTGACGAGAGAGAGCCGTTTGATGTGAATTTTGTTGGTTTTCGCAAGCAAGGTGTATTGGATTGGTTAGAAAAAAAAGTAGTATGTCAAACTAAACATGAAAAAAATACATCATAAGCTAAAGAGTCTACTTGAATCATCATCAGCCCTTTACGTTCCCACTGTTGGGACTCGGGCCTTCCCTCATAGAGAGAGTATATTATGACCCATACTCTCTCTATGACGGAACGATCCACCAAAATGGCCCAGTGCCGGTTTTAGGAAAAAAGTTTGAATTTTGTGATAATTTCTTGGACTGGTATGCTGGTTTCCTCACGATGTGGTCTTTCACCGTTTTTAGAGCAAGTGTTAAATCTGCACATAACTTAAGACAGTCAGTGGTGCGAGGCCAGCGGGATTCGAACCTGGGTGCGTCGGATCGAAAGTCGCACGTGCTGAAGCACACTCGCTCAACTTATATATATTTAATTTATTTCAAACATTACACATGTGCATGTGTATACATGGTTATATTTAAAGCTTTTTCACACGCACCTATTTTCTCAAAAGATAGGAAAAAATTTGATACACATGGCGTGTCTTACTTTTTTATAAGAAAGTGGCAAAAACTATCAAATGATTCGCAAGTTTAGTAACACTATATCACCCGCATCGATCTCGAAGGCCAATTTTCCTTTATCCTCAAAATGCACAAAGGCAACATCAGCTAACTCTGTGTCAAAACACAATAGTAACATTAGCAAGCCTTATTGACTAGCTACTGCCGCGGCTTCACCCGTTGACACCTGTGCCGGTTTCTCACACAACGCGGCCTGACAAAGCGGTCGGTACGTTTTGACATATAAAACTCCATACAGAAATGGGAAACGCGATATATGGCAGCACAATGGGGCTATCCGCAAGTCCTTGTCGATTGCGATTGAGATGGTGAATGATGATGTGTGGGAGTGAGATTCCGACACTAAAAAATGTCTAATACTTGCTTTATATGGTAAAGGATTTTTCGGTAACCTACAAAAAGATTTCGTATAGTTATTGAAGATCAAAAAAGTAAGTTCTGGGTGGTGCTGTTATTATTATGGGCTGGCGTATTGCTTACCATCAGTCAAACGACCATCTCGTCTCGTCATTCAGATACATAAAAATAAAAATAAAGATCAAAGTGTTAATAATAATAACAACAGCATACATCTTGAAAAACATACATCCTGGCCACTAACTAGGGTTCCCTTTATCTAGGGAAACAGGAGCTGCGAGAACCATGGGCCCACAATGACAGTGTTCTGCAGCATTTTCCAAATAAGGTTCTAGGTAGTCCTACAACTGTTACGGGCAAGCGTGTTCCTTACCATCAGAGGAACCTTACCATCGTAACGTCTCGTCCTTTAATTGTATAAAAAAATCGCTAGTTAGCGAAGAGTGCGCAGGCGCAGTAAGCCAATACGGCATTATACTCAGTGAGGCTAAAGAGGAGAAAGAGGCTTTGTGCGGCGCTCGGGTTACCGGGATTAACCGCTGGAGGTGTTGGTAACTCTATCCGGCTCGTAAGGCCTGGGTCAAGTTGATGCCAAGTGGTAGGTAATGTTCGCAAAGACGCGGTTTAATTAAATCTTGTTTTCGTATCGAGCAGCGAGTGTTGATTCTGCGATGGACCATTCCAAATTTATAAAGGATCATATCTAAAGTATTTTCAGGATATCAAGCAGAATCACATCGTGGATAATAAGATAGGTCAGTGAAAAATGTGGTATCAGTAGGTATAGGTACATACTTTAGAGCGGGTGTGGCCGAGCGATAACATATTGTGCGCCTTACTCCAAGGCACCCGCGCGAGTACGAAACCCGACTCAACCCTGCACCAATGACTTTTCTTGCTCTAAAACGGTAAGCGAAAACATCGTGAGGAAACCCGCTTACGCGCTTTGGATTAGGCTTTGGTTGCTGTTGTAATACCACCCACCGAACAAAGCATTATTATTGGAACCGAACCTATATATTGGGATGAGGTTCGGTGAAACATCAGGGAGTCGGCTCTGAGCAGTCACTCAACTGTCGTCTTTCTCTAGATCTATGTACTCCATCTTCAGCCACATCGCCGCTTAGCATCAAGTGAGATAGTGGCCAACAGGTAAACATAGAGATATAAGCTATAACTAACTAGGTATACATGGTACACAACGGGTTAGCTTAGGTACCGAATGTAGTGGCTATACCTACGCAGAAAATGTTCAGAGTTCAAAAGTTCTTTATACATTTTTGGCATCACAGCACGCTCTTATGAACGTCAATTATTACAATGGCTCTACCACCGTATCGGAAAAAGAACCACTACTCAGAAGATACGGCAAGAAACTAAAACCGTGTGAAGTGTAAGAATGTGCCGTGCAAAGCGCATTAAGGCGAGGAAAGTAAACCAATAGAATCGCGCAGGTTTTCCACGGTTAGCTTAGGTAAGGTAATCACAACAATCGACTTGATCACAGATCTCGCTATACCTATCCACATTTACGTGATGTAAATTGTGTCTGTCGGTTGGTACAGGACAGTGGAGACAGGACGGCGTTCGCGCTTCACTGCACAGGACTGCTCCTCTATTGACATGTCACTGAGAACTGACAGGTAAAGCTTATACGAATGATAAGAGTGCCATTTACACAGCAACCTCAATATTTTCCTTGTTGTTCCGAAGCCACTTTAGAAACAAATTTTAAGCACTAAAATACAAGAGCAGTGATGGTCTGAACTAATTGAAATAATCAGTAGTCATTATTCAAAACCTTAAACTTACCAACTCAACTAACCCTATCTATTAGTTTGTGATAAACTATCTAACATAAGGTAGGTACTAATACCGTAAATAATAGTAAGTATTCTTTGCTAATACTATGGATCAATTGGTCTGAAATAAAATGTTTTTATTTTATTTTATAATAGCCACAAAACCAAAGTAAATTTATTCATTATTTAAGTAAAACTAACCCAACCTATACTTTACAAATGATGTTATCCGAACAAAACGTGCTACACATATTAGTGATATAGTTTCGTTAGAGTCGTTTGAGTGGGTAAAGGAACCGAAACAGAGCCCCGCTGTATATATGTTACGGCTAAAAGCCGAAGTGCGGCTACACCTAGTTTTAGCCGGCTACAACTAGGTGCAGCCGGTTACATGCGGTTAAACTTAGATGTATCCAACTTATCTTCGATTAGAACTAGGTTTAGCCTTCATCATAGCGGCTAGAACTAGGTGCAGCCGCACACCAATCAAACGTATAAGGGGCAGCCCTCGGTAGGTTAGGGTGAGGCGGGGGTGGCCCTTGGGCCAACGCCGCGAACATGTATATTAGATATAATATAATGTAGATTATCATCTATCACTTCAATAGATTATAATCTACTGAAAAATAATGCGACGGTTCACAATCTTTCGACAGTTTACAATCTCGCATAAGATACATCTAAGTTTAACCGCATGTAGCCGGCTGCTTCTAGTTGTAGCCGGCTAAAACTAGGTGTAGCCGCACTTCGGCTATCAGCCGTAACATATATAACAACACACGTAAGAAACAACTGATTTTTAAGATTTTATTTAATTAGGAAGAATAAAATGATATTGCTCTTCAGTTATCTACTTTACGTCAGGACGAAGACGCGGGTTCGATCCCTGCCCGAGCAATATAATTTTTCTTCTTCCTAATTATTTAAAATGTAAATATATAATAATATTTTAATGTTAATATTGCACACCATTGTTATGATAGAATGTTAGGAATTATCTTTATTTGTCATCTTTGTACACAACATTCTAGCAATAAAGAAATTTTGAATTTGAATTTTGAATATTTTCGCTTAGCATGCGCTCATGCATTCAATATTAAAACATATTTTGGGTAGTAACAATACAATATTAGTCCCCCTCAGGTTATATGTGACTTGGAGGAGGAAAGCAATTCAGGGTAAACCTTGCACCCCAGTCAGTGGAAGGCTCAGCGACAATCATAACATCTCGATGCGCGCATCAGTGCGACATGGAAACTGTTTTAACCTCGACATCAACCTGACCATCTCCGTAATCTCAAGAGTGAGGCACACATGGCTGGGCTCGCTTTATAATTTGATTGGGTACAAAGTTTCCAAGATTTGTTCAAAGGATTAACTGATTGATGAATCATGGGAAAGGTGTTTCTGCAATTTATTTTTTATTTTCCCTTCTATTGTCATATGTATCTAATTCATTGTCGTCGTTAAGTAATATAAATTGAACTTAAACTGATACATAGCTTAATACTAAGAATGTGTCCACTAACAAAAGTAAAATAAAAAGAATGTGTATATAACACTTATCTTATTGTCTCTATTAAAACGAAGACACTTTGTTCATATGTTTTAAAGTAAAGGTATCAAATCAAAATCATTATTTTTTATAAAACCTATAACTACTCTTGTCTTGGCAAGTTGGAAATTAAAGGAGAAACAAACTAGTGAATCCATTAGTGTTGTTTAGTATGTTTAGTAAGAAGTAGTGAAGTAGTAACGGAGTGGAGACCGAGATCTCCGCGGTTACACAAACAGCCGCGATCCTATCGCACTACGTAGTGAAGTAGTAACGGAGTGGAGACCGAGATCTCCGCGGTTACACAAACAGCCGCGATCCTATCGCACTACGTAGTGAAGTAGTAACGGAGTGGAGACCGAGATCTCCGCGGTTACACAAACAGCCGCGATCCTATCGCACTACGTACAATTAAGAACATGAAAAATGTTATAAATGCTTCATAATTACCTTTTTTTACTACCTGATAAGCAAACATTTGACCGCTGTCTCACCTGATGGAAAGTGACGACGCGGTCGACGATGGATCATGCTTGACTAGAAGATTCTGATTCACTCTGGACTTGAAGACACCTAGATTATAAGTATCGGGAAACAGAGACGCTGGTAAGGTGTTCCATTCCTTGGCTTTTCGCATTATAAAAGTTGAAGCAAAACGCTTTATTCTGGCTGGAGGAATGTCAACTATAAACAGATGCCGAGTTTCCGTACGTCTTTTTGTCCGATGTTAGAAAGGAGATGGAGGAATTATCTCATGTATTTTATTTTTGACTTGGTTTAAATAAATACATTCAGTGAACCAGCTGGTTTTTAACCGACTTAAAAAAGGAGGAGGTTCTCTGTTCGATTGTTTTTTTTTGTTTGTTACCTCAGAACTCCGAATTCGAACTCAAAAGAATTTTCCAAATCGGTTCATAAGATTTGGAAAATTATTTTTGCGTTGGGTTCAGTATAGCTATGAAATGGTTCCATATAAATTTCATCAATATTTGATCTTGTACTTCGAGGATACATTAAAGTTGTTTTTTTTTGTTAAAATGTATACTTGATTCATTTGGATTATGTTACAAATGAATTCTTTAATGGAATTAAAACTTACCATGTAGGTACTCAAGATTGTCAACCGCAAAGCCTTCTGACGCCTCGTTACTTAACTTTTTAAGCTCCGTCACTATTGTGTCACTATTTTGCAAACAAATTGACAAATTGGTTTTTTGGAAGCGTCTGCTCTAATCCGTTTTTTAGCTCTGCGCAGGTAACCATTTCAACGATAACCAAACACAATAACTGTCGATTATCTCCGGCTAATCTCTGATTTACTAATCAAGACTTTCGCTTGGGGAGATAGAGTTCAATTTCAAATTGGTTTTTCGGATTCAAGGGTCGGATGGTCAACGAAATGTTTCTAATAATTAGTTATCATCGATCATCGGAGCTTGGCCACATTAATAAAGATATTAAATGCCTTCCAATCTCAAACAATACGCAAATCTGCACTCTATCTATATGTTTTAAAGGTTAATATTCCTTGTTGGTATTTCAGGTGGGCGGCGAGATCAAAGCCGGCGGCATCTGTGCGACATTACGGGCAAAACCAATCATGTGACAGGGACACGCCGGCCGAGACGATGGACGATAAAAAAAGTAAAAACATCAAAATGTTTGGCCATTTTAAAAACCTTTTTACGTTGTTTTGCACTTTGGAATCGATACGAAAGGGTTAAATGGGTTTAGAGATTACAATGTATTAGACTTCATAATCAGCGGGAAAAGAGGATTAAGTAAAGATAGTTGATATATCTTTATCCCCTTATATCACTTTTACATTGTAACCCTGAGAGAGGCCTACTGAGATGTCAATGGTATGGAATAATTGCCTTAATATTTACTATTATTTTCACTTTTTGGCGTAGGTTCAAATTAAATGTAACTAGCTATAAGGGACTAAATACTATGCTGTGAATCTAATAAAATATATAAATTTCATTGAAAAAATGAAAATGATTTAACTCTTTATACAAACCCAGATAATTAAAAAACTAACAATAAAAGCTTATTTGTAGTGTAACAAGTGCTCGGTGAACCATCGGGGAGACGGGTCTGAGCAGCCGCTCAACTGCCGTATCTCTCTAGATCTATGTGCTCCATCTTAGGCCACATCATCGCTTCACATCTGGTGAGATAGTACACAAACATAGATCTATTAAGAGTTAAAAAAGAAATTGGCGGTGGACAACTGAGTCCATTATGGGAGAGACAGCATTTCCAGTATTGAAAAAATTCAACATTTTACTAACTTCTATTTTATTTAGCTTTGCAAAAAATACAAGCCACTTTTCCCGTGATAAAGACTTCAACGCGCGCCCAACCTTAAGCTTGCCATTGTTTGCAGCTTGCCAAATCATTATATTCAACAACAATTATTTATTTCTATTTTATTCAACAGTAATTTATTCGCGGGTAATTATCGATCTGTCAATAAATCAGTTATCAAATTGACAATACGACGGATGACAAAATAATTGAGAGATACGACGGTTTATTGATTGAGGGTTGGTAGGGCTGACATTAAATTTTGTTAGGTATAATAATTCGTATTTAAATTACATTTTGTATTTAGATATATAGTCAAAGTCAAATATCATTTATTAAATAGGCACAAAAGTGCACTTTTAAAGGTCATAAAAACATGATACAAATAAAATATGTTAAAAATTGTAACCTATGTTACAAATGTTTACCTATCCTACATGCTATACAACTTAACCGCCCTTGCACTAACTTAACCTACTAAAACCATCTATTAATTTCAGACGTGGCCCACCTACTGCAATATTAATGCAGTTGAATTGTTCATCACACTAATATTATACATGCAAAAGTTTGTATGTTTGTTTGTTACTTCTTCACGTTGTAATGGCTCATCGGATCTGAGTTACGTTACGTTAGAGAAACACAAGGAACGGAGACAGACAGGTTGACAATTATGCACATAGAACGGCACTATATCAAAAATGCAGTTACGGCAGCAATTTAACTTAATTTCTATTTATTTAGGTGTATAATGTATTTTTTTATTATTTGAATTTAATTTGTTTTTGTTTGAGTAGAGAAAAAAAAGCAGTTATTCGATGTCTATAAATATATATAATAAATTGCCACATTAAAATCCTACCGTTTGAAAATTTAAGTATGAATTAAGAGCATGTCTACTGGAACATAGTTTTAACTCGCTGAATGATTACTTACATATAAATTAAGTTGATGTATATTAAGATTAATGTTTTTTTAGAGATTATAGTATTGTTTTAAGATTAATTAATAACATGTGTTGCATGAGATTGTTTACTTGATTTAATTTAATTTAAGTTAAAATAACATGTGACAGGTTCTTTACATTTGTCTACATCTATTTTACTCACATTAGAAGCAAATAAAATTCTATTCTATTCCCGTAGAAATTATGAAAGCACAAGATAAAAATATTTTCGACAAATTCATTGAATTTATCTGAAACAGGCAACTTCTGTACTATGATAGTCAAATCCAAGACTCTGCCTCTCTTTAGTGTTCTAAGAAATGGTTTGTCTATAGTAAACGACCAACCCTCGAGCAGCCCTGCGCATGCGCATGTTTCCTCTTGAACCTCGCGACGTTCTCGATCGCTTGTGGCTAAATAATTACCGATTGGCTAACGATGACGAGCGACTGATTGATTGGACGAGTAGCTGGCAGGGGTACTGACGTGGAGGCTTTTTATAGTACCTATACTAGTTTTCTTAACTGTATTTGTATTTTGTGAGATCTTGGGATCAACAATATTTGTCCTCCTCGGCATTAATTAAATGATTAATATTAATAAAATCTTTACGTGTATTATTTTAACAAACAAAGATTAGTTATTAACACCAACATTAAATTTACCTATATAACAAAAATAAATAAAAAAATATAAATGTGCAAAAAGCTTTCCTCAGGTACCTTTACAAGCGCAATAATGGGTACTATCCATACATGTACCCCACAAAATTTCTTTTGGGCTGCCTGGGGTATAATTCATTGGAAGTCAGACGGGGAGCGAATCAGCTTATAGTCATGTGTAAAATTCTTCGCGGTAGACTAGATGCACCGAATCTGCATGGTGAGCTGTGTCGATTTTTTGCCCCTGAAAACTATAATCGTAGTAGGAAACATAAATTTTTCGCCGTACCATTTTGTCGCACTGTGGCTCGCGCCAACTCGCCTATACCGCGCACTCTTTCCGCACTCAACGCTCTTCTGGACACCAATCCAAATTGCGACGGTGGGTTCCCAACGAGTCACACCTAATCGAGTCACAGTGTTACTGGATGGGAATTTTTTTCCCATCCAGTCACACTGTTACTAGTTGCAACCTATTTCTACAAATGTGTTCCTAACGAGTCTCACCGAGTGTAACAGTGTGACTCGATGGGAAGAAAAAATATACTTAATTATACTCTCCCATCCTGTCACACCTTATTTTAATCGAAATGAAAATTGAGAACCTACTTTGTTGCACAAATCCATAAATACTTAAATAAGTAGGTAATTATTAAGGGTTGTAAGAAAACTAAATATCAGCAAAAAAACTAAATAGGTATAACATACTAATATGGATTGAATGAATTTATAAAAATATTTGTATGTAGCTAAACTCTTTTTGCAAGTAAGAAACTAACTTTTAAAATATCACAATAGGTGAATAATATTAAATGAACATAGGAGCACAATATTTGCTTTAACTTCTCTTGTCAGCAGCCTTTAAGATTACTAAAGATATACATATTAGGATTAACAATAATTGTTAATAAACATAAAAATATAATATTCACGAAAACATTTGTAGGTATATCTCTTAAATCTATTACAGCTAATCGTCATATATTTACAATATTATTTTCTAAATATGTTTAACTAATATTAACATTTAGGAACTAACTTATCATTGAATAAACAAACTTATATAAGTATTGAAGTGCACAATATTTGCATTATCTTCATACACAAAGCTATTTTATTTATTTATTTTAAAGCAGAACCAAACGAAATTTATTTCGGTTTTCAGTCCCTGCTTGTGATCTTTTGGAACATAAAACCTCACTTAAAATAAAATAGAATAAAATATCACAGGTTAGGCCAGTTTGTTATACTTCATTTAAGAATAAAACACAGATTAACACAAATATTTTTATTTTACACAAATGATAAAATTCAAGAATTGCACTGAAATATAGGGGTAGTCGAGAAATATATAATACTTAGTGATTGATGACAGACCGATTTCTAGACGTTAACGCCATCTAGTAGCAGAGTAGAATCGTGCCAGTGTTGCTCGATGGGATTTCGACTTTCCCATCGAGTCACACTGTTACTCATTGCAACAATTTTTTTAGATGAGTTCCCAACGAGTCACACCTAGTGTAACAGTGTGACTGGATGGGAAAAAAATCCCATCCAGTAACACTGTGACTCGATTGGGTGTGACTCGTTGGGAACCCACCAATTGCGACTTGTTTGCGGATGGATGGTCTGATATTTTGTCAGAGTGTTTGCGTTTTTGTGAGAGAGAGAGTAAGCGTGAGATCTGTATGAATGTGTAGTATTAATCAATATTATTTATTATTTTTTTCTCGTTGTTTTCGTATATGTAACTATGTTTTATTAATTTTCTATTTTATGTTTTATATGTGTTCTTCAGTTAATGTAATTGGTGTAATACCGTATTAATTGAAATAAATAAATAAATAAATAAATCAAATAACAAATGAGGTAAGTATAACCACCGGTATAACTACTACTGGTAGTAGTAGACACTTCTTAAAGTTACCAAAGCATAATTTGATAAAAAAATACATAAACTTTATTTCCTAAAATATAAAAAAGTGACAACTTAATAAACATTGCTTACAATACGCTATCTCTAAATCAAATTATAATTTATACTAATCAAAAGTAACCATAACAATAAAAACTAATATCTATGTAAATGTGCAACGGTTGCGTGCCCCTGTCGCGGCGCACATCAACGGTTGCGCGCCCCTGTCGCGGCGCACATCAAACGGTTTGATCCGTCAGCATTTTGACATCTTTTGATATCCACCGACAAATAATAACGAGTTAAAACAAATACGATTAAATACTCATCTAATTATGAGGATACTGTACGTATGAATTATGATACTTACGATGTATAAGTACATGACTTACGATATCCATGCCTAGATTTCTATTACAACCTGAGTTAGTTTGCTGTTTTGGATTTGTGTTAAACTTTCATTTTATAAGCAATATATTATTCTAGGTACGTTAAGTGTATGCAGTTTTTAACCAACTTTAAACAAAGGAGGAGGTTCTCAATTCTATTGTATTTTTTTAATATTTTACCTTAGAACTCCGTCATTTGTAAACGGATTTGCGTTGGGTTCAGTATGCTACAAGGGTTCAGTATTTCATATAAATTTCATTAACCTTGGACTTTAAATATATATCAGAATTGAAGTCGGTTTTGTTATAAAATTAATTATTGACTACACATTTCCACGGTAATCTCAGTAACAAGGAACCCTGGCGCTGCTGGTATTAATTTCTTATCATAGAATCATAATATCTCACAGTCTCGTCATAAGGTCAAATACTGTGCAAGCGTTACTGTGTTCCAGCACAGAATACTAAAGGACAGAAGCATCACTCCGCAAAGAAATTTAAACAAATAGCGACTCTTGCTATGACGCAATAAAATTCATTTCAACTCGCATAGCGCTGCATACCTACCAGTTATATTCCTACAGAGCGCCTGTCTTTCTACCGCATAGCTCTTATCTCTTCTGACGCGACACGTGTAACGACGCGCGACTCGCCGTCGGTGTGCGGCTATGTACTTGTAGCTTCGCACCTACAGTGCGGAATGCCGTAGGCCTGGTTCCGGTTTGAAGGGCATTTTAGCAGCAAATTACTGGGCATATAAGGCTTAATATCTGATGTCTCGGGGTGATGAGCGCAATGTAGTGCTACGCAGTGTTTTTCATGGTATTAAAAGTTCTGGGTCGCACTGTAATTGTTATGCGCAAGCGTAGCGCTTACCATCAGGCAAATAACTTACTCGTCTCTTCACTCAGTTCCAAAAAAAAAATAGACCACTTATTTGATCTCATGGCGTACCTATCAAGCAAAGAGTCCACAAGTCTACGAAATTCTTTTATTAAAGTTATCGTCATCATCGTTTCTAATACGACTCTTCAATATAAATAGATAAGTTTATTCGCATATCTGTCCCACCCCGGACAGAGGCATGCATGATCGATGGGCGGGCGGCTCGATGTCACACTGTCACGGTTGCGCATTCCGTTATCACGAACGGTGTGCCACTTGCGTAGTAGGTACCTAGGGTGCATATCATTTTCAAAGGGCAGAATTTTATTCTTGTCTATCCAAAGGCTGCCTGTAAGAAATTGCACATAGCTATAAGGCCGCCCATTGTTCTGCCACTATTACATAATATCTAACTGTAAACTTTTGTTTCCTGTTTTGGTGTTCAATAAAGTATTAATGTATTGTATTGTATTGTATTGTATTGTATTGTAATGAAGCAGCTAGTTTAAGTCTTAGATACAGGTACAACTTACTAGCTTTGCTTTCCTAACGTACTTCTTCGTAAACATTTTCTGCACTTATATCTAAGCTAAAAACACCTTTTCCACAAATTAATATAGAAAGACATACATCTTTATTTATTTATAATTTTGTCCCCATTGCTGGGCAAAGAAAATAATAATATATCTGCCCATGATATAATGGACCCCAAACAAATATAAAAATACCATAGAATACTAAGACGCAATGTGTTCAGCACAGCCGACGGCCGTCAAACTAACCCCCGTGCATGACTGATACACCCCCGCAATCTTTATTAGATCTGCTTAATTTTATTATGAACACCATCAAAGTAATTAAGACTTAATATATTTTCGTGTTGGAACTATAAACTTTTGATTATTATGTTCCAAATATTATTAGGTGACGCACACCTGTTGCAGTGTAGTTCCATATTTTAATATTAATGACTTTGATATCGGTTGCGTTTTGAAGTTATTTTATATTTTGTCATAAATCAGTGTTTCTAGTAAATTGCTTTTACTTTTTTGAAAACATGGTAAGATTTGACACAGATTGCATGCATACGAGTCATACAACATACGAGTCATACGACATACGAGTCATACGACATACGAGTCATACGACATACGAGTCATACGACATACGAGTCATACGACATACGAGTCATACAACATACGAGTCATACGACATACGAGTCATACGACATACGAGTGATACGACACACGTGTCGAATACTATTCATCGCTGAAGAACACGCGTTTTTTGATCTTATATAATTAGGGGTAGCTCTACCAGTATTTTCTTCATGCTTTCATTTTCATTCCAAGTAAATACCTAAGCATTATTACCTCATCGTTAGTACTTTAGTATTACTCACGTAATGTAGGTATGTATGCTGCGTGCATACGTATGACATATGTAGCGAACGGTTCTATACCTACTAACTGCTCTCCGATTGAACCCCCTATCCTTTTAGTACCGTTTAAACCGACTCAAATAGTTTTTAATAAAGGACTGGAGCCGGGATGCATTTGTTTATATCACATTTATAACTGCTATTTGCAAAAAACACGCGGCTCGGGATGCACTAAATAAGCAAAAAAAACAAGCTGCAGATAGCGATGCGCAGGCGACGCGCCGGCCGCGCCGCGACGCGTGCGCGCTGACCCCGGGGATGCAGGGGATAGCAACATTTTAGTGCTGGAATATTTATCCTTATCCGTTTCAATAATACTTTCATTTACTGGACTGTGCTACAGTTAAGTGTAAAGTTACAATTAAAATATTGCATGGCGGCTGGAGCTGACCACTCAAAATATAATATTTCCAAAATGTATGGATATATACTAAACTTGTTGAAATCATTATGAATTTGCTTACATTTTCATGGCAAAATGCTACGATATAAATGCTATGAGAAAAATGATAGAGCAAAATGCCTATAATAGCAACTTGTGATCTTTTTTTTTAATTAAAAATAGGCTTGCGTTGTCCGCTATCTCACCTGTTGTTAAATGACGGTACGAAGATGTAGCACACTCACCTAGAAGAAACCTGTTCACCCTTGTCTTAAAGACACCCAGAATATAGATCTGGAAACACAGATGCCGGCAGAGAGCTCCACTCCTCGGCCATTCGCTTTATAAATTGATGACGGCT
Organism: Petrophora chlorosata; assembly: GCA_951640565.1. Classification (NCBI taxonomy): domain Eukaryota; kingdom Metazoa; phylum Arthropoda; class Insecta; order Lepidoptera; family Geometridae; genus Petrophora; species Petrophora chlorosata. Next base: position 18,219,442 of record OX621197.1, read on the forward strand.
TGCCGTATGTGATTCTATAAACATAAATTAACGTTTACTTAACTCCATTCAGGTTCTAAAGATATTGTCACCAACGTTGCCTATTTGTTTTTATTACAGCCAAATGTTGCCGCCACCATCCGTGTGCCAATTGCATGTGGATTATTCAATCAAGGATGCTTTCTCCGCAGCTGGTGACCTCCCAGACCCTCGGTCTCAGAGACCAGCTGCCCTGAATATAGGTCTCCTTATTTGCTCTCCGTAATTGAACGCACAAAAGACTAATAAAAGTAGAATTGTTGCATTGTCGCGGTCCTTTTTAAGAGGTCAGATATACCTAAACGAAGTTAGAGTTTTGAAATTCTAATTCACAATATTAATATATGTATTTTAAATAGCTCAGCAAACCTAGGATAGAAGAATCCGTAAGAACTTGGATTGAGGGCGCTATTTTGACATTCAGCTGAGATTTGGGTTGTCATTACGAAACGAAAGCGTTAGTTCATAAATATCCTTCTCGTACTATGATCATATGATCGCTTCAGTATACCAACCTAGGTTTGCTGAGCTATTTTGACTATTTTTAACCTAGGAAGGGTAAGTAATAGTATGTAAGTGAGTATTGATTAGTAGTTTTATATCTGTCTACAATATAATCAGCTGCAAAAGCTTTACATGTTTAATTAGTCGTCTGTTTAGATGCGACTTAATCACTGTGTATTATGCAATTTAACTTCCCCTCCCTTTCCTAGTAGACGTTGTGCACAATTTTGGGAATCTCATTTGAATAAAACGCTCTATGTCCTTTTCAGAGGTTATGACTTTCTTCGGCAGCTTGATTGAAGGAATGCAATAATATTTTATTAATTTACTTGAAAAATTCTTCTTTGTTGGCACCGATCTGTCGATCAATTGCCTAACATCTTCATTATCGTAGAATGTCATGTTGCTACGAGAAGACTTACAACTTTGGTGATATTTGGAGACTGATCCATAAGCGCGCGACACCAGCTCGTCCTCTTCGCAGTACCCTGGACCATGGTATCGTGGTCCTCTGCTTCTCACAGACGCTCTGCTGGTATTCCTTTTCAAATGAGTAGGAGAGGGAACTGACCTTGGAATCAAGGGTAATATATTTGCTGTCGAATCACTGATACCTTCGTTATAAATTATTCTTCTAACATTTTCATTGTCATTCATTTTACAAGCATTACGACACTTGAGGCATGATGATCTTGAACTAACTCTGACAGGTATTTGTGTATTATAAAGGGCGCGACCGTGTTTTTCAACTGCCTCATCTATTTTCTCTAGCGAATCGTATTCTGTATTACACTGCCTATCAAAAGCATTATATTTGCAATACTGTTTATATCTGTTTGTCTTCAAAATTGGTGGATGAGGACATTTTTGATGATTAAATAACTTGTCGATATGCATACTGGCGCAGGCATCCCTGACGGCAATTTCGGAACCCACCGACACTTGCGACCCTTGATTTGAAGGCACAGGAGTGCGGCCACAGCCTGTGTTCATCAATGTCAGAGTCATGGTACATCTATCTTCGAACGTCATGATGTTAGTTCTCAAGTTCTTCAACGATCCACGCATCGAAGTGCCAGTACAAGACTCTTTAGGTAGACCCTGTACATCGTAGTATGTACTACTATCGCACTTGGAGCCCGATTTATTTTCTTTTTCCGTATACAGTGGTGCTATTAACTCTTCGACAGATGATGTCTCTACGTAAGGACTCCATCGTATAGATTGCGGCATTGGGGAAGCAGGTGCGCTTGTTCTTCGTTTGGACACGGGTGTTGTAGACGCATGAGATGTATGAGCTATTACTACACAGTTTTGACTACCAGTTTTTGTACTACTACTCTGAAAGTATGCAGCGAAATCTCTGGCTTTGAGGAGTTTATTTTCAGCTTTGATCCGTGCACTGATCAGTTTTGCTCGAGAGCTGCTCTTATATGCTAGTCGCTTTACGTTATCGACGACGAACGGCGTCGGTCTTGTGAAGGATGTTGGTATGTGGATCGCGGACGAGTCTTTCACTATCATTCTGTTGTGCCAACATCCTTTTATGCTAAAATTGGTTGGATTTTGAGTCATGTTTATGGCAAAATATTTTTATCCTTAAATTTTACGTCATGTTTACATGTTAACCTCCCGTCGTGTCACGCCTAAGACTGACAGTCAGAAACGAAGAAGTTTATACACTTGAAGACGCAACCAAGAAGTGTCTAAACAAAGTACTCAGAGGTAAACATCTGAGGCGGAAACACCTCGTTTATCGCGAACCACTTCAATTCATATCCTCGTGACAATAAGGGATTGAGTAACATAGTTCCTTACCAAGATAATCCTACCTGCTGACAATCAACTATGGTCCTTATTACTTTCGTGTAAGCTATTATTTGCGTGCATGAATAAAATAGTTTTAATGAATAGTCCAAGCGAGTGAAGATAGGCCTTCCACGCCGCCCCCGCGTCTTGATCTCCAGGCCAGCGCGGGGTCTGATTGCTCCAATTGAGCAGGTCTCGCTTCGGGCGGGGAAGACGGCAGCTGGGGGCAATTGCCCGAGTCAAAGATCAGAGGAAGTCGACGAGCACGCGCCGGGAACAGCTGAACACCGGCCTGTTATTGGTATTTGTCACGTTGATGATGTCAGGGTAAAGAGAAATGATGACAAATTTGTTCGGATTATCTTCCCAAGTTTTCAAGAACTATCAATTGGCCTATACATTATAGTAAAATTATCTTTGACTCATTATTGTAGAGTTGTCGTTAACCCTAACCCTTCAACGGTATTGTTTAATCAATTTCATAGTTAGTCGGCAATGAGCCTGCATTAGGTCTGTTTTAGGGAACGTGCAGGGACCATGACATCGATCGCTGACAGCACTCTTCGCCACCCGTCAGCACTATATACGATACAAGATTAGCCTCTTAACCTTTTGCATTGAATTTATTGGAAAATAAGATGTACAAATTTAAACGAGCTATAATAATTATCAATTAAAGCATAGTGTCCAATTACTGTTCGTTCACTATCCGTAAAGTAGCCATATAAGTCACAAGTTAGTGGCGACAAAAACTGAAAACATCCATAAAATGGAATTAATACGCGGTGGGCCGCAATTAAAACTACTTCCAGATAAACATATCGGACGAATAAAAGTTTTATGGTCAATAAAATAAGGGTATATGTCCATTCTAGATAGTTTAGTCGATGGTATATCAATTACACGTGATGTGGTTAAGTTACGTGAATTATTTGGTTATGTGTTCCATATTTGGATTAAACTATATCATGAAAACATATCACATGAAATCCACGACAAACATATCAAACGGCCCGGCGCCCGGCGCCCGGCGCGGGTGTATGTTCACTAATATTTTACTAGGCGGAAATGATTGACACCGGCTTAACGAAATACTACCTGCTGTGTATGAAACCCATACGTAAATAAATTACTCTTTAAATATCGATTAAAATCCAAATTGAAACTGTGTACAGTGGTCATCACTCATCAGGCTTCGCATTTTTCCTTCCGTTGCTGAAACGTAAACTCGTCTTGTCTAAGATTTAGCTAAGCATGCGAGCTCACACAAAATGTACATTTGTGTAAACTCCGAAAGATCACTGTTTTTACTAAGCAATGATTGCGACTCCGGCCTTATGGGCAACACAGGTGATAAAAGAGTCATTATAAAATTTTCACCCAATTTATGAGCCAGCGATTGTCACATGCGATAAACCACAGCAACTTTATTACGTCCAAAAAAACACAATAAAGTAACAAACAAAGCTTTCTTGTGTAAATAAAACTTAATAAAACTCGAACAGTGGGAAAGCAATGTGTTTTTAAAGTCGAGTATTGTCATTAAAAATGTTACTGTTGTCATCAATTTTAAAGTGTCGCCGTAGTTTTAGGATACAGTTTTAATTTTTGACGTTTATTTGTTTGTGTTAATGATGACCTGTGAGTGGAGGAAGAAAGCCTTTCTTTTTACCTAAAGTACCTAAAGTAAAATTGTTGAACTATATACATATTTGTTTCTCTTACACCATAACATTGTATGTGATTAGTGTAAATAAGTTAGGCCGAAAGCAGAGATACTAAGGGACAGAAGCATCACTTCGCAAAGAAATTTAAACTAATAGCGACTCTTGCTATGACGCAATAAAATTCGATTTAGCTCGCGTAGCGCTGTATACCTACCAGTCATATTAACCTACAGAGCGCCTCTCTTACTATCGCATAGCTGGACATCGACGCGCGACCCGCCGTCGGTGTCCGGCTATGTACTTGTAGCATCGTACCTACAGTGCGGAGTGCGCTAGGCCTGCCGAAAGAAAGAAAACTCTCACGCGTTCTTGTAAAAAGAACCACATCGCATTGTTGTAACAAAACTCCCAAAGACCACTAAGCAGACTTTTGTCTGTCGTTGATAATGCCACGGTGCCCTACGTACCGTACCGTCTACTTATTCAGGAATTAAAACAAATAATAATCAGCAAAATCTATTACCCTAAGGGAAATACGTTTGATAGTAGCATGAACCAAATATACAAGATAGTAGGTAGACAAGCACCCAGAAAAATTCATTGGAAATATCCATTAACCCACACGAGCTCTCTGGGCGGATACTTAAATGTGATGTTTGTCATTCAATGACATAAAAACTACTGAAAGGCTTTGATGAAGTTTTGTAAGTAGGTAGGTACTCTAGATACCTACTTATGATCCTGGTATAAGACATTGACACTGCCATTGTTGACAATAAGGGTGAAACCGAAGGCTGCAGCTAGTTTTTTTTATGGAACTGAGTAATGAGACGAGCAAGTCGTTCGCCTGATGGTAAGCGCCACGCCTGCCCATAGTGTATGCGATGCCCATGGCTGATGATGATGATGATATATTTACATCACTTTATAAACTCTGCATCCTTAATACTCCCATCACCACTGCAACAGTTTTTTTATCGACTACCCTTACACGACCTACCAAATTACGCGTAAAACCGAGTGTACGCGATAGCGAGCCATCGTAAACTGCCCAGGGATGATTTAGAACGCTATTAACCAATAGATTAAATACACCTGTATCGAAACCGTTAAATTTTTAATGTCTCTTATTATTTTTTGTAGCTTCTCTGTTTTGGAAACGTTTTATCAACACTCTGTTATTTTATTAGGCTATTATTAACTGAAACAGTGACAAATGCAAGTAAGAACCGACTGTTTTTGCCCTTACGCTTTTCTGTACTTACTTCTCGTTTAATTTGAACTGGTGTGTGGTCCACGGGAACATTCTCGCATTTGTAGAGATTATTTCTACGATAGACTCGAACAATAACTCGTACCATAGATATATTTGACCGCGACCCCAACCAGGGAGATGTTCGTACGATAGACTCGAACAATAACTCGTACCATAGATATATTTGACCGCGACCCCAACCAGGGAGATGTTCGTACGATAGACTCGAACAATAACTCGTACCATAGATATATTTGACCGCGACCCCAACCAGGGAGATGTTCGTACGATAGACTCGAACAATAACTCGTACCATAGATATATTTGACCGCGACCCCAACCAGGGAGATGTTCGTACGATAGACTCAAACAATAACTCGTACCATAGATATATTTGACCGCGACCCCAACCAGGGAGATGTTCGAAAACAAAATAAGAAGACATCTGTTAATTTACTTTAATTCGAATATAACAGCAGTTGTTTTTGTGCACAATTGTTAAAACAACAAACAATGTAACTAGATAAATGACAAATGTAAATTTTGGGTCTAAAATTTCCTGTCGTAACTAATTATTAACTAATTAACTTGCTCTATTCGCATCTTAGTATTGCAATCTAATTCAAAACTACTATAATTAAATAATTCGTTTAATTAGTGTTACTGAATGTACTTCTGCTTCGTGAATGAAATAAAGATAGAGACATATCTATGTTTATTCGCCTTGTGTCGAAAGAAAACGCTGTTTACTTTTTTAACCGACTTCAAAAAGGAGGAGGTTTACAAATCGACGGTATGTTTTTTTTTTTTTTTTGTGTGTTTTTTACGCGATTTCTCCGCCAATTATGCATTGATTTCGATGATTCTTTTTTTGATTGGTAGGTAATACTTCAAAGGTGGTCCCATATAAATTTTATCGAAATTCATTCAGTAGTTTTTGAAAAAAATAGCAAAAACAAAAAAATATAAGTTTAATCTTCAAGTCGGTTCTTGTTTTTTCGTAACCAACTTTCTAAAGGTGGAGGTTTGTATTCGACTGCTTCACCTGCTTCACCCAGGGTTGACTTCCGGTGAGGGAACTCCTCAACGGTGAATAGTACAGACACAACATTTCGTAAATGGATTTAACCATAATAGCCTGTTCTAAATTCCATCATGACATGGCAGATACACCCAGGATTGACTTCCGGCGAGGGAACTCCTCAACAGAGAATAGGACAGACATGAAATTTTTTTGCACATGCATTTAATTGTGATAGCCCGTTTTAAACTTCGTCATGATGTGGCTTCTAGATCATAAAAGCTTGTCTTTTAAACTTTTTGAATTAATTTAATTAAAACTTGTTTTTCACTAAAAAGGTTAAAATAAATTATTTTTCAAAAAAAACTAAACCGACTTCAAAACCACAAATGGCACTCAAAAGTAAAACTTGACTTGGCTGGCACCGACTTCAAATATATGAGTGGGTAGCGCTTATGATAATTATATTAATTTATTTTTTACTTTTGAGTGCCATTTGTGGTTTTGAAGTCGGTTTAGTTTTTTTTGAAAAATAATTTATTCGATTAGACAGTAGACAACTACTGTTTTCTCTTTTAACAAAAAAGAAATAGTTGTGTCGTATAGAGATATCTCTAGCCCCACATAGTCGCAACTGGTCTTATATTGATGGAATATAAATACTATTATCTGATACAAGTACCTTTATCTAAGGAAACACACCTTCTCGAATATCAAACAGGCTTTATACTGATCTACGATCAGGTCATTAGGTCTCCAAGTTGTATTTCGTGCTCTTTTCGCTGACTCAAACGCGTCGATTTTCCCAATAAATGTAGTCTCTAAATACATAGATTTATAAACATTTTATTGTTAAAACCTTAAACATACGTACATGAAAAGCAAGTACATTTCACAACAATCAGTAATAGTATTTACCAAGGAAGGTTAATATGTACAATACATTCTAATAAGTTTTTGTAAAGTAGAAATTCAATGTTTTCTAATCAAGTCGTCAAAAAATTACACCGCATCCTTACGAAGCTGCGGCGGGCGCTAGCTAAAATATTTAAAACTAACAAATTACATCCTTACGAAGCTGCGGCGGGCGCTAGCTAAAATATTTAAAACTAACAAATTACATCCTTACGAAGCTGCGGCGGGCGCTAGCTAAAATATTTAAAACTAACAAATTACATCCTTACGAAGCTGCGGCGGGCGCTAGCTAAAATATTTAAAACTAACAAATTACATCCTTACGAAGCTGCGGCGGGCGCTAGCTAAAATATTTAAAACTAACAAATTACATCCTTACGAAGCTGCGGCGGGCGCTAGCTAAAATATTTAAAACTAACAAATTACATCCTTACGAAGCTGCGGCGGGCGCTAGCTAAAATATTTAAAACTAACAAATTACAGCCTTACGAAGCTGCGGCGGGCGCTAGCTAAAATATTTAAAACTAACAAATTACATCCTTACGAAGCTGCGGCGGGCGCTAGCTAAAATATTTAAAACTAACAAATTACATCCTTACGAAGCTGCGGCGGGCGCTAGCTAAAATATTTAAAACTAACAAATTACATCCTTACGAAGCTGCGGCGGGCGCTAGCTAAAATATTTAAAACTAACAAATTACATCCTTACGAAGCTGCGGCGGGCGCTAGCTAAAATATTTAAAACTAACAAATTACATCCTTACGAAGCTGCGGCGGGCGCTAGCTAAAATATTTAAAACTAACAAATTACATCCTTACGAAGCTGCGGCGGGCGCTAGCTAAAATATTTAAAACTAACAAATTACAGCCTTACGAAGCTGCGGCGGGCGCTAGCTAAAATATTTAAAACTAACAAATTACATCCTTACGAAGCTGCGGCGGGCGCTAGCTAAAATATTTAAAACTAACAAATTACATCCTTACGAAGCTGCGGCGGGCGCTAGCTAAAATATTTAAAACTAACAAATTACATCCTTACGAAGCTGCGGCGGGCGCTAGCTAAAATATTTAAAACTAACAAATTACATCCTTACGAAGCTGCGGCGGGCGCTAGCTAAAATATTTAAAACTAACAAATTACATCCTTACGAAGCTGCGGCGGGCGCTAGCTAAAATATTTAAAACTAACAAATTACATCCTTACGAAGCTGCGGCGGGCGCTAGCTAAAATATTTAAAACTAACAAATTACAGCCTTACGAAGCTGCGGCGGGCGCTAGCTAAAATATTTAAAACTAACAAATTACATCCTTACGAAGCTGCGGCGGGCGCTAGCTAAAATATTTAAAACTAACAAATTACATCCTTACGAAGCTGCGGCGGGCGCTAGCTAAAATATTTAAAACTAACAAATTACAGCCTTACGAAGCTGCGGCGGGCGCTAGCTAAAATATTTAAAACTAACAAATTACATCCTTACGAAGCTGCGGCGGGCGCTAGCTAAAATATTTAAAACTAACAAATTAACAAACTATTCACCAGCACGAGTACAATATGTAATGAGTACAATGCTTGCCTCACTAGAGGGTGAGCAGAAACGAGTCGAATAAAATTACACTCACAAAGAACTCGCTCGTTCTCAGCAGGACGCCTGTTATCCTCAAAAACTGTTCTGTAATCTTCTATGCGTTATTTTAAACCTTATTCTGTTAGCCTTAAGGGTTATTAAAGGTGTTTTATGAGATGGTGTTGTGTTTGTAGTATTTGTTATAAAAATACGAAGTCGTTAACAGTTGTTACGTGTTTGTTAGTGCTCAGATGGTATCAGCTCGTGTTGCCCCAATTGAGTGTTACATTACATTTCGAAGTTAGAAAACTTTATATCCATGTCTACAGATTCTTATTTCTACTGATTCGCATTTCTAAAAATGTCCATTTCCACAAATTAATAATTCCAAAAAAAAGAAACATCAGATTTTTATAACTTTTACAACAGAGTGGGTCACCGTTTGACCACATGTGGGTTATCACCTGTGTCGATGTGGTCGAAGATGTGCACAGATTGTATACAGTTTCTCATGACTATCATGAGGAACCATTTAGGACCACATTTATTGTGCTCCGCCCTCCCTATGAAGGGGAAAATTTAAAATTTTCTCTCTTTCTTCCTCATGAGCGTAGAGTAGTGGAACACGATAAGAGCCTCTTCCTTCAAATGCTTCTCACTAACCAATACTTTCTCTACCATGACTCAGATTATCATCCTCCTGCGCTAGATTAAGATTTTTATGGATAAGAAGGGAACCGTAGAGTTGGTAGAGCTATAACAGATACAGAGATACACAAGTGTTTATGAACCTTGCCACACCTTACAATACCTACATGATGAATGGCCTACTCGTAATCCTAAGCCCATTAATTAATTAAAGCATATAAAATAGTAAATCACGCATTGGGACTTTCTCCACAGACGATTCGTTTCTACTACGTTCACAAAATAAATCAATAACGAGTTCGCTTCGGAACATTATACATTATGCGGAGCCTTCTAATGATCGCGGTTAAATAATCACCGATGTCTCAATTTGTTGGTCAAACCGGGCAACAAGGCAGGGCTGCCAGATACAAGGCGTCTTACTTATGGAATTACCAAAAACTAGGAGATAGCTTCCAAAACCCAAAAACTATTATTATTACTATTATTTATTGTTTGGGCAGGCGTGGCGCTTACCAACAGGCGAACGACTTGCTCTAGAAAGCTAAGATTGACTCTTTTTTATTAACTCTTATCTGTCAAGATGTCACCAATGACTATTGTATTTCATAAAATATTTGACTTATTACTCGTAGGAAGAGAGTGAGTGGTAACCCTAGCGACAATGCGAGGGCTGACGGTAATCACGATCTATAGCGATCGGCACTTTTGGAACCGAAAATACATAAATCACACGAAATGCGAAAGTTACATTCGAGAAATGAAAACAAAATTGTGTGTTTATGATTGCAGACTTAAATTAGAGAGCTGAGAGACATTTGGAAATATTACTGTTATAAAAATATAATTTTCGCTTGGGTTCATGCTGCCCTATATATTATTGTAGACCTGTTATTTCTTAAATTATATCCCGAGCCTCAAAGAGCCAGACGTTTGGCAATGTTGAAGCAAGCATTTCGTTAGTAGGTAGGTATAAATGAAGATATTTGCTATTAAAACTTAATATTAACCATTTTGGTACACCCAGGCTACACTTTGAAATAATTTCTTTTGAACAATTGGCCAATACGCCACGTGTTGTTACAGTGTTACTTACATACCAAAGGGTCTCTACATCCAGCAGACGTCTCTTGCAACCGGCACTGCATCATAATGCCAGAAGATTGATTTTTAAGAATCCCGTTCTTGTCACACAATAAGGGTGTTGCTGTTTCACCGGTGGACATCTGAGGCTACGTTTTGACGTCTGCTACTCTGGTTGCATTCTGAACTGACATATCCATCGGGCACCTGTTGACGTGCCGGCACGCCGCCGCGCCACGCTGGCCGGGGCCGTGCCGGAGCGGGGCGGTGGATGGCACAGACTCAGTATAATTGATGAGCAGGGCCGGGAGCCCCCCGCTGGCTCGCGAGGGTCACGGGGCTGACGTGGCCAAGGCAGGAAAGATAGAGGGTTTAAAGAGTAAACTAAAACTGCTGGTGCTATCACCAGCCTTATGTTTTGGTTATTTTTCAATGTTATAGGTATTGCCCCGATAAAGGTCTTACCTAAAAACTCGCTAACACTACAAGACCTACCTACTTAGAAACTCGCAAACTTATCGCAAAAAAGTTCAATCTATTATATTAAACATTTACAAATTTCAGCTCAAAATTGAGATAGCAACAATAATGCTTTCAATATTATTAATGAGATGATAGCAAGCAAGTCTAGCTAAAACTGTAGCTAAAACGAGGTTGTTCTCGTTTCTCATGACTCGGACTATAAACGCATCAAATGCCACATCTCCGCTTGCCAAAATAAAACATTAATATTAAAACATTCTAATACGTCGCCACCGCGCCGCTACACCTGCCCTCATGGAGAAAAAAACTATTGTTTATAACTTCACGTGGTTATTGTAATTAGCCGTCTCTTTTATTAGGCGTTACGACTTTATTATAGTTTTTATTGCAGTTAAAGAATTGAAGAATGATTCTTAGTTATTCGTTAATTAAATGTAAACATTTCGCACACAATAATATTAATACTCGTATGTAAGTAGGAGTACCTACTACTAGCGAACTACGATTCAACAGGTTTTTAATGGCCCTACTGAATGTAGCACGTCTACCACGATAGTAGTTAAATATTGTTCTTGTTTGCGGAAGTTGTTTAAATTTTAATATTAACAACATCAAAAGGCAAAACTTATTATAAACACCTTTATTTTGATATTATTTCAATTAACGACATAACCGTTAACAACATACTTTTATTATTAAAAAGTTTTACGATCCTTTAATTTAGGACTAGCATGACTTGTCGCACACAACTCTTTCTCTTATATTCCTAAAGTTGTAAATTTTAATAAAACTTTGACAAAAAGCTTGTAAATTATATTTTACAATTGTTTACGTTCTATTTAGGAGAAACAAAGCTGGTGCATTGATCCTGATTTCGTAATACAGTGCCACAATATGGAGAGAATGTCATTGTTGTCGGTCCTTTGTTTATGGTGCTACGTTTATGGCAGTGGATGGCTCTGGCCTGCGCTAGACCGCTGACTGCTACCTTGTGCGTAAAAAATATACAATGCATACATTTATTAAAAGGACCTGACAAAGTTTCGTATCTATCTCTAAATTATTTTATTCCTTGAAATTAAGCGATACATCGGTATATACATATAAGTACGATACATATGTATGAGTATGTTAGACTTAAAATAATATATCTAACCATCAGTAGATAATCACTTTAGAAATGCATATCAATACTATTTTATAAAAAGCAGTGATTCAATTCAAGATATAGAGAGATGTTTTACTTAAAGTTGATACGGCAAATAAATTACTTTTGCAGTTTTTTGAATACTTATCTTCATGGCATAGAACCCTAAAACATCATAGCCCGTGCTCTCAACGCAAACTTCAATAAATATCCATTTCTTCTGCGCTTGCGTCCCAACTTTACAGCTGCCATATATTCATGTATTTTTTCAAAGCCCTACAGTTTTATGGTGCCCCTGAATGGTCACAATTTCTACAAAGTAATTGTGCACAATGAGCCCGTCTAATTTGTTTTGGTTTACTTCGATTGTGACATTGTATTTGGAATTTATTGTTTTGATTCCAATTTTTGTTTCTGAATCTGCGGGAGATTGTACAAATCCAAGAAGGAAACTGTCTAAGGAAATGTTAAACGTGTGTAAAGAACTTATGATTAAAATACTAAAAAAAGTATTATATGCAGTTAAAAAGCATCGGTTAGTAATAGTTAAAATATAATTTTGGTTCAACCTACTAACCCAATATGTAAAAAAAACGTGAACATCATCTCACGTCGTCACCGACCGACATTGTGCGCTTTTGTCATAAAACGGCCGAATTAAAACATAAAATATACATTAAATTCAGCACTTAAATAAAGTTTTATATGGATTGTAAATCACTTGGACGACGAGTATTTTTTTGGGCAAATATACGGCGTTATAACTCAATGTTTCCCAAAATATAGTGAAACAAATAAAAAAGTTAAGCTTTTATAACTTGTTTTGAATGAAGTAAATTCTTTTTGGTTAATAATTCTGGCTATAAATTATTAAAAAGGTAATTATAAGTTATTCCAAAATGGCAAAGCTTTATTGTTTACATGCATAAATTCCGTCCAAGGCTTACAATCTTACAAAAAATATGTATCTTTTACCATTTAAAATGTATTGGCTCACCTATTCCGTTTCGTCGCAGTCGGTCAAATTCGCATTCGGTCAAATTCATTAAAAATCAATCGGTCAAAATTGCAAATCGTCATAATTGCAAACAGTCAAAATAGCAATCGGTCAATACCGCTAACCGTCATAATTGCAAACCGTCAAAATGGCGATCAGTCAATATTTCAAATATACCTACTCCATATAAACATTCGATTCTTTGACTTCACATCCATTTCCAACGCTAGACATTGTTCGTTCATAATCAATCAATTCCAAATTCGATCTATCAACTTTCGTTCGTGGAAGGCAAAGGCAGTGTGCCATTCAGCCGGGTCCTCCACTGCGTTTTGTTCTTGCGAGAGACAATGGTAAACAGCATTAGGAGCCATTCAGAGCCACTGTGCGGACAATGTCCGGCCAGAGCGCAACAATGCAAGCAATATAATGACGCATACGCATGCGCGCAATATGCTCTACAGGCTGATTTCTAAGCTATTATTTCTTCTATTTGTATTATAAATTCTGTGAATTGTATAAATCTGATTCGTTATTAAATTGCTAGTTAGGTTAAGCTAATCGCATTTCAATATGATAATTATTAGGCGTATTGTGATACTTTATCGATATAAAAAGAAATTATAATAAATAGTCAATAATTGACACACTATAATAATTAAAGCGTTAACATACCTACCTACTTTTTATGCATTAGTTAAGTCGGCTGCGGTGGATTCGATGCATAATTATCAGGTGTTACCTTACCGGGGAACTGTCTGAGAATAAACCGAGTAATTAACTGCTAACTCAGGCTTTTGACAGCCAATTGTCATAAGTTAGCACAACACTGACACTGCATTTGAATATGCCGTGTTCTATAATAAAATAAATGTCATTTTGTATTTTTAGTGTTACAGTATTTACAGCGCGCCTCACTTGCAAGACGCTAAATAAAATGGCGGAAGAAGGTGTATACCTACTTAGGTAAATTGCAAGTTTCGTTATTTAAGAGGTGAGAAAAAGGATTTTCTGTAGAAACCCCTATTTTTAAATAACTTAAATTAAATTAAATATATACATATTTTTTTTCTTATATTAAATTTTTAAATAACTGCTGTCTTTTTTAATTCAAATAAATAAAGGCATGTGCAAAATTTCCTTAAATATTTTCAAATCTCCGCTCCGTTTGAAATTATAGCATCCTGTATTATGGTTACAGATGTAACGGGATGCGTCCAAAAGGCAGTAAAACTACGTTCGAAAACCGCGCAGTAGCTCGCAGCGCGGATGACGGATCACGGCCGGCCTCCCGCCGAAACAACTACTTAAACAACAAAACTTCCAAATTCAAATAGCAGAGAAAAATATAAATGTTACCAGCGGGTGACCTAAGACAAAGGACGCAGCGCGATGTGACAAAACGGACTCGGCACCGTTCCTACACAATAAATACACAAAACAATAAATTCAGAGAACTCAACTCGCTATTGCCTGCGTGCTGGCTTGTTGTTACACTAGCCATAATGCCTGAAGTAATTTATGTCACTCCTACGCAACATTCGCAAAAAACAACTGTTATTTCAAAAACAGAATTAAACGTTCCGTTTTCTTTAATTTATATTCATATGCCGCGTCTCATTTATAACGTCTCAATCGAAATAAATATGAAAGATATTGGCTATTAATGAGCTAAAATAGTCATAATTCGGATTAAAAAACTGTGATTTATGTACGCATTGGTTTATTGGATTGATATATTTGCATAATCCATTCAGATTGTAATGAACTTCTAAGTTTGTGACATTTCTAAAATATTGGTTGTGTTGTGTTAGATATTTGCATGTAAGTTTATCGATCAATTTAATCACAAGCTAAAAAACACAGCACCTAATATCGATTGATTGGTGTTGACTGATGACAACTACTTTCTTCCAACATCTTTCTTCGCCGCATTTCTTTCTTTCAAGACCAAAAAATGTCTAAAATAAATATACTTGGCTTTTGCTAGAAATATTATATCTAAACTAGTGTAATTGTGCAAGCTAGCTCCATTTTCATAAAAAAATCAATGCACTTGTTTAGAATTATTAAGTTTGTATTATATTCATACTCATTCTTAATATTTAGTTTTATTACCTATGGTTATAGTTTAGATTCGCTCTCTTGGCTTTTGGCATTGTCGGTTCAACATGTGCATTTAGTTAAAAACCTATTATAATTAAATTAGTGAGTTATTCTGAAGTGCAGTGTTATTAATTAATTACCCCTACACGGCAGGCTAATTCAAGATATAACAAAGTTTAACAAGTATATTATAGTTTGAATGTATTTTGTGTATTTTATAAGTTTATAGTGGACTTTCAATAAAAAAAAACTTTACCTACACCAGAAAACAAAAATTATTTTAACATCAATAACTAGTTAACACTGGCAGTCTTATCGTTTAAAACGATTTCTTTTAGACAACCAAACATAATTAATACTCGTATTTAAAATATAAATAAAAATGACGCATGTAGAAACGAAACCGTCACCGTCGCGTCCCAAGAAGAAAATATGTTTTGTTAATTACATATGTATAAACACAAAATTGAACAAATCATCAGAATGTATCATCACATTTGAATTGATCGGGGTTTATGAGTCAACAAAACAATATATCTCTTGGAACGACGCAATCGTTTATTAGTATCATCACATGCGTAGGCCACTACTCACAAGTAATAAAGGCGGACATACACATATGTGACAGGAGAAAGATCACGACACTCTATCAAGCGATCTGACGTGACGAGACAACGGGGTTGGATTCCTGCGATTTGTCCCGTCATTGTGCGCCGTAAAACTCGGGACAATGCCGGGTAAAGCGTGTAATGCCGCTTGTAAAACAATAAACCACCCACTGCAGCCTGTCGCGCGTCGCTGCTCGTTCGCCGCGTGAATAGAACGCAGTGCGTTCGAGATTTATTATTTTTAATTTGTTCCTGAACGGATCTAACATGTGCAAATGTCAAAATCGCGCAATTCCTGATCAACGTACCCATTGTACCTAATCATTGAGTCGCAAACACGATTAGTATTCGGCCAGTGGAGACGCAAGGATGTTTTGTTGTCGATCGTTTATTTAGGAAATTGAAATGACGTAATAACACAGATGATTGATCTTTATTTGATTGTGGGCTGTTGTAAATTAATAATATCCACAATCGAATAGCTCTACTAGAATACGGTTGTCTGGCATTTCATCTCATAATATAAGTACCTACTCTGAATTGAACAAAACAAATCTTAAGTGCATCAAAACTAATCCGATTCCAATACGAATCAGCTTTCTTTGTTGAACTATTTAAGGTGTACGATATCGATAGCCGATAATTTATCATTTGTATCGGTGCGGTGCGGTGCGGTGCGGTGCGGGGCGATGCGGTGCGGTGCGGTGCGATGCATCGGTGGAAATCACCGTGACCGGTGCCTAATGAGTCGACAATCGGCGGGCGCGCGTCGCACCAACTTACACAACACTAACACGTTGTAATGTTGATGTATGGCCGCAGATAAATCTATTAAGGGTTTGACATCTCCATCGGGCGGCGGATCAGACGCGCATTATTATTATTTTAATGTTATTATTCAAATTATTATAATCTCGGTGGCCATATTTATGGCGCACGAATAATCCTTTTTGATACGCCGCTTAGAAGGTAAAGATGGTCGTGCACAGGACTCGGTGCTACCACTCGACGCGACGGGACCATGAGCTCACCAGACGAAAGTATGCCGTCGTCACACGTCGCGTTCATGTCGACGAAACGATTGCTAGATATTACGTAGATTGATCTATAGTTTACAAATCTCGGTGATTACCGAATTTAGATTCTTTTTACAGTTCGAAGGAACAAGAAGTAGTCTAGTATAGTAGTAGTGTACTAGCAACTAGTTGCTACGAAATATGCAGGCATCATAGAATATTGGAATGATTAGATAAGTAGGTAGTATTTGTAGTTGATTTAGGTATTTTATGTAACTATTAACTTAGGTGAATAATAAAAATCATTAAAATATCTAGCACAAACACATTTTAGGAAAAATATGAAGTGATTAACGCCATCGTCAACATCTTCGTCATCATCTAGGTTTCCACTGCCGACTGTAGTAGGTACCAAGGTGGGACCCTTAGGTAACTGTAGTCACAGAATAATTAATAGTACATGTGCTACAGTTAACAAATTCTAGATTAAAGAATGGTTTCTCTAGCGTATGATAGTGTAGCTCTACCGAATCATCAGGCTTGCATAATATCTTGAAAACGTTGTAAATCTATACTAAAAGGACAGATTTTCCAATCTGTAATATAGTTCTTGGGTTTGATGAGCTCAAAGGTAATTAAGGTAGGTAATACAGTTACTAGTATAGGATTATCAAAACGTCACCTAGGTATATAAAAAAAATTAAACTTCAAAAAGTGCCTACATCTTCGTAAATGCCTATTTACCTGCCTACTATTCCTATTTACAAAATTAAACCAAAAGCCTAATGTTTAATATCTAGTGACTAAGTCACAACACAGCTTAGGTACCTTAGCCATGCTTTACTTTTACATAGAAAAATAAACTTTTCTAAAAAATAAGTACTAATTAATCAAGTTAATGCAAGCTTGCAAAATAGCATCTCCTAATAGGTATACGTTTGTTGATCCCGAATGTCCCGGTGTGCTCCACCCTAGCGAGGTGCAAATGCGGCGTGAGTTACGTGCCGGGATGCAAACGACAATTTGTTCCAGGGAGACGTGTCTCACACCCTTCCTTCCTCATACAAACTTTGAAACTAACTACAACCTTAACATTTACAAAATAAGACTTGAATTTGATAGATGCCGAGATCTAGGCTGGCGTTTCGGCAGGTAACATTCAATATTGAATTGTAAAGTTTAGCGTTAAGGTGTTGTTTGGGCTGGGCTAAGTTCATAAGGCTTCGCTAAGTCGCGTTTCACGCTGCGCCAGTATGATTGCGAATTTAAATCGAACAAATAAATGTTCTTGTGGAGGTGTTCGACTAATTTAGTTGTCGAGAGTGAACAGACGTTTATTTTTAAACACGTTTGAATTAAAACGCACTGGGAAATGATCATTTGCAAAACGAGAAAGATGATTCACTACAATTCTTTATGGACTAGTTTATCTTGGGGATGCTGTATTTTGCCAATACTATTTGTTTGGTTCAGATTGCGATACCGAAGACAAAAAACTAGAAACGTTATAGAATAATGCTTTATACTAAAAGAAAATAAGGTGACGTTCACAATATATAACTTATGTTTAATAAACAAACAAAATATCTAATCTTAAATAAAAATTTAAAATATGTCTTTCTGTCAAATACCTACTAATAACCTAATCAAATAACCCACCCCTAACTGTACCCGGTGCAAAAGTGCCCATAACACTGGCGGCATTTCCGCGCTGGATAGCTTTGGCTAACCTTTGCACCAGGTACGAGCAGGAGCGGGGGTCGCCAGTTTTCTCCTTAATTCTACGCCCTATCTCACACACCCATGTTTAATATAAATCTATATACCTATTTGACGAGGTTTTTATGCCATTCCACGCAATATAATATTATGCTCCTATCACTTCAAGATACAAAAATTCACGCTAGAACCTCAACCCGCTCCCTTACACGTAAGTATGAAGATTTTTGTTTTTTTTAACTAACGTATGAAGTATGAAGGCTGCCGGAAGTCGGTAACTCTACCCGCTTCCGGTAGGCGTGCGAGATGAGCCGCGCCGCTTCGCCGCCGCGCCGCGCGCCCCGCCCAGCGCGAGTGTACAACCAGCCTCCGCAGCGCAGCGGTGCAGCCTTTATTACATCCCGGTACAATGATTCAACAAAGGATCATGTCAAAGGATTGGCGTGTTATTAGAAAAGTTGAGAATGAGATGTTAGTAAATACAGGATTTTGAAATCTGTCCTATCGCAATTCTGAGATTTTCCGCAGAAACCGAGCAATGTCACAGAATACTTAATGCAATGCTTTGTTTTCCTGACTTCAATTTATTCTTTGCTGCCCTTCGACGTTTATTTAGGTTTTTTTTAGTTTATAAATATACAGGTCCATTCGGTCCATCCAGATCGAGGCCGTATACCACCGCTTTGCCTTACATATTTGTATATATTTTTTTTACCGCTAATAGATCCATGTATCTGCCGCAAAGCAATAGTAGTAGTGCGCAAACATTACAATATAATAATATACTATATTCCGGTTTGAAAAGCGTTGTAGCCAGTGAAACTACTGCATGGGCATTATTAAACTTAAAAGTTGTCGTCTAAGGGTGAAGAGCGCAGCGCAGTGCAGTGCTGCAGAGGGTTTAGCATAACAATATTTGCTTTTGAATCTATTATTACTTTTCTTAATAAAAAAATATCTGCTACCGGCTGTGGCGGCGGCTGCGGCGCGCCGGTCTACTGCGGTTGCATGGCGTAACTCGTTTGATGAAAGGCAAATTTCAAGAATGTTGAGATGCGTGTCCAAACCCCGTCGGGAGTACTACATTAGAAGGTAGGTACTAAGTATAGTACGTACATCGGTTAACAATTCACTAAAAAAGTATTTGTGAAATGCTGACTTCATGTTCTAAAACTGAATAAAAAATATTTTCAATCACATTCCTACTATAATTAATAACTACTACACCTGAATCCTTGGGCAATATTATACCTAATATAAACTGTATTAATTAATTGCTGGCCACTTCTACATTCGGGAAACACCTTGCCTGTCACAACGTCCCTTCTCCACAAACCGCGAGTTTCTCTTAGAGCGGCGGGATTCTTTAGTAAAGACCGCGTCTTCAACCCTGCGGTGTCGGGTTGCCGGCGAGCTGTTGTGTGGCGTCACCCGATACCCCAGCATTGTGCTCTTTTATTTTATAACGCTTTATTCTGCAAATAAGCGGCAATCAGGAGGCACAGGTAAATAAGGAGGAGGCCCTTTTCAGCCCTTTGTGAGGAGTGTCGGTATGCCCATAACAAGTGTGTGAAGACTGTGCTTAATAGGTAGGATTTTTTTTGGTAGCTCGTGCTTTGTTACGTGGACGTGAATTTTTATAACTTTCAATGAAAAAAACATTCCGCAGCATCTTTGGATATGGATGATGAACGCCAATCGTGTATATGTTTTGAGCTCACTTCACTTCACTATCACTAATGAGATGCGGTCTAATTATTGTGGATTCAGGCAAGAAATTGAATTAATATTTATAAATAATTTCCACCAAAATACGATAACTGCAAGTGGAGATAAACTTTCATGGGACAATATAATATAATATGGCATCACAAGACATTGTCACCTTAATCTGAGCTGGGTAGGTACGGGGGCAGAGTTACTCCTCGCCAGCGACCGGCAAATAAATGGAACATATCTGTAAAACTACATATAGGTAAGTAAGGCCCTGGTCACTATGATTTTCAGTACAAACAATAATATTCTAAGCATTTCCCATATTAGGAGTATAGAACATGTTTGTGGGAGGACATTCGGTTTATTTAAATTGCTAGAAACCAAATCGATTTGTAAATAAATATTTTTAGATGCAAACACGACCATGATTTAGAAACACCCTAAAAATCAAACCTTTTTACGCTTGTTAAAAAGTTAACAAGATGCGTTTGTCTCGAAACATTTGTACAAATAGGCATATCGCGTTCCCAATCGTGGCAGGAACTAGCCACCTCGCAGTCTGTGAACTTGAGCCAAAAAAATATAATATCTAGTAAAAACAAGTTAATATCGAATAAAAGAGTGTAAACTTTTAGTCATGCTTAGACTTTATTTTTGATTAATGTTCTATGTACGTAACATAGAAATTTAATCAAATCAAAGTCAAAAACTAAAATCTCGACTTAGTACCTACATAAAATGCCTCGAAGTACTGAAAAAAAAACAAGAGCAGTCTTTTTCGTATGCCTATACGACATTGTACATGGCGCTTGTGAACACTTTCAATACCAAGGGGCCTCCGCCCTTTTTTTTACCACATTTTTATTAAGTCACTTTTTTGTTTGTCTGTATGTCTGTCTTACCGGATGGAATCTTGCAACTTAAATTTCGAGCACTTCTCAATTATCAATCTGGCTGAATCTTTCAGGGTAGCTCACAACTCGATAACAATGCATTCTACATTTATTTGCATGCAGTGCCGACCTAACCTCAAAAGGATTATAAAAAAGTGAATTAAAAAAAAACAATTTAATCTCACTTTCTTATTTACCGTTGTTAATTTGTAGGTAAGTAGGTGGCTTAAACAAGACAAGGATTGTTAGTAGGTAGGTGGCTTACTTTTGGCGGTTTCCCCCCGATGGCGATCCCACCCGTGTTCTTTCCACCTTGTTTCCGTATCCTCCGATAAAGTGTATTCAAAAGAATACCTACACATTTAAGATGTTTTTTACTTGTACAGGTACCTAACTAAAGGTGATCCTGGACTAGTGTGATCAATATTCTGACGGCACTGCTTTCAACAAAATTATGTAATAATTATTTAAACTACGTCCTTACTCGTCGTTGTTAGGTTTGCTCTCTACACTTGTAACTGATACTCGACAATATTTTCTTAGCACGTTTTTGTATCAGAGTAACTGAGAAATCAAAGAGACAAAACCCAGTTTGGTAAACATTGGCCGCGCGCGCCGCTTCTGTAGCAGAGCTGTAAGCAAGGAACTATTCGGTTTCACACATCGACGATAGATGCTAATCAACCGAATAAATATCTACTTACTGAGTTCTAAAATAATAGTCTTTACGATTATTAGAAGTCATTGAAGTGAAACATAGAAAACTCTAATTAATGATTAGGTGCTAGAATGTGGTAAAGTTATAAATTCACAGTTAAAATTAAGGTCTACTATTAATCAACTTCAATCTGTAAGTAGTTTACATTGTAGTAAAATTTACATTTTAATATTTTCGTGCGTTGTTATTTTTATCTATTAACAATGCATATTCAGTAGCCAGTACGCAAGTAGTAATAAAAATAAGATTTTATATTAGAACTCAGCGAGAGGTAAACTTAGTTCATAGTTTGTGACTTGTAGCGCCATCTAGCGTCGAGTAGCAATACTATAGTTATATATGATTAATGTAAAATGTTATTAAATTTTAAACAATTCCAAATTGTCTACATTAAAATTACATACTTAAAGTACTTAAAAATTTTTTTTACTTATTACTAAAATACAGGAAAAGAAACATTTTCAATGTAGTTAGAAAAGCATTCACACGGTAGGTAAGGCACTTCCAATCAGCAACGAAAGCATTGGACCAAAATATTTCACCTGACACTTGACAAGTCCATTATCCGAATGTTCCCATGTCAAAGCACACTTGCGAATCACAGAGTCATCGGAGTGGAATAATCCCGATGACTTACTGACACTTCCCATTATAGCATTGTTGGATTTAACTGGTAATTTTACAAAATTCTATCAGCGATTTGTATTGTGAATTTCTATGCAGGTGTTTGAAATATCTAAAACATATTTTTATTTCATTGGATTATCATAATACACCACAAAATAAATAATAGAATAGCTACTGACTATACACTTTAGATGGGCTTTAAACATATTTTAAGTAAATAAGTATATATACCTATGTCTGTAAATGTAATCCACGCGTGGCGCCACCTATGAAACATTTTCAATGAAAATGATAAATATTAGTAGTTATACTAGGTACTGTAATAAGTGAGAAAATGATACTGACATAGGGCAGTTAGGATACACATTCAAATAACGCCTGACGTTTTTTTTTGAGTTGATTTTGCATGAGAATCAACTGTTGCATGCTTGTTTGAATCTGCGAGTAGAGCGAAGGGATGAAGAAATAAAAGTTACGGCAGGAGCCTATTTATTAAAACTGTATGACTACTAAAGTGTGTTTGCATATTAAAGTAAACAACAACACCCCCACAAGTACGAGTGGCGGTAGACACTAAACTTGTCATATTTTATACCGTAATATCCGTATGCCTTAGTGCCTGCTAAAAATTATTAGCAATAACAGTTAATAATTTCATATTGCTTTTAGATACTAATAATAATCATGATAATAATTATGAGCTTATTAATTTTAATTAGTGTACGACGAAAATAACAACTTAAACATTTGTTTTCTAATTTTGCTAGCAGCGCCCTTAGCGGGATAAACTTTTCCCTATTGGACACGTTTCACGTTTTTCATTCATAAATTTTTTATTGTGTTATGTTAATACTATTTGTTATTTCTGTGGTTATGTTTAGATTTTATGTATGTATACTATAAATACCTATGTATGACATAAGGTAAATCTCTGTACCGCATGTTTTATCAAGACAAAGGCTTACATTAATTTAACTTCTTATCAAAGAATTTTGGAAATGTAAACAAAATGAATTAATCAAACAAGTGCGTTACAATGAAGGGGGTTCCAAAAACCAAACATTCATATCTCTAGGGTTGCGGAGTGCCACAAAAATGGCCGTTGAAATGTTTAAAAGTTAAAGAATCGCTGTCAGGTTCTTAGTGCGCGAAACAAGGCGGGTAAGTACAAAAAATCGTTACCTCTCTACCTATAGGTAAAGTTTGATAGTTAGTTAATAGATATGCGCCCAACGCAACGGCACTGCAATTACCTAAAGAGTTTTTGCATACCGTGAGAGGTTTGGATATCCCGCGGCAGGTATGGGTCAATGCCGGCCTCGTATGTAGGTATTATATTATTGTTCTGTGGCGCCGGCATATATCAACGCCACCGCCGCGCCTCGTAGCCTTTGCTGCGGGTTGTTCCTTATCGGTTTGTCGGTTGTTCTACTGTTTGGCCCTAGTGGGAGACAACAGAATGGATTTTACCCGTCGTCCCCTACTTTTGTAAAATGGAGGACAACAGGTAAAATTCTTCCTGATGCCCTACAGTTTAAAATGGTTGTGGATACCTCTAGTAGGTACCTATATTTACTTTTATCCATAATGTAGGTTCATTTAGGTATTTGGGGTATTCGGAGCCATTACGGCAACCCTAAAGTAAATACGTATCTAATATTATACAAGGACCGCAATCTGACGTTACACCTGCATTATTTACAAGTGATAAACTTAGCAGATATGATATAAATAAGATATAAACTATAATTAGCGGAGTTTTGTTTGTGACTCGAATGCTGATGCTGCCAAAATTAAATACATTGAAGTAAAATGGATTTCACAAATAAAGTGGTTCTAGTGACAGGCGCGAGCGCGGGAATCGGAGAAGCCACCGCCATCTTGTTTGCGAAATATGGCGCGACACTGGCGCTGGTCGGCAGAAATGAAGAAAACTTGAAAAACGTAGCCGATACGTGTGAACGAGAGAAAGGGATCAAGCCGCTGGCGATAGTTGCCGATCTCTCTACTGACGAGGGTTGCGAGAAAATTGCTAATGGTACTTTAAAACATTTCGGAAGGTAATTATTTAACATTTACATCATAGTGTAAAATTAATTTAACCAACGTTTATAAATAAGTATGGCTGTACCTAAAGAGATAAGTACCTACCTAGGTACCTACTTGTTAGGTAGATATCATTCATTTGATCTGTACTAACACAATTAGATACCTTGACACCTAAACATAGACGTTATATTCATGTATTGGTTACCTTACCGACCATATAACTTTGAACCGTTAGATTGGACGTGCTCGTGAACAACGCGGCGGCCGGCGCACGCACCACCATCCAGCAGACGGACATGCAGATCTTCGACCGCGTCTTCAACACCAACATCCGATCTGTGTACAACCTCTGCAGGCTGCTGGTTCCAGCACTGATCGAGAGCAAGGGAAACATCGTCAATGTCTCGAGTGTAATGGCTACTATGGTTGCCAAGGGGAACCTGCCTTACAGCGTCTCGAAGGTAGAATATTACTAATCAAAGACACGCTTACTTACTATAATAATTGGTATAATAAGGTAATTCAAGGTGAATAGTGACCACCACAACATAAACACTAGAAATAAGGATAGAATTGCAGTACCTAGGTTTAGACTGAGTAAAACGAATAAGTCCTTCATGGGCAATTGTGTACGGTTTTACAATAAAATTCCAAAATGTATAACGGAGCTCACAGAAAGTAGATTCAAATTTAGGGTGAAAAATATTCTAATAAAAAAAGCATACTATAAAGTTAGTAATTACATAGAAGACAAAGATGCATGGAACATTCCGCTTCTGCCAAGTAGCCAACTGGCACATAAGAAAAATAATATTGTCAAAAACAAACATAAAATATTGTAACAAAAGTT
The DNA here is from genome assembly GCA_951640565.1 of Petrophora chlorosata. NCBI lineage: Eukaryota > Metazoa > Arthropoda > Insecta > Lepidoptera > Geometridae > Petrophora > Petrophora chlorosata. The sequence continues at coordinate 18,244,857 of OX621197.1, forward strand.
CTAAAAAAATATGCCCCTCAGTTTCTTGCCGTATCTTCTGAGTAGTGGTTCTTTTTCCGATACGGTGGTAGAGTCATTGTAATAATTGACGTTCATAAGTGCGTCTGTGACGACAAAATTGAATAAAGAACTTTTGATTGATTGATTGATTGATTAAATGGCGTCAAATTTGTTTTAGTACCTTCACCAGTTTATTTGGTGATTAGGACCATCGATTGTAGTGTTGAATGAAACACCGCATCCTACCTGTAGGTACTTAGTATGCATTTGTTTTGTTGCAGGCTGCTTTGGACCAATTTAGCAGAATGATTGCCTTCGAGCTGGCCCCTAAAGGAGTCCGGGTCAATGTCATGAGCCCTGGTTTAACAGTACGTTTATTTTTTATATTTTTTTATTTTTGGAAATACATCTGGATTTCTATATAGGTTTAGTGGGTAGATACGGATAGAGGTGCAGTTTAAAAACTTATAACCGACTCCTCCGACCAACCTCTCCAATTATAGATAACCAGACTTTATCAGTGACTTTCCAAGAATTAACAAATATCTTCCCGTTCCAGAGAAGCAAATTCGTGCAGCGCATGACTGATATAACCGACGAGGAGTACGAGTCGTGGCTGCAGCGCTCGGCTGCGGTGGTGCCGATGGGACGTGCGTGCAGCGGCGAGGACTGTGCGGAACTGATCGTGTTCATCGCCAGCGACCGCTGTGCGCTGCTCACGGGAGCCGTGGTGCCGTTGGACGGGGGGCTGAGGTTCACAGGCGCGGCGGCTAGCGAACATTATAAGGGACAGGTTTAGGAGCAGTCTCCTGAAGCGGTGGAGCCAGCCTGACGGTCAGACAAATGCCGATCGTATCTCATTGAGCTCGAATGGAGCTGTAGCCTCACTGCGACTAATGCCGCTACTGGGCATCTTCAGCATCATTTGTTCCTACTCCCTTAACCCGGACTCACCACGCTAGCAATGCTCCTACACACCGAGCATTAACTCATTTACCATGTGTGCCAGCATGTTGATATACTCGTATTTGTTGATTCTATGAGCATCATTGTTACTAGCCTTAAGTTGTACTTAAGCCATTATCTAAAATAGTTAGCTTACTATCTAAACTGCATTATAATAAATAAATACTGAATATACCAATAACTCCAGCAATAACTCGGGTTATTGGTAAATTCAAATTGATAGTCTAATATGGCACGTTGCAGTTGCCGACAAACTTTCGTCAGATAAGCATGACTTCAGTCGCTGTGACGCTTCACCTATATTCGAATTCTACTATTCGAGATTATTACTGTCGGAATTTGTGTGACCGGTGGGTATGCCGGCAGAAGATAATGGCTGTGTCGATGGCTAGCTGAATAAAGGCTGAAGATCTATTAACTAGATGAACTGAGAACAAATATGCAAATACGATACGTAACGGTGAAAATTGTCGACTACTTACCGGGTGATAGGATATACCTAGGTACTGCCAGCATATTTAGATCGTAGTTGCACCTTCCTTGAAATTTGAGACCATTCTACACTTGTATACCCAACAACGTGTTCAAATTCCGGAATAAATCAATATTGATCGTAGTCCTTCAAATAAATGTTTATTAAGTATGTAAATAATATATGGTTATGAAAATAAATGAAATCTAAAAACTATCGTTGAATCACTTGAACTGTTCAGAGGCATAAGTGGCAATGTCTCCGTATCTCAGGCCTCCATCGACGGGCACGACGTCCCCGGTGACGAGCCTGCTCGCGTCGCTCGCCAGGAACACCACCATGTTGGCGACATCGGCGCCGGCGCATACTTCCCGCATCGGTACGCGCTTGGCGGCCTCCGCCAGCCACGCTTGGTACTCTTCATCGGTGTAGCCCATTATGCGGGTCACTATTTTGGAAATCTAGAGCGCAAAATATCTCAAAAACTACAAAATCCTACTAATATTATAAATGCAAAACTTTGTGAGGATGGATGGATGTTTGTCGTGGTTTCACCAGCAATTACCTACTCGGGATAAAAAGTTGCCCATATCTGTCCTTTTCCGGGGCCAAAGGTTACAGTAGAATCCGTTCAGTTTTTGCGTGATTGAGTAACAAACATCCATCCATACATCCCTCCATCCATTCATCTATCTATCTTCACAAACTTTCCCATTTATATTGTTAGTAAGATAAAGATAAGATACCACTTTTATTATGCGCACTGCTAACGAGTGGAACTCCCTGCCAGAGTCAGTCTTTCGCGATAGCTACGAGTACAATCTAGGACTCTTCAATTCTCGAGTGAACAGGTACCTACTATCTAGGCAAGCGTGCTAGAGCTTCGACCGCATCGTCATGTCGCCTGCCATCAGGTAACATAGTGGTCAACAAGAGCCAAAATTAGTAGTAAAAAAAGGTAAGGTTAGTATGTAAGTATGAGGACGTATGAGGACCGCGGCTCATGCCCTCCGGTCCAGTAGGCGGGATTATGCTGAAATCGAGGACAGTTTTATGACCAGTATGTAGACCGGCCGAACAGAGATAATATGGCGTATGTGGCTGTGGCTTAAGCCTTCTGGTTCACTAAGCGTAATTATGCTGAAAATGATGATGATGATGACGATGATGGTGGGCTCTGGAATAGTACTCACAGTGATTCCAGGGCTGACTGCGTTCACCCTCACTCCTTTAGGAGCCAACTCCAGCGCTGTCAGTCGGGTGAAATGATCAAGAGCAGCCTGGAAGTAATTATCTATTAGGTAGGTATTTTGGCATTTTCAAGTATTTGCTTCGACGCGCGAGCGCTATGCTTCGACCTTCATAATGCGCAGGACCAAGGAGTGGAACTCTCTGCCGGCTTCTGTGTTTCCGGATAGCTACAATTTGGGTGTCTAAGACAAGAGTGAACAGGTTTCTTCTAGGCGAGCGTGCTACATCTTCGACCGCATCGTCACTTAACAACAGGAGAGATAGCGGTCAAACGCATAATGATATACTTAACTAAAAAAAGTATTTTGTAATAAGAGTGTTTCTACGGTACTTATTAGATAAAATAATTCACTTTGAAACCAGTTATCTTAAACAATAGAGATAAGTAGGTAGTTAGGTATGTCGGTACTCACATAATGATTAGACACGAATGCTAATACTTGTAGGTTTAATAAAATTATTCTGCGATAAATCATCAAATTATGAAGATTCTTAGTAGATATTGACGTTACGCCATACGCCCAATTAAAGGTCACATAATTTGGACACAGAAATGCCCCGATGTCCGGATGTTCATATCTAAGGATTCAAAAACTAGGTATATAAGGAAACTGCAAAATGTTTGCCTTTTTAGCGCAGGTATCGAACCCGCTACCTCCGTGACCATGATTCTGGGATCCATGATAGGCGATAGGTAATATGAATATGTCAGTATCCCAAATGTGTGGTGCAACTTAACATGCTACAAAGATATCTAAGGATATTATTTTGTTACATAATATATAACCACCTTAGCCATGCCATAAGGCAAGGTGCCCACGGCTACTGTTGTACCCGAAATACTGGAAACGTTGACGATGTTGCCCTTAGACTGTATCAGAGCAGGCACCAGCAGCCGAGTGAGGTTGTACACTCCCCGCACGTTGGTGTTGAAGATGTTGTCAAACGTCGCCATGTCTGTGCGTTGTATGCACGTGCGGGTAGTGATTCCCGCGTTGTTTATAAGGATGTCCAACCTGGTATACATAAAAACAAGTTTATACTTGATTATATACATATTACAGCCTCCGACGAGTAGTGGTTTAACTACGTGAGTCCTAGCCGTTTTATTAAATATTTGTAATGAATCAAATTCACGACAACTTTCATACTAAAAGTGGTTTAACAGGTTGGCTCAAATCTCACCACTGAGGTTGCGGGTTCGATTCCCGCGACGGAACAAATGTTTGTGTCTGGGTGTTGTGCGACCATGGTCCTCATAGTATCCTATTTAAAGACCAGGATCTATGTATGGTTGGGCGTTTTTTTTGTGTAGGTATGTTACGAATCACATTTTTATCTTTTGATGTATTGAAAACGTAAACATATTTAGAAAGTAGGTATAGATAGGTACTTATCAATTCGTAAACATGACAATAAGTAGATATCGCCACAAACAATGTATCGCGCTAATACGGACAGACATCATATTATGCAGTCATCCACACTGATGATATCTTTATTTGGGTTAGGTAGTAACAATAACATGGACAAACAAAAGATTATAATTAGGTATTTCTCAAGTTTCCTCAAAAGGTTATTAGTATGCAGATGTTCGAGCTACTTAGGTAAGTACTTGTTTTTGGACGATGCAAGTAAAACGTAGCAAGAAGGAAATCATTCAGACCTGCCAAAATGGTCAAGAGTTTCTTTCGCAACCTTCTCACATCCTTCATCTGTGGCGAGATCAGCAACTATGGGCAGCGTGGGGATGCCCCTCTCCCCCTCGCACCTCCCCGCGACGTCCCGCAGCCGATCCCGGTCGCGGCCGACCAGCGCCAATTTCGCGCCATATTTCGCAAACAAGATGGCGGTTGCCTCACCGATTCCCGCGCTCGCGCCCGTCACTAGAACTACTTTATTGGAGAAATCAAAGTTCATTTTATCTTTATTAAATGTAAAACACGTGTGACCGCGAGAAACGTTTCTGCTCGACTGATCTCTTGATCAGTGATCATCTGTTACATGCAAGTAGGGGAGATCGGGGCAAGACGTTCGGGGTAAGACGGGAAATGAGCTTGTGTGCGTGATTCGTAATCGCGTTTAAACCGCCACAATCGCGTCCCCTAAGTAACCATTGCAAAAAAACAAGTTAAGTAGAAACAACTAGGAAATAATGTCGCTGTGGTCGTAGCCATACTTAAATAAGTTGTTTATTTAGTACTTAAATATATATTTTTACGCTTTATTAATATTATCTTATTATGCTGTAATAAGGGTACCTATATTATTTATTACATGGGCACAAATTAGGCATAATGCTTATTTCAAGATCATTGCTATAATCTAACTTAAATATTACGTTATTTGATTAAAATCAAATTAATTTAAATATCTTGTCTATCTTTTTTTATTTAAATATCTTGTTTATGTACTTAAACGTTATACTGACATAATTAATTAAGCTATATTTATGGTTATTCATAACCATAAAAAGGTCAGCGCCAAAACAGAAAAAGAACAAAATATAACAACGAACAGACAAAAAGGGACAATCAATACAAATAATAATAACAATAATTGATTTATTCATTTAAAAACATTCGTTCAAAATAAAACCTAGGGGGTTAAACCCCCGACGCAAAAAGGATGTTATAAGTTTGGTCACTAAGTGTGTCTGCGTGTGGCACCGTAGCTCTTATACGGGTGATCCGATTTGGCTGCAGATTGTTTTATTAGCAAGCAGGTTTTCTAGCGGTGGTTCTTAGACATGTTTACTGTGTTTTTTTTTAATTTTTCTATTTCATTCCCTCTTCAGCAACGCAGTACTGTTTCCGAATCTCATGCAGCCGTCGACGGGGACCGTGGCCCCGGAGAGCAGCCCGCAGCCGTCCCCCGCGACGAACAGGATCACCCGCGCGATGTCGGCGCCGGTGCACACGCGCCCCATCGGGACCGCCGCCTCCGCAGCCGTCAGCCACTGCTCGTACTCCGCGTCGGAGATGGCTGTGATGCGCTGCAAGAATTTACTTACCTGAAAGAATACAAGAAATTAATAATTATTTTTTAGAAAAAACAAATCAAATCAAAAATAATTTATTGTGAACATAGGTGGTACATTGGTGTTATATATTAAATATAAGGTCGGTATAGCCTGCGGCATGCAATAATTTATAGTAAATCGAATTAATTTATAATAGAAAATTAACATTAACTATTTAATTATAAAATAAAATAATAAGACTATTTCAGAGCATTACAAATCCATAGTATTAGTGAGTTAGTTAGATCACTTATCGCAGACTTATAGCTAAGTTTAGTTGTGCTAGTAGTAAGTCTATGGTATTTAAAATGTTCAGTTCGGTACTTATGTAGTGTTTCAGTAGGTATGATAGAATGCCCTGAAACCAACGTGCACTCAGGTGTATGTATTATTATTATGAAATGTCACATTACACAAATAACATGTCAAGAATTCAACAAATACCGACTTCAATGTATCTTTGAAGTCCAATGTCAAATATCGATAAAATTTATATGGGACTACTTCGTAGCTATACTGAAACCAACGCAAAAATAATTTTTCAAACCGGTAAATGACGGAGTTCTGAGGTAACATAAAAAAATTAAAAAAACACAATCGAATAGACAACCTTCTCCTTTTTTGAAGTCGGTTAAAAAGAAAAAACAACCATTTTGGTATTCAACACACAAAAAATAAAACTTAAATAATAATAATATGTATGTATTCAGCGTGCCGAAGGGCCTCAGCTCAGCATAAAATGCCGAGAGTTTTACACAACTCGGCGCTAATTTTCAGCTGATACCCGTTTTGTTATAGGAACAGTGAAAAACTGACTGCATTTACCATAAAAATATCTATGATACAATGATCGTGATATGTTAATGTTCTTTAATGTTTAGGTACGGAACCGAATTCGCGCCGCTTAGAATAGGTACATAGTACAGTAGGCGACATAAGTAGCTGAACTTTTACAATCTTTCAATTGTCAATAAAGCTGAATATATACAAGTTACATGCATTTTTTCCAATTTCTCTATTCACACAGAATATTAACAGGCTTTTTAAATGCAACATTCAGAGAAAAAAAAACAAATAAGAATTACAAATGGTCAGCTACTTTTGTCGCTGACCGTACAAAGTGTACAAGTTCTTACGCATTGGCGTCATAAGTGGTAAGAGCACAAAATAGCTAGATATATGTATACCTAATAAAAAACATTGCAGTATATCCACTGCGACGCCATTTATTTACTAAACTATTTATTGTAGAATCAGTTTGGTTGTGGATTTCCAATAAAATGTACAAAATAGCGAGTCAAGTCAATTTAAATAATATTATACAAACATAGTATATATATATATATATATATATATACAAGAACATGAAATTATATTTTGAGTGCTCACCGTGACGCCAGGGCTGATGGTGTTGACCCGGACCCCTTTAGGGGCCAACTCGAGCGCCACCAATCTGCTGAAGTGGTCCAAAGCCGCCTGAAAAAGTATTACAAGAATATAATATCTCAATATTATATTTGCAGGTAGGTATTTCAGTATGTATAAGTATAAAGTAACCTACCTATATACATAAATAAATATCTGATACCCATCAACAGCATAAGAGCGTGTGCAACTCAGTGAGAGCACGTGCAACTTTCAAACCACCCGTGTTCGCACCCCGCTGGCCCCGCACCACAGACTTTCGCGGATTTAAAACTTGCTCTAAAAACAGTGATAGAATACATCGTGAGGAAACCGGCATGTTCAACCCGCACTGGGCCAGCGTGGTGGACTCATCCTCTCTCTATAAGAATGGCCCGTGTCCCAGCAGTGGGAACTTAATGGGCTGATGATGATGAACCATCACATGTGTCGACGACTGGGTAATACCGAGCAGGAAGTAGGCTACTGGTGGACATTTATTTGACTAGCGAGCGATCCGCAAAGCATTGTGGGGGAGTACGATTTACAGTACTGTAGGTATATAAGATTATGTACAATGGTAGGTAGGTACCTAGATTACATCCATAAAGTCATCAACAAATTCTTCAAAAAATGGTGAAAACTGCATCAATCCATCAGGGAGCTAAGTAAGCGAATAGACACCTACACGCGAATGGAGAGAGTTTTATTATATCAACTAGGTATTAAGAGATGAAGTTGTTGGCGACAAAATATATAAAGTACCTTAGCCATGCCGTAGGGCAAGCTGCCGACAGCCACGACAGTAGCTGCAATGCTGGATACGTTGATGATGTTGCCCTTAGTTTCTATTAGAGCGGGCACCAGCAGACGCGTCAAGTTGTAAACTCCTCGGACGTCCAGAGCGAACACACGGTCAAACGTCGCCATGTCTGTTTTTTCTATGGTTGTCCTAGCGCCGATACCTGCATTGTTCACTAAGACATCCAACCTGAAAAATTTAAATAAATAAAGTCATCAGAACAGTCAGTGAGAATTTTTTTTATGATTTTGGTTTTTGGAAAAAAATATCGAGTTCGGTTTGCATTTAGGATAGGTACCTCCTAAAATGCTTCAAGGTTTCCTTCGCGGTTCTTTCACACCCCTCATCCGTGGAGAGGTCGGCTAAGATCGCCAGCGGCTTGTTGCCCTTCTCCTTCTCGCAGCGAGCCGCGACGTCTTGGAGCTTCTTCTCATTGGTGCCGACCAGCGCCAGTTTCGCGCCATACTTCGCAAACATGATGGCGGTCGACTCGCCGATTCCAGCGCTAGCGCCAGTCACTAGCACCACTTTATCCGTAAAATTCACTTCCATTTTTAAAATCGTATTGTGCAACGAGGAAGGCGGTAACTAACTGAATGACTAGTGACGCTACGATGCAAACTTATAAATAATGTTTTACTCGTATTTTATCAATGATTACACTTGTGAAGATTAACTCCTTACGCTATTCGATAACGTTAGAGACTTCGAGTGGATACTTTATCTGAGGTTAGAGATGTTTACAAACTTAAGACATTATACCTATTTATTAATAAGGTTAACAGGTACATGTATACGGTTTCATAAACATACTTTTTGGTTATCTACACATTCTCCATTTTCCTGTCATTTATGCTTGCAATCCACAACCAGCACAAGTATTCTGAGCAAACAGCATATTTCAGCATAAGCTCCAGGGGCTAGAGTGCTTTTTGAAACTAAACTTTCGTGAAAAGTATGTAAAATATACGCGCGGCGCAATAATGTACCTACTATAGTAGCGTTTGCGTTGAGTCTGATGAGTACACAAATTCTAATTTAAACAGTCTCCTGTTACAACAACTTCAGTCTCTTGAAGGGAACAGTCTTCTATTTATAACAAAGAAACCGACTTCAAGTCTTATGTATCTTGGAAGTCCAAGGTCGAATATCGATGAGATTTATATGGGACTACCTTGAAGATATACTGAACCCAACACAAAAATAATTTTCCAGATGTTTATAAATGTCAGAGTTCTGAGGTAATAAACATAAAAATACAATCGAATTGAGAACCTTCTCTTTTTGAAGTCGGTAAAAAAATTACAATGGCGCGTCAGTCAATTTTATTCCTCTAATTTTACTATTCGTATGATACTATTATTATTGTATGTCCTCGCGTATGTATTTTATATCAAAGTGTAAAGCTGTGTCCCATTTAACACCTGAACATACCTCGCGTTGCTCTTCTGACTAATAATAAATTGGTCTGGTAAATTATACTTTTACTTAATAATTTTCAGACAAATCCGTAAACGATACCTAGTACACGTAATAAGTACGGCCGCCTACCAAACAGGAAGGAAAGTTAAGAGTGTGTACCTACTTTATGTAGAATACTTCATCTGGAGATTAACAGCTATTGATTGCATAAAGATAATATTTGTTTTGCTGCCTTGAACAATGGTGCACGGACGAGTGCCTATATCATGTTAGAGGACTTATTGCTTGATTGCATAATATTATGAAATAAAAGTGAATTTGGCACCTTAGAGCAGACACCTCATGGCAGAAATTGATTCTTCGAAAAAGTTTACCCCTATGGTTATAACAAACGAACAAACTTATGCATTGGCAGATCTATATCATGAAGATGTCAGCATGGCAGGGACCTAAAATATATCCTGAAATATTGAAACCACGTACACGGATAAGATACCTTTACTATGTAATTTAAATTAAAAAAGCTATTATAAAATATTACATGTACACAAAGTTCAAACAAAAATTGCTCAATATTATTTCTAATTTAAAATTCGATACATATTTTGCAGTCATGGATCAGTAAGGTTTATAATAAATATATATATTTAAACAGAATAATTATTAATTCATTCATTACATTCTGGTTTAATAAAAATGGCACTTTATAAACGAAAGGATTTCCACACAAATTTAATTTGTGTTTATAGTATTTTGTCCAGTAAATTCTTGTGGAAACTTTGGTCGAAACACTACAACTCTCTTATGTTATGTATCTAACTTTATAGGAAGTGTCCAAATACTAGTTAACGAGGTCTGGGTTACATGAGTCATCTTCTACAAATCTACTGCTTTATTAGAGTACCTATATAAAATTCTGTCATATTTTCCCTCCCCTAAAGGGGTTATACTTGGAACACAAGGTATACAAGCAAAGATAGTATTGCACTTCCCAAAAACTCACATTGGTTAGCCACTATATATAGCTGTTGCTTACTGACAACACGCAACGTTGTAGTGTTCCGACGCCGCCGACGGCGCGCGGGACGCTCCCCGAGGAGCCTATTTACAATCATGCCTGATAATTACGGATCAAGATGCGCAAGTTTCCACAACACATGTTGTATAATACTGCAAAAATCACCATTTGCAAGCATAGTAGGTACATTGCGTGGTTTTCGCATATCACATAAAAGTCAGTCTGTTCATCAATAATTACATTTTTAAAGCATGCTTGTCTATACAAAGCTGAAAAACTAAAATTAAAGTTCTCTGTATTGTTGAATTACTTGACATATTGGCGAGTGATTTGCAGTATTATGTTTATTACCGAACATACGCAGTATAATTAATTAGCATGAGTTAAACACAGTTTCCATCTAACATCTAACCTCTACACTATCAATAATAATTTTAAAATATGCAGATATAATACACGTGCAACAAGTCCATACAGGCACTGAGCAAATTTATACAATCCTATCTTTTCAAGCAAGAATATATGATCCCAGGGCTATAATGTAACTCTTGTATCAATAGCTTTTTAATTTGGAATCAATGTTATTGCAATAACTTAACATTAACATGAAAATTAACAAAATGATACTAAAATTGTATATTATCATGTGTAACAGTAAAAATCTATGAACTTTAAATGTTCAGTAATTGGTAACACTCGATAAATGATTGTGCATCTAGTTCGTACTATTTCTGATATTATGGGATCCAAAGAGCAAACTTTTTTTATTATTATTACGGGCATTGATTACTTCCAACAGGATAATTTTGATTATGCTTATTAGAAATAGGAAAGGGTCAGACCAGCTAACTACTTTACAATGTGACATGCAAACACCTTTGACCAAGTTCACTAACATGTCCAAACATCAATTGCAGAAATACTTTCTTTGCATGAGAGGCACACTGTCATCATCACTTTCTGAAAAACACGCAGTGAAGCCGCTCTTGTCTCTCAATGAGTGTCCACTTTTAGTAACAGATTTCTTGAAGCGTACCTGACGTGTGGTGCGGCGCTTCTTTCTCTGCTGGGCAAGAGTAGGACTGGCAACATTCATGCTCACCATGGAACTCACTTGTTCAGTGGAGTTACTTACAACTAACACAGAGTTCTCTCTCTGACGTGCAGACAGAGAAATATTCCTACCGCTCCTCGTTCTGGAAACCACTGTCTCTTCTGGATTCTCTTTCTTGTCAGAGTTATTGAATTCTATGCAATTTCTAGGACCTCGCCTTCTGGTATTGACTCCAGCATTGTCGGTATTCATGTCAGTGTGATTCTTATATCGCTTTGGATATCTGGATGTTCCACTACTCTGTGATTGGAATGAAACATTTAAATTACTTTTGCCTTTTTGCTTGTTATCAACTTTATTTGAGGCACCTTCTTTGCTCTTTGATCGTGTATCCACAAATTTCAGCAGTGAAGTGCTCTTATCAACTTTTGTAGATTTATCATTATTTTTTGAAGTGACAAGGTTCATAACGTTTTGTGATGAGTCTGTACTGCAATTAAGCACATTTGCTTTAAGCATACCAGTATTTACAGACTTGTTGACACAAACAATCATGTTGTCATTTTGTGAACTATGCTGTGATTCTTTCACCAAGTTCCTGCTGGACTTACACCTGAGCTTTCTGGGTGTCTTACCAGATTGTAATTTAGTAGATCTGATATAGTTAGCTGTGAATCCTGATACATCACTCAAGTCCTCAAACTGTCCATTGACTTGTGTTGTATTTTTGGACTTATTTCGTTGACTGGTACTTTTTTTATTGTCAGCAGTTTGGTCCCCTGCGCCGAAAATCTGTGTTGATTTGTCCATAGGCTTTTGATTTATATTAACGTTATTTTTAACAAAACCATTAGAGACAATAGAGTTATATATTTCAAAGGAACTGTTCAAATGCACATTGTTGTTGCTCTGCTGTGCTTGCCTCAGGCTTCTTCTTAAGTTTGTAGTTTTAGGTGTAGAGGTCACCACCTTGGTCTTTTTGTGAATTTTTGCTCGATTGTTCCTTTGCAATCGAGCTCTTTTAGGCTTTTCTCCAACTGTTGTGTTTTTAATATTAAAATCTAAGTCTGAACCTAAGCTGTCAGACTTACACCTATCCACCAATGGTTGATTCTGTCTCTGAGAAACCTCAAAGTAAACATTTTGTTGTTTTTCTGTGGACACAGAGTCTTCATCTAACATAGACAGTTTCCTTTTTGTCTTCCTCTTCCTGGGAGATGGCACCTCTATATTCACAGTTTTTGAGCCCTGAGCTTCTTCACTTTGTTTTTTTATAAGATTGTCATAGTTCATGAGGCACGGGGCCCGTTTGGTGTGAATCCAGTACGATATCTCGTCCATCTCGCTCATAAAGGGAACGTCAATCGGTAGAACGAGGCCGGCGTCGCGCGCGCCGGGCGGCCCCAGGAGCACAGGGCGCGCAGGCTTGCGAGGCACCCGAGGGGCGAGGGCCAGAGGCACGCCGCGGTCGCCGCAAAACTTGAGCTGCAGTCCGACGGCACCCGGCCCGCGCGCCATGCTCGTCCATTTTCTGTCATGGTCCCCGCATTCCATACACCTGAAAACGACAACACAACCCTGACATTTGCGTGAAGGTTTGGCTAAGGCGATTTTATTTAATATTTCAAACGTCCTTACTTTTGGGAGTTTTATGAATAGGATAAGATAACAGTTTGTAACGTTTAGAATCAAACTAAAACTTTACATTCACAATACTAAGAGGAAAACCGTGCAGAATGGTCGGTTATGTTTGTCTATTTTCTAAGGGGCCCCAGTTCACACTTTTGATGCACGAATCTTATTCGGATTGGATAAAATGTTTTACGCATTTAATTGCGGCAAAAATAAATGATCAAAAAGGTGAATTCATCAAGAGAAATGAAAATTTATTTCTCGACACCATAACAAAATCACAGAACAAAATCAAGCGAGAAACCGAACCACAGATTATATATAGCATAAAATCATAAAATTCACAGAGTCACAATTCTCACAAACTAAAGTATACAGATAATAAACATGTTTGCTAAGTGTTAAACTCAACAGCAAATCATGGAAATCTAAATACTTTGATTATCCTACGTCTAAATAGGTCAATGGTGGGTGGTAGACTCCGGTATTACAGTTATTATATTGGTAGGCTGTAGCCCATTGGAGTCTTAAATCTATGCTATAGGATCAGAGGTCTTCCTCTGAGGCTGTAAGGCTTTATTACTTTCCTCTATGCCCAAGTCAATAGTGGTAGGCATTGAGGAAAGAGACGTCAATGGTGGTAGGCAACCTCAGATAAAGTATCCGAAGTAGGCAACTCGTGAAAATTATTGCTAATTTACATTTAATTCATTAGCATGCGAAATATTAGTCATTAGCATGCTATGCTATGGCAAGCAGTTGTGAATTTATTATAGTTACGAATATTTTCCGTTTTGAAAGGCATTGTAGCCAGTAAATAGCTGGACCACTGCCTACCTTTGGCTTTACTTTCTAAAAAGCTACATAAATGAATTTAGGTGAACGTAAAACGAAATAATGTTTTATGAACGCTGCCGTCTCCGTCTTCAATTACTGACGTTGACATTTGAGTTGACAGTTCAAATTTCCCTTCCCTTTCGCACACGTCAGTTTTTCGCGCCATGCCATGCCTGCTGCTTACTTTGGCTCTTGAGACAGCTTATTATTATTTTTATGTGGAATTTTATCGAAAATTCTATTCTAGCGAATACGTAAATGTTATGAATTATTTAAGATAGGAATTATGTGTACATCATGAACAACGTCCAGAATCTGATAGATCGTGAACTCGGCATATGTAAGTAAATGTTGGTGATAAAAACGGAAGGTGTTTTTAAATCATTTTGTTGCTGTCAGTAACTCGTGTTATTATCGCAGATTGCCGGTTCAACTACGACAATGTGCTGACGAGGCTGGTGGTAGACAAAGAAGAGCAATACTACGGGCTGCAAAGCGGACTTGTGCTACCTAATTACGACCTGGACCCCCCGATATTTGCGTGTCGTTTCTCCGAGGCTCCAGGGTATGAACATATCCTCGCGCTGGCTAATGAAGATGGAAGGGTGTGCCTCCAGGTAATTAATAAAATATAGTAATAATGACATGCAGTGAGCCTTCTGCTCCACATATCCTTGCCTCTTATGGTATGTCCAGTCCATTTCCATTTTAGTTCCTTTTATCTTTACTGCTACGTCCATGACTCCACTTGTGCCTCTGATCTCTGCATTTCTCTTTCTGTCCCTTTGAACACCTAACATGCTCCTCTCCATCGCACCCTTACAAACTGATAGCTTGTTACACAGACTTTTTGTAAGTGCCCATGTTTAGCATCCATATGTCAGAACTGGTAGAATGCATGAGTTACAATGTTTTCTGTTTAGTTTTTATTACTTCAGTAGTAGTTAGTACTACCAAAACACTCATATCTTACAACTATCAATCTAGCATGTTTAGATAGAGGAATAATTATGTTAGGTGTACAGTGTAGTGCAAGCTAAATATTACACTTAACACATAATGAGAGTCCCCATTCATTTAAATGGCTTCAAGAAGTGAGTCTTCTGCATATTTGTATTATTAATTATTCTGTGTCTATGTGTTAATGTTACAGTAGAATAGAAACACTTCATTGCACTTACGAAGGAATTACATTTAATGTTATATATCCTTTAAGCTTGTTTATGTAAGATGAATAATTCCAGGACACAACAGATGCTGTAAGTGCTAAATACCTGGAAAGCTACCAGTGCCACAACAATGCCGTGTTCGACCTGGCGTGGATGCCTGGACAAATGAAGTTTGTTACAGTCTCTGGTAAGTCATTTACTGCAAGTCAAATCAAAATAATATAGTGTTATGTACATGATTTTGAATGGCATGGTTTTAACTCTCATTATTCACCTTTCATACTTATTTTACATTCTTAATATTAGAATGTAAAAAAAGATCCATATGTGAAAACAACTGGAGAAAGGTTCTCAAATTATTGAAGCTACAATAAATAATAAATACATTTAACACTAACAAGCGTGAAATGTATGATCCTGCAAGATTTACTTTATCAGTACTCACTTTATTTTTCATCTTTAAAATGGACCTATTTAAAGTTTACCTACAAAATATATATTTAGAATATATATATATATATGCGAGTACAGGAAAAAAAGGAAACAGCTGAAATCAGACAATGTATCACAGGAGATCACAATGCCTGCCTGTGGGACGTCGCGGAAGACACACCAAAGAGAATCTCCGCATTCTCGAGCCACACCCGGTCTGTGAAGACGGCCGTGTTCCGTCCCGGCGAGCCGTCCGTGTTCGCGACCGGCGCGCGCGACGGCAACATCCTGGTGTGGGACACGCGCGTGGCGCCGCCCGCCGCCGTGGTGGCGCGGCCCGACAACGCGCTCACCAGCTGCCACGCCAGCTTCCTGCCGCGCACGCCGGGCTCGCACGGCAAGCGCGCGCGCGCCGAGCCGCCGCGCGCCGCCTCCGTCACCGGCCTCGTGTTCCAGGACGACGTCACGCTGCTCTCGTGCGGCGAGTGCGACGGGAACATCAAGGCCTGGGACCTGCGCAAGAGCTACAGCGCCTTCCGCCGCGAGCCGCTGCCCAAGCGCGCCATCGCCTACTGCGGCAGCTCCACCAAGAACGGGTACACCAACCTCGTGCTGGACGGCGCGCGCACGCGGCTCTACGCCAGCTGCATGGACGACGTCATCTACTGCTTCAACGTGAGCGCCTTCGCGCCGCTGCCCGAGCGCCGCTACGTGGGCCACGAGAACAGCACCTTCTACATCAAGACGTGCCTCAGCCCCGACGGCGCCTACCTCGTCAGCGGCAGCAGCGACAAGCGCGCCTACGTGTGGAGCGTGCGCCGCGCCGCGCCGCTCGCGCGCCTCGCCGGCCACCGCGCCGAGGTCACGTGCGTGGCGTGGGCGCGCGCCGCCGAGCCGCGCCTCGTCACCTGCGGGGACGACGCGCGCCACATGCTGTGGCGCGTGGGGCGCGCCTCGCCCGCCGCGCCCGGCGCGCCCGGCCGCGCCGAGCGCGCGCCGCCCGCCGCCGCCGCGCCGCCGCGCTGGGGCGCGCTCGAGCGCACGCCGCGCGCGCGCGCCGCCGCCGCGCGCGACCCGCCGCCCGCCTCGCGCCGCACCAAGCGCTGCCTCGCGCAGCTCATGAACGCGTCGCGCGACGCCGACGAGGCCGAGTCGCTCGTCAAGCGCCTCAAGCTGGACGCGGCCGAGCCGGGCGCGCCGCGCGGCCTCAAGCGGCCGCACGACGCGGACGGCGCGCTGGCCGAGCGGCTGGGCGCGCGCCCCGCGCCCCGCGGCGCCCCGGCGCCGGGCAGCCCGCCAGCCGCCTCCCCGCCGCGCACGCCGCCGCCGGGCGCGGTCACTCCGCCGCCGGGCCCGGTGGAGTCGCCGGTCAGGTTGATCACGTTCACGACACCCACGAAAGATTTGCCGAATTACGTGCTGAGCGGCGAGGCGCCGCACCTGAGACTGATGTCGCCGGCGAAGAAGCGGCGCGGGAACACGGACTGGCTGACGCAGCTGGCGCGCAACAAGCGCTGTAAGCGTGGTGACGCGGGTGACAGGCCGCCCTCCGCCGCCCCCGCGCCCGCCGCCGCCCCCGCGCCCGCCCCCGCCGCCGCGGGGTCGCCGGCGACTCCCAAAGAAAACTTTCCGTCTCGTAGAAGTTCCGTATCGGACCGAACGCCCAAATCTGCTAAGAAGGCTAGAACTTTGCTGAAATATTTTACAGTCACCAATATGGAGAAATGAACATTTGTAGATTATAATGCAGTATTGAGTTGTTCAACATGTAAAAAACAAAATCCCACTTGCGGAGTGCCGGGTAGGAGGCTAATGGGCATCGGTAGTGTGGTGTCTTCATCTGTCGAGTTATCACCGTCTTGACCAATCAGATGCTAGCACAATGCACTCGTTGTATCCGCTTCGCGGCTCCCCCGCGCCCCCCGCCTGCCCCCCGCCTGCCCCCCGCGCCCCCCGCCTGCCCCGGTTGTAGCGCCGCGCTCGCGGCGACGAACGTGCGGAGGCGCGCAGTCTGCGCCGCGAATCCAAAGCGTAAACTCCCGGAAGAAGGACATCCTAGTTGTCCGAAACCTGGTCGTTAATGTAGCCGTTTATATTTATAATGAATATTTCTACTCACGATAGTTTCCAAACTTTGACTGATAATATATTTAAGGATTGTTACCTATGTAAGTTTGAATTATACCCGTGTTACATTAATTTAATAAAATTATAGATAACAGCTTTCTGCCCATGGCTTGATAGAGCGTTTGTCCACGGGCCAGTGCCTTCACGTCGCCGTGCCGGTGCCGGCCGGTGCCGTGCCGGTGCCGTGCCGGTGCCGGCCGGTGCCGTGCCGTCCCGTCGCCGCGCCGTGCCAGCCAGTGGAACAACGCTCAACGTCCTTTGACAGTTAACACATGCCCAAGTTCAATACTATCTTGTTTTAATCCATAACTACAAATGCAATATTTTGTTTTATCGACCATTTAGTCGTTTTGACGTGAATCTTGTTTCTAACCAAACTCATGGATCTGAATTTTTGACCATTTTTAAATACTTGACCATATGTATACTGAACATGTTGTAAGGGCATCCCCACTTGTAATCATTAGTTATTTAGGTAGTATCAACAGATGGATGACCAATATAAAATATACAATGCAATGATAAGCAATGAATAAATTAATATTTTGTGTTTTTGATATTGAATGCATTAGCGCATGCTAGGCGAAAATCCTAAGATTTTAAATAATAACAAGAATAATTAGGAATCGTCCCCCTAAGACGATATAAGAAGGATAGAAGAAATTTGGTTGCTTGAGCATTAGGCTCGGTGGCCCAGTGGTTAAGACGTCGGGACGGTATTCCGAAGACGCAGGTTCCCCGCCTGAGCAATATCATTTTTCTTCTTCCTAATTATTTAAAATCTTAATATTTTGTGATTAATTTAATCGCCAAATAATGCGCCGGTCGACGGATATAAAGTTTCGCGCGAGTTATATATAACTTGGTGTGCACTGTCTCACTCGTAACGTGATGACATTAGACCTGCATTTATTGAGTCCGGTAAGAGTGCAGCTTCATATTTAGTTTGTTAAGTTATTGGTTAAGCTCATACATTGTCGTGATATATAATTTTAAGATTTAAACACTGTATGTTTAATGTTCATGTTCCTGCATGTTTAAGCCAATAAAATGAATATTACTGATTATCTACACACTTTATTATTTAGTCCAATAATCTAATTAGTTAATGTTTCGTAGCGTAGCCTAGTTCTAGCACGACTTGTGTGGTCACCCGCATCCGTTGCAAACTTCTCGGCGGACTGTTTCTGCGATTCGACGCTGACAAGTATGTTTTTAGGACGCTATCGGCGGATTCGCTGGTGGGTTTGGTTTCCTGCGCATCTGGAGACGTGGCGGAAGCGACTGCTTCTAAACACCTGGTTGCAGACCGGGCTCTTCTGTTCCTGCAGTTTGCGCTGTTATACAAGCAGAGGTCGTTATAAAGCTGTACGAAAGATATCTGCGGCCGCATGCCGTCGAGCGTGCGCCGCTCGTCCACTTGACAAACTGTCGGGCTGGCCCTCGCCAGTTGTTTTAACTCTGCTTTAGTTTTACATGTTTTGAGTGTTCGTCTCATTAGCACAAGTGAGTCCATGAGGTATTTTGAATTGGTGCTATTTTTACCTATAAAAGGCTGAAAAACTGCTGTTGGAGTCAAAATAATTGGGGATATTTTGACCCCAATTGGTTCCACTTGGTTCCACAATGAACCCCAACAGCATTTTTCATACTAATTGATTGACATTGTCAGAAATTATATTGTTTCTTCAGAAGTCAATGTTCAGGAGTAAAATCTCTTTCATAACTCATACAGGGGCTCTATGATTTTTCCAAAAAAAAAAGTAATACTATGTACTATAATAGTATAAAGTAAGGATGTTACGGAGCTTCGACTCCGACTCCGATTAATCGGAACTTCCGATTGATATTACACCTCCGTTCTCAGTTCCGACTTCGGCTCCGAAACTTTTAAATCGGAGGTCGAAGCATGTCGAATAGCGGCGGTGGAGCGCGGCGGCCGAGGTCAACGTGTACGAACAGGTTATGCATGTCGCGCGGAGAATCCCCCCCGCGTGCTTTCTGTCGTCGTTTACTCTTTCACTTGTTGTTACGCAATCTTGATTGTTGATTTGTTTTGTTTTGTATGGCGGATTCCAATTCCTAAAATGGATTGCCCGCTAATATGTGTCGTGTCCACCAGGCTCAGTAGCAAGCGAACAACTTTTAAGTGGTGCTGGCCTAATCAATGACCCGTTAAGAAATAGATTGGACGGAGAAAAAGCTGCGAAGCTTTTGTTCATTCAATGCAATTTGCTACTTATGGAGTCAATTAATTTGATTTAATTTGCTAACTGTTATTGAAAACATGATTATTTTTATTTACCTATGATGTAGGTTTATTATTTTTGATTGAAATTAAAGAGGCTGACTGAACAATTTCTGTACAATTTTTTTATTAGGCCTGCTTTTCTTATTACATCTCTCTTCTACCACCACCTCCGGCACCTCCGGCGGGTATAAAGACTAACCTAAAAGTAGTGTAACTCCTTTTATGGTGCGCGAAATGCCGCTTGCGACTAGACATGTAGGCACTCTCATTACAAAATGGTGTCATTACTCTGAGGTGCCTACAGGGTTGTCACACGTCCGCCGCGGCTCGCGCGCGGACGCATGCGTAGATACCTTTAATTACCAAAGTTACCATTAAGGAATGCTTCTATGTGTTCGCTAATAGCCGCGGGCAGGCGACAGCGTCAGGGGGAGTATGACGCGGGATGCGGGTGGCATGAGGACGTCCACAAAATGTTGGTATTTACGCAAATTAATTACCACTCCAAGCATTAATTAAAGCGATAAATCTCTGATGTGCCAAAAAAGGCCACCCTTTGCTCTGAGATATCGCCTAATACCCAATGACATCAGTAAAGATGCTAGAATCATTAATAGAAGTTATTGCACCATATCTCGTGGCTATATTTAACATGTGTATTGACACAGGCTCATTTCCCGATTTAATGAAAAATAGTAAAATTACACCGATCCTCAAATCAGGTAGTAAAACTGATCCCTCGAATTACAGACCAGTCTGTGTGCTTCCGGCTCTGAGTAAGATATTTGAAAGACTTATTTTTAAACAACTTTTATCACACTTATTCAACGAACACAAAATACTGAACGAGAGTCAGTTCGGTTTCACGAAATGCAGGTCAACATCAGATGCCGGGGTCGAACTAGTAACACATGTGCTTGAAGCTTGGGAGAGTTCACAGGATGCCATTGGTGTATTTTGTGATCTCTCCAAAGCTTTCGATTGTGTAGAGCACCGTACACTAATTCGTAAACTCTACCACTATGGGGTTCGTGGAACTGCTCTGAATCTTGTTGAGTCCTACTTAACCGATAGACAGCAAATTGGGCAAGTTGGGGTAAATGGCGTAACATCTTCCGGATCCTTAGTCAGAATGGGGGTACCGCAGGGATCAATATTGGGGCCGTTTTTATTCTTGGCATATATAAATGATTTACCCTTTGTAGTTAAAGACCTTGCAGATATTGTTCTATTCGCTGATGATACATCCATAATTTTTAAAGTAGATAGGAAGGATAGCGAATTGGCGCATGTAAACTTCGTATTGGATGTTGTTTCGAAATGGTTCTCTGCGAACAATTTGTTACTAAACGCGAAAAAAACGAAATGTTTAAAGTTCTCTTTGCCTAATGTTAGACATGTAGAGCCAAACATAATGCTCAATAGTAATAAACTCGATACAGACAAAGCGACGGTATTCCTAGGTATAGGCATAGACTCTAAGTTGCAGTGGGGTCCTCATATTGATGCTCTATCTGGAAAACTTAGTTCTGCTGCATATGCGGTTCGTAAAATTAGGCAATTAACGGATATAGCTACGGCTCGGTTAGTTTACTTTGCATACTTCCACAGCATAATGTCATATGGCATTTTGCTGTGGGGTTCTGCTGCGGATATAGATACTATTTTTATATTACAGAAGCGTGCGGTTCGCGCGATTTACGAGTTGGGTCCACGTGACTCGTTAAGGGACTTTTTAAGCAAATTAATATATGAAACCTGAAACAAAAATTTCAACTTCTTGGGGACACTCATGACCGACAGCTAAGATCCTCAAATAATTTACTTCTCGCCACTCCTAAACACTCAACTTGTTTCATGGATAATTCATTTGCTGTCGTGGCAGGAAGGCTGTGGAATGCGTTACCAGATAATATCCAAAGAAGTAATAGTAAAGAAATTTTTAAGCGTCTCGTCCATGAACATTTTATTAAGTAAGTTAACTCTAATGACTACATGTGATCCTAGCACTTTATAGTTATATATATGTATATATATATATTGTTATATTATATAATTATGTTTATTGTGATGTTGTATATATTTTTCTATTGTTATACAATTTATTATATTTATTTTCATGTAATTTATTTAGTATATCTCAACGTACTTTTGCCCAAAACGTAGCTGCACACCCACTATATTTCTTTTACGACCTGGAGGACTGGTAGATAATGCTAAATAGCAGGTAGAAGCTCATAGGCGACGACCTGTTTGAGACTCATTTACAGTCTCGACCATAGACGCAAAGTTGCAAGTTTGGCGGTATTTTATCGGGTGCTTTGGAGAGTGTGCTCAGGAACTACATGACCTCATACCACCGTCTCCATTCCATCATAGGACAACCAGACGCACGGCTATGCGACATCCATATATGGTAGTCATCCCTCCTGTACGAACAAAGCGTTTTGGTGCCACGTTCATCATACGAACAGCCAAGGAGTGGAACGCATTGCCAACGTCTGTGTTTCCTGACAACTACAACCTGGGGGTCTTCAAATCGAGAGTGAACAGGTATCTTCTAGGTAAGCGTGTTACATCTTAGACCACATCGTCGCTTACCATCAGGTGAGATAGTGGTCAAACGCAAGCCTATAAACAGTAAAAAAAAAAAATTGTGCAAAACTATTAAATAAATATATTAACTTTACCTTCTTTAAGTATTTATGAAAATATAATGCACGTTCGCAAAAACATTCAATAATTCAAAGTAAATAGTGACCATCACAACATAAACACTAGAAATAAGGATAGGATTGTAGTACCTAGGTATAGACTGACTAAAACAAATAAGTCCTTTATGGGCAACTGCATACGTTTTTATAATACAATTCCAAAATGTATAACGGAGCTCACAGAAAGTAAATTTAAATTACGCGTTAAGAATGTTCTAATGAGAAAAGCATACTACACTGTTTGTAATTACATAGAAGACAAAGATGCTTGGAACATTACACTTCTGCAAAGTAACGAACTGGTACATAAAAAACATAACATTGTAAAACCCCAAAAAATTGTAACAAAATTCCTAAAAAAATATGCCCCTCAGTTTCTTGACGTAACTTCTGAGTAGTGGTTCTTTTCCGATACGGTGGTAGAGTCTTGTGATAATTTGACGTTCATAAGTGCGTCTGTGATGCCAAAATGATTAGAGATTTTGATTTGATTCGATTTGAATGCCATGATGAATGGCGGATAAAATCTGCGGATTTTTTCGTGACTAACTTGTCCTGAAGACGCGGACATCTTTTACGCAGATTTTTTTGTTCATTGCTGCGTCGGCGCATTGGCCAAGTATGTACATGCAATACTACACAAGGGCAATAAAACACGGATATAAGATGTGCCATTGCTCACTCTTTATTACGCTTGTTAATATATAAAAAAAAACATAATATAATATAAATTATTCTTCAATATCACCATTGAGTTTGGAAACAACACGCTGCGAGCCACGTCAGTTATTTCATAAATTAAATTCCGTAACATTACGCGTATTGAAATACGAATAACCTACCGATAGTCGTACAAACTGTTCTCAAGTTCGGATGTTCACTGAATATGCAGATGCGTGTAACTTACAAGCGTAATGTCTGTTCAGCATCGTAACATAGTGATGTTCTTGAACAATATATTCACAGAATCATCGAAAAATGTATTAGTTAAGTACATCACTAGTGCAGCAGACAGTCGGCCGCGGTCACTAACGAAATGTAGCGGAAATAAAAGTAACACAATTAAAAAAAGAGAAGACGTCAACAATAGAGCGCCGCCTACAATTTGTTATACCTAGTACATCTAAGTCTGCACTTACTCTACGCCTTAACACTATGTACATACATTAACATTATCAAGCGATTTTAAAAAAAGTCTTAGTACTTTTTATCGTATTAATTTGAAAATTTGTTAAATGTCTTTATATCGTTAACTCCACTGAATCCACTCGCACCATATCATCGTTACGTTTCATCCTTTTTCTTTTAACACAATCCGAGAAATTAACTTTTCATCCGCTAAAACTAACATAAGTATACAACCGACAAAACTTGTACGAACGACGAGAAAGCGCAAGAACATTCCCGCGAGGCCGCCGCTCGCCTCGCCTCGCCTCGCCTCGCCTCGCTCGCCGCGCGCTCTCGCCGCACGCGAGGCGAGGCGAGGCGAGGTGAGGCGAGGCGATGCGGCGCTGGCAACATAACCGAGTTTATTAAAATTTGAAGACGGTCGTTCCTGATATTAGGTACGTCGGATGCGCGAGCTCGTCCTCATATCAATTGACACTTGAAACTGGTAAATTATACGTTAATCTACGAAGGAATCACGTTCGGGCGGCCGTGCCCGCCGGGGGCCCGTCGGGGGCCCGTCGGGGTCCCGCCGGGGGCCGGGCGGCGGCCGGGAGACGACCGGGAGCTGTCGGATCCACTGAAGCACAGGAAGCGCGGCGCAGCGCTGTGCGGCTCCGTGATAAATATTCATTTGCTGATCGCTATCCAAAACGCTCCGCGCATTGATGAAGGTCATTTTAATGCAACGAATGACTGGTATTCAGTTCTTGGATTTTTGGTCAATGCGATCTTTATTTTAGTACATATGGACCACAATCATTTCAAAATCCAGTCTGCTCTATCGATCGTCCCCGCGGCGGCGGGCCGGCCACGGCGCGGTTCAGTTGCAATTCGAGATCAAATACTCGAGGCGCGGGTCGCGGCGCCTCCGCCTCTATCACATACGTTTCCTCGGCGCGGGCGCCGCGGGCGAGACCGGCGCGGGGCCCTGCGGGGGCGGCGCGGGGCCCTGCGGGGGCCGCGAGGGGCCCTGCGGGGGCCGCGCGGCTCCGAGCGGGAACTTTGTACTTGCATCGGTGCGGCGCGCCGCGCGACCGTGTCGTCACTACAGTGGCGCACGACAGGACACTCGCGGGCGCGGGCGGCGCGGTCAGTCGCGATCATCTGAAACATTACAGGAAAAATATTTGTTCTATGCGTTTATTCGAGAATAAACATAACAAACAAAAAGAGAAACGTGATTGTTGGCCGTATAATTATTATTTCATTGCAGTAAAAACAATCTGTCAAAAGCACATGGTATATAGTAGGTACTACAAGTACCAAAAGGCACAATATATGATGATTATATAGGAGTATGCAATGCTTCTAAACAAAGATTATTATTTTCCAATGACACTTCTGTGCCACCAATCAGTTGTCTGTGTCAAGACAAGATGCCGGACATAACTTCGCTTCGCTGCGGTAAGTTTTCACAATTTTATTGCAATATTTAAGTTTTCAACATATTTGATGTTATTTATCATCAATTTTGAATGTGAATTGTAATAAAAATATGAATACTCAATCTATGAATGGGGATTATTCATGATATTTGCACATAGAACTTTGTATAGATCGAGGTTATGTAGGCATATTCTGTTGTTAGTCGAAAATAGTTGGGATCACAAATCCATAAGACGTTTTTGGCAAGAGTACGCACCCTAAGAGTAAGCATGCATACAAACTGAGAGTTAGTTTATATGCAATAATATTTTTATTTTTTCTATTGATATTGGACTCGCACGCATTTGCCATTCATCAAAAAATCTGTAATAATTCATTTCTATTTTTATTTTGCTTGCGCTTCGTTTCTTTCACAGAACCATCAACATGGGCAAATATAAAAGGAAGACAGACTTCTAACAACTAAAGTTGAAGACTGGATTCAATGTTGTCGGTGCGAGGCTTGGTGGCATGACGAATGAACAGACTATGTCGTATTTGGGCCTTAACATGTGATAATCGCAAATAAATATCTCAATTTTTCAATACGTACTCTTAGCTATAGCGCAGGCTAAGAGTACGCGTTGGACTGGTCATAAGGCAAGGCCATTTTTTTTATATTTTTAGTAAAATTACTAATTTTAAGAATTAAAAATTTGTTCCTGATGAACCAAAGATAATTAAGAAATAATTTTGTAGACTGTAAGCTCAAAGTTGATTTTATTAAAAAATTAAGTTTCAAAAGTGCGTCCTCTTTGATTGCTCTACCCTATATACTATCACTCCTGTGAGATCTACCAAGACTATTTGTTGGTTGACAGCTCGCCGGATGGAAAGCGGTGTCACCAGAGGCGCTGCTGATGTGTTGCCGGGGGCGTGTGGCGTTTAGCGTCAAGTCAAGTTAATCTTCCACCTCCCCTGGGGGGTGGTAGGGGTGGGTCTCGGGGTGGTCCCCTCTACCCTGGCGTAAACGCGCGGGGGCTTCTACCCCCGGGGAACTGGCAGGCCGCTGGCGGTTGCTCCGCTAGTCGGTGCGCCTCTCAGCGGCTCTGTGTTGGACCTTTTTTTTGGTGGTTGCTGTCGCCTCTGCTCTCTTCGTCTTCTTCTGGCGGCGGAAGAATGTCGCGGGGCAGGGCGCGTTTTTGGGGTTTATCGGGGAGTCTCGCGTGGAGGGGTGCGATGTCGTGCAGGTGGGGGTGTGGCCCGTTGTCGACGCGCCAGGCGGACCACGAACTCCCCCACCTTTTCTACCCCGACATCGCGGGCGATGACGTCATTTCTGACAGACATATCGTCCCGCCCCCGTACACACGCGCTGTGCGACATTTTGTACGACCTGTAGCCGCCTCCGTTGGGTCTCCGAGCACAGTGAGTACCAAGCCGGAGCCGCATACGTGAGGCGGGTGTGGATGTACGCTTTGTATAACCCTACTTTGGTCCGTAGGGGTAACTTAGAGGCCAGCACCGGACGGAGGAGCGCACGAGCGACCTTCGCTTGGCGGACGGCGTGGTCCACTTGCGGGTGCATCCTCAACGTTCGATCGATGTGGACGCCAAGGTACCTCACGGTACTCTCCCACTTGACGTCCTCGCCTCTAAGTTGAAGTGGTGGTGGCGGGATGCGTTGTCCTCCGGTGAGTAGCGCGGCCGTCTTCTCCACGTTGCGTTTAGCGTGTGGTGTGACGTGTGGCGTGTGACATGTGGCGTGTGACGTGTGGCACGTGACGTGTGGCGTGTGACATGTGGCGTGAGACGTGTGGAGAAGAAAAAGAAAATCCTGTCAAAACGTATGGATTTTCCCTAGTTCCAAGGTTTTTAAGGAACTGAGAAACGAGACGAGAAAATCGATCGCCTGATGATAACGCCACGCTCGTCCATCACAATTGCAGTGTCACACAGACTTTAATACCATGAAAGTACTGCGTAGCACTGCATTGCGCTCATCACCCTGAGACATCAGATATTGTCTAAAGTCCCCAGTAATTTCGCTGGCTATTGCCTATATATTTCAATGCCCTTCAAACCGGAACACAGCATTGCTTGCGCACTACTGCTTGGCGTCAGAATGACTGGCAAAGCTGTGGTACCTACCCAGACGGCCTCCCCCGCATTTGAGAGACCTAACACAAGCACCATACATATAAGACGCAGTAAGTCATAATGTGGCCAGTTAGTACACTGGCTAGGATCCCCTACAAACCGGAACCCAGTAATGCTAATGTAGTATAGTGTGCCGGTAACGAGGCCGCGCGCAGTGCGCCGTGCGAGTACCTTGCGGCGCGGCGCTCACCAGCAGAAGACGGACAGCTCGCCGCCCGCGCCGCCCACCGCGCGCCACGACCGCACGCCGCCGCCGCCCACCTTCAGCTGGAACCAACGAGACGCGAGGTTAACGACGGCACGGAACTCGACACGAGTCCGCGGTGACTCGGTACCGATAGGTCTACATTGACTCGGAAAGTGTGCACAGGGACTACATGATCTCATACTCCGTCTCCACTCCATCTGTCGACGGGGACTATGCCGACTTTTACTTTTTATGATTGATGGGGATTTATTAAGACGCTACACAAAAACATTTTTAAAAACGTTCCGGTAAACGCAGTTGGATTACGGTCCGTTCTCAATATCAGTTTACAACACCATCATAGGACAAGCAGACCCACGGCTAAGCGATATCCATATATGGTAGACATCCCTCCTGTACGAACAAACCTTCATCTTACGAACAGCCGAGGAGTGGGACGCATTGAAATGAAATGAAATTGTTTTATTTGCGTGAAACATGGTAGGTACACGTATGATGTCACACTTATACAATAGTTCAGCATGTTTCACCACAAATTGGCATGCAAAATTAAAAAAAGTATATATTATTATTAATTGAATTCATACAAGTTTACAATAATTATGATATTAATGACTTGAAACATTTCAATTTATTACTCTCTATTGAAATTAAATTATTCATAATGTCTATTCGCAATCATGTCAAAATAAATTGTATTGAATGTGTCATGTCATTTGTTTTAAAATAAATAATATAATATTTTATACACATGTCATACAACTGCAATATTTAAAATAAGTTAATCCAACAACAATAATTAACAATTTTTCAACAATAATTAACAATCATTCATCTACTGTTTTAAATTCCCAAAATTCTTTAATGTCGTAAAAGCAGTTTTCTATTAACCACTTTTGCAGATTGTTTTAAAAAAAAGTATATGGGAGCTCTCTGATAGCCCTAGGAATATGGTTGAAAACTTTGATTGCCATTACATTGCAGTTTCGTTGACATAGAGCCGGTTGACAGCTAACCATTCTTAGCCTAGTAGGGTCCCTGCTTAAACAATTACATTTTTTATTACGATCAAATTTTTCAAACAATTCAGGGTGCTCTTTTATAAAAACTCCAATCTGCATTATGTACAAGCCGGTCAAAGTCAAAATTTTTAGGTTTTTGAAAAGTGGTCTACATGACTAGTGGTCCAGCACCACATATGGCTCTAATGCACTTTTTTTGCACTAAGAGTGCTTTAGTGATGTCGGTGGAATTTCCCCAGAGTAATAGGCCGTACCTCAGAACTGAGGCTACATAGCCATGATAGGCAGTAAGAGCAGTACTTTGATTAGCAGTGCGCCGTAAACGTTTCAACGCAAAGACGAAACGGTTGAGTTTGGAACACACATACTCAATGTGAGCCTTCCAATTACAATGTTGGTCTACAAATATGCCGAGAAACTTGTATTTGTCAGTTGTTGCTATTTGTTGGTTTCTACATACAATATTAAAACTATTGGGAATAGAATTATAATTGCGAAAATTAATATTGAGTTTTTTAAATATTAGCATGTAATTTATTTGAGTCTAACCAGTTAACTGTTGAGTCAGCAGCAGAATTGATTAAGTGTCCATGGTTACTGATTGTCATATTCTTGTCGGTCACTACCGACACGTCATCTGCAAAAAGTATGCATTTATAATTTACGGCTAATGGCAAATCATTAATGTAAAGTAAAAACAATAATGGGCCTAAGATACTGCCTTGTGGCATGCCGCAGTTATTTATTTGATAAGCAGATCTATAAGCTGTTGATATATATTGATCATTTAGGGAAGCAATTTCTACACATTGTTTCCGGTTAGAAATATAACTTATGATCCAATTTAAAACTGGTCCTCTGATTCCATAGTTTTCACATTTATCGATGAGCATATTATGATTAACAAAATCGAAAGCTTTGCTCATATCAAAGAAGAGTACTGACACAGGAACACGTTTATCAATTTGTTCTATTACTCTACTGATGAGAGCATAGGCAGCTAGTGTCGTAGACTTCCCCTTTTGGAAACCATTTTGCTCCTCTTTAATTATATTAAATTTTACTAAGTAGTCATTTAGCATTGCCAACCTCTGTTTCCTGACAACTACAACCTGGGAGTTTTCAAATCGAGAGTGAACAGGTATCTTCTAGACGAGCGTGTTACATCTTAGACCACATCATTGTTTAGGTACCATCAGGTGAGATAGTGGTCAAACGAAAGCCTATTAAAAAGAAGAAGAAAGAAAGAAATTATTCATTGCCAAACTGTAAACATAAGAGTTTACATTAAAATATAATACATTTATCAGCACAAAAATACATAAACAGCAGTAATAGGGGTAAGCTGAGCACTGAGCTGCGTAAGCCCGCAACAGCTCACGCAAGGCTGATTTTCAGCATACCCCTTTATTCGAGAGGTAGTCGTCAAATAAAAATATTAATAGTAAAATAAAAGTTTTCAAGTCAGTGCAGTGGTGACTGAGGACCGTTGGACAGTTGGACTGACTCCGAGTAAACGAGTACGAGTGAGCGTTCGGCGCCTGCGCCGGTACCGACGTCGATCACCGACTGCGTCTAAATTACAATTAGGTCTAGTGTTAATTTATCTGCGCATCAAACCTTTTTATCTTTAGTTTATCGCGCACTAACCGACACGTTCAGTCTGGTCTCACCGGGCTACACCTGCTTTTGTGTAAAATCTTCATGTATATTTTAAGGCGACAGAATCTGTTGAATCGTTCGGCATGTTCAGATATTTGACGATGCAAATATTATATTATCTGCGCCGTGTGTGTTGGTCCATTGATTTATACGAGGACCGATATTTTAATATAATTATGCGCTCGGATAAGTACAGTTAGCTTATACCTAGCTGCGCGGTGGTAGACTTATATGATTAAAGTCTCGCGTCGGCCATATGGTACCGCGTCCAAGACGCGTGTCACAGAACCACACCCGTCCCGTATCCCGCACCGCAAAATATTTAGTTAAAGAAATTCGTTTTCTTTTTCTAAAGCGTATAAGGTAATAAAGTTATAGGAAATAAATTTTAGCAGGTTGATATCACATTTAAGAAAAAAGTGGGAAATCCGATATGCCATTTTGCTAACCATAAACGTTTGAAGAAAACAACTCTGGAAACGGCCGCAGTCTCGTCGCCTAATTTTCTGTATTGAACGGAAAAATCGTTTATTAGATGTCACGACCTGCCAGTCGTCCATTGAGCACGACCGGCGTCAATGGCCAGCATTCCTGGCGCACGCAGACCGGCCGCAGCGCCCTATATGGCCAGCGCCCGCCGCTGCCGGTGGAATGGAAACGCGGCGTTTTTGTCGCGCGTCGTGCGTGCGAGCGAACTGCTAACGACTTCAATGACAGTTTTCTTAAGAGACCTAATGTTTTTGTGGAAAGCGAAGCTTGGAATGCGCATGGGCAATGGTATGCGCGATGTGTAGCTAATCTCAAAAAGATCGAAGTTAAAACAAAGGTACAGTATCGAAAAGTGCTGAAGTTACAGCAGACAATAAATTAAGTACCGATTGACAACATATCCTTGTTATGATATGGGCGCGGTCCGATACATGCTTTTGGTACCAACAGCGTGCTTACAGCCGCACACCGTACTCATGGTTTCGCGCGGGAGCACTGTTTGCACTCTACGTCATTCGTACCACAGATTAAATATATGTAGATTGTGAGCGTGAATCGCGACGCATTTTAGCATGCCTCTATCACTCAGTCTATTAAATTAAATAATAAAATTTAATTTATTTTATTGTAATTTAATTTAATAATTATGTGTTGGTACTAACATAATTTTAAGTCACTTATTAACAAATATGGATGTAAATCGGATATAAAATAAATTACTATTTTATTAAGATAAGCGGTAGGCAAAGAGTATAATTATAACTGTCCTATGGCGGTAGGTTTCTCGTATGCGAGAGGTGTCTGGGTTGTTACCACCGCTTTGCCAGTTATTTTGCCGCCAAGCAGTAGTGCTTAAGCATTACTGTGTTCTGCTTTGAAGGGCATTGTAGCGGCAAAGTTCAACGAACGATCATAAATAGCTCTCTCACTTAAAATGTCAAATGACTTCTTTAGTAAGGTACAACTAGAAACCCGCCTTGCAGTGGGTTTGAGGTCATCGACCGATAGCGGCTGCCTTGATAACAATGCACTACGCGTATCTAGGGACATTATATCCCAGCGCTGATTTCCTATTTCGGATGTATTTATTTCCGAAAAGATTATGGCTTATGCAACACCACGCTGTACTTACCGAGGCATTGGTAAATATTGAGCAATAATTTATTTATGAAATCTTTTCGATTATGATACGGAGTTGATAACACGATAATTTATTAAAATACAGGAACATATTTAATAAATAGGTGCTACAATAACCGGCCTCATTGCTGTGTACAATAAATAGGTGCTACAATAGCCGGCCTCACTGCTGTGTACAATAAATAGGTGCTACAATAACCGGCCTCATTGCTGTGTACAATAAATAGGTGCTACAATAGCCGGCCTCACTGCTGTGTACAATAAATAGGTGCTACAATAACCGGCCTCATTGCTGTGTACAATAAATAGGTGCTACAATAGCCGGCCTCACTGCTGTGTACAATAAATAGGTGCTACAATAACCGGCCTCATTGCTGTGTACAATAAATAGGTGCTACAATAGCCGGCCTCACTGCTGTGTACAATAAATAGGTGCTACAATAGCCGGCCTCATTGCTGTGTACAATAAATAAATGCTACAATAGCCGGCCTCACTGCTGTGTACAATTTATTACAGGCAACATTTGGATGGACAAGAGTTCCGGAGTACAATCAATTAGAGATCCATTTCTGGAAATGGTAAATAGTTTGAACTCATCTACACAAGTGGGAAGTGAGCGGAATGCGCGGAGGTCGTTAAATTCCCCGCGGACTGGCCCCGTGGCCTGAAGCCGTGTAAATGTAACAGGCCATCTTAAAAGTCCATTAACGACACAGTCGAACTAAGCCGGTACATAATGTATGCAAGTGCAATGACTGCGGCCACATCCGCGCCCGACGTGCGCCGGACACCCTCGCACCTCCACGAACTTAGTACACGACTTTTAACTGGGTGTTGTGGCAGGTTTCAATGCACGATACTTGTCGGCTGATGTGACAGATGTGTTCAAGTACATCTAATATCTACTCGTAAAAGCAAATGTTCATTCATAGTTCATTCATGTTTCACTCTTGACGGCATAGTAAAATATTGTCCTTTGTCACAGAAAAAAGTACATGTACAGAAACATGAGTCCGCGAAGACAATTAAATAGCGACTCTTGACGCAAAAAAGTGCAATGAAAGAAAGAAAGAAAATACATTTATTGCAGACATCACACAACATTACACTTAACATACTAAATTAAGGGCAAAACTATGAAATACGAAAAAATGATCGAACAATACGGACACGAATGATGCCCTGGTACTAGCGAAATTAAATTTGGTGGGTCCATTGTTGACACACGCCAGTAGTCTCCAAGACACGGGTGTGCTGTAGATACAAAGTTTAGCGAGAACAACATTTCAGAACCCTTGAAAGACGGATATTAAGATTTTTCTAAAAACATTAATTATACATAATTATTTGGATTTCTGTAAAGGCACGACGTTAAAGTGTAGTGGTATGAAACGCCAACTATTGAACTAGTTTGAGAGAAAAAAAATCACTGACCTAACAGTCTTAATAGTTTGGCCACACTTGTGAAATTCAGTCAAAAATTTGATTTTTCCAAAATTTTTGTACAACTGAATATTGCAGAACATTCATGGGGGTAAAATCGATAGGTAATGAAGAGATCCCACCGCCGCGCCACCGATGATCTACCCCTTTAGTTCCACCGTGTATACTAAATTTTATAACGTTTTATGTTAAATTAAAAAGGAGTTTCTCAAAAATGCACAGAAAATCAACAAGATGCCGCGGCACGTAAGAAAGTAATCTCGTAGAAGCAAGCGCTAAGCCTCTAAGCCAAGAGAGCAACAAGTCTGCGCCCGGTCACGGGTCAAAACGCCCGTCTCGCTCGCTCCTTCGTCTTTTAACAGAGAGGTGCGATGCAAATATGGATTTTATTGCTTCCACATCGCTCCGTCATTAAGAAAATGTCATACCAGCAAGGAGTCGTTTGAAGCTCACATGACTTTTGGTGTTCAAGGAGGGCGCGTAAATAAATCACTGCCTGGTTGTAGTCGGCGGAGGTAGCGGTTCCGTGACGTGGGAGCGAATGTTACCGCCGAATAGAACCAGGTTTTTTTACTCATTTTGTACTATCTCTGAAGTAGTTTTTGTATACATTGAAATGTATACTGGTGCTGCTATGAGCATTTTGAGACTGTTTTGTTACCGGTACGATGCAGGGCGGGCGGTAACTGGCCTCGTTCGAGGGCGACGTCACTCTCGCCACGTACGGACCCTGACCTCAGCCACAGAGCGTAAATATAAGCGAAGATTGACGGAACTTAACGGAAATGGATTCTTTGAAATTCAATTCGTATGAATGGTTTAGATACTCGCCATGTACAGACGAATACGCACGAGTACGAGCCTGTAAACGAGTCGGTCGGGTGCACTCGAATGTTTGTATCGGCGTTTACATACTCGTCACTCGGCGGTACTCGGCGTTACTCAATTGACTCGCGGACTTTGTCGCAGGCGGTTGTTATTTACAAGCTTTTATTTAACTTGCAATGTTTGGGCGAAGTCTTGCGGGTTGCGAGCCTATGGTACTTTTAATTTATAACTGTGTTGTTGCCTGAAGTGAATGATTTGATTATTAATTTCTAGTACAACATATAATCAGACCTAGAACCAAGGATAAAAAGTGATTAATGATACTAGATCCGCGAATTGAAAGTACCTACCTATACTCAAATTAAATAGCTCCCAATACTTCTAAGTATATGAAAAATAATTCCTTTCGAGTAATGATTTTATATTCCCAAATGTTAGACCTTCGGTTTCTATTTAGTACCATATCTATCTATCTAGACGATACGAAGAGAAGAACGTGATGAAGTATAATTAAGTAGTTTACCTGCTGCATCTTGTCGAAGTCTAGCGCAGGGCGGTGGCGGCGCGGCGCGGCGAGGGGCGCGCGGCGCCGGCGCGGCGACGGGGGCGCGCACGCGCACGCGCCGCCCGCGCCCCCCGCGCCCCCCGCGCCCCCCGCGCTGCGCCGCGGCTTCAGCGCCTCCAGCGGCGGCGATGTGCGGAACCGCACTGGAGTCTCTACCTGGAACCGCCGGAAGAGATGCTCTTAGCGATGTCAATACAAATCGATATTCGGCATGTAACACTGGTGGAACCACAAGTCGCAAGAACTTTATAGAACAAAAACAAGACACACTTGACACTTTATATACAACACTATTCATGTTTAAGCTGAAGTTCAAAAGTTCTTTATTTATTTTAGTCGTCACAGATGCACTAATAAATGTCAATTTATTCTATCATCGTATTGGTAAAATACCTACTACCCAGAAGATACGGCAGGAGACTGGGGGATTGGTGATTGACTTAATTAACTATTATGACTGTCGTCGCGTGTTGCGTGGCCTGTCGGATCGTTGTGAAATACAAAAATCAGAAGATATTTGGTCTTTCAGGGACAGGACTCGAACACAGAGTCACGGAACGGTACATACCTATTCGAATACAGCCTGATTTTATTCAAACCCGACTAAATCTAAATTTTCTTTTTCTAATATTTAAGTCAAGGTATATGTTAAACGATTAATTATTCTGTGTTTAAAGTCAATTGTTGAAAAGGTACTTTTCCGAAAGTGTCTAATGACTTATCTATTTCCTGACAGTATAGCTGTTTACCATTTACGCATTGTAGATAGATACAGTACTTAAGTACTTATGCTTATGCTATATATGCTACACATAATATATATACCTCGACACTGAGAAACGTTCTGAAGATCACAGACGAAAAGAAACATTTGTCATCTTTCTTTGCAAGTAAATATGGTGAAGTGCTCAACTTTGTTTATTTGTTGGAATAGAAGAAACGAAGAAGCGGCCTAAGGTGGAGCACGCTTGCACATGAGATATATGTATATTCACACTAGGCTTACTAGACTTAAAGAGACATAACAGCTATAACTGTTTGGGAACAAAGAAGCTGGTAGAGCGTTCCACTCCTTAGCAGTTTGCATGATGAAAGAATCCGCGAATCGCTATATAAACGACGTACGGGAAACGAGTCTCCTCGCCTGGAAGTCTTTAGGTGGAAAAGAGCAAAAAAAGGAATTAGTTCCTGCCGTTCCTGGGCACACTCCCCGTAGTGCAGTGTTCGTCAAATCTTGGATTTCTTCCAGGTACTTTTCCGAAAGAGAGACGAGTTCATCACCTAACGCAATAGCAGTTCCTTGCGGATTTAGAAGTAGATATGGCAAGACGATCGGCTCTCCTGGAAGAGGCATCATCTCATTTCCGCGACTCCGTGGTGAAGTTCTAATTCTCCAACCGGCACCACGAGATGGTAACGTTAGTGACAATGAACTAGATGCGTTAAACGGGAGCGTACCTTGGTGTCGTCGTCATCCGACTCGGGTCTGGCGGCGAGCTCGTCCGCGTCGGCGTCGTACGCGGGCGCGGGCCACTTGCGCTTCTCGGGCGCGGCGGGCGGCGGCGAGCTCGCGCCGCGCCGCCGCGACTCGCCGCCCGCCGCGCCGCCGCCGCCCGGCGTGCCGTTGATCACCTGGGTGCGGACACGCATGATACTGGACTAGTGGTGGACGCATGCGGCGTGTGCGATGCGAGGGTATACAAACGATTACTGCTACTTATTCTACGGCCCTAGTTTTATTGGACTGAAAGAAAACTGAAGTGTCAAACTATCTCGATAAATTCGGAGAAATTAAAGATCTAGGGAATGAAGTTGGGTATCTATTACTCTGAATGGATTACGTTGGATATCCTGAAAATCTTGACAAACTTTAAAATTAAAATATCAGTCTCCGTTATGGGTCCTTGATCCCATAGCTAGTATATGAGCATGTTTTTAGTAGGTCTACTCGGAGAGACCCAGATATGTAACAATAAGAAGCTGCTATATAATGTTCAATTGAAAACATCGTTGTACAGTTCAGAAGCTCCGTCACTTTAGAAACATTTTACGAGACAGTCGCGTGCAGCCAATCGATTGATGCATATTTCCTGAGCGCTCACCTACATATATTATAACTGTCTGTTCTGTGTACTGCATCGGAGCCAGCCATTTGTCTTCCATCGCTTCAGCAGGAGCGGCTCAAGTGCGGCGATCAATCAAACCTCTTGTCAATGTTTAAAGCGACAACATCGATGCATCCCATGCATTTACAAGATTGATCTGACGCTGCTTTTAGCAAGTGAAACTAGAACAAACCAGGTCGGTGCTCCATCTTCGAAGGCAGTCGAGCATTTCAATAAGGGGAAGAATAAGTAATGTGGAGTCATATAAACATGGTCAGTATAATAAAATACGAGTATGTCAGGATAAGATGTTGGTCCCGTTTGAACAGTTATGGGATGTAAAACGCCATTTTAGTACCACCTTACGTCAGAGGCTGGTCAACACCCTTAGCGACAGATCCCGTTTCTTTTCTCGCATTCAAACGCAAATGTATTCTGAATAAAAGAAATATGATTGAAGCGTTCAACAAAAAGTTGTGAACACATTTAAGCTTAAGAAAGAGTGGCAAAGAGAAGTGAAGAAGACTAGGAAATGCGAGTCTGCGAAATGTTTCCTGTGAGCAGACGCTGAATATTTCAGCGTTTAATTGCGGTGGCGGCGTTCGTTGGGAGTCGTTTGCGCCAAAAAACGCCTTGCGAGTGTAATGGCAGCTCCGCCGGCCACTCGTTTATTATGGATGAGTCCACGCGAACAAAACGCGGCTCTCCGCCGCCGCCTGGAGGGAACCGCCTGTAATTATGGCTAGTGAATGCTAATAAATACGAACACTAGGATTGCTTTATCTGGCTACATAATAGGAGCTGGCTTGTTCGTGTAGCCATCAACGAAACTATTGTGACGCCATGAACGGGGTTTCTAAAACCCTTTGGTTTATACTTAGAACTTGTGACGCTGTTACATAAGACGCTAGAGGCAGTAAAATTCAAAGAGAAAAAAGGTCAACGAAATTATGGAATCGATTTATCTACAGGACGAAAGAGTCACCTTCAGCAAGCGGACAAGGAACGCGTGGTTGGCGGATTCACGCGAGGAAGTGCCGTAATCTGATCCGAGGATAGCGATCGCAGGATTTCCGCGCCCGAAGTGGAGTCAGTGCCGGTCGCGCCAAGTCATGTGATTGTAGACTGGTCAATTTTATAGCAATAATCAAGCTCGGAATATTCCTTAAATTGTAAGTAAGTGCCATTTATAATTGCCAATCTAGCTTGATTTGACTATTAGGTATTTCCGGACAAATGTACCTAGATACACCTTTACGTTTATTGTTTACGTTTAAACGCTGCCTATTATTATATCGCGTACTACCGGTGGATCCCTACGAGACATGTTTAATGTAGCCGGGTGCCGTCGTTTGCAGAGAGTCATGTCTACGTCTTGTATTTTAATAGAAGTAAGTGAAGAGACGCCGCATGCCGGCGAGCGGACGCCGACACTTTTCACACCTCGCGCCTCGCGCCTCGCGCCTCGCCGCCGCCGCCGTACAGAGCGATCAGCCGACATGTTCATTTAATTGCAGCCTCAAAATCACACCTCCTGAGTACATAACCCGCCTGTGTACTGTACATTAACGGTAGTCACCTTCCGCCCACGCTTCACAATTTAAAAGAAGGATAATAAACCTGTTACTATTAAAATGTTAATGTAATATCCCGTCGTAGACGCTAATAATCTCGGCACGAGAGCCGAGAGCCGGCGGGGAACAATGCACGAGTGGCATGCGTACGCATTTAAATATTATCACACGACGTTTTTCCTTCGTTAGAAAGCTATTTCCGTTTCCTTTTTGCAATTAAAAAGAGTCGAGACAAAAGAATTTCTAATTTCAAGCCGAGCGAAAGATAAACAAATGTTATGCAGCCGGCAGACGCAAAAAATGAATAAAACGTGGATTGTTTTGTCTTTTTGCTGAAAAACGAGTGAAACGGCGACAACTCAAGACAGAGAGAATGTGCACTCTGGGAGTGAGAAATGCCTCCCTCTATATGCCTCTGCTCTACCACCGCCGCTCTACCTCTAGTAAATACACCTGCTTGTTACATAGGACGAGTGTGGCACGACCGTCGTGATTGTTTCATGGAATACTGTTGCACTCACTCACTGTAAAGACAATTTCAAGAACGGGATGGGTTATAGACAGCCTGCGCGTTCTAGTAGTTTGAACACTTATACAAAATAAAAGTAGGATCGATTCCTGCGACAGGACACAGAATAGTAGATAGACCTGGGGCCCTATAGATACAGATAATCCTATATAGTTATGGCTAGGATCTATGTACTCATGTTCATATGGATAGCGCAAAATTTGGCGCGAGAAATGTTGATTTTCTTGCTGACTGTATGTATCTTTTTTAAAAACAATCATGAGATTTTTAATATTTTATAAATTCACTAAAGTTCCGTAAGACCAAAACTGTCTCAACATTAACAGAAGGGATAGCCACTCCTGATGCTCCAAAATATTTGCACTTCCTTGTATATGTACATACTACATTTATGTGAAATTGAGAGCCTTGCTAGTTTGAAAGGCTCTGGGTGCTGTAACTACCTCTAGCCACTCGGTAGAGTAAGTGTAGTCGCCGGCAGAGAATGCAACAAAGCCGGGGGACTTAAAGAGCTCCACGGAGCAAGTTGAACTAGACACCGCGCACCGCGACCACTCATTACACTGTGCAGTAAATACTAGGCGATGTGACCACAGTGTATGTGTGACAGTGAAGGCATAGATAGTATTCTTTAGTTAAGGTATCCCTGGTCGCAAACATTATTAAGTCCTCGTGATTCTCTTGATACGTCTTCCTGTCAATTTTCTTTGCTATACAACTAGAGAGAAACTGCTTATAATATAAGTACCTACAGCTGTTTAATGAACGCTATCTTAAATCCTTTGATTCTCCCGACATACTCGTATCTTTTGTTTTTACACATGACAGGAAATATTACATTTACAGTACCTACTTGGAGATCTTGATGCATGGAAAGAAGAAATGGGGGACATCTAGCAGTGGGACAGGATAGTTTGAGAGAAACCAGGGAATTAGTATCGTAATATAGTATTCGTTGCCACAACATTCGTATACGGTGAAAAATAAAGTTCACTTTCTGCAACGATTTACGCCATGTAAGACGATGTAGTGTAGAGTACTAAGCTGTAATTAAAGGCATCTTCTTCCAGCCTCTTGAGCTACAATGGGAATTAAGACGACGGGGGCGTCGCCGTCGCGGCGATTTGTGAGCTACTCTGTAAATGATGATAAGCCTCGAAGCGTCATATGAACGCTAAATGAAACCTACACGACGTTATTAGGCTCATAATCATATTTCATGCGGAGGTTAATAGTATGAGGCTATATGAAAAGAAGCCATACGCGATGTCAATTAAATTGCAAACACATGATTAGCATGGTCGTACAAAAGAACGGGCAGCCGTGGAAGCCTGGATTATACTGCAATTGAGGCGCTGATGGAAAGGGGTAAAGAAGAGGGCCAATTAAGGCATCAGCTATTCTCGATAGCCCGAAATTGTCCGTCCTACCTTCTTTACTATTTCCACCCGATCAGGGCCGCTTCAGGGAATACCTTTATCGATGTTTATTAAATGCTAAGAATGCAAACAATATAATGACAGCTTATGACAAATAAAGGATACACGCAGTACGAGTCAATTATGGAAAAAAATACTGACTATTTGTTGTAAAATAATAAATGGTTCTGTATAGCTGCTAATGATAGGTTCGCTACTACCCACTCGACGTGCGACTGCCGCCTAGGTATCACGCCAATTACACTGATTCACAACACTAAATTAATAGGGGCATAATATTCTCTATCTCTTCTTTAAATAGTAAAAATAAAGACTGTCTGTGTGTTTATTGGCTTAATATATAGGTACTATACGCGTATCGTTAGGACAATTTCTTGAGGAATTCGAAGGAGGCGAGTTCGCCTGTTTCTTATAAGATCGTTTTACAAAAAAGCTTCCCCACATAGATATCGGGCCATACGCCGCCCTCATGTTCGGGTCCTAAGCACGACGTACGAGCAAGTTCCCGTAATGTTACTCTTCCATTTGCAGCCCGCCCTGAATTAGACCACTTGTTTACGGCTGGGGTCAAGCGAGTTCGCCGAATTGCCACTAAAACGTACCTAATCATTTAGTTACCTTCAGTTTGGACCGTTTACATTGCTTTCTATTACGGGAATAGTGTTACTCAATGTTGTTTTGGTAAAAGTTACGTGTCATGCAATTGTTAATATAAGATATTTTATTAACGTAGTAAATAGCAGTGCCCTACATCACTCGCTCCGTGTACCGTGAAGTTTTATTATTCAAATTTATTATACAATATGAATATATTAAATCGTTGAAAATAAAATGAATAATGTATTGACAAAGTTCTAGGAAATACGTTAAAAGGAAAATATTATTAAGCTTTCAAGGCTGTGATCAGTCATGATGATTCACATACATACATTTAATTATTAGTTTTCCAGCAGGTTTTTGTATTTATAATCGGGATCGACGGCGCGCCGCCAGCTGACTCCTACAAATTTTAGCTTATCGCAACACCTATACTCCTCCACTCACATCCAGTCAAGTGCAGTTTGACCGCATTGATTTTGTTAATCAGTGGTGAGGTCATTTCTGCTTTCATTCGCTAAAACTCGTTCGTCGTCGATTCTTATAGTCCCTTTGAAGAAAAATTAGCCATGTGCCCGGCTGACCCGGCGCAGCGTCCAGCCGCGCCGCGCCGGATTCATTGGCCACCTAAACTACACACTTACACTGTAATGAACACTGTGATCACTGCATTTACTTTGTTTTTGTATGATATACAGAACACAGTTTTGTTTGGCAGACTCATCAGTAGTTATCATAACACTAGCTATGAAAGCTCTTGTATATTTAGAGATCAGAAATCAAAGACCGATGAAACCAACTTTAGAAATTTCTAGTTTTATAATCGTAGTAGGATGAAGTAGCTTTCTATAGGTAATCGAAGTATTTTTTTATGACAATTTGATAATAAATTAACAATTTATACATTGGCCCTAATTCTATGCTGCATTTTTTAAACCTAATTTGCACTAACTTAGAGTTTTTAAACCTAATTTACACTTATTAACCGACTTCAAAAAGGAGGAGGTTCTCTGTTCGATTGTATTTTTTTTTATGTTTGTTACCTCAGAACTCTGTCATTTATGAACCGATTTGAAAAATTCTTTTTGCGTCGGGTTCAGTATAGCTACGAAGTGGTCCCATATACATTTCATCG
The DNA here is from genome assembly GCA_951640565.1 of Petrophora chlorosata. Taxonomy (NCBI): domain Eukaryota; kingdom Metazoa; phylum Arthropoda; class Insecta; order Lepidoptera; family Geometridae; genus Petrophora; species Petrophora chlorosata. Next base: position 18,286,862 of record OX621197.1, read on the forward strand.
ATATGTGTCCTTGGACTTCGAAGATACATTGAAGTCGGTATTTGTTTTTTTCTAAAAAATAATTATTTTTAGAGATATATTATACCTATTTAAAAGTAATGTTAAGTTCAATTTGGATCAGTGGTGTTTACCTACACTTGATTGTGCAATTAGTTTGAAACATATCTGGATAATGTAAATTTAGCGTAAGCAATATTGTAACAATCGTTGGTAGACCTTTTTAAATACATAAAAATAAATAAATCTGTATTCTGCGAATATCTGTACTTTTTGACGTAGTTAGATAAAAGTTTTAGCGCCGTCAAACATTATTTACATTCAGTGAACGTGGAAACTAGAGTACCATATAATATATTAAGCTAACAAAATTTAAAGTTAACTTTAGGTTTAGAGAATGCAACACAGAATCAACCCTGTTTTGGTCTAAAGGTTCGAAAGTAACTGAAGCCGAAGCGCCCATGAAATCGTCGCTTCAGTTTGGGTCTTGGATCTCTGTTCGGGCATTTTCAAGTGGTAGGTGAGGGAATAGGCCAAATGAAGATTAATACTATACCTACTCAGGTACGAAATTAGATTTAGTGGGCGTGCGTGAGACCTAGTCTGGATATCGGACGATAACATCGGAGCAAATTAAAGCGGCCATGGCAGATAGCAGTCGGCTGAACGTTCGGGAAAGTGTCCCTAATTATTAATTAAGGAATAGATTACTGGAGTTTCGATTAGTTTCTAAATGTTTTAGAAGCTTATATATTGATGGCCGGCGATTTACGCGGCTCTACGAACAAAGCCTAGGTCGCTTATTTTATCGATAGCTGTGTTGAATAGCACCTCCTTATGAACGTAGCTTTTGTAAAGTTTGTATCGTACGAGAACAAAAATTGGCATCATTCGAAAGGCTGCTCGTTGCAGTCATTAAAAAATCATCATAGAACGTTTAGGGTTTTAAGAATGTCCAACATATGCAGCTTCGTTTTGAACTATTGCTTACTGGATTGTCTTCAAGGACCATAAACCGTTATAAACAAACATTCAGCATCTAAACAGACAATGGTAAAACACCAAATAATGACTTTGTCACAAATATACAGAATGACGAAACACCAGCTACAGTTTTAGAAGGACTTATGTTTGTCACACATTCGAGTCGAGACATAGGTATATAGATATAGGTATTCGAGTCGCACAAAAAGATGAGTAACACACACTTACGTAAGAAAGTGTGAGTGGGGTGTGAGTGGTGGTGTGGGTTACCTCGAGTTCTTCCTCGGAGGAGTGGTGGTCGTACAGGTGGTCGGGCTCGGGCTCGGGCAGCAGCCGCGGCGGCGCCGGCGGCGCGCAGGCGCACGCCTCGCCACACATACCTGCCAACCGACACACCGCACGTGAGGACAACACAATAAAGACACTGCTAGGCCGGTCCGACAGTGCCACCTACGAAGTCAAACAAAAACAATCCAATTGAGAAATTCTATACCACTAATAATCCGGTTGAAAACAAGTAGTCAGATTGCTTTAGTGATTAGATACTGATTGATAAGTGATTCGAATGGTAAAAAAATATTTAATAGTAGTGACCAATTATTATAATCGTATTATGGTAAAGATATTACTGACAAATTCTTACTAAAATTAAATTACAATTCATTTATTTCAGGTAATTAAAAACCCAAAATTTCATAGAGCACAGACCGACCCCTAGCCATACTCCTTGGGTGTTACTTAGTTGTGGGATGCTCTGACTTGGACATTTTATGTAATTTTTCGTAATGAGCTATGTATTTATAGTCATTATAATAATATGTAGTTGTTTATATATTTTTATAATATTTTTTCCGTAAGAACATTACTGAAAATTTGAAAGCAACCTAGTATTTATACCTACTTGGAAGAGTTCGATAGTTCATATATGTAGATATGAATAGATTCATGTAATCTACTAGCGGTTATATTTGCCAATGCCCAAATGGTTGGTTAGCAATGTTAGCATTATGCTATTCGTGCTATATCGTTTCTGTGACAAAATGTATATTGATTGAAGGAAAATAGAGTAAAAGTATAGTAAAAGTAAGTAGTAAATAAAAGTAATCAAATAGCATTTTTTAAGCTTAATAGAATAGAAAAAAAATATATTGCTCTTAAGAAGGAATAGATCTATGTTTGGCCACTATCTCGCCTGATGTTCCATTCGATCAAAATTTTCTCGGCACATAAATCGATGGCGTATTTCACAAACGAGGTAACCATTTCCCACGTCGTCACGTTGAATCATACAATTTTTTTGACAGTAGTTCTATGATGTAGAGGAGGCCTATACTCAACAGTGGGATAAAAAGGGCTGAAAAAGAAAAGAAGTTCTATGAAGTTAAAACGAACTTTTTTCGTTTCGGTAAAAGTATGTTGAAGGGCCATGTATAAAACCGGACAAAAATATATTTATATCTTGGAAAAGTGGAAATAGGCCAAGCTTCCACCTTGATAAATATTTAGTCGATCAGAAAATTTTGCCTTTGATATAACCTGGGCCGAGTTATTTTTGTAAACATAAGGAGGAAGAACATAACGCAAAAATTGGTGACGTGTCAGAGGAATATAAGGTATAAATTTAAAACCCGCTTATAAAAATACAAAGAAATAAATAATATTGATATTACAACACGTAAAAACCTAGTCCAACCGGACTGGCAAGTCTTGTGGCCGAATGCGTACTGTGTCACTAAAAAAATATTCGATATAAGAAGTAGTGTGAAGGAAGACTTTCGAACACCGACGAAACTGCTAAGAACTTGAAACCAAACAGATCTGAAAAGTTTATTTCCGACACCAAAATAATTTTGCAACGATCATATTATATTATATACATTGTAGAAACGATTTCAGATCACAAGAAACATTCGCTCGTTGCTGTACCCGAACCGGGTCGCATTCAAAACATTCCCAATGCAATGTCGATTTGGCATCGAATCCTATACACTTTTTTTACGCTTAATAGATCCATGTTTGGCCACTATCTCGCCTGATGTGAAGCGATGATGTGGCCTAAGATGAAGCACATAGATCTAAAAAGAGACGGCAGTTGAGCGGCTGCTCAAACCCGTCTCCCCTATGGACTTCTCCCTCGTCTCCCGACTTTAAACTTTACTACACGCTCTATATGTTTGTTATTGCTAAAAGCTTGTATATTTACCAACAAGTGCTGGAGGCTGAGAGTGGAGGGAAGCGCGGGGCATGGGAGAGGGGAGGAGAAGCCCTGGACTAGAACTTGAGCTGCCCGAGCGGCGCCTCTGATACCTAGGTACATCACCTATGCTTTAACTTTGTTTATTAAGTTTATTTTATTTATTAATTATAATGCAGTTTAGATAGTAAGCTAATAGTGGGACAAAGCAACAAAGCGCTAACTATCTTAGATAATAGTTTAAGTACAAGTTAAGGCTAGTAACAATAAGCGCATGGGATGGGCAAATCTGGATATCTACATGCTGGAACTGAAATTCACTAGATATATATGATGGATGTTAAATATAAGCACAATTTTTTTGAAATCAGAAATCGATGGAATACAACATGACAAGAAAGTAGACTCAGAAAGAAATAAGTAAGTAATTTAGAGCCAGAAGGCCTCTTCTGCAAGAGTACGCATCACACTTTTGCCAGACACTCAACTTCCAAGCAGATATATCCAAATATTACTGTTCTGGTTTGACGTGCACAGTGCACGTGGTCATGCGAAATTGATGGAAATAGGTACGGATAGTAACCGAACATACGCTTATAAACATATCTAGCAAATTTGCGCTGAAGCCTTTCGATTTATATAGGTACCTCTATATAGATAAAACTGAACCCTTAGATGATGCTAGCTTGTACCTATGTTTTTAGTTAATCGATGGACACAATAGCTAGATATTTTGCGCTGGTATTTCTAATACATTTCTATTGGTATTTATGTATGTGCTGTGGGTTTAGAATCACAATAGAGTTGCCTTCTAGTACGCAAACTTGTATACTAAATGTGAGAAGCAGCGAGGAATAATATTAGCATTAATTAAAACGTTTACTTTAGCCACCGACTGCGTTTATTTAAAACCCGGTTTAAAACGAGTTCCAGCAAAGAAAAAAACAAACACGAGATAAAAATCCAAACAATAACAAAGTGGACATTCTAATCCCTCTGAAAGGCTCGCGACCGCGCAGCGGAGGCGATACGTTTATAAATAACGTTAAAAATCGTTACCAAGAGGATTATTTCCATCCGGGGTGGGACAAATTAAAATAGACGTTCGCTTCGACCGCAATAACAGTCAGTTGCCGACGCCGACCGCCACCTACGATCTACGGCCAGACTGTAAGAGGCATAAACTAACAAGAATACCCATTGTGGTTCCGGTACAATTCTTTTAAAGACATACCTCTTTACCTTTTCTAAAGCATCAAAAATAAATACTAACATCAAAGATTCTCGGGGATCTTCCTAACATAATAAGATTGAAGACAGAGGATTAGTTTTCTGCGTACGGAGGTTCCTTAGAGATCTAATGCCTCGGGAAGGTAAAGCGAGTGCTGAAAGGTCGTCGACCCGAGCCGCTCACAGTTTGCATAAAGTCGAGCACCACTCCCGAGAAACTCGGAACGGGACGCATGTGTCAATACCTGTCAGGTTCGGAGCAACATTGAACATACAAAAGATAAGGCACGGTACACATGGACAGAGAGCAACAAACATACAACATGTCCTACAATAGAACTCCTCTCGTGAATAATTGAAAGGCCTCGACTTGACTCGCCTGACGCACCGCTCTCGCTCCGATGTTATCTCACATCTCCAAACGACGATACGATTTGCGAAAGTCGTGTGGCCCTTATTCCCGCGATCCAGAGTATATAATGAGATGACAGGCGAGGCGCGCGCGGTTCGGACTAACTTGGCGAAGGTTTAGATCAAGATTCAATGCGCCGTTGACGCGAGCAAGTCACGAAACGTCAAACTGCTACTCGATGGCCATAAGTTGCGAGCTGGCCGAGACTTCGCATTATTAGCCGATGGTTATTTCGTCGAACCGCATCAGTTATTCGAAGCACATCCTTAATGCGTTCAGTAATCATGGCCGCGCTAAGTGCTCTATACAAATCGACTTGCACGGTATCGCTGCCGCTCTAGTGTGATCGCCGGCCGCTTATTTGTACTTTTTGTACAAATTAAAGTAAGGAACAACCTTAGAATATTTATTCACGTTCAAAGAAAAACACAAAAATAGCAAACATGAGCGAGAAGCCCATCTTCAATGAGATAAAAGTCTTAAGAGACAAAAAGAAATCTAATAAGAACAAGAACAAAAATAATTGATATAAAACGGCTAAGACTCACTGTAAACGTCGAAAATTACTAATTTTCGACGTTATGACTAATAACACTCACGAAACTTTTCAAAATCTAAGAACAAAAATAGCGTTCATTAACATGAAATTATGAAAAGTTTAAATGCCAAGCGGTAACTGCTTGGTATTTTAACGGATTCTTCCAAATTACCAGCGTCCGACTTAATGATAAGTATTACGTTGCAATTAAAATAAGATATCGCATTGTTATTATTATTAGTAATGTAATGGTCACCCGTTTCGATGCAAATGTGTCCGAGAACAAGTCTGTAGAGTTTACCGCGAAAATTGACCTGTATTACATAATTTTCATCCTTATTGGGGAGTCATAAAGCCTACACGGTCAGCAAATGCTTTGTAGCAGTGTGCGCGTGGGCAGGAGAGCCGCCGTCTCATGCCGTATTCAACAAACTGTTTGTATGTAAGTATCTACCTACTCATACAATGTACACGTTTGAGAAGTTCACAACTCGTCCGGACAAGTCTCAGCCAATAAATAACCATCGTCAAGGATCTACACTACAAATCATTAACTTAGAACATTTGAATGCAGACTAAGACACAATGGATGGATGAGGAATAAGTAGAACTTGACATTGTAAAGGATCCATTTTGTATTCGATTATTCCCCATGCAAACTCTGAAAGAAAACCAGTTTCGTTAATGTAGAGCAAGATTAACCGAGAAGTATTAACAAGCATGATGTCAGGGTACACTACTCAGCGGTAGCGCAGACAAAAAATGATAATAATCGCGAGTCAAGCAGTCAAGTTCAAGGCAACACAACTGCAAAGATGAAAACAAATATTTTTGGGTTGTGCCTCAATGTGGCTAGTTTTAATTATGGCTAACATGAAGGTAACGATTGCCTATTGTACAAATGACTAATATTACGAACACGCCAGGGAGCAACATTGTTTCAAGCATGTTAGGTGGACGCCACACAGGATAGTGGCTCGTAAAATGTTTAGAAATATGGAAATGCATTCACGCAGCCATTACGGTTCGCACGCAATGCACATACAAATGTGATCTCGTTTCACACACTATCAATGTCTATTTGAATAACTGTAAACGTTGCAATAGATAAAAACATACTTTTAAATCAGCACGTCATCAATGAACTTTTGGTAATAAAATAGAACAAATCAAAGTTCAAACCAAGCAGATAATGAAAAGTGAGAAGGCAAGAAACCTACAGAAAGGCAGAATTAAAAGCCAGTGCAAATAAAAAAAACAAATGCAAAGAAGAAAAACGATACCGACTTAGATTACGACAACGTGGTAAATTCAGTGCAAATAAAGTAAATTGATAATAGCAGACCTTGACAAGCCTTGAACCTGATCGATAGCCGTTTGTACAACAAAGAGTTTTAGTGCTGGTGGTATTGTGATTATCCGAGCACACACGGCCGGCGCGGCGGTGCTCAAGGATGGTCGCGGCCAATTCGCCACGCCGCGCGAAGCATCACAACACTCTGCCATATTGTAATGCTACCAGCAGATATTACAGGACAACCACACGGTTGTACATAGTATCATGATGCCGTCAAATGTAGATTATTCACGTGCCTCAAAGCTAATAGAGATTAGAAAGTTTAGGTAAGTAAACGTGGCCGAGTATTGCACATCTAGAGTACCATTTCCATCGAACATTCTCGTCGTACCTGTGCAAATTTAGTCTGTCTCGTTGGATTAAAATCTGTATCAATGCAACTTGCGGATATAGAAATGCAGGTACATTGTTTACCTGCATTTCTGTATCCAAAAGTTCGTTTGGTTCTATCTAAGTAATGTCACGACTTTCATGGCCATGAATACCCACAGTGAAAATAAGACTTTCAAAGCGAGCGTAAGCGGTTTAATTATCGGAAACCTGTTCCAAGATTACCACGCGCCCGAATCATGTATTCGAAAAGTGTAAAAACGGCCACCGTTTGCTTTTCCAATAGTTTCGGCGACTGAAGCCAAGTCCCTCAGACCAGCGGGCTGCCGTGTCTGCCCGGACGTATAGATAGGATCCAGGTAATTGGAGCGATTCTTACGTCGCTAACAGTCACGTTGGCCACATAATAAGTGTGTGCCGACAGACCGGGTGGGCGCATGTGTAATTACGATGGAGTTGAGCGTTCACCTTGGCCACCGCAGCTCGAGCAAGGCCAAGGTCGCTCCCCCCCCCCCTTCGCTTGCGCCACACCCGCGCTCGCTCCCCCTCCCCCACCACTGCACGCGCACGCGATTTTTTGCGCAGTGATGTAATCTGCAATTCGGCGCGGGCGCAACATGGCCGCCGCGACACGCTCGGATAAACATCGAAAACTCTACAAAAAAAAACCCCAATCGTATCACAGAAAGGTTTCCGCTGGCTATATCAAACCCAGTTCTATACTCTGCGAGCCGAATTATTTTCATCAACATTTGCGAATTGCGAAGAAGAAACTAGAAATCCAATTTACATTATTAACAGCTCCGGCAGCAAGTTTGTTGCACACTGGATGCTCCAACCATAGATTAATTTTATATGTATCAGAGAATTGTTACGCGTCGTGTTTTCGAGTTCCAATAATGTGCGAGTAAAACTTTAAAATTGCTGATTTGATGAAACGGTTTTCATATGGCTAGCCGAACTCTATTAAACACCGGAGTATAGAAGTTACTTTCAGGTAACGTTTAGCACACAAATTGAAAGCCGTGAAGCGAATATTCTAGGATCGTATTCTCACGAGTAACTCAACAAACAGAAACTAAGAAAGCATTTAAACAAATAGTCAACAGTCAACCACGGTATTAATAGAGCTGCGGCGAGCGAGCAAACGACATGTGCGCTAACTTGCAAACTGTGATCGCTCATAACCACCACTCCGGGCATATACAATGGCACAGACATGCCAACGGTTACTACATAACCACATGTTAACAACGAGTCGCAGCGTCATGTGCACACTCGAGAAAAGTTGCAAAGCTAAGTTTTGGTTCATTTTGGACTTTGTTACATTGATCCAAGATCGAAGAAGTCCCAACACAATCGCATGATTGTATTTTCTTGACGGTACAACATAAAAGCAAGTGTGAGAGTATAAAATCGCGGGTCGAGCATAGCGCGATCGCGACCGCAGGCCGCAGCTCTCCTGGTTGTATTACACGAACAATTAGACAGGAATGCTGTGTCGCGAGATGTTGATGTTTGTCTCCAGAGCAAATATGGAAACGACGACGATGCCGGGGCTAATAGGGATGCCAAGGCCTGACCGGAATTTAAAACAAGCTATATAGCATGGGAAGCCTAAATTTTTGGTACTCACCAATACACTACTACAGCCAGCTGCAGCAGGTGAAACAATATACATACAGAAAACAAAACGACGACTAGAATACTGATCAAGACAAATTAATGTTGTTTTCTGAAAATGAAGACAATACCCAGACATAACCTCAGAATCAGAATGTTAGTTATTGTAAACACTGTGTACCTACACCAACGTAATGTTATTTTACAATATTGTGGTAGCATAGTTCACCCATTTCGGGTGTATAATAAGGCTGAGGCACAGACCACCTAATAGTATTACGCTTAGGTTAGTCACGTTAGTCCTAACCTAAAATTATGGTACCTATATACAAATTGGCTATCGAAATATTTTCATATTGTCGCAATCTATTAAAAATAAATACTAGTCTACTATTCTACGTACTACGAATACACAGTTTCTGAATGTATACAAGATACTAGCAGCCCTTATGAAGTCCAATAAAAAAAATCAATATTTATTTATTAGCTTCAGACATGGTTATAAAAGGGTCTTATAAATAAAATTACATGAACAGCATATCTTAACCTATTGGCAATGTCTGACGGAGTATAATAAGTATAATAAAATGGAGTGTTGATATCTGTGCTAATTCTCTACTCTCTCGGAACTTTCATTCTTGCCTCGTAAAACCTTTACTACCTATATCGCAAAAACGCTTAGCATAGTAAGTAATTGTAGAGCAGATAGCTAGGTTAAGTTAGCTAGATATTCCAGTCTGCCTGAACGCTCGGTCGTGTTCGACTCGCCTTCGGATTTCCAGCACGATTACCGACACTTTGAGAGCGGAGATTATGTTAATTCCCTTGTTGTTATCTCCAATGAGAATAAGGAACTATGCATTTTCGAGCGGTATCTTAGCTGGGCTGCGGCTTTGTGGGAGAACTGCGGATTTCAATAGTGCTCTTCATATATGCAAGAAGGCTAAACTGATGACAGCGTTGTCTTATGTGAAGTTAGTATTATGACGTATATATAAAATATAAATAAAGACGTAATATAAAAGGTTGCCCGAATAAAGCGACGAAGAAATAGATCCAGTAGAGGAGTAGAGTAAATAAACCTGGAAATTGTTACCGACCGTTGTATCGACCGACTGTTATTTACTTATCAGGTTTACGCATTGATAAAGCGTGTTAACATTGTTCCAGACGCGAGCGAGCGAGCGACGCGGACACTCCGGTGTCAGTCTATATCGCGCTGTAATTTATCAGCAGGCCATCGACTGACAGCCGCGATGGCTGGATGGTAGTGCATAATCGAGACTGATCATGGAATTGAGGGGGAAGAAATTATTTCTGAGCTAAGCGTAGAGAAAAATACGATTTATGAGAATATTATTCGAATTAATCATACAAAGTTTATAGCGTAGTTCATAACTTTAAAAGTAGTACCTATTCATTTGTAACGTTTTCATTGGTATTACAAAAACTGATTGAAATTGCATTTGGCATCTAGCTGTTTATTAACATCACGCAAACTACATTATACTAGCTTTTCTGTCATCATAAGGTAGCTCATAATTATCGTTATCCTAAAAGTATCATTCAGTTGTGCATATACGTCTAGCATTAGTTGAATATTGTTTGCTTGACGTCAAACAGATGACATATTTGGCTGGTGTTCGCTAGCGTTAACTTGGCAGCGGCGCGGCGGCTCCGGCGCGTTTTGGCGACAGACGCGGCCCGAACGCCCGCCCGTATTATTTCCGAATGAATGACCGCACTACAACTACACCCTGTATAACGCTCGCAGCCCGCAGCTAGTATAGTATTCATACTATGTGTTTATGAGTGTACGCGTCTTCCTGAACCCGCTGCCAAAACTCCGCGAGCGGGTGACGCTTATAAATGAAACTGAAAATTTATTGAGCTAGCAATATGTCACCATTTAGCCGGCAAAGGTCAAATATCATGCGATATTTAGAAGCGGTTGTAATTTACCGTCAGCATTTTGGCGATGAGTTTCAGGGTGACTAATATGCCTTGGTTGTTATCGCGGAAGTTTAAAAGTCGCTAATAATAGCAACACCAGTCTAACATTCGAATTGAATTGAAGGACTTCGTTTAATCTAAGTGCAATTTGTAACAACTCCCACTTTATATCGAAAAATAACACTAAAGACGATAAAATAAACAAGAAACGATCAAATCCAATCTTAAAAGAAAGAAGAAGACGCCCACAATGTCAGATATGAAACTCTTAGGACACGAACACAAAGAAAATCAGAAAAAACCGATTAGACCTTCGGACGTCGAACATCAAACTCCGGTCCAAGAGCAACCGCGGACTTCCCATAGCCGGAGTCGCGCCCACTCGGGCCCTCGCACCCACGCGACGACGCCGCCCGCCGCCTTACGAGACACGTACTACAGCCACACATAGTTGTAGGGTGGCGTAGGTTCGGAGGAAATTACCAAGCTTTTTGACGGCGGAAGTTACGGAACAGGTTATTTTATTTGGCGATCAAAAACCTCTATTATTATACCATCTATACTATTATAAAAAAGGAACTGAGCCAATTCTATACATTGAAGATATTTTTAAAAACCAACTGGGATTGATTATTTGGAGACTGAACATGAATCCAGGGTTTTAAGAATTTTTATGTTTGTTTGTTATCTATATTGGTATTGGTTTGGTAGCGTAAGTCCCAACTTAGATTATAGGGTCTGTTACGTCAAAAATGGTTGATTGACTAAGAAGATACAGATTGACCTCTTCGCAGTTTGCGCTCTCAAACATTGTCCCCAAAATTTGAGCTTGCTAAAACAGTCTTGACGAAAATACGACTATGGGCTTCCTCCGTGGAAGAAGTCGCGGAAAAAAGCTAGTACTTTATAAAGTTAAGCGAAGCAACTCTATTACGATAAACATAAGCAAATAATACGTTACGCTATACAAACATTATGTATTAAGTCACACACATGTAAAACGTAATTTGACAAAACTGTGTTTTGGAGAAATAAAAACTTTACTGTCTAACACCACTATCTAAGTGATATGTTATGATAAATATACCATCCAAATACATTCATTGAGGGACATTTTAAGATGATTTCATTTTATATTTTTATGCAGGAACAAAAAAAAGCAATTGGCTGTTCTAAGATTATATAGAAACTTAAGTTGGTATGAACAAATAAGCTTTTACCATAACATCGTTCAGATAATATGTAAGAAGTTCAATTTGCCAATATGCCAAATACTAGTCTATACCTGAAATATTTTATAAATAGATAATATTTTTAAAACCGCATAATATTATTTCCGCTCCCAAAGATCCAAATAGTCGCAGTAAATATAGTTTCCATTCGAAATTTGGAATGTGTGGGCACGACATAGTACACATATAGTGCGGCGGCAAGTAGTGAGTGAGCCAACCGGTCTCCTCTGCCAAAACTACTCCCACAGACGTACGTTCGTGTCTTTCTCCACGTCCAACGGGGGTGAACTAACGCAAACCGATGCGGTGCGATGCGACTCAAATCATTTCAATGCGCTGGCATGAGTAAAGAAGCCTGCAGTTGACAAATACGACGCGGTGCGGCTTCGGACGCAAAGCTTTGGTCACCATACATTTTAGAAGATTTTTGCTTGAGATGATGATATTGAATTATGATGATGATGATATTGAATATGTTCACAATAACATTTATCATGGAAATATACGAATACCGCACTTCACAGCAAATTACATCGCATTGCCATAGCAGTCATAGTACCAAATAGCGCCACATAGCCTTCTCTTTCTATTATTTACGTAGGACGAAGCGATAATCACTATCGCCTTGTCGTTCGAAAGTTTGTTTGAAAGTTTGTCAATTTGGGTCACTTTTTGTTCATTTATTATATTGATTTGCTTTTGTATGTTACGTTTTTTCTAAATATAACATTTTAAGTATGAGGTATTTTGTTGCATAATAACAATGAAAAGAGTCTTTAAATAAGTACATAAAAAAAAAAACACTTACTGATGTCGGTGACGTCATTCCACTTCATGATAACGTCCGTGCAGAAATCACCTGAAACAATAACAAAACATATGTATACCACGCCATATTATAATTATACGTAAATTCAACATGACAAAAGTACTTTCGATACTTATTGATAGTAATTTAAATACCCAAGTCTATTACTTTGCAAATTGCAAGAACTCTGTAGACTGCTACGGCTCCTGATTTATTTTAAGATTGTAAAGAGTCACGGTTGAAAATGTACAAGTAGGTATTATTTATAACGTGTAGTGCTTTTCTGCGAAAATTGCAACAATGATAGATCCCGTTAAGATTTATTTCGCCGAGTACGCGCAATTGAATCTTGAATAACACAAATTAACACATACTGTTATTTTTTATCTCGAAGCTGTGAGAGTGGGAATTTTCACAATGACTGCTCCTTTAATTAGAATGTAACATAATGGAAAGAATTGGAAGTAAAAAAAGTGTTGTGTTGCATACAATGAGCCAGTCGCAATGGCCCGCGTTCAGTTAACCGTCTGTGCGCACGCAATGTATAACAAATATACCAATGCTAGTGACGTAATGGATATAACTGATTGACAGTTCCGGATGCCGATGACAGCAGCAGGTATATTATATGGATTATTCTGATTTACTACTTTTTCACAATAGCCATGCACGCATAAACCGATACAATATATACGATGTTTAATGTATAACAGATATCAATATGTATAATGTTCAATAATTCTTAATAACAATGACAACCGTGAGCATTAGTCCATCTTGAAAAAACGTAAGCATTAGTCCATCTTGAAAACAAATGCGTTTACGGTTAAAGCGATCCGTAACTACACTATCGAACGAGTGACCGCGTGGCAGCTCCGAGTGAATGCAACACGCAACGTTAATGACGGCATCAATTAAACTTTACAAGCTGCACGCACGCTTCGCGCCCGCGCCACGTCGCCCGCATCGCCTGCGCTGCCCGTGTCGACCGGTTCATCTATGGATGCCGCCGCGCCGCAGCCGGACGACCTGCTTGGTACTACAACACTATACACTACACTATTTGAACAAACGTAATTGCCTCGGTTTACCAATTAATCGATGTGCATGCAACCTTCAACTTACGAAAGGGAAACTTTTGATATGGTGGAATTTCGCAAGAATAAGAGGGCCGATACTCTTCCAGATTATAAAGGAAATTACAACATGGGCATAAAATAGTAAGTATATAAAATTAATGAGAATCCTTTTACTGTTTCCTAGGACTTGAAGCAAAGAAAACTAAATATTACAACGTAAAGAAGCGACACTCCCACCCCCCGCCAATTTGTCGTCACCCGCAATAAATCGGTAAAAAAATGGGTAATGCCGTGCTTGCGTTACTCGGTTGTCACCGCTCGCTGCGAATGATTAATGAGTGAGATTCAAATGTTTATTTTATATGTGCGATCAATTGATGTTATTTGAGGTTGTTACCTTTTTGGTTGACCTTTTTAGATGAACCTGCTTTGCAGAGGTAGAGCAGGCCGGCTGACTATTTGACTTTGACATATAGACGAAACATATTAAGAAAAAGACGGAGAACGGCTGAAGACGGTGGAGCTGACCAGGACCTGACCTGACTGACGGAGGTCTGCCTCTCTCTTTTTTCATTCAAATTTAATATATTGATTTTGATCAGGCCTATCGCACTCCGCACTAGGTAAGAAGTTACAAGTACATACACCAGCAACGGGTCGTGCGGAGTTCAGTGGGTTGCCGCGCGCCGCCCGTGACACACGTTTTTCACTTATGCACCCGCCGCCGCCCGCGCCGCCTTACGACTAGTATTACATGGTATTACTGTCTAACGTCTAACACAAATATGAAAACAAGCAAATACTGCATCGTATTTGGCTGGCTAAATACCGACAAGGACGATTTTGTGGCCTTGTCATATTTTAACAGTTTATATTAGATATTTATTGTAGTATAAGCTGTATAAGCTCCGTGTTCAATTATTTAATGAGGAAGATGTAAATGTAATTTAATTGCACTTTTTGTCTTCAAAAAAACTTTATCCAATTATAATAAATCAAACAACTAGATACGAGTGCCACTACTACGATAGTTTTTTGTGCATAAGCCAAAGTTGACAACCCTAGCGTAACTGCCGAGCGTAGGTATGAAAAGTGAAGTACATACATGAGATTGCCTTCTGTACTAGTTTATATTTTGTGGTATTAGCTCATCTCTACAATAATTACGCACACACAAAACGTGTGCGGACAGGCCGGTGCGCCAGTAGACAGTTAGCTCGGCGAATTTGTATGGAGTGTCGGGGGTCTGCTTAAAGTATGGTAACGAGAGTTATATATTTTAAAAATTACGTTCGATATCTGATTGCAGGTCTAAAACAATAATCTAGTATCAACTTGTAGATACTGGTATACGTAAATCATTATTCTAGAACGTTCGGTATGGCAGGTCTAGTAGTAAAATTAGGGATATGGCGTAAACAGGTATTAAATGCAGAAAACGCAAGCACACGCAGGCGGTACGGGTGCAGTCGCGCGTTGACCCACTTACTGAGCCACCTAGATACATAGCGCCGGCACCGACGACGGCGGCGGCGCGCGGCGGTGGCCAGTCACATTGGTAATGGTAACTACTGTACAGTCGACGAATTATCGTAATCGTCCGGCTGCCGACCGTCGAACTTCCGAGGATTTAATCCGACGCTAAATTATTAGAAATTATTGAAGCCCACCATTTTGCCCCTTGGATTCAGTATTCATTGCCTGATTAATTTCTAACAACGCCAGTTTCGAGCCAATTTGTTTGTTAATCGCTTTGGTTGTAGGCAGCGGAGTTAACGTGACTGCCTACGCCCTTGGTAAATGTTGAAATGGCGACTGGAATGAATACTTAAGTGACGAGACTGCTTCGAACGTAACGTTTTAAATGTGATTTAATAAAACATAGGAAGGAGTTCGATCTAAATCACAAATGGAGTAGGACTCAATCGCGGAGAGAGACACACATACACTTCACGGGCTCCCCGCGGACAACTGTCTGATGCCCGCTGGAACAGAACGTGTCGTCGTTCCGAGAAATGCATTACAAATTTTCTAGGCATACAGATAAATAAAACTTTTCCGTTCCAGCTTTATTGGAATGGATGTTTGCGAAAAATACCCAATATTTGATTGTGTGGAATCGTCAGAGCATTATTTAGTAGTATCCGAGATTATCGCGAGTTTTTTCTCTCATGCAAGCGTGCGTCGCTCGCGGTGGCGAGGGTAGCGAGGGGGGAGTAACCTTCTCGACCTGGTTTCGGTTCAGAGGTGAACGCCCGCCGGATACCTATCGCTTGCACCTAGCAGCTAGCAGCTTGCCGCTCGCGGTTCACTACTTCGCACCGCACACAACTCTGCTATCGCGCGCAAAACCAATCACACATTATGAGATATTTTCAAAAACCATAGCACTTGATCATGTTGTGCTGGAGTTTGTTTTTATAGGCTGAAAGAATTATGAACACTTCAGGTAAATGTTTAAAGTCTCACACGTAGATAATGTGGTATGTTTTAAAGATTTCTAAACGGATGACTACATGCTTAAAGTATTGCTATAATAATTAAATAATGATTTTGTTTTCTTTGGTACAGGGGTCATTGTTCTGCTATTAGAGTTATGTTAAACGAACGATAGCAGATTACACTACATACACGACACACTCAGTCCACACTATATTCTATTTCAGAACTTCTGAATTCGTTTGCTAGCAATTAACATTCCAAGAGCAAAATCTTTGACGTTAGGTCAATGACTGTTCCAAGTTTCAGCGACCGAAACAGTTTTACAAATCGCGTGAAATCCAACCCGCCGTATTATTATGAGTTATGAGTCATGTGGGGCAATAGCACATTGGGTATACCTAAGGCGAAGAGACGAGCCCTAAGAGAAATTAAAGCTGTAAGGTAGGTCAAGGAACATTTGTATTTGGATGACACGTGTGCAGCAACGCAAGACGTACGAAACGGACCAGTACGAGTAGATCCACGTCAGATGTACTTATAATCCAAAGCAAGCAACTAAATCACATTTTATGTCTTTCACTTTATGGTTTGTCACTTGGTTGTATACTTTAAACAGTTCTTTTTTACTTGCTCTGATAACGGGACCCCTGTCTCGCGATGGCGAAGGCGCCAGTCCCGCGGCCGAGGCTCAGCAGTTAGCGTACACTCGCAGTGTTATGTCAAACGAGCGCTAATCGAACCAGTTCCTCGCGAATGAGACGAGCGTGACCATCTATGACGATGATGCTGCGAGTACACGCACACTAATGCAGCTCGACATGGTTTGGAAAGCAACAACACAAAGATTGTAAGACTCTTGCTCATTATAATCATAACAAAAAAAAAACAATCTAAAAAAAACAAAAAAAAAAAAACTTTAAAGTCTAAACTTTTGTCGTGCCTGATGATACTGATACCAAAAGTGTTGTATTGTAAATTGGACAAAATGAATGAAATTAATTTTAAATTACTGTAATAAAGAGTCCACGTAATTATCTTCTAATACATTGTCTGAAATACAGTAGCTAGTTATGCAACTTCAATTAGTTGAGATAACTGGACGGACGTGTTTGTTTTTTCAACATAAAAACATGGCGTACAGTAAAGTTGCGGAACTGGCCTACTTTTGTCTCGTAGGTATTCCTGTTCCTTATGTCACCTGGTGTTTCTGCGGGATCGACACGCCGGAGTTATTATCCGAGTTAAATATGAGCAAGTTTAATTAACGGGGTTCGTTCACCCCCGGCGCGCGCTCTGAGGGTTGCCGGGCGACGCCGACGGAACGTGGGGCAGCCTTTAAGGGTAGATTGCCTGAAGCCTGAATATCTGTAACCTCGGATCAGGGTTATCCTTGTGGGTTTGTTTGAGGATTTATAACGAGAAAAACTAAGCTATTTTTCTTGATAATATTATCTTCAGTCTTTTGAAGTTTACTTATACATATTAATAAGCTGTTTTTGCCTCATCTTTTGATTTATATACCTATCTTCTACGTATGAAAATAAACGAATTCCCTGAATAATGAAAATTAAGAACGTTTAAAAGTGGCACGAATAGATATTCCTACATGGACACTTAGCTATGTCGAATACTGAGCAATAAGCTGAGGGACAGCGAGCAGTGCTCATCAGCCGGCAGCGGCAATCAGGCCTGACGTGCATGTTAGCTTTTATACGAAATGGATATTGAATGCGCAGTTAATGATGACATCCATCACCGGCCCTCCGGAATTATTCAAATTACTTTTATGACGAACATGCCCGATTCAACGCGAATTTTTCGGAACGCTCCCCCAGCCGTTTTATACTTTTTCTGTAGCGTGATGAAGATTTTATCTGAGATCAAATGGGGATGGATTGAGAAAAATATTTGAATGAATTGAATGTGGAGGTATAGCTTTACAGATCAATTAGCTTGACAGGTTCTGTGAAGCATAATAGTGATAGAGCAGCTTGTGCGGTTTTGTTTCCCAAACGAAGTTCCGGTTTCCCTAAGAATATAATATGGAATCATTTAGATTTAGTTAGGGGTCAATATGTGGGTATGTGATTGTAGGGTCCAAGTACATACGTCATGCTTAAGGCTAGTGAAATGATAATAGGTTAACCTCAAATCAATAAAATACTAGATATACTCTTACTTCGAAGTCATAACTAGCAATAGTCGCGTTCAAAACCAAACAATGAACGGGGCTGTAACAAAAGCAGATAAGGTTTGTTTTGCACTGGAATACGGTAAACGACCAGTTATAGAAAACGGCCGAACTAACAACAAAAAATAAGAACCAACTAAAATTAGTTCTCTTACAGCCTAACCAAGGAGTATTGATATAGCTATGAGCCCCAATTCACTATGACAACTTGGCGATTCCTTGCTTCGAAATCACGTCGATTACTTCATTAATAAACGACATTTCTTTGACGCATTCATATATTCATATATATGACGCGTCATAGCGAATACAAATGTCGCAGATGTCGTTTATTAATGAAGGCATCGACGTTTCCTCGAAGCAAGGAATCGCCAAGTTTTCATAGTGAATTAGGGCCCTGATCGCAGGCCTAAAACCCAAGAAGGGAAGGAGCATATTAAGCAAGTTTATAAGGCGCATGGTAGTTACTTACTATGAGCGCAATGACCCCTAAAGACTGCCGACGTCGTTATAAACTAAAATATTTAACAGGAAACTGTGCTAAGAGCGCTATCTCGGTTTTATCGGCGAACAACCTCGCGGTAATCTGTTCTTTAGGCAATAGTCATCGTTTGGGCGGTTATCGGTCGAGCGAGATAACGTGCCAGGTTGCCGACCCCTGCCACTTAGCTGGAGAACAGCTGACTTGGAGACATGCAGGATGCATTTATTTAAATTAATGCGTGAAACGTCGCTGAGATGGCATTTGTTTTGTACAGCTAGAAGATTCCTCATTCAATATTTTTTTATTGATCTTAGTGATGAGACGAGCAAGTCGCAAGTTCACCTGATGGTAAGCGCCACGCCTGCCCATAACAATTGCAGTGCCACCCAGAACTTTTAATACATACCATAAAAAGCAGTGCTTCTTCAAGATTTATTTAATTTATGATCACGGGATAGGTTCAGGTTTGGCACTACTTGAATAACACATGCAATGTTTAGGTGGTACCTATGACAGAATTAAATTATATAGGTAGCCAATTGATATGTCAACGACAATGAATCATTCGTGTCAGGTATTTGTTTAATGCCGCGTCAGCAGTCTGTCATTAGAAATGATGTAACACTTATTTATTTGATTCAATTTTATCAAACTTCCAAATGTTTGTGTTGGTCGCTTTAATTTCTTCCAACAAAGATAACGTATCTGTCAATTGATTTCCTACTAGTGATACAGAGTAATTCACAATCCGACTTCGGAATGGGCTCGAAGTAAATAATTATCTGACACACAATTTGAAAATGATTACGCCATATTGATTGAAGCATTAGTTCTTGTACAATCATCATGTGGCATTAGTGTATAAATAATCATGAACGGAAAAACAATAAATGAATAATATCGAGACCTCAGTCAATAACTATTTCAATTACAAATGAGTGTCGAGCTCGCAGACACACGCCCCTAGCCACGACAGCCAACGCACGCTCCCGCGTTATCTCCACGAAAGATTATTCCACATCGCAGCGATGCGGATATCAAATTGGTTATCAATCAAGAAAACCTTTGTTTGCGTACTAAGCAATTGGCATAATGTCAGAAAGTTCTCAATAGATACGACAATCGAAATGCGCGAAAGTATGATCGCGATACGTTATCGACAAGGCCAAATATAGAAGAGGAGTAACTTTCCTCGAATCATATGGATTAAGTAGCACATAAAATCTCCAGGCAGATAGAGAAATAAAGAAGTTTTAAAAAATAAATTGGATAGGCAATAAATTGCGCCTAATGATTTGAGATTCATTTGCGTCGAGATAGCACGAAATCCCTTCGGGCTCCGTGCGCAGGGCATAGAGTTGCTCATTACCACAAGTGGCGAGGCGGCGAGGCGCGCCGGCGCTCGTAAAAAACGATATTCGAGCAAAAACAGGCTCCGCGGGACTCGACCGGTCCTCCACCGCCCGCCGCCGCCGCGCCGGCCGTAACATAAGCACCACCAATAACCAGTCGTGGAGAAATGTTGACGGAAATCGAGTATTATCGATGCCGCACCGCACCGTGCTTGCCGTGGACCGCAGCTTGAAGCTTCTGCGGTCATAATTACGTATTTTTCATTCTCCGAATAGGGATTGGAATTGCTTTTGATAAAAAGGCTACAGTTATGATTGAGTATCTGACAGATGATCTCATCAGGAATAACAATCACTTGTTTACGGAGAAATCTAATGTAAAGGGATACAAATACGATTGCAGAATTAGAAACAGTTTCGAGTCATATTTGTCATACTTATACACATTCTAGTTATCTAGTCTGTGCTTGTGAGGCTTGTACTAAGTACTAAGTGTTCTGCGCCACGGCGAACCTACGTATATGGTTGTGAGAACTAAATATTAAACACGCAAACATATTTAGCTAATAAAGTATCCAATCCAATAAATTAGTTTTTATTTGTGTTATATACATCATTATGTCATAAAGAAAAATATACACATTTCAATGGTATCGTATTTGTCATTTATTTTACAACTTGTGACCGTTTAATGCAGGGAACTAGAAATACCGCAGACTACATGTATAAAATATTATAACTAAATAGCAGGATTTATTATGAATCGCAGAAACCGAAAACAATGGTAGATAATTAAAGTTTGTAAACTATCGTGAGTCGAAATATTCATTATACACATAAACGGCTACACTCACGTTATGATAATAATAATATGCGTAAACTCCCGGAAGAAGGACATCCTAATTGTCCGAAACCTGGTCGGAGTTATTGCGACATAATCATAACGTGAGTGTCGCCGTTTATATTTATAATGAATGGTAGATATATATGAGAAATTGACATAATATTAAAATTGTTGGAAGGTAGGTAAATTACCTTAAGGTTCGATCGATAAACTGTAAAGCAAATATAGAGGAAATATACATATATATATATATATATATATAAAAGTTCATGTTGATATAATAATTGAACCCTACCTTCCTACGACAAAACAAGAAACCAGCTGTATCTTCTTATTAGGTCATCACCTTTTGACGGCATTACGTTGCCGTACTATGGAATCACGCGGTCGAAAATCGATAAAGGCATCAAAGGGATCTAAGATAAATGACGCAATATCAGCAGCTATCAATCTTTATTTTCCCAACCGAGGGCCACCTCTGCCACGTCGCCGCGTCGCTTCGAGCAGCCCTAACGTCGCGTCGCCGCGCACCGTCGCCGACAAACGATCCCACTACAACGACCACCGACCAGTACGAACAAGCGATCAGACGTATCACATACACATTTTGTATTTGATACAACGTGCCAACTACGAAATGTATCGAGTAATTCGACAATCTTCGACTTACATAAAGCTCATGTGCGAACGAAATAGGTAGCTCTATCAAGTTAGATTTGATGACGTTAACTTAGCTATTGATATTCACCGTCCTAACAAAAAGTGTACCTATAGGTTTCTTCATAATGGCAAGCGTAAAACTTCAACGGTGATGTTATATAGCCTACTTTGTGCGTCATACATACATACATACATACATATATGACGAATAAGTCATTTTGTTTGTCACGTAGAGTTCGTGTTTATAGTATTTTATGCTCGTTTATTTCATTTCGAATTGATGACAAAAAATACATCACCAGCGACGCATGTGGTCCAAACGTTTATACATTCTATTTCTAAAACCTTATTCATGTGTCTTTAGAATATAATGTCTCCCGTGTTGAAATAAATTCTACTAAACATGTGAAGCTATGCTACTCCTATAAATATCACGGAGTTTCATGAAAGATTGAAATAAGAAGGTACCTAGCTGTCAAAATAAAATAGGCAAATGGTAATTCTCACCGTTGCGTTGGTGGTGCGCGGCGGAGTCGCGGGCGCGGACTCAACGCGGTTATCAGTCGTATAGGTGGTGATTACGCGTCGATTACAGCTGATCCCGCGGGGGTGTGCCGCGCCCCTCGCGCGCCGCGCCGCGCCCCGGGGGTGCCGTCCGGCGCCCTGATTGGCCGCCATAATCTCGAGAATGGGCCGAACGATGCGCACGCGGCGCCCGCGCTTCTCTTCGGCATTTCCAACTTTGCCTGCATTTATTTGGTGTCAACGCGTGTATCGCATTCCGAATCCATTATACCGAGGCACTGTCTACCTCACAGAAATATAAATAATAGATTGGTCTACCTCGACTTAGATATTCCTAGGTAAAATGATGCCATCATGTCAGCAGATATGATGGTGGTAATCTCTTCATTAAATTGTTATTACAGATCTCCCACTCATTTTACAACGTTTTTAGCATTTGCATTGTCTTCATTAAATCTGCGATTGCTGCTGGTTATTTGTTAAAATTTGTAAAGTAAATCTATTGGAACATTACCCTACAACTGTCGAGGAATATTTGAGGGCCGATAGATAGAACATTCTTCATCAAAGTTGCCATCAGTATGTTCGTTTTATATCGAATCTTTAATCAAATTATGTAGTAAGGATTTATAATTTATATTGGATTTTTATTTATCATTTTTATTTATGGATTACTATTTATTCAGCTTCATTTATTTAATTTAGTGTGCGTAAGTTGGCGTCCATCGGAATTCGGGACTATAGACACCACTGTCATTTCACACTGTCATTTTTTACTAAAAGAACTAAACAGAATGCCAGAAGTATAATATTAGCACAATTATGAGATTGAATACAATAAAAATGTAATACATACGGTTTCCAAGAATAGAAACACAACAGACGGAATATACATTAGAACTTAGAGGAAAATATTTTAGTTAGCAATGAATTCGCTGCGACACGTACTTAAAATAAATACGCTGTTCGTCGTCACTTTGTTGGAGCGAAGTGACTTTACATGTTTTTATTATGGAACTGAAAGCTGAGACGAGCAAGTAGTTTGCCTGATGGTAAGCACCACGCCTGTCGACAACAATTTCCTCCCAGAACTTAATTTTAATACCATAAAAAGCACTGCATAGCACTGCATTGCGCTCATCACCCCGAGACATCAGATATTAAGTCTCATAAGCCCATTAATTGCACTGGCTACAATGCCCTTCAAACCGAAACAAAGTAATGGTTGCGCATATATAAATATAAACTAGCTAGCTACGGATAACTACAATCTTACTCTCCAGCAACGAAGCCGGCTCAGACAAATAAATCAATACATACTATTAAAATCTCGTATACCTACTTATAATTGTATAGTTAACAACACTTCGGCCCTTCATCTTTATAAGTCAACTCATGAGACAATAAACTAATTAGATTAAGATGTGATTGATCGATTCGCTGAGTTCAAAACGGTAAACTTATAAACGTTGTATTAGAATGTCAGCACAGAGATGGTTTTGTAAATATTTTGTAACATGTTTACGTGCACAATGGAGCGGAACATCAACTGTTGGGTCACCGCATTGTTCGGCGAGCATTGTGCGTCGCCGCCGCCGGTGCCTCCGCCTGCGCCCTCGAACTCTGCACGGCCGCGCCGCGCCGCGGTCGCCCATTCACAACAATCGTATGCAAAGATCTGCCGACTGACGAACGAATGCCAAAGGGGAACATTGTTTGTTGATCTGACCTTGAATTTTTTGAGGGGCAAAGCGTTCGGATCGTTGGGGTTACCGTGGACGTAGGGCACGATAAATCGTAAAAACTTCAAAATGTGATTGAAGATTTATATGTCACATTATTTTTGTCATGCAATCGAGCGAGTGTTAATAAGGAAGAAGATCAAAATGATAAAATAAGTTGTTGGAGAATATAAAATAACAATATGCTTTAGCTAAACCTAGAACTAGACATTACATCCCAGGACTACAATTTCGCACGAGCTGATGTTAAATGGGAAATTCGCAAAACATTCGCAAAACGAATCCGAATTCTTTGCTTAAACGAACAAACAGATCCTAAAAGCATGCGCGCAAAAACTTAATGAGCATCTCGGAGACATTGCACCAGCCCACGAGTGCCATTAGGCAGGCTTATCGTAGATATTAGCATGGAATAGTTGCGAAACAGATACTAGTCGACAAACAGAAGTGCCGATCTAACGGAATGTATCCAATTATTCGCGATGTCAGCTAAGCGCTACAATTTGATGCTTTGGATTTTTCCATCAACTGGTAATATCTCTATTCCGAGATGGATCATTCTACCAATTTGTTTCTGATTACGAAACATACGCTGCTGTAATGAGAAGTCTAAATGAGTGTAATTTTCAGAGCCAATTCACAAGTGATCACAATCTCATTCGATTCCATCCACAACGATAATCCTCGTCATTATCATTTACATATTATTTGACTAGCGCAGGTCATAAGTCTTAAGTCATTTTCCTGCATAATGACATTCATTATCTACCGTGATCACATTTGTCCATGTAGGTATTTGCACTAAATTCTAGTTTCATTACTTTCTATTTTTCTTCCGTTTCATTATCCAATGTCCAACAGTTTATTGTTATTGAGTGAACTCCCACTCCTTCGTCTCCGTCGTTCGTCACTTATTCGCCAACTGTTCAGTCTGTCCGGTTCCGGCATCGAATACATTTTCTTTATCAACAGCATATTTTCATCCTATTGTATGAAAACAAATAAATAAAGCGTAACTCGAATTTAAAAACTTACTCGTAGGAAGACTATAGCTGTAGTGTGCTTAGTGTTTACGCTATACAAGTTCGTTTTATGTCGTCTTCATTTTATTGAATTTGATTCAACGTCGAGTCGAGAGTGAAGGAAGAAACGCTTCCAGGAACTATTCATCTCTCGCAAACTTGACTTATGGCGACTATAATTTTTCCAGGGAAAGATACTGTTACTCTAGCCAGCACACGTCGATTGAGGAGAGCGTATAACGCAAAAAAGATTGTGACTACTAGACCTTAATGCAATTTTATCCCTACAGCTTCCCCATAAGGTTTAATATGGTGTGTGGTGTCTTGTTAATGGTGGGCGATGCAGTTTTTGCGTGCAGTGTCGCGACATGATGCGATGCGCGGGCGCAGGCAGGGGGCCCATTCACACAGCGATTGTCAATCGACTGTGAAACGTGATTGACGGAAGGTAGGGTTGATCGGATGCTTTTTATGTTGGTTAATAAGAGTAGAACTAGAGTCATCATTAAAAAAAGTACGATAATATAGGTAGGTACTCTCGTAAGTTCAAATATGTAAGTGTTTGTGCGTTGAATGTACTAAGACATCGTAGGAAAGGATTGATTCGATCATGGTATGCGTTCAGGTTCCACAGTAACCCTCTAGTATAAGCTAATTCAGCTCTTACTCGTATACGAGGAAGCAGTCAGGGTGGCTCGACATTGGATCCAATTGGAGCGGATTACTGTCGGCCCTGGTCACGATGGTTCCAGGAAACCCCGCCAATTAATACAGATGCGTTTGGACGATATGTATTATTCAATAACTCACCGGAAGGAATGAACGAGCGATGGAAAAGCTGACGGACGTCAATTAAATGGTATTTTGAAGCTCAAGTTTAACAAAAATTGCTACGATCCTTACGAGAACCGTAACATCTAAGTTAGGAACAAAGCTGTCTGCCTGCACGACAGACGAAAGCAATGCCTAAAACTGTCTGCCTGCACGACAGACGAAAGCAATGCCTAAAACTGTCTGCCTGCACGACAGACGAAAGCAATGCCTAAAACTGTCTGCCTGCACGACAAAAGAAAGCAATGCCTAAAACTGTTTGCCCGCACGATAGACGAAAGCAATGCTTAAAACTGTCTGCCTGCACGACAGACGAAAGCAATGCCTAAAACTGTCTGCCTGCACGACAGACGAAAGCAATGCCTAAAACTGTCTGCCTGCACGACAGACGAAAGCAATGCCTAAAACTGTCTGCCTGCACGACAAACGAAAGCAATGCCTAAAACTGTCTGCCTGCACGACAAACGAAAGCAATGCCTAAAACTGTCTGCCTGCACGACAAACGAAAGCAATGCCTAAAACTGTCTGCCTGCACGACAGACGAAAGCAATGCCTAAAACTGTCTGCCTGCACGACAGACGAAAGCAATGCCTAAAACTGTCTGCCTGCACGACAAACGAAAGCAATGCCTAAAACTGTCTGCCTGTACGACAGACGAAAGCCTAAAACTTGCTATCAGGGGGCATTTACCACTTAAATCTATGTAAACTACCAGCTTTGTATTTAGACATTGTGATAGGAATAAATTGCGCGATCTCATCGCGAATAGGATATTATGATTGGCACGTTGATACCCGGGGGAGAACGGCGG
Organism: Petrophora chlorosata; assembly: GCA_951640565.1. Lineage (NCBI taxonomy): Eukaryota > Metazoa > Arthropoda > Insecta > Lepidoptera > Geometridae > Petrophora > Petrophora chlorosata. The sequence goes on from OX621197.1 coordinate 18,313,503, forward strand.
CGGTAAAATATTGCAATAATAGTCAGTCCCCGTGACTTATCATTATAAGCGGCGGGACTCGTTCTATGCACTTAACTGTGAGTTTGCTATCACTGAAGGTCGTCGAGCGCATCGAAATTGTCAAAGAAATGTTCTGCATTTGAATGTAGGTTACTTTTGTCTCAGGAAAAGTGTAGTTCCCACGGCAAGGGGAAAGAAAAGGGCAAAGACAAAGAGCATAAGAACGGCCAAGTACAAGACAAGCATGCGCGATAAGTGTTCCGTAGTCCGTACAGAAATTGCATTTAAAACAAAAATAACTACACAGTCAGGTCATAAGTATTGTCACACAGTAAAAACTTTTCTTTTAGAATGCTGGCCACATAAAATGTATACTTTTTAGAATTTTACTCATTTTTAAATATGGAGTGGACGCTTATAGAAAACGTTGTTGCAGTTATTGCGTTGCATCGTTGCGGTTACGCGCCAATTCAAATTTTTGGCATACTGAAAAATTTGAATATAACCAAAAGATTCGTTTATCGTACCATCAAACGATACAATGAAGACTCTAGTGTAGATGACAGGTCAAGAAGTGGTCGCCCTCGGTCTGTTAGGACTCCAGCAGTGATAAATGCTGTGAAGGCGCGAATTCAAAGAAATCCCAAACGTAAGCAGAAACTGTTGGCCCTTCAAATGGGGATAAGCAGAACCACGGTGAAAAGGGTGTTAATTGAAGACTTAGGGCTTCGGGCATATCAAAGAAAAACCGGACATCGTTTAAATGCTCGTCTAATGGACCTGAGACTGAAGAGATGCCGCGCTTTGTTGAAGCGGTACGCGGGAAAAAAATATCGGGAAATTCTTTTTTCGGATGAAAACATTTTTACCGTAGAAGAGAGCTACAACAAACAAAATGATAAGGTGTACGCACACAGTAGTGAAGAAGCGAGCAACCGTATTCCGCGTGTCCAACGAGGTCATTTTCCATCCTCGCTCATGGTATGGTTGGGAGTTTCTTATTGGGGCTTAACAGAGGTACATTTTTGTGAGAAAGGTGTAAAAACAATATTGTATATGTATTAAAAAAAACACCCTCATCGCAGGACAACTGCGCGGAAGCGCGCGAGAGCCCAAGCAGCGCCGGGCGTGAGAATGAGCCGCATCGCGTTATCAGCGCCGCCGTTAGTTTAACTAGTCCGCGTTCAACAACAACACTCCTCGAGGCTTATCGTGTCAGCGCGCTACCTACAGCTCACTGAGGGAAAGTGTGTGGAAGAGCTTTGTACTTGTATGTAGCGCTCACTGCTTGTAAAGAGAGATTAGAGCGAGGCTCAGTGGTCTCGAGAAGAGTTATAAGCTTGAGACGTGGAGAAAAGATTCAGACACAATAAGATGCAAAATACAATGAAAATAGATCGCATAGACAACTCAGGGCTTACTGCACCTGTAATGGACAAGGGTTTTTTTAAGCTCTTTCAGGGCACCAGACACCAACCAGTCCACCGAAGCTCTGCGGAGCGAAAAAGACTCAAGTGAGGACAAATGTTGTGAAATAATTAAGTGGAATTCCGCCTGATACTTTCATATTTGAGATGAATTTCCGCAAGGTCACGCCTGATACAATACGATAGGATTTGAAATAAATAATTGAAAATATTTCGATTAAAATCTCGTTTCTCGGACTGGTTAAAATTTCCTCTCTTCGGTCATTGCAAAGCTTTAGATAGCCTTTATCCATTTGCACGCAAAATAAGAAATTATAATACTTCTCAGAAGAGAACATCAAGTATTGTGCTTTAGTTAAAGAACTATGTGCATTTGTGCTTGTCTTTAAAAGTTATTTAATCAATTTAAACATCACTGACGCACTTATGAATGTTAATTTATCACAAAAACGACCACTACCACCGCATTGGAAAAAGAAAGTGCTTCTTTTGTGCTAGCCAGAAGAAACGACATGAAACTGGAATCTGTTCAGTGACTTAGTATCATAAGTTCGTTTTAGCGAAGTTATATACTGTCCATTTCAATAGTTTATTTTTATTATTCCAATTTAAGCTACCTGATGTACATCTGCATGCAACGTTAAGTATGTGGCATGATATCACCAGGAGTCACCTGAGCAAACACGATACAGCTGAACACCGCAGATAACAGTCAAGGACGATCCGCGAATACTAAATACTAGTGTCACATTCCTGCGATACCTACCGATGATTATTTAATGCCGGCTTATCTAAATGGTGTAGTTGGTAGAGGTCAGGATATGTGCTACACCTATTACCAAAAGTGGGAAGTTTATGTTACGATATACATTTCAGGAAAATGAATTCTACAAGTGGATTTGCTTTTGAAAATAATGGTTATCGTTGCTCTATCCCTATAGAATAGGATAGTAGAATGCATCACATAAGTAGTAAGTACTAGCTGACCTGCTTGTATGGTCAACAGTAAAGTTTAGCTAAAAACTAAGGGCGTCGTGAAGTGCCCCATTACCCATTATACAACTTTCTGTGAAACCGAAACTTTATTGCTCGTTCAGCTGAATATGAATACGTCCAGACATCCTTGATGAAGAAGCCTGCCGATCAGTCAGGCATTTTCCATTAGGTACCTATAGGCGGAGACGAGCATCGAGCGCCGCGAGCGTCGAGCCGGCCGGCGCGGCGGCCGCACAACGGCGCGCCGTAGTGCGGCCGCCGGCCGGCTCGACTCCGCACGGACGGTCGCGACGGCCGATGGCGGCAGCGGTTGTTTCCATTTCATTGATCATAAACGATCATTCACAACGACAGTTTCAGACATTCTAGCAAAGGCACATAGGACGTTTTGATTAGAGCTATTTGCAGATATACAAACAGAAGATCAAGTAACACTATATCAATGTATCGTTTGAACGGCTAACGGTAGTTTCAGTTACGAAAAAATGTAGCTAGAGATTTCTTCGTAAAGTATACCTATAGCTCATATTCACATTGAAATCTAGTGACAGGAATCTTCAAGACTAAAGTGAGACATGATTCACTGTAACATTAGTTTTGTATCCAGTGCAATCGCGATGCGATGAGAAGGTACCTAATCTATAAAATAGTCAATTTATATTATGCACTAACAGTTTAACTATGACAGCCATGCGATCTATTCAATCATATTTTCAACACAATGCGTGTATTAATAGACTCGAAATACAGTAACTTTTTGGAAAAAATGTGCATTTTTAGCGTCATTGATGGGCATTATCGCTAAATGTATATCATTGTCGCACAAAGAAAGATTCAACTTGTGTTACTGCCTGTAATCATGCAATACACTCCAGTGCTACTTACTTAGATAAATAAGTCAACAAAGGTTATCAATCGTTAAAGATAGCGAAATACTATCTAAGCACAACAAGTGACACAAGTCAAAATGATAACGAATGTTTACCAACGCGTTTGTTGTCCTACTGCATACAGTTTGTACTGGGTCAGGCTACTTGCGATTTCTAGGAGATAATTGTTTTGTCTTAGAAACTATGATATTGCAGATGTTGACTGGTAGGTCGTAGTCGTAGGGCATAATGGTAGAAAACGAAATTGAAGTCAGTTGCTCTATGCAAATATCTGGTCCTTAGATTGACCCTCTTGGATGACAGGTTAAGTTCCTGGTGATAGGGTTGATCAGTAACAAAGGTAGAGCATAATATTCACTGTACATTTACACCTCTTATATATACGTATCTCTTTACGGAGGTACCGCCGAGCGTTTCAGGGTTTTACGAGTCATTGGTAAACCCAAATTGGGGAAGCTTTATGTGTACCTTGAATATAGTAATTTTGAACTACGAGACAATACTTTGCTGAATAATAATTTATTGGAAAAGGGTCCAGACTGGTATCGGGAAATAGGTCATGAACTCCATCACCTACACCACCAAGCAGTGGCTAGACTAATCTAAGCAGTGCACGTGGTAATCTAGGTGTACACTTGACAACATGACGCGACGGGAACAGAGCAGTAGACAACTAGACAGCAATATTGTAGTTGTTGGATATTTAGAATCATTCGTATACCTACTCTTATTTGTATATTTCCGCAACGATATCTGAATAGATATTACACAAGTTTACATTTCACAAAAAACAACCGACTTCAATGTAACTTCGAAGTCCAAGGTCAAATAAAATAATATAATAAAATAATAAAAAATAATAACGCCCAACGATCACATACATAGATCCTGACCCCTAACTAGGATTCCCTGTATCTAGGGAACCAGGAACTATGAGGACCATGGTCCCACAACACCCAGATACGAAACAAATACCTGCGCTTTTTTTTTTCTGTGCACAAACATTTGTCCCGTCGCGGGAATCGAACCCGCAACCTCAAATATCAATGAAATTGATATGGGACCACTTCGTAGCTATACTGAACTGAAAGCAAAAATATTTTTTGAAATCGGTCAACAGTTGGCGGAGAAATCGGTGAACATACATAAAAAATATGCAGTGGAACATAGAACCTCCTCCTTTTGAAGTCGGTTAAAAGTGTATAAAGCTAACATAATTACAGGGCATAATTAATATTTTGCTATGTCTACCGATTAGTACTAAATCAACAGTACCGAATAATCGCTGTACTAGCATCGAGTACCAGCCCAATAGAGTAGACTTATCAACAGTGGAAAAATTTCATAAGTCGGGAAAAGATAAGCGAGGCTCGCACACCGGCCCGACGGACGGCCTCTGCAATCTAATTATGTTATTAGTGTGCATTACAGCGCTTAGAGGGTTGTTTGCACGACGAGCTTGTTAAGCGGACTCGCCGCTTTTAACGTCAGCTAGCTTGTAAGTTGTCAAGTCAACTGTAACTCCAGTACGAGAGATGTTAGGATTTGTTAAGACGCGTAAAAGTATCTCATTTTTAAAAAGTTTATATTCTGTTGTTGCTTAGAAATTCTTTTGATAAAAAGCGCTTAAAACTGCTTGTATTGTATCGCTTGCACGCTCAACATTGTTTTATGCAACAAAGTGACCAAATGAGCAGCTGGTTCAACTATTGGTAAGCAAGCAACACGCGATTGTTGGTCGGAATTCAGTTTTCGGCTGCGAGTTTTGGTAATGAAGATTCAAGTCCCAAGTCGATTCTAGAGGTGCAATTCCAGCCTAAGGGTGAAGCATGTCAAGCACAGGAAGGAATTGTACCCTACCACGGCTACCCATTCCGTCTTGACAGATGTCATAAGTCTTTGAACTTTGTAAGATGTACGAAGTTCATGCTGGTTTCCTCACGATGTGATCCTTCACCGTTTTAGACCTAGCGTTACTTCCGCACAAAACAAGTAATTGGAGAATAGATCTACCGTCCGAAAAGAGCAACAATTCAATTTACAGTTGTTTAGCATCCTACAACGGGGTACCTGCCTATATTATTTTTACCACAAGCCTTTTGCAAGCGTGGTGCAGCCGCGATACGCGGCGACGATAACGCGCCGAATGGCAGACCGCGTGACTCCAATCGCCTGATAAAATTAAAACACATGGCAAATGGCTCCAATTAAACGCTATACACAATTACACATCTCGACTGAACGATTCAGCTGTAATTGCTGGTAACGTGGTAAACATGCCAGGTAGTGTAGCTAAGATTTGCTGTAACTGTAGGTTTTCACCATATAATTTGTTCAAGTGGAAAACGATGTGAAATGATTGAGAAATTGTGAGGAGTGGTTCTTTGAATGGTCAACTATCACCTACACAAGTATGTATATTATCGTCATCATCATCAGCCCATTACGTTCCTACAGCTGGGACACGCACGGGCCTTCTCTCACAGAGAGAGTATGGTATGATCGCCACGCCGCGCGCCGGCTCGGTGCGGGTCGGTGGATGTCACTGTCTTTGGATTTAGTAATTTTAGGACGCGGATTACTCACGATCTTTTCTTTTACCGTTTTTAGAGCGAGTGTCAAATCCGCACATAACTTAAGACAGTCATTGATGCGAGGTCTAGTGGAATTCTAATTCCGGTGCATTGGATCGAAAGTCCCACGAGTTTCCACTGAGCCACACTCGCCCTTGTGATCATGATCTTGTACTTATACGGATCTTCTTCATCGCAACTTTTACAACAAATTTAACATATCTGTGGTCTCGCTATCTCTGATCTCTTCTGGTTCTAATAGAATGCCGTTGTAAAAGAGGCTGAGTCACCTTGGAGCCTCATTCTCATTTAAGGACCCTGTCCGGCTGAGTTGACCTCCTGCTGCACTGGTGTTACTGATGCAAGTACCTAATTTACATCGACATGTCACAACACACCTTAACAGGATGGACAGGTGATAACAAAGCGAGTCAGATGGACCTCATACATGAGGCACTACGACCAGTTGAACTTTTGCAAGTAGAGTTCCTGTTGCAATCCTTGAAAGGGCTGCAGGAGATGCGTCCCAAGACTACACTTTTCCGTAAAGTAAAGACGACAGTGTCCAGAAACACTTTAGTCTTCTACGATACCTCGGTACCTAAGTGTACTAGATATTAAAGATGGTGCTACTCTTGTAGGACAGCCCAAGGTACTAAATGTCAAGTTTTGGCAAACGTACGGAATGTCGAGATGCTCATGAAAACATTCCAAATGTTGGTTTATATGTCTACTACTACAGATAGCTACAAATCAAATCAAATCAAATCAAGTATTTATTTGCCAGAATACATTATTATTTACAATTAATTGTAGGTCTTACATTATTAATGTCACTGTATTCAGCCTGCATGCAAGCGTGCAAATATTTAAATATAATCATTTAATTCATACATGTCAACATATTAAAATTAACAATACACATTTGTTTTCGTATAGATGTCTCCTTAGATTCATTAGACAATCAATCATTGCAGTGCAATACTTTTGATTGATGTAGCCCTAAGCAGTAATCGCTGCTGCCCGCTATTTTTCTCTAAAACAGGTATCATGAGTCTGATAAACCAGTGACTATAGTGCATATGGGGCATCGAAACAATTTCCATTTATCTCGGCGGATTAAGTGTTATTTGCCGATGATAACGCAGATAAATATTTACATATTCACTCAGATTTCTTTTCATTCCGTTTGCAACAAAACAAATTACATAACCTATTAAGCCATGTAGGTATAAGTACATGATGCACCGAGTACTGCCGGATCTCTGCCGGCCGGATCTCCACGTATACAGGAGTCGGTATATATTATAAATGATAAACGAATTGATGTTTACAGGTATATAGCCAGATTAGCCAGAGAAGGTTCTCGATTTGGCTTTCTATCAAGCAAATTAGTTTCAATTCTAATTAGCTCAGGCCACATTTCAATATCAACGTCGAAAATAGATAGCCCCCGGATGAGTTCGGTTTGACGAAGGCTTCAATGTTCTATTTTGAATGCTTCCCCGTCGAGGAAACGATGGATTTTTTTTTTCAATTTGTTGAACGGCCGGGCCCGGACATGTCGCGAGAGACTCGTCGTATCGCCCGACGCTATGAAATATTTCAACAAAGGAAATCGATCGTCACCTGTTTTACAAAAATCTAAATAAATTCAGCCACGTCTGCTGAAACCCTGACTTCGCTAAACTGATTTATGAAACTAAAAGGTTCACTTTCCAGAGTGCGAAGTGATGTCCATTTCGTGTTGAATATTAACGATAAACGTTCAAGGTCACACGTCAAGGTCACCGGGGATACCAGCAAAAAGTACTAAGGATCTGGGGAAGAGACGAGGGCATCGCAGCAGGCACCGGCGCGGGGCTGCGAGCGGCCGGCGCGGCGGCGCCGGCAGGTGGGAGGAAGTCATTTTCTGGGCGTTTCTCCGATTCCGCACAAAACAAACAATAGGTACTACCGCTCGCTCGGACACTATGCTAATAAGATTTTAATAATACGCTATTAATCAACAACGAGAGAGCGAGGCGGGCACGGGCACTCGGGAGTACAGCGAGCCGGTCGGACGGAGTGCAGCGAGCCGGCGGCGGCGACCTGCCCGAGTTTCTCATCATAAAACTGGATGCTATTAAGGTGAAAATGTGAAATGCTCTTGCGGCGCGGGGCCGGCGACGGCGGCGCGGGGCCGGCGCGCTGGGCGGGCGGTGCAGTGCTACTCACCGGCGTCGGTGCGCTCCGCCTCGTCGTCGGACTCGGTGCCGGAGTCGCGCTCCTCCACCTGCGAACAAGGAACGGGGTTCAGGCACGGCGGCTGCGGCGGCGCTCGGCCCGGGCCCGGCCGCCGGGGCGGGCCCGGGCCGGCGGACTCGTTCCGCTCCTTTGTTCTCGTTCGCGGCGGCCATTTTCTGGCGTGTGCGTGACCTTCGCGCGGCGGCCGGCCGGAGCGCGACGCGACCCACCTTCTCGGCGACGTTCTCCTCATTCAACGAGTGCGTCCGCAGCTTGTGAGTCAGGAATTTGAGCATTATTGGGCCCCGCTCGCCCGGCGGGTCCGCGGGAGAGGCACGCGCGGCGCGGGCGCGGCGCGGCTGCGGTGCGGCCGCGGCTCTCGAGCGACGCGGCACGGCGACCGCGGCTCTCCCTACGGGGACCGTTCCAGCTGCATGTTAGAACTTCAATAACATATCCGCATATCACTCCGCGCGAGGCACCCGACCGTCTCCCTCGATCGCCGGACTACTACTGGCTCGGCTGGAGTAGCCTTGCGTACGACGCGGTCAGCTGAAGTGGGTAGAGCTCATTAATACCGAAAGGGCCCATCGACGATCGCGCTAACTACGCAGCCTGCGGTAGGCATTGTTGGCTTGAACGATAGCTCGGCTCTTAGGTTCTACGATGGGACACCCGGCGACTCAACGGGAGCCCTAGATACCGCGTAAATCGTTGCGAAAATGCACCGGAGATGGACTCGCCCGGCGACCCATTGATGACAAAGAACCGGAACACGCGGAGATCGGCCGCGATTGGACGAAACGTTACAGAATAGGATCGAAATTGAATGCAATATGTTCCGTCTCGCTCTGCGGGGGCTCGGCAGGCGCGCGCGTGCGAGAGGGACGGCGACAACGCGCAGGTTCATGTTATATAATAGTGGGCTGATAATAAATCGCTGATAAAAAAGTTGCGTATGTCAGAATAGTATGGATACGCCATTCGCATAGCAGATTATTTCAAGGTCAAATACGATTTTCAGTCCCAATACCTTAATTACTGTATTGCTTTATTCATTTACGTACGTACTCCATATTATTATCCTTTACACAGTGTTATTCTTATCCACATTTTCCTTTCTATCGAGGAAACTCACAACAGCTTCTTATATTTTGTAGATCAAATTCTATAAGAAAATCATTATTTTTCAGAATACCTGCTTCGTCTTAAATTAAACTATTAGATATAAAAAAATATAAAACTAATAAAATAATATATAAAATTCGATGTCACATTTTATTTATTTTTTTATTTTGTGTGGGTTCTTGAACTATTGTTTTATAAATCACATCCAAACTTCACTACACCTGGTTTTGTTCCCGCACTCTTGTTGTCCCACACAAACAATCAAATAAATACCATTCGCATCCACACTATTCTTTCGTGCATGTAATTTACATCGGTTGCCATAATGAATAGCGACGCCATGTCTGTTACCTGCGCCCGGCGGCGCCCGACGCGGCGGAGCGCGCCACCGCTAGCCGTCTCGCTCGCACGCACCGGGACTCGCCCGCCGCGCACCTGTCTCTCTCGCACACGTCACTTCATACTAACTGACACATTCACTGTGTACCGCGGTACATTTAAATCAGGATAGAGGAAGATTGTAGGAAATTGATTCATTTTTGATAGATTGTAACAAGTTTAATGTATAACAGAGCACTACACTACTTAGATACAATTATTTACATTGGTCTTGGGGTCTCATCATAAGAAAGCATTCACAAAAATATATTAATTAATCGATTGTTCATTACAAGAAAATAACGATAGATAAATGATACTACCTTGTAGAAACACTTTAATTTTATAATGACGTGTGCATAATGAATGAATGACCCTTCATTAACATTAAAATCTAGCCTAACAAGACTAGTAATTAATTTGACTTAAAGTTAAATTGCCGACTGTACAACATCTGGTACAATTTCTGCACTTTCACTATGATGACACCTCATGAAATAGGGTACTAATTGAAAATGTTACGTACTTAGATCTCATTACTTATAAACTAGATAACGTGCGATGTATAGGTCCGTGCGACCGAGGAAGCGGCAGGCACATAGTTACAGGCTTGCTTTATTAGTAACCGTTTATCATGCTTACGTAATAAAGGCGCTTTGCTACTGTTCAATACAATCATATCATTTTATACATATACTTATTTATAAGTAGCGAGCACAACCTTAGTTACTCATGTCTGACATCAATAAATGCCTTCTAATGTAGTAGTAGCCATAAAGTGCAATTAAAGTATTGCCTACTTATATTGTCTGTACACGTACAAGTATCCATTTGGTGTATTATTTGTGCTTTGGCATATCAAATTTAATACAAATTACACGCGGTTATTTACTTGTCTGATGTTCATTTAAAAACCTATTTACGAAAAGTACATTTTAGCAGATATAAATGATTATTATTATTAATATACTTAACAAAATTGAAGGATCAAAATAGTATAATATATTCGGAGGACCGTACAACGTATGGCAAAAATTTTTTGGATATGACATTTGAATTTTCTTATAGTATATTTACAACGAGACCTAATTAAAATATACAAGAAATGACAAACACAACAACGACATAATAACAAGAAACTTATATATATAACTACTAGGTCCGAAGAAGGTAAAGATTATTTCCAAGTTCATCAACCTCAAGTTTGTGGTACTCAAATACTATAAGGCTCGTATTGGTCGTGTGGGCCGTATTAAACACTTTACAACGTCTCTCGACTTATTTTTGGATATCATATTGAATTTGACAAGACGTCAGCCAATACCTTTCCTCGACCTGAATCCTGCCGATGAACTCGGAGGTAAAACGACGGCTGTAGGTACTTATAAACCAAATTATTACGAATATAATTTAAAACTAAACTTAAGTACTTTAAGTTTTAACCCTTTTTCATTCGAAACTTGTGAGAAGACTACGGCATTACGTATTAAGTCATGTTTCGGAAAATAATTAAAATAATAAACAGATTGAAAATGAATGTTTGACGAAACAGATGTCCATCTGTCGTCGGCTCTTTTGAGCAGAGATCGTTATCACTTAGCTTATTCACTGGCCGATTAAAATATATAATTTCTTTTTTTTGGAATTGAGTGACGAGGTGCGCAGGGCGTTCACCTGATGGTAAGCATCACGCCTGCCCATCTAAACTGCAGAACGACCCAGAACTATTTCTGCAGAATCTTCCGCGGCATTGCACTCTTCACCCTGAGACAATACCTCTTTTTCGAAAAAAGTAGGTAAAACGATTGAAATGAAGTGTGAAGGATGTTATCGATTTTGTTTATCTTTATTAGCGGCTTTACCAAAATTGAACCGAATATTGCAATTTCATTTTGCTGTCTGCTCGGCGGGGCACTGTAAAGTGATACAATATGCTCAAAGTGCAGTGCAACTTTGCCTTGAATAGCTTATTTTTAATGTAATATTTTATTTATAAGTAGAATTATTCGTAAATACTGCTCACACACAGTAATAACCATTCGTGATTTAATTTCCGTAAACGTCCATGAACGGATATTAATTTATCAGATTCATTTAATATTTTCCCCTGAGGAATTAAATTCATAATCAAATAAGGCACTATCCATAAGTAAATTACGCTTAATCTTATATCGTCGAAAATATAGACCTCGATACTAAAACCATCACATTTCGCATATATCTAAGACGGCCCCGAGTGCTACGGCACAGCTGCACAATATTGTATTGCACCGTTTTATTGAACCGCATCTAAACGTTCAACAATACTACGCAATGTATTATTGCTTAATATCATCATAACATATCAAGCTTATCACCTTCGCCGTTCACCTCGGGGCCGCTACAACCAAAGATCACAATCATATCACATACTGTTCCTGATAACACCTTTCCCTGCGTAATTATTTAGTGAACACCCTTATTGAATTAGTGACCGGCGCCGTCTACCTCATTCGATCCGATCGTTAGCACAACCGGGTACACTATAACTTCAACATACACTAGCTACATCCCACAACCAACCGATCGCTACACCGCTACACTACAGTAGCCATTAATATGTAGACATTTCAGTAGCAAGAATTTCAATGACGAGGTATTCAAAAGAAACAAATGTCAAACCGGTCATTACGACACGAAACCAAATGCGTACGTACGTGTTACTGACGCCAGTTTACGAACGCGGGCGAGGTGGGAGCGGGCGCGCCGCACGTCGCGGATGGCGACCAACTATTTCTCACGTTCAATGACATCTTTGTACAATGGTAGTGGGAGAGCGTTGCACTCGCTTGATAACAATTATTATCAGCCTGTCGCAGTCCACAGCTGGACGTGGGGCTCTCCACCTGCACGCCACTGAGCACGATCCCCGGCTACTCGCATCCAGCTGCTAGCAGCCGCCCCACAAAGATCGTCGCTCCACCTAACCTGAGGACGTCCTACATTACGTTTAACAATTTTTTTTACGCTTAATAGATCTATGTTTGGCCACTATCTCGCCTGATGTGAAGCGATGATGTGGCCTAAGATGGAGCACATAGATCTAGAGAGAGACGGCAGTTGAGCGGCTGCTCAGATCCGTCTCCCCGATGGTTCACCGAACATCATCCCGAAACACGACTAGGTCGCTTGACGGCTTTGTTCGGTGGGTGGTATTACAACCACGGCCAGAGCCTACTACTCCAAAGCGCGTAAGCGGGTTTTATCACGATGTTTTCCTTTATCGTTTTACAGCGAGCGAAAATCTGCATTTAACTATAAGTCATTGGTGCAGGGCCGAGTCGGGATTCGAACCCAGGTGCGTCGGATGGAAAGGCGCACGAGTTTCCGCTGAGCCACACTCGCTCCAATTCGCGGTGTCCACTCTAGAACACGTGTACCCCAGCGGTTATCGGTTCTGCGGTCAATAAGTCCGGCCCACTGCCACTTCAGCTGACTAATGTTGTGGTCTATGTCAATGACTTTCGTTCTCTGTCGGATAACTCATCGATCCTTCAGGGAGACGCCAAGCGTAGCCCTCTCCGTAGCGCGCTGTGTCCTGCCGAGTGCCCACGGCTCGGCTCCGTCAGTCACGGCAGGTGGGACGCACTGACTGAAGACAATGACAATATAACGGTTGACAACAATATGGACAGTTTATTGAAAAGCACAAGTCAAGAGCAGGCCACTCCTCCCCGCCCCGCTACCCGCCGCGCCCCGCTTTGGTCGTAGTTGCAACCTTATAGTTTAACATGATTAGTCGAGCGAGTGTTCAGACTTGTCTACGTAACGGTTCACGGAACGTCCTCTCTAACCTCGAGTCGCGTCGCGTGCCGGCCTGCCGTGCCGGCCTGCCGTGCCGGCCTGCCGTGCCGGCCTGCCGCACTACCGCGGCTGGAGTCTACCACTCCAAAACTCGGTTCACAAAATGTCACAGCTGCTTGTTATCCTCCCGTTTGCTATCGTGCCGAGTGCCGAACCGAATTTACAGGAACATGAGCTCGTCCAGCTGTCTCATGGCACCCACTCGAGGGCCGGTCCCACATACTCGAACGTGTGTAAATGACGATTTGTATTTGAATGAATCGAACAAACTGCAAATCGGATCAAGACTCACACTTCACGCTTATCGCACGATAAGCTCGAACATGTCCGGCTGCCGCAAGGCTCGATTCACAAAGGCCGTCACGTCCGCAGCCGGTTTATCGTACGTCAGACGTGGGCGACGGGCCCCTTCATGTACGGATCGTAAGTTTACAGACGGCCCGTGTAAGGCTCGATCCACAAACATCATCCTCGCGGTCGCAGCTGTTCTTGCAATAATACTTATTCTTGTATCATTCCGAGTGCAACCCACCCCCGCGACTAGAGGCACGGGCTCGCAGTCAACGAGCGCCTTCAAGTAGAGCGGACAGACAGTACGTTTACACGAAGACGAGCTCGTCCAGCAGATAGTCCGGGTGGTCCCTCGCGTGGTCGACGAAGGCGGCGACGGCGGCCGCCAGCGCGGCCAGCGCGGCGGGCGGCGCGGCGGGCGGCGCGGCGGGCGGCGCGGCGGGCGGCGCGGCGCGCGGCGCGGCGGGCGGCGCGGCGCGCGGCGCGGCGGGCGGCGCGGCGGCCAGGTCGCGCGCCAGCAGCGCGGCGCCGGCCGGCAGCGGGTAGCGCCGGAACGGGACCAGCCGCGGGAACACCTCGGTCGGCAGGTCCGACAGCCTGCAACACGTACACACACACTCTTATAATAATAATAATAATGATGATGACAAATGCCACAAAACCGTTATATTGTTATGCAGTCTCAGGAAGTACTTCCTAAACACTGAGTGCGGAATGCATCGCGATGTGGTGGCAGTTGACAGAGGCCTTACGCCGCTCTCCTTGGCGAACTAGAACTGGCGCAAACCAACGGTGCTGAGCACTGATGACCGCAAGGACGTTGTGAAAGGGTAAGGAGCTGCACGGGAGGTTTTATCGGGCCTTAACAAGGCTCTATGTCGACCTACCTCGCGTCGGTGAACTGGCTACGTTTCAGTGACCTCTTTGAGAAAATCGAGGGTTTTGTTTGTGCAATTGCTGACGAAGTTATCAAGATGTATAACTACCGGAAATAAATGAGGGACGACACACGGTCGACTTCTTCCGGATGTGTCGCCGTCCATGCGAGTCCCTCAGCATATTATTTCCGGTAGTTCTCATCTTGCTAACGGCGTGTACTTGCACAGACTTATGTCACTGGCACAAGTGTCACGAGGATAGCCTCGTAGCCAGTATCAGCTACCAGCAACTTGCCCTTCAATACAGCCTTGTCGAGTCTGAGGTGCCGTGCTATAAATACTCACCTGTGCCAGTTCTCGAAAATGATCGTGCATTGATCTATTGAAACCGCTCTATCATCACGGACAGGACTAATGCAGCCAATAAACCTGATATAGTGGTGGTCGACCGGTCGTTAAGGCTAAGGATGCAAGTATCTTGACTGGCCCACGAGGTAACCGCCATGTGTGATGTTGACTCGACGATCATTGTCCCGATAGTTGTTTCGGCGAACGGCCTTATAGCGAAGACCCTCGACCAACTCTCAAGAGGCTCTCGCTATACGGTTGGGGTGTTGTGGGATCATGATCTTCGGAGTTCTTGGTTACATAGTTACTTGAGTTTACTAAGGTATCGCCTAGATAACGTATGCAGCTTACTTTTTCAAGTTGACCATCGAGATAGTATTTGTGTGCAGTTGAGGACTTATTCCGATTGAACTGCATGTAATAGCATTTTTACATTTGGTAATATTTTCTTTAATTTGCACCAACTAGCAAATCTAGCTAAGTCATCCTGTAGTTCTATGACATCTGAAGGGGCTTGTATTGGTTTCATGATTTTTAAGTCATCGGCAAAAATATGGTATTCCGAGTGTAGAAAGCAATGTGAGATATCGTTGATGAAAACGTTGAACATAATTGGACCCAAATGAGAACCTTGTGGTACTCCAGGAGTGGCCAAGTACTCTTTTGATTGATAACCATTTTCTATGACTCTGGACTGTCTGTCAATGAAATAAGAACTAATCCAATTTAGTAACGTGCCAGAGATATCTAGGTCAGAAAGTTTCATTAATAGTATGAAATGATCAACTTTGTCGAATGCTTTGGTAAAGTCTGTGTAAACTGTATCTGCTTCAATTTTATCATCTACATTATGGGAAACGGAAAAGGAAAAGCAAACCAAATTGGTAGTGGTAGATCTAGCCTTAATAAACCACTGTTGATTGGCAGTTAAGTATTGTTTTTAAAGTGCCAGGATAAAGTATGTGTCACAAGCTTTTCCAACAGTTTTCTAAATATAGGTAGAATGGAAATGGGCAAATAACTGGATATTCCAGTTTTGTATCAGATTTTATAGGGTATGTTACATCAAAATCGAAGGAACAGTTTTTTTTTAATTGGTTTACAGAACTGGGTATACATTGAACATACAGACAGTAAAATCATATACAAACGTGCGTACGTGTACATCCTTCTAGGTGTGAACACAGCAAGCATTCAAATCCAACAGAAAGTTGTGTGTAGCTTGTCCTCTTCGTAGTACGCGCTCTCATATATCTGGGAGTTTTTGCTAAGATCGTGTGGTTCGTTGAGATTTAGAGGAAAATAAGGTTAAAAACGTAAAACACAAATTTCTTGAAATGAGTGTCGACCCTCACCGAGCAGCCGCCGCGTCGATCGTCTGGACGGCGGCATGTCGGCCGACACCGTGCGCGACGGCCGACCGAGTCACTAGAGCGATCTAGTAACGAAGAGGAGCAGTAAGTCGTGGTAGCCGCCCCAGCAGCGGCGAGTGCACCGCGGGGACGGACGCAGTCAGTATGTACTCACGTGGCGACGTAGTACTTGTGGTAGTCTCCGTGCGCGTGCGGCGCCTCGCTGGCGACGCGCACGGCGAACTGCAGCAGCGCGTCGCCGTACTGCGGCGCGCGGTACTGCACGCGCCGCCCCAGCAGCGGCGAGTGCACCGCGGGGACGGACGGAGTCAGTATGTACTCACGTGGCGACGTAGTACTTGTGGTAGTCTCCGTGCGCGTGCGGCGCCTCGCTGGCGACGCGCACGGCGAACTGCAGCAGCGCGTCGCCGTACTGCGGCGCGCGGTACTGCACGCGCCGCCCCAGCAGCGGCGAGTGCACCGCGGGGACGGACGGAGTCAGTATGTACTCACGTGGCGACGTAGTACTTGTGGTAGTCTCCGTGCGCGTGCGGCGCCTCGCTGGCGACGCGCACGGCGAACTGCAGCAGCGCGTCGCCGTACTGCGGCGCGCGGTACTGCACGCGCCGCCCCAGCAGCGGCGCGTGCACCGCGGGGACGGACGGAGTCAGTATGTACTCACGTGGCGACGTAGTACTTGTGGTAGTCTCCGTGCGCGTGCGGCGCCTCGCTGGCGACGCGCACGGCGAACTGCAGCAGCGCGTCGCCGTACTGCGGCGCGCGGTACTGCACGCGCCGCCCCAGCAGCGGCGAGTGCACCGCGGGGACGGACGGAGTCAGTATGTACTCACGTGGCGACGTAGTACTTGTGGTAGTCTCCGTGCGCGTGCGGCGCCTCGCTGGCGACGCGCACGGCGAACTGCAGCAGCGCGTCGCCGTACTGCGGCGCGCGGTACTGCACGCGCCGCCCCAGCAGCGGCGAGTGCACCGCGGGGACGGACGGAGTCAGTATGTACTCACGTGGCGACGTAGTACTTGTGGTAGTCTCCGTGCGCGTGCGGCGCCTCGCTGGCGACGCGCACGGCGAACTGCAGCAGCGCGTCGCCGTACTGCGGCGCGCGGTACTGCACGCGCCGCCCCAGCAGCGGCGAGTGCACTGCGGGGACGTGGAAAGTGAGTTTAGCTGGCGGAAAGTGAGTTTAGCTGGCGTAAAGTGAGTTTAGCTGGCAAAAAGTGAGTTCAGCCTGCGGAAAGTGAGTTCAGCCGGCGGAAAGTGAGTTCAGCCGACGCTGCGGCTGGCGTCACCGAGTATCATAGAGTAACAGAAGGCATAACATGCATCTATGCATTTTGGGTGTTATACAAACGTGATGCAAATCGACACGGAACTACTAAAATATTGTCTGTCTCTTTTTCACTCTAGCAAAACGTATATATTCATGAAAGAAAAAGGTAGCAATAGTTACTTCGTTTATTGGCCACTTTTTGTGATGACGTCACGTAGCTCCGCCTTTCGGCCGGGTCGACTATTTTTAATCAATGACTGAACCGATTTTCCGTTCAACTTTCGGCTCGTGGTATACTTCTCTGGCGATTATTTAGATAATTTGTAAATATTTCATGCTTTTAAACGTATTGTGGTTAAAGATCAACAATGAATGAAGCGTGTAAGATTTCATCAGTTGAATTGCAAGCACTACAAGGTGACCGGATGTTACTCTTTTTTGAACTGGTGGAATTTCTGTATAGTGTGTAACAGTGAAGGGTGCACTGACGCTTGAGGTCCCTGGGCAGCAGGCGCGGCTGCGTGAGCGCGGCCAGCGCCGGCGTCTGCAGCAGCAGCACGGCCACGTCGCGCCGCGCCAGCATGCCGCGCACCCACTCCGCCGGCGCGCGCGCCGCCAGCGCCATCACGCCCGGCGAGAATATGTCGTACACCTGGAACATTGCGCGTCCACATATGACCGTGTGATAGCGGTCTGTGCTGCGTCGCGCGCGGCCACCGGCGACGACTGCGCGCCGACGCGAGTTTCCTGATTATTGTGTAACTCTGACTGAGATTGGTGGAAGAATACATTCGTAGTGGAGCAGAAAGAATATGCTTGCGAGGAGAGCCGTACGTATACAGGGTGAATGTTTCAAGTGGGTGTGGAGGTCCAATAAGGAATAGCGAATAATGTTCAAAGGAGTCTCGGGGCTGATTTTGACTAAAATTGCATCATTGGATTTTTGAAAAACCTTTTGTCCTAGCTAGGAATCAAACACATTGATTTTGTATTATTGCAAAACACATCTGTATTTTCGCACCAGCCGATAGTGTCGCCAGCCGATAAGGATTGAATTCTAGGGAGTAATAACATACGACAAAGGATTGTGCACATTATATTTATTCAATCATTCAAAAATTCACCCTGTTGTATATACAGTTTAACTGGAGGGGTGGATCGTCGGTGGCACCGGGGTGGAGGACCTTAATACCAAATCGATTTAACCCAATATGTATGTTCTGCAATATTCAGTTGTTCAAATCGGATTGTTTACTGACCTTCGCAAGTGCGGCCAAACTATTAGGTCTAAGGCCGTGTTTTTTTTCTCAAATTAGTTCAATATTTGTCCTTTTATACCACTATCACTACTTTGAGACTAACCTTTACAGAAATCCAAATATAAAAATAGTCTCCATTTTTTTTCCGTATTCTGTTTAATCTCCATCTTTCAAGGGCTCTAAAATTATTTTTGTCGCATTTTTTTAAAGATATATTTTAAAAACTACTGATGTTTGTGGAAAATGTACTCACCAAATTTCATTTCGCTAGTATTAGGGCATCATGTTAAAAAAAATTGCACAGTCCAAGTGCCAAAAAACGATATGCAATTTGTTTGTCTAAAGTAATCAGCAGTCCAGCGCTCGTATACCTTTACATCGGGGGATTGCTCCAGCAGTTCCCGCAGCAGCGCCGGCACGCGCGCGCCGGCCGGCCCCTCCCGCGCGTACAGCAGCAGGATGTGCTTCCGAGGCGCCTTCTCCGCCCCCTCCGCCCCCATCGCCTCCACCGCTTCAACCGCCTCCTCCGTCGGGGCGGGGCTCGACTCGTTCCTGAAACGTCATCATCATCATCAGCCCATCGCAGTCCACTGCTGGACATAGGCCTCTCCAACTGCATGATATTAAGCACGATCCCTAGCTACTCTCATCCAGCTGCTACCAGCCACCCTGCGAAGATCGTCGCTCCACCTAGCCTGAGGGCGTCCTACACTACGTTTGCCAATCCGTGGTCTTCACTCAAGAACGGGTCTACCCCAACGGCCTATACGGCTAATATAAAAACTATTTATTCGGTACACAAAAACGACAAACAAATTATAAAACATAAATAATAAATATGTAAGCTAATAACAACGACAGCGGTTAGTGAGAACTTTATATTTCTTTTAACTGATTTTGAGAAAATAGTAAGTAAAACTTACAATCAACAAGAAAATGGGCATTTTTTTTTTTATAGTGCCAATCGATCGGATTTCTTATAAGGATCAGAATTGTATTAGACCAACTAAGGTAAGAGTGCTAGATAAATCATAAATTGCAATTAACTTTTCAAGAGACCGTTACGTTGGGCAAGATATTAAGTTTATGTGGTTTAGTTTTTATAATAATATATATTTTTACATACATATGTATGTAATAACTTGTATACATTATATATGTAACTTTTTAGGCAATAATTAAGAATATTTTTTTCAACACACTTGCTCATAAAGTGGCTCTATGGTCACCGCAATTAGGCACAGAATGACACCCATAATCAAACTGTGACTTTTTCATTGCTATAACTCACTAATGAGTTATAGTTTTTTTTTTTAATTTATTGGTGGAGGTGCTTTGTTCTTAAAAAGTTTTTATTCAAAAAAAGATAACGTTTAATACAACAAATAAATTAATGTTCCTATTGCTTGCTCATTTCATGCAACTTCTTATTTAAATAGATAATTTTAACTCGTACGTGTTTAATAAATAAAACTTTAACTCAAATATAATAGTACATTATGGTACTAGTTTGTAATGTTGGTGATTACCGCTGAGGCGCCATTGAGACCCGAGCCGTTAGGTGAGTCTTAAGAGAGCCGAGGACGAAAAACTTATTTTCAACAGTGAAAACGAGTTGTGAAAAATTATTCGCTATGGCGGAAAAAATTATCAGTTTTCCTATGCGCACGCATTGCGATCAGCCACAGACTAAAGGGATGAGGTTTTTTTTTATTTTTCGCGCATAGGGTTTCCGCCTATTCTGCCACGTACAAAATGGGGAATTTAAAGTTTTATTTTGTTACATTACGGATGACTGATAGAAAATGCTATGTAGCATTAAGTCTTCCATGTACAAACTGTTTTGTGCTGAAGTATAAATAAATAAATAGATATGCAGGTGGTAACTATCTATATTTTTATTCACAGACACGATGTCAGAATGCACATGTTAAGGATAACAACAAAATTAACTAGTACAGCTACTACGCTTATATATCTAAAGAGATAGCAAATACTATAAAATACATCGCAACAGTAAACCAACCTTTTACTCCTCTGATAAGCGTGAGAAACAAAGAAAAACAACTTGGTTAATAACAAAACATTTAAATACATTCTAGAAATGTTACAGGGGTTTCCTGTTGCCCGAGAATCATATCATATCGTAAACGGGAACAATCACAGGATAACTACGCATACGTTTTCCTCGACGCAATTCGAACATTTCTTTACTATAATGGTATACTGCACATACTAGGTACAGATATCTGTTGAGTAACGGACTAGCACAACCGTCTGATAGGGGTGTTCCCTTTTTTATTATTATTTATTATTACAAAATCCACAGCTCTTAATCTATTTTACAATGACACGTCTTATGTAACATAATGCTTAATGCTTAAAGCCAATTAAGGATTTACAATTTATATGATGTTTCACTTAAGATTTTATACATAAAAAATGTTTGAGCTAGTCTTTATAACTAAGGAGACGGGATGTGGTTGTCTTGGTTAGTAAGCATGCGACCAACTAGTTACGGAATATGACTCCGTCTTTTTTTATGGAACTCACCAAGGGCTGCATATCGTTCGCCTGATCACCACGCTTACCCATAATAATTGCAGTGCCACAAAGAGCTTTTAATGCCATGAACAGTACTGCGAAGCACTGCATTGCGCTCGTCATCCCGAGGCATCAGATATTAAGCCTCATATGCCCAGTAATTTTGCTGGCTACAATGTCCTTCAAACCTAAATACAGTAATGCCTGCACATAACTGCTTGGCGGCAGAATAACTGGCAAAGCGGTGGTACCCAACAAGACGGCCTCCCGCTAACCTCCGTTGTGTCACGTTGTGTATCAATTGTGATATATATACCTAACTGTTGCTAGAATTTACAATTTAATATTATTCTATAACCTTGGTGTTCTGTTTCAATTGTACAAACTCGCATGAGAACGTCGTATGCTATTTTCCTGGCCAAAAGGTGTTTGACTCGTAGACATTTTCCTTCCAACCACAGAAACATGAGCAAATAATTTCCCTGGTCAAAATATCGTCGCGTCAGTTCAAAAGCCTACGTTTTACCTTATTAGACAATGACCTTATGTCGATTCAGTAGCATTACGCGGTATTTCGGATTTATAAACATTTTCAAAGACGACATACATATTATGTACATGTATACGGCTATAATATACGTATGCAACTTATCTACTTTCGTACCTTCTATATTCTACACTATGTATGTAGGTACAGAGTGTAGGATCCATAGTTGTGTTGTGTTCAATATTTCGCACAGAATAATTAATAGCACGCTCTAGTGGGCTTATCATTTCAAATAAGCTGTATCCTAACTACATAGGTACTTGATGTAACCGCAATGTTTACAACCGAAGGGAAGAATAAGATAAAGATGTACCTCTTTAGAAGAAGCAGAATAAAGCTTGAGGTGACGTTGCGACAAACAGCAATTCCACATTCTCCCATTATCGGTCTAAATCTTTAATAAAATCAATTACTTAAATATAAATGAATATATCGTTACTAAAAACCGCAAAACACGCGTGTTATTAACGACTTCTTTCTAACGACGGTATTTTATATCTTTATCTATGTATATTATTATTATCATAAAATGAAACTGAATCAATTCTTACAGAATTGGTTGAAAATTAAAGATGTTTTTGAAAATCCATACTGAACACGCATCTACGGTTTTTTGGATTTTTGTCTGTCTGTTTGTATGTTTGTTATCTATAGACTCGGAAACTGCTTAACGGATTTTAATGTGGTTTTTAGCGTTTCTTAGATATTATGTTTATCATCATCAGCCTATCTCGCTTCCACTGCTGGGACACGGCCTTCTCTCATAGGGAGACTATGGGCCATAATCCACCACGCTGGCCCAGTGCGGGTTGGTGGATGTCACATGTCTTTGATTTTTTGTGATTAAATGTTAGACATGCCGGTTTCCTCACGATGTTTTCCTTCACCGTTGTTAGAGCGAGTGTTAAATCCGCACATTACCAAAGCGGCAGGGCCAGCGGTATTAGAATTCGGATGCGTCGGATCGAAATTCGCACGAGCTCCCACTGAGCCACACTCGCTCAGATTATAAGGTATGTTACATAAATATTGGTTGGGTGACTTCGAAGATACAGCTTGACCTCTTCGTAGTACGTGTTCTCGTATACCGGGAAGGTCTTGCTAAGATAGTCGAAGAAAAAAATACGATTATGTGCTTCCCTGTCAAAAATCTAATTTTTATATTTTTTAATTTGGCAAATAATAAGACCGCCCTTTGTGACACTTATATTGTAAAGTTTGTCTAAAAACTATTACTTTTTCTATATCGTGGTGTTACCAATAAAATGTTATTCATTTATTCATTCAAGGAAAATGTATTTTGTAGATGATAATTTATTATTTAGCCGTGAGAACTAGTAGCCATCTCGTCATCATTTAGATCCAGTTATCAATAAAGAAGTAAAGTACCACACTAATATTATCAATGCGAGAGTTTGTATATTTGTGTTACTTGTTACCCCGCTAGTTTTAGCTAGTACTAATATAATATACAATCAGACACTGAACTCTAATTTTAGAATTCCTCGACACAAAACTTAAGCTCGGAGACACTACCAATTTCTTTATATGTCTGAGTACAACTATTTGTTCAGACGCGGCCATCAAACCCGCAGACAGGCCTTAAACACCCACGTCGTGACTACACACTTCCGAATACACATTTATAGATTTATTCACATAAATAGCCTTGGAATTGCATGTAATTGAACGAAACAATAAAATGAACTGTTGACTCCGAATCCCGAATGATAACGCTGCAACTACTTAATTCTTATCGAGCTGAAAGACATACGTAAAGGTCTTGGACGATTAGACCTCATCTCTGACAAACAGCAGGTCAAAACAAGGTCAGTAGTCTCAAAATAGTTATATGTCTATTTGTGTATTGTCTATTTCATTCGAGGCTCATAATTCAAGCCCAATATATCACTGCAGCGATAAGGATAATAATTTCTGAATAAAAGGTTACGACCAAGGACGTTTGTATACAAAAAGTAAGTCAGACAGCGGCGCCATTTTGAACACTGGAAAAATGTTGGCTTATTTACATACATACATTAGGTTGAATAATATGAGAATGGTGATTACTACATAATGACGGTATATATATCGCATTGTATTGAACATACAGATAGGTAATTGTATTAGTACTGGTGGTCCCCACACTAGATCAGGCGTGTCTCGTGGAGGCCTTACATCCAGACATGATACTTACGATTGATTTTGAATGGTTACAATTAGTGACACGGATAACGTTTTTCATCTTGCGGCAATTTCACATCGTTGTCTTCGGAGATGTATTGAGATGACACACAGCTGCTAATCCAGTAAACAATGTTTTGCTCTTAAAAAACCCCGTTTTATATGGGCATTCCCAAAGCAAATATTGTGGATTAGCTGCGCCCTGCGGTTTCACCCGCGGTTTCTCGGGATAAAAAGTAGCCTATGTTAATCCAGGGTATAAGCTATCTCCATACCAAATTTCATCAAAATCCATTCGGTAGTTTTTGCGTGAAAGAGTAACAAAGGTACATCCATACATCCATTCTTACAAACTGTCGCGTTTATAATATTATAACGGGTGTAATTGACAGGTTGGCAAAAACTGAAACAGTAGCTTCAGACCATGATTTATGACTGAAAAACGTTGGAATTTTCTTCAGGAAAATTGTCGAATTTTCCGACCGTTTTTCAACTAGATTTGTTTTCTATTCATTTGTTACAACAAAATCCAGCCCTAAAAACATAATTTTAGTGAAAAAAAGCAAAAAACTCAAACTCGGCAATGTAAATAATAATGATGTAAAAAGAAAATTCGTACAACGCGCTCGGAATCAGCTGTTAGCTCTAAAAGTTTATTGCACTCCTTAGTGCCTACAGACTGTACGACAGACAGAGACAGCATACCGCTCGCTCGCTCGCACCCTCCCTTTGAGTGCTGGCCGCCGCCGGCGGGCGCGCAGCCCGCCGGGCGGCGGCGCGTCAAAGCAAAGGCGCCGCCCTTTGCTTTTACGCGCCGACACTGCTAGGGTTGTACCGCTTATGGAATTGAATACTTGTAATTTTATTTTTATTTATGTAAAATGTTTTATTAATAATTAAATACTCAGGAATGACTTTGTTCTTTCTTAGTTCCGAAAACCTTATTTTAAATCGTTAACCTTTCGAGTATCGTAATTAGAGACACAAAAAGACGGGGTAGGTGTGAGGACGCCGGCGTCCTCTGTTTAACAGTTTGATCTACAGTATCAATTACGAAGCCACCCGAACTGTACACACGCGTTGCATTACAGTAATGTAAATTGTTTGGTTTAGACAATTAAGTGGGACATAAAACAAAAACATCGCGTCAATATTGCCAGATTCACATTCCTTAAACTGCCAATCCCCGAGCGAACGCTGGCGTTCGAAAAGGTTTGCTTATTTTCGATATTTACAGACTACATAAGAAAAACTTCTTATTTGCGTTTTTAAATAAATACCCTATAAAAAAACGCTTATTTTATAATCTATGCGTTTGCTTAGTGTTTAGAAAATGGCGCGAAATCGCGTGCGTGCTGCTTGGGGATTGACAGGTCCTAGGTTTAAAGTTAGAAGCAGAACCACGAGTAGAAGTTACAAGAGATAGCGGTTAATAACAATCTTTATCATACGATTACGATACGATTCTTTTTTCAATACCTAGTTCTTCATCTTTATCTCAATCGCAGACCGACCGCGGTAGCTACTGTGCCATGGGCTCCTCGACTAACGTACCTACTAATTACCGAAATGAAAATGTTTCATTTCATATCATGTGGGCAGCCCTATGCTACAAACTACACTAGGTAACTTAGGTTTAGGTAAGCCACGTCGAGTCACTTCTCACTTCAGTTCAGTCAGTCTGCCGCGATTGCTGGTGCGTTCTTGACGTTTCGTTCTCTTTCAACTGTCGAGAGTTTGGGACTGTGTCGTTGAGTTGAGTTGTGTTTTTTGTGTTGTGTGATATCGTCATGAATCGGCGTAATGAAACGTTTAGTGCTCGCGAATATGGCCAGATGTTAATGTGCTTGGGTGAAGCTAGAGGAAACGCGTCTTTGGCATTAAGGCTCTATGTTCAAAGACACCCAAATGAAAGACATCCAGCTAATAGTCGTACTATCACACGGGCATATCAACGTGTTTTAGAAAATGTACCTATTGTGCCGCGGCAGGAAGGTGCTGGAAGGACAATCAATGCTCGTTCTGAGCAGGCGATTTTAGATGTTGTCCGTCGAAATCCGCGTTTGGGAACCCGTACTGCTGCAAAACTTGTACGGCGTAATAACGGACCCCGGGTTTCACATTGGTCTGTGCACAAAGTCCTTCGAAAGGACAAGCAACGTCCATATCGGATCCATAAAGTGCAGGCTCTGGTACCTGGCGACTCAACCCGTAGACTAGCGTACTGCAGATGGCTGATACATCGGCAGCAGCTAAATCGCCAATTCGTTTCACGGGTGATTTGGACCGATGAATCGACTTTTACACGAAACGGTATGTGGAACCGGCGGAATGCTCACATTTGGGCACGCCACAACCCATACGCAATGCAGCAGACGGGTCATCAGACGCGGTGGTCACTGAATGTGTGGGCTGGCGTGTATCATAACCGTATTTTGGGTCCCGTGTTTTTGCCAACTAGAATGGACGGCCGGCGTTATTGCGAATTTCTACAGCAGGATTTTGAAGCTATGATGGACACTCTGCGGGCTGAGCTAGATCAAGAATGGGATCGTATGGAGAACGAACCCCTAGCTCAACTACCTACCATCTGGTTTCAGCACGACGGCGCCCCGCCGCATGTGGTGCTCCCAGTCCGACAGCACCTGGACCGTACTTTTTCAAACCGATGGATTGGGAGATTCGGGCCACATGCATGGCCACCTCGCTCGCTTGACCTAACCCCATTGGACTTTTTCCTGTGGGGGTATAGGGTGTGTAGGTATTGAATTTGTGTTTAAATTTTTTTAAGGCGTGTTTGTGTGTGTATTGTATTATGTATTTATTCCAAACGTCCCGAAGTACCTATTAGTATGAATGAACGACGCGCGGGGTATAGGGTCGCGCGCGTATCGCAATGTTCGTTATACATTGCGTAGCCGAAATAAAATTGAAAATTGAAAAACGTTCACCTATCATTTCCGGGAAAATATTTCACTATCAACATGTTAACAATACCAGTCTAAATTCATACTTTTCGTTTTTGCCAACCTGTCAATTACACCGTGTATATTTTGGATTTCAGGAACTGTCATAGAGAGACCATACTACAAAGAAAACATCACGTATTAAGCCCTACAACATACATTTTCTCAAGCATTATGATGGTTATGATTACTAATTCCTGACTAGGTACCTAACCTACTTTGAATAATATTTTTGGGAGCCTGATTTATTGATCCTTAATTCTTACTAGCTGCCTACATGGACTGATTAATAAGTACCTATTTTATATTGTTGTGTAACAAGGTATAAAAATATATTTTCTCGCGATAGTTTATTTTTGAAATATGGCTCACGATAATATAATGGGTAACTAATATAGAAGTAATTAAAAAAACTACATTTTGGAGCAGATATTCTTAGACTTTTTCTAGTAGGTATTCTTGTATACACGAGTGTGGAGTCATGAATAAATACAACAGAACTATAGCGAACTTGCTTGAGTTTCATCTGCTTATTCGAATTAACTTAGTTGTATTTATTTGCTAAGTGTCAAGTAAATAGACAGATAAGGAGAGACGTGGTGCGGAGGGCGCGGCTACCGTCCGGTAATTTAATTATACCATCCGGTAATTTAATTATACCATTCGATAACGCGGTCGACACATGCCGCCGCGCCGCTGAACAACTTCGGACTTGTTTTTCAATTACCGACTCGTCTTATCGAGATGCTGTACGAATTATGAGGAAATTTGTAAGACAATTAGAACGGAGAAAATCTCTTGGCACAATCTGGCTGCTCAATGACATTAAGTATACACGTAATGAATTATCAAACAAAATTAAAATATAATCAGATGTTTATATTGTTAATGATGGAATTATTCTTCACTAAGCAAGATTGATAGTGATAAACCAAAACGAATTGGTTTCTTGATAAGATATTGAATAATCGTTCCGAACACGAAAATGCGACGCGATGCGATAATCAGTAATAATATATCGTTATCAAGTTTATGAGATAAAATAACACGAGCCCAAAAAGGAAACGCAATAATAAGATACTTGAAGTGGTAATGTACACAGAAACTGCAAACGCGTCCAAATATAGTATATAGTAGTGTCCGAAATGTGGAATTGTTTTTTTTATCTACCCAACCGCACAGTCAGTATAAGGCAGGTCAGGCCCCTCGGTGGGCTCAGACGCGTGTCCTACTCGTTACGCACACAACCGCGACGGTAAACAACTGCTCGAAACATCCATAAATATCTCCATACAACAGTCCATATATAAACTTGAGACAATTTGGCAAAGCGCTATTTAGCTAAGGCATTTAAAAGAAGAAATTCGACACTCGACACTGGTGGTAGGTTTCTCGTATGCGAGAGGCCGTCTGGGTGGGTACCACCGCTTTGCCAGTTATTCAGCCACCAAGCAGTAGTGCGCAAGCATTACCGTGTTCCGGTTTGAAGGGCATTGTACCCAGCGAAATTACTGGGCATTATGAGACTCGACAGCTAATTGTCTCAGGGTGACGAGCGCAGTGCAGCGCCGCGCAGGATTTTGCAAAACAAAACCTGGATGGTGCTGTTATTGTTATGGTTTGGCGTATTGCTTACCATCAGGCAAACGACCAGCTCGACTCGTCATCCAATTAAATAAAAAAAAACTTAGATAACAGTTAAATTAGTGACATGTCTGCGTTTGTGGAATTTTGAGAAGCTTGAATTTCGCCGACAGTCGTATATAATTTATTCTATATTTAGTTCCAAATCACGTAAGGACGACGACTTATGCATGTCTATTCTTAGCCACATTTAAAAAAATGATTGTACATATAACCTCGAATCTTCTTTAGTATTTGCTCCATTTGTGGTAAAACACCCTTCATCATCATCATCATCATCAGCCCATCACATTAACACTGCTGGGACACGGGCCTTCTCTCATAGAGAGAGTATGGACCATACTCCACCACGCTGGCCAGTGGCCACTTCGGGATGGTGGATGTCACATGTCTCATTTTTGTGATTGATTCTTGGACAAGCCGTTTTCCTCATGATGTTTTGCTTCACCACTTTTTAGAGCGAGTGTTAAATCCGCACATAACTTAAGAAAGTCGGTGGTGCGAGGTCAGCGGGATTCAAAGTCAGGTGCGTCTCAAAAACACCCTTACTGTTGTTGAAATACAGCGTGCCGTCCGAAGCACGGTAAGTGAGAGCGCATAGCCTTCCTTTACAATGCCATTAAACCATCGGAATATAAACAGCCTGTTTAATTTGAATCGTAAAGTCATTTGCTTCGAACACCTATAAGGTGTCTATTGCTAAGTTAATTAACTTTATAGCGACAGGGTACTTAGCTTTGTTACATTTATGATATCGTGAACACATCTTTTAGTACCAATAAATAAATAATTGCTATCTTCAAAGTAAACCAGTTTATGAGAATTGCTATCACTGCTTCCAGTGCTTTCATATTGCTAATAGGATTATTATTTCATGACAGAAACGTGGCAATATTTGTACTGTGTCATTATGTGGTAATATTTTAATTCCGTTTCTTAGAAAACTACTCAAATAACACATTTCCTTTAGTTCTTGAAATGATGATTATTTCTGAAAATGAGGTATAATTACCTCTTAAAGCACTACTTGCTTTAAGAGGTAATATGTGTGTATGGCATATGGTAACTCTAAAATACATATTTCAAAGTACCATTTTGCCGGTCTTTTGATTTCGAATTTTGATTATATTTCGAAGGAAATATTAAAAAAAATAACATGTCGGCCCTTTTAGGGTAATCATTAGTTAATGTCTGGTCTTATTTGGATTGTGGCCGTTGTTACCAACTTTATGAACAGCAAATTTGTATATAAAACGTCATGTGTGGCTATAACTACCTATACAACTATTAGCTAATTTTACGAATAGGGTTCATTTTGCCCAATAGATGGAAAGGGTAGAAAATCCCCTGTTTTAGAGTTATCTGTGTGAAAATACTGAAACCATTCCGAACCGGCCATCTGACGTTCATCTGCATAAAAGCCGACCGTTATGGAACCTCATGTTCCATTGTATCGATATACGTTTTCTTCCCGCGAAACTTAGGATTCTGTACCACATTACAAAGAATGTGAAATTAGTAGGTATGTACACCGCTTCTGCTTTCCTCATCACATGTGATAATTATGTACCCTACCTTTCCGTTCTGTACTGGCACATGATGCGGGCGGAAACATTCCGCAGCGACAAACCAAACAACGGGATTGCCAGCTCTCTACAGTTAAGAACTGATTCAGCTTTTGAGTAGAAAAATGTAGTGCAAAAACACATTTAGTAATTGCTCTCGTTCAATCAGAATTCGGAAATGAAGTCGGGAGTCTGTATCATTGTTTCTTGTTAGAACCACGGATTGTAAGAAAGAATGAATGAAAAAAGGAAGAAAGGTAAGTATAGAGACAGGAATATAGAAAGTAAGGAGAGGAGTAAGGGTAAGAACTATTGAGGATAGAAGAAAGAGGAGGAACCTAGAAAAAAAGGAATTAATGAAAAATGGAAAGAAGAAATCAAGAAAAAAATGTGGTCTACAATGCATAGAATAATAATGCAACCTTTAACCAGCTGAAGTGCGTGGTGCAGGTGCAGTTCTATTTACTCAGCTCCCTTCCTTAAGGAAAGAAGGAAGGCAGGCAGGAAATGATGGCAGAAAGAAAGGCAGGGTAGACGGAATGAAGGTAGAAAGAGAGGCTGGGATGACGGAATGATCGTAGAAAGAGAGGCAGTGAAGACGGAATGATGGTAAAGAGAGGCAGGGATGACGGAGTGATGGTAGAAAAGCTCACCTGTGTACCAGCCACTCGCGCAGCACCGCCTTGTGCAGCGCGCGCGCACGCGAGCGGCAAACCGCGCGCACCGCCACCGCGCCCGCGCACAGCAGCGCCGCCGCGCCCAGCGCCCACGCCCACGGCAACGCGGCGCTGTTGCCCTCCACCACCACTGGCTTTGCCTTTTGACCTGTGGACCCCCACTCTCACATGTACAACAGGTGCCGCGAGTTCTATCACTTTCGATACCCGATCTGTGCCCCGATCGAACCTTTGCGGTTTTTGACGATCCATTGCTATCGATTGTCCAAGATGGTGGATCCCAGGTAATTGACAGCCATTTAACAACAAAAACAGTAGTTGAGCGTTATTAGGGAGTTGTGGGCCGATTACTACGGATTGCAATTGCAACCATCGCGATCGCTGCCGCTATGCTGCTGCCAATCAATTAATTTGTCTACCATCTTAAACAATTGACAGCACCTAAAATGCAGCCAGAGAAATGGAGAATAGGTTAGAAGGCGCAGTAGGCGTAGCAAACGCACCGTCGTGATCATACGATTGAACAATCGTATTTATGTCAACGACGCAGACGTATCTCTATCCGCTGGAATTCGACGGAAAAATGTGTTCACCACCATTTTAACCTATTCTCCATTTCTCTGAATGCAGCGGCGGCCAGCGCTGGCAACAACCCATCGAAATCGTCGTCACTAATGTCTCTACTATCTTTTATCACTTGCGACGGACGTAGCAAAGCGAGGAAAGCAGACAGGGCGTCTTAGCAAACCACCGCCGCGCCTGCCAGTTTGCCGCTATGTTTCATTAGGTATTTCATTGCAATCGTTTTCACTCATTAATGCGTTTCAATTATGTAGGTATACAGGTATACACATACACAGTCGTATGTTTAAAGCAACGTCATTAATAAGGTTTTGGGATACATGTGGCAAAACAAAATGTGACGCCTCACTATAAAGTGCCACTCTACCTTCTCCTATTTCTTGGTAATCAATATGTTAGTAATCCCGAGCGGTCGGCTAAGATTATCACGCGCACCGAGTTGAATCTGGGTAACAAGTAATGACAGCTAAGAAGGCCGCGAAAACATTGCAAATACGATCTCGATGCAATCCTAGAGAACTGGCCTGACATAGCGGGAGGAATCGGGATGCATGGAAAGAGATGGGGCAGACCTTTTGTCCCGCAGTGGGACAGTATATAGGCTATTAAAAAAACAAAGTTCTTCACTGTACAGTACACCTTTCATTTACCTATTACAAATTCTGTTTTTCCCTTTCCCTATGAAATAAATAAGTGTCAACCCTATAAATACCGATGGAGTACGTTGACACTGGGTCAATGACGACGACCTGCCTTCGGAAACCAGTTACCAGCAGTCGTCAGCTCAGTGTGCACTGTGGCTAATGCAGAGCCTGTATTGAAACCGGCTTCAATAATTATCAGTAGCCACATTTGTAAATTAAAAATTATTTTTCAAAAAAAAAGTTCGGCTTTCAAGTCGGTTTACTTTAATTTATTTTATCCTTTTTAGTGCAAAACAAGTTTTAACTATATTAATTTAAAAAAGTTTTTAAAGACAAGCTCTTATGATCTAGCAGCCACGTCATGACGAAGTTTAAAACGGGCTCATTCAAAAAATGTCATATCTGTCCTATTCACTGTTGAGGAGTTCCCTCGCCGGAAGTCAATCCTGGGTGCAGCAGCCATGTCATGATGGAGTTCAGAACAGGCCATATTATAGTTGAATCCATTTACAAAATTTCGTGTCTTTGCTGTTCGCCGTTGAGGAGTTCCACTATCCACCTCCTGACTCCATCATCAGATCAGCTCAATACATAGAACCTCCTCCGTTTTTGAAGTCGGTTAAAAAAACAAGAACCGACTTCAAAATTAAACTTATATTTTTTGGTTTTGTAATTTTTTTCAAAAAGTGCTAAATTAATTTCGATAACATTTATATGGGACCACCTCTGAAGTATGACCTACCAAACAAAAAACTAATCATCAAAATCAATTCATAATTGGCGGAGTAATCGCGTAACATACATACAAAAAAAAACATACTGTCGAATTGAGAACCTCCTCCTTTTTTAAAGTTGGTTCAAAAGAAAACAAACAGTAAGAAGGTTTATAATTCCTGAATCAAACAGAATGGCAATGGGCAGCACATGTTCGGAAAACCTATTGGTTGGTCCTGAAGGAGGAGAAGGCAAGGAGCCAGAAGATGGTCCGATAGCAAAAACTGAGGACAGTGAACCGATCAACTCAGAAAATAAACAATATCAGTTTTATGAGGAATCCGAAAGTTCAAATGCTAATGATTGTTAATGCGTGTAATGCTATCAAGGCCAAAGTATGTTTACATTTTCGGCGTATTTCTCTAACGGTGAGTTTGACTACGCGCACGTCGTCAATAAAGGCAAACAATCGCGCGACGTTGCTCACTCGCCATCGGAATGAAACATCATTTAAACTAAGTGAGCAGATTATACTGAAGTGTACCTATTCGTATTCTATGGTCATACTCGTACTTCAGAGTGCCTGTAGTAGATTCGTACTACTATTATTTATTCTGTGCCGTTAGTAAGTTTCCACACACTTTGTATTTATTTGGACAGAGAGTTACTCCCAACATTTCTTAAGAACGGAAATAGAATGCCTGTGAAATTGGTTGAGATTCGCCGTCGATCGGTCGGCAAAACACACAATACTGATGGTGCCTGAAGTGTTTATGTGCCTAGAGATACTTATAAATTCGATTCTCAATCGTATGTCTACTGCCCGATTCAATACCTAAATATACATAGATACTATTAACACACTTAAAGGTTAAACTTATGGGAGACTAGATGATAACCGCGACTATGTGCACGTGAAATTGGGGTTACAGCGATTATATACTGTTTGTGCGAATTTAGAATGCATAGCAGTCAACCTCGGTGGACGCTCACTCCTAGTGTATAGTGTTTAGTCACTAAACGCTATACGAGTGAGCGTTTAAATAATCGCTGTAATGTGGAAGAAGAAATAAATGGTGAAAACAATTCCTGAAAGGGTTAAACATTAGAAAATTATGTTTGACCACGTTAGGAATTGAGTCCCAAACACGGTCACAATCGTGTTAATGTTGCATTGTATCATTGTCTCGTTTTATATTATATTACATTTTACCTAATAAACATAGGCAGGCTTCTATCTCTTCCATCTCGGTGAAAAAAGAACAATACACGATTAAAAGGAACCCTCGTTTTATGGTATCTGCAAATGTCCACCACGGCAGCCAACCGTGAGTGTACACGGGGGAAAGACTATAGATAGTATAGTTACAATAAGTCTTGTTGTACTGCTGGTAGGCCTGCTCGGCCAGCTCGCCCTGCGCCCAGGCGGCGCCGAGGTGCAGCCGCAGCCGGTAGCAGCGCGCGGGGCGCAGCGCCGCGGGGCAGCGCAGCTCGGTGGGCGCCGGCGCCGCGCACGCCGCGCCCGCCAGCTGCAGGCACTGCTCCTCCGCCTCCTCTATGTCCTGGTGGGAACCCTCCACTACATTTATTTATTTATTTATTATGTTTACCAACTTTTGATCATTACAGTAAGTTCTTAACTAATGTTGCTATGTGCGCAACCAATTATAGATAAACACGACATGCGTTTATACTTTCTTTATAAATAATGGGTAACTATGACAACAAAACGTATTAGGTACCTAGGTATTGGACCAACTGTGAATGAAACCAACTCACCATTGTGACATTTAGTAATTGACATACGATCATGTTATAAGTAGTGAACGGCACTCCTGTATGCCACACTATGGTGACGTTCTCCCTGAAACAAACAATGTGCCTATTGGTGCAACATTTCAAACACAATACATTTGCATACTATTAGCTCCAATGCCATATTGATGAAGCAAGCCCTTGAAGTTATAGAAATTTTGTGTCTAATCAATAATGCATGTTTGGCTATAGTTTAACAAATTTGTCGACTATTTCGACCACCGAGGTACCTGTCGTGGTAGCTCAGTTGGTTAAGAGAGTTCCTGTACTGAAAGAGAAGTTCCAGAGTTCGAACGTCAGCTGAGGCGAAATATTTTGCATACCTACAAAATTTGTTAAGCTATAGCCAAGCATGCATTATTGCTTATAAGCAAAAATTGTAAAGTACAATTTATTGAAAACAGTCTGCATATTGTAAAGGTGAAGTTGATGATATATTACTTATGAAAGCACATACTCATCATGATTCCTAATGTCCACGAGTGGATGGTTGCGTTTAAATCCTTTCAGGGTGTAATTGTTTGAGATACTGAAATAGTCAACTTGTGGTCGCCGCAGGCTACCTTTATGTAGGAAGAAGCTCTTCATGGCATAAGACTCGCTGAAGATAAGATCTAATGTTGTGTTGATACAAATCTGTGGACCAAAATAACAAGTTTACTTTATTTTATATATTTACATTTATATTACATTAAACCTCCACACATGAATAA
Source organism: Petrophora chlorosata (assembly GCA_951640565.1). NCBI lineage: Eukaryota > Metazoa > Arthropoda > Insecta > Lepidoptera > Geometridae > Petrophora > Petrophora chlorosata. The sequence goes on from OX621197.1 coordinate 18,348,973, forward strand.
CAATGTTTTTTTTTTACATTTTTTGATCCATGTTTGGCCACTATCTCGCCTGATGTGAAGCGATGATGTGGCCTAAGATAGAGAACATAGAAAGTAAGTAACTTAAAAGTATTGGTAGTTTATTTATCTGTTATGTTGCATTATGATGTTTATAATATTATTATTATATCATTAATATCATCCCCCCACCCCACAATTTGTGCCACAGAATACTAAACCCAATCCTGGCTTCAAAAATAGAGACCCGTCTGCACACATATAAATGAGTTCAACCCAATTCCGTAGAACCGCCAGTTTGAAACAAGACAAAATCAAAATTAAATCCCAGTTTATCAAATATTTTGACAAGCCAGTACCAATATGGTACAATATTTCATAACTACTTCGAGTATCACACTGAAAATATTTTTTTAAGATTTTTGTTAAGACTTAACAAACTAAGCCTTCAAATTCTGGAGTTGGGAAATCTGGAGTTCTTAATCTTCTTTAGCCTTTTTTAACCCCTTTTTAATTTCTGATTGCCTAGAACTTCTTGAGTAAAAAATACATTAGGTATATGAATAGGATGCAAGTCATAGAAGTTTCTAAGTTCATCTCATGTGTTTTATTGAACACAACTAATACTTTTCTTAGTTACTGTACCCTTCAACTAGCCATTTGATAGGTGTGTTGAAGTGGGAGTATGGAAATTAAATATAAATTCATTTGTTTTGAAACTTAACCGAATTGGTATTTGGACAAAAAAATTCAATGGCAAACCGGGTGAACTGTTGGGATAAAGTCAAAGAAACAAATTCACATTGTTTCTATAATATTTAAAGTACATTTGTATGGAGACTGTCAGTCCAGAATGAACTGTAAGCTTTGAAGCAAAACGCGTACGAAAAATCATTCACGCCATGCACAGAGGTAAATCTCCTGGACATGACGGTGTCAGCATAGAGCATCTCAAGTATGCTGGGGTTCATCTGCCGAGCGTGCTCGCCATGTTTTTGTGCCATTGCTATCTGCCTGACGAATTGACACAAACAGTTGTCGTACCCATCATCAAATGTAAATCTGGAGACGCATCAAATAAAAATAATTACCGTCCTATTTCACTGGCACCGGTACTGGCGAAGGTTCTTGACAGCTTGCTTAATGACATTCTGCTACAGCACATCGAACTACATGATGCTCAGTTCGGCTTTCGGGCTGGGCTTTCGACGGAAAGTGCGATCCTATGTCTTAAGCAGGCTGTCAAGTACTACACAGACAGGAAGACGCCGGTTTATGCCTGCTTCTTGGATCTCTCTAAGGCCTTTGATACCGTCGTGTATGGAAGGCTTTGGGAGAAGTTACGGGTCGCGGGTGTGCCGGTGGAAATAATCTCCATTGTTGCCAGAGAAATCAAGTTCGATGGGCTGCTACATTGTCTGATGCGTACGGCATGGAGTGCGGCGTGCGACAGGGCGGGATCACCTCTCCTCTGCTGTTCAACTTATACATGAACGACCTCATTGGCGAGCTCAGCAGTACTCATACGGGGTGCATTATTGATGGCGTATGCGTCAATAACATTAGTTACGCTGATGACATGGTGGCGCTGGGCCCGTTAGTGGGGTCGATAAGTAAACTAGTTGGGAAATATGAAGTATATGTGGCGGAACATGGACTGCGATGGAGTTGTACTCCAAAAAGAGTGAAGTACTCATTTTCAGGAGTGGTAATACCAAACCCATACATGTTCCGCCAATTATACTGAACGGTGCGGCTCTACAGGTGGTAAGTAAATTTAAGTACCTGGGGCATATTGTTACTGAAGACCTAAGCGATGATGCCGATATTAAAAGGGAACGTAGAGCGCTAGCGGTACGGGGAAATATGATTGCTCGGAGGTTTGCTCGCTGCTCCAGAGAAGTCAAGATCACTCTTTTCAAGGCATATTGCCAGTCCTTCTACTCGAGCAGCCTCTGGGTAAACCATACTCGTCGGGCTGCCAGTGATCTACGTGTCCAGTATAATGACATTTTCAGGGTGCTGGTGTGTCTGCCTCGCTTTTGCAGCTCATCTAAGATGTTCTCTGAGGTGCACACGGACGGCTTTCATGCGATTATTCGCAAGAAAGTCGCTTCCCTATGACAGCGAGCGCGAGGCAGTCGCAACGGCATCCTGAGAATGGTTGTTGCCCGACATGACTGCCCCATTCAGAACAGATAGATGAACATTATGATGGGTAATCCAACATAGTGTTCTGCCATTTGTTATGAGTGAAGACATTTAATTTTAATTTAAGTATTATGTAATTTAATTTATTTAAATTTGAATTAAATTATAATTTATTTATATTTTAATGTAATTTTATTTGAATTAATTTTAACTTTGATTTGATTTATTTAATGTAATTTAATTTTATTTGATTTAATTTAATTTAAGCTGGTTCATTTTTATAATTTTATTTGATTTGTAATTTTATTTGATTTGACTGTTTTTAATTTTGATTTTGTTTATTCAATGTAATATAATTATTGTAGATTAATTTAATTATTTGACATGTTTAATATGGATTTTTATCTGAAATAAATGATTTAATAATAATATGGACGAATAGCAATCAAGTCAATGTACATTATTGTATATACCTGGGAACAGTTGCCTTCCACCGAGATTTCATTCTTAAACACTGAATGGACTTTTCCAGGCTTCTGGAAAGTAGTCTGGTCAGGAGGTTTGTAAGCATGGTAGGAAAGTTCAAGCTTCCATTCCGTCGCATTCGGCTCGGGGGTCGAGCACAGCTCAGCGCGGTAGCGCGCCTCTACGCCGTCATCCTGGGGGGTCACCCTCAGGCCCGGCTTCGCCCCGGCGGCGGCGCTGCACCGAGCCACGTCCACGGACAGCGACCGCCCAACCGTACACATCAACATCACAGTCAACAACATCACACACATCTTACGAAACTATGTAAATAACTTCATGACGAAAACAACACGTACGGAATAAACAGGGTCGTTTATGGACAACACCGATTCAAGGATGGCATGCAGTCATAGCACGATAATGTAATAAGTTAATGTCGGTTGTCTGAATAAACAATTAAACATTGTCTTCGTTTGAACCACGTATCTTTAAAGCCACCAGAATAGAATCGCCAATACGCCAAACATATTTTATTATACTTCCTACTCCACAGACTAGAGAGATACTGTAGCTGATACTGTCCTTCCTTCTGTTCAACTCCTATCCTACTCTTCTTAGTCTGTGAATCTGTGCAGTGTTGCCGACAGTAAAACAAGAAAAAGTCCGACAATAATTACCCGTAGTTATCCGACTTCATTAAAAAAAGTAGTTCTGATTTAGCAGCGCATACATAACACTTATTATTTCTGATATTCAATGCATTATCGCATGCTAGGTGAGAATCTTAAGATTTTGAATAATTAGGAAGAAGAAAAATGACATTGCTCGGGCAGGGATCGAACCTGTGTTTTCGAAATACCGTTACAAAGCGTTTTGCATCGACCTTTTTAATGCGAACAGCTAAGGAATGGAACACCTTACCAGCGTCTTTGTTTCCCGATTCTTATAATCTGGATGTCTTTAAGTCTTGAGTGAATCGGTATCTAGGCAAGCACGATCCATCTTCGACCGTGTCGTCACTTTCCATCAGGTGAGACTGCGGTCAAATGGTTGCCTATAAGTAATAAATAAAAAATACCGTCCAGGCGCCTTAACCACTGGGCCACCGAGCAAGCTGCTCGAGCTACTAAATTTCTTATATCCTTTTTATATCGTCTTACGACCGATTTAGAATAAATTCTGTGCGATTATAGACATACTATGTCTATAACTGCACAGAATTAACCAATTTCCACTATATAAGACATCGTTGGATTCATCTCAACTAACCGCATCTTATTTTAAATCATATTATACTATTTTCTTTTCTCTAAAACTTACCATTTGATTTGATAGGTTATTTTAAAAGAAATATTCCTGATGGAAAATAAGGTTGAGTAAGCCGATTTTTATTTGAGAAATAACATTTATGATCCTTATAACATTTTTTCAAAAATCTCGAAACGCATTTTTTTTATATACGCCTGATGTTTTCTAAGAATAAATGTTACCGCCCCTGAATGTCCCAAAATTATGAAACAATATAAATACCCTGTACAAATTAATGTGGTAAATTTTATGAGAGCCCCACACTAGGATTGTTTCGTTGTCGTAGGATTCTCGAATTGATAAATTATCTATTTTGCTGTCGCACTTCACTATGAAATTGATAGCATACTACTGCTTGCCGGTAGAATAACTGGCAAAGTTGTAGTAGCTACCCAAATGACCACCCGCATTCGAGAGACCTACCACGAGTAAATTACAAAATACATGATATGCTTATGGCCAAAATTACCAAAAATCGGGTAATTTCAACCTCACCGGCAACACCAAACTGCTTTTTTTTTTACTTTGCCCGTTAGGTCAGGCTAAAGTCTCTAGGACCATACCGCCATGTCTTACGTAGTTTTTATTTGATAGTTTGATATTTTTTTATTTTATTTATTTAGGTAATCCAACAGCGTCAAATAATAATACAAACTAGAAATAAATAAACTTAAAATAAGGCAAAAACAGGATTACACAATTCTTTTTAATATAAATGAGCAATAACAGCTATGCTTTCCAGCCTCAGATAAAGTATCCAGCCTGGATTGGTGACGCGCACTCATTCCCATTACAAAAAGTCTGTCATTTTCGGTGGGGGACGAGGAAACGCACACAATTAAATGATCACTACTAACGCATTTTTCAATCACGTCGCTATGCACGCACACAACAAAAGAAGCAAACACTAGCTTAAATTTTACGCACACAATCACATTCACACAGAGAGTCGTTCTATCGGTACACGATATTTAAACGTCAATCACGTAAACTACTTCATGCTTGATACTATCGATATTTTGTTATCGATAAACTCTGCTAAAGCATGGAAGACACATAAAAATAAAATAAAACAGAATTCTTAAAGGACATATTCTGTTGCTCAAGAGAATAATAACTATCAAAGTTAGTTCGAAAGTTCTTTATTATTTTTTGGCATCACAAACGCACTTATGAAAGTTAATTATTACATTGACTAAACAAACATAAAATATACTATATTTTATGTTTGTTTTTGACAATGTCATGTTTTTTTATGTACCAGTTGGCTACTTGGCAGAAGCGGAATGTTTCATGCATCTTTGTCTTTTATGTAATTACTAACGATAATGATAGTCTATGTAATTACTATAGGCGATGACGTTGCAAGAACTATTGCTGTATATATTTATATGCTTCTTTAGAGAAGCATTCTAGCGAGGCACAATAGTTCTTGCAATACTTTCTTCCATTATTCCTACCCTATAGGGAAGAACAGGCAAACTTTATCGTAGATGTCGCCACAAGCATATACAGTAAACAAACAAATGTCAAAATTGTATTTTTCAAAACAGTTATGAAAAACAATTGTTGACTGATATTTTTAAAAAATGGCTTAATATAGTCCTTTCAAAATCAGTGAATCAACTATAATACTGAAGTGCAAGCTTAAATATCAGTACAAAGTAACTAGAAAGGTTGGTATTTTGAATGTTTTGAGCATGTCCAAAGCTTAATGTCATTAACATATTTTGAACTGTAATAGAAGTCAAAGTCAAATATCATTTAAACAGGCACGAAAATGCACTTTTATACGTCATAAAAGTGTAATACAACAATTGTATTTTTATCGACATATTTTTAAACATTGTTTTTATCGATATCTAAATTGGTTCTGTCCCAGCATTAATTTCACTCCGGTTTTCTGACTGTGTTGCTAACGTTCAAATAATATAAGTGTCTATTTTCGATTAGGTCATTGTCATTAGTTACTGATTATAGTAAACTTTTTCCGCGCCTTCGCCTGCCTACACGACAGACAATATAGTCGTCTTTTTTCAAAGACCATTTTCGCAAGACCTCCCATATGAGAGCGCAAACCACCAACCCAACCGGTTTTGATGTATACAAGAGCAGCAAAATTTTTAAAATAACAAAAATGCTGTTTATATTTTCTTCACTCTAAGGACAAAACTTTCTCAATGCAAGACAAAAGGTACCTACCCTGTAGGTCCCAAATTTTTGCCACACCTGTATACCCTATAATCAGAGCTGGAACTTATAATACTAAACGCTGAAAACCAAATTAAAATCCATTCTGCAGTTTTCGAGTCAACAATTATTCAAAATAATAACATGTAGGTATATAAAAAACAATATTTATTAATAGTTTGTTTCATTTCACTTTCTTATAACGTGCAGGAAAACAGAGCTTTGGCCGCCTAGATACTATATATATAGATGAAAATAAGCTAAAAAATTTATCCGAAATATAACTTTTTCGATTTAGTTGCAACACTATGTGGGTTTATGTGACTGACAATAATTTTCAAATTTTCTCTATTTTAGTGCATTATTAGATATAAAAACACATACAGATGAAAAGTTACGTTATGCTTGGTGTAGTTTGATGTTCTTGAAATTTTTTTGCACCAATATATGCTGCAACTCGGCATTTTTTTAGGAGCTCTTTCGCCCGCTACGACAGTTGGTGAATGGCGCGTGATGCGCGTCAACCAGTTTTATATAACGTCGTGGATTTTTTTGTCCTTGACGTTTGGCAAAATTGGCGAGAGGGGTAGGCCTGTCGTGTCGACTCCGTTTGGCTGTCTACTCGAAGTTTCCAGCTTGAAAGAAGTTGAGTGTATCTGCGTGCGAGGGTGTATGTGAAGGTGTGTGTGTGTGTGTAGGTGTGATATTTCATATAGTTTTGTTAAGAATGAGGGCATCAGCAACAATCCGGACCCTCTCCTAGTGCTTCATTAAAGTTGTGGAACTTTATTTAAGCTTTCCATGGACTTTTTGGGAGAACATAAAAAGCAATGTTTTACTCTACTTTGTTTCATATGCCTACACTCCTGCACGTTTACGAACACATAATGGTTAATATTCCACCCAAAGACTTTATCTTTGATTCCACTGATATTACACACGATCACTCGAAATAACACTTGATTGGAAAACAAAATCGAATTGTATCATTTTTCATTTCCCGCCAAAAAGTCTCCAGACAATATTTTTGCTAAGGTAGCGTTCAGAAATTGGTAAATGTTCACCAGTGAATACGTGTCAGTTAATCGCTGTGAAATGTCAAGTTTATGACGTATTTCTGAACGGGCATCGAGTAAGATAAGTCAGCCAATCCAAGCCAATCATTTTCAAGATCGAGTTTTCCCGCGCTTTTACCAGATTTAACTGCGTTATTTTGGCTAATATCGGAATTTTACCTTATATTTGCTTCAAATACACGAATTGCTTGTTTTATTTTTATGTACAAAAAATCAATGCAAAAATATTGCAAACTGTAAAGGAAAATTACTAGTAACTGACAGGTGAGAATCGTAACCCGCTTTTTCATCGGTGAATATTTTTAACTGTCTGTGAACATTACTTTCCCCGATTGGTTTTCTGAACAGAGTAAATGTCAAAGTTCACCTGAGTGATTTTTGAACGGCGTTAGGGTAATAATCAAAGAAAAAGTATTAAAAAATTAAAAAAATACTATACTAAATCTTAGGTAATAATTACATTCACTGGGTGATTTCTGAATGCCCCCTAAAACGTAGAAAACGTCAACAGTGTCAGTGTCAAAACATTTTTTTTTCCTTCTTTAAAAACGGCTTGTGCATTTAACCTGTAGGTCCAAACAGTACCTATTATAACTAGCCTGGAACCTGGATATTTGGATATTTTATCTGATGGTGGAACCAAAGATAAATAAAATAACTTTACATGAAGCTTTCTATGGACTTCTTAGGAGGACATGAAAAGTAATTTGACACTATATATTCGTCTCTGGCAAGGTAGGGCTTCTTAATCTAAACTCTAGACTAGAGCTTAGACGCAAGCTCCTACTTATTATACATAACTGTATGCTAATGCGCAAAGGAGTGGATAATCCTACCTACTGAGTCGAGTTGGCTACTATGTTCCGCAGAACTATATCCGCGCTGGTCAGCGTCGTCGGCACCAGCTGTTAGCGTCGTCTGGCGTATTACGCACACGACATGCGAATAATGCACCGAAGGCAAGCGCCATTAAAGTAATTAACTAACTCCTTAATGAGGTCCAAGATGCCGACATACTTACAAACAATTCAATAGTGCTTTGTAAAACACGTTGGGTCGCGTCGGAATCAACCCAAATAATTTGAAATTATAGTGGGTCTTCATTCCACTTTCCAACACTGGAATGATTGTAATTTCATGGATTAGACGAAAATTCCAGCGTGCTTATGGCGTACTTAGATAGTTTTATCCCTGATGTATAAACGGAGCTAGAAGTTCCGATTCTGACAGTCGAAGGTACGATGGAAATTAAAAGTAACAAAAAAATTGGGTAAGATTGAAATAATTTACTGTAGTGATGATAATATAGATCTGTTTACACACGCGGGCGCCTGACTACTTTCTATGCGTGTTGTATGTACACATGGCGTAGTATGTATCAAATAGTCTTTTTAATTCAAACCACACATGCAAGTTACAACCCGCGCGACTTAACTGCACCTCGCGCTGTGACGATTCAAAACGGAGACATGCGCAAAGCATTTTTGTAACCATTGCGCGTGTCTCCGTTTTGAATCGTCCTTAGATGTTTCTGTTGAGTTTTTGCCTCGTTAGGTCACAGCGCGAGGTGCACAGTTAGGTCGCGCGGGTTGCAGGTTACACGTATCGTGAACTAGACTCCTATTTGCTGAGATAAGACGGCGTACATGGCGAGCGCCGTGAGGCCGACGGCGGCGGCGTGCAGCGCGCGCAGCGCCAGCAGCGCCCAGGCGCTGAGGCCGAGCGCGGCGCCGGCGGCCTCCTCCAGCAGCGCGCGGTAGGGCGCCAGCGCCAGCAGCGCCGCCACGGCGGGCGCGTGGCGGCGCGGCAGGTCGCTGCGCGTCCACAGCCACACGAGCGCGGCGGCGGCGGCGTGCTGCACGAGCGCCACGTTGGACTCGGCGCACGAGCGCACGTACAGCCAGTCGAACTCCGAGCCGCGCGCGCCCACCCACAGCAGCACGCCGCGCGTCACCACCACCTGACGAACCACACAAGCCGTCACTCATTGTCCTGTCATCTAGTAGCTGTTGTCCCGCGACTTCGTCCGCGTGGACCCCACAATCGTCTTTTATCGAAGACCATTTAACAACACCTCATCCATCAGTATATAGGATGTGGCAAATTTTTTGGACTTTCGTAGGTCGTTATTGTCGTTACCTTTTTCCTTGCAAGGAGGAAGTTTTGTTCTTAGGAAAAATTGGTTGAATTTTAAAGAAATTAAATATATTCTTGGATTCAGAGTTTTAGGACAACTAGATTAAACCCCGCAGGAGCCATATATAAGAAGTTGAAGTTGAAGTTGACAACTAGATTGACATCAAATATTTCGTTATTTTATCTTTGCAGCTATAAATTGTTTGATATGTTTGGAGTAAATGTTTTCCTTGGTTTTCTTATAAACTTCTGTCCTATTCTTCCAAGCTGGTTGTTGAATATGCTCTATAAATGTTTCAAATGTTATGTTTAGATGTTCCGGTGGTTTAAGTGGTACTTTGAGATGTATATCACTATCTCAATCTATTTTAGAGCTCTCCCAACCTGTAAACTTACTAACTAGAGTTGGAGGTTTGTCATTGACTAAGACTTTTTCACAATTTCGAGATATATTGCAGAGTGATCAGAGATCATATCATAATCAAAAGTGATCAGAGTTCATATGATATGTTTTCATGTAACTTGATGATAAGTTCTTAATTACGAAGAGTCTATAAGATCAGGGATTTTATTGGGATCTGTTGGCCAGTAAGTATTCCAGTAGTAGCATCACATTTCATCTCTCTTACAACACTAAAGAAGTAAATATTTTCATGGCTACAAATCCAAAGCATGTAAAACTTTTTTCTAATAATAATATGTAATCATAATTTACCTCTGCACTAGCCCACCCAATAGCAGAGGTGAGTATCTTGGCATGGCCCTTCCCAGGGACTGAGTTCAGAGCAAAGTACAGGCCCAACAGATCAGCAAAGTCAACAGTGGCTTTCAGGATTTCCTGTAATTAAGCATTAACATAATTATTAAAAACTCTTTGCTAAACGTGACTACTTTTCTTTATTAACATGAATATGTATTGATAGTTTGTGTTGATGTTTAACCATTCTCAAGCGGTTGTCATTGGTAGTTTCTGCTCCGACTTTACAGCAATTTCTTCAGGAGTTCCTCAAGGCTCTATTTTGGTACCACTACTATATGCGTCTTACTTATATGACTTGGGTGGTTGCTTTAAACACGCAAAGTTTTTAATGTACGCTGATGACACCAAAATATACATGCAAATTAAGAACCAAACGGCCTGTGTAAACTTACAAGCTGACCTTAATAGAATGGGACAATTTTATCTTAAAAATCGTATTGGTATAAATATAAATAAATGTCAATACATCTCGTTCACTAGGAAGAGGATAATTAATAATTATGAATATGAAATTAATAACGTAAAAATAAATAAGGTGGGTAAGAGATCTTGGTGTCATAGTAGATGCATAACTATCGTTTTCAGAACATGTTGACATGATAGTTAATAAAGCTTATAAAAGCCTAGGATTTGTATTGCGTGTTGGACCTTTCTCAGATTTGGGTTATCTGAAGGTCTTGTATTATTCGTATGTAAGAAGTGTTTTGGAGTAATGCAGTATAATTTGGAATCCTAACTACGTAACTTATGTACAAAAAATTGAAAAAATTCAATATAAGTTTATAAAACTTTTGAATTTTCAGTGTTATCGTAGCTGCACAGATTACCGTGATTCTTGCAGTAACCACCATATGACCACACTTGAGAATCGGCGAACACAATCTGACATGTCCTTTCTTTATGGTCTTTGTAATGGACACATTGACTGTTCAGAATAACTTAGCAAAATGTTGCGTTTTTGCTGTCCTAGAAAACTAAGTAAATAATAGTAAAGAAGAATTTAAGCGAGAAATTTTTGAATACCCATGACTTAGGACCTAAACAGGCACACGTAAACTAGTTCATTTAGGCTAACCTAAACCACATTCACAAAACTCACACTCAATCTCTCATTCATATACACACATACACAAACATACACGTATAACCTAACACATACACCCTCCATTTACACTCACATACACAATACATATAGATATCCCATTTAAATACCATATTATTAAGGTTTAGTTTTAAGTTAATTAAAGTTAAGTACCTTTTATTCCTTCTGACTGTCATTATAAAATGTAAAAACCATAAAATGTAAATCCGTTATTGGTTATACGTTGTAAAAATATGTTTAGTATATTAGTTAGTTTAAGAGCTGTGGATTTTGAAAATAAATAAATGTCCTGCTGTTCCCAGCTGAGCAATAGATTGAAATCTTTGTCAGTTTGTGTCTATTATGTATCCACTAGTACCACTCAGTGTATACAAAGATCATGGTTGGCCTTCTTCATTTCTTAAATATGTTATTTAATTGGTAGCTTTACCATTATTTTGACAATCATGAAATTGTTATGAGCATAGACTATGTACATGTAAGAGATTAGTAAGTTAGTAGGAAGACATCTCTAAATAGTACAAAACAAATTATGTATGTTAGCATAGTTCTTCTTAGTTATTTCATAGATATTGATGAGATTTCCAACCTTAAATTCCTTGAAATTTCTTAAAGAAGGGATTAGTGTATAATATACTCATATTTAACTTAAATAAATAGGATCCATGCGAAACCGAGGTTAACACCGGTTTAATGTAAAAAAGGGCTTAATGTTGCGAAGCACTCACCAAAAATATATTATACTCTCCAGCTACGTGGGTGCTGTCTGTATCCGGGAAGAATGTGGCCAGCAGGAGCATCTTGCAGAGCTGGGTGAATATGTACAGGGCTCCGGCGTAGACACATTTTGAGAATGTCGCGTATTCCGATCTGAAATGTTCATGTAAACTTTTGATATGTATATGGTTTAAGACATTTATTTCTCAAAAACAGAATACAATTCACTTATATTGAGAAACACTAAATAAACTTAAAAGTAAAATTATCATGGTACACAAATTGTCGAAGTCTATAGAAAATGGTATACTTTCCGAAAGCGTTTAAATGTTTTAGTTTAGATAAAAAATTGGTTCGAAGGTTAGTTTACTTACATGCCAGAATACTTGTATGCCATATGATATGGTGCATAAACTAACGCTAAACAATTACCGAAGTGATAAAGCGTCATTTTTATTTCACCTTGCTCAATATCAAATTATATTTATTGAATTTACAATAGAGTTTCTTTAAAATTAGACATGGAACCTGCCTGCTGTTCTGAATGAATTGTGTATTTTGTTTCAGTTCTCATTTTAAACATCGTTTTTATACAATAGCATAATCTATGTTATGTCTCAGTTTATCTTATGATGTTTTCTTTATACTGTTTTCTTTGTTTTCAGAAATAATGCTAAAAGTATGAAATTTTTGGAACACTCGCTGATCTGCATGCAAGTGCTCCCAAGTGTCAATTGTGTCACTGTCTAATATGTCAAACTACGATGATTGACGTTTCATATAACCTGCGTGAAATGGAATGGAAAAAATTCGTGGCATTGTATCACAATATATTGTACCTATATGATTCGTGGACATTAAGTGGATAAATGGATATTATTATACTTAATTTATCAAAATCATCTGAGTGTGGATCATTTCACTGTAATTATTATAATTTAAAACGCGTTTATGTCATTCATGAGAAAATTATCATTGCGTAAAACGAAGCGAATAAGATATCAATCAAAACAATAGTGACAAAAGTTAGTTGAGCTGGATTTAAAATATTGGAATCTTAATTTGCTTTTGGAAGGGCTTTATCATAATATTAATTAATAACTCTGAATTGCTTTTTCTGCTTTAGTGGTTATAAGTATATTTGTAACTTATTATTATTACAGTTTTATGTCAGTGTAATCTGCTTACACTTAATAATTTTGAACAGCTTTTTATAAATTCTAATCAGGTTGTAGCCTGCAGCCATGCAGTAATGTTATTTATGTAGAAACATAAATATTTACCCAGAAATTATTTATTTTATACTTACTATTTATAGGATTGCAAGCAAAAGAAAGGGATGCAAAATGGGTTGCTCTTAAAAAAGGGGTGACTTTTTTAACCCTTTCATTTTTTAGCACACGCGCAAAAGCGAAGGGTTGCTGTCCAATGGCAAGCCAGGGTTTGGTTAAATTTTGAATGTATTTCACCGGAGAGGAGCTCCGTGGCCGAGCGTTGAAAGGCAAGTTCACCGTCCCTCTCCAGTTGCCTGTTGTAAGGGCTTGGGGCAACCTGTCTCTTGCATAAGTAATAGATGCTATCATTTGCATGTGAATTTGAGTTTTTTTTTTAAATTTTAAGATTTTTCATCTATTAGTAATGAACAATATTTTACAATTTCATCTAGCACCTAGATATTATGCCGTTTATAAAAGACATTGGATTGCAGTGGGAATGTGGAAGTTTTTATGACTCTAGGTAAGTTCTTATCCTACCTTAGAATTATTTGTAATTTAAAGACTTGTCTGCTTGTGCCCCAACAAAAGGGTTCAATAATTAATTATTTTCATGATAACAATTATATATGAGAAATAGTATATTTTTAAATTCTAACCATTAATTATAATTAATGGTTAAAATTTAAAAATATAATTAATAGTTACCTATTAGATAATTATCTAATGAGTAACTATTAGGTAGGTTTTTGTTAAATCGTGAAAATGAATTCTCTATCTTCATTTGTGTGAAACTTTGGAAGTGCCCTCAGACATGTTTGAAAGTATTCCTATTTATAGGTATAGTAATGTGGTCAATGGTCATATTTATTGTGGTCAAGAGAAATTTCTTAGGACTATCTACTGAGCTAAGTAAAATTTATCTTTAGTCTGCTTTTAATATGTTTGTAGGCAATGCCCACTAACTACATACAGAAAAAAGGTATTAAAGGTGCTTTGTTTGGAAAGGGCTAGGCTGATGATGTATGAGACATCAACTTCAATTTCTTATATATTTTATGTGGCTTCTGTGGGGTTTCCACAATTTCTCGCATTAAAAAAAAACCTGTAAATTAATCTGAGGGCGCATGTGCTATCATAACTTTATCAGGCGTTTGCGTCTTAGATGTTATAATAACGGCAGGCGTTTTATACACAAACTATATTGTTTACTGAAGAAAACAACTACAGCGCTAAACAGCGGAAAATGATTATATTATATTAGGTTTTACTGGTGGTAGGTTTCACGTATGCGAGAGGCCGTATGGGTGGGTACCACCGCTTTGCCAGTTATTCAGCCGCCAAGCAGTAGTGCGCGAGCATTACTGTGTTCCGGCTTGAAGGGCATTGTAGCCAGCCAAATTTCTGGGCATTGAGACTCAACAGCTAATAGTCTCAGGGTGATGAGCGCAGTGCAGCGCCGCGCAGGATTTTGCAAAACAAAGTCCTGGGTGGTGCTGTTATTGTTATGGGCTGGCGTATTGCTTACCATCAGGCAATCAGGCTCATAACAATTGCAGTGCCACCCAGAACTTTTAATAGCATAAAAAGCACTGCGTAACACTGGATTGCGCTCATCACCCCGAGACATCAGATATTAAATCTCATATGCCCAGTAATTTTGCTGGCTACAATGCCCTACAAACCGGAACACAGTAATACTTGCGCACTACTGCTTGGCGGCAGAATAACTGGCAAAGCTGAGGTACCTACCCAGACGGCCTCCCGCATACGAGATACCCACCACGAGTAGGTATGTGTCAATTTCCACCTATTTACTGAAACACCAGGGGATGGGTTAGTGCTCCACTCCTACAGCATTAACTGAATGCTAACTCCCTAAGAAAGCATAATCGCTTGTAGGTATTTACCCACCGGTGATGGCAGTAGCAATACCAATAATATTTATCGCCACTCCGCACCATGGTAGATACAATACCTTGCTGGTAGGCAAGTACTCTTTGTGCTTGATAGGTAAGGCATGCCTTGTCGCATAGCGTATTTTCTCTGGGACCAATTTCAATATTTCCTTTTACCTAATCATCTTTATAACATTTTTATTGTTGTAGTTTGGTTTCCGTTTGTGCTCAAACGACCTCGACGTTAAGTTGATGATGCAGTCGACGAAAGAGCATGCTTGCCAGGAGCCCAAGACCATCAATCTGGAAACTCTGAGTCTGGCAAAGAGATTAATATGAATGGAAACATATTACTTACCTCGTAAAGCCGGATTCACACTACACTTAACTGCCGTGTCGTTTTGCGCTCTGACGTCAGAGCTAGCGTACACATCTTTGATCGCACTTATTGAACCTTACGACCTTTTTCGAATAGATGGGATAAAAAATATATTTTGTTACAAGGGGACAAGTGTAACTCTCGAGGGACAATTAAGTTCAAGGCAAAACAACACCTTACTTTGCCAAACCAATTCTATTAGGTCATAAATTTTTTATCATATAACTCCGTCCGTCTGTCTTCTGTACATGCTGCGCTGTAAATGGCTGCGTCAGACAGCGTCAGAGCGCATCACGTCAAAATAGAGTGCACGCCTCTATACAAAATATATGTATCCGATAGGCTTCTGTACTTACCGATGCATCACGACACGTGTTAATAGTGTGAGACTGTTTTTATGGCTGCAGTGTGCTGATCGCGGGTGCTATCAGGTATGGACATATATGTAAATAGGCACCTAGGTTATTGCTGCCAATGAGAATGTAACGCCCGCTAGTGGCTGCCTTTTGTAATAGGTATTATTACCTACAACATAAACCATCAATCGCGTTTCCATTCCCACTTCTGAAACATCTCTAAAGCCTCACACTCACAACGTCCAAAAGTACCGCACGAACGTTTCCCGTAAAAAAGGAAAAATGGGATAAAGCTGCGGGCGCGTGAGGAGCTCACTCACGTCATCCCTCCATTACAGCATTGTCCCGTGACAATGGAGACTCGGTATAAAGAATCGTGGCCATTAGGTAAATTTCCTTATAATTTTTTTCCGCGGCACCCCTCGGGGCGCTGCGGCGGCGTAAAAAGCGGGGACGTGCACATTTGTCATGCGGACGAGAGTGGCCGAGTGGTCGGTGGTCGTGCCCTAGAGATTGAGATCTCGGGATGGTGGTGTGAAGACGTTTTTTGTTCACATCGAGCGATTAGGGTTGTTTGTTTTCGTAACATAAATTGTTTAGGTAGGTAGGTAGGTATGTACAGTTTTCTGTAAATAGTTGTATATCTGATAAATCAAGGATTTCTAGGTACCTATCTACTTTTCTCGTAATTCTAAATTACCCGTCGAGTTAGATTGGTAATTTTTAGAGGACAATTCCTAACATAAGTAACTCTAAAAATATGTTTAATATGGTAAGGGTAATATTTTAATTAGCTCTGTAGATATTTCCTCTTTTGACAGCCTCTGTGGTAGATATAGTGGTTGGGCAGGTCGGCTCATAATTATCTTATACATATACCGTTGTTTTTATTATTTATAATTTTATGTGTGTGTTTCAATAAAGAGTTATTTCATTCATTTTCATTTCATTTCATTCATACCGCGGAGGATGCGGGTTCGGTTCCCACTATGGAAGAAATGTTTTTGCACGGAAAAAAAGAGTAATTAGGTACCTATTTGTTTCGTATCTGGGTGTTGTCGAACCATGTGTGTTGTGCACTTTTGGTTCTCGTAGTGTTCCTTAGATAATAATGCACAGGGAATCCCCAGGATCTAAGTTCCTCTATCTAATGTTATGCGATACCTTGTTGGGCGTTAAAAAGAAAAATATGTTCAGGCTTTCTTTTCACCTAATTTGCAGATGAAAGTGTGAGTCAACACGTTAAGAGCCGAAAATCTTGCAAGTGTTTTAATGCGATACTATATCTAAAAATATTGCTAAAATTATCTTTACCAGGCAACTACCACCTAAAATGTACTTACCTAAAATGTTTGGCTAAAATTAAAAATTTAGCCAAGATAACAATACCTCTTGTGACTTTGTGGGTGCTGACTGACCAGTACTGACTTGTAAAATTCAAAGATAGGCACAGTTAAAGGTACCTTATTACTATTAAAGGTAAAGGTACCTACCTAACGTTACTTTGTTACACCGCCAACAGCTCCAATTTTACTCTAAAGAATACCACGACTTATTCGCCACTTTCCATGTGGCAGACTTACAAACGTCGCAATCAATAATCTGTAATGGCGAAATGAATTCAATTTGTGTTCGTGTGTCTGCGTGAACAAGATGCATTATTCCGTCCACGTACACTGCAGGCGAGTGTGGCACGCAGATAAGCGGCATTGAGACGACATGCCGAAACTTGGGCTGCCGATGCCGTGCCGGGTGCCGGCCGGGGGGGCCTTATCGGAAACGGCTTACCCCTGCGAGTCCGCTAGGGGAGTCGCGACATACCTCGCGGGCCCTCGGCAGCGGCCCTCCGGCGATCGATCTCGATGCAAAATTGCCGATAGGGGAAGTTTTGTTTCTTTCTCAAGTTCCTCGTAATTTTTTTATTGCATTATCTCAATCTATAGATTGGCAGGTGGCTAACTTTGTAATTGATGGGGTCAGTTATGTTGTCATTTTTTGTCGTTTCCGATTAGTTTGAACTTGAGATTTTGCGTTGATATGATATATTTTAAGAGCGAGTGTGGCTCAGCGGGAACTCATGCGCCTTTCGATCAGACGCACCTGGGTTCGAATCCCGACTCGGCCCTGCACCAATGACTATATATATATATATAGTATATAGTTAAGTGTAGATTTTGCACGCTCGCTCTAAAACGGTGAAGGAAAACATCGTGATGAAACCCGCTTACGCGCTTTGCAGTGGTAGGCTCTGGCCGTGGTTGTAATACCACCCACCGAACAAAGCCATGCCGTCAAGCGACCTAGTCGTGTTTCGGAATGATGTTCGGTGAACCATCGGGGAGACGGGTCTGAGCAGCCGCTCAACTGCCGTCTCTCTCTAGATCTATGTGCTCCATCTTAGGGCACATCATCGCTTAACATCAGGCGAGATAGTGGCCAAACATACATCTATTAAGTGTAAAAAAATAAAAATAAATAAATAAATTTACCCGAGTGTTAGAAGTTTATCAATCAAATAAAGAAAACCAGTAATAACAATATAAAACATCACGCTAATAATAATAGCACCAGGTACGCGATACCTACAAAATATGCTTGGGATGTAGGTATAGGTAACTACTCATATAGGTGAATTTATTTAGGCGGCTTATCAGAAAATCGAATATGATTTTATATGCCACTGAATATGAAACGGCGGACGGTCGGCGGTATGCCTGATACATACCTACATATATTTTGCAACTAGATACATTTGCGCCTTTCGGTGATGGGTGGGTGGTAGGTGGCAATGGCAAGGGTGGACGCGGATGAATAATTCGCGTTCGATTCCTAACTACCTATGTATCTAGGGAACTTATGAATATATTTATTCTCTCTCTTAGGTACCCGTGTACGGATCTACTAGGTATATTACAACGTAATACCAATATCGAATACAAAAGGCATTAAGATGCAAAAAGATTCCTCAAATCGGTAGTATGTATTCTAAACATTTTTCAAATTATGTCAAACTCAAAATCTCTTTATTCATGTTTGGCATCACATACACACTTATGAACGTCAAATTATCACAAGACTACCACCACAAATGTAAGATGTGGGCAGGCAACGGCTTACACAACATTGAAGTTATAGGTTCGTGTGTCCTAGTTTTACATATTTGCGTGACCACAGAATACTCAATAGTAAGTACAAACGTAACATAATAAGAGCAAAGAAAGCAACTACTCCTACTAGTTACTATTCCTACACTTTCTCCCACCCTCGTCCAATACCCAATATTTATTCATAGACTTGTGCGTGTTTTTTTACTCATCCATAAATATTAAAGGCGTCTCGTGCCAGCAGGATTTTCAATTCGACAGTCGTCGGATCCCCTTAGATTTTAGGCTTTCTCTCTTTCCACGGATTAGAGCAGTTTGATGTATGGCCACGGGCGGCGGTAAATCAAATTTTGATTGGTATTTTCTTTGTGGAAAGTCGGGTCCTCCGCCGGGATGTCGCGTAACGTGGGTTAACCGATCCCCAGGCGCTCCACCGCGCCGCGCGCCGCCACCGACACACCGCCGCCGCCACCCGTCTTATATGTATGGATTCTATATACAAAAAAATATATTTGGAATTTCGTCGGGATTGACGTAAGCCCTATTCCGATTTTATGGCGTATACCCTTATATGGGCACAAACATGTAGAACTTGTGCTTGGGGCTGCTACCTCGGAACACTATTCATAAATAACACAATGCCATAATTTATGTTGAGGTTTCAATTATCTAATAAAAAACCTAGTTAAGAATTGGTTCAACCTTTTAATCATCTAGAAGATAATGCTTTCTAGAATTAAGTTCGCCTCTGCGCCTAACGCCTATAGGTAAAAATGTGTTTGTGCAATAAAGAATGTTCTATTCATCTATCTATCATCAATTTCATTGCCTAGCTGCCAATTCCGATTAAAGCTCCATCGATATAAATTTGAACAAAATTGCTTCGAATTTGAGTTTACTTAGGGCATTGAAATTGAATTTGCTTAGCTAAGTAGATTTTAGTGGAATAACCCTGTATTCGGGCAGTACGCGCTCGTGTGATCCAATTGAGGCCGAGAGTGGCTTCAAACGGATGGAATCAAATTCAGCCCCCTTTAAATATTTGAACTGGCGCCTGAGGCGAGGTGAATTCCGCGACGAGGGAATGGGATACACAAACTGAACTTGTAATCTCATGTTATTGAGGAAAGGATATTGCTACTTAAATGGGGTAGATATAATATTAGGTAAACTCCCTAGAACTTACCTAATATTTGTGGAGTAAATGTTTTCACCTATCAAATTCAGATAGCTACCCGTACCTACGCTGTAATCTACCTACGTACTATGTACCTACCTTCTAATGCTACCTATCATAAGCTGTACCTATCTATATATCAATGCTTCTCGTAAATGGTTCATAATGCAGCATATTACCGCACTAGTGCTTTTCACTTAAAATATTTATTTTTAAAATTCAGCAAAGAGTTTTTAGGTCTTAAAAATAATAAATAAATAAAACGTGATAAATAAAATATGATAAACTAGCTGCGCTCGCGGTTTCGCCCGCGGTTTCCCGGGTTAAAAAGTGTTAGTAAGCCTATGTGCTAATTCTGGGCCGGGTATACCTATGCTCCATTCTGAATTTCACTGAAATCCGTTGAGCCGTTACAGCGGGAAGAAGTAACGGACACACTTAGGTACATACAAACTTTCGTAATTTTGACTATATAAATAAGTTTAATAATAATAAGTTTTGTTGAAAAATATATTTTTCTAGTAAAGCTTTTAACAAATTGGTAACCGGAACCGGAAGCAGACACTAGTTGTTTACGATTATCCGTCAAGGAGTTCCAGCCCACCTTCCGTCTCCATCATCAGATCAGCTGGCTGTCACCATAATATTGCATTGTCATCACACTTTGAAAAGTATGCAAAATTTCAACTCCGTAGGATAAGAGGAAGTGGTTCTAATTCAGCTTGCAAGATTCCACCCGGACAAACATACCTACATACATTGCAAGTTAAATAAAAGCTTGGAAAAAGGCTACAGTCACGTTATGATTGTGTCGGATAAATTTTTAAGACTTTTCTAAAAAAAAAGTGTGTTGAAAATCGTCGTAATTATGTAACGCATGGGCAATGGTCATTAAACTCGGCTCTATTACGCCCTCGCCTTCGGCTCGGGCTGCAATGGCCAACTTAGATCACTTGTATCATAATGTAGTTCTTCATACCAAAGCAAAAAGTCTTATCAGCAAAGATAATAAGTATATATATTCCAAGGATTTGATTTGAAAAAGGTTTGCTCTACTGGGCACCTGTATCGACTCTTGAGAAGGTTAAGAAAATTTAGTAGCATACGTATAAAATTCGACGTAACTTAGGTGAGGCGGGTCAGACGAGGGAGGCCACCCCCTTGCCGGATAAAAAAGGATCTCGAGAATTTCTCGACCCTTTTTATACTAAATAGATAGCTAACACGGTCTGAGTGGAGTTTCAATAGATGCTCTCTCGTAGAAAGAAGCGACCTGTAAGGAATCGAGGGTACCTACAGCGAAATGCTACGTATGTGTAGGTACGGCGCGGTGCGTGTCACACAGTTTTTCCTTTTATTTTTTACGCGTGCCCTCCTCGGAGGGATAAGAGGAATTCTTTTTAAATTGGAAATGTTTTCTAAGAGGATTACGATTTGCGGAGGTGTGCGCCATGTCCAGTTGGGAATAAGGGATCGTGTTTCTTACGGTGTTTTGTGTTTAACATGCTTCAAAATTGTTCTCTCATACGTCAAGTGGGATTTGTATTGACTGGTATCAAGTAAGATCATTTCAAAGAAAATACTATATTTTATCTTTGGAACATTTATATGTTGATTTGAATATGGAAGCTTCTAAACTCAGAAAGAAGAAAAATGAAATTGTATTCAACCCTGCGTCTTTGGAAGACCGTCCGGCGTCTTACAACTTCTGAATTTCACACCGAAACATCTGCTCGAACAGCCTTTCTTCTATACTTTTATCTCATATTACGGGACGTCTACGTTAACGTAACGTAACGTAACTGTTGTCATTGATCAAACATGAATCAACCGAACAAGTCTAATATTTTAATTAGTTGTACTAATGATGCAAGCTTTTGATAAAACATTCGTATCCATTAACAAATTGGCATGCGTTAAATTGTGCAGCACATACAAACTTGGGTACATGGATATTCTTTCAAAATTGTAATGGCTATAATACAATGTCGTAAAACTCCCACGTTATTCTCTAAAAAGAAAATGCAAAAAATTCAACAAAAGCGCGAACATGCGACTGACCCACGCGTGTGAAATTGATGTAAGCAAAAGCTTTGTGAAATAGCCTCAGTTTGCAAGGGAACATGTGCTGACGCCAAACACTTTTATGACGTATACTTTAGGGACTATATTCCTGTAATTCAAGTGCATAGTGTAATGCAAATGTGTTGGATTATCCCTAACATTGTCGTGGCCGTTCGCATTGGCAATAGGGATTTAGTTTAAATTTTCGTATCGCCTCCTTCCGGGCCGGAGACCTCGCAATTTGACTGCTTTGTTGTGTGATGAAAGCTTTTAAAATAATTATTTCTTGCACATTTTCTTTGCAGCATTTTAGAACAATCATTGGGTATACCAAATCTTCGATTACAACTTTTAATTTACTCTAGTCTAGCGTATGACGTTTAAAAGCGATTTTTTGTGCGTTTTTAATATTTATCTTTTGACTTTTGCGTTGGTTCCTAAGGTACCTGCTTATACCTAGGTATATTAGGTACTTCCCACGTATTAGAGCAGTTTGATGTATGGCCACGGGCGGCGTGCGCCGCGCGCCGGTGACATTCGTTAGGCATCACTCGCTGATGTACTAGACGCCAGCTCTATCAATATCAATATATCTAAAAAACATGGTGATTTTAAACAATCATCGCACAGGCTAAACCACTTAACATAGAAACCGGAAATTTGGACACAATATTTTACAGATAGGTACTGTAAGTTTCCGCTAAGAACGGATTTTTCGAAATTTGACCTCCTAGTGGGTCGAATAGCGAATAGCGTCAGGATGTATAGGATTTTTTTTGTCGCACGGTTACGAACCTTTATACTAAGCGATGGAATTAAAGAAACACGTGTATCACAGAAAATCTATTTTTGAGATAAGTAGGAATGCGGAAAAAGAATGTATGCCACGGTGATTGTTTCTTAACCTGCTGTTATAATACTTTGTTGTTGCACTAATCATTCGAATGCAAGGAATTTATTATTGCAACGGACGTTCGTTCAGCCGTAATACAATCCGGCTAAACATTAACCAGCCATAATACAAAACGGCTCCGTATTGTAAAATGGCTAGCCGTTATTTCTATCAAATTCTACAATTCGACTGCGACATAAACATCGGCTGGAAAACTAGTACATGTATATTAACTCTATCTTCATCAGTCTATCACGTTCCCAAAGCTGAAACACGGGCCTTCTCTCTTAGAGAAAGTATGGGCCATAATCCGCCACACTGGCCCACTGCGTGTTGGTGCGTGGATGTCATATGGAACTATTGAAGATAAATTCTTGGATATGCCGGTTTCCTCACGATGTTTTTCTTGACCGTTTTGAAATCCGTACATAAGAAAGTCAGTGGTGCGGGGCCAGCGGGATTTGAATTCGGGTGCGTCGGATCGAAAGTCGCACGTGCTCCCTCCCACTGAGCCACACTCGCTCTTTTCTCTATATCGATACCAGCTAATAAATTTAATTTTAGACAAATAAAATATGTAGGTAGTTAGTAGTAGTTACCTAATAATAGAAATAAAAAAATTTGGTACTGAATTGTGCCCTTTGCGCCTTCACTGTAGGTATAAAACAATATTGAAATGTTAAAAAACAGTCTATACAAAATTAGTAGCAAGTAATGTTAAAAAAACATCACAAATTGCTTGCGAGGGTGTGTGGTGCGTCCTGCAGCGAAATAAAAATGTTTTTACAACACAATAGAGGGATTGGCGATTTAAACTGCCACCGCCCTCGATAATTGAGTCCTGTGATCGCATACGGTCTTTCTATTGCGTCTCCCGTGACAGGTGGTCAATTTACCATCGAAATATTCTTTGCAAATACAGTTATGCTTCTTACTATTGCACCAAGTCGGAAATGTCAATTAGAATGTGCGATTATAAAGAAACTGCTTCTTAATAGGATTTTACATTTAAATCAGCTTTGTTGCCGGAAGTCTGGCGAGCGTCCAGCTCCGCTTAATCAATTTGGAGAACGCCTCCTTTCTCAGCAATAGCTGCTAGTTTCCGGTTCTAATGTATCTTTGCCATTTTAGTTTCAAGTGATTTTACTTTCAATAATCTTTATGAGTTTTGAAAGTCCACTCTTTTCTGGCTATTAAGTGGAAGTACAGTTCCGTGTTATATCATTTGATCTCAAAATTCTTAATAGTTTCCGGATGCTACAGAGTAACGCGAAGTTTATGCTGCATTAAGATCATTTTACTATTACGACTACATCTTGGGGGCCCATAAACTCGCAGTAATGTGACACCGGCCATTTTAGAAATAGCATCAGTAAACGTTAGGAAAATAATAAAACATTGGTAAAATTTCATTATTAAATAATAGCTAAATAGATAAGTAAGCAAAAAAAAAATTCCCAGCGTCAGACTGAATGGCTTGCACTCTTATTATATGTCTATACATTTATTACAGAATGATCAAGTAGATACCTATATAATTAATAACGAACCTACACAACAGACATAAGAGAATACAGGGCAAAATTTTGGGACCGCCAGAAATTTTTCTTCCTATTTTTTTTCCGGGTGAATTTTGAAATAAATTATTTTTCAAAAAAAACTAAACCGACTTCAAAACCACAAATGGCACTCAAAAGTAAAAAATAAATCAATATAATTATCATAAGCGCTACCCACTCATATATTTGAAGTCGGTGCCAGCCAAGTCTAATAGGTAGCAGATAAATACTATGTATATAGTAAGTACTACTTGTGGGTAGTATCTATCTACTACCTTTTAGACTTGGCTGGCACCGACTTCAAATATATGAGTGGGTAGCGCTTATGATAATTATATTAATTTATTTTTTACTTTTGAGTGCCATTTGTGGTTTTTGAAGGATTATGGGCATAAAACAAACGAAATACCAGGATTAACAGGGATTTATTAGAGTATTTAGGAAGCACAGTACATAGTACAATCTAGCCGAGGAACCAAAGAGAACAAGAGAGGGCCAGAGACAATAAAACTAAAGTGACGTTCTGACAGTTGACATTGACAATTACATTGGGTTTACTATTCATGCTACAACACTGGCCCTTAAACCAATTTAATCTGTCATATTAACAAGGAATTAAATAAAGTTGACCACACCACTAGTAGTAGTTTTATTTCTACCTATAAATATATTTAACATTATCTACTAACAATGTACAAGTTGCAATCACTAACAAACAAAGCCAACTTAGTATGTACCTATTAATTTAGTTACAATACTAGACACACTTATTTTCTAAGCAATAATTGAGTTACAAATTTGTCATGCTTTTCTTTACACAAGGGTTTTGTAAGTAAATCTGCTGGCATGTCACTAGTACACAAATATTTTACATCAATTGTACCATTAGATACCTGTTCCCTGATAAAGTGGTGTCTTATATCTATGTGTTTTGTTCTACCATGGAACATAGTATTCCTGCATAGCTTCTGCGCAGACTGATTATCATTGTAAATAGAAACTTTTAAATTTTTATCAAGGATTTCATTTAAGAACTTTCGAAGAAACAAAGCCTCCTTGCATGTATCAGATAGTGACATATATTCTGCTTCACAACTTGACAAAGCTACAGTGCGCTGCTTTCTGCTTTCCCAGGAAACTATCGACTTACCAATCTTAAACAAAAAACCAGTGTAAGACTTCCTGTCTGACTCGTTTCTTCCCCAATCTGCATCAGCGAAGGAAGAAATTTCCAGGCCGCCTGGCTGAAAAACCAAACAATAATCCTTCGTGCCTTTGAGGTAACGAAGAACCCTCTTTGCAGTTTTCCAGTGTACATCAGTGTTACAATCATTAAATTGGCTCAGATAGCTAACTGCATGAGCAATATCTGGACGTGACCCTACTGCAATGTACATAAGAGACCCTATTAAACCTCTGTAATCATACTTACTACTATTATTCTGTGAGACATTTGTATTTAACTTAGTGAGTATTACACCTGTTTCCATAGGTGTAGCGGACGGTTTACAATCTTCCATTTTATATTTTTGTAAAACCCTTTCAATATAATTAGATTGATCTAGAGTTATCCTACCTTTTTCTTTACATAATCTCATGCCTAAGATATGACGAGCTGGCCCTAAATCTGTAATATCAAATTCACTTTTGAGTTTGCCTTTAATTTCAAGTTTTTCACGTGAATTTGGTGTGCTAAACAATATGATGTCGTCGACATATAGTGCTATTATTGTTAGCGAATTTTTGCCCGATTTATAATAGACACATGGCTCAGAAATAGATTTTTTAAATTTTAGTTTTTCTACCAAAACATGATTGATTTTTTCATACCATGCTTTGACGCCTGTTTTAAGCCATAGATGGCTTTATTAAGTTTATATATTTTATTCTCATTACCTTTAAGAATAAAAGCTTCAGGCTGCTCTATATGATCTCCTGGAGATCACCATTGAGGAAAGCTGTCTTAACATCAAGATGTTCTATGTCCATGTTGTATTCAGCAGCCAGAGCCAGTAGTGTACGAATACTGGAATATCTAACTACAGGCGAAAATGTTTCAAAGTAGTCAATTCCATGTTGCTGCGTATAACCTTTTGCTACTAGCCTAGCTTTATACTTAAGAAGTTCGCCATGGGCACCGCGCTTCTTCTTGAATACCCATTTGCATTTGACAGGTTTACGACCTTCTACTCTATCAGTTAGCGTCCAACATTTATTGACGATAAATGATTTGTACTCATCTTGCATGGCTTGCCTCCAGTTCTCAGCCTCTGGACCGCTCAGCGCTTCTTGCACTGTCTGAGGTTCATCTGCATCTGCTCCACTGACGAGATGAGCCGACATAAACAGCATGGACGCACTGTCTTCGAAGTTTGAATCAGATGAAATTTCAGTGTTCACTGATTCATCTGGAACATATGTTTCATCCGCAGCATCATATGTACTTGAGCTCTCCTCTTCATCAGAATCATCAACTGATATTGTACTATATCTCTGTACACCCTGAACTTCTGGACTTGAAAATGTGTCATCAGAATGTTCCTCAGTAGATGGTTCTGTTTGCATAGGAGGCTGCTGATAATCATTCTCATTCACATCACATATTAAAAATGGTGTGAAACTATCATTACACAGAATATCATCATGTGACACATTAACTTTATTAAATTTATTTTCTATAAAAGTAACATCTCGCGCTTTTGTACATTCTGTCGGATGATCAGGGTCTATCAATCTGTACCCCTTTGTCTCTTCACAATAGCCCATAAACAAATATCTTTTTGCCTTCGGATCCAACTTTGATCTCATATGTTTTTGAGCATAGGCAATACAACCAAAAGTACGCAAATGAGAGAGATTTACCTTTCTATTTGTCCACTTCTCTTCTGGAGTGCAGCCTCTGACAGCTATGGTAGGTGACCGGTTTTTGAGGTAGACCGCTGTGTTGACAGCTTCAGCCCAGTACTTGTTTTCTAGGCCAGCCTCTTGTAACATGCAGCGTGCTTTCTCCATTATGCTTCTATTAGCACGTTCAGCAACTCCGTTTTGCTGTGGTGAGTATGGCACTGTCGTCTCGTGACGAATGCCATTGTCCCTCAGGAAGTTCTGAAATTTTAAGTTTTCATATTCACCTCCATTGTCACTCCTAATTGCTTTTAATTTTTTATTTGTTTGGTTCTCTACAAGTGCCTTCCATTGTTTAAATATCTCAAAAACTTCATCTTTTCTACTTAAGAAATATACAAAGGTCTTTCGGGTATAATCATCTATAAATGAAAGGTAGTACTTTTTTCCACTCAGTGAAGAACTGGGCATCGGACCACACAGATCTGTATGGACTAACCCTAATATTTCCTCAACTCTATTAAATGATTTCTTTGGAAATGGTAATCTACACTGTTTTCCTTTAATACATGCAACACATTGCTCAAAATTGCTATTATCATAGGAAATACCTGTGGCCATACCTTTCTTTAGCAGCTCCATGCTCCGATGGTTGAGATGTCCAAGGCGCCGATGCCAAACCTGTTGCATACCAACATCTTCCTTTGCTGAGGCACAAGTCACTCGTGCACATGTCTCGACTGTCACTGGATCATTTACTGTTGAGACACTGCCACTCATACCTGACTCATTCGCTGCAGATTTTGTTTCCGGAAAGCTCAACTCTGAAAAACTTGAGATATTTTCTACAAAACTGCATTTAACTGTAGATTCTATTGTGTCTAACTGATAAATACCATTACACAGTGTCGCAGAAGCTACTACAATCTTTTTGTCATAAATTTTACAACCACTCGAACAAAACACCACTTTATAACCTTTCTGTGCCATTGCACTAACTGATAACAGATTGGCCGTTAAATTAGGAACATAATGAACATCAGTTATGGTCTTTAAGCTTTTGTCTTTCATTTGCACCTGAACCGATCCTTGTCCTGCCGTATACAGTTTTTCACCATTTGCTATTTTTATTTCCAACGATTTATTGTTCACTAAGTCCATCATAGCATGCTTGTCATTACAAAAATGTCCAGTGGCACCACTATCTAGGTACCAAACGTTCCTATCAATACTGACTGATAACGCCGTGAGTAAAGCTTTTGAGTCACTCGATGCATCGGTATTCTTCTTTTTGAAAGTTGCTTTGTTGGGACAATCTTTTATAAAGTGGCCCACTTTCTTACATCTAAAGCATTTAGACTGTTTCCGTGCCACTAACGCCGTACTCTCCGACTTGTCATCTCGGCGAAGATTTTCTTGTAGTAATTTGCCCTTCATCATGTCGCTTGATAGCTTTACATTTGTACTTTCAATGGCCATGATAAATGGATCATAATTTGATGTCAGGCCACTCAACATAATGACGGCTACAAAATCGTCATCTAGCGGAGATCCTATCTCACTGAGTTGCTGTGAAATCTCGGTTATACTATTCAAATAGCTCTCCATATTCTCATGTTTACACAGTTGAGTTGCAAATAACGTTCTGAGTAGCACAAGTCTGCGACATAGACCCTTATCTTCATAGGCCTTTTGTAAGTTGTTCCACGCTTCCCTTGCCGTCGTCGCATTCCTAATATGTGGTATTGCTGAAGGATGAACCGCCAAAGCAATCTTGGCCAGGGCCTTCTGTTTTTTCTTATCGTCGCCCTCATCCTTTAACACACAATCCCATAGGTCTTCATGCACCAATGTCATTTTCATCATGAACTTCCAAGAGTTGTAATTGTCGATTCCTCTCAATTTATCGATTGAAATATTTGATGCACTCGAAGATCCCGGTGTCGCCGCCATCACGTTCTCGCTTATTAAGGTTACGAGTGTAACGTGAAATTTTATACCTGCAAAGTTTTCTGAAATACGCAAAGATTGTGACTTTCGCGAATCCCTGGGCCCATAACCTGAAGGATTATGGGCATAAAACAAACGAAATACCAGGATTAACAGGGATTTATTAGAGTATTTAGGAAGCACAGTACATAGTACAATCTAGCCGAGGAACCAAAGAGAACAAGAGAGGGCCAGAGACAATAAAACTAAAGTGACGTTCTGACAGTTGACATTGACAATTACATTGGGTTTACTATTCATGCTACAACAGGTTTGAAGACGGTTTAGATTTTTTTGAAAAATAATTTATTTTACCCTTTTTAGTGAAAAACAAGTTTTAAGTAAATTAATTCAAAAAGTTTTTAAAGACAAGCTTTTATGATCTAGAAGCAACATCATGACGAAGTTTAAAACGGGCTATCACAATTAATGCTTGTACAAAAAAAAATCATGTCTGTCCTATATCTCTGTTGAGGAGTTCCCTCGCCGGAAGTCAATCCTGGGTGTATCTGCCATGTCATGATGGAATTTAGAACAGGCTATTATGGTTAAATCCATTTACGAAATGTTGTGTCTGTACTATTCACCGTTGAGGAGTTCCCTCACCGGAAGTAAACCCTGGGCATGAAAGCAGGTGAAGCAGTCGAATACAAACCTCCACCTTTAGAAAGATGGTTACGAAAAAAACAAGAATCGACTTGAAGATTAAACTTATATTTTTTGTTTTTGCTATTTTTTTCAAAAACTACTGAATGAATTTCGATAAAATTATATATATATGGGACCACCTTTGAAGTATTACCTACCAATCAAAAAAAGAATCATCGAAATCTATGCATAATTGGCGGAGTAATAGCGAAACAAACACACAAAAAAAAACAAAAAAAAACATGCCGTCGAATTGTAAACCTCCTCCATTTTGAAGTCGGTTAAAAATAAAAACTGCATGTTTGGATTTCTTTTTCATTTACAGCTAAGCTAAAAAATGTATTTTTTTTTAATTATCAGTAATGTTTTCCTAAAAGTAACCCATCAAATCAAATCGTATTTGAGAAATGTTTTTTTCGTTCACAGTTATTCATAATGTCTGACTGGCATAACGATACCAGCATTAGGTAAACTCTGAAGGATCCAAAATTTTGTTACAGCTGTATAATGAATGGAGTTACGTGGAGTGGAAAGTGGGAGCTTTAAGTATACTTATGAATTCATTGTTTTTCTGGAAAGTTAGATTTGCAAAGACCGAAGTAGATGCCGTATTCCGCCGCCCCATGGTAATAAAACAGATACATTATAAATCGTAAGGGATATATCGCCGGGGCCATTATGCCCGGAATGCCCGGCCGGCGTGACGTTGTTAAATGTTTTATTGTTTTTTCACGGCGGCATCTACATTACTGTTGTTATCATTTTTGCTTACAACACAATAACACGAGACATAAACTCGGTAATGTCTGATAAAGTTCAGATGAAATTAGTCCCCGTAAATCTATAAAGACTTTTGTGTTGTGTCATTAACCCCAAATGTTGTTTTCTTAATAAATTATCGGACTTAAACATTAAGTAGGCGATAAATCAAAGAATAGGGTGTATCAGCGTTTGCGCCCAACGACTACTTCATACCCGATTAATTAATTGAATTGTTACTGAGAATAGTAGGTATTACATATACCGTTCTAAGCTACGCAGGCAGGTACTTTCACGTGATCTGGTGTGCACTGTCCACTTGACCGTCAATATTTACTAATGAACATCACCGCTAATGATGAATGATCAGACATTATTGTCACGTCTCGGCGACTGCGGGTGAAAGGGTTTTGTAGTGTCTCCAGTGCATTAACCGTAAGTGATCGATGGCCGCCTTTGTCCCCGGCCACTCGATAGCTCCATTAGCACTGCCGATCTTCAGTTTTGTACCTAACTAAATACATCTAACATCGTCCATTATTTGACATTCGGATAACTTCCCTATTTGTCAACTAACTCCCACAAATATAAAGAATTCTAGAAATACTTCAGCTACTTGACATTTGACTCTAAGCCTGGGCCGGCGTGAGTAGGCAGAACGGCATCAATTGATTCCATTAACATAAAGTTGCTTTATGAAATTTCCCGCCCCTGAAACCGTTGCCATGATTAATATTTCAGTCGTGACTGGCTGCTGGCTGGCCAACCGACCGGAATATATCGCTTTATCTTATAACTACCTACATATTTGGCGTAGATTTATGTTACGAATTGGAAATATTGCTGAAATGTTTTAGTGTATTTTTTATCTAACCGCAAACAAGGCTTTTGCTATTCTGTCAAAGATAAGCTCACAAAAACGGGTGTTGTTTTAGTATATTCTTTATAGAGCCGGGAAGAGCAGTGCACGCAGCACGCAATCCATTAAAGCTGCGAAAACACTTGAAATTCAGCAGCTCATACAATAAACATCGCGGCTCTCCTCGCGCGCTGTTTTTGCGCCGTGCCGCGCTGAGACTCGCGGCTTTTTGCCAAAGCTCCTCGATTTTTTTGCCGATAAAAGCGGGAGCTACTTTTTATGTCACGATTATTGTAATGGTAACGAAATTAGTTACTTAAAGGTAGTCATTTGAAACTAGCTGATAACTGCGACTTCATCCGCGTGCTCAAGTAAGTAGTAAGTGGGCTCATACGGGGACACTCATGATATTTTATAGTAGTGTATCTTTTTCTGAGTAGTTGTTCTTTTTCCGATACGGTGGTAGAGTCATTGTAATATGTAATTGACGTTCATAAGTGCGTCTGTGACGACAAAATTGAATAAAGAACTTTTGATTTGATTTGATTTGATTTATATAAGTTACATTTTTTACATATTCTAATTGATTTTTATTTTGTGTATATGACGTTTAAAGTGTACTTTTGTGCCTATTTAATAAATACCTTTTGACTTTTGACTGAAAAAGTTCAAAGAAAAAATTAATCAGTGTTTAAACAGCTGTAAAATGAGTCGAGTCTATTGTAATTACCAATAAGAACTATTCATTTACCATTCAATTTATTAATACTTCCGTATTTTAATTATAGTAGAGTCATATTTTTACTAATGTGATTTCTACATATAGCCATTCAAAATATTTTGTGTTTAGTTTAGAATTTAGATGATGATTTCGATATGTCTTCTCTTATCGTGGTCGGCTTATTATTCTGAGTATAAACTGGGGAATATTTTACCGGCCCGGGCCGTCGTCGGGGGATTTTGAGCACGCCCGAAAAAATTGTAGCGACTTATCTCTAAGGCGCGTGTTTTAACCCACCGTCCACCGTCCACCGCGCCGCGCCGTAGCCAGGGGATGGTTAATGGATGTTCGGACGTGACAGTGATGTACGAATCAACGGGCATTGTGGCTGCGCGTCTTAGAATATGAGTGTAGTGTGTGTGGCCATACCATTATAATATCGCTGGATATTATAATGTTGTTGCTTGGTTTGGTTCTCTTGGTTGTTGACGTTTGTGTTAAATGTGATGATTAGGAAATCCTTAGATGTTTTTTGAAAACGCTAACAGTCGGCTTGCAGCTTACGTACCTAGATAATTAATTTGAAGTGCCTGGCCCTTATATTTCACTTTTCATTCTACTTAGTTTGTATCGGATGATACCTTTTTCATACTCCAGCTTCTATGCTAAAACTGGGATTTGTCCTTTGATATGTAGTGACTATAAAGTTTAGTTGTCACATGCTACATAGATTTCGAATTCGCCGCGCGAGTGTAAATCTACGCTCGCTTGACCTGGGATCTAGCAGCGCGACAGCCCGAGGGTGAGTAGAGTTAACTTATCGTTCGCTAGCCACCCGCCGCCGCCGCCGCCGCCGCACCGCCGCCGCACCGCCGCCGCGCCGCACCGTGCCCACTACTTACGCATGCGATGGGAAATCTTCGCTGGCTGCGAGGGCAGTCTGACGCTTGTCAGACGTGAAGTATCGGGTGCTGAGTTGTTGCTGTTTTGGTTAGGCACCAAAAACTTTCCAAGTGATTTTAATATCTCGAATAGATACTTACCTACTCAAGTATTAAAAATCGAGTCTTCGAAATCGTCCTGCTGAAGTACTTAAAATTAATGAGATGTCCTGCGCAGCGCCATAACAACTCGTGTTAAACCTTCATAACTCTGATAAGTTTAATAAGCTAGTGCAGTAAAACCGGCGCGGCGGTAAGCTAGGCTGCGTCACCCGGCGACGCTTACCTCCCGAGTAAATGAATGGTAGTTTTATATCCTCCCTGCAGTTTTACGTGCACACAGCTAAGTTAAATAAGATATTGCAGCTAAAAACTTCAGGACCACCATGTAGAATGGTGTCACCAAATGCAATGGGCTAAAATTATATGAACAGTCCTTTTACCTTAACGTAGGTATCTACTTTTTTCTAACAAAAATATATGTCTGTCATGACAAACTTTAATTCAGTCTGATTTTTTTGTTTTGCCTCTTGAGTATAAAATTTTTTGTAAAACCCTCTGACAATTATTTCAACAACAGAACGTTGATAAGTTTATTTAATGGTCGATTCACACATTACTCTCTCATCTATCATCATCCGAATTCCATTCGTCGATTTACGACTGTTGAGATGCGCACGCGCTTCTGAGAACGATCCCCTCCCTCTCCTCCCGCGCATGTTTATTGCGCCTGCGAGCTGTGACCAATGAAGTTACGCTAGTTTGTTTCACGGCTTCATGTCATGAGCTTTAACTTCATTATGGAGTGACTAATTTCCGACCATGAAGCTTTTAATTAGTAATGAACCTTTTAATGAAGGGGTAGGCTGTTAATTCTTGGGATACAACATAAAACTTTCGATACCAGATGGAATCTACTTAATCACTGCATCAAAGAAATTAGAAACGAATTGGGTGGTACCTACTAGGTACCTACGTTCGTAATGCCATTTAGTTCAAGCGTTGCAGTTAATTAGGCCTTAAAATAGATTCACAAAAGTACTTAATATTAATAACAAAGATCCGTAAACAAACTTTGTACTTAATTTAATCATCGCACACATCAACACAGTTACTTAGTAGCTTACTTATTATATTTTATTTTATACTTCGTCGTTTAAAAACGGTTCTGAATCATAGTCATCATGAGGCACACTGGAATCCCCGTTACAGAAGCTAGATTATTTTGATGAAAATGACAAAATCTTGTTCATATTTCTGAGTAAAAGTCAATTACTTTTACGTTATTAAGCGATTAGTGCACCACTGCGATCGCGGCGCGGCGGCGGCGCGGCGCGGCGAGAGGGCCTGCGAAGCGGTCGCGGCGCGCTTTGAACCGCCGGCGCCGCAGAACTCTGGAACACGTGAATGTCTAATGAGCTCTCGCTGGTCAGGGCTGTAGCACCCTCGACACGTTCTATGTGTAAGGTTTTTTTTTTTTTTTTTTTTATTGAATATGTCGGCAAACAAGCAGACGGCCCGCCTGATGGTAAGCGGTTACCGTCGCCTATGGACATCTGCAGCACCAGAGGCATTGCTGATGCGTTGCCGACCCTTAAGGACTCTATTAATACCCCTTTTAAAGGACTCCAAGTTGTAGCTCAAAGGAAATACCGACGAAGGTAGGTCGTTCCACATCTTACAAGTGCGAGGAAGGAAATTACGAGTGAAGCGTGTGGTGTGAGAAGTCCAGTTTTGTAAGATGTGGGGGTGAGCTTTTTGACGATGGCGAGATGTGCGGTGGAAAAATTGGGAAGGCGGAATCAGGTCAAAAAGCTCTTCAGAACATTCCCCATTATAAAGGCGGTAGAACACACAAAGCGAACCGATGTCTCTTCGGAGGCTAAGGTAAAGGCTAAGGTATAGGTACTTGTGGGTTTGAATCTGTCTCTGGCTTTGTATTCTACCGGAGTACGTATTAGTTAGGCCATACTTAGATGGGCCTACATAGGTAGGTTATTGACAAAGCGTTATGGAAACAACTATTATATTTAGGTAGGTGCTCTAGTTAGAATACACACTTACAGTCAGGACAATGAATACCGTTTCACCCTCGGTTTTCCGTGATAAAATGTAGCTTATGTAATTTCAGGACCGACCTACATACCGATTGTCATTAAAACTGGTTAGTTGTTTCTGCGTGATCGAGTAACAAATATTCATCCATCCATCCATCCATTCTCACAAATCTTCGCATATATGACATGAGTAGGATTATTAATAATAATTACTTAGTCATCGTGAATGTGTATGTTCTTATAATTTGTCTGGCAGGTACCTATAGGTATATCTTATAAATAATTAATAAAATGTCTAGGACTCACGTAATTTGTCGAATTAGTCGACCTAGGTTTCTAGGGGTATAGGTAGGTACCTATATCTGTTTAAAATTCTCAATGAACATCGGTAAATAGCGAATGCTATTGGTGGTGTTAAAACATCGTTACTATAGGTAGGTAATAAGTTTCTTAATGGTCTCGAGCATTATAAGCAATTCATCTTCATGCCCAACCATTTACTTCCCAACTGTCGAATGCCTGCCGGAGCGCACTAAAGCGTTCGCTGCTCACTCTGATCACTCATTAACCGCCGCAGTGCGCTCTTTGAAGTAACCCTAATTAAGGGCAATGGAACATTCCAGGTTAAATTCTAGATTATATTCATTCGGAATGTCGCGGATTGGCCGCCCCTGGCTCTTTGCGGCGCCGACGTCACCTGTCATCCATCAGTCTGCGACAACGCGCATGCGCATGCCAGCACGCACGCACACGCGCGCCCGTGCTCGCACACAGGCGCACGCGCGCTATACGCAAATTCAAATTTAACGGTACAATGGTGGAATGCAACAAAACAGTCCGCATTCCGAGTTGTATCGGCGCGGCGCGGCGGCGTAGTCTTATGACGGCCGTGACAAAAAAGGGATGGGACTAGTTAGAATGGCATCTCCTGGTACTGGCCTGGCCCCTGAATGTTTAGGGTAATGCGAGGAATAACAAGTAGCTCGACCAGTTCTGATCACTGCAGAACTTACCATATTTTCATAATCTTAAATTCCT
This sequence comes from Petrophora chlorosata, assembly GCA_951640565.1. Classification (NCBI taxonomy): domain Eukaryota; kingdom Metazoa; phylum Arthropoda; class Insecta; order Lepidoptera; family Geometridae; genus Petrophora; species Petrophora chlorosata. The sequence continues at coordinate 18,385,377 of OX621197.1, forward strand.
GTTTGCCACGATTTGAATTATTTTCTGCAAAACGACTAAGTCTCTGTCGCGGTCAATTGTCTTAAAGATAGTACCTAGGTATTTATAGTTTCGTCAAAACCAATAAAAACTGCTAAGTTCGAGTTACGCCAACTAACTGAATTGGCGTAACTCTATCGATAGTTAAAATGAGAGAACTACCGCGATAACTTCGATGTAAGTTCTTCGGCATCAGTAATGTATTCATGACAGTATAGGAGGAGAGTTAACCCATGGCCTGACCAGGCTGTATCGCGTGTGACCGCCAGAAGCCGGTTCGGGTCTCGATCATCAGTAGGTACTATGACCGCGCTTCCGCTTCAAATTGCCCGAATTAGCATACTCCGCCAGGCGCCGCCGAATTCTTGATCCACCGCATCAAAAGACGCCGCGGCTAATCGAAACACGACCTCATTCTCAGCATCATAAAAATAGAATTACAAAAGAAATCCACACATTTGCATCATCAAAGTAATTTATTCGCGATCTTATTGCTATGGGAATAAAGACAATGTTTGAATGCTAACAGGATGTGAGTGTCCAGGCTCCGAACTTTGACCCTCGCGTAATGGGTGCAAATTGATCGCAGAAGAAAATTCGTCTCGTACCTACTGACAATTGACTTGTATCTTGGTAGAGAAGTGACTGTCCACACTTCAGATTATTGGTTAAGTATGAGAATAAAATAATAGGCTTCATACAAGAGCAAGAGTCTTGTTTGTACGAACTCTATTCAATTTGGCTACTACATGTAATGCAGCAATCAATTTTTAAGAGTATATGGGAAACTATAATACAGTTTTAATTATTATTGTGTCTGACTGTCTGTCTGCGATAAACTCAATAACTAGGACACGAATTTAAGAGTACTAGGTACTTAGTTTTTAAACATGTTCTGTGGTGTCTGGCGCTTCACAAAGAATTTGTTTCATCAACATCGATCCACGAATATTGAAGTTATGACGCAATTTAGGAAAAAATATACGTGCCTTCTATAAGTCTAACCCCGGAACATGCCGGACCCTTAGCGCACAAGGTTCAGCGCCTTAACTGGTTTGTTGCTTACCTTGAGAGTTTGTAGAACTAAGGGATGCGTTGATATGCGGTTTTCTATAAAATCATCTTTTAGGCAAGCATGATCCATAGTCGACCACGTCGTCACTTTCCATCAGGTGAGATTGCGGTCAAATGCTTGACTATTCGGTAATAAAAAAATGGTCTTTGGAGTCATACCGATTTAAGAACGGGACGTGTTCGAGATAGGAACAGGACGGGAGCAGGACCGGAGCGATACGGTAACGAGATAGGAGCGGGATGGGAGCTGGAATGGGAATACAATGGCCAATGGGACGTAAAATGGTCGGAAGCAGGTTGAATTATTTGACTACGCGTACGAAGTTGCAGGCAACAGCTAGATTATGAATAAAATTAATATCGAAATGACATTGGCCTTAATGATTCCAATTGTCTACTACTCAGGTATAATAATTCAGATACCTGCCTACTTTTATATTTTTATCATAAGTATCCTGCATTAACTTCTGTTGTTTTTAACACCTATTGTTTTAACATCAAGCAAATTAATGTTAGATATTAAAGACACATTGCAAAAGCCAATCTGTAACTAATTATCTTAAAATATGTATAAATATAGAGCCAATAAGCCCCAATTTGTATTGTTGGGAAAGCTCTCGTCGGTCGTTTAAAATTCATTGACATTTACAATAACTACCACTAAGCGCTGTCTTGTCATCCTCTTGTCTTGACACAGATCTTGATGATTCCCGATTGGTCTCGCTATGTGTAAATTAAACCGTAAAATGCATACAAACTATAAAGCAAATTCAGCTGCGCTGTCTCATTCAATTGGATAAAAAATTTGTGGCGAAAGCTATTTTAAAGTCACGAGTGGTGGTTAAATAACCACTTTACGTATCAAATGCGAGTAAATAATTATGTGAGACATCAATCATTCAACATTGCTTGCAATGTAATTAAATTATAGAGTTAACAGTAAGAAAGGCCATGTTTTATTTATTAATATAATGAGTTATGCATTCAACAAAATATAGTGCGCAGGGATGGGCTTATAGCTAACAATAGCATTCTCTGTCGGTCAAATTGAACGTACGAATGGTTTCGGTACCTACAACTGTGCGTGTAAGTGTGCGGTGTTTTGTTCGACAGTAATCTTGCGAACTAAATTTTAATTCCTCGATACTGACATACTGACGCGGGTGCCCTTTACGTGCTAACAATGCACGTCCGTTTTTTGCTTTTGCTAAATTAAATACTGCGTTGCTACTTTCTCCTAATTAACGGTAATAAAACCTGGCTAACTTAGTTTCTCCCCACACGCATGCGGTAATTCAGACTTTATCGTTTAGATATTAAAGGACAAATCAGATGCGCGGATGTGGTCCGTTAGCGCAACCTTTAAACCAAGGACAAAGGAAGAAAGGCTCGCTCTATAACTGCTAGCTATTCAGGGGCTCACGGCATACTAATTAATATTTTCTTGGCATCATTAGTACGTTGTCTTTAATGAGAGAAATTAATGATCGTTATACAGCGAGTTCAAATAAATAACGAGATATTTATGTTGTGAAATAATAGCAAATCTCGCTAGCGAGGGCGAATGTTATTTATCTCATTTTATTATTATGATAATCATTATAATTAATATAATAGATTATTATTCTGTCTACTGTGCGACTACTTAGATATTTCATAAAATGTAATGAAATAAATCAGACGGAGGTAGAGCAGTATGTACGAGGCCTCGTCGTGTTGTTAGTGGTTAAGTATCGATGGTGTTGCAGGCATCGTTTGTCTATTTAGTCATAGGTTAGGTTGTGTGCATACCTCACATGATATAACATAACACTTAGGTACCTATTTGCAAAGCACTTTTACCAAAGGCAAGTATTAATTAGCAGATTTGTGGCCAAACATAGATCTATTAAGAGAAAAAAAAAGATATTAATTAGGGACAAAAACAGTAGAATGTAAATAAACTTCTCCATTCAGCGGCCTCAGATCAAACAGTCGGGGACAATTAAATTCTCCAGCGACTTCAGAGTGGGTAGCGATTTATACGATACTATGTTTGCCGTTGAAGTTGTCCCCAGTTGTCCCCGCCAGTCCGGGACCCTCCGGCCTCAGGGCGCAATTTAATTACCAAATGGAGCGTTTTTTTGTGATCTTTGAACCGTGTGAACGGACACGGTAACTAATACCTACCTACGAAGTGGGAGGACGCGGTGACCATCTGTATTCTGTACTCGCTACTCAGCAACTTCATGAGAAAGCCATTAGTTGTTCCATGATTCGAGCGGTTGTTTGAATTATTGATAGAATAATATAATATTGTTTAAAAAGAGACTTTATGCTTATTACACTTGTAAGAGCTATGTGACTGATTTATTTTATACAATTTTACTTAGATATGTATTACTACGTACATGTGCAGGTACGTACATTGCCCGATGATGCTCCAGATTAACGAGTAAAATTAAAATAAAATAAGCGGCTACCCCCTACATTTTTGCAAAAATGACTAGAAATAATCGTTCAAAAAACATGGTAACGGATTAAGAAAAACATAGAAAATGAGTGCGATTTTTCTAACAAGTATTGTAAGTCCTGTGTCCCTCTAACTAGCAACACAAACGCGGTCCCTCGTTATTTTAAACAATTGGATAATGGCGCCCCCTGGCGACGGCGCGGCGCGGCGACGCGCGCGGCCCCGGCCCGCTACACTGATTGTACTACAAAGTACAAGCGACCCTCGGATACCGTCTAATGAGCTTTTCCACCAGATCCGCTGAAATAACGCCAACTTTCGATGTTTGCCGGAGGCGCTCGTTGTTTACTTCAAAGTAGACATTGGACTCGAATTGGAATGCCATTGATTTTATTTGTCTCCACATTTACAGGGCAAATGAGACTTAATATCTGATGTCTCGGGGTGATGAGCGCAATGCAGTGCTACGCAGTAGTTTTTATGCTATTAAAAGTTCTGAGTAGCACTGCAATTGTTATGGGCAGGCGTGGCGTATACTATCAGGAAACGACTGGTTCGACCATTAATCAGTTCCGTTAAAAAGCTCAAGAAGCTGTCGTACAGCTTCTTGAGTCAAAAAAACTAAAAAAGTAAGTCCGGTAAGTGACTATTCATAGAGTAACAAAAAACTAGATAGATAATAGGAAGTTGTTGTGCCAGATGTTCTAATTGAAACATTTCGTTAGTTCGTGCTCTATTTATGATATCAGCTAATTGATCAAATAAAAGAGTTCAAGGCGTTCATATAAATAGCCCCTTGTTATGTCTTTTGTTCCTATTCGTACAATGTATCCAATACCTACTGCTCTAGTTGCCCTCAAGCAGGATCGTATGTAGGCAGATGTAGGTAGGTTCAATAAATTCATATTGCGTCAGCGAATCAAATGCCGCCGCTATAAAATGACACTTTAAAAAACTCCCGTAGGCTCGCACTGCGCAAGTCCGTACGCAAATCGCGGGCCAATGGCGGCTCGTCTCACGGCGTATGTAAATGTTCTATATTCAAATCAGTTTAAAATCACACGGCGCATGCACGCGTCGAGGCTTTTTATTGGTGTTTTGCATACGAAGGGTTATTTGGCATGTCGCGATTTGATGAGCGCGTGGCTTTAAAAAGTAGGGTTGATCTCAGCAAGGGTGAGCAAAGCAACCCTTCCGCAACCCTTTCTGGCGGCAGCTGCTTTTTATGGTGGTGTTTAGTCGGTGACACGCGAGGTTTAGATGTGACGTGTTTTTTGCGATGACGTGCTTTTGTGTGGAGTGGAGTGTCTGCTAAAACAGTTTTAAGTTACGACGTGTGTCCTGTGAAGTCGTGCGCACCTGGAGCAACCCTTTAATGTCGTTTTAACTTTTTATGATATTGACATTCAATTGTAATTGATGATCAATACAGAAAAATAATGACGAACCGGTAAACATTTTTATGATTAGGTACATAATAACTGTATTATGAATTTATGATTATTTATATCTATTATTATTTTTAATTAGTCTATGCTGTAACACAGCTTGGCAAAGGCATCCAATCTTTGATGTTAAATTGTTTTTTTTATGCAGTAATAAACATATCACATTTCTTTTTTTTTCAATCTTCCAAAAATTTAAACAACAATCCAGTAAAAATTATAGGTGTTTGAAAAGATGATTTCGGCAATTAAAATGATCATTTTTACTTGACCGTTATATTCGCAATGGTCTGTCTAATCTATTAAAGCTCATTAAACAAAGAGGTTTACATTAGGTGCGGGCGGGCGCGAACGCGGGCGCGGCCGCGTGCAAACATTATGCTAGGCGTCACGTGTGTTCCTCCGACAGCGTGTACACACTGTTGGTAGGTGGTACCAGGCGCTGCCAATCAGCTAATGAGCTATATATCGGGTTTCTGTGTATACCTAGGGTACACAGGTACATAGGGTGTGTAAAGCGCTTTTTCACGGATTTATTTCTCTGATTTTGGTTATATTCTATAGGCTCTAGTGGTCTTTCCTTTCTATTTGAGAAATTATAAGTATCTTAAGTTACGTAAACCAAGTTCCTTCTACATTACTAACCAATTTGTGAATTTTCCAAAATGACTTTTTATTGATTGTAATTATTATGAAATTCTTGAATTGTACGTTTATTAAATAGGGCCTAATAAATTTACTCAAGCGCAAATAAGCGTACTCTCAATTTTTGCTTTGTTGTCAATTAATTGGCTAAAAAATAAAGTTAGACGTTACGTAAAAATATTACGTACTAGCTGCGCCTCGCGGCTTCGCCCGCGTAGAGATTGATGTGTCGCAAGTAAAAAAAGTAGTCGGCTGCGCTGTTATGATTATTTCCGAATCTATCATGGTTCTGTATTTGCGAACTCGCTTTAATTGTTAAGCACGTGTTCGACGATTTGTTCTCGTATTTCCCGTGCCAAACATGGGCTGCCGTATAAAATATACGAAATTGCTTAAACAGGCATGCCCCATCACCAATTGTTATGGAAACGACGACAGTGTATTGCACTATTACCTACGTCATTCACGTCTAAACTCTCTATTTTTTTCGAACCATGGAAAACAATTTTCCAGATAAAGTTTAGAAATCTATTGCACACCCCTAGTGGTGATTATGTAAAAATAAAAAATACATAATTTATTATTTTCTTTATAGTTTATTTAAACTGAGTTTTTAGTGAATCGAACCAAGAAATAAAATTTTCCATAAAAACTTAAGAACTCATTTGCACCCCTTACAGAGGTAGTTTAGAAAAAAAAGGTTTTTACTATTTATTTTGTAGTTTATTTGTACCGAGATTTGAGTGAATTAAAACATCATACACACAAACTTTAGCATTTATAATATTATTAGGATTAGGATTTAAACCGAGTTAGGTCTCTCGTATGCGGCAGGCCGTCTGGGTAGGTACCCCTGCTTTGCCAGTTATTCTGCCAGCAAGCAGTAGTGCGCAAGCATTACTGTGTTCCGGTTTGAAAGGCATTGTGACCAGAAAAAATACTGGGCATATGAGACTTAGTATCTGATGTCTCTACGCTACGCATTGCTTTTTATAGTATTCAGGTTCTGGGTGGCACTGCAATAATTGTTCTGGTCAAGCGTTGTGCTAGCCTTTTGGCGAGCGGCGAAAAAATTTTTTTTGTATCTATATTACGCTATATATTATATTACATAATACATACATATATTATATGATACATATATTATATGATACTATATGATATATGATATATTTTAGGATTAGGTTAGGTTATTTTTTTTTGTATATTATACATTACATTATGGTATTATATTATTATATATTATATTACATAATACATTCTAAATTATATGATACTATATTAGGATTAAGATTTAAACCAAGTTTTGAGTGAATAGAACCAAGCAATAAAATTTTCCGTACAAAGTTTAGAACTTAATTGCACCTAGGGGTAGTATTAAAAAAAATACATGTTTCATTATTTAGTTTAAAGTTTATTTGTTCAGAGTTCTGAATGAATAAAACTAAAATTTAAAAAAGCCATATAATCGAACCACGGAAAAAATACACTGAAAAAAACCGTACACACTTTAGAACTCTCATGCACCCTTCGTAGGGGTAGTTTTGAAAAAATAAAAAATATGTGTTTCATTATTTAGTTTAAAGTTTATTTGTACCGAGTTTTAAATGAATAAAACTAAAATAAAAATAAAAGCCTTACAAACTTTAAAACGCCCTTACACTTTTTTTAGAGGTAGTTTTGAAAAAATAAAAAAAAACGTGTTTTAAAATGTATGTTAAAGTTTATTTGTTCTGAGTTGTGAGTGAATCAAACCACGGAATAAAGTATACACTGAAAAAAACCGTACAAACTTTAGAACACCCGTGCACCCTTCCTATGGGTAGTTTTGAAAAATTAAAAAATACTTATTTGATTATTTATGTTACAGTTTATTTGTACCGAGTTTTGAGCGAATTGAACCAAGGAATAAAAAGTGTCCATACAAACTTTACCACACTTTTTCACCCTTTTGGGGGATGATTTTTAAAAAAATGTACTTAGCCTATGTTTCAATTCAGTATTTAAGCTATCGACATTTCAAATTTCATCAAAATCGGTTCAGTAGTTACGGTGATACGTGGTAACAAACATCACACACAAACTTTCGCATTTATAATATTATTAGGATAGATAGCAGTTTCAGCACATCATGTAGCTACTGGTAAAAGGATTGTTATATCGTGCGTCGCATGTCTCTTTAGCAAACATTTGCGGAACCATATCGAGCAAATATTGGGGTCTCGTATATTTAACGCGTGGTGGAAGTTGATGGCGATAAAAGCGCGGTTAAAGGAAATTAAATATCCGCCGCGGAGCGCCCACGCAGCGAGCACCCAACAACCAACAACCAGCGCAGCGCCCAGCGCCTGTGAGCTCGCTTGGAAGTGTTGAGGTTGGAATGAGACTGTAAACAAAATACTTAACATTATCAAATTATACAGTTCAATACAATAGAACGACACTTTATTGCATTCTAAACAATCAAAAACATGTACGGTCACGGCCGCGGCGGAGTCTTCCAGACCTTATGTTGGGTAGGATGTTGTCGGTATATATAGATACAGTCGTCGGTGGAATAACAAAGAATACTAACTATTACTGTAATAATAAACTAATAACAATATAAATAATTTATTTAAAAGCAAAGTCAAAGCATTTCTTATAGAAAAAAAATCTATTGTATCGAAGATTATTTTGCAAATTGACATGTAGGTACGAATAGTTTTTTTTGTATGACATTCGCACACTTTAATTTACTAATATTATTTAATCGTATTGTTATTAATGCAACTTGTATAATTAATTTGAATTCATAAATGTAATAAGTAATGCATGGGATTTATTAATGTTAGGTACTACTTTTTAAATTAATTTTAATACTATTTAAGGAAATTCAAATACAATGTACTTTGTTTATGAAAAAATACAATACAATACAATAGTTTAAAAATTATCAATAAAAATAGATAATATACATATTATACGTATATAAATGTTTAGTCGGCTACGATAAGGTTAGGTTCAAAATGTGACTATAAACCAAATCAAATCAAAATCTCTTTATTCAGTTTTGTCGTCACAGACGCACTAATGAACGTCAAATTATTACAATGACTACCACCGCATCGGAAAAAGAACCATTACTCAGAAGATACGGCAAGAAACCGAGGGGCATATTTTTTTTTTTAAAGATTTTGTTACAATTTTTTGTTTTTCTACAATGATATGTTTCTTATGTACTTTAATGTTAGCCACTATGCAAAAATATTATATTCCAAGCATCTCTGTCTTCTACCAACGAACAAGTAGTACTAAATGCAAAACCTTACTACTTAAGGCGTGTAGTGGGTTCAAAGACTGATTTTCACTTATACCAACTCTAGTAGGTACTAGTATATTAATTTTTTACAAAACTCTGAACAGTAAATGTATAAAATCAAGCTTGTCTAATCAATGTGTGATTAGACAAGCTTGTTTTTATACATTTGCAACGGGCCTTCAGCGACTGACGACTATCAAACATGGAGCGCGAATCTAATGGTCAATCAATATCAGAAAGCCGAGCCGGGACCGTAGCGTTTAACGTTGTTATAAACACGATACAACGCAAATATTTCCGTTTTTTGCAGTATTTGCTATCACTCACTCTGTTTGCTGTTACTGTTTTTCAGGCTCGGGTTACAGGAGTATAACTTACAGGGAAAAATACCCTGAAATATAACTAACAAGAGCTGCAATAGAGGTACCTATTAGCCTCGTCAAAATTATTAGACTTAGAAAACCTTGGATATTATCAACCTAGCTTCGTGATTTCGTTGTGATTAATAAATTTGTCCAAATTCTAAACCAAACCGCTCGCTGGCGCTGTAAGCGTTTTCATATCTTGACACTTTGTTCAGAGTTTTGTATTTGTTTGTTATCTACTCTAAACAGTAGACAATTAGACATGCCGACGCTTATCAGGTTTAATTCACATGACAGCCTCTGTGGTCTAGTGGTTGGGTGGGTTAGTTATATGTACCATGGGGGATGCGGGTTCGATTCTTGCTACGGGATAAATGTTTGGGCACAGGAAAAACAAAACACAAGCATTTGTTTCGTAACTGGGTGTTGTGGAACCATAATCTTAGTAGTTTGTGGAACTGTAGACACAGGGACTCCTAGTTAGGGGCCAGGATCCATATATGTGATACTTGGGCAATATAATTAAGTTGGGCGATATACCTCAAGACACGCCTCATTTTATCATTCGCAAGTAAAAGTAAAATTACACATTCATATAGTTACGTACAATATTACTCCGATGTTGGCTCGTTTATTACGACCCCTGCAGGGGGATGCTGGGGAGAGAGGGAGCAACCCTTTCCTCAGGCGGGCGCACCATCCATCACCGACGACTAGCGAAATGTATTTTAATCCACTCCCCGACGCCGGCCGCTTCATGAAACGTGAAAAATGATCCCAGAACTCACACATACAAACAAATACATGTATGAGAGCCATGCTGTGCATGTGTGGGCAAGGAAGTTATTGGAATGGAAACGCGAAGGTGATCCTTTTAAGAATGTTTAGGTATTCGACTCGGTCTAGTTCATGCATGAGCTTCGGCTGTTTCTGAGAGGAACACGAATATTTTACGTTGGGACAACATCTATTTGGGTATCGAGAAATATTTAGTCTACGTATAGAGATGTAGATCTCTCTGAATATATGAAATTCAAAAGAAATAAAAAGTGTTTCCCAAATGATTTTTATGAAGCTAGATCAATGTTGGATTCACAAAAACTCCGCTACGTAACTCGCCTTATAATTCAGCAATTTATCTGCTTATAACATCTCTAGCTGAAGCTCGGGAGTCGGCGCGGCTGCGGCGCGCAGCGGCTGACGTGACGCGCCAAACGATCTCTGCATGGAAACTTTTATAGTTTGCAGTCCCGAGGGAGCTGAGATTTCCTCCCGTTTAGCTTCCACCATTAATCATACACAAATTGTCGGACGTCGTCGGCCTCGAGATATTAAGCTTCAATGGAGCCAGTCATCGCACATGCCTTTTGAGAAATTCTTCGGAAAAACCTGTTTTCAACTTCCAAGAATTGACTCCAAGCTTGAATGGAGTGACTGATGAAGCGATGTCTGATGTGGAAAGTCAGACTTTATATATGAGATGGGATGTTGATGGCTGATGTATGAGATTTTTATGTAATGGATTTCGGTCGCCACCAGCCCACCGCGCCCGACGAATTTCAAAATATCTTCCCACTACTTCCTATCATTTAATTACAGCACATCATTTGCGTATGACATGACAAAGAGCAATAACATTATCAAAGACTAAATGTATGTTCTTTGAAGGATGTATGCAATATCGCAGCGGGAGCGCGGGTGCGGGCGCGGGCGCGGGCGCGGGCGGTGCGCGATGATCATGACCCCATCGGGCCTCGGCATAATAATAACATTGAATGTTTTATTGCGACGTTATGCGCGATATCACTCCGGATTACTAAAACATCTGTCCCGGAAAATTCACTCTCGAAGCCGTTTATCGCGTCCTCGAGGGTAGATAGAGAAAAAACTGCAATAACGCGGTGTCATAACAAAGACGCGCCACCGGCCGATAATACTATGATTAATACCCGACGTTATCTTGAGAGTGCAGGCCTCGCCCGCCCTAAGGAAACCACGCCGCCCTCCGTGCCGGGAACGTCGCATCCACCCGGCCGCCTTATTAGACTTGCGTCTTATTTCGAAAGCGGTAGAGGCGATACTCGTTTAAAATTCTATCTGTTTAAGGTATTCTCGAGACCCAACATAAGAGTTACGGATTTCGCATAATGCATATTATATTCGTGCGAGGGAGGAAGCCGGCGGTGGAGTGAGGCAAGGGGGGAGGGAAGGGGGTGGGTTGAGAGGGGAGGGGCGCGGGGAGTCCGCGTGACCGCACGTCTTTTGCACGCGACAAGCTCTCGACATTTTTTTATTATTATTGCGCTTCGATGGAATTTATTCCGGCAAGGGTCGGTAATAGAATAGCGGGCACGCTCGTTTGGCCTTTATAGCGATTTTGAATATGATTTTTAAATCACATAATGGAGTGTACTCGCCTTTTTACAGCTATTTTTAGGGTTCGCCCCCACTTCGTAGCTAGAGGTATGAATGTCGAGCGGGCCCGGGTGGGTCGTGGAGGACATAATTAGTGGCAGTAGTAATTAAGTTTCGCGGGCGGCTGGGTGCAGATAAAACAAACGATTAATTGGTCGCAATAAGGGATGTTAATCTTAGCCTTCAGCCGCAGGTGTGCCGATATTGCTCGCGCATTATCAATTAATTGTGGGGAAACGCGGGAAGGGAATAACCTGGGGGTGCTAGGGGGTTGTAATTATACAGCATCCACTGTCTCCCCCCTTCCCCCTCTCCTCAACATGTCGCTGTCATATGCACTAACAGTTATGTTAATAGTTGTAGACAGACCATGTTATGGTTGCGGCTTACGTCGCGGCGCGCGCCGTCGCGTGTCGTACGGTTCGATGGATGTTTTCTTTAACGATTCTACTTCTTTGTGTATTATGAAAAAAGTTTGTTTTGTTATGTTAGAGGGTTTCAAACGAAATTTTCTCATTGGTACTTCATTGTACGAGTTCCTTCCGAGTAGGTAGTTATAAATATTGTAATTATGTTTAAATAGTCAAGTACATTCACATCCAAGCTCTATAGTATTATGATAATATAAATATTAAGCTACGTAACTACCTAAATTCATGTCCATTTAATAAAACGTTTATTGTGTTGTTACAGGCTCCAAGAAAACAACGATGGAAATCATGTCATATGTTATAACTCAAGCTGCCAAATCCTTATAGATAATTCTGTAAGCAAAATTATAATGCAGATTATTAAAAAAAAAATTGTTCAAACTTTTAATGACCTAGTAGCCTTTACTTTAACTTTGAACTTTAAAATAGACGAACAATAACACTCGAAACAAAGAATATGACTTCTTATTTTAAATTTGTACATTTCAGAGTATGTTTCCGGTACGCTTGACTCGAGAAGAACGACGGCATCAAAAAGCGACGGATTAACGAAGTACGGCATGAACTAAACATTAAGAGACAGGTAGTTACACCGCAGTACACTATTCAACAGTACAATTATGCAAAAAGTTTTGAAGTTAACTCTAAAATATGCACATTTTCAGCGTAGCGCTTGCTACGACGCCGTAGCAACGTAGCACGTACGTGGGATAACAGCCAACGGTTTTACGTGAATGGAAGAAAGTCTCAGGTGCGTGTTTTGTTGTCGTTTCCGTTTTGTAGTCGTTTTTAAGTCATTTAAGCGATCACTTTGGTCTTTGGTAAGTTTCACAGAACAGTTACATATGTATCTACTGATTAATAAATAATTCAAATAATTTAAGTTTTACCTTATCATTAGCAAGTGTTCTCGTGGTTAACAAATTTGGCTAATTGATATTCCAATGCACTTATCAAAATGCAGGTGAAATACATTCGTACTCGTAAGTAGGTACGTTTGTGAAGAGCCTTAGCCTTTTGCATTGTATTTGTAAGTAACATTTTGAAGAGACTTTTCTTTAAAACAACATCAACGTAAGTGACTTCTCTTAAATTTATCAACAACGCAATACGTCCTGTTCCATAACACGGTTACATTCGAAATCCCATTTCATTGCATCAAGTGGAGTCGACATGAAATATTAACAATGAGCGCGCCTCGTCCCGTTCAATTCTTCCTACTCCGCTATGATTTCCAACTTACAGTGCGTCATACATTCGATAGGACACTCACTATACACTCGTATATCTTTTCTTCGCTTCCCAAGTGTGTGTAATGTCGCCTAGCGCTCTACCTTGTAAAACGGCCACTTTAAAGAGATCCTTGAAGTTGTATTCTGCGCCCCTGAGAGCCTGCGCTACATTGTTAACTGAGGGGAAGGGTAGGCCAAGTTGTGTAGGTAATGTCTCGTACATATTTCTGCAATTGATTAGGCGGGGGCGGTCGCCATGGTGACGGGTGCAGCGCTCCCCCCTGCGCCCCCGCAGCCTCCCCGCCGGACCCGCGACTACTCATTGTACTCGCGATAGTTGCGATCATATCGGACGGCGACTATCGAACCCTACTGTTGTTATGTTTATTCAAAAGAATATCTTAGGGTGAATTTTGCTTTTATAAGTTTAGATAAACATTGTGAAAGGCTTTGATGGCTTTATTATGTGTTTTTAAGATCGCAATCTTCTTTTTAAAGTTAAATTAAGATGTTGAACTAAAATAGTCTAAAGTATTTAAACATCGTACCCCAAGCAATGGAAGGCAATGGTGTACATCTTCAATCGAAACTTACTAATATTGTGTATCGACCTTTTCCTATAACCATCTCTGTTTGTGGCACAGCCGAGACAACACTACCTCCACCGCCCCGAGTCGTAACTCCACAACTTGCACCCCAGAATGCAATAACGCGGCACATAGCTCACGCCTTCATTGCCGTTCCAGATATTTCTAATCTCGAAATCGGCATTGCCGCTGCTATTGCCGCTGCCGAATACCTGCGCTAATTGTGCGCGGCTAATTGCCACTATCTACTATGTACTATATTACCTCCGCAAACTCTTGCTCGCGACTTTGTCCGCCATAACTGTAAAGATACATCTTTTTACATTCAACTTCCATTAGTTTTTGTCGTCGATTGCCCTCATTGACCGCAGCTTAAGTATGTAGTCATACGCCAGCCTATATCACGAAGAAATAGTTATGCAAAAGTACCTACTATGAATTTGTTGCTGACCCTGAAGGATTTGGAGCCGTAATACGACATGTGATAGCGACAGCTAATTTATGAAATATAAAAATTTCATTTTCACGCCACATATATTGTAAAATCATTTTAGCGACTTCCATGGAAATGCTCAGTAAACTGTAATAAATTATTTAAAAAAAAAAAACTAAACCGACTTCAAAACCACAAATAGGCACTCAAAGGTGAAAAATAAATTAATATAATTATCATAAGCGCTACCCACTCATATTATTATATTTGAAGTCGGTGCCAGCCAAGTCTAATAGGTAGCAGATAAATACTATGCATATAGTAAGTACTACTTGTAGGTAGTATCTATCTACTACCTTTTTTTGAAAAATAATTTATTTTACCCTTTTTAGTGAAAAACAAATTTTAATTAAATTAATTTAAAAAGTTTTTAAAGACAAGCTTTTATGATCTAGCAGCCACATCATGACGAAGTTTAAAACGGGCTATCACAGTTAAATGCATGTACAAAAAAATTTCATGTCTGTCCTATTCTCTGTTGAGGAGTTCCCTCGCCGGAAGTCAATCCTGGGTGTATCAGCCATGACATGATGGAATTTAGAACAGGCTATTATTGTTAAATCAATTTACAAAATGTTGTGTCTGTACTATTCACCGTTGAGGAGTTCCCTCACCGGAAGTCAACCCTGGGTGAAGCAGGTGAAGCAGTCGAATACAAACCTCCACCTTTAGAAAGTCGGTTACAAAAAACAAGAACCGACTTGAAGATTAAACTTATATTTTTTGTTTTTGCTATTTTTTTCAAAAAGTACTGAATGAATTTCGATAAAATTTATATGGGACCACCTCTGAAGTTTGACCTACCAATTAAAAAAAAATCATCGAAATCAATTCATAATTGGCGAAGTAATCGCGTAACAAACACACAAAAAAAACATACCGTCGAATAACTCCTCCTTTTTTAAATCGGTTAAAAAGTCAGTCGTTTAGGTTTTTATTGTTGTATGTTATCTGTAGGCTACCTACAGATAACGGAGGCCGGAAGCCATCGAGTTTCAAGTTAATTTCCTCGGCGAGGCTAATCCAGCGCCTAATTATTGCACCCTCTCCCACCCCCACCCACTCCCCGCCCCCGCCGCCACCTGCCCCCGGCTTAGGCTAAATTGATTCTCGGCAACTATGTGTGGCGTGTTTTAAAGATGCTTTGGCTTAATTAAGGTTTTCGCCGGAACTGCAGGAGCCCGCGGTATGTATTGTTGAGAAGAGACAGTTTGAATTCTGAACATAGGTATAGCGTATTTTAGCTGCTGCTGTACTTACTTTTTGCATGAATATATTAAATCTTATCAATGTCGATTGTGTCCTGCTACAAAGAACCATTTTCTGTGTCTATGTATTATTAAGGCTTGCAGGACGATTCCTCAGTGTTGGAGTACATTATTTATTTTATTTGATTTCACAATAATGTCAACCATTTGACAGACTCCACGGCGAACAGTATGTGCGTAAAATCGTCTCAATGGACCGCGGGCCACTTACCTTCTAAGCCTTTTATCATACGTATGTAATATAGTTTATAACTGACTTGAAAAAAAGGAGGAGATTACATTCTATTGTATGTAGTCATATACTTTTTGTAACTAGCACCTACTCCATTGTCTGCAGATAGTTGGAGGTATATTCTCACGTCTGTAATTAAAGGTTTAATACCCGAGTTAATCCAATACCGACGCGGTGCTAAAACGCGCCGTCCCGTTCCGTTCATAATAAACGCAGGCGGAGATGCGGCGCGTTATCTTGCACTCAGTATCTTGGAACGCCAGTAAAGACTCTTTAAATATTTAACTGTCATGCTTAGAGTCTCGGTTTTAAATATTTAGAATTTAATAAAATTGCTTGTTGGAGCAGGATTCGAGTGTTGGCGTTGGGTGTGTATTTATATTTTATGGCTTGGCGACAAAGTATTCTTTGAGCCGGTCTAAAGTTCGTTCTGCAATTTCAAATCGTACTGCCAGTCCACCTGATCCACTCACCAATTAAAATCTTGTATTCATCGGGTGAGCGAGTGGGCTCAGTAGGAGCACGTGTGACCTTCGATCCGACGCACCCAAGTTCGAATCCCGCTGGCCCCGCAGCACTTACTATCTTAAGTTATGTGCGTATTTAACACTCGCTCTAAAAATGGTGAACGAAAACATCATGAGGAAACCGGCATGTCCAAGAATTAATCACAAAAATTCAAGGACATATATATTATGTGACATCCACCAACCCGCACTGGGCCAGCGTGGTGGATTATGGCCCATAATCTCTCTATGAGAGAAGGCCCGTGTCCCAGCAGTGGGGACGTGATGGACTGACGATGATTCATCGGGTGAAATGTGCTTTATGGATTTCAGAGCACAGATACACTTGTGTTCTGCTTTAAATAGTATATGAGTGAATTGTATACTGCATGTACTGTGTTGTAGGTGCTTGTGGTGACGGCGTGTTGCTCTACGACCGCGCGCTGTAAAATGCGCTTCAATTTATGATTATTGCGCTTTATGAAAGATTTAACGCCCATCCCCCTCCCCCCATCCCTCACCCTTGCGCGCCCGCCGCAAGGGCTCTTCAATATAACTAGTTATGGATACTATGAACATTTAATATTATCAGTTATAAAACTCGATACCGCGCTTTCGTCCGCGTAGTGTAGTTAAGGTTTTTTATGTAATGGAGTGACGAGAGGAGCAGGTCGATCACATCAAAATCCTCCGCGGCACTACACTGCGCTCGTCATCCCGTGACAATAACTCCAATACCCCGTAATTTTGCTGGCTATAATGCCCTTGAAACCAGAACACAGTAATGCTTGCGCACTACTGGTTGGCAGCAGAATAACCGGCAATGCAGTGAGTGGTGCAAACCCAGACGGCCTCTCGCATACGAGAGACGTACCACTTAAATGATATTCTCTAGGGACTGTTAGTTTTCCGGAATAGAAAGTTTCTATGTGCTAACCCGACTATCTACTCCTGTCATCCAGACCAAAATCTTCTCCTGTCATTTAAATCAAAAGTCGTCACGACGCGATTGACTAAAAAGCATCCCAACTCTCGCATTAATATGTAATATTATAGCTGTTCCTACTTCTCAGTGTTTTTTAAACATTGGTAATTGTAGGCAGATCTCTACGCCCGCTTCAACCAAAGTACCGTTTAAAAATTAATTATGCTTAAATGTTAACATCATAAAATAATAAACTTATTTATTGGTCAATATCCAAGAAGTCAGTATCGGTATTTCATGGTTCAATAGCAGATATTATACGTATTATAACTAATGACCGGTTTACGTTATTATTTTAGCGTGTAGTGCTAATAACAGTGATTGGTGAAAAAGATTTGTATAAAACAAAACACAATGAACAATTCTATTTTCATACGAACACAAGCAACGCTCTCGCAGCTTCCTGCTATCTACCGACGGCGACAGCAAGTAATCCCTACGCCAAGCACCCTTACATTATGCATGCGCGCGCCACCCCTGCGCCGCACCGTTGCACCCCTGTGCCACTGTACTGCACTGTATTTGCATAAGCTGATGAGAGCGCCTCATTATATGCGGGGGTGGTATCGATTGGCTGCGTGAGAGGAACATGGAAGTGATGAGTTCGAGAGAAATTCTTCATTATAATTTACGATATTTTCTGGACAGTTTTTTGGAGCGAGTTATTTTTGCTTTGTTTAGGTGTTTGTGACATAAAAGTATCGAACATAATTAAATAACGTAATTTTAAATTGTATAAGTAGTAAATTTCATAGAAGTTTTTAACATAAAATTGTTTAGTACGCTTCCGTGAAACTAGATGGCACTGGCAAGCCTTAAAACGCGCAAGCATTTCATTCGTGGTTATCACAATAGATAAGAGCGTTCGTTGCTTTTGTAACCTGAAATTCATAGCGCTTTGGTTGAGTTATACAAATACAAGCTGTATTGGAAGTACCATAGAGTGTATTATTTTGGGACCTGCTTCGACATTGGTCCTTCGAACCGGATAATTACGGCCTAGAGGGTAAGTGACGCACAACAGAACTCGCCGTCACGGTGGCGGATTGCTACTCAGGGTGCTCCGAAGTCTCAGGACCTGGAACATCATCTGGACCAGACCCTGGGGAAGACTGGGCTTCCTCCTGGAAGACCTGGGCGTACACCTGCAGGACCTGGACCTGCCGGACAACGTGCACCACCCCTGGAGCATCTACACCTTGGAGCGGGACTGGACACCTTCAGGACGTAAGCAAATATTGGAATGAGTGAAGTGACAAAACTGTGAGTACTTTGAACCTTATTAACTAGTGCAAAAAACACTTAGAAAAATTCATAGAATCTCGGACTTGTAAAAATATTCAAAGTGTTTAGGACTTAGAATAATTCGCAAAAAAACGAAGTTACGGGGAACCTATGTCCGATTTCAGTACAAGTGCTAAACACTTAGAAAATTTTTGAGAAAAACATCAAGACTTAGAAAAATATGGATTCAAAAGTTAAAGTACAGGAAGACTTACTTCTACGCATTACAAAGGCGAGAACTAACTTCAAAAAGTCACCGAAAGATAGGCTTTCATCAGAGGCTTATTTAACAATAAGACTTGACACATTGGAAGGATTTTGAGCACAATTTGCCGCAAACCATAACGAGATAGTGAGAGATACAGACAGCACAGTTTTCAATGCTAGCAAGTACACAATTAGTGATTTCTTTGATACCACACAAGAATTGTACACGCTACACAAATGTGAGATAATGGATGCTCTTAGCAAAATCAAGAGACCTTGCCACGTCGAGCAAGCAACTGGAAATACCACGACAACCACGAAAGATCAGAGTCTTAAACTACCGAAGATTTCTATACCTACCTTTTCGGGAAAGTATATGGAGTGGGCGAGTTTCAAAGACTTATTTGTGTCGTTGGTACAAAAGAACGGGAGTCTCGAAGACGTGCAAAAACTGCACTATTTGAAAACCCTACTGCGCGACGAAGCAGATCAGTTGTTGAGACACATTCCGATCACTAACGAGAATTACAACTTGTGCTGGAAGTTACTCGAAGATCGATACGACAACAAAAGATATCTTTCCAATTGTATTTTGAAAAAGTTCATGAGTCAACGAAATCTGACGTTGGAGTCTGCGAGCGCGTTAAGAGATCTACTCGATTGTACTAATGAGTGTTTGTACGCCCTTAAAAATCTAGGCATCGATGTTAAGTCGTGGGATACCATTATCATTTACATTTTAAGTTTGAAATTAGATAGCGAAACCAGAAAAAACTGGGAACTTAAAATTAGCGAATCTTCCAACGAATTACCAACGCTTGCACAGTTCAAGGAGTTTATTGAAATAAGGTCACGTGCTTTGGAGTTTATCGATCCTAAATTGTTAAGACCTAAAACTCACACCAATGTTACCGAAGTGCTTCACACAACTAACAATACAATATCAGTCTCATGCACTTATTGCAACGAAACTCACCGCTTATGTCATTGTAAGAAATTTTCCGCCGATGACATTGACACTCGACGTAAATTCGTCCAATCAAACAATTTGTGCTATAATTGTCTAGAGTCCAATCACACTGTATATTCGTGTCGTCACATCTCTAGGTGCCGTTTATGCAAAAAGAAACACCACACACTGTTGCATCCCAAAAATATCACTCCTTCAACCGACGCTCACCGGTCAACTGAGCAAGATGTCGCTCCTGCAACATCAAATCACCAAAGCACTGCCTCCAGTGCTTCGGCGAATATAGCAGCTTGCTTTTCAACTGCCAACAGCCAAGTCTTACTTGCCACTGCATTAGTCAACGCCCAATCAAAGTCTGGATCACTTGTAACACTGCGATGCTTATTAGACCAAGGATCTCAAGCTTCTTTTGCAACAGAATCTGCTGTTCAATTACTCGGGCTAAAGAAAATTCCGCATAAAAGCTCCATCCTGGGGATCGGAAGTGGTTCGAATGCTTCCCTTGCTTCTAATTCGAAAGTTTCAATGCAAATTCGAGCTCTTCATGACCCAGATGTCAGTATAAGCATCCAAGCTTTCGTACTAAACAAACTCACATCAGTGCTACCTTCAAAGCGAGTCGTGGTAGAGTTATGGTCACAACTCTCAGGCGTAACTCTAGCCGATCCATCGTTTCGAACACCAAACAAAATTGACCTACTTCTAGGTGCAGACGTTTATGGCCAGATACTTCTGGATGGGATAATCAAGGGTCCACCCGGAACACCAATTGCACAAAATACTAAGCTGGGTTGGATTCTATCTGGGCCAATAAACGATCATGAAGTCGATGACAACACAGAATTGCTGTGCAATAATTATGTTCACGTCAATCCTGAAAATGACCTTCTGAAGAAATTTTGGGAACAAGAGTCAGACGCAGTAATCACACAGTCTCACCTTACTGAAGATGAAGAACGGTGTGAACAGATTTTCGCAACCACTACCCAAAGAGACAACTTTGGACGATACATCGTCAACTTACCGTTCAAAGATCAAGATCCAATGTGCCAGTATGGGAACACAAGAGAAATTGCCACCAAACGTTTTTTCCAACAAGAACGACGATTAAGCAAGGATCCAATCCTGAAACAAGCATACACAGAAGTCATTAAGGAATACTTACAACTCGGTCATATGGAAGTAGTACCAAAAACCCAACTTGACAAGCCAACTGCAGTATACTTACCTCATCATGCAGTTGTGAGAGAAGATAGAGACACCACAAAGGTCCGTGTGGTTTTCAACGCTTCTGAATCTGGTACTAACGGTGTATCCCTTAACGATGACCTACTGGTTGGTCCGAGGCTGCAAGATGATCTGCGTCATATTATCATGCGATGGCGAAGTTTTCCAATATGTTTGGTAGCGGATATCGTCAAAATGTATCGACAAATCAAGATCAATGAAAAGGATACAGATTATCAGCGGCTATTGTGGCGAGATACTCCGAGCGACGACCTGCAACATTTAAGAATATTAAGGGCCACGTTTGGTACGGCAGCAGCACCTTACCTTGCGGTTCGAAGTCTTCAGCAAGTGGCTCGTGATGATGGCAAAGCATATCCGTCGACGTCTGAAAAAATACTAAAAGAGTTTTACGTGGATGATCTGATGACAGGTTGTGAAACGGTGGCAGAAGGAAAACAGATCTATCAGGAGATGACAAAACTACTTATAGGAGGAGGATTTGATCTGCAAAAATGGAGTAGTAACAGTGAAGAATTGTTAGAGGAAATAGATAGAGATCAAGGAGGAACTGATATGAATAAAAATATCAAACTTGATACTTACATGAAAATCCTGGGATTGACCTGGAACCGGAACGATGACGCCTTTGAGTACGCAGTGCAGCTCCCACCGGTGACAGTACCTGTAACAAAAAGAAGAGTAATATCGGATATTTCTCGTTTATTTGACCCCTTGGGTTGGTTATCTCCAGTAATCATCACAGCCAAAATATTTATACAAAAATTGTGGCTCTCGGGCATTGAGTGGGATGACGAGCTTCCACCTCAATTGCTGAAGGACTGGCTAACCTACCGTAATGATTTAAGTAAACTCACCAAGTTCAAGATTCCACGATGGATTAACACCAAAGCAGACGACGTCCTTCCTGAGCTTCAAGGCTTCTGTGATGCATCCAATGATGGTTTTGCCGCTGTAGTCTACGTGCGCGTCATAAACCGTCAAGGGAAAGTGCATATCAATCTGATCACATCCAAAACCAAAGTAGCTCCCATCAAACAAATCTCTATCCCGAGGTTAGAGCTTTGTGGAGCAGTGCTTCTAACTAAACTTTTGGTTGAAGTAGCGTCAGTTTTGAGCATAGACAAGAAGCAAATCCATGCATGGACCGACTCGTCAGTAGTACTTGCCTGGCTTAACAGTAGACCCAACCGATGGAAAACCTACGTTGCAAATCGCGTGACGGAAATAATCACGGCAGTGGAACCTCAGCAATGGTCGCATGTCTCATCCAAAGATAATCCTGCTGACTGTGCATCACGAGGTACAAAGGATTTACAAAACGAAGAGCTTTGGTTAGAAGGTCCGCCGTGGCTGAAAGATAAAAACATAAATTATAAGAATCTTGAAAGGAAAGACACCAACTTAGAAGAAAATATTAAAAGGCTTTATGCAATCAATTCTTACCCAAGTTCAAAGGTAGAGGAAAATCCCACTGAAGAGATTTTTTCGCGATTTTCTTCTCTCACACGACTGATCCGCGTTGTTGCTCTTATAAAGCGATGGGTCAAAAAAGTCAAAAAACAAGCAGTATCTAAATGGATTGAAAGACAGGAAATACAAGAAAGTCTGAAAAGCTGCATTAAAATTTGCCAAGCCGAAGAGTTTCTGGATGAAATTACAAATCTGAAAGAAAATAAGGACATCAGCAAGAGAAGTAAACTTAAAGCACTCAATCCCTTTGTTGACGAAGATGAAATATTAAGAGTAGGCGGAAGATTACAGCATGCAAAGATTACCGAAGAGATGAAGCATCCAATAATCCTTCCTCAAAAGTCTTTATTCACAGCACTATTGATAGCTGATGCTCATTCGCGGACACTTCACGGTGGTCCTCAACTAATGCTTAATCACTTACGGACAAAGTATTGGGTACTGGGAGCCAAGCATCTTGTTAAGACCTTTGTTAGGAAATGCGTACACTGCATAAGGTATTCAGCTCGTTCACGTCACCAACTCATGGGACAATTACCTGCTTCACGAGCAACTGCTGCTCGTCCCTTCATTAATAGTGGTGTGGACTATGCTAGACCTATTAATATCAGGACCTCTAAAGGTCGTGGTCACCATTCCTACAAGGGATACATCTGCCTGTTCATCTGCATGGCCACCCGTGCTATTCACCTTGAATGTGTCAGTGACCTGACAACACAAGGCTTTCTTGCAGCTTTTAAGCGCTTTGTAGCGAGGCGTGGTCACTGTGCAGACCTATGGAGTGACAATGGCACTAACTTTGTCGGCGCCTCCCGTGAATTACAGTCATTGTTTGCTTCTGAAAAATCAAGCATGGCAGTAGAGATTGCCGAACATTTAGCAAGTAACGGAACTGCCTGGCACTTCATACCTCCCCGTGCTCCTAACTTCGGAGGATTGTGGGAAGCGGGAGTTAAGGCTACAAAACATCATCTAAAACGCATCATTGGAAATTCAACATTAACGTTCGAAGAAATGTCGACCCTTCTCTCGCAGATTGAAGCCTGCCTCAATTCGCGTCCAATTTCCAAATTGAGTGATGATCCTGGCGATCCAGTTCCACTGACACCTGGTCATTTTTTGATAGGTGAACCCTTAGTTACTGCACCAGATGTCAGTTACGAAAGCGTCAACGTGGGATCGCTCAGACGATGGCAACTCATCCAACGGATGACTCAAGACTTTTGGCGACGATGGTCCAAGGAATATTTGACTCAATTTCTCCATCGCCACAAATGGTCTTATCAAAACCCTGAGCCAAATGTTGGGGATGTGGTATTGGTGATGGAAGACGATCTTCCTCCAGCTCGGTGGTTATACGGTATCATAGAGCAAAAACATCCTGGATTGGACGGAGTTACTAGAGTCGTTAGTTTAAAATGTAAAAACACAATTGTCAAACGGCCAGTCTCAAAATTATGTTTTCTACCTGTTACTAATTAGATGTGCCTTTTGCTACCAATAATTATTCTCTTTGTTAAAGTAACTTCTTTCATTTTGTTGTTTTGTTTGACGCAATGTTTTATTTAAAAAAAATGTAATAGACATTGTAATCAAATTCAGTTGTGCTTGCCAAGACTTATGAAGCCTCCTAATAGTGTGTAGATTTAAGGAAAATTTGTCAATTTGTCCTTGGTGGCCGGTATGTTTAGTACGCTTCCGTGAAACTAGATGGCACTGGCAAGCCTTAAAACGCGCAAGCATTTCATTCGTGGTTATCACAATAGATAAGAGCGTTCGTTGCTTTTGTAACCTGAAATTCATAGCGCTTTGGTTGAGTTATACAAATACAAGCTGTATTGGAAGTACCATAGAGTGTATTATTTTGGGACCTGCTTCGACAAAATTATTTTTCAAAAAAAACTAAACCGACTTCAAAACCACAAATGGCACTCAAAAGTAAAAAATAAATTAATATAATTATCATAAGCGCTACCCACTCATATATTTGAAGTCGGTGCCAGCCAAGTGTAATAGGTAGCAGATAAATACTATGTATATAGTAAGTACTACTTGTAGGTATTATTATTTTTATTTTTTACTTTTGAGTGCCATTTGTGGTTTTGAAGTCGGTTTAGTTTATTTTGAAAAATAATTTATTTTACCCTTTTTAGTGAAAAACAAGTTTTAATTAAATTAATTCAAAAAGTTTTTAAAGACAAGCTTTTATGATTTAGAAGCCACATCATGACGAAGTTTAAAACGGGCTATCACAATTAAATGCATGTACAAAAAAAAATCATGTCTGTCCTATATCTCTGTTGAAGAGTTCCCTCGCCGGAAGTCAATCCTGGGTGTATCTGCCATGTCATGATGGAATTTAGAACAGGCTATTATAGTTAAATCCATTTACGAAATGTTGTGTCTGTACTATTCACCGTTGAGGAGTTCCCTCACCGGAAGTCAACCCCGGGTGAAGCAGGTGAAGCAGTCGAATACAAACCTCCACCTTTAGAAAGTTGGTTACGAAAAAAACAAGAACCGACTTGAAGATTAAACTTATATTTTTTGTTTTTGCTATTTTTTTCAAAAACTACTGAATGAATTTCGCAAAATTTATATGGGACCATCTTTGAAGTATTACCTACCAATCAAAAAAAGAATCTACGAAATCAATGCATAATTGGCGGAGTAATCGAGTAACAAACACACAAAAAAAAAAAAAAAAAACATACCGTCGAATTGTAAACCTCCTCCTTTTTGAAGTCGGTTAAAAAGCACGTTTCTCTTTGGTGATCTCATAATGAAGAAGTAGTGCGTAGTTTATTTAATGTAATGTTATATTTGTGTATGTATGTTAGTCTGTAAGGTATATATTCTATGGGCCTCTGTTAATTTTACTTTGTTGTACTATAATATTAACTAAAATAAAAAGTTTAATAATAATAATAATGACAATCACTAATAGTTAATTACTAATTAAATATTAATTAAACGTATAACTTCAACTTTCAAAACAATGAATAAACAGCACCAACCTCAAAAAACAATTG
Source organism: Petrophora chlorosata (assembly GCA_951640565.1). Taxonomy (NCBI): domain Eukaryota; kingdom Metazoa; phylum Arthropoda; class Insecta; order Lepidoptera; family Geometridae; genus Petrophora; species Petrophora chlorosata. The sequence goes on from OX621197.1 coordinate 18,411,040, forward strand.
TTACCCAACAAAAATAATTTGCAAAGCAGCATCTGAGCCAAACAAAGCATTCTCCCTACATACCTCCCCTCCCCGCCCTCCCCTCCCTGTCTGCCCTCCCCTACCCCTCGGTCCGTAATTAACCGTGGCAGGTCACTGCGGCGCGCGTTGCCGTAGGTCCGGAGCCGGCACCAACGAGCCATGGAAATTGATATTGGACTCATTTACTTGTCGATATCGAGAGCCCTTCGTAGCGTTCTTACGACTACGACGTGAATGGGCGCGTAGGACTTCTACGAATGGCGCGCGAATAGGGTTTATCTAGTTCCAACCGAGCTGCTATTGTTCAAATAAACATCATGCCTGTATATTTCGCTTTTTTGAATCTAAAGGGTACACATCTTTCATATTAGAGTTGCTTTTTGTGAATCTAGGATTGTAACATCTAACGATGTCAAAAGGTAAACGGCCTATAATGTTCTATATTCAGCGTCCCTATCGAGGGCTTTTATTTGAAGGATAAAGCTTTTTCCACTACGATTGTAACGCCCTCTTGGCTCCTGGAGAGAGGCATTTAATAGGCCGATCACCGCCGGCGGAGCGATGGAGCGGTGGAGCGATTGAAGAATGCGAGCGGAGAATCAAACGTTCTTTGTGACGGCGCGCGGCGCGAGCTGCTGGAATCCAATTTAAAAGTAGCGCTTAGTTCGCCGTGTAATCGTTAGCAAGCTTAGGAAGTGGATACACAGAATATCTCATGAAAAGCCACAATACAATGTGTTTGGATTTATATATAGGCTCTCCTCGCATGTTCTCGGTGGGTAGTGGCTAGTGGGAACCCTAATCGAGAATTTTAAGAGTTTGCGCGATCTAACCTCTCTAAATTGGCTCAAAATGTTCATTGGAAATAAGACTGTTTTAGTTTTGTTTGCACAAGAGTTCAAGTTCCTATTTCAAGAATTATGATATGAAGGAGAAAATAAAATGTTTGAACTCTTTTATTAAATTACCTCAGACTTACTTAACCCTCTTTGAATTCATTATTAAATTACAAAATGTAAAGTTATCAACTTGTAAAATGCTACTTAGTGTGGTCGCGACACTTGAAGGCTGTACTTGGGAGGCAGGGTGGATTCCAGGGCGGGCGGCGCGGGGCGCGGGACGGATGCAGAGAGGGGGGAGGGGGCCGCTCCGCCCAGCAGCCAATATTATACGGCCGTAGTTAGCGCGCACTGATATTAAGAATTCCACAGTTGGTGTAGAGTACTGAACAGACATTTGTTTTGGAAAATGAATGTTCTATGAAAATACTCCAGCCTGAGTAATTTAATAAGAACATATTAACTTGTTGACATTCATCAGGTTTATTTTTTTAACTGACTTCATATTTTATGTTTACCACAGAGTTCCGTTATTTATAAATCGTTTTGAAAAATTCTTTTTGCGTTGGGTTCAGTTTAGCTACAATGTGTCCTATATACATTTAATCGATATTTGACCTTGACCTTCGAAGATCATCAGATTGGGAGTCGGTGTTTTTTATTAATTATTCTTAAATCTATTCATTTTACTTAAGCGCTCGAGCGAGTATTGTTTACATTAATTTGGATTTTGCACTTTTAACAGAAACGTGTAATATTTTTTGTAACGGGTGATTTTTTTGCTGGTATCTTTTTGGCAACACTGTTTTTGACAGATCACGCGTGAATCGTGTCTTGTGTCATTGTCAAACTTGTTCAGTTTGGTCTATAAATTTAACCATGAATCGACTTACGAACGAACAACGCTTGCAAATTATTGAATTTTACTATCAAAATGCATGCTCGGTTAAGAGAGTGCATCGCGCACTTCTTCCAATTTATGGGCAGTTTGGTCGGCCTACTGAGGCAGCTATTCGGAAGCTTGTGACTAAATTTCGAACCCAGTTTACATTATTGGACATTAAACCACGAACACGCATACGTAGAGTGAGGACCGAAGAAAATATTGCGGCTGTATCCGCCAGTGTTAGTGATGACCGTGAAATGTCGATTCGCCACCGTTCGCAGCAATTGGGCCTCTGTTACTCCACTACGTGGAAAATTTTGCGAAAGGATTTGCGTGTAAAACCTTACAAGATACAGCTGGTGCAAGAATTGAAGCCACACGACCTCCCACAACGTCTAACATTTGGTGAATGGGCATTGGCAAAGTTGGAGGAAGATCCACTTTTTTATCGAAAAATTGTGTTCAGCGACGAAGCTCATTTCTGGTTGAATGGATATGTCAATAAGCATAATTGCCGCATCTGGAGTGAAGACCAGCCAGAAGCATTGCAAGAGCTACCACTGCATCCCGAAAAATGTACTGTTTGGTGTGGATTATGGGCCGGTGGCATCATCGGGCCGTACTTTTTCAAAGACGACAATGGCCGAAACGTTACTGTGAATGGCGAGCGCTACCGTGTGATGATTGGCGATTTTTTTTTGCCCAAAATGGAAGAATTGGACATGCCTGACATGTGGTTTCAACAAGACGGTGCCACATGCCACACGGCACGCGAAACAATGGCCCAATTGAGAGCCGCCTTCGGTGAACAGTTTATCTCACGTTTTGGGCCCGTCAATTGGCCACCTAGATCGTGTGATCTAACGCCTTTGGATTATTTTTTGTGGGGCCATGTTAAGGCTCATGTCTACAGGGATAAACCAGCAACGATTGACGCACTGGGAGCCAATATTGAAGCATTTATTCGTGATATACCGGCTGATATGTTGGAGAGAGTGTGCCGAAATTGGGCCTTGCGAATGGGCCATCTAAACCGGAGCCGCGGCCAGCATTTGCATGAAATCATCTTCAAACATTAAATTATATTGATCGTTCTATCGATTCCAATAAAGATTTCATCAAATTTTTCAAATTTTTTGTGTTTTGTTTGAAAATCAAATCCTATACCTCTTAAAAAATCACCCTTTATATTTGCGTATTTGCGGACGATCCGACCATCGCCACCAAAAAGTGGTACTTTTAAAATATTTCGTTTTTTAATGTTAACACATCAATATAATGCATGCGTGCAAGTCTCTGTCTCTGTCTGTACGACTACTCTGTAATCTGAGATTGGAGCGAAAGGCACAAAGTTGGTAATTGAAAAATGTTTCCGGTGTGCCCCGTCCCCCCGCCCCGCCCGCGCCTCCCTTACTCAAATTAAACTCCAATATAATTACATCTAGTTAGGTGCCAATCGCAAACTTGCGGTTTTGTAATTATTTTATTGAGAAAATTCCTAGTTTTCATTTGAGTCGGTGCTAACGAATCAGTGCGCGCAGTTCGATGGTAGCTGATAGGTTTTTGTTTAGGTATAATTTGCGGGTTATTTGTTAGATTACATTAAGATAAACTAAACAACATAAAATATTGCAACTTGCAATTGATATTGAACACTGTCTGCTACTCCCCTGTACTCAAACTATATTAACGTTTAGAACTTGAACGTTACAACTATGTTATATTATAAGAATTGAATATTATTACAGTATAACGTCGCTACACGCAGCCTGAACAAAGTAGGCGGAAGTCCTATAGCTCGTTCAACAATTATATCATTATCATCCACGTATATATTTTTATAAGGTAAATACAAGTATTACGAGTAGGTATACAAAAATAAAGACCAAATATTGCGAATTATTATACACTAGCAGCGCCCCGCGGTTTCATTCGCGGATTTCCGGGATTAAAAGAAGCCTATGTGTTAACCCAGGATATAAGCCGTTACAGCTTTACTAACAAACGTGACACACTTACATATGAACTTTCACATTTATAATATGAGTGTGATGTGTTTCGTGATTTACTAAACGCTGTCAAATCGAACTACTCAAATCTATGCAGCTACGCATTTATAGATAAAGTTTTCGTGCAAGAAATAAATTATATTGTTTTAACTTTAAAATCTGATTATCAAAATGAACGCTCTTGAAATTTAAAAACCGTCTTATTACGCCTACACACGGTGTCCCCTCAACCCCACCGACCCCCTGCGGCCGCCTGGCGGGAGGAAGGAGGGGTCCTATTCGTCAGCGTCCGCACAAATGTTTTCATTTTTATTTCAGAAATAAAGAGTGGAATTTCGCCGCCGTAATGAGGACCATGCTATACGTACCGTGTAGGTGCGCGCTCCTTTGTTACCGTCCACTTGTTAGACTTCTCAGATGCTTGTAGCAAACTAATGATATAACTATTTTTGGGTTGATTTGAACAGGTTTCAGATGGATAATCATTTCCGTATTTTATTTCTTATTTTTATAAAACTGAATACATGAACATGATAAGACGAGCAGGTTGTTCACCTGGTCGTGAGCAACACGGCTGTTCATATCAGTTGCAGCAACACCGAACTTGGATTTGCTCAATCTTGCTTGTTTTAAGTGACAGAGTAAACAAAGGAACGTAGTTCTGTCTCTGGGCCTGTTAATTGACAATTTCATGGACCACCATTGCTGCTGTTAATATAAGTATTAATTATAAAATAAACGTAGGTACTGAGAAGTAATTACAAAAGGCATACGGCAGTCGTAAACCATTAAAATCTGGAAGTGTGTTAGGTAGTGAAAAAATTTATAGGCTTACACAATCGTCACTAAATCACTCACATTATTTGACCAATTAAAAGCTTAGCCAATTATACAATACATAGTAAGAAAATTCAATGCAACGGCAAACTACGGCGTATGGTATTTATATACCTTAGTTTTCTTATATGTTTTACTTTCCGTTACATAAGTATGTAGGTACATACTTCCACATAAACTTTTTCATCAAAAGCTACGTGAATAATTGGTTAAATTCCGGGCCCGGTCCGTCCCCGGAGGCGCGTAGGTATTTTATTGCCCTCCGTAGCGCCGCGCCGGCCGCCCGCCCTGCGCGCCGCCGCGCCCGCCGCTTTATAATATAATCTCATGTTTTATAGCTCTATCATGTGCACTCTTTATTATACATTGATGGTTTTATGATGATTTTGAAATATTGATTCGTTCGGACCAAGTTTTTGTAGCTTTAAATTTCGTTAAAAACTTGAAGAAATAATAAAGGTGTTTTATAGTAGTTTGTTAGAGCAGCCTTAATAAAAGCAAACAATGCGAGAAGAGAGCTTACTCTTCTGAAATTACGTAGACAGGACACTTGAAGTATGCCTAGATTCATATATCACACTCCCAAAAAAATTTTATTGACAGAAAGATCCGACTGCCAAGAGATTTAGCTAATTCTACTAGCTACTGTTTCTTAAAATTCTAGAAACCTTTAAAAGCAAAGTTTCCACAACACATCTGTGAAATATTTTTGAAGGGATCAAATTGTTTATTGTGTGTGTGTATTTATGAGAGTGAATATATTTTATAAAATGTAAAGTAACCCCAAAGCAAATTGGCCATCGAATGTACCCCGGGTTCACTTATTTAAACCCCATTCAGAGAACCAAATGGAAAATTCAAAGCGGGTGCATTTCCCCTCCGCAATACTTTCGATTACGATGTAAACAGCTTACTACATTCCTCAGCAAGTGTTTAAAATTGGGTTCTTAAGCATCGCCTACAGCCCTCGCCCGCACCGCCGCGCCGCCGCGACGCACCGGCGTCGTGCTGGAGTCGCGCCGCGGGAGGCCGAGGGCGAAAGGGCAAAGTAATTGGTCTCGAGAGCGGAGCCCTTCCTTCGACATATTGCAAACATATTCTCCGCTTGAAATTTATTGTAAATCGTGGCGGGCGCGGGGATTTGAATCCGCACCGGCCGCCCCTCGCCCGTGTCAATAAACTGAATGGACTTTCGAAATTCGCTACATTCGCTCGATGTTTGTGTTTGCTGCCTTCGCTTTTTCTTTCGAAAAACCTCCCCCCTTGGGCACCCCGGCTGCGATCCCTCGGGCGCTTCCGATTTTATTTATCTAAGGTTTTCCATTCCGCCGTAATTGTGTGAGTTGCAAGCTCGATTGTTGCTAAAGCGAATATTTATTTGGGTGTTCGGTTTGCTTTCCATTCCGCGTGTCCTCCCCTCCTCCCGCCGCCGCCCTGCCCTGCCCCCGCCGCACGGGTATCTGTACGGGATCCGACGTCGTCGCTTTTAGCGGCATTGTGCCACAAATTGAATTTGCGGGGACTCAAATCAAATGTTGTCGTAAGAAATGACTCGTCGCCGACGAGTGACACTATCAAAAAATGAATCGTCCGCCGGCTCATGAGCTCGCAATCATACCGTGATAGAAACCGAATCTAACTACGTTTGTCGGCGCTATTTACTTTAAATCAGAGATGTGGATATCTGCGGAGCTCACAGCGCTGTGTCGCGCCGGACAATTTAATCTACATAAACAGTTACAGCATCGGCCGGGTGCCGGGTATCGCAATAAAGCGGCGGACAGAGCGGTAAGCAATAACATTAGTACAATGAAACGCGGAGCAATCAGCATTAGCCGGAATATATTTCGCGTAAATCTTTCACGGCAGCTTTTATGTATATCGTAAAAAACGGCCGAGTGTCCGACGAGTGAGCCATAAATATGGCTCGTAAAGGCGCGGTGTAACGCTCGTTCCGCTCCGCTCCGCTCCGCTCCGCGCCGCAGCCGCGCCGCCGCCGCGCCGCCGCCGCGCCGCCGGCCGCCGTCCACGCCTGATTTGGCGGCGTTTTTAGGGGGTCCCTTTACGTTTAGCGCCGAAACGGGCGCGCATCATAACATTTATTACCATCTTCGTTCATATGCCGCGTGTTCGCGATCTTAATAATGCAGTAATATACCGCGTGTTCGCGATCTCAGTAATGCAGTGATATGCTGCGTGTTCGCGATCTTAGTAACGCAGTAATATGCCGCGTGTTCGCGATCTTAGTAATGCAGTAATATGCCGCGTGTTCGCGATCTCAGTAACGCAGTAATATGCCGCGTGTTCACGATCTTAGTAACGCAGTAATATGCCGCGTGCTCGCGATCTCAGTAATGCAGTAATAGGTAATATTTCGTTTTATTTGGTGATACCGCAGTCTAATTACTAGACTGAAATATAATTGTTACATTACTTTTGGTACTGGTTTGGTGATTTGTACTTTTGGTGTATGATAGGGTAGTGATGTTGTCATCACCCATCAGAAATAAATCACGTTAAGACACTGTCATACTGGTAGACAGTCGTGCACGTTTTCTATTCCCTCCAGAATCCACCAAGAACCAATTTGCTCCATTTCTTCATACAAAATAAAAAACATATGCTTTTACAATAAAAAGACATAGGTGTTGCGCCTTAGTTACTTGACATTCATGCGAGGTGTGAGTGTTGCAAGTTTTATAGAGTCTCGGTGCGGGGCTCGCATGCTGATCACTCTCGCCCGCGCCCTCCCTAGCTGTGCCGCGCGACGCCGCTGCCGCGCGCCGACGCCGGGGTAGGGGGGCGCGAGGGGCGCGCGGGGCGCGGGTGCGTGCAACAATCGTCATATTTGGTCTGTCGCACGTCGCGTCACGTCAGCTATAAATATTTAATGTAATGGAATCAGGCGTGACGTTTAAACTCCATCCATTGCGTTTCAGACTACAAATATTTATTTATGTTTGAAAGAAAAAGAAAGAAAGAAAATACATTTATTCCGGACATCACACAACATTACACTGAACATACCAAAATAAAGACAAAAAAATTAATAAATACAACACCGTGATGTTGCGCGACGTCAGGAAGAGGTTCCGACTCAACATACGCTTAGGTACCTTTAAGTACCTTAGCACTGATTTTCAGTCCCTTTGTTGTTTGTTGAACCCTTCGTTTGCAGTTTTAGTGTGCATGTCGTATGAAGTAATGTTAAAAGTTATTTTTGTGCCACTGACATTATATTATAGTTAATGAATTTTTTTATTAAACGGCTTGTTAGAGCTCGTTCCCATCGGATCTACTATGTCTATTTCGAATAATTATGTAGAGTCTACAATCTTGACTTGTTATGTCTAAATATATTATATTTTCAAAGTGTTTTTTAATAATTTTCAGATCCTGGACGTAGGGCCTGGCAAGAGCTTCTGGTGCAACTTTTGAACTCAAAGGTTCAAACGAGGACGGGGAACAATTTAACAAGTAGGTAATTTCGTCTATGGGTAGTAAAATAGTTCATGTTCACTGAAATCAAATCTTAAACGACATCACACATGGGCTTGTTCTGAATTGTGCTATAAAGTGGCGGAAGGATCGTGAATGCAATAAGCCATCAGGACAATACGATATCGTACAGCTACCTAACCTACTCTTACAAAACCGGAAAAGCTCGACACCGTCAATAACATAGAACTCATTGACACCTATTTAGGGGCTTACGCGCCAAAAATCATCAGAAGAAATCGCCGTTATCGAACATTTACGGAATGGTGTCGGCGTAATCAAACGAAACAAGATGGATGTCTCAGAAACCAAAATGACTATTGCGGCGACGCGGGCGCGGGAAAGGCGGGAACGGCGGCGGCGGGTAGTTGCAGAATAATCGTAAACGTACGGTGAGCCCGGTTTAGCGGACAATGTCGTAGCACACTTTAATATACAGAGATGAGGATGGATGAGTACTTGGGATGTGGTATCTCTCCATTCTGATAGAAGTCTCAAAGTAAAATATAATAATAACTGCTAATATTGGAAAACAATAAATCAGATGAACCTGAATTTGAAAGAAAGTGACGAGCTGTATGCATGGCCTCATGTCAGGTTGTCGTTTATCAACAAATATATTTTATTTAGCAGACAAATTGTATTGTTCTTACATTTGGTAGATGTCATGTTAATTAACAAAGGGAACTTGGTGAAAACTTAAGGTATACATTTATGTAAATTTACACAATTTTTATTTTTGATTTGTTCTCACATGAGCGCGAAGTGGTGCCGCATGCCGCATCCACCACTAATGCGAGTACTTCGGTTGGTGTTCCGCGATTGAACGCGATTCTCTCTAAGACAAAGTGTGTTATTTCTCGCGGGATCCCTCTATATGTCCCCCTCCCCCTTGAGATATATCGCAGGGAAGGGGGTAGGGGGTTGTAGTAATATTTTTACGAGCCGTTTTTATTGTGAGATACGATAAATTTGTCATCGGACGTCGAGGTCGCCGGTAGCTAACTTGCACGCTTCTATTTTCTGTTGTTTCAATGTCTAAAATATGATGAGTATCAGAAACATCTTTAGTTTTCTAAATCACTTATAAATACGCAAATCTTTCATGACACGCACTAAATACTAAATTATTTGATACCTACGCTGATCTGATTACGGTGATTTTTGAGGAATGTCCATCGTTCTTGTTAATATGACTACAAACGGTAGTTGTGAACCCCCGCTGTCGGCGCCGCCCCGTGATTAGTGGGCTCGCGGCTCGCGGCTCGCGGTAGTGCTCGCGACAGTGTGGTCGGCCGGTAATCGGGAGTTTTGAGCTAGGTGTAGTTGATTCACTAGATTCACCTTTGATGTTCCCTAAAAGTTAGGCCACAGAAATGAATACGTTGCCAATTGAATAGTGGTGATAGAGTCATAAAATTTAACAGTGAATTACTTTCTTAATTTTCTTTCTTCGATAAATTGGAAAACTTTCAATCTGTCCAATATTAGTTTATCATTATTTATTGTTTATCATGAATATCATCTATGACAGATAAAAAAAAATTAAATAAAAGCTCAATTTTCTACATGCATCACAGCCACGCTACATTAAGGCAGCATTCCCACACAACCCATAGGTCGGCTAACAAGCCAGCATTTAGTCGCGATCAGGGCGCGTGACGCAGCGATTCACACACCTCCCGGAGTCACGGCGCGCCCGCGAGCCCTCAGTAGGTGCAGCGGTAGGCGCCACCGGGACCGACCTGTCCTGGGAACATAGAGGTGGAGCGATGGAAAGTCACAAAGCCGATGACTTTTCAAGATGACATGCGTAATCATACCTACATGAGTGAAGTGGCGGTACTGGCACTGATTGCATGATGGGTTGATTATGCAAATGTCAGACTTATCTTGAGTTATCTATAGCTTATCTTAATTACACCTTACTTTAATTAAATCTTATCCATCTAATTGATTTCATTACGGAAGACAGATTAAATTAAGTATATAGCATTATTTCAAAATTAAACCAACATTTTACATGCTCATCATACAAGATGAAAATGTTAACGAGTATTCTTCGATAACTCTACAACACAATCGATTCACATAGTGTCTTCCCCGTGTTTCAGACGCAGATACCTGCTGGTTTGCACAGCTGTCCGTTACTGCATGTCCTGCTGTCTTACAGCCGAGCTGTGAAGTCATAAAGCTGGTCTGGTCGGCCAGTGACGCCGCCCGCGCCGGCGTGCATCTGACGTTAAAGATTTTTAAGAATCAGTGGAACAAACTTACCTATATTAGACACTAACCCAAAATTATGTATGTAGGTATATGCATGTGAATGAAACGTTTTTGTTTGAATTTTATTGTTTGCTGTTTTTATTTTACCTTGAAATTATGATAAGCTGACAGCTACTTGAATATTAACTTCATATACGACTAGGTACGATGAGATTATAGGCTCATTTAGACGATGCCACTTTCTTGCCGGATGCCTACCATAGTGGAAGAACATCATTGAGATGCTCTGTCTAAATGACGTTTGCATTAAAATTGCATACCATTATGGTACGCAACGTGCATGCAACTTGCACCGTCTAAAAGTGAGTCTTGTAGGCCTATGTAGACCGTACAAGTTTCTTGACAGTTGCAAACCCTAACAGTACGCAACTGTCATGCAAATATCGTTTATAGACGGTGCAAGTCAATTATACCATTCTAGTATGCAGCCCGCATGGAACTTGCACCGTCTACATAGCCCTTAACTTCTCAGAACTGCATATCAATACCAGGTACATTCCCAATGAGTATTTAAAGTAGTGTTACCAATAACAATATGAGTGAGCGTTGTGCAAATATTAGCGGCTGGTATCGTGCGATGCCTCAATAGTAAGTAATCAACACATTTTACTGCCATTTACCTACGAGTAGAGACTATTCCATTTCAAATACAATCAGCACAGCCTCAAACGATTTCTACTATTTAAAATATGTTCGGCTTACTTTTATTTAGATAGGTACTAATCTAGCAGTGGTTGTATGTTGTAGAAGGATAAGGTATCCTTCAGGATATCCAGTATTTTCATAGGATCAATTTTGGCCATATCTGCAATTAGTACAGTTTGTAGAGGTGACTTTAATCTTAATAGATATATCGTCTTATCAAAATATATAAAAATCATCACGAAGAGTTCATCAGTCTTATCTGTTTAAAACCTTTCAGTTACTTCCACGATTGCTCTTATGCCTATGAAGGCTAACTTCACGTTCGTAGTTCGATTTGACTCCCTTTTTTAATAATTCAAAAATGCGTATCATGTACAGCGGCGCCTTCCAGAATAAGGGACCGCGCACTCGTATGATAATGAGTGGCCCAGTTATATGAGCCCGATAGCGGCTGTAGTCCGCACAATCACAGTCTAGCTCTATTTGGTTATACAGATATATGCGATCGCTTTTCCAAGCTATTTGCTTACGATAACTTTCTCGATATCGACAGTTATCGAGCAGAGCAAACACCGCAATCTCAGGTTACAACGAGCACGTACGTTTGATGTTTCAGAACGAAGTTTAGTCGTGACTTTGATCGGTGCTGAGAAAGCAAACAATAAAATTCACCTCCAGATATTGCCAGATTAAATATCACAATAAATTTTGTTATTAATTATCATATCGTCGGGAACTTTAAACAAATACATCGGCGCACGTGATAAAGTAATGAAATAGTTCATTGTCACACTTGTTATTCTAATTAGTTATTTTGATCATTAATAATTCTACTTAATCATATGTAATTTTTTTACAATCGGTTGGAGATTATTATCGGGAATAAATCACATAAGTAATTAATTTGTTTTTTAAGTCGATACCTAATATAGCTTTTACAAACAGAAAGTAAAGTTTTAGTCCCAATTTTACTTTAATAGTGTTTTTTGTGCCTTTCCATAATAAACATTTTTGATTTTGACAAATAATTATGGGTGACGTCCGCTTTATGGTGACCACGGAGTAGTGGCAGTTCGAAGCACCTGCTAGTTACGTGCTAGGTCCGTGCCGGGAGGACAAGCCTTCTACTTGTGAAGTGTCCAGCGCACACGAAAGCGCGCCCGGACACTCTGTGCGCACTATCCCGTGATCAGTGACATTGTGACACAAGAGTGTTCAAAACATTTAGTGTTAGTGATTCTGGTGACCTGGTGAGCTGCCGGTGCCCATGGATTTGAGTCAGGTAGGTGTCTTTGCTGTTCTCGTTTTGATTTGCTTTGATTAGTAAGTGAAAAGTTGAGTTAGGTTAAAGAAGATCATTGCATGTAACACATTATTGTTATAAGACTGTTTTTTTTTATTTTCCTATCTAACCAAACCTAAGTAGTACTATTAGGTAATCTGTGCCATCGATGTTTTCTATCGAATACGACGTATAATTTCTAAATTCGTTTTCTTTTCCTCGAGATTTCTTGAGATCGCGATCCAGATCTCATTATTTTTTGTATGTCGAGTAATTATTTATTTATGTATTCGGTAATTTGTTATACCTACACTTTAAATAGCGTTTAGAATCGAGTACGATTTCTCTTGAACGTTTGTAATGCACTGAGGAAGGTAGAGTTTTATTTTTTTCCTTACAGAGACATTTCTTGAGTACTTTTATTTGAGTATTAAAATATATTCATAACCTCTAATACACATTATTGTACATGCAAAGAATATAAATAAGAATAATTTATTTGCTAGATTACATTTCATATTGGTACATGTTATTCATAGACTAATATATACTCAGAAACTACATTATATTATATATACCGTTGTAATCAGCCTGCATGCAAACGTGGAAATATTTACGTATTTCTGTTCCTACACTTCACGAGTTCCTTAACATCATAAAAACAATGAAGGGAACCATAAGGGTATATGTAGACTGAAAACAAAAAAAAGTTGTTATATACAAACGCAATATACGATATGTACCTGAGTAATAGTGTCAAAGTCAACATCAAAATCAAATATGTTTTATTAAATATGCACAAAATTCAATTCAAACGTACAAATCAAATTAAAAATATGTTAAAAATTGTACCTTTGAAGAAATGGTATGCTTGTACAGTAGACAATGTCCACTCATTTCTTTTGGCCCAGAAAAAAAAGGCAAAAACTGACTCTACCGTGCTTCAGAAATACGCCCGCTAGAAAAGATAGCATCAAGAAACTCTGCGGAGATGTCTCTTTTTTAAGGCTCTTAAATTGTCTAGAAGTGTAACAGTGAACAATAAAGTATAAATAGGTATTAAATAAGGACTGGTAGAGTACCTTGTGTGGAGTAGACACGTGGTGAAAAATGAAAAAAAACTTCGCAATGCAGTTATGAAAAAAGAAAATCTTTTCTTGTTTAATAACTTATTATGAAAAGCTGAAAAATATATCCTTATTCGTAGCTGGTTATGAAAAATATTAGCTTAGCTTAGCTTACGCGCTTTGGAGTGGTAGGCTCTGGCCGTGGTTATAATACCACCCACCGAACATGCCGTCAAGCGACCTAGTCGTGTTTCGGGATGATGTTCGGTGAACCATCGGGGAGACGGGTCTGAGCAGCCGCGCAACTGCCGGCTCTCTCTAGATCTATGTGCTCCATCTTAGACCACATCATCGCTTCACATCAGGCGAGATAGAGGCCAAACATGGATCCATGAAGCGTAAAAAAAAATGTATCATATAGTTTATCTGTTAAATTATAATGTGGATCCATTTTAGGATTTGATTAAGTGTTGGATTAGTGTAAATAATGTTTATGTAAAATTAAATTCCTATGACAAATGTTATGACAATGACTAATATTAAAATAATATCAGTCATAATTTCATCGGAGATATGAGTATGTATAGCTAGTGACGGATATAGGTATCTAATTGAGTCGCATGTCTTGAGGCGAACACTCATAGATATAGGTATCTAATTGAGTCGCATGTCTTGAGGCGAACACTCATAGATATAGGTATCTAATTGAGTCGCATGTCTTGAGGCGAACACTCATAGATATAGGTATCTAATTGAGTCGCATGTCTTGAGGCGAACACTCATAGATATAGGTATCTAATTGAGTCGCATGTCTTGAGGCAAACACTCATACAGCTAGGAAATATAAATTAATGTATAACTTCTAACGATCACACAACATTATCTATGTAGGTAGATTCTGGCCTCTTCCGATTTCGTGTATCTAGGGAACCAAAAACTATGAGGACCATAGTTCCACAACACCAATCAATCAATCAAATTATTTATTGCGAGAATCTACTATGCGTATACACGCAGGTGAAAAAAAATTAAAAATAAGTCCTTACATTGTAACTTGACAATGGTGTAAAATTGAACCCCGACATGTCATCATATTTATAATCATAATTTATTGAATGTGGTACACCACATTCCGGTATGTGTAGCAGATGGTAATTATTAAAATAAGATCAGTAGGTACATTCTACTACAGCAAGTGGTGTACAAATATATTCAAATATAAAGTAATAAGACGAACAAATGAAAATAAAATGAACGAATTAAAATTTCACATTAATTTATTAATGTGAAGTGTCATATTCGGTATTACAAAGATTTCAAGCAAATATGATTTAAATTAAAGAAAGGTTTGAGTCAAATATATTGAGCATTGATTATCGAATTAAAATTTTCAGTTATAATTAATTAAGTACCTCATGTCAAATTTTAAATTCATAATTATTACATACAACGATAATACGAGACAAATCGATTTTACACTAATTAATTTTATCATTAATATTTGTTCTTTTATGTATGTAACAAATAGGTACTTAATTGAATATTTTTTCTGTGCACAACGGTGAGATTAGTATAATACTTACATAAGTACATTCATTCCGCTGTTATCATATTTAATTGTATTTATTAAAGTCGTGTCACATCACTTCTACCTACGAGTAGGTACATCTACTAACCTACTGTTGTTGCGCCACCTGACACGAATCGCGATTTTATCGCAATTTATGAATACTAAGTAATACTTACCTTATCGGGAGGAAAAAGCGGCCAAAACATAATTAATTAGGCGTTCTATATGTTTGACAATAATCTATAGTGAATACCAGCGAGCGCCGAGCTACTACGTCAATGATAAGAGTTGTTTTGATGGTCGCAAGTCTCACTAGCTTTCCTAATTTTGAATTTTGCCCCGTCATGTTAACCTATCACATTTGCCGCAGAACCGATAACTGCTGAGGTAGACGTATTCTGGAGTAGATACCGCGAATCTGCAAACGTAGTGTAGGGCGCCCTGCGAGTATATGGGGCGACGATATACACAGGGTTGCTGGTAGCGACTGGAGAAGGAGAGCCGAAGATCGGGCTCAGTGGCGTGCTATGGGAGAGGCCTAAGTCCAGCAGTGGACTGATGTAGGCTGACGATGATGATGATGAAGTAAATCTGTAACAGTGTTAAACCGTCACTCTTAACACGCGGGTACGTGTAGCAACATCGTCTAATTGTTGTGCGCTTATTGTTATCGTAATTGCCGTATACCGAGCGGTTAACCTTACCACATTTTATATATCCATTCGCCGTGACTGCGGAAATTCATCTCAGATAAAATCGTTAATGCCGTTACGATTTAGTTTTTTTTTTACCAATATTGGTACTAGGTAAGCGTTTTACTACAATCCACAGATATCCAAATAAATAGGTGCCTTTTTATTTAGATTTCTGCGCCACAATCTCACCTGAAGGGGTTACGATGTGGTCGAAGATGTAGCACGCTTGCTCAGTCAATATTTTGTTCACTCTTGATTTGAACCCACCCTGATTGTATTTATTTTCTATATTATTATGAGTAGAGTATTAATTATTTAAATTATTTCATTATTAAATTTATATCTTAGTTTCTTGGAACGGAACTTGCCAAGCAATGCCGCGGCACTCCTATTTGACCGATTTTAATTTTCCAAATTATCAAATCTTGTTTAACTAGTCCTATTGAAAGTCAATGATCTCCACAAATTAATTGTTGTTTTGCAAGCCCTACCCTAACATGAACATTATGGTACCTACACGCTGGTCGTTGACCCGGCCCCATTCCTCCGCGCTGCCGGTGCCGGTGCCGGCAGGACACCGCCGGGGACTGCGACACAGGTGCGCCGGCGCATGACCGACATTCCCCACCTGTTATCATTTATTCAAACATCGATAACATGAATATTGATCGCGATGCGAATTGCGAATTTCTTGCCACTTGGCGTCTGGCTGTTTGCTTTCCGATAGCCTCAGGGTCCGATGTGGGTCAGCAGGCGTCGGCGCCGCCACCGCCCCGCCGCCGTGCCGTAGCCGGCTGAACGCGGACAGTTTCAGGAATTTGATAATTCGGTTATTGATACAATTGTAGTTATATTATTTATTAACAAGAAATATTAATCATCATCAGTCTGTCTGACGCAATATCACGCAGCATCTATCTCATTCGCGTTCTGTTTTCAATTCTGACGATGATTCTGATTCACCAGCAGTTTCAACTACATTCTCCGCCACCCAAGCCGTTGTTTGTCTTTCTAAAAGCCTTGTAAAGCTTATGAGAAAAGCTTGAGATTATTGCTACTTGCTGTTTGCTCCGCTGTGTATATATATGTATAGGTACTTTGCTATATTCATACGAGTGGCGATTCAAGACTATGAACAGGATGTATTTATGAGCTTCCACTACGACCGTATTCTCTAAAAGAGGGTAGTTAATAGACAAACCTAGACGCATAATAAAAAAAGCTGCTACGTCATGAGTGTAATGTTCCTTCTGATATCTTATCGCTCTCAGTATAAGCGATGGCATATTTTTTTACATAACTTTGCTTATCTTACACACATAGATTATCTAACGAACGAAATATTTATACATTTTGAAAGAAAGACCTTTCGCAATATGAAGTCTGGTCGTAAATCTTGAATGCTACGAGTATCTACAAAAAAGGGATTTATTAATGTAATTCACATGTAGGTATAGCAGCTTTCTAAATTGGAATCCATATGAAATATTTTATACACCTACCTACAAAACAATTATTGTGAGTGAAAGTAAGAAAGTAATTGTGAGTGTGTATGAAACTTTTCCTTTCTTTTATACAGGGCTGTACCAATTGTCAAGATGATTTATGTCGTTCATCCAATACCTAACAACCTACATAGGTACAGTCTGTAATAAGTCCATTTAATTACATATACATACATACATATATTATAATTACACTCGTTGCATGACGATGGCGGCTTGCTTTATTTTATTTGGTTTGTTATCCGCAACAAGCGCGCCGGCCATCGTTCACATTTATACGCAATAAATGTTTGTGATTAATTATCTTTAAGATTAATAAAAAAATAATTTGTTCAATTATCCCGGTTAATATATGAAACGAAAGTTCAGGCTGAGTTATATTAATTGTTAGTTTGGTTCAATCGCTTCAATATTTTACATTTAATTATTTTTGCGAATCTTAGAATCTGAAGATACTTTATCTATGCCAAAAACTTTGAGAGTAGATATGTAAAATGTATAAGTAGGCAGCTCCCAGAGAATATGTAAACGAGTACCTAATATCTGCAATGCAAATTAGGTCCAACAGTTGGCATCATCAATTAAGAAAACAAACTGCAATTTGTGTAACATGAAACAATCATGAGAATGCTGGCTCGTGTTCTTGATCTGGTATCTTCAGTTATTGCGCTGCGCACTGCGGACGCGTGCGTTCTGCGATGGAATCTGCATACATTACGCAGCGCGCAGGTGGGCCGAGGTGCTCGCAGGCCCCGAGGGGCAGTTTATGGGAAATTAGCAATTTGCTCGACTAATTATAATTGCGATGATGATTGATATCTATGGGGTCAGTATCGTCGTATCGCGCATTTATTTACTGGACTTGGACTGGATTGTATTTTGATACGTCACTTTAAATTAAATTTGCGTTTGCATTAGATTGCGCTGTAATTGCAAGGAATATATTGTGTGTTTCTACGAGTGCCTGTACTCAGTTTATCTCTGATAGAATCATAGGTGAATGGCCTCGACGTTATCTATAAACTGTTATTTATATTTCCGGAATAAGCTTTGATAAATTATTACTTATTTGGAATGAAGTTGTGTTGGTGAATAAATCCTTTAATATGGGAGGACTACATAGATAGATAGATAGATAGATAACACTTTATTGCACTTAAAAAAAGAAAACTGAATTACAGTAGTAATACTATTAATAAGTACAATAGGCGGTCTTATCGCTCAGCAGCGATCTCTTCCAGACAACCATAGGGTAAGGAAAACATTTTAATGACTAGACTAGGTTTCACTAAAATTAAATATGATTTTATTGTCTTTGTAAAAGGACAGTCCCATATCATAATTCATCCGAAAAAGGTGCAGGAAATCATAAGTAGAGTAATTACATTAATCATATCATAACCGCAACAACCGGTTCCAACGCGTGAGCCGCCAGCTCGCGAGCGATCAGAGAAAGCCGCATTATCATGGCACGGACAGGTTTGGAAGTTATGCTAATGCAGTTGTGACACTAGCTCTAGTGCTAGGCCTTGCGCACTAGGCGGGGTGAGGGGGGAGGGCGTGGCCTGGGATCTGTGGGCGGCGCGAGCGCATGTCTTGGCGTTGATATCTCGCGCTATTTGCCATGAGGCTGCCGGCGCCGTCCCATTGTCCGCAGAAGGTGTCGTCTCGCGGCTCCATGCTTGCTGAATGAAGTGATTGAATGTAAATCGCGATGGTTGTCGAGAACCATCCATTGTCGCAATAATTGACCTCAGTTTGAGGATACTACGATTAGCCGATGACGCTGATTTTGACCTCCGTGAAGAGGCGTGGATTAATTTGAAATTATTTAACCAAAGTAAATAGGAATTATCATACACCAAATTATTCATGAAACCATTAATGATAATGATATTAATCAGTCTGAGATTTGACATTTAATTTCAACACCAATTGAGTCATGCATGACTAGGTACTACTTATGTATCACAATTAATTAATCAATACTCCACCATTTGAAATTGTTTTCAAATGTGTCCAGCATTAGGTGCAATTAGTTGCATCTTATCTGATACTGCGCAATTGCATCGCTGCATTAGTCAATTGTAAACTTATTCAATTAATTGGAAAATTATCCGCTGCTCAATTGTTATTAATGTGCGTATGTTTGGTCCCTGTGCCCTCCGGCCGCTCGCCGCTCGCCGCTCGTCGCCACTCGTCGCCGGGAAATAAGTCACCATTGACACGAGAGAGTTACTGGATGGGATTGTTGAGTTAGGTATTGGAACCTTAAGTACCTTAGGAAAACGTTTTTCTATTTTGTGCATTTTTAAGAATACTTTGTTCTTACTAAAGTTACAATTATTATTCTAGTCAGTATATCTATCTACTGTTAAGTAGGTATGGCGTTGTAGGTATGGTGTTAGTTTAATCTGGCAATAAGCATTATTTTAATACTTATTCATACGCAGGTACCTACCGTACGCGTATAGTAATATAAATAAATAAATAAATTCATTTATTTATGGCAATAATACAGTTAACACATTAAAAGTACCAGAGGCCCATAAAATATATACCTTACAGACTAGCATATATACAATTTAAACACTAAAGCTACGATCAGGGAATTAACTCAGGCTTCGCCTCCCTGTAGCGCCGGAATACAATGCCTTCGGGCCAAAACTCAGGACCCAGGAACGTCTCTTTATACTTCGCTGGAAGCCGGAGCACGAAGGAGGACGAAACTCGTCGTCCTCGTTGACTCCAACTTCGACAGCGACAACTGGTTCAGCTCTTGGATCCGTCCGCCGCACCTCTCCTTGATATACCGAACGACATCGTCTCCCGACGTGCTCTGGTCTGGGAGCGGTATATCGCCGTCCTGGGCTCTGCAGCACGAAGCGTTGTTGTTGTGGCTGCAGGAGGAGCCGTACCACGTTGGTGTATAGGTTTTGTTATTTTGCTATTTATTTATTAGGTATAATGAGAACGGAAACAGGCCACTCTCAGTTACCATTAGTAACATAAACTAATGGTCAACCATATCATAAATTAATTTCAATAAAAATCATTACAAATAAGTGAATTTTAATAAATATGAAAAATTATAATAATCAAAAAAAGATATTAAAACATATTGCCACAAACTTTCACAAAATGTCAATAATAGTGTTAAAATTGTCATAAAATATGTGACATTCAGAGTCGGCGTCTAGGATCGTCTTATACGAATAGGCACATAGCTCAATGCATAAAACTTGTAAAAGTTGTGCAAACTTGCTTTTGATAGTTGACTACGGTGCCTATATACTGCAATCGAGGACATCATATCGTAACATTTTTGATTCTCAATGCGTTATCCCAGAAAGAGTCCTAGAGGACCTTGGTCGTTAGATATAGGTACCATCAGTTAATAATTCCAGTCAAGTATCATATCATTGTGAACATGCCTTAACCAGTTAAATTGTCCTAATCAAATGTGAGATGTCACCACGCGGCGGCGGCGCGGCGCGACCGGCGAGGGCATCATGCTCATTGGTTTTTAATTCCATTACTAACGATTAGCATCGACATTACCCCTATAGGGAGCCAATTGACGGCTATGAAGGCCATTTAGTGGTCAATTAGACCATATAAATTTATTATGGTGCCGTTTAGACGTCATCAATTAACATATTTATAAAACACACGAGTCCTACGACTCGTGTTGAACAGAAAGAAGTCTTTTGTAAGTATTATATTTTATTCATTGCGGTACTAGCTGTAGCGCTCGCGGCGAAGTTCACCTCGCCGTTCGTAGCACATCTGGTAGGTGAAGCAACGTTCGCTGCAGTCACCACTTGTATGTGTGGCCGTTTGTGTGGTATCTGAGCGCTACCGTGCTTCGGAGGACACGTTAAGCCGTCGGCTCCGGTTGTTGCCTTAGAACTACAATTGTTAGGCCATGTCGAAGGCCAACCCTGTTATAAGAATAACTCCGACACCACCAAAGGTTGGCCTTGCACACACACACGAGAGAAGAAGAAGAACTACACTCGATTATTTATTTGTATTTAAATACAAAACAGTCACACTACTCCACTTGGTCCAAAAAAAGTTAAAAGATTTTTATTTTATTTTTTACGCTGAATAGATCTATGTTTGGCCTCTATCTCGCCTGATGTGAAGCGATGATGTGGCCGAAGATAGAGCACATAGATCTAGAGAGAGAGGGCAGTTGGCCGGCTGCTCAGACCCGTCTCCCCGATGGTTCACCGAACATCATCCCGAAACATGACTAAGTCGCTTGACGGCATGGCTTTGTTCGGTGGGTGGTATTACAACCACGGCCAGAGCCTACCACTCCAAAGCGCGTAAGCGGGTTTCATCACGATGTTTTCCTTCACCGTTTTAGAGCGAGCGTGCATATTATTAAATTAGCAGTATCATTGCTTAGTAATTTTATTTATTGATTCATTCAGGAATGACGAGTTATTTAAGTTCATTCACAGATATTAAAATGGATGCCACAATGAAACTGTACAAAAACTTGTCGGCGCGATGCGATGGATTCCCGCTGCAGCAAGTGGTTCCAAAAATGGTAAATTTTCCGGAATTTCTTGGTAAAATTCGGCGACTAATTCAAATTCGCCGATACTGCGGTGGATCTTTCTTGCTGCGCGACATTGCGGCGTTTTTGTGCGGATTCGGTTCCCGGACCTCCGCGGCAACCAGCTGCCGCTGCCACCCTGCAGATTGCTCATTTAGAAACAATCAGATTACATTACGATAAAAGAACTTCATGCAGATTTATGATTTGGAACGTAGACGCAGAACTTAAAATACCTGCATATAAACTAAACACCACTTGACTCGTGGAAAATCATTTCATTTCTTTTGCCAACAATTAATTTACTTTAAGAAGAACATTAATCAAACATGACTTATAAAAACTTGTTATTGTTGGACAGCAAGCGCTGTTCAACAGCTGCACTAAGCTTGTTGTACCAGGGCCTGTATCCGGTCGTTAAGATTAGGTACCACTACTCGCAGCACCTCATAACATTATTGATTCCGCAAAAACTGTTATTCGCTAAATATTTGGCGACGCTACAAAGTCGCCAGTTCCCACATCATAATATTTATTTCATTGATTCAGGAACTCGCTCTTACGAAGAAACTCATTGAGTACAGGTTCTGCAGTCTTGACGTAAATCATCTTTTTCTTGCGGACCTCGATTTTGGCTCGAAACAAATGTATAATAGCAAGTTAACTCTAATTGTTCTCTCTCTCTCTCTTTGAGGGTGTGTGTGTGTGTGAGGGTGTGTTTGTGTGTGATGGCGCCGCCGTAATCAATTAATTGACATTTTTATTGGATAAGTAAGTTGTGTGGAAAAAACGTTTAGAGGTGGAAGTCGATGTTGCCGCCACACACGTTGTTTTTGACATATGACTAGTGTTAATGTTTTACTCCTGTCAGGAGTAAACATTGTATCAAGTTTCCTTGCTAGTAGCTACCTTATTAGTACTTTCACCAAACAATAGATTTTGATAAATAGCCGGGCGATTCCATGATTTTAAATTGATACTAAGTTCAGTTCTTACGTGCTTAATTATATTTTTGTGAACTTAGATTAATTTGACATTTCAAGTTTAGGTAGTTGAGTCCAGTCTAGAGTTTGTTCCGGCTCGGAAGGGGTGCGTGCGACGGACCGCGGCGGCACGGCGGCGGCGCGGCGCGACCGACGCGGCGCATGCTAAGCGCGCACCCGCACTTCTAGACACTTGTAATTTATTGTTGGTTGCAGTCCGAGAGCAGTAGCGCTCTGCTCAAAACTTTCCTTGAACTTTCAACTAGCTGTATAATGTGCAGCTGTTGTGGAGTACTTACGTCTTATTCTCATTGGAGATTTAACTTAGTTAATGATAACGATATAGAACCATATAGAATACGATGATAGATACTACCCACGAATTTCTTTTCTTCGTCAGAGCTTTGGCTTGCTTTTCCCTATAGTTCACTTCATGTCCACTTCATTACTCTTCAAATGTTTCACAAGATTTCTGTACACGATGTACGTGTACGTTAGAGACGTACTTACCTACTGTTGCCCCTTATCCTATGTCGTGCGTCCGGTGGGCCAGTACCAGGAACTCCCGTGTCCCTGGATTCCTCCCACAGTCCCGGGATGCCGGGACCCTTCCCCGATCCCCCTGAGGCGCCACCATCCCTGTTTTTTATCCAATTGATGTCTAGCGTCGCATGTGGCATTGCCTTATTAGCGATGGATGACTTGATTAGAAATTATAAATAAGTAAATACTTAATAAATAGTTTATTTGTAAAAAAGGGGTCTATAGGTGCATTTATTATGTCAATGTAGCAGTCAACTTTAATCGACCTTTTGACTTATACCTAGCTTATTCAGTTAAAAAAATCTTTGCTTAAAAAAATCTTTGCTGAATGTAGGTAGGTACACTGGTGTCCAAAACAAAGATTGACAATACAGTATAATAAGAGTCTATTCTAAAAGTTATTAAAATATTTACCTTGGTGGACAAGGATGAGGGAAGGTGACGATCCGCGAAGAGTGGAGCTGCCATATCAACTGTATTTTCATATGATCAATGTTATTATTTAAGTTAAATACAATTGCGGTTATTTGGGTGACCAGGAATCACGCAGCCTGATTGAACTCAAACTAGGATTCCCTGTGTGATGAGTATCAGAGAAGATGTGCAACCCTCCTCCACAAAACCACACAAAAAGAAGAAAAACAACAGGACTATGTCATATTGTACAATGATTGGAGTGCAATATATTCCTACCAGCTATTTGTGCAAATTAAGTTGTCTCGAGCTTCTAGATGAGAGTATTAATTTTACTCTGTATTCTACAGGAGGAGCCAGTGATCATCATGTCCTTATACTTATACTAGCTGACCCGGCAAACGTTGTCTTGCCATATAAATTAAAAAAAAAGTTTAAGGGTGAACAACTCTTATCACTTAGGAGTATGAAAAATAGATAGTAGCCGATTCTCAGACCTACTGAATATGCATATAAAATTTGGTAAAAATCAGTAAAGCCGTTTCGGAGGAGTAAGGTAACTAACATTGTGACACGAGAATTTTATATAGTATATGATGATGATGATGATGATGATGATGATTGAAACTATTTTACTTTGCAATAGGTACGTAATAATAGCTATTAAAGCTGAATACCTACAACAACGAGTATTTTATTGTACAGTATTTCAATATTAAAAAGGTGGCGTGAATGTAAGTGAGTTAATGCGAAAGAGTAAGAGGGTGTGTGTGTGTGTGCTGTTTTATATATTGTGTAAGTGTGCTTGTCCTTTCAGGCCCCAGAATCTCGTCAGTTAAATTGCGAGAGTCAGCTGATGAAGAATTTTGAAACTAGGGAGTTGTTTTACGTTAATTATTTTATTACACGTTGATATCAGCAACCGTAGCAACAGCAACTTTTTAAGTCAAGAAGCTTAGTTAAGATGTTTACACATAGAATTACACAGGATAGATGTCTAAGACCGTATTCATTTTGTTGTAGAGTCGTGGAGCGATCTGCCTTCTAGCCATCTCCGTTCATTGTATTTTTTTCCTCACAAACTATGTCCTGCGCAGTATTAATTTGAATTCATTGTATGATCCGAGTGTTTCTGCTTAACTGCTTGTAGCACAAAGAGCAGTCTGACGCAAGCAACGTAAATAAATATATTTCAGTTGTTTGCATGCATAATAAAGGTACTAGAAGGTATACTAGAAACAATGTGGGGCCCAGGAAGCTACCCTGTGCAACTCCTAAGGTCTTTAATCTTGTAGTCACTGTAATATTTATCTATTTTGACACACTGAGGACGTCCATTGAGGTAATCCCTAAAATTGTCCATTGCCTACGTAATCTAATCTAATGGAATCAGGCATGACGTTGAGGAAATTAATTTCAAAACTGAAACGCAATGAATTACACTGAATATTTTCATTACGTTTCAGTCAACGTATTCTATTTAAATACAATCGTATTTAAATACGATTATGTAGGTACCTAAAGATCGTTGGATCGAGTGAAAGTGAGCGCAATAATATTATTATTGCATCACACGGCATGCGGCACCGACATGCTTTTACACCCATCAACTCCAAACGCAACCGACGAATCAATCCGCAAATGGTGTCAACCTGCCAGGTACCAGAAGCGATCAGTGTTCCCGCACCTCAGTTATTAGCGCCGATCATGTTGTCCACGCACGACGAAGCATGAACACACGCGCGAGGACTCCAGTACAACCTGGCACTGGACGCATTAGGTGATTATTACAAGAATTAATTTAACGTGGCTTAACTGTAATTCATGCGATATGTCGTTCCGTCGAATAACAGTACACTGTAGAACGGACACTCCCATTCAAATGCGAGATAATAGCCTGCCGTCTGGCACCATTTAATGGTACGAACATTCAGGGCTTGCGTCGCCTCACGAACGCATGCGCGTAGCGCGCGTGCCGTGCTGTCATCACTATCAGTTATGCGCTAACATATTGCAGTATATTCGGATGTGACAATAACACAAATATAACAATACTTTATTTAGCTTGTCTAAAAATCAAGAGAGACGTGATAATATTTTCACAATATTCATTTATTTTCCGGATTCTCATAGATATATCATATATATACCATTTTTTAGATTTTCTTTTCTTGTTTGTAAGTAAAAAGTATAGAATATAATTAAGTACTGAAAATATGTGGTGTCCTTTGTAGACATGGCCTCCCAGTAGCTATAGAGCTATACATATGAATATGAACACTTGAGACAGGATTGCAACCTGAGCTGAAAGCGAGGGCGTAATGAAGCAGAGAGTGTAATGACCAATGCTTACGCGTTTCATACGACGTTTTTCAACACACTTGCAAGGAAACAATAAATAAAATTCCATATAAAACAACAATGTTTAGACAAATATTTGTGAAAAAGGACGTGTGGCTTTAGAACGCCACTGACGAAACCGCCAAACAGTCTCATGTAAAGCCGTTCCCAGACATGTTTAACAGATGAGCCCCGACAGCACACCTGGACGAAAGAGGGGCGTTACGGACTGAGGGGGATGTAGGTATTTATAAGGCGGCATTTGAGGACAAAGGAGTGTCCGTTCTACAGTATACTGTTAGTGTCTGTTCCTATGCCACAATGCCAAGGTCACATCCCGGTTCGCGTTCTCGCACCTACCTATTAGTTTTCTTAAGTAGGTAATTTGCGGATTCAATACTCGCTCTAAACCAAAAGATAAACAGGAAAATATTGTGAGTGAAACCGGTATGTCTCGGAATCACAAAACTCGTGGACATGTGATTATAATCCAACCGTGCCAAAGTGGATTACGGTCTACACTCTCACTATGGAGAGCAGACCTGTAGTCCCAGAATTTGCGTAGGATTTCTTCGTAATATTACATGATATTATACCGGTTTATAGAATGAAAACATGAAGGGCGCATATCGGCACGTATCGACGGTCTGGGATAGTTCGCGTGCCCTGCGATTAAACAATCAAATAATCATATTAATCACAAAGTCAAGCCACCGCTGCGCCCGCGCATTGCCGCCGCCGCACCGCGCCGCGCCGCGCCGGTCCCGCGCGGGGGGCGGTCGACTTACTGTGGGATTTAAAATTATATTGTAACTATAGTTCTGCAGATTTAGATGTATTTTGGTGATTTGATGGGCTCATAAAGAATGTGCTGGCATAGAAGGCGATTAATATTATGTTAGCACTTCGTTTCAATGGCTAAAGCTAAAGATAAAAATCGATCATAGTGAATTTTTAAAACCACGTGAACCATATTATGTCACTTTTTGCATGTTCCCAATAATTAAAATTAAAGAAAAAAGTATTTGTTTTTTAACAATGATTATTTTACTAGGTTTCATTTGTTTATTTGTCAAAATATACACATTAAAAATATATTGTTACTAATAATATGAAGCTTTCTTGTAATACAGTGCCTATACTTACATCACATGTGTAGGTACCTAGATAATTAATTTATTCACGACAGGAAATTTTAAACAAATACGGATCCAAACATAAAAAACTGCATGCTATTACTTTTATAATACAAAATTACCCATTTGTGATCGATAGCGATGAAAAGCATCGATTTATTGCATAGTTCCGCAGCTTTTCATTAGAGATGCTCTCGTCCGTCCGATGACTACAATTGAACCGTATTTATGGCTCGCTGCAATTTCCATAGGGCTGTGGTTATAGAGCCGGTGCGGGGCGCAGGGAAGGGAGGGAAGGGGAAGGGTAGAGGAGGGGGTGCTTTATGGTCATTAAACTAAACCCAATCAGCCGCGCATCGGCTCATCTAGAGATGTGCAGACGCTCGCCGATCGCCACAGGGAGCCAAATAAACTTCAACCATATTATTATATTACATTATTTATATAAACATGTAGCTTTTTTGCCAATAAACATTAGAGCTGGTCTATAAATATATATTTATTGCATAAAGTGACACTTTAAACTAAAACTGCATTTAGAAACATCTAATTAAAGTATAGTTTATTTGATTTCTCATGATTTAGGTATTTGTCTCATGATTAATTCCTAGCTGCATCCCGCGGTTTCCCGCGTGGCCAATGCGCCGGAATAAATAGTGTCCTATTTAAGGATCAAAAATACTTATTTATAAAATTTCATAAAGTCCGTTCTGTGGTTTTGGCGTGACCTATCATCCTCACAAACTTTCAAATTCATTATAAGTTAATAGTACGAATAGAATAGGACTATGCAGTGGACATAAGTGATATCGTTTAACATAATAAATTCTCAAAGAGATATCTATTTTCCTAAATAAATAAAAGTCTTTAGATGATTTCTCGAGGAAGGTTTAAGTAATACCACACAATACTAGTTATACTCGTACATTCATATTTGCACCCCTCAGCTACAAACTAATATGCACCTGTGACATACGTCATCATTATCATCAGTCCATTATGTTCCTACTGTGACATGCGGGCCATAATCTACTACACCGGCCTGGAGCGGGTTATATAGTTGGACTTGTTGGTTTCTTCACGATGTCTTCCTTTACCGTTTTTAGAACGAGTGCTAAATCCGCACAAAGGTAACCTATTACTATATAACTATATTTGCTAATCGAATAGATTCACCTACGTTGCTCTATTGGTGCTTCCCATCACTAAGACAAAGCGTAGCGATGCGCGGGCGCGGTGCGGCGCAGGCGCTTGTTCGTTTTAATAGTTTGGCGAATCGCGACCCGCGCTGGCCGCGTTGCGCGTCGCCACCACTCCGTGATTACATAATGACGGTCCCCGGAACTCAGGCTCAGGCCTCGGCTCAGCGCAGCTTTGTGTTATTACTCCAGAGGATTATAACAAATGCATTGCGCTGGCGATAGCGAAACAATAGCCCGGTTACGAGTCTATCGTCATTATAAACAGTTGCATCTGTTGCCTCTTCTATCTTCTATCCTTCTATCAGATGCGTCTGAGAAAGTATCTTATTTTGTCAGTTGTATCTCCCATTATTTTAATAAAGATTCCCATACATATCTAGTTTTGATATAGTTTCGAGAAGATCGCATATCGTAAATTATTATGTCACCTTTGCTTTGGTTGCTTATAGATTGGGAGTGGTTTTAGAGAAAGACGACACCAGCTATTGTTGTGCTGGTTGTGGTAACTTAATGTGAAGCTTGTTGAAATATTTCAGTTTCATATAAAACTAAAGTTTAGAAATAAGTTTATTTTCTTGTCTCTTTGTTTTGCCCTTTATTCACCGTCCTCAGAGCAACCTGCCAGTGTTGCTAATGACATTCCTCCCGACGGAGAGCGGAGCTTGCATGTTATTAACGTGGAATAATTTAGGGGACACGCACTGAGGGGAACCTACTGTTATTATCGACCTGTGCCCGCCACAGTGGAAAACATAAAAGAGGTACCTTTCACGACAACGATCGTTTCTCAATTTGTTACTCTCAGGTATTGATTATCATAAAGATTTTCAATCTCCATATTCTTAGATGCAGGGCAAGGAGTGCTGACCTTTTGCACCATGCCAAAACACATCGATGCTAATCAACCCATATTTCACGACTCACGAAGAAAAACAAAACTAGGCAAATTGTGTTATAAATGATTATTCACTCTACCTCCAAAGTTTCGAATCAAGACAACCTCTCGGGCTCTCCTGCGCTGTGTCCGTACGGCACGGCCGATATGCGCGTACGCAAATCACGGCTCGCCCGCCTCCCTAAAGCCGGTGGATCGCGACTCGACGGATAAAAATAATTGCCCGCCGCCGCCGCCGCCGCCTGGCGGATATTAACTCAAACTATACACAATTACCCACCGAATGCCTCTACCAAGGAACGTGGAACGATATTGTGGAAGTGAAATATTGGCTTGGTGTTGAATTTCATTTTACTTATTTTTAATTACATTAATAAAAATAATAATAACGCCCAACGATCAAATAAGTAACAAGAAACATTAAATTGTATGCAAGTAGTTTTGCTCCATGGCTTTGCCTGCTACCGTCATTACTTTCATTTATTTATTTGTGATCCAATTGTCTGATCATCGGCTAAGTGCTGCTTGAAAGACTACCAAAACGGTGTATTTGCCGAACTTATATTTACGAAATATTTTCATATTAAAACCGTTTGACGCTGATGTCTTTGTGATTGTTAAACACGATGATCACACATTGTTTTCGTAATTAGGAACATACCTTAATCATATGGTACTTCTACAAAAGTAAATTAACTTGCCCCTACTTTCATTATGTTTCCTGCGTCGGCGTCGTGTCGTGGTAGAGGGGAAGTTATTCGTCGTGCTCATTACAATATTATTCAATGCCTTTACATCCAGCGAGATAAATAGTCCGGAGACCGGCAAATTGTGCTTTAACATTACTACATCTCCAGGGGTCAACATCCACAACTTATACTACGATTACTATCCAAAAAAGACGACAAGTGCGACGTTGATTTGCACCCGAAGAAATGCAGGAAGGAAAAAAGGAAGATTAGAAGGAAAAATGGGTGGAAGAAAGGAAGGCAGGATGGAAGGTATTATAGTAAGCAAGATAGGTGCAAGGTCGGATGGTAGCAAGGAAGTAAGGGAGAATGTAAAAAAAGAGAAAGAAGAAGGAAGGATGGTGTTTTTTTACGTCGGTTTAATGCCTGGTATAATCTCGAGGCGAGTGTTCACACTTAGCAGGCTTTATTAATAGTTGGAACAGGTATTTAATTATATCGATTGTCATATCGCCTAGATCAAAGGCTTCGTCGAAAGTATTATTTGTCTGATATATTACCATTGCCAGTTATTCAGCCGCCAAGCAGTATTGCGCAAGCATTACTGTGTTCCGGTTTGAAGGGCATTGTAGCCAGCGAAATTACTGGGCATTATGAGACTCAACAGCTAATTGTCTCAGGGTGACGAGCGCAGTGCAGCGCCGCGCAGGATTTTGCAAAACAAAGTTTTGGGTGGTGCTGTTATTGTTATGGGCTGGCGTATTGCTTACCATCAGACAAACGACCAGCTCGTCTCGTCATTCAGTTACATAAAAAAAAAGAAAAATGCGAATTCTGGTATGACAATAAAACTCAGAGTTTGATCCAATAAACATCTAGGCTAATGTAAATACTACCTACCATAGCGTCGGTTTACTGGCTAGTGAAATTTGACCCTAACTTCGTCTGAGCAAATGATAGTGCGGGGACAATACCGGGCCGCGGCGCACATTACCGATACGTCATTATCTGTAACGTTTGACGATGCAAATTATATCGAATAACGAGTCATTTCGTTATTTCGGTACTCGCAGCACTATTATTAGAGGCTGTTCCAAAAGAAGTCGTGCTGTTTCAACAGAACGACGCTTTACGTCTTTATTTGCTTGTTAGCGTTCTTATTATTCATGTGTACATTGTAATTGCTTATATTACAACAATGAACAGTAAGTAGGTACGTAAAGATTAAGGCATTCATTAAAATATGTTAAGCAATTCCGCGTAACTTTAATATACCTCTACTTTGTTTAGTTTTCTAGAGATCAGATATTTTGGAATCAGTTTTAGAATACGTGATGGAGACGTTTTAATATTTCAAGTTTCAGTGAGATGAACCTTCGGCGAAACGATAGCTATAGCACAGGCTATATCTACAAAGTATGTCTTATTTTAATAATATTATAAATTGATTAATAAACTTGAGCATTTTGCATACGATTAGCGTCCATGAGAGCATCCAATATCGCATCAACTTGTAATGTCATCGGCATTACACGTCCGAGTCGTTCGGTTTTATGGCCCGGGCCTTAAAACAAGGGGTCATTATTAAAGCCACGATTTGCATAATCGCCGCTAAAATTGTACCATGTAGATTGGCAGGGTACAGGCTAATCGGGGATTTTTGGAACCAAAATTACATGATCAACGTCATTATTGTAATCTTTATATTTTACGTGGACGTGACGACAGTATGTTAGACGTGTCCCTGTTGGTAGATTGTTTCATACCCACGTTGTCAATATATTTTTATTTTATTTAGGTCCTTTGTTTGAATGAAGAGTAACGTAATTCCTGAACCAGTGAACTTGGTAACTTATCAGCGAACACGTATTCCTGCCGCTGAAACAAGTGAACTAGGTATTTATATTGCGTCGGCTCCTTTGCCTTTTTTCCATCAGTGACAGTGCATTAATTGCGATAATTGACGTCATTTGCGTCCGCGATACAACACTCTAAGCTCCCAGCCCTTTTTTAGTCCTCGTGTCGCTTTGACGGACCGACGGCGACGCGACGCACAGTTCCGAAGAAATATTTAAATGGACTCGTAATTGGAGCTAAAGATAAAAAAATTATTGTGTGTGCGTGATGACTTGTTGAAGAGGAACTGCAAGTTAGTGCTAAAGAGTACTTTTTCTCATGACGGGGCGTATTGAGTAGTCTGGTCTCATCGGATGCCGAACCGCGCCTGACTCGATGCGCGATATTTTGATTTGAAGTGTTTGTTTTGCTGACGTCTCCTGCGGTCTCCCCTGATGGGAGATGGCAATGCGATTAGATGCAGCGAGCACGTTGGCGATAAAATGTTTTCTTTACTTGCAAGAAGCCAAACTGTTACACGAAGTCCATTAAAATATTGTTGATCTAGATTAATCTCGTTTTTAAATTGTATGAGACGCGATCAGCTTTGCAGATTAGAATTACGTTTTGCAATAATATTAAATACATTCTTAAAACTACTATTACTAGGTATAGTGGCAGTCCTGGCCATATGAGACTTAATATCTGAAGTCTCGGGGTGAACGCAATGCAGCGCTACGCAGTGCTGTCTATGACATATAAAATGTTCTGGATGGCACTACAATTGTTATGGGCAGGGGTGGCGCTTACCATCAGGCGAACGACCAGCTCGTCTTATCACTCAGTTCCATAAACAAAAAACTACTATTATTATATGAAAGAGATTTACCAACAATATTTCAAATGTCTGATGATATCCTCATTGTAAACTGCCTGATGCTCATGCTCCTAGGAGCAATATTTGTGAACGTTTTGATCTACCTTACCCATCTACACGGGGCTGTTCCTGTGAAGCTTGTGTTTTTAGGGATAGAGTAAAATTTGGCTTGTATAAAATGAAAGAGGCATTGGTTGTGGTCGTTCTCACGCGCACGCGCAAGGCAGTGTAATTGCGTGCGCTGCGAGTGCCATAAACCAGTGCAGTTTGAATATCGCGCCGCCCGCGCCCGGCCCGACTCGCGCCCGCGCCCGGCCCGACTCGCACCGCGCGCTCCTTGCAGACGCGCTGTGGTTTGTAGTAGGCACATTCGGAAATGTGTAAGAAGGTAGAATGTAAAATAGCTTGTGAGGAACGAGTCGTCATTCAGATACACTCAGCTCTTATCTTCGTAGAAGTGGAACATTAGTTGAGCATTATAAATAATGCGTCTTTAATAGTAGCCAGAATAAGAAAAGAAGCTAAAGTAACTTAGCAAAAGTATGGTTCTCTATGTGGGAAGTAGTTAATGAACAAGTAACCCCTTTAATAAATCTTTTGACTTTAGATTGTCTCTACCCTTAACAACGAAGAATGAGAACACGGTGGAGAATCCGAGACAGTCCACGAATTACGAAACTCAAGGACGAGTGACATTTGCCAACCTGCACTGGGACCACTGGGCCAGCGTGGTGATTTGGCCCATACTCTCTCTTAGAGAGAGAAGGTGGTAGAGTCATTGTAATAATTGACGTTCATAAGTGTGTTTGTGACGCCGAACTGAAAAATATCTTTTGAACTTTAGAACTTTTGAGAGAAAGCCCGTGTCCTGCAGAGGGCACGTAATGAGCAGATGATAAGGCCTTTTGGAAATCATAAATACTAATTAAAAATTAGTTACTCGTCGGGTCCTGCTGTTCGTTACTGTCACTATTTCAAAATGCATAATATAAGTGTTCTATTTAGGTTAAGCTGAATTTATAAAGATTCTCCAAGATTCATAAACATTAATGCCGAAACCGCATACTGGCAGTGAAGTGAACTAATAAGAAGTTCATAGATTTTCCAATAGTAATAGGAGAGCTTCGAGTTTGACAGGCATTGACTTACAGTGCGCGGGCGCAGCTGCCGCAGCGCAGATAATCTAGTTAAATTTATTTATTGACGCTCGACCCCACGCTCCCGCCGCGCCGCGCCGCCGCCGCGCCGCCGCCGCGCCGCGCCGCGCCGCTCGCCGCCCGCACCGGGCGCAGGCCGCAGCGGTACAGGAAAAAACGCAACAAAACCGCACAACATGTGGCCTAAAATACCACCGGCCCTAGCGCCCTAGCCTAGACGCTGTTTCTTGTGATTTCTGTCGATTACGATAAGATTAAGTACGTAAATTTAATATAATAAGCCGGTTCATTTCGCGAGCACCGTTTCCACGAAGCATGCCGATTTTGTCTGTTTGTTTTTTGATTTTGAGTTATCAAATATTGTTTGCTAAGAATTTTGTTATTTTCTTTTAACTATCGGTTACACAGGAGTTTGAGATATTAAAATAAGCAAGATTCATACGTAAAATTTGTGACAATTTGTTGTATTTTTTAATGCAAATGTGTACCTAATGTTTTCAAATTCTGATGCCTCCATGTCCTAATTATTTTGAATCCTCACAAAGTAGTAACACTATTTGTTTAAAGTCCACACCCCGAGTGCGCCGTGGCTGCAGATTCTCGCCGCGGTCAGAGACTCGGCATCCTCGCCGGCGGCTATGGGTCAGCGCGGCTCATAACGCGAGATTTATAGCCGCACCGCGCCGCAGCCGCGCCGCCGACGCCCCGCTCTGCAACCGCGGCTGCTGTGCCCGACGCGCTTATATAACGCTGTAGCGTGTCATTTTTACTTACCAATAAGCTGCTCTTTTTTGTTATTACCAAGTCTTAGCTTTAAGATATGAATCTAGGTCACTTTAGGACTAGAGGCTTTCTCTTATGTCCGTTATAAGCATCATCCATGATAAATGATAGGTAATGGAGAAGAAAAATGCAATGGTCTCACAAGAGTTTATTTAGGCCGAGTTGTCCGCTATGTCCTGCAGCTCAGTGCAACACTTGCCGTGGTCATTTTTTTCTTTTAAGTGTCACTATTTGTTTTCAGCAAGATCCGATTAAATAATTAGCAAGATTGCGGGCTAAATGTAATTTTTACAGCCCGTGAACGAGCTCTATTAATAGGGGAATGGAAAAACGTAACAATAGTGGAAACAAAATAATTACCTACTTCGTGAGAAAAATGCTTTCATTCTGTTTATTTCAGGATATTTCTGCGGCGGCGACGATGCACACGTGGTAGATATCATTTACAGGTTCTTATTTTAGCCATATCACGTCCATACAAGTACCTAGGTAAGTATGAAACAGTCTTATTAAGCACTGAGTCACCGATTGAGGCAGGCTTGATGTGAGTCGAAGGCACGCCTTGATAGATAACAGCACAATAAACCTTTGTGTATGTTACAACGGAGCAGCGTGTTTACACGGCACGATAACACTGGCACCGTGCATGACACAAACATACCTAAATACGTAAAACAATTTATCGAGGCACAGACATGACAAATGTTTTAAAAATATGAATAATAAGGAGTGTCTGAAAACCCTGTATCTTCAGCAAACAAACTGTAAAATATTGATGTGCGCTTATTAAATCACTCAAAATAAAACAGCGCGCATCACGTATCATCGAGGCGAGTCTTGTATTTTAACGAGTCGCGCCTGTATCATGGCCGACTACAATCGGCGACGAAAAAGCTTGTTATAATAATGATATTTATCTGTTCGATCAGCAATCAGTGCTCGCCGTCCGGGCCGGACACGGAACGGCACCGGGCCGGACCGGGCGGCGGACGGGAGGTGGCATTTCCCCGATTATAATGCGTTTAGTTTTTGCGTGCGACAATTACGCGGCATTAGTATGTATGCGGCAGGACGCGCGAATGTTCTGCGCGCACCGTCTGTCGCAGTCAGCTCGCGTGGCGCAGGTGAGGAAACACAGGAGGTGCACTATGTAGGTATAAGTACTATATTCGAATTGCTTTTATTTTTAGGACGAACAATCAATAATCTAACAGGGTAATGCTGATGATTTTGAATTGAAGTAAATTATACTTACGTATCAAACTAATCCTATCTTACTCTAACAGCTCGTAAGTTGCTGGTGCGTAAAGGCATTTAAGTGTATTTTTTATCTTTAGTAGATATGATACGATTAGGTACATATGTTTAACAAAGATATATGTATATATCTTTGTTAAACATAAATGTCTATTTATCTATGTATAAAGTAGTTGGTACCTATATTCTTGAAAGGCTAAAGCTTCTGGTGGTTGCTCCGCTGTGGTCAAAGCTTCTGTTTTTGCGTACGTGGTGCGTGTCTGCGGCGGCGCAGCGGCGGCGGCGGCGTGGGAGCCGCGCGACTCGTTGCTCACACCGCGCTACCGATGCCGGTGCAGATTGCGTCGCGCTTCGTTCGGCGACAACTACGCGCCGCTTTGCATCTCCTTATGGACCATGTGGCCTTAATTTCATGGACATGATACCACGAGACCTTTAACGAATTGAGATTGAGGGTTGTGTGAGAGGCGTTCAAGGCTGAATTATATTTTTTGGCGATAGATGTTGAAACCTACAGTAGGATATGACTATCGTGTCGTAAATAGCTTTTACGATCATTAGAGAATAACACCTATATCTACCTATAGTAGTAAGAGACCAACCGCAAACTGTACCGTACATAGGTAAATCTCCTGTATAGGTACAAAGTAAAGAAGTAAAAACCCTATGAAAAGCCAAACAAACTGCGATTCCCATCAAATCACAATGCAAATGACTTACTACCGGCGCGCGGCGCGCGGCGCGGCTACTCAAAAACCTCATACCTCTGAAATTATGTTTAGCTTGAAGACGCTGCATACGATGAATATTTCAACAGACTCTTTGTAAAAAGCTTAATCATCTGTCTGTAAGTTCACTCGATTATTTCAAGGGTCAATCAACAGGTGCTATTTAAACGCATTAAACTCGTTGATGCTTTGGGAAAACGGTGTTTTTCAGGTATGGTTGTCTTTATAAAGGTAAGAAACAGGATGAGCAGACAATGACTGCGAGCAAAGACGCTGCCACGAACAATAGTTGCCTGACGCAGGTTTGTAACTTGCAAAAAGCTAGCATTGATTCGGTCGGAGTTTGTGTGGCGACGGCGACGATGTGCAAAAAGGCAGTATTCTAACGATCTGCCCTTGTGAGGAGCTGCTGCTGGGACGTGCTCCATTCAGTGGGAAATTTTTGGAACGGTATTTTGAATGGTATTCCAGTATATATACAGATTATTACTGTATAGTGTTCTCTACATATAAATCTGTTTAGTAAAGTGGTATAACAAACACATACACTCTTTTGCGTTTATAATATTAGAAGGAATATCAGGTTTGACGATACTGCTACGTGAAACAAGATTTAAACTCTCGTAAGGTACATTTTTAAACTCTACGTTCATAAAACTAGTGAAACAAGTGTGTACTATAACTGGTGAACATCTAGTGGAGGCTTGCGGCCATGTGTTGCTGAAGCGCGCGGCGACGAATACGCGCCGGCGGCGGTGTACAAATAGAATATCGTTTTGATAACGATCAACAATGAAAAAGTTTAAAATAATAATATGCATCTCGGGCAAAATGTCTCAGCTGCGGAATGCGCAAGGTCGGTCCCGCCAAAGCGTCCGACGTGTTTTTAAATATCCCGCGGCGGCGTCCGGCAGCGTGCAGGCTACCGGGCCTTTGCCAGGCCGCTGTCGGCACCGGGCGCGGGCCGCTGCCGGCACCGGGCGCGGGCCTCGGCCGCTCCGAAGTCGCCCGCCGAGATTAAGCGACAAAAATTGCTAAATGC
This sequence comes from Petrophora chlorosata, assembly GCA_951640565.1. Taxonomy (NCBI): domain Eukaryota; kingdom Metazoa; phylum Arthropoda; class Insecta; order Lepidoptera; family Geometridae; genus Petrophora; species Petrophora chlorosata. The sequence goes on from OX621197.1 coordinate 18,448,635, forward strand.
TTGTCCAACGGTCACCTTGCGACTGAGATATGCAATCATATTGTTTGATGCTGCATGTCGGCGTGGATGAGAGACTCGTTATGCAGAAAATATTTTGGACTCACATGTTTTGTGTGGATGCTGCTTACTTTTGAGTTAAGTATGGACCATAGAAATCTAAAAACCTTTGCAGAATGATGACCAATGCAGAACTCTTTGAAACTTACGTCATAAATCTTAAGGTTTGGTTCAACCAGCATTATATACAAATAGCAGGCATCAGTGACGGAAAACAGCGGATGTACTAAATAAAATTCACTATTAATATTCATATTTATTCACTTTTTGATGCACCCTTCATTATTTTCTTTTACCGTCACTGGATATCTGGTAGAAAATGCTTTTTAGCATTAAGTTCTCCTTTTGTACATTACTTGTAATAGTGCAATAAGGAATTAAATAATAAATTAATTACTTGGATTCTAAGATCTTGCGGGCTCTCTATGTCGGAAACCCTTAACGTTTGCCCAAGCCACGATAGAACTAATACGCCCCTGCTTCCATAGTTTCGGAAGCCGAACTAAACGCGCGTTTTTTGCTGCGGTTGATTGACGCCGCCGCGCCTCGCCGCCGGCCGCGGTCGGCTGCCGGCCCTCGAGTCCGCTCATTTATAACAATTATCGCCCCAACATAAACACAATAGTTAAATTTGGAAACACCTTCATTAATTCATTTGATCTTGACCTGACTTGAACTATCACACTCCAATTTAATCCTAAAGCTCAGGTATATAATCTTCATATTTCAATGGTATTTTTAGTCAGTGAGGTGGCGTTATTAAAAACACATTAGCCCGCGAGCAGACCGGGTTTATCTCAAGTAGTGCGCGTGTGAGATATTTGTTTATTGTTACCTGTTATTAGATTAACTCTGTGGTAATTAGGGAATGTAGACCGTTATATAGATACATCTGACGGAAAAAAATCCTAAAAAGAGATTAAATTTTATTTCAAGCATATGTTTCGTCTATTTTCGTGAAGGTACCTATATCTAACAAGAAAAAATGTATAATAATATAACTAATAATATTGTTTTAGTAGTTTGTAATGTTATGTTACGTGCAACAAATAATATTATATACCTACGTATAATATCCATACTATCTGTAAACTAAATTGGAATAGTATGCAAATTATGTGAAATTTTACCCACATAGGTATGTTGGTAGGTACATTATAATTCGTCTAATCAAAGCTTCACATAAACGTAACGCATAATAAGAGGTAATTTGAATCCTTTTGAATGAGAGCTCTTGGTTAAATTATAGCAATTTGAATATGAATGTGATGGATGGCTTCCAGTTAAAGAAAAAAAAATCTCAAGAAGGTGGTAAGAACTTCTATTTGTGATTTTACATTTAACAAGCAATGGCGGTGAGGGAGAGTCACGCGGGCAAACATTGCAATGCGGGCTCGCGTAATGTATACGGCGCGGCCGTCGCCGGCGTCCAGTCGTACATCGTGACATTACAGACAGTACAGTTGCAGATTGTCGCCGACTAGGAAACGTTTCAATACTTCCCGGCGCGGCGGCCGCTGACTGCTGCTCATACATTTTCATACGGCAGAAAAACGCGGCGTCAACGCGCGGCTGTAATTGCCGCAGTTCCCAGCGCGGGAAAACGCCGCTCTCCGTAAGGACTCCTGTGAACCGATGAATGGCATTTTTATCAGCCATTCAGTGGCGCCAGCTGCTAATTGTTTAGGACGAAGGGACCCCAGATTGTTTAGATGCCTTACTTGGCTCGTCCCAATGTTTTCATCTCGGGAACGTTTATTTAACTGTAGGTGCATTATCGGTCCGCGTTTCTAGTCGAAAAGGAATATACTTACTTAAATAAATTTATAAAAAACTCATCAGCTGGATGTTTAGAGCGAGTGTGGCTTAGCGGGAACTCGTGCGCCTTTCGATCCGACGCACCTGGGTTCGAATCCCGACTTGGCCCTGCACCAATGACTTATAGTTAAGTGCAGATTTTGCACGCTCGCTGTAAAACGGTGATGGAAAACATCGTGATGAAACCCGCTTACGCGCTTTGGAGTGGTAGGTTCTGGCCGTGGTTGTAATACCACCCACCGAACAAAGCCATGTCGTCAAGCGACCTAGTCGTGTTTCGGGATGATGTTCGGTGAACAATCGGGGAGACGGGTCGGAGCAGCCGCTGAACTGCCGTCTCTCTCTAGAACTATGTGCTCCATCTTCGGCCACATCATCGCTTCACATCAGGCGAGATAGTGGCCACACATAGATCTATTAAGCTTAAAAAAAATGTTATGTAGCCGAGTAATTCAGTCCGTACCAGTATCAACAACTTATGTAAAATTATATGTGATATTCCGCTTGCTCGAAATCAGAAGTCGAAACAACGTGGCATACCAAAGTATTTGATATCGAATGCATTAGCGCAAAATTATAAGATTTTAAAATATAAATTACTCAAGCGATTTCATATTTTTTTCTTTTGAATAATAGTTAGGTACATTGAGTCCGCGTGGGCCATATAATGTATATACTGAGGTATGTCCCGTACTGTCACGTCACGTCCCGGGCAGTGGGCACGTAAACGGACTAAAATGACGACAATGATAATGATATGGTGCATTTTTCTAATCACAAAAAGTTATGAATGTCCATCCTATATGAAATGGTGCAATTATCGAAGTGGACAGAAAGCGCATAATGTAAATATTAACGAGCTGCTCAGACGCCGGTTATGTTATGCCGTGATAGTGGACGCGCGTTTTTGCTGCGCAGCATATTGGAATCAGTTGGACAGTACTGTAACTTAAAAAATGTGCCTGGAGAAACACGATACAACCGTAGATTTTGTCACAAATACTAAAGGGCTGGTGCGGGCAGCTGCAGGAATCCGTAAAAAAGAAGAAAAGGACAGGTTGATTTTATCTCGGGAAACCGCGGGGCACAGCTAGTGTTTTATAAATAAACAAATAGGATGAAAATAAACCTTAATGAAAATGACGACGAGGTCAACTCTAGGTCGTGCGTGTTTGTATGTAAATACCGAAGTACTCCAGAATTGTGTCAATCTTAAGCACTGTCGTCCCTGCGTTCTTACTCTGTATCAGCGCGACATTCCCCTCGCTGGCTGTCGCCGGCGCGGCGCAGGCGCATGTGCAGGGTTCAAATGCGTATGGATGGCGTTTTTGCGCGGATTCAATCGTATCGGTACCGGGAAGCTAGGCGCCAGCGTGGACCGTGTACTAGCTGATGGTTCCAGGCTAGTTGGTGACTAGCGCTACATGTAAACACATAAGTGTGCGCTGACAACCGGCTGGTGGCGGCGTCGGGCCACTTCCAGATCTACTGCACTATTATCGCTTTGTGAGGAAAAGTTATCATACTATCTACGCCGCGCGGTTTTACCCGCGTAGAATGTGGTTTATGGTTGCTCCATCGGGAAGTTTTCGTTTTCCGGCATACAAATATCCTATATGTGTTAATCCAACATATAAGCTCCAAATTTCATCGAAATCCGTTATGTAACAAACACATTAAACACTTAAATACAAACTTCCGCAATTATATTAGTGTGAAGAGCGATACTGTGATAGGGTCAGTCTTAAAGGTAAGTACCTACTGAAAATGGAAAGCCGCCGTCCCTGTATAAATATGTTATTCCAATACATGATTGATTTTGATTTTTGCATGCACGGTTGTCTGGAAGAGATCGCTTTAAGCCATAAGACCGCCCTTTGTACCATTTTTGTTTAGTTACTATTACTGTTTCTGTGTATTGTGGTGTTTATAAAGTGTTAAATACCACCCTTACTAATTTTACTCAGAATAACTAACTAATTTTATTCAGAATTAGAAATATATGTTTTTTTACGCTTAATAGATCTATGTCTGGCTCCTATCTATAGGTAGGTACTTGGTTTATATTTATTGCAATAAAATTGGTGGCAGGAACATAAGTATTGTATCAACGACCCGTCCATTTCGGACGGAACAATAGTACAATGTTACCTTGCAGTGCATAGAAGTAACATAATATAATAAAACAGTAATTAAAGTATGTGGTCGTTTGTCAGTAATTCTTCTGCCAAGCAGTAGTGTGCAAGCCGTACTATGTTCTCATTTGAAGGGCATTGTAGCCAGCGACACAGCTGGGCATATTTTACTCGTATAATGTTTGGGAGGGACGAGCGTAATGCAGTGCCTACTATCTACGCAGTACTTTGCATGGAATTAAGTTCTGGGTGAAATTGTAATTTTTATGGGCAAACGTGGCACTTGTTCTTGTGGCACCATCAGGCGAATAACCTGCTCGTCTCATTTCTCAGTTGCATAATAACATATTTTGAATCATATTAACAAGCGTTTACACCGCGTCCCTCTACTCCTTACAAGGATCTGCATCATGACTCAAGCTCTATGACGCCATGACACGACGCGACGCGACACAACTAGGTTATATTAGTTGTTATTTTAGTTTTTAATTATTTCTGTATTTTGATGCTTTTATAATAAAGAGTTATTCTATTCTATTCTAGGTACCTATGGTGATACATCAGGCGCCTCCATAAAACATGACCAGCATTTCCCATCGCATTCAGGGATTGTATTTATCATGTAATATTGTATTTTCCCTTCATGTATTTATCGACGAGAAAAACGGTTTCGTAACTCAAATACGCTACTTCTGAGCCTTCACGAGAACTGTACTGTAAGCAGGTACCTACAACAAGGGGCATGTGGACCCCATAGAATTAGAACGAAGTTATGGTATGCCCATTAGGATTTTATAAATATTAAAGTTGGGCCAATCATTATAAATTAATTTAATGCTTATGTTTATAACTTAAAACTGCTGCTTAAAAGAACTAAGAATACGGGTACAATGGTGAAAAAAAATTCTTACTTACGTATTTATTATTTACTAGCTGCGCCCCGCGGCTTCGCCCGCGTGGAGATTGATGTGTCGCAAGTAAGAAAAGTAGTCGGCTGCTCGTCTGCGCTGTTATGATTATTTCCGAATCCATCATGATTCTGTATTTGCGAACTCGCTTCAATTGTTAAGCACGTGTTCGACGATTTGTTCCCGTGCCAATCATGGGTTGCCGTGTAAAATATACGTGTTGTAGACAATTCAGGCACAGGGGTCCTCCTCATGCAGCTTGTATAAAAACGCTTGGCGACGGTAACAGCTTTTATTAAACTACAAGTTAGGTTACAGTGATGTTGCCTGCCACATTTAGTAGACAAGTCGGGACGTGCTTACAATTATCTCTTAGAAAAGCTTTCTCTTATATTGTTCCTTCTACTATTATTATAACGGGGTTTTATTTATTAAAACAAGATGGTCTTACACTTGGTATCTTAAAACTATCTTATATACCTAGTTTACATGCAGTCTTAAGTCTAAATGTATCTATACAATATTAGAATCTTAAAACTATGTAAAGTAGCTGTGCTCCCTAACAATACGAAATTGCCTAAACAGGCATGCCCCATCACCGATTATTATGGAAACGACGACGGTGTATTGCACTATTACCTACGTCATTCACGTCTAAATTCTCTATTTTTTTCGAACCATAGAATACAATTTTCCATATAAAGTTTAGAACTCTATGGCTAGGGGGTGTCCCTTGTGGTAATAAAAAATAAAAAATACATAATTCATTATTTACTTTATAGTTTATTTAAACCAAGTTTTTAGTGAATCGATCCAAGAAATAAAATTTCCATAAAAACTTTAGAATTCATTTGCACCCCTTACTGAGGTAGTTTAGAAAAGAAATGTTTTTCACTATTTATTTTGTAGTTTATTTGTACCGGGATTTGAGTGAATGAAAACATCATACACACAAACTTTCGCATTTATAATATTATTAGGATTAGGATTTAAACCGAGTTAGGTCTCTCGTGTGCGGCAGGCCGTCTGGGTAGGTACCACAGCTTTGCCAGTTATTCTGCCACCAAGTAGTAGTGCGCAAACATTACTGTGTTCCGGTTTGAAAGGCATTGTAGCCAGCAAAATTACTGGGCATATGAGACTTAATATATGATGTCCCGGGGTGCAGCGCTACGCAGTGATTTTAATGGTTATACCTATTAAGTTTGTTTGTTGTGGTCAGGCGTTGTGCTTGCCATCAGGCGAGCGGCGAAAAAATTGTATATATTATATATTACATTATTGTATATATTATATTACGTATTATATTATATATATTATATTATATTATAAATAACATTATGTTTTATATTATATGTTATATATAATATAATTATTTGAACCCAGTTTTGAGTGAATCGAACTAAAATAAAATACATACAAAATTAAAAACTCCTTAACACCCCAAAGGTAGTTTTGAAAAAATAAAAAATATGTGTTTTATAATTTATTTTAAAGTTTATTTGTACCAAGTTTTGATTGAATCTAACTAAATTAAAAAAATATTATATAAACTTTACCACAGCTTTGCCAATTATTCTGTCTCCAAACAATAGTGCGCAAGCGTTACTATGTTCCAGTTTGAATGACATGTAGCCAGTTAAATCACTGGAAATATGAGACTAAATACCTGATGTCTCTACGCTACGCAGTGCTTTTTATGGTATTCAGGGTGTGAGTGGCGCTGCAACATTTGTTGTGGTCCCAAATGTTGTGCTAGTCATCTGGCAAACAGCGAAAAACTTTTTTTAGTATTATATATTACATTATGTATTATATTATATTACATAATACATTCTATATTATATCATTTTATATTAGGATTAAGATTTTAACCGAGTTTTAAGTGAATTGAACTAAGCAATAAAATTTTTCGTACAAAGTTTAGAACTTTATTGCACACCCCCTAAGGGTAGTATTGAAAAAATAAAAAATAAGTGTTAGTTTTAAGTTTATTTGTACCGAGTTTTGAATGAATAAAACTAAAATATATAAAAAAAAACCTTACAAACATTATAACGCCCTTACTCTTTTTTAGGGGTAGTTCCGAAAAAATAAAAAAATACGTGTTTTAAAATTTATGTTAAAGATTATTTGTTCTGAGTTGTGAGTGAATCGAACCACGGAATATAGTATACACTGAAAAAAACCGTACAAACTTTAGAACTCCCATGCACCCTTCCAAGGGGTAGTTTTGAAATAAATAAAATGTACGTGTTTGATAATTTATGTTAAAGTTTATTTGTACCGAGTTTTGAGCCAATTGAACCAAGGAATAAAAATGGTCCATACAAACTTTACGACCCTCTTTCACCCCCTTGAGGGTAGATTTTTAAAAATTTACATGGCTTATGTTTGAATTCTGTATTTAAACTATCTTCATTCCAAATTTCATCAAAATCGGTTTAGTAGTTACGTGATACGTGGTAACAAACATCAAACACACAAACTTTCGCATTTGAATATTATTAGGATTAGGATGCGGGAGTTGCATGTAATTTGGAATAACGCTGTTACAATAAAATACAAGAATTACTATTATAATATATTGATGTGTAGGTGATATAATAAATTATACAAGGTCTTCAATATAATTACTCAGACGTGAAGAATTTAGTGCACAGCGAAACGCGTCTTTCTCTACATTTTACAATAATTATTATTTAGATAAAATATACCTTTATAACATTAATTAATCTTAGTAATTAATGGCTTGAATAAAAATTATAATTATAATTTACTATTATACTAATTAGTTGGTTCATTAAACATGTTTATTGTGATATTAATTGTATCTTGTTTGCATCTATTATGAATCCAAGTGGTAGAATAAAAATAATGAACCAATCTTGCGAATACACAGACACTCGGGCCTGACTGATTGATTGTCCCGACTCGTTCGCTTACAAATTCTGTTGAATACTTGCAAGGACCAGAAGGGCTGACCGTGATACTGATCTACTTACGAGTATACATAGGTAGGTGTAATAATGAGTTGTAAGAGCTGAGCTTGAAGTTGAGAAGTGTTACGTTTTCCCAAAACCAAGCAGGGGGCGTCGGCTAGTCAGTTCATTATTCAATACCTAAAGGTATATAAGTGATGAGCGATTACAGGCAGATATTTCCTTGACACCTTTTCCTTTAGAAACTCGGCTGGCATCGGATTGTTACAAGTGATTGAGCTCTGGCACGTCATTTGCATAACGCGCCACAATAATGTTGTACGTAAATGCGGATTGCGATTTCGTATCATCGCTTCAGGGAATCAGTTCGCGTCAGCTTTGTGCAATATGAAATGCAAATAGATAATATAAATTGACGGAATTAAAGATAACGAAAACATAAAATGAATAGCCCTCCCGAGGGCGGAGGCTTTTGTTTAGTTTGTCGTCGTCAACGTGGAGTTGACTTAGTGCGGATAGCTGCAGAGAGTCGAGTGAGAAAGGCCAGTGATAGTCTTTCTTTTTAGATAATAAATAGCATAAAATATATTCAGCTAATAAATTATATATTGTATGTATGTATGTATGTATGTATATTAATTAGGTATATAAGTTTATTTATATAGTCATATATATATTTAAGTAATTAGATTATATATTGTATATCATATGTAAGCCCTTAGTATGTCTATTATATTTTCTATCACCACCGTCTGTGTATGTTTCGTTATTCCTCTCCGTACAAAGGTTGTCTGGAAGAGATCGCTTTAAGCGATATGACCGCCCATTGTTACACCACTGTAAACATTTGACTTGTACTGTATCTCTATTTTTAAGGTGAATAATAAAGTGTTTATCTATCTATCTATCTATCTAATAACATAAAATATATCATCTTCATCATCAACCCATCACGTTCCCACTGCTGGGACATGGGTCTTCTCTCATAGAGAGAGTACGGGTTACACTCTAGTCCAGTGCGGGTTGGTGGATGTCAGATATATGTCCTTGAATTTTTGTGATAAATTCCTAGACATGCCGGTTTCCTCACAAGTTTTCTTTTAGCGTTTTTAGAGCTAGTGTTATTCCGCACACAACTTAAGAAAGTAAGTGGTGAAAGGCCAGCGGGATTCGAACTCAGGTGAGCCGGATCGAAGTCACACGTGCTTCCACTAAACCGCCCTGGCATTATAAATATATATTTTGTACTTACTTTAAAATAATAGCATTTTCCACTATGATTAACATTTAATTATTATCTAGTAAATATTTGTCAGACGTTTACCGCGCTGGTAATTGCTTATTATTCAGTACCTATAACCTAGGCATAGCATAAAATACTATGTAAATGCTAAGCACTAATCTATCCATCGCATATGGTACATTTCAATGGCTATCAATATTAATAAGCGCATGCATATCACGGCAGTCGACTAAACACGTATGTTAAAAATCTGCTACGACATTTTTTAATTACATCAGCAGAAACAACCGAACCTATACCACCAAAATGCTCCATTGCTCTTTCAGCACCTGCCTTTAAAACACTGTTTCTTTGTTTAGCCAGGCTTGTAAATAAAAGTTTTTCTCGTGCGATACCATCGCCGGTGTGTTGGTGCCGAGGTCCGGTATGTGGTGGTGCGGTCTCACGGTGTTTCCCACGGCACAGTTGTCCATAGCGAGCGCCGCAATTAATGCGCGAGCACACTGTCCAGTTGTCCACACACACACACACACACCACGGATAGGACTCTGATTTGTCTCATTACTATGTATTCAGACAGCATGACTTCTTACCAGCGATTTTATGACTAAGTAAAGGTAGGCGCATAGCAGATTTCTGCGAAAATGGAGACGAAAATGGTGGCTGGGAACATACCTAATTACAATCGCTAATATGAACAATGAAATCCGAGATTTGTGTGTTAAGTTTTTACGATAAAGTTATGTTTAATTTGTGTAATATTCTGTGATGAGCGAGCATTGTATAGATTTAAGATGCAATTAATTAGAAACGCGAGAATACTTGTGATTTTCCGTCACGAGAGCCGCGCCGCAGCTCATCACAATTAATACATAACATGCACAAATAAGGCAGGCAATTATTTTTATATACGCGACGTGAAGTCGTCGCGGATTTAATTCCCGCATTCAAATGCGTCTTTAATGCAAATGCAGAGCTGCGATTTAAACGGTCCACCCTCCGTCCACCGCACAGGTACTCCGCTCGCTGAGAGCATCTCTTGGTTTTGCGCAAAAACATATTGCATGGAAATATCGAGAACAGCCGAATAAATTACTTACCTACTTAATAAATTACTTACCTACTTAATAAATTACTTAGGTACTTACTTAATTTTGCTGTTCCAAAATACTAGCAATAGCTAGCTATAATGTAATGTTGTTTGCTATGTCACTAATTTTGTTTCTTCTTCCTTCCTTTCTTTCTATATATATGGTTTATGGTTTAAGACATTTATTTCTCAAAAACAGAATACAATTCACTTATATTGAGAAACACTAAATAAACTTAAAAGTAAAATTATCATACGAGGGCGGAACGACAGCATCCGGGACCAAGTGGATAACAAATACACATAGATTGACAGTAGGTAGCAAGTATAGAACTAAGGCAAGTATTACAATAACATATCGCATTACCAAATAATGAATACTTACATTACATATTCAATAACAAACATGATAAACATTATTTTTATTTTGTGAAGGTAGATTTAATAAAGTTGTTAGGAACTAGTTCAATGGATGGCCATTGTTTTGCGACTGCCATATTAAGTATCGAAACTTACTTGCTATCATAATAGGTCTTGATAGCAATTATGTATATTTGATGTTAGATTAGGATTACTTCATAAGATTTAATTTGTATTGTTTTAATTTTTTATATTTATTTAGGTATCTAGTGTATTTAAAGTGTGTAGTAATTTGTTTATATGTATATATATATATATTTTGTGGTTGGTTAAATAGTTGATATTTGTTAAGAATTATTTTTCATAATGTGATATTTTAATTTTGTTTTAAATAATAGAAATGACTGTATTTCCTTTATGTCGTTTGGTAACTTGTTATATATTTTGGCACCTTCAAATCTAATATTTCTAGTTCCATAGCTGGTTCGTGGCTTAAGTAAGCAGATATTGTTAGCATTTCTCATTTTTCGCGTTTGTATTTGTGCTTTTTTAGTAAAAATTATTTGAGAGTGCGTATCTTTTGCCAATATCTTTCTTATCAATATACAAGTATGGAATTTATATATTTGCGTAAGCGTAATTAACTTTGTTTTATTATATACGGTAACTGTTGGTGTTACATAATTAAGGTGGAAAAGTAATTTTATACATTTATTTTGGGCAACTTGCAATTGTTTCATATTGGTCTTGGTGGCCGATCCCCACACTTCAATTAGATAGGTCAGATGAGATTTAATAAGAGAGTTATATATAATATATCGAACAGGTAAAGGATAACAACGGACAGTGCCTCGAAGAATGCCATATATATACAAGCTACAATTATTAGTTACAGAATATCTTGACTCTCCTGTTTGGCCAGTTGTTCCTTCTTTACAAGATTTCTTTGAATTGCTTCCTGTCCAAGTTTTAAAATTTTGCACAGATACGTAAAGTTGATGACTATCTAAAGTGTTGACTGGCCTGGTGATGCAGTCAGGAATGGCCCATGTGAGTGTCTCATTGATAGTGTTTGTATACCGTAGCTCGTCTTATCTTGCTCCTAGCCAAGCAAGCACGCAGGTATGTATGTATACAATATGTATATTGATAAAGTGAGCTTATTTATTAAAGTTCTTATACAGTAAGTAGGTATAACATTACAGAATGCGTAGGTAAGGCTGCTATGATCACTGCTGAAAACGAACTATATAATCCGAGCATAAGGAAAACTAGTAGCTACATTTCTTAAACATAATGTTCATCTCATTTACCTTGGCATATCTGTTCATATTGCATTGTTAGAGTCTGGCGCAGGGAGGGCGGCTGCAGTGGGCGGGAGGGGGTGAGGCGGCGGCGAGGCAGGCAGGGGGGCCGCCCGGCCCGCCTGCCACCTGCCATAATATCAGAAAATTATAATGTAGCCAGTACTCCAGCTCTCTAGACGCTTTATTTTAAGAATGTAGACTCTAATTAGTATGGGTTCTTATTTCAGAGTGGAGAATTAGGAAACTATGTGGTGCTGCTATCTCAAAACGGAATCGATATGTCGATTGTACTGCCCCTGTAGCATAGAGCATTATACTGTACCCATGAGTGTCACCCGCGCCGAACGTACATGGAGAACGTATGCGTGAGTACATCTCAGCGGCTTGCTCGTAGCTGCGCTACTGTGTCTACAGTGTAGCTGTAATATCCTATTTATGAATAATGTTTTATTCTAACAGCGTGCGACCCCCGCCCCCGCGCCCCGCGGCCGCCGCCGCGCTCCCCGCGGGGCGGGAGGCTGCAGGGCTGCCCAATTGTTTATGTATTGCTGTTTACTTACGTACACTCACTATGAATAAAATATTTAAACTGAAACACTTCAGGTGGAGCTAGTTTCGCCAACATGGTTTGCTTTGTAGGTTGCTTTACAGCTGTATATTAATATGCGCTCTTGGTTTTAGGCACAAATTAATGAAAATAGAAGGTTATCAAAAAATAATTTTCGACTATTAAAATATGTAGTCGTAGCAAAAGTTGTCATTGGTGCTCTGCACTCCGCTGATACGATAGTCAAGACCTTAGTACCTACTATTGTCTATTATGTGACCCAGTGTAATATCATAGTATATTATTATTTTTTATAATAAATGAATACCGTACTGCTCGTAGCGTCGCTCGCCAAGCCGTTCGTAACACATCTTCTAGGTTAAGGTCATAATTTGGATGGGTGACCGTTTGTGTGGTATTTGCATCTGAGCGCTAACGTGCTTACCGGCACGTCAAGGCGTCGGTCTCAGTTATTCGTTAGATAACGTTCGTTAGGCCACGTCGGAGGCCTTCGGGTGGCCTTAACACTCAGACACCAGGGTAGGCCACACACCCACACGAGAGAAGAAGTAATATGTATTTTTAACCTTTTTATAATAACCTAAACCTATTACAAAAAATAATAACTTACAACCAATATAGTTATGTCTGACTACAAAGAACTAACTCATTACGGTGACCAAAATCGCCCTGAACGGCATTTTCCGACATTTTCTCGTCATATTTTATTCGAATTGGCGAACTCTGTCCATAAATCCGCATAGTTGCAGGTGGGCAGTGGGCAGCCCTGGCCTCGTTATAGTTTGCTTTGTTTTTGCGCGGGTCCGAGGACGGGAGAAAGGGGGGAGTCGCGGCCCCCCTCGGCTTTAATTAATGGAATAACTCCGGCTCTGTGCTCGCCCCCCCGCCCCCCGCCTTCCCGTCCCGTGCCGGCTCGTTACTGCACTCGCGAGGAAATCTTTAAAATATAACTCTTTAACTAATGTATTTGTTCGATTTACGGCGCGAGGTGTGATCACATTTCAGCTGAATGGCGTGGCGCGCCATCATCTGTCCAAGAACTGGGACGCTTCCGCAAACACTGTGGTACGACAAGTTGGTTAAATTTCTAATTCTCGTAAAGTAGAGATTTGAAATATTTGTGACTATTATAGAGTTATGTAAAATACTTTAGTCACAATCTTACGATCTTTTTACGTGAGTCTAAACCAAGACAATCACAATCCTTTTAGCATAAGCAATTCTATAGGAATATAAACTGCAACATATTATCCTAATATTGACACCCTTTGCCTTAGATGCAGGCGGCTTAGGGCTTATTTTAATGATGAACATTATAATAACATATCTAAATATGTAATCACTCCAAACACAACGTAGGTAGGTAGGTGTATAGTCCAGGCGACGAACATAACAAAGTTATCGGCCCCTACATCACGCGAGAACAGTCGCAACTCTTTCAAGAGCCGTTCCAGGTCCGCACCTTACATTATTATGATTTAGCGCACAGTTGCAGCGCTGCACCCCCGCCCCACCCCACGGGGGCGGCGAGCACCCCACGGGGAGGAGGGGGTTGAAGTCAGCGATGGTAGTAATAAAGCCAGCCATATTTCACACTTAGCGCGTAATGAGCCAGCGCCCAAATAATTGGATCACGTACATAACTCATTATTACCTCTCGCCTCAGTTCAGAATGTATCATTACTCCCCCCTCCCCCCCTCCCCCCCTCCCGTACAGCCGTAGGTACCGTCACGTGCAAAATAATATAATAAAAGTTTGGTAAAGGTGCAAGCGACGGACTTTACTATTCTGTTTGTGACCATCCCACGGTGGCCGGTGACGGTGGACGGTGACTCTCATCTTAAAGTTAGCGCAAGTAATGACTACGAGCTCTCACTCGATCGAGTCGAGCTTACGCGCTGTTTGCTCTCTAATATTTCTAAAGATTTTATTGTATTGGCAGAAACTTGGATAGCATAGAGCGAGATGAGGCTCACAGTAACTTGTAGCCTTCATCTTTGCACCAAATCATCTATGTACATACTTACCTACATAGGCTCATTCGCTGCAGGTAATATAACGGACCATCGACATCGGACGAAATGATCTAAAAGTTTCAATTATTTATACATAGGTCTCAGGCACAATGGAGCAAAACAAGAGAAAATACATACTAACTAAATACCTACTGCCAAAATATTTGACTTCGTGACGATAGTTAATTATAACTAATTAAAATAGTTGGCAACTGTTTTATGGCCACTAGTACAATTATTAAGTAAACAAACAAAGAGTCGTTTTGAAATATAAATAAAATAAGTAATTGAATGACGAGTTAGCACGATACGGTCCTATTTAATGACGTATGTAAAAAGCACAGGATATGTATACCCGTGTTGTTCGAATTCCTACAAACCGACTACGGAAATGCCGATGTATTAAAACGGCGGGCAGGCGTCGGCGGCTCATATCAAGGCAAGTTAATTAGCTATAGCTTTTTGTTCGGATTCGCCCGTAATTAATATGTAGATTGTAGTAATGTTTAATCCGATGTCAGTGCGGTAAAGGCGCCGTCACACTGAAACATAAATCAGAGTGCACGCAACGCTCGCTCGCGGGCGGCCACTAAGCAATAGTGTGCATGCACCATTGGAATCACGGCGACCAGGGTCATCGAATGAATAATATTTCGCAAATAACAACAGTTAAACATCTTATTATACCCAAATAAATCAATTCTGCATTAAAGATAAGCTTTCATCGAAGAACCTATCATGATGAGTTTATACTGAACCATCTTTTAATTATTACCGCAATCTTTTAATGTAAAACTTCTTTTTTTAATGTAAAGGTACTAGAACAATTCACGACATGTCTCAATTTAAATAATTAATTCCATATATTACGTGGAATAAAAAAATCTATGCTCATCGAAACATCGACAATGAGTAACTAACTACATTTTAGTTTCTTTGACACTTTTCATTTCTGTATACATTGACATTTTTATAATATTATTGACATTTTATTATATAAATTCATTTTTTTTTATTTTGTACGAACTTTTTGTGTGATAAATGTAATTGAGTGAAATCGTTTTTGCCACAATAAATAAATAAATAAATTAATCTTCAAAAGAAGGATGTAGGTACTCGGGCTGCGTAACAAAATCGTCAAAAAATATCGGCACAGGCATAAGACGAGTATTCCACCTAGGAACTGGGAACCCTAGAGCATTCCCCACGCAGAGTCGTTCACCTTTAACATTTACCACGCAGCTGCTTGCATATTCATGTGCAAGTATAATTTCTCCCTTTCTTTGCAGCGGCATGCTAATCGAAGAAAGTTCTCGCGGCTTAAAAACTAGCTGCTACTGTAATTGACCGTGGTTTGATTGTTTTTGTGCCAGCCCTGCCTGCCCGTGGACTAGGGCTCACTCTTTGATTATATCGATTTAACTATCGCTGTTATTCAGTGAGAGCATTTTTCTATGATCGTGTAAGATGTACAATGTTTTTTTATTGTATACCTAATGCTAATTTTATGACGAACTTATCATAAATACGATATGGTAAAGTATCTTATCATTCTTTTCTTTAAAGACATGTACTTAGATAACATTTTCCTTATTCATTTCGATGCGATAATTAGCATAAAATACTTTATACGTACCTAAATCATTATCACAATTAGTGGAAAAGTAAGATTGTCATCAATTTATAAATAGAAATAAAATAGAATTCGAGTAGTCATCATACTATCATATTTTTAGTAATTCCATCTTTCTTTAGGGGTTCGGCGTTCTAATATAAATTATTTTGTGGTATTTCCGAATAAATATAAAATGTTAACGATATACTATCATTCAAATCGCACTACCGCAGTATCACAGGCATTGTAGCTCAGTAATGAATAATTAAGTACGTATGTTTACTAGTAGGTATATAATTGAGTGAGAATCCTACTAATATTATACATAAATGCGAATGTTTGTGAGGATGGATGAACGGTTAATTAAATGTTGCAAGTAGGTACTTTAGAACCTGGAACAGGACAATATAATAGTCAGCGCGGGCGAGCGCAGCAAGTGATCGATAAACATATCGATCCGATGTCCGGCATCCCTAGCCCCGGCGAGCGCGACGCGGCGCGGCGGGCGGCGCGGCGGGAAGCGCGCGGTTGCTCGCACGCACGCTGCGCTGTTTTTGCCGCCCCTATATTTTTGTTTGCGATACCATACACAGTGGCCTCGACCCAACTCTACCACCAAAGATAACCCGATAGGTGTCAGCGCCCGCGCTGCAGGAAGTTGTCTATTCAATTTACCTCACACTGCTCGCCCATTATCTAATTATTGCTTCATGATAATTAATTGAGGGCTGCCGCCGCTCAGTGGGGTCACTAGTTATTCTAATAGTGATAAACTAATATCGTCATTTGTCCTGTAAATGATCAGCTATGACTAGATGCCATGACTAATGTCAATGGAACCCAGTTAGTTGTTCATTGTCGCCGCCAGGTAGATATCTACTATTCGTAAATTGTAATCATCAAAAACAGTTGGTAAGTAGTAATAATAAAATAATATAATCAAAGTATAAAATACCAACCTTTTACATACAAATCTTGTGAAATATTCAATTACTAAGAAAATTAAAAACGCTTTTGTAGGCATCAGCACGATTAAGAAAAGATAAGATAGAAGATAGTCTTGTATTGCGTCTGCAATTGTTTCTGAAAATTCTGCTGATATTCCATATTTGGGATACTGTTTCATATTTGGTCAATTTCCTCGTATAAATATAAAATAGGTGATATGAATACGAAGACGCCGGCGCCGCCCGCCGCTCCCCGCGGGGATTATTTCTTAATCAGCGGTTTATCGAAATGTTTCGAGTGAGCTGTCAGCGGTAGCGCGATAGCGGATTATCGAACGTATTCAATGAGTGTTATAAAATTAGCACTAATTATTTCTGCTCCACCGAGTGTGTTAACGGTGAAAGTGGTGACCTTTATATCGCTAGCGGGCGATGCGGACAGGCTTGCGATTAAGGTAACTAGAGCGCTAGTAGAGCATTGCGATATTAATGAAATGAAAGTAACACCTTTATATTAGTTCTTCTGACGTTAAACAGTACCTATTTTGATAGGCATTGTCGATATCGTCACAAAATAAGGTCATTTCACTGATTTCACTCACTCAGCCACACAGGAATAAATGCTGATAAGTTTGAATTAATAATTAATTCGTACTATTTCAATGGGTTATTTATTAACTATTCTTGCAGTTAAGAGTATCTAGGCAGAGATCGGTGAAGATAGGTCAGTGAAGCTGTTTGAAAGTGTCACAGTTCACTCGTAATAAATTAAAACTAATGAAAAGCGAATACTAATGGCCGCACACTGAGTTAGTCACTTTCTTTTAATTGCTCTATAAATAGGATTCGTGTTCAAGGTGAAACTGCAAAAAGCGAATTGCAAATTGCAACACACACATAGTCATCCACCGGAACAGTGGTACCGTTATCGCCGCGAGCGCACTTTTGACATTTGGCTGGCACATCTGCCCTTCGCCTACTTTATATCCCAGGCATCGCGAACCTAGGCTCTATCATAATGGCTAAAAGTGGAAAATTGCAGGTGATTTGCAATGTTTTGACAAGAGCCGATAAACGAGTGGCGACAATTTATTAATGAAGTAGAACGGGTTTCATTCATGGCGCGAGCGCGAGCGGGTGCGCGCCGAGTGTCGGGTGTATAGAGCAAGCGGCGACCGCGACCGCGACCGCGAAATTTGCTCGTATCGCGATCGCAGATGATGAGATAGCCATCGGCGCGAGTCTCGACCAATTTCATTGCTGATCAAAAATAAAAGGTCGATTATTGGCCGCGATTATTCGCTCTTAGATACTCACTAATTAGGTACCTAATGCAGAAAACACGTCATTGTGTTCGTCAATGCTATACTGTTTTCACGCTCGATTCAGGCTAATCGTTCTTTAGGGGTTGGTACAAAATAGCGTGCTGATTATATATAACTTCCCGTAAAAAAATCTCAAATGACAGTGAAAACCGTATCAAAATTCGTTGCGTGTGGTCTAAAAGTATAAGCGGCACGTGTTGACTGGGCAAGCTACATCTTCGACCACATCGTCACTTCCCATCAGGTGAGATTGAAACGCTGAACCAGTCTGTACTAAAAAAGCGGAGAAACAGAAATGAGGACGCGGTTAACGACTTTATTTTATACTATTTAGAGATAATAGTATCACTAGTGTTCATTTAAATTCATCATCATCATCAGCCCATCACGTTCCCACTGCTGGGACTCAGGCCTTCTCTCATAGAGAGAGAATGGGCCATAATCCACCACGCTGGCCCAGTGCGGGTTGGTGGATGTCACATGTCCTTGAATTTTTGTGATTAATTCTTGGACTTGCCGGTTTCCTCACGATGATTTCCTTCACCGTTTTCAGAACGAGTGTTAAATCCGCACATAACTTAAGAAAGTCAGTGGTCAGGCCAGCGGGATTCGAACTTGGGTACGTCGGATCGAAAGTCGCACATTCTCCCACTGAGCCACACTCGCTCTTAGCCACACTCGCTCTTAGCCACACTCGCTCTTAGCCACACTCGCTCTTAGCTACACTCGCTCTTCATTTATACAACAAGAAGATGAATTATTCTGTTTCTTATTCATTTATCATTCAAATATATTCCTGAATTGTATAATAGGTTTTGTTGATTAGTAATTATTTTAATTGTTTTATATAGGTACCTATTGCCTGTCATTAGTTTTGTTGTTATTATTTCCGGAAGCTGCTTCCGGAAATAAAGTGTACGAATATTGGTGACTATAAAACAACAGCAAAGCTGTAAACTGCATTTTATTGGACGGAACATATTAACTTCATTTTACCATGACTGTGATGACATGCCTACTTCAAATGGCCATTTTTGTAAGAACAAACATACCTATACAATCAAATATAGAACTAAATCAAAACTATAACCGACTTAACAAACGCAGATTAATTCTACCGACAAAACGAGTTTTACGACAGTTGGTAATAGCCCACACTGCAAAGCAATAACAATATTTAATAAAATTCCGGAAGGTTTAAATTCAGAAACTAAAACCATATATGCTATCATCAGAAAACGTAACGCATCAATGTTGAGTCGTTTGCGCGCCAACACCGACAGCATCCTGGCCAGTTAGGCAGACCGCTGCCGATGGGACACCCAGATGTTTGTCCACTGGATGCGCTTGCACCCTCTGTAGTGGCGCAACTCATGCTCGGCGCGCCGGCGGCGCGGCGCGGCGCAGGCGCCGGGCGACTGGCAGCTTGCTTTATGTTTTGGAATGTGTAGTTTAAGTACAAAATGAGTCTTTGTTACTCCAAATAGTGAATTAAAAATAATATATTCAAAAGAAAAATAAAAATATTCCTTAAAAAAACTTACTATTAGGTATGTAGAATTGTTCAAAATTATACGGGCCGATGACGCACTAGTTATGCAGTTATTCAATCGTTATAATTATTCTATTATTTATGATGTTAATTGCATTATGTATGTGACTAAATATGCACTAAATTTGACATTATTAATAATTTGTATGAAAAGACAACATTGAACTCTTGGCCAGTTATTCAGCCGCCAAGCAGTAGTGCGCGAGCATTACTGTGTTGCGGTTTGAAGGGCATTGTAGCCAGCGAAATTACCGCGCAGGATTTTGCAAAACAAAGTTCTGGGTAGTGCTGTTATTGTTATGGGCTGGCGTATCGCTTACCATCAGGCAAACGACCAGCTCGTCTCGTCATTCAGTTACATTAAAAAAAAACAATAATATTAGAATAAATAATAATAATAATTTTGTTTTATATATTATTTAAAGTAATTTATAATGTGAATTTACGGAACAATACAATAATTGCAATGTTAAGAACTAAGTAATAATATAATTATTTTATGGATAATCATTAATTTAAATTGACAAATGTAGGTATAACTACTATAAATAACCAAATGTTAATGACCAGCGATAAGTAACAACTCCAGTCAGATCTTGTGCAGCGTCCTCACAGGAGTCACAGGGCACTTGTATCTATTCTGACATTTCTAACTCCTGTCTGGTACATTTTATGTAAGCATGAATATATAGGTATACATATTAATGAATATGAATAAGTATATCTCCTCGTGTTGTAACAAATTGTAGATACGGTAATATATGTATCTACTATGTTTTTGAGGAGTCGATATGTCGGCGCTGTTGCACTGCGCCGAGCCCGCGCCCGCGCCCGCGCCCGCGCCCGCGCCCGTGCCCGCGCCCGCGCCCGCGCCCGCGCCCGCGCCCGCGCCCGCGCCCGCGCCCGCACCCGCGCCCGCGCCCGCGCCCGCGCATTGCTCACGGAGAATTGACGATGTTGCAGGTGGCTAGTTTTTATGAGCATTATGAGCATTTTTATAAGATAATATTTTAATGCTTTTTCATTGCTTCTGACGATAGTGACCAACTGTAGCTAAACTATTCAATATTATAAACATTAGGTACATGTGATACGCCCAATATAAATAAAAAAATAAACGAACTTTCTAAATTGTAAAATGTATATTGGAGATGTTTTAAGTAAACTGGCTAATGGATATAAACTCCCAGATGCCTAGATGGCCAGCTTGTAATGGATATAAACTCCCAGATGCCCAGATGGTCAGCTTGTAATGGATATAAACTCCCAGATGCCCAGATGGTCAGCTTGTAATCCTCATTATTGATTAGGTCGCCGTTTCAGCTTCGTCCTAATTGAAGTGGGAATCAATAAGTCAGCGCGTATCTCGAACGTATCGCGATCCGTGATACGCCGCAGCGCCGCCCGCTCGCCCCGCGCCCCTCGCGCCGCCTGCGCCTGCGCCTGCGCCTGCGCACGACTCGAGCGAGTTATGAAAATATAAAAATTACCTATAAATTTGCTATTGAGGATGCTACAAAAATATGGTCTGTGCACAACACAAATCAGCGTAACAACAGAACTTAATCTATTAATAAGCGAACTATAATTTACTAGATCATCAGCCGTCACATCACACTAGCATATAGGTACAGTGCAACGTGCACATGAACACCAACTCAGTAAGTAATGTTCTACTAAGTTTATGTGCATGTATAATGTATTGGCACAGAAGAGATAATAATACGTATTGATTGATAATACGAACGGACTCTGGAAAGTGATGCATAGCTTAGTGAGTTATTGAAGAGCGTCATGAAACTGCGCCAGACAAATACGCTATGGTATATATATATATATATATATATATATATACACCTACTATATTTAACTGACTTCAAAAAAAGGAGGAGGTTCTCTATTCGATTGTATTTTACTTCATATTTGTTACCTCAGAATTTACCGTCATTTATGAACCGATTAGGAAAATTCATTTTGCGTTGGGTTCAGTATAGCTACGAAGTGGTCCCATATAAATTTCATCGATATTTGAACTTCGAAGATACATTGAAAAGGGTTTTTTTTGATAAAATGTATACTAGTTATTTTGTACAAATGCTATCGGACCGGAGCAGTTGGCGGTGTATACCAGGAGCCAGGAGCCTTCCACCACGACGCCTCTCCTGTCGATCTGACGTGCTGAGAGGTAGCTCTATATTGTTGAGGACAGGCGGGGTAGGCGCTGGGTCCCGTCCCTCGATGGCATCTACTCACGAACGGCTGAGTTACCGAGCTCTGTGACGTCACACACCAAACAATTACCCGCCACCCAATGGCACTGCGCAGGCGCACGATTTATAATCGTCGGTGCAATTTGCGCCAAACGATATCGGACGCAGAGCAGTGAAACTCTCGCGTTGCTTTCCTGAAGAATACTAAAGCCAGCCTCATGATCTCTATCTGAAATAACACATTTCAGATAAATAAATTGTGGAGCAATAACATTGTTTTATTAATCCGGGGCTAGGAAGGTATCTTTTCAATGGATCTCCATTTCTCCGTGACGACCGCGGTGCTCAGGAGTATTTCCGTGAATGTAACTAAACATTTATTCGCTTTGTTTCACTAAATGTGTGGATACAAATTATTTGTAGGTAGTACACGTTCTATAAATACCGTATTGATGATTATTAATCATAGAGTTAAGAGAAATATTGATCCCTGTGATCGATAACAGCACGAGTATTGACAGTCGCATTCCAGCGCTGCACAAAGAAATGTCGTCTCTGTTTTAATGACGATTATCTGCAACGGCTACGTGCTGTCTTATGTTAATGCCATAACTCCGATATGTATGATGCGGTCCGCCGGCAGCGGCAGATAATCTGTTGAATGTTCCTGCGTCCGCCGTCCGGCGCGTCGCGTCCGTCGCGTCCTTCGCGTCCGTCGCGTCCGTCGCGTCGGCACTCGCAGGACATTGTCGCGACAAAAACTGCGCGCGCTCGTTACATAATCAGACGTTCAGCTGAGGATTCTGCGGCCTGGGGTCTTAGTATGGCGCATTGAAACTTGTGAGATTGTAGCAACTAACAAAAACGAATATCTATCCGCTGCAGCTCAAAATGATCTGCCGTAACAAATATGTATTGCATAATATAATAATAATAATAGCACACAATCAGTTCAACGAGATGTCCTGAGCAGAGTGAGTAGTAATTGTATTTGACGTATAGGTGGTACTGTCAGTCTTTTGTGGTACAGGCTTACTAAGTAGTACTTGTATTATTATTTAGTATTCTGTGCCAATGGTGGAAAACTCGTCTTGTTTGCGTGTACATTGGCACTGAACTGGTCCACGAATACTTGCAGGTTCAGAGGCTGCAGTGATTCAGTGAGCAGCATATTAATGCTGAGTCGCGAGCACAAAAAAGTGGCCCATTCATATGCACGCGGCGCAGGCAGCGGGCGAGCGACGAGAGCGGAGGGAGCGGAGCGGGCAGTTTTTGCGCTCGCCGGACGTTCCCCGCGTTTTATTTGTAAATTGGGCGAGAGGACGCGCGAGTAACGAGCCACCGTCATTCTAATGCGCTGCTAGTTTTTGCCTCCGCACCGCGCGCATAATGAATACGAATGCGTACTCGGAACGAATCTAATGTGCTCGGACGCGACGCGTAATGAGCGTTATTTATACCGGCGCGGTGTGAAAACGCTTTGAATAGTAGAATGCCATCATGAAACGCAGATTTCTCCTCGTCTTGTCCTGCGCAGTAATTGCCGCCGGTAATTAGACGAGCGATGAGAGCCTCGGGTTAGTTCCTCCTTACTGCGTCGCTTCGTCGAGAAAAAACTGCACCCGACCAGCTCGTTCATTATTGCGAAACAGCGGTATGTAACCGGTGGGATAGGATTGCTCCTATTTTCTCGTTTGATTGCATAGTGACTGCCGCTTTGCTTGGACATTTAGAACCAAATCCTTCAATATAGTAAGCCAAGAGCCAATTGTATCGGATGGCAAACAAACTGCTTTAGGAAGCGAATGGTGCGGGGCAAGTGTGAATGCGCGCGTGTTGGCGATGCATCACGCGTCCACTGCTGGCCGAGCGCCAGGGCGCCAGCGCCGCCGCCGCCGCCGCCTGCTGGTGTGGGTGTGGCGTTCAGCGACAGCTGCGGTCGCATCTCACCGCTATATTGGCTTCAATGAGACTAATTTACTTACCTATTGCTTTTTGTCTTTGACTTTAAAATGTAATGTTATTTAATAAATATGCATTCCACGATTGCATCGTGCTTTATGATGGAATAGATAGCCACTTATACGAAGTAATAAAAAGTGAGCTTGTGTTGTGAGCGAGGTTTCATACGCAGATGATTAGCAAGCGGATGCATGCAGAGACTTTTGCCAGTATATCTGTTAATTTATTGCCTTATTTTAATTGAGCATCTCGATGTTCGAGTCCGGTCGGTAGCGCATTCAATGTAAATGCGATTTAAAAGTAATGGCCTTGTTGCCAATTGACTGCGCACATAGAGGCGAGCGTCGCGCGGACACCGGCCGGGGCGCACAGGGGCGCACGGGGGCGCGCGGGGGCGCGGGGTCAGTCGCCCATCGTCGTCGGTCGCAAAAACGCTGAGAAGTGTCGACAGGTCGCGATGCGATGTTAGGATAACCAGCCGGTGATGAGAGGCTGCGCGAGCGGCGGGTGCGCAGGCCGCGAGGGGAGATCGGCGGGACATAAATCCCAAGTAAAAAGCGCCGCGTCGTCCGACATTTTTTGCCGTTTCTTGTTATGCGGATTCCACCGTTTTTGTCGTACAAGCTCCCGACAAGCGAGCTTGGGCAAGTTCTGTTTTTGCAGAGACAATGGTGGGTCCGGTGTGGCAGTGATTGCGCGGTGCGCAGGCGGCGCGGCGGCGGCGCATTTGCATGCGGCGGCCAATGGCGCGCGCGCGCCACGCCCCCGCGGCCGCCGCCCGCGCCCCCCGCCGCCTAGCGCTAACGCTAATGTATGCTACATTACACCACATGTAAACACACACACACACATGCGCGAGCCGGTGACAAGTGTGACAGCCGCAAGACATTGTTCTGTTCGTTTGGACTTCACTACAACACCCATCTCATACTAATCGCTTTAACATTAGCAAGCTTTATGTCATCCATCCATCAACTCGGCTACGGCTGGGCTGGATAGTGTAAGTACGTTTAACAATTTAAATAAGTACAAGCAGTTCCTTAGTTCTTTCAACGTATACCCATCGCATGTCAGGTAGGTACCTAGAGGAGTTGGACGCCGGCATTTTGTATATACTCTTCCATTTCTATGTGAGAAAAGCGAGCGACTAGAGAATATGATGGAAATGACGGAAGTCCTGTACTTCTGCAAACTCCACGCATCTTTTTAGTCAACTTTTTATCAATCAACCTGTCCATATGAACTGCCTGCATTGAAGCACCATCGCTGAATTCCGCAACTTGCATATCAATCACTGCCAACTGTTGCACGTGCCACTAGGTACCTATATGTACTTCAACGTGAAATGTGCGGTACACATGTACACGTATGAACCTACATTTCGCCGACGCTTTCATTTAAGTTTACCTCAACATTAAAATGCCACACAGCCCGCATCACGCGGAAGAAGATAGATTGATAGACAAACACTTTATGGTTAGAAACCTTAAAAGTAGATACCTACATGAAAAACTACATTTTACAGTAATCAGCATAACAATAGGCGGTCTTATCGCTTAAAGCGATCTCTTCCAGACAACCTTTGAACAGAAAGGACTAACATAACAAGAAGTGTTTTAAAAAGGGAAATAAATTCATGAGTCGGCCACGTCTGTCAGCATCTCTTGGTGTAACTGATCCAAGTTATGTTACTGATGTCTCACAACGATCGTGTTTTAATCACTGGAAGACTACAATTTTGCTCATCAAGTGTTATTCAGGTTATTCTTAAACACATACCTAATTAGATATCGCAATCGCATTGTAACAACATAATTATTTAGTAGGTACTAACCGCGCCCGGCTTAACGCGGGGATAAAAAGTATCCTTTAAAAGGAAAACGGATACTTTTTATCCCAAAGGAACAGAAAAGGTTCCAGACCGAATGTATCTGTAGTGGCACGATCGTAGAATTGATCACATCATGAAGAGCACGACCTTTTCAGTACTGGCCATATCGTTTAAGCGTCAACGTTTGTAGATTTTTCCATCCCCGTTTGGCCATATAATTGATGTAGTTGCCCATTAAAATTAATAAGGAACTTATTTTTGTTCTTGTAAGCACAAAATTAAGAACTTAAAATAGTACTTTTATTTGAAAAATATCCTAGCTTCCCACTTGTCCGTGGTACGACTTGCTCTTAACCCCTAGAGTGTTTATAAAAAGCATGGAGCCAGAAGCTCGCGAAGGAGGTCCTGAGTGAAGCGACCCTACTCGCCGAGTGGGGAAATGGGGAAGGTGGCGAGCGAAGCAAAGGTGAAGCGAAATGAAGGAGTGACGAACGAGATTTAAGCCTTTCATTGAAATCCGTTCATCTATCTGCTCCATAAGAGTATGGCTCTACATTGTACATTGCAGCTAATCGGTGCATTACCGGCGCACGTGCTGAGCCAATCTCGCAGATTGATCGGCAAATTATCGTCGTGCACCCGCCGATGTACTTCGTTGGGAAATTAGACGATCGATCGTAGGATAGAAAAGAGCTCTCTCTTCTCATTTATGGATTAGCAAGTTATATCTGCAAAACATAATTTACTAATTTGGGAGTTAGTACCGTCTCCATTCCATCATAAGACAACCAGACGCACGGCTATGCGACATCCATATATGGTAGACATCCCTCCTGTACGAACAAAGCGTTTTGGTGCCACGTTCATCCTACGAACAGCCAAGGAGTGGAACGCATTGCCAACGTCTGTGTATCCTGACAACTACAACCTGGGGGTCTTCAAATCGAGAGTGAACAGGTATCTTCTAGGTAAGCGTGTTACATCTTAGACCACATCGTCGCTTACCATCAGGTGACATAGTGGTCAAACGCAAGCCTATAAATAGTAAAACAAAAGTTAATGCTGTGACTTGCTCATATTTTTTTTTACAATTGTAAGTAGATATAATAGGTGATATCCTTATCGCAAAAGCAAGAAAGAGATCTCAGATGGATTTAATGAATAGTGCCATCCCACAAGATGTACACGGACAGGACAGTTTTAAGTGTTCTACTTGTAGCGGTTACGTTTAGGCAAACAAAACGAGTTTTATCTAAAGCTACAAATGGAAAGAAATGGAAAATGGTAACTACCTGTCCAACCATCCATACCCGTTTGTATTAGGTTAAGCTGTAGTCGTCCTCAGAGAATAAATGAATGAATATTAAGTATATCTGGACAAACTACCTTGTTAACATTGAGGTACTTATAGTAATAGGCAATGTTCGGAGAATAGTTGTAGGTACATCGAAACTAGAAGACGAAGTGTACAGTTGTAGGTACATCGAAACTAGAAGACGAAGTGTACAGTTGTAGGTACATCGAAACTAGAAGGTGAAGTGAACAGTTGTAGGTACATCGAAACTAGAAGACGAAGTGTACAGTTGTAGGTACATCGAAACTAGAAGACGAAGTGTACAGTTGTAGGTACATCGAAACTAGAAGACGAAGTGTACAGTTGTAGGTACATCGAAACTAGAAGACGAAGTGTACAGTTGTAGGTACATCGAAACTAGAAGACGAAGTGTACAGTTGTAGGTACATCGAAACTAGAAGACGAAGTGTACAGTTGTAGGTACATCGAAACTAGAAGACGAAGTGTTCAGTTGTAGGTACATCGAAACTAGAAGACGAAGTGTACAGTTGTAGGTACATCGAAACTAGAAGACGAAGTGTACAGTTGTAGGTACATCGAAACTAGAAGACGAAGTGTACAGTTGTAGGTACATCGAAACTAGAAGACGAAGTGTTCAGTTGTAGGTACATCGAAACTAGAAGACGAAGTGTACAGTTGTAGGTACATCGAAACTAGAAGACGAAGTGTACAGTTGTAGGTACATCGAAACTAGAAGACGAAGTGTACAGTTGTAGGTACATCGAAACTAGAAGACGAAGTGTACAGTTGTAGGTACATCGAAACTAGAAGACGAAGTGTACAGTTGTAGGTACATCGAAACTAGAAGACGAAGTGTACAGTTGTAGGTACATCGAAACTAGAAGACGAAGTGTTCAGTTGTAGGTACATCGAAACTAGAAGACGAAGTGTTCAGTTGTAGGTACATCGAAACTAGAAGACGAAGTGTACAGTTGTAGGTACATCGAAACTAGAAGACGAAGTGTTCAGTTGTAGGTACATCGAAACTAGAAGACGAAGTGTACAGTTGTAGGTACATCGAAACTAGAAGACGAAGTGTTCAGTTGTAGGTACATCGAAACTAGAAGACGAAGTGTACAGTTGTAGGTACATCGAAACTAGAAGACGAAGTGTTCAGTTGTAGGTACATCGAAACTAGAAGACGAAGTGTACAGTTGTAGGTACATCGAAACTAGAAGACGAAGTGTTCAGTTGTAGGTACATCGAAACTAGAAGACGAAGTGTACAGTTGTAGGTACATCGAAACTAGAAGACGAAGTGTTCAGTTGTAGGTACATCGAAACTAGAAGACGAAGTGTACAGTTGTAGGTACATCGAAACTAGAAGACGAAGTGTTCAGTTGTAGGTACATCGAAACTAGAAGACGAAGTGTACAGTTGTAGGTACATCGAAACTAGAAGACGAAGTGTTCAGTTGTAGGTACATCGAAACTAGAAGACGAAGTGTACAGTTGTAGGTACATCGAAACTAGAAGACGAAGTGTACAGTTGTAGGTACATCGAAACTAGAAGACGAAGTGTACAGTTGCTTTAACTACAGTACCTACGTTTTTTTTCAAAATTCAAAATTTCTTTATTGCTAGAATGTTGTGTACAAAGATGACAAATAAAGATAATTCCTAACATTCTACCATAACAATGGTGGGCAATATTAACATAAAAAGAAAAAAAAATATAATAAAATTCAAATTGTCAGGTTATAGGTAGATGTAGATTTTATTAATGTCAAATTATTAAATAGAATCAAATAATAAATCAATTAAACTTGTCATTTCAAAATTCAGTAGTATTATAATAACATTTACCAATCAACAATTTTTTCAGTTTAAATTTGAATGTGTCAAATGGTTATAAATAATAAATAATATATACCTATATTTACTCGTAAAACATACATCAACCATTTTCCATCAAAAATACTAAAAATATTCGATCCTCAGTCATCAATCACATCACAACGCAGCCTGCTGATCGACTTCAACATCTACCTACAAATGGTTCCCTACATTATCGTAGAACATCAAACCTCGGTTCAAGAGTTGCCATCGATCACGGCGTATGCTCGCTGTCGTCTTTAATGTAAACATTACTCATAAACATATTGCAGGGCCCGGGGTCGCGGCCCGCGGCGCGGCGCCCGCCCGGGCCGGCGCGGCGCGGGCGCGGCGCGGGGGACCGGATATAAAAAACGGCGACGAAGAAAGGGTGAAATCTCGTAACACACGTTAACACGTGGATTTGGCGGATTTACTCAGTGATATCACTCGATCATATTATGCATTGCGGGAAAATATAGCTAGGGTTAACAGATAGGTGGATAGATAGAACATTATTTATTGTACAAATAAATGTGTAGGTAGGTACTTAGGCGAACTTAACCCTAGTGAGCATTATCTACCAGACAAATAGATTGTAAAACGTTGTGAACTTATTTTAACTTTAAGGAGTGAAATGAATTGAAATGCAAAAATGAAATGAAATTATTTAAAATGAAATGAAATGCATTGAATATTTGCATAAAATATGGTATTAGGTAGAAGTTGTTGCACGCTCGGGTCAAATAATAGATATAAATGTGTCACATAGAATAGACAGAAACAGAAGTGCCATGCAAAATTTTAAATTAATAAAAATTAGAATCCATGTAATAATTATAATAACACATAGTCATAAGCAATTCATGGATATAAGATGTCAGGCCATGTAGACAAAATAAGATTACTATCATCATCATCTATACATTAATATACAATAACTATTAAAATAACACATTCTGCCAAATGACACAGTACAGTACTACTGCACGACTTGACTCCGAACTATCCAATGACACAGTACAGTACTACGGTACGACTTGACTCCGAACTATCCAATGACACAGTACAGTACTACTGCACGACTTGACTCCGAACTATCCAATGACACAGTACAGTACTACTGCACGACTTGACTCCGAACTATCCAATGACACAGTACAGTACTACTGCACGACTTGACTCCGAACTATCCAATGACACAGTACAGTACTACTGCACGACTTGACTCCGAACTATCCAATGACACAGTACAGTACTACTGCACGACTTGACTCCGAACTATCCAATGACACAGTACAGTACTACTGCACGACTTGACTCCGAACTATCCAATGACACAGTACAGTACTACTGCACGACTTGACTCCGAACTATCCAATGTGTCCGAATTATTAAACAAGCAATGGATATTATGTTAACATTATTTTATTCATTTATTTATTTACTACAAAAACCACAGCACTTAAATAAAAAATCTTAAGTGTAACTTAGTGTAATGTAACTGACAGCCAAAGGGTTTTACATTTTTTGAGTTTAATTGAGTTTGACTTAACTCATATTCTAATTTGACAGAATGCTTATGGTTTTCACCAGTAGCAGTAGGTACATGCGTTGAAAATAAAACGCAACGACGCGACGTATACAGAATAACGACCTAAGCTTCGCCTTTGATAAAAAGCTATTATGTTATTTTCTCGCGTTAAGAAACAATCTCAATAACCTAATCACAATCTCGAGGGCTCACTCCGCGTTCGCTTTTGACGTCGACATAACAAATTGAAAGTTGAAAGGGTTCTATTACAATACGGGTGCGCAAACAAACCCCTAGAAGGGGCGAGCACGCGACAAGCGCGATGTCACCCTCAGTCAGGTGACGCGCGATAAGTTCTGACCCCCGAGGCCCTGACCCGCGGCTCCGTGGGGTCCGCAGCCGCCAGCCGCGACCTCACTGGAGGGCGCTGCGAGGTCCGGCTGCATCGCGATGCTATTATGCCGGTATCAATGATGGCTTATCAATGATTATGCGGGTGTGCAGCGATGACAGAGAAAAAAAACTTTAAAGGTGAGGGTAGGTTCAGAGCTCGACTATATTATAATTTAGATTGTTATTTGTAGGTAATTTATAGTTTTGGCAAATAATGTATGACTATCTAACACCTCTCTTTGTTTTCCAATTCGATGAAATATCTTCAGTACATATGTCAACAAATTAGAAATTAAATTCAATTTAATTCTTTATTGCAATCTATAATGTAATTAGATGGTAGGTACATACAAATACAGTTGATTACAGACCGTGTCGGGCGCAGCAATTAGGAGAGAGGAAGACATGTCAAATTAATTGAATATTTAAAAAAAAATACTAAAAATTGTCATAGAAATATTCAGAAAATTTATGTCAATTTCATAATAAAATAAAATATGGTTAATTAGTATAATTCAACGTTTTACTTCAAATACTCATAATAGTCACTAGTGTTAAATTCAATTTACTATTGTCCAGTTTGTTATTAACTTTATTTATCATTAAAATATTCTTGAATTGTATAATAGGTATAAGTTTGAAGGTATCAAAAATCAGAAATATTCAGAAAGCAATAAATAGAAAAAACTATCAAAGTTCCCCGTCGGTTGGCGCGGGGCGGGCGCGGGGCAGGCGCGGGGCGGACGCGGGGCGGGCGCGGGTGGACGCGGGCGTCGCGTAAGCAATAATAGAACGTGCGGTTTTCATATATAGCACGTTATTAAAAACTAAAGCCGCGCAATCAAAGCCAAACTGAAACTTTTTTAAATCTTTATTTAATTTATACAGGGTTTTTCTTAAATAATATGCCACCCTTATTGCGTAACCAAACAGAAAAACAGAAAAAGAACAACAACGAAAATAAATAAATCGATACAATTTACTTTTAATGTAAGTGTACAGTTACAGATAATAGTAGTGGACCAATGTGCAGTATGACATACTGTAGTTACAGATAATAGTAGTGGACCAATGTGCAGTATGACTTACTGTAGTTACAGATAATAGTAGTGGACCAATGTGCAGTATGACATACTGTAGTTACAGATAATAGTAGTGGACCAATGTGCAGTATGACATACTGTAGTTACAGATAATAGTAGTGGACCAATGTGCAGTATGACATACTGTAGTTACAGATAATAGTAGTGGACCAATGTGCAGTATGACATACTGTAATTACAGATAATAGTAGTGGACCAATGTGCAGTATGACATACTGTAGTTACAGATAATAGTAGTGGACCAATGTGCAGTATGACATACTGTAGTTACAGATAATAGTAGTGGACCAATGTGCAGTATGACATACTGTAGTTACGCAAAACTGGAAAAATGCAACATTTTCTTTATCACAGTAGTTACACGAAATGATCTCATCCGTATTCATACGTACTATCAAAATGCGAGATGTGTATAAGGATATAATTTGCGCCGCAATAAGATAAGAGTCTTGGAATATTGGGAAAACTAAGGACATTCTACCTGTCAAATCAAAGTAATAATTTATTTAAAAGAGTACATACAAACGGTCTCTCTCTATGAGAGAAGGCCCGTGTCCCAGCAGTGGGAACGTGATGGGCTGATGAGGATACAAACGGTCAAATTAATCAAAATAGCGTACATGCTCACTTACTAATAATAATAATTGAAGGCTTTTTGTCACAGTGATCTTGAAATTATCATTATAAATTCTAGACTTTACACCACTGTCCGAAACTTGGTCGTAACGATTTGTTAAAAACCTAACCGGATTGTGCCTTTATTTAAAAAAATAAGATACATCAGTAAGAGAATTTAAATGAAGACATATTTGTCTTCAGAATATCATGTCCCGAGCCTGGTCGCGCGCGGCCATAAAGCGCGACGTGGCAGCGCAGCGTCGCGTCGCGGGCGCGCGGTGCGCATTCGTTCCGCGCACCGCATTCGACGCGCGACGTGTGCGATCGCACACGCGCTCACATGATGTGAGTCACATCCCAGGTCCTTGCGCATCGGGCCCGTACTTGTTCATCTTAATTCAATCATTTTTAATATGAAAATAACGACGAGCCGAACTGGTTGTTCGCTTTATGATAAGCAACATTCCCATATCAGTTGCAGTATCACTCAACACTTTGTTTCGCAAAATTTTGTATGGCACTGTACCGCGCTCGTCACCCTTAGACTAGCTTTTGAGTCTCATAATGCCCATTAATTACGCTGGCTACAATGCCCTTTATACCGGAAGACATACCTAGTATTGCTTGCGCACTACTGCTTGGTAGCAGAATAACTGGCAAAGCGGTGTTACCAAACCAGATGGCCCCTCGCGTACGAGAGACCTAGCACCTTGTAAAAATCTAAGTGCTTTAAGTAGAGTTTTTTTATCAGAGGAGAATGTGACAGAGATTGGGCTCGTAGAAGGTTCAAGATGCCGTGATCGGATTTGGCAACAATCTAATATTTAAGAATACAGTAGACCATCGACTTGCAAGTCGTACAAGCTAAGGATTCCAGCAGCTCTTACGACGATGTTCGTCAGTCCGGACTTCTGGCCCGAAGGTGTACTCTATCGACGCCACAGGGAAGCGAAGCTAAATTCCCTAAATTAAAGATATAGTGTTTTATTTTATTTATTTATTTATTCATATATCAGTATAACATATTTTATATATATGTTAGTCTCTAAGGTATGTGTGATATGGACCTCTGATATGATTACTCTGTGTTTTTTTATTATTATTATTGTTATTAAACTCTTTATTTCAGGCAATATTAAAGTACAACAAAGTAAAATTAACAGAGGCCCATAGAATATATACCTTACAGACTAACATACATACAAAAATATAAAATTACATTAAATAAAGCACACACTACTTCACAGGGTTCAAAAATTTCGCTCCTTCCCTGTATCTCCGGTATACTACTCCTACAGGCCAGAAGTCAGAATTCAGGAACAGTCCCTTATGCACCGCTGGAACTTGGAGCCTATAGGACTTAAATTCAGTGGTCCTAGTCGACTCCAGCCTCGACAGTCGCATTGCTATCTGTCCCTGGATCCGTCCATGAAGCGTTTCTTTGATGTACTTCAACACTTCATCCCCTGATGTTTCGGGGTTCAAGCGGGAGAGGTAGATGGACACTGTAGGCTCCACAGCACGTAGTGTAGACGCCGTGAGCGGGGCGGTGCCACGTTGGTTGCGGCTCGGTCGGAGTCGACGCTTCTTCTTCTCCACTGTAGTGAAGCCGTCATTGTCAACCTTGTTCATGTCATGCATTTTTAACGTCGTACCAGAGGTTGTAGGTGCAGGATTCGGTTTTAAGACACGTGATGCTTGCGCATAAGACTTCTTCTGAAGAGCTGGTGGTTGCGTCTTAGCAGACGAAGCTGCTGGCTTCATAGGTTGTGTTGGTGTCCTCTTCACAGCACATGGTGATTGTGTATTAACACTACAGTCATTGACCCGAGATGACTCGGCGGGCGAAGCGAACTCCGGACTCAGTGGCAAAACGTCGATGCAGCGGTTTCGAATATCACCACCGCGCCGTGTATTAACATACGACACCGATGGTGAAATTGTCGGCACAGCATTATTATCACTGCGCATTGCTAACTCTTTTTTCAAATCGATAACAATTTGATCAGAGATTTCTAGTTTCTTTTTAATGGCGGTGACTTCGTTCTTCAGCACTAGGATGTCCTTGAGCAGTGACGTCACATCCACATGGTCGAAGGTCACTGGCGGTAAAATGCTGAGGTCCCGAGCCACGTACGTTGGAATATCATCCGGGTCAATTTCCTTAAAAAACCGGAACATATCCCGCAGGTCTTTCTTGCCGTTTCCATCTTTTTGCCTCGTTGTTAGGCGGAAAGCAGTTCCAGCGGCAGCAGTCTCGGCCAAAATCTTCTTTGCTGATAAGATGTCAGCCTCCGTATAACTAGACGTACAGATTTGCTCAAGACTGAGCTCATCCATAACGTCCAGTTTATTCTGGACGAAGGCGAGAAACTCGTTCACAATTAACGTGTCCGAGCGCTTCGTCATCGCGATACTTTTGCATTAAAATCAACGGTAGTAAAATTAGGTCAACATCGAACTGCCGCTTTGCCACAAAGCGACCGCTCTAGTCGATAGTACGATCACGACATATTGCCTGAAATAAATGATTTTATTTGTTTATTAGTATAGTAACAAAATAATTGCTGGAGTCCAATGGTTATTGTGATTAGGGTTGACCTAATTTTGAGATGTTGATATAAGTTCACTAAATTTGTCCTATAGGATTTTTACTGTTCTAAAAGCAATACCTACACGCATAATATAAGTCCTGAAATATCAAAGTCAAAGTCAAATTAATATCATTTATTAAATAGGCACAAAAGTGCACTTTTAAAGGTTATAAAAACATGATACAAATAAAAAATGTTAAAAATTGTAACTTATGTTAACATGACTTTGAAAAAAAGGTAAGTATGTTTACCCATTTCTTTCCTATACTCAAATTGAAGTCTGAGTGTTGAAAAGAAATGCGAAAACTGTCTCTACCAGTGCTTCGGAAATACGCCCGCTAGAGAAGATAGCACCAAGAAACTCTGCGGGGATGTCTTTTTTCAGCACAATTACGTATAAATTAGAATTAACAGAATGTAAAACAAGAAATGCGAGTGAGATGTCCCATAGTCATAGTATCAGTAACAGAAAAGTGTAAATAAAATATAAGTAGGTATGACAGTAGCAGTAGGAGTGACTAGAACAGACCAGTCCCCGCAAGCAGCACCCGTTCACGAGTATGACTTGTGGACCAGCCATCACCCCCCTCAACCATATTGGAGGGAAGGGAGTGACCCGACACACAGAGCTGCCGCAAGCAAAGACATTTGAGTGAGCATGACTGTAAAACCTAGTCACTTCCAACTCAAATACAGTTTTTATAGCTTTATTTGAATGACTAACTAAAGTAGACATCTCACATAGCATTGTACAATCCAAGAAGAAATGAAATATAAACATCATGCACACACTTATGTGTTAATCTTCATCATCATGGGGCTTAGGGCATACAGGCTATGCATTTTTGTCATTAACATATTCATTTATTGAGTAGTATGCTTTTTTCATAAGGTTTATTTTGATAAATGATTTAAATCTACGCATTGGTAATTTGTCAATGAATTAATTAAATCATTTTCTAGCCTCCGTGTAGTATGTCCTGCTGTGTGATGGCATCATGCAACTGACGTGTCGAGTGCTAAAGATGAACATTTAATTCGTTTATTAGTACGCATCCTCCGTCGTAAGGACACTAAGGAAATAGCGCAGTTTTGTCTTCCGCTTGGTTCTACGATTATCGAAGCTGTTGATATTCCTTCATACATTTGTGAGCTTGCAACTCGTCACCTGAAGGTTCGATCTATTTGCTTGCAGACATTCTTGTAGCAAAACGGTGTGAAAATGCATCTCTACGAAATATACCTCTACGACACAAACATTGCAGCACCACATTATCCTCCTTGCTTTTTGCAACGCAACCTCTATATTATCACTGATGACTATAATACATTCAATAAGTGACATAAGAGCGTAATGCGCGACGCGTCGCGGTAGGTGCGCGCGCGCCGATTGACTCGTCACGCCGCGCCGGCGCTCTCGTGTCGTGGCTAATCGGAAATGAGCTGACGACTGTCACGGGCGGGTCAGCTGAGGATACGTGACACAGTGACTTATGCGGTAGCATGAGAATATCTACAAGCAATGTCTGCGTCAATACATGAGCCTTCGACACGTCATGCATTAAGGTGGGTGAGACAGATATGTGAAGTGAAATATCTGTAACGACCAATGAGAAAGTAAACATAATATTTATACTCGTCGACCTATGTGACCTATGTGAAAACTCGTGATGCTGTCTACTCAGAACAGAATTAGTTCCTAATAAGAAGGTTAACGTTACCATTTAATTGGGTAAGATTATGGTCAAACGGATTAAAAATACTGTTGTTTAACATAGAAACAAGGATGAACGTAATAATGACATGGGACTCTAGCTTATATCCCTGCTCTGTGGCGAGGACACGCGCTCTCATCATTATAAGGCCATCAGAGGAACTGCGCAATTGTTTACGGAACATCTTCGCATTTGAATAATCAAGATGGATGGTCGTCACCCGCTCACACGACGCGACCGACGTGACGTGACGTGTGCATGGATAATGGAATCAAAGTGTGTCGACAGGCGTGACGGGAATAGTCGCTACTGTGGACTATTACACCTAATAGATTGTATTCAGAGAAATAATAGACATAATAATATTTTATTGAGTGATGTACCGGAATGTATAGTAAGATGATCTGGTAGTGGTAGGCCTCTTCTGCAAAAGTCCGCCTCGGGAAAACCACACCCCTGTCAATTGCTGTAATTTTTTGTCTTGGCTTATTTTGTTATTCTTTACTTGTGTATGTGCCTTAAGGTTGCCTGGAAGAGATTTTAGCGATAAGGCCGCCCATTGTATCTTTCTTTAATTGTTTTTATGTAATGTCTGTAATTTAATTTTTGCAATAAAGCGTTCATCTATCTATGTATGTATGTGCTATGTATGTTTGTTATATGGAGTTGTGGCAGAATAATTTGTTTCTTTCATTAAGGTAACCCAAGTGTTACGGGCAGACGTGGTGCTTGGTAAACGGCATGCTCGTCTTGCCACTTAGTACCATCAAAATGATTTTCATAACGAGGTAAAGAAAGGGTCACGCCTGAACAATAACCCTCAATAATAAAGGCGTCCCGCGCTTGTCATCTTGACGCAAACTTTATTATCAAACATGTACTAAACTTCACATTTCAGGAAAATCCACTGCAATTTACATCGTATTAATTGAATGATCGCCCGACAGACGAGCGGTAGAGCAGGTAGAGTCCGCAAATGATAAAGTTCGTATTTTGTAACGAGATTAGGAAGTGTCTGGAAGTTCCGCCGCCGCTCCCCGCTCCTCGCCGCCCCCCGCAGGCGCTCGCAGTCTCTCGCAGGCTCTCACTAATCACACGGGAAGTGCTTCCATAACGCCCTTCACTTTCCAATTACATCTGTTACTTGGAGATACTCTATTGTTATTGGATGTTATACAGTTTCTAATTGATTGTTTTACTCTATCTTATTTTATGGTGCTACAACATGTTGAATGATACGGATTACTTGAACATTTATATGACGTATATTGTATAGGGATAATTAAGTACCTCCCTAATTGATATTTTGCGCTTAAACTCATATTTATTTGTTAAATTTCAAGTCATTCTTCTCAAGCCTTCATCTTTACTCGTGGTAGGTCTCTCTTATGCGGGAGGCAGCCTGGGTAGGTACCATCGCTTTGCCAGTCATTCTGCCGCCAGGCAGTAATACGTAGTAGTGCACGAGCATTACTGTGTTCCGGTTTGAAGGGCATTGTAGCTGGCGAAATTACTGGGTATATGAGATTTAATATCTGATGTCTCGGAGTGATATTTACATAATATATTTTTTGAGCAATATTTTTTTATGTGTGCGTACAGATTTAAAATAATATAGTTCAGCGATGACCCGATCCATCCACGAGGTCGCCGCTCGAGCTGCACGAGCCGCTCGAGCTGCTCGAGCCGCTCGACTGTTAAATGGGGTTTACCCTTAAGTTAACTTCTGCTGTTCACTAAGAATCGTGAGGAAATAAAAAATCAGTTTCAGTTTCAGTGTTAGAACAATATACATTTTATTAAACTTTAGCGCAATTGTAATTTTCACAAATTTTTATTCTTAGTAGTTATTATTTTATATGAATTTCCTCGCTTTTTTAAAAGATAGCTTCAGCTCCTCATGCTTAAAAGCACCAATTTAGTGTGCTTTTACGTAGTATATACCTACTTGTACGAGAATGAGAAGTGAACAACTGTAATTAAAAAATAAATGTATGTAATAGTTTATTTCTTTTAAATAAAACTGACAATCTATAAGTTTCTTCGTACTTTCCAAGTGAAGCTAGATTGTTACTCGATGTAGATAAGCGCTGCTATCTGCGAGGCGGAGGCTGCGTTAAACTGCCATGCGATGCTAAGCACTACCGGCCGCGGACGGCGCTCGACGTCGACCACTTCTAATTCAGAATTGGCATTAAGTACATAGTAAACGCTATCTAGTCTGGTCCACGTTTCAGAACGTTTCGCTTTTTCTCTTTATGAGGGGCCCTTGTTTAGAAAATTGGCCGCTCGTT
Source organism: Petrophora chlorosata (assembly GCA_951640565.1). NCBI lineage: Eukaryota > Metazoa > Arthropoda > Insecta > Lepidoptera > Geometridae > Petrophora > Petrophora chlorosata. The sequence continues at coordinate 18,487,939 of OX621197.1, forward strand.
GCTTCTATCCATAATAATTTACCGATCATAGCTAACGCGCGATGAGTAAGACGATATAGATGGAGACGGCGCGGTGGGAGATGATGAGGCTCGCCTGCTGTCTACAGGTACTCGTAGTAACCTACCCATATTCCCTACCTACTACCACTGTCTATAAATATGATTTACTAGACTGTGCTGCTACCTCATTTAGTATTTTTTATGAATAGAGCAACAAGCAAGCTGATGACCCGCCTGTGTGGTAAGCGATCACCGTCGCCTATGGACACCTGCCACATTCGGGGCATCACACATGGGTTGCTTATCTTTAAGAACCCTTTTAACCCTTCTTTTGAACTGCCCCATTTTGTAGCCCTGCGTAAATATTAGCCCGTTATATAAAAGGTAAGTACCTAGTAAGAAACTACCTAAATACATCATAATTAAGGAAAAATCCAATAGGTAATCAGAATATCTTCTGATCCAAAACACAGATAATAAACGTTAAGAATTGAGATGATAGCTACGGATAGTGTCAGCGAGTACACGGCGCCGCGCCGCACCGCGCCCGCAGCCGCCGCCGCGCCGCACCGCGCCTGCAGCCGCCGCCGGCCACACGAGCGTTTGTGGAGCAAGCGAATACATCTTCCTAAATTAACAGCCAGGGTCTACACAGACATGTTTGTTCAAGATGTTTAAGTTTATGCGATATTCTGTAAAAAGTTTGATGTCGGTTTTGCAATATTACTTAAAAAATATACCTACATCATGAACATATGACAATAAGTTGTATTGCCTACTCCAGTCTAAACGTAAAGGTCCTTTATATCTAGACACGCGGCAGTAGCCAAGACACGCGGCAGTAGCCAGCACCTCTGTCGATATTCTTGTTGGAAGCTTATCTGCAGGTACCCTACATACGAGCATACAGCAACAAGAAACCGTTCCGATTACGAAGTTCCGATGCAGTCTAATAAGACCACATCGAAGCGTTTGTTGTAGTTGCGGCAACAGTTATTGTTAATTTAACAAGTTTGCTCGTTTCCGCTGTTGTCTCAGCTCTCACAGATTATTAAACTGTTGCTATAAAGTCTCAAATTAGTTACCAGCTATGCTCTTCACTGTGGTTGTGGTGGGAACAACCAAAATTGTCGTCACTCGAGTTGGCTCCTCTTCACTATTCTGTGAACATAAAGCGATTCGATTTTGATTCTGCCGTTACAGAGTGCTGTCGACTAACTAGTGGTTCTGATAGTGTTTCAGTTTATGATGCTCAAATAGTCTGTTGAACTATAACTAAATTCTAACTAGATAACTCTAATATGATGATATACATCAGCTACTCGTACTTGGGTAACTACATTTATCTAATTGGGACCTAGCGATTACAACCTATATTTTTATGCAGGTTTTTATGGATTGCCATGCAGCCTTTGCATCTTAAGAAGTTATTTGATTTCTGTTTCTAACAAGTTTCATGAGTTTCGGCATCTAACTGCCTTCGGTTCATCTTCCGGAATAGTGTCACAGTGGTGAGGCGGCTTTGTATGATGTGTTTCACACGGTGCGGCGCGTTGCGGCAGCGATGCGGCGCGGTGGCGGTGCGGCGCGGCGCGGCGCGAGCGCCAATTGATCGTTGCCCAATTATACAATTGCCGCCTCGGACACAAAGTAAGAACGGCTTGTCTGTCCTGTAGTGCCTAAACTGCGGCCACTCGGTGCTTACTACTTGGTGCTTTACTTGGTATAGCATACTTCACACATTTATTGTTTGAACTTTTGAATAACTGAAATTGAAATTGTTTATTGTAATATAAACGGTACACACCAATAACAATTATTAAATAATTGAAATACACAATCAATTAATTTATATATGTACAAAAAAGACATTAGAACCCAAAATATTGTAACAAATTCTCTAAAATAAAATGCCCCTCAGTTTCTTGCCGTATCTTCTGACTAGTGGTTCTTTTTCCTATACGGTGGTATTCGATAGAGTCATTGTGATAATTTGACGTTCATAAGTGCGTCTGTGATGCCAAAATGATTAAAGAGATTTTGACTTTGATTAAATTACATTAAATTTGAGCTAATTCTACTTTCGAGTGATAGTAGGTAAAAACTCACTGCTGAATTATGATATGATCAATGCTTTATTCAATCCAAAAACTGTATTCTATGTTTTTCTCTTTTCTTTAGTATTTAGATAGTTTTATTATTGTGTGGTTGTCAAATACCTAAATGCTTCTTTTTATTTTAGCAGTGTTCAGCGGTTTTTTTTCTTTAATGCTAGGAGGTTTGAGGTATTGATGCTAGAAAGAATAATCTGGTGTCCACGCCTGACGATAGCAACCATCACAGGAGCCAAAGCATCTTTGTGTAATATACATTAATCCTACTGTCTATTATACATAAGTAGACAGTTGTACACATTGCATGGCTAACATAGTTGGATGATGTATTCACACGTTGCAGTGTGAGACAGCTGTTTCCGGCTGTTTGTACGAAGCTTCGCAGCGGTGATTGTTTTGTCCCAAGTAGCCCTTTCACATGTTCCGGGACACTCGGCTCGGCTGGGCTCGGCTCGACTCATGGGAACTTCGGTAAAGGCGGTAGGAGCGGTAATCGCCGTTTGCCGCTCCATTTGAAACAATTACAAATTGATGCTCGATTGAAAGAGCGTGGGTACGATGCAGCACGTGCAATGAATTGATAGCGCGAATAAAATGATTCAGTAGCCGCATAGTATCAATAGCATAGCCGGATAGCAGCTAATCAAATAATGGGTGTTATACCTAATAATTTATAGATAAAACTATTTCGTGCCTTATGAATCTTATGATATGATAGGACCTGATTTAAAAAAGTAATCTTCGTTGGTACTTCAAGGAGCTATAAACTCAAAATTCAATTTATGACACAAACGTTCCTTATTTCATTCAGGCATTACAGATGCATTTATGAAAGTCAATATCTTCTTGGGTACACTGCCAAATAGTAGTGGGCTAGAGCATTTGGGATGGCTATCTATACGCCTTTCATTGTCAATAGTAGTGGGCTAGAGCATTTGGGATGGCTATCTATACGCCTTTCATTGTCAATAGTAGTGGGCTAGAGAATTTGTGATGGCTATCTATACGCCTTTCATTGTCAATAGTAGTGGGCTAGAGAATTTGTGATGGCTATCTATACGCCTTTCATTGTCAATAGTAGTGGGCTAGAGCATTTGGGATGGCTATCTATACGCCTTTCATCTACAAAATTAGAACTACTACGAAGACACGGAAAGAAATTGCCCCCAGTTTGGAGGGGGGGAGGTATTTTAACAATTATTATTCTATTGCAACTAACCTATTATTCTATTGCATGTTTAGTATACTTGTATATCATCCTAAAACTATAAATAGCAATCAAATCATTTAATTGCAAACCCAAATTCTGACAGCATTGTATTCAAAATTACACGTTAGATATTCTGCAGATTGCAACATTCATAATCGTTTGTATGATTAATAACGGCCTCAGCTACTAATCACAATTTCTAAGGCAGCGAGTGGCGCCTGAGCCACAGAACAGCCAACAGTTACTACGACCTCTGCCGCAGATTCGGCACTAGTTAGTATGAGTCATGGTCACAGAATACGAGGTAGTTTGTACGTATGGGAGCCATAGATGATACAGCAGTGAGTGGGCCGGTGCGGCGGGCGTCTGTAGGCAAATTATTTAATTGTCTCTGTTGGCCGCCACCGCCACCGCTCTGTAGTTAGGGGCCATAAATCTACGACTCATCGCGAATTATTCAAAGGAGCCGCTCTGTGGCCGCGTTAGTGACCATCACTTTACAGCTTCTCGGATAATGATCTAGTTAAGAGCCGGAGGGAATAGATAAAGTGTTTATTTAATTTCTTCTAGAGATATTCTGAGGAAAAAATAACCCGTACTAATAAGTAGGTAAATACGAAACAAATACTCATCGGTACTTTGCGACATTTTTATTTATTTTGTTACTATTAGTGTGTGTGTCTGTTTTTCCTCGGTTGAGGGATATAAGGGTAATCACTTGTCTTAGAAAAGAGATGTCAAAAGATTTTTAAATTAATCTGTCCAAGTTTCCTGAAATAAAATGGTGACTCTGGCAACCACAGCTTCGCTGGCAGTTAGCGGCCAATCTGCAGCGGCCTAGATCATGGTGAGTTATGGTCCTCGCGTCCCGCTCCATGATCTAGCTCCACCGACTCGACCGGCTCTAGACTCGGCAATAATTATTAAAATGGGTTTTAAAGCTCAAACGTCTTGAAAGGAACCGCCGCTAAAATTAGTGTTAACATATTGCCGGAACTTTTGTATTTGTGCTATAACCAAATTGTTTAGTACCCACATAATTTTGTCATAAGAAGTCTGGTGGTCACGACTCTTAAGATGTTGTCCCGAATGGAGTGATGTTGACGCCAAATGAATTCCCACACGCATTGCCGTTAGTTTAAAATGACACATATGATTGTAGTACACGTACATAGTGCGGCATTCCTTTATCACAGATGAGTACTATCGTCTGTTCAAAATTATAAGGTTAATTAAAAAGATTTTTTTTTCTATTAATGTAGATTTATTGTAGAGTTGAATCGGGTCCATCTGACTCTACCAAATAAATAACGACGTTAGCATCTCGTAGGCTAACAGTGCGCATTGTTACGCAACAGGAACAATGCTCTAGTTGTTCGGCGCCGTGTTGCATTGTTGCATTGTCGCCTGATTCATGGTCGCGGTTTGTCCTTCCTCCTGTCCGATAGCGCTATCAGGCCGCGCACAATCGCGACTCTATCGCGCAATCGCCGTGAAATATTCCGCAGACTCTACAATACCACCTAAAATTACCCTCGCTTCTTCAACAACACCTATATGAAAGTATTAAGGTCGAAATTCGTGTGCATTGAAAGAAAATGGAAGGTGGTGGAGCAATAACGACCCGCGGCCGCGTAATTCACGCCATAGCGTTCATCATGCAAAGTGGCTGCTGACCCCTTCCAAACAAGAGTAAGTCTTACTCTTAATGCATAAAGTTTGAAGTTGGAAAAGCGCAGGAAGATTTAGTGTTCAGTATTGGAATTTGAATTTGCGCAGGCGCAGGCGAGTAGTGCTGCCCCGAGGATGTTTACAATTATCGGGATTTATGGAATAATAATGCAGTTTATCGAGCATCGCTTTAGTCTCTGCTTGTTATGGATATTTAAGTGGTGCTCTTCAGTTGTAACAAAATGATTTGAACATGTTTTGCCCATGTTTTTTTCTTTTCTTTTACTGTTATTAAGATCACATTTACGTTGATAGGTAAGCTAACTGCTAAAAGAAAGCGTCATTTTTAGTATTAAATTAACTTAGCTTATTGGCTTGTATAAATCAAAGTCAAGTATACTGTAAGACTGTGCACATCATGCATTAAAAAAAGAAAATTATAAATAAATGAATATCGTCATGACGACAGTCGCACACCTGCTCACGTTAACGTCATGTTTCGTGTATGTATGTCCTTAATGTAATGTTGCGTGTATGTATCTTTCTAATGAGAGCTTTCGAATGCTTTTTGAAGTTTAAATTCTGCCCGATTTGAAGTTATGGAGCTTTCGATATATTCGGTCTTTTTTATTTCGGTCTTCTGCAAGTTAAAACAGCCAAAACAGTTAGGGACTGCCGTACGCAGTGTTCGGGCACTGTGCACTGCGCACGCGCAGCACTAGCGTCTTGCGATACGCATCGTCTTGTTAGCACTATCTGATGCGCGATGCTGTAATTGGCACTCGCACTCGCTGCGCTACCCACTACACTCCTACCGATGCATTTTAAAGCATTAAACCACCACTTATCAATATTTCTTTACTGCTATTTAATGAGACGCTAAAGGGACAATATGGGACGGATACGTGAGGCTGGATTTTAATGTAAGGTAGCTGAGGTTGGATGCAGTACAAACGAAAGATTCTTCGGACTTTTATGGAGCAAATGACGGACGGAGTAGCGCTTCGTGTTGGTTGACCGATTATCAACTGAACGGATAACAAAAACTAATGAGCGGCGCACGTTTATTCACTCACCCGCACTGCGCCATTTTACCTCCTATCCCACTGACTAACAATTTCACTCTCTTGTAATTTTATAGAGGATTCTTCTCAGGACCAACACTAAAGATGATAAATCCCTTTTGTTTGTTGCTTCATAACTAAAACATTATTAAAGTAAACAAATAAAAAAGCCGAAACTATGGATGCCAAAATAAAGACATAAAATAATTACTAAAAACGAAATAAAAAAATGTTTAGCAAACAGCGGAAACGGCTATTTAAGGCTTACATGTCTTTATGACTGTTTCAATGCAAATGCATTGCAGTACGCGGTAGCCCTTCCTAATTAGTAAGAATCATGGCCCGCATGTGACGTCACTTTTCCGCACATACATCCTCTATTCAATTGATTGTAGCTGCACGAGCGATAAGACGACTAACACCAACTAACGCTGCGACGACTACACATCTGCGTGTTGCCTGCGGTGTGGCTGCGTTGCGATGCGTCGCATTAGCATACAATGCAGTGTGTCGCGCGACTCACGCGACGTTGTCGCACTTCTTGCGCTGTAATTGCCGCGCGGCTGTCGAGCGCGGGACCTCGTGACGTGGAACATGTAATCATAGGGTAGGAGTGGGTGGTGCACCGAGGATGCTCACATTGTAGACAGAACAAGGCGTTAGTGTCACACGGCTATCATAATGGCTTCATTAAACAATGCTTATAAAATCTATCCGTGATTTGTCGCTTAGTAGTTATTACCACAACCGTATCAGAATTATAACGAATGTCGATCCGGGTCAGAAGTGTCAGAATTGTTGAAAATAAATCCACGTAAAAAGGGTATACAATTTGTACAAAGACTATTAATGTGTTCAGCTTCACCATTTTTTATTGGCGCTACAACACAGCATTGACTGCACAACTTTTAAACCGTAAATCTCAGTAGATATCTCAGTAGTATCCACACCATAAGCAAACGGGCTCGTAACGGGAGCAGGCGGCGCCGGCGGTGCGGCGTTGCGAGCGGCGGCGGGATGATCAAACGACGGATTTGGTCCAAGGTCGCCGCGCGGAGATGGCGTGATCTGCGCCATTCGCCAATTAACCGATCATTAACGGCTCGTGCAGGCCTGCATGTCATTGTAGTGCCGATGTGAACAGGCATCGCTTTAACTATGTAGGTACATTCTACAGATCTTTGGCGTAGTAAGCGTTTGGTCTATTGCAGATGCGGCATGCCTAGTAGAAAAATAGTGAAGGTTTAGCACATTGACTTCGCGGTTACCTGACAGATAAGATACCTTATTGTTGTTGTGCCGGCCATGCAACACAAGATCTTATGGGACCTATGGTATACCTATTACACTTAGGGAAAGTCCAAAATACGCGTTGCATGCGTCTAATTATGGAATGCGTAGATACAACATGGAAGCAATAAAACAGTGTATGAATAGTAAACATTTCCCTAGTTACTATTCACACACGTTATACTATAATATTCTAAGGAATATCAATATAATTAGCATCAGAAATTGTCTATACATGATACTATTTCGTTGACTTGACCGTTGACCAAATGAAATTGTTATTGGCAAAATAAATTAAGGCATTTATCTCAATTTAAAGCTTTTAATAGACTCGTGGCGATGCAATAGGTTTCAGTAATTACTTCAAACGGCTAATCCTAGGCGGCTTCCTCTTGGGCCAATGATGTGGCCATCACGCCAATTGCTTCCAGCGGATGTGGTCACTATAAATATAGAATACTGACAAACTTAATTTCTGAGACCTCAGAGTGACTTTGGCAATAGCATACATTTGCGCAATTGTTTCAAGTGGCCAAGGCTACGTGTCCAGTCGGCATCTTTGGCCGCTGATAGAGTCATCATCGTACCAATTAGAGTTCATTGATATTCGCGCGGAGCCGGAGCGGCGGTGGCGCGGTGGTGGCGCTGGTGGCGCCCGTACAAGTGGCGGCGCTTTTTATTTTTAGCGCCAGATTACCATCGAAGGAAGGGGTCATTGGCGAGTGCTTTATTTGAAACTGTCCTCAGCTAATTTGAATTAAGAATGGTTGTGTTGATGAAAGAAACTGTGGGAATTCGCCTGCGACAGTTTGCGATGGTGACCGGTACCTGTTGTATGTCCACACTATGATAATGATGATGAGTGATCAGTGATGTTGTCCTCCGCGGTCCGCTCGCACTCTTGCTGTCAGTATGTGCGCTAGCTCTCTTCCTTCGTAAGGTACTTTACCTTAATTTGACTCAGCACAAATGTTTAGTGTCAATATCCATTGACACTCAACGCTAGTTTCCAGTTAAACCCCGGTGAGGCGTACGAATATTTGTGGCTTCAAATTTTATTTGCAGCTCATCATTTTGATTTGAACTACCTGACAGTCTAGTGTAAGTAGTGAAGCGTCCAGATGACATCGGAGTCTTAAGGTGCCCTATATATGGATTAATTATTTTATCTATGAAGATCAATTCATATTTTGGATACCTACGTTCATTCAGTGCCTTGTACTGTAGACACGTCAAGATGTACCTGGTGTTAGTTTTGACGTCAAGCGTTGACTGAGTGTTGACATCTAAATAGTTTTGTCGAGTAGGTACGAGTATATTGATTTCTTGTGTACTGGGGGGGTCTTGTGTACTGTGGGGGTCTTGTGTACTGTGGGGGTCTTGTGTACTGTGGGGGGTCTTGTGTACTGTGGGGGTCTTGTGTACTGTGGGGTCTTGTGTACTGTGGGGGTCTTGTGTACTGTGGGGGTCTTGTGTACTGTGGGGGTCTTGTGTACTGTGGGGGTCTTGTGTAATGTGGGGGTCTTGTGTACTGTGGGGGTCTTGTGTGCTGTGGGGGTCTTGTGTACTGTGGGGGTCTTGTGTACTGTGGGGGTCTTATGTACTGTGGGGATCTTGTGTAATATGGGGATCTTGTGTACTGTAAGTCTTTGTAGTGTTGTTTACTGTGCGTAACGTAAAAGTGTCGAGACGTTTTAAAGTATGGGATTCCTTTGTCCCCGGACGGAGAGTGTCCAAACAAAAACAATAATCAAACAATCGCTAACAAAGGAGCGCCTTTTGTTAATAAATAATGGTTATGTTAACTTTGAAAATTGCTACCGAATACGTACGATTACGTCCTCGCAATGGTTTGTGCTACACATTCTCCATTTCTATTTACAACAGTGAAGTCTAGTGTGCCTTAAATTGGCATTTATCTATCTACGCTTGTCATAGATTTATTTATTTATTGTGACAAAAACGATTGAAACCAATTATATGTATCACACAAATATAGATAGATAAACACTTTATTGTTAAATCCTTAAAAATAGGTACCTACATGAAAAACAATTGTACATTTCTCAGTAATCAGTCGTACTTATAACACATTTAGCGCTAACATATAATAATAAAGTAAATATCTTAGTACAGTGGTTAAGAAGCAATCAATTGTCTAGTTAAAATATAATAAATTACCTTAATTAGCAAAAATTAGCTTTGAGACGGTTTTCTTATTATTTTTATTTCTAAAAAACTAACTTGTATAACGTTTTAACTTAATCAATGCACTTGAAATGACTCGACAATATTTTTAAAGATCGGTACAAAAATGTCACGGTATTCCTTCCGTTGCACTCGGCTCACTGAAAACGTACGTGTCGCACTGTTGTAAATACGTGACGTAGAATCAATCTGAAATAAAAAATTCCACGCTCATATTCCACTGTCATTTATATTATTAGAATTTGTCTAAGAAACGTACGGCAACACGCCACCGTTTCATGAAGGACATTCCTTCTGCGCGCACTAAGCTCTTCGCTTCCACTTTTATTATGCGGACTACTAACGAGTGGAACTCCCTGCCAGAGTCAGTCTTGCCCGATAGCTACAATCTTCAAATCTCGAGTGAACAGGTACTCTTCTCTTCTTCATCTTGGCAAGCGTGCTAGATCGTCGACCGCATCGACCATCAGGTGACATAGTGGTTGTGGTGGACACAAGCCAATTAAAAACCAGTTACAAAAAATGATACGGGATAGGTACCTACGGTTTCGTGTTAACGTACTTGCAACTAGCAATAAGTGTCAATATATCGAGAACTCAAAACAAACACCTACCTACATGGCAAATATCCCGATTCTAAACCAAATTCAGATCAGTGACCATGATTGTGGTTTTATAACTTTTTTATTATAAGTGTTGGAATAATATACCGCCGCCGATACGGAACCTGCAGTATCTTGGCAGTTTTAGATTTAAATTAAAAATTTATATTTGTCACATTAAAATAAGCAGAAAACTCTGCGACATGACTCAAGTGTGTTATAATAAAAAATCTAAGGATTTATTCTCTCTTTTTATATCACCTTGGTGCTCTGTTTTAATCTTGTATTTTGTATTGTGTATGAAGCGTATCATGTTTTTGTGCAAATTGTTCTTGCCATTATAAATTTTATGTTAATTTGTATCTATATATATCTTGTGTTACGATCCGTGGTGTCACCTGGCGGCTCCTACGGAAGATCAGCGCTGGTTGCTTCAGCCGGCATTATGCTGAATAGGGCCGTTTTGTAGCAATACCTAGTATTAATGTTTAGTTAAGTATGTTTTTGCTAGAATAAACTTATTTCATTTCATTTCATTTCATTGTTGCCATACAATTTCAGAGTTAAGAACTGTAGTTTTAATTCGTGTTTACCTAAAATCCTAATTTCGAACGAATTCATATCTCGCCCGTCAATAAACACATGCCAGTTCAACATCGAAGCTCCAACATTGAAAGTAGCTAAATATTACCCACAGTAGCGAGCACCGCAGCGCGAGTGGAACAGGCAGCATTTGCGTTAGGCTGGCGACAGATGTGCGTGAAATTGACGCTAATGGTCTGCCTGCGCGTGTGTCGCGCTATAAATTACCTTCGACACAGACGATAATTGAACGAAGAACTAATCTACGCGTTAATAGAGCTTTTTATCTGCATGTTTATGTGTTTGTTACTAATAATGTAATGAAGTGGAAGATTTACCTACATAAGTTATGTCATTAATTGATAAATATAGCCAAGTTGTACCATGTAGCATGAGAAATTATACACGTATTAGGTATACACCCAGTTCAAGAAAGCTCATCATTAAAACCTATATAGGTATTACGTAAAGTCCCATTAAATAGAATTTAACGTAGCGTTGCCAGATGATATGCAGCGAATCCTGCTAACAAAAAACCTACCTGAAAAGGTACGAAGAGCTCGAAAATGGTACGACGCTGATGCGCCTCTGAGTTACGTAATAGTTTGGCTACATCAGTTTAGAGAAGCTATTGAGAATTGAGATATCAAACCACAGCAAGTTCAACCGGGAGGACGGGTTTAACTATCAGAGCCTGGAATCCAGGGGTCTGACTATGTAAAACCGTAGAAGTCCTGAAAAAAGTTCGCGAGCAGATATAGTGAGTTTTGTGTGTCGTGTAAGTGACAAACAGGAATACAGTACCGGCGTCAAACGTATAAAACGCAAAAGGAAGAAAGTAGATCGTTTTCTCCGTGACCATGGCGCTTGCAACAGTGCCCAAATATCAAGATCCATATCCAATAATTCAAAAGCATGTTAAAATATACAGTTTCTAAATTTAGTTCTGTTTCTCTGACAAGGTACGAAAATATTCGAAAGATATCGATGGTACAAAGTTACGAAAATGCCTAAAAAAGTATGAGTTTTGTAGTTTTCGTAACTTCTGGCAACGCTAATTTGATGGATTCTTGCCATTTGACAACATCTGATAATAATTTAATGTTTAAATTCGTCTATAAAATTTATAGATCGTTTCTGCAACTGGTAATAATGTCACAGGTGGGAGTTAAATATTATGGGATGGGAAATAAATTATTTTTTAATTAATAAAATAATAAATGTTACTTCTTACGATAAATTCACACTAAGTGCATCTGACGGGCATACAATAATAGATAATATTTAGAATTTTTTTTTGTCTTTTTTTTAATTTATAACTTTGTATTTATTTACAGAACCAATTAACAATAGGGGATCGGACAACTTTTAAGAAAGTGTTTTAAATTAACTACAATGAATATATATAGCCATGAAACATACTATTTTAATTAAATAACGCTCTAAAAGTACCTAAAACTATGTTTAAATATTATGTTTCAAATATTGCCGCGCAAAAGGTCACCTCTAAACTTGTGATGTCATATGTAGGTAGAAAACGACAAACTCTTCAAAATAAAACTTGCAAAGAGATTCTAATACGTTTTGTGAAGTTTGGGGACTATATTGTAGTAATGAAACGAAAAAATGAGCAAAAATACATTTTATGAAACGCAAAAACGTAAAATAAACACAAGCTTGACTCACGACATTTGCCTACAAATGACGTCATGCGCTGTGATTGTTGTTTCGTTTGAGATGAAGAACAGATTAAAAATGTCAGAATTATTTATTGATTTGAAAATATAAATCATTATTATATCACAAAAATATTATTTGACTGGTCTTTCTAATTCGACGAACATTTGTTCTAACTACTTTTTAGATTTTTTTTCGATTACTGTCCGATCCCCTATTATGTACAAATATATAGAATGATAAAAACTAAACTAACCCACAACAAAATTAAAAAATGAAATTAAATATAAAACACAGAATTTAGGTCACCGTCCGCGGGCAGGGTGCCCAAAAAGCTGGCAACGTTACCTCGTTGAATAGCCAGACTAATTCGTTGGCCGAGGTAAGCGCCAGCTCTTTGGTCACCTGTTGTTTCTATGAGGCGTCTGGCCAGCTCTTTAAACAGAAGCCGCGCGTTCGCCCCCCAAGGCCCCATAGTTTCAACCCCAAACGGAAGAAATAGGCTTGAGGCTTTCTGCTGCTTCTGCCGCCGCTCCTGCCACCCTTGAAGTACTGTTGAGGTGGGACGGTGCTAGTATATCGGCACAAGTGGCGTCCCACACCAACGGTCTTCCACGGCACCAAGGAATTAACGTCATGCCGTCGGGCCTCTTGCCATCGTCACGAGAGTCGATCACAAGTCACGAGTCGTCATTCGGCTCTAAAACAGCCGGCACGTGAACGGTAGCAAGTGCCCGACGAATGACGTCATTAAGGGCGGCATGGCGTGAGAGTCGACCTGCACTGCGGCGGCAAAAAAGACCATGGTGGCCCAATTTGTCTACTTCACCGCCGCAGTGACAGTTGTGCGGTTCTGTCGTCGAGGTGCCCAGACGCAAACCTATCGCAATCGAAATTTTGTATTGTCCAAAAATGTTCCCACATTGGACGAAGGGATCGCGTGCAGCCAGAAGCCTGATTCCCGTTCGCTTGTAGCAAGGAGACGAGCCCGGTCTGCAGCGTCAACGCTGTCTCTGACTAAAGTTCGTTGAGCGTTTTTGCAGAGCGGCTCGTCCCATTGCCTCTGCAAACGGAGGCATTTTGGGAAATCCACACTCGGACAGACTATACTCCACGCGTTTCTGGCCTCATCAATGCCCAGCATCGGCAGAGTGCCAATAGATGGGGTGATAATTTTGGAAAATAGTCGGCAGGTGCTGTGAACAGAGGACAGAAACGCTGGCAGAGCAACACTTGAAATTTTGCGGATGCCAATACCCCCAAACCGAATAGGAAGGGAGGCATGGCACCACGATTTATCCGAGAGAGAACAATTTAAAATTTGGGTTAAAATGTGTTTGACTGAATCATCCAAACTTGACAAAAGATCAATATGGTTCCAGAAAGGACAACATCGAAGAACATAGGTAAATTTTGGAACAAAAAGGCAAAACCGAATAATGTGGAAAGCAACATGTGAATGAATTTTCAGAAGACGATCAGTAGTTTCAACAAATTTTTGGCGTTGTTCGTCGACGAAATCAGAAAATGAATTTTCTAATACCGGAGCACCTAGAAGACGAAGCGACTCTTTGTTTAGGATTTTAAGATTTGGGGCCAAAATATTAAATTTACTTATTAATTCATCCCTCTTGTCACAGGAGACCACGTCTGACAGAAAAAGTTCACATTTTGAGAAATTTAGTTCTAAACCAATTGAAGGAAATTTAATTATTAAAGTTTCTAAATATTCAAGTACAGTTTGCGCATCGCCTCCTAGAGTACCATCGTCCAAATACCACATGTTTAATTTTGAATTTAGGGAAGAAATTATGGGATGTATGGCGAGTCTGAAAATGGCCGGTCCGAGTGGGTCACTCTGTTGGCTACCAGAACTAGAATTAATCAAATGGTTTCTGTACTGTAATTTGGGATCGAATCCATAACATTGCCAAAGATATTTAGAATAGTTTTATTTTATGATAACTCTTGGTTGTACTTTTGATGTTTTGTGGTAATAATGTGTCAGATTGTTAAGCAAAAAAAATCAAAATCTCTTTAATCATTTTGGCATCACAGACGCACTTATGAACGTCAAATTATCATAATGACTCTACCACCGTATCGGAAAAAGAGCCACTACTCAGAAGATACGGCAAGAAACTGAGGGGCATCTTTTTTTAGAGATTTTGTTACAATTTTTTGGGGTTTTACAATGTTATGTTTCTTATGTACCATTTGGATACTTTGCAGAAGTGGAATGTTCCAAGCATCTTTGTCTTCTATGTAATTACGAACAGTGTAGTATGCTTTTCTCATTAGAACATTCTTAATAATTCGCGTAATTTGAATTTACTTTCTGTGAGTTCCGTTATACACTTTGGAATTTTATTATAAAAACGTACGCAGTTGCCCATAAAGGACTTATTCGTTTTAGTCAGTCTATACCTAGGTACAACAATCCTATCCTTATTTCTAGTGTTTATGTTATGATGGTCACTATTTACTTTGAATTTTTGGAAGTTTTTGCGAACATGAATTATATTTTCATAAATATATAAAGAAGGTAAAGTTAATTTATTAACTTGCTTAAAAAAATTCCTTAACGAGTCACGTGGACCCAACTCGTAAATCGCGCGAACCGCAAAATGCCATATGACATTATGCTGTGGAAGTATGCAAAGTAAACTAACCGAGCCGTAGCTATATCCGTTAATTGCCTAATTTTACGAACCGCTTATGCAGCAGAACTAAGTTTTCCAGACAGAGCATCAATATGAGGACCCCACTGCAACTTAGAGTCTATGCCCATACCTAGGAATACCGTCGCTTTGTCTGTATCAAGTTTATTACTATATATATACATAACCCATATGAGTATATATTTTTTAATTTGTTGTAACTTGTTGTACAGATGCGAAGCTGCATAATCATCATCACACCATCTTTATCACTTTAATTATTATAATTTTTGACATGCATAATAATCTATCTTTCTGTAACTCTATATAATTTAATTGATTGAAAATTGTTATTGGTCGTTATGATTACAATAAACAATTACAATTTCATAATCAAAGTGTCTTATGTTACATTATATCATCAAAAAGAACTAAATATATCATGTTGACATGAGATGGAACAATGTGAATCCTCAATGCCGTTATTATTGATTGTGGGCGCCATGTGCTGTGTGTGTATGTGGTGTTACTGCACGTGAAAAGCATAATACAGTTAAAGGTTAAGGTATTGTATTAAAATTATTCATTGCCCATAAATTATTATCAAACTTTAAAGACACTCACATTTCGTTTTATTGAAAGGCTTCAGGCGCTTCAGTAGCACGCCGTAAATTGTAGAGTGTAAGATAAGCTGCATAAAAGTCTGTTAGTGGATGGTGAGTGAAGACGCGCCGCACCGCCGCCGGCCGGCCGCCGCCGCCGCGCGCCGCCGCCGCGCGCCGCCGCCGCGCGCCGCCGCGGGGAGCCGCGGGCGACGCGACGTCGCGCGCCCACCTGTCTGAGATATTATTTGCAGCAGCCGTGTTGTGTGTAGACGGCTTAATTTTATTACGCTAACTTAATTATTTAAAATTGGTGCCCACAGTAAATACGATGCTAATACAATAATATTCTAATATCTAACACGTTCATTGAATAGCTGTATCAGCTTTATGGTTTGTAGAGGGGATACCTATTCCTTATGGAAGGGCGCAAACCCAGAAACGGAACATTTGTTTTGCCAATTATTTAGGCTTACACGCAATATTTTATCTAGATACCGAACGGAACCACTTCGCCAAAGAAGTTGTTATTTCACTTCAATAGTTCTTCATAAATTTCTCAAAACTCATAATAAAACTCCGATAGCATTTGAACTGTAGGTACCTCCGCCCGCGCCGCGCCGCGTCATCCACGTCAGGTATGCCCGCGCCGCGCCGCGTCGTCCAAGCAATAACAATTAGTTGACCTTTCCCTAAAAGCGTCATTTGTTAAGACGTACTGCGAAGGCAAACAAAGGGCAGATAGTAGATAATTGGGCGAAAGGGCGCGACGCGTGGTGAAGCGCCGCGCCGCGCTGGATAGTGCCGGGTGGTGCCGGTGCGGTGCTGGAGTCTTGAACTCAGAACATGTTTTGTGAGTGTGCTGGCTTCAGGTGTTGACGAAGAGCCGATTGAGATGCTTGATAAGCAAATAAAAGGTTAGAAGTTAAATTAAACGTCATTTTTTTTTAATATATAGAAACAATCATCAACTGTCGAGTGACTGTCGAGTGACGAACTCAATCTACCTAAATTAATAATCAAGTCAACATTTTTATTTTAGTTGATACACAATTTTCTTTATAGTTAGTTTTCTTTGGTGTCAGACAACTATTAGAAAATATAACTATTTCTGAATATTTGGAGCTTTTTATGATACCATTTGTGACAGAATCACAAATATATTTTAGTATCTGAATGTAATCATTGCGTGCACGTCAAACTGCAAGTTTTAAAGGCCCACCTGCAGTTCTGCGCGCCGTGTGCGTCTGGCAGCGGGAGGGCGGCGCGGCGCGGCAGCGGTGCGGCTCGGCACCGGCCCGGCGCGGCGCGGCACCGGCGGGCGGGCGGCGCGGCACCGGCGCGGCGCGGCGGAGGCCTTACTCGTAAAACCTTTTTGAGTAATTAAAGATGCGTATGCGCTAAGTCCGTAATTTCACGTGTATAGAGATAGTTTAGAGTAACTCCTATTTACAAGATGTTAAATGATACAATATTCAGACATAAAAATTATCAACTGTCGTTATCATTTCTATTTCTTTTGTAATCTCCAAAAAGTTTAATAAAAAGCTGCTCATTGCGTCTGCCTTTGCATTCGCTGAGTACTTCTTAACGACGACGAATGACGTTTTAATTTAAATTTGAACTCATGTTTTGAATCGGGTTAAATGTGGGTCAACGTTCTATTTAGATTTTATAAGACGGGCGGAGACCACGTGGCCGGCCTCGGACAAGGTGGCGTGACGATCTCGAAACCTACCGACCCGGATGGATGGAAGTGGCTGTGGACAGAGATGTTTGGAGGGAGATGGGGAGACCTTTGCCCAGCAGTGGGACACAATAGGTTGATATAATAATAATAGGGGATCGGACAACTTTTCAGAAAGTGTTTTAAATTAACTATAATGGATATCTATAGCCATGAAATACACTATTTTAATTAAATAACGCTCTAAAAGTACCTAAAACTATGTTTAAATATTATGTTTCAAATATTGCCGCGCAAAAGGTCACCTCAAAACTTGTGACGTCATATGAAGGTAGAAAACAACAAACTCTTCGAAATAAAACTTGCAAATAGATTTAAACACGTTTTGTGAAGTTTGGGGAATACAAAGTAGTAGTTGTAGTTGTAGTAACGGAACGAAAAAAATACCAAAAATACATTTTATGAAAAACAAAAACGTTAAATGAACACAAGCTTGACTCACCACACTTGCCTTCAAATGACGTCATGCGCTGTGATTGTTGTTTCGTTCGAGATGAAGAACAGTTTAAAAATGTCATAATTATTACATTTATTTATTGATTTATATATATAAATCATTATTATATCACAAAAATATTGATTGGATGTGTCCAAAAAGCGATGTTGGGGCCTTTCGTCATTGACGGTGACCCAGTTGTTGTAGTAGTAGGTAGTTGTAATAAAAGAACCTAACCAACTGCACTTTTAAGATGTATTGTTTAAGTTAAAAGTCTACGCCTAATTTGGTGTCTGAGCCGCACTACGTTAAGTTAGGTATATCGACATTAGCGCGTGACGGTTGTTAAGTGACGACTGTTCGATTTAGTAGTGATAATTATTGTTTGCCTACGCGGTATTGGAAAATTGCTGTACGAGCTATATTGGCTCGTACAGCAATTTGATCTTTCTGGTTTGACGAACATTCGTTCTAACTACATTTTAGATTTTTTCTCGATTACTGTCGATCCCCTATTGTGCGCGATTAGACCCGCTTACCTATACCTATCATAAAAACATGAGTAGGTACAATCCGAAAGTTTAAAAAGTACTATTAAAATAGAACTGTTTTAAGCGTGGAGGCACGTGAAGGCACGTGGAGGCACGTGAAGGCACGTTGAGGCACGTGGAGGCACGTGGAGGTGTAACGCGGACTGAATACTGGAACACAATCACGGACGAAAATAAGATGACGTAATTTCTGAGGAAATCCTTTCGAGTCAACCATCTCTCCTGGCGCGCGCTCGCCGCTCCTCGCTCATTAAGTTTATAGGCGGTAAGTGGCCGGATTATGCACAACGCTGCGCAGCGCAGGCGCAGCGCAGGCGCAGCAGGTGAATGTTATTACTTTTTATTATAATGAATGTGGCCCGGCCGGTAATGCACCGCTAGCTATAGTTTGAGGTAACGCGCTTTTTTTAAAGTGCCTTACCTTGTCGTTTACTTATGCTGAGTTATAAAATTGAGTGAACTAGCGTGTTCCGAGATGAGTTCGTAATTATAATAACTTTATCTGGTACTGATTTCGTAGCGCGACTAAAAGTTACTTCGTAAGAAACTTTACTCTCATTTCAAAGCGCAACTAAACATGTGTTTTGCGTTAAGGTCTTATGATAAAGTACTTTGAGTATTTTATAGACAATTTCATTTAGTTAGAAATGCAGTGTTATTTATTATTATTATTACTATTATTCAGCCTGGTTTGTCCCACTGCTGGGCAAAGGCCTCCCTACCCTCCTTCCACTTCTCACGCTTCTGGGCTATTGTTTGTCATCCCATCAAATAGGAGTCCAGTTCGTCTCTTAGTGTAATTTAGTTTTTTATAATATTTTGATAATCTTATAGGTTAAAACTTGTAATTGGCCTAGTCATCTTAAACATAATTTATCAATTTATTATCACACACGCAGCGTGTATTGAAGGCCCGTGTCCCAGCAGTGGGGACGTGATGGGCTGATGATGACATATTGACTGTAAGGTTTCCGAAAATAAATAAATAATTGTAACACTTGATCGCCACCGTTCATGCCTATTGTTATGTCATTCCTCTTCGACTGTCCGAGTCCGGTTGTCTGGAAGAGGTCGTTAAGCAATCAAACTTATTATTAACAATAAAGCTTATTATGACACTTCTAATTTAGTCAACCTTATCTCTATTGGCGTTACCATCATTATACCTAGAGTTCATTAATTCAATAAAAACTTGACTGACTAACGAGATAAAGTTATTATAAATCTTGATTGAATATGTGTAGGATTCTCTCACGGCGCGAGATGGGGTCGATGCCTTCGTATCGTACGAGTGCTCGTAGGTATATACCTACAGTGCGGCCGGGGCCGGGCGGCGGCGGCGGCGGCGGCGGCGGCGTGACACGCACGTATGAATATTCATTCCCACGTGACACTGCGACACGTCGACACGACGACATTAGACATCTCGTGAGAACATCTATGTAGATTAGCACGTACATTCGAGCAAAAATTCAAATTGACTAGTAATCCAAAGAAAATATGACGCTTCTGGCTAAATATTGTACCTGGCTACAGATATTCCGCGGGTGCTTTTTTGTAAGCCTTTCTGTTACAAAAAGTAAATAGAGATTAAATCATTTGTTGATCAGGTAAGGGCATAATATGGTGTAAACGAAGCCCTAATCTTTTAGCAAGCATGAACATATGTAAATGTAACGATCATTAGGAACTCACACCCGCGCGCCGCGCGCCGCGCGCCGCGGTGCCATGCCGATGGTAAATCAAAATGCATACAACTGAACACTTTTGCTCTAAACTGTACATGTCACTTTTTCTTTTATTTGCTTTTGATGACGCGATCATGCTGCGATTGTGGTGCGATTGTGGCGCGATAGTGGCGCGATAGTGGCGCGATCGTGAGTCCAACATGTGAAACGGTACACTTAAGACGTTCACGTAGGACTAAAACGAATAAGTCCTTTATGGGCAACTGCGTATGTTTTTATAATAAAATTCCAAAGTGTATAACGGAGCTCACAGAAAGTAAATTCAAATTACGAGTTAAGAATGTTCTAATGAGAAAAGCATACTACACTTTTCGTAATTACATAGAAGACAAAGATGCTTGGAACATTCCACTTCTGCAAAGTAACCAACTGGTACATAAGAAACATAACATTGTAAAAGCCCAAAAAATTGTAACAAAATCTCTAAAAAAAAATGCCCCTCAGTTTCTTGCCGTATCTTCTGAGTAGTGGTTCTTTTTCCGATACGGTGGTAGAGTCATTGTGATAATTTGACGTTTATAAGTGCGTCTGTGATGCCAAAATGATTAAAGAGATTTTGATTTTGATTCAAATATTTTCGGAATGCATTGCATTGGGAATTGTTTATCTGATACGGTAGTAGAGTCCATGTAATAAATTGACGTGCATTGCGTCTGTGATGCCAAAATTGAATAAAGAGCTTTCGAATTTTGTTCATATCTTTAATTGCAACGTGTACTTCAATTTTCGTTAGTATCGGCAGAGAATAACAACACTTTCGTAATGAGCACAAGCTCTGCAGCCCTGAATATGGTCGCCTCGTTTCCTGAGGTCTGTAACCGAGATTCACCGATACACCTGAGTCGTGCGCAAATTCTGGAACCTAATTGTTGAACATTTTTAATAACTCGTAAAGCGCTATCACGGCGCATTTAACCCAGTAAATCAACTCAGCGAACCCCCCGCGCTGGCCGGCGCGCGGTGGCGGCGGCGGCGGCGGCGGGCGCGGCGCGGCCCTGCGCTGCGGTGCGAGATGGGTGTCCTCGATAGCGGAGGTATGGTAATATTTCGCGCGCTCGTGCCTCCGACGCCGTTTTAATTATATCATATCGAGGCCACAGGATCTCGGGAACACTGCCGCCACAGTGCAACCGCTGCAGTGCGTGGAGAGATGATATTCTGCTGAATTTAGGCTACATTCTTTGGTTTAGGAGCTACTATGCGGTAAAGTGCAATGTATAAAACTATAATGGCTTGCGGTGAACATAATAATGAATTCCTTGCAGAAAGTAATACGTTTATTTACTCTTAGTAATGTCGGAATGTTCACTTCACCATGAATTTATCAGGTTTGTGGAAAACCTTTAATTTCATAAACCAATATCGAGTAGCAAATATTTCAGATGATTGTAAAACATCCGTTTCTCCGTCGCCAGAAAAAGGCTAAAAAGCTAACTGGATTTCTCCAACTGTGTGTGGGATCAACCTGCCCTGGCCGCGGCTGGTATCGGGCGCGGCTGATAAATCACAGCCGCTCAGAGCGCGCTCATAATTCAACGCTCAGGCTCGCCGCTCGCTCGCCGGCCGGCCCCGGTGCGGCGCGGCGCGGCTGCGGCGCGGCGCGGGAGCTCGCGAGCTCTCGCTGCCTCGCGCGAGCCACTGCGGTGCTGCGCTGGCTGATCACATGCATCCGATTATATTATAGCCCACCAGATAACGATAGCGATATTAAAACTGTTATACAAGTTCTCCGCTATAAAACTTACCTCTGGTCTGGTCGCAATTTCACTATCACAACGTTTATATCTAGTAAAATATTCAAGCTCATTATCTCATTAGAAACCCTATTTCACTGTGAGAAGTACGTTATCTTCTAGAGCAGTGGACGAATCAAATGTGCAGATCATATCATAATGGTTTTATAAGAGTTTCTTCTATTGAATTAATTAAAATTCAAATGCTTAAATTAAACCAATAAATCCTCGTATAAAAGACATGAACGCGTAGCTCATTAAAATGTACCTACATTAGTTGATAAGAGATCATCATATCGTAAACGAACAAACAAGTGGTGTGGCTTTATGATTGAAACATAAAGCAGTTGCATTCGAGGGCTGTCTCATTACGGTAACTAAGCGGAAACTATAGGACAGTAAATTTGTCATTTAGCTTACAACCGCTAGCTGTGGCAAGCCGCAAGCGGCATGCGGCAAGCGGCATGCGGCAAGCTGCAGTGAGGTGCGGCGACGCGACGGCGCGCGGCGGGCGACGGGTGATCCCACCGATTGCTGCGCACTGGCGTATGGCTAACCTGCTGCATGCATGATAACTTTCAGTGAACGTGATTAATGGGTGATGATACCTAACCAAGTTACCGTGATTTTGTATCTTTAACCGACTTTAAAAAAAGGAGGAGGTTCTCAATTCGACAGTATGTTTTTTGTTAATTATGAATTGATTTTGATGATCTTTTTTTATTTGGTAGGTCATACTTCAGAGGTGCTGAATCAATTTCGATAAAATTTGTATGGGACCACCCATACAAATTTTATTTTTAAGTGGAACTCCTCAACGGCGAAACGCAAACACACGAAATGTTGTAAATGGATTCAACTATAATACGAGCTGTTCTAAACTCCATCATGACGGGCTGCTGCACCCAGGCACAGACATGACATTTTTTGAATGAGCCCGTTTTAAACTTCGTCATGATGTGGCTGCTGTATCATAAAAGCTTGTCTTTAAAAACTTTTTTAAAATTAATTTAATTAAAACTTGTTTTGCACTAAAAAGGGAAAAATAGATTATTTTTCAAAAAAAAAAATTAACTGACTTCAAAACCACAATAGGCATTCAAAAGTGAAAAATAAATTAATATGATCTACAAGTATCTACCTACTTACTACATACATAGAATTTATCTACTACCTTTTAGACTTGGCTGGCACCGACCTCATATATATATGAGTGGGTAGCGCTTATAATAATTATAATTATTTATTTTCACTTTTGAGTGCCTATTTGTGGTTTTTGAGTCGGTTTAATTTTTTTTGAAAAATAATTTATTTACTTCTTTATATTGACTGCCTTTATTAATTCATCATAACGGTCATTAGATGTTCTTCGTAACAAACAAATATATTAATACTTCGATAAGTATTGATATTCAACACCTTCAAAATGACGTCGAGTTTCCCAAGAACTACCTAATCACCTAACGATTTAAATTCATAATCGATTTCCAAGAAAACTGATTGGAAAATCAGTCCGTGAGATCGATGCCTCGTTTCGCAATCACGTCGCGTATTTACATTAATTTTAATCTGAAGCGAGACATATCCAGGACAAAGTTTTATACAACACTTGATGCGTAAAAAATCATATGTAAAGTCTTGTGGTCAGTTTTATCGATATTAGGGCCCGGGACAAGCTTATGCTCTGCGGAACTTTTGCCTCTAATAGCTAGCAGCATAAGATTAAAACTGCACTGGCTGGCTGTTAGTCGAAGTTGGCGGAAGGTTCCCTTCTCGCAGTCGGAGTGTTTGTTATTCGTGGGACGCGCCGCACACCTGCGCGAGTCGTGAGCCGCATGCGCATGCGCAAGAGAGCTGCATTAACAAATCTCGATCTACTAATATTAATGGATGATTAAAATGCTGATTATGAATTGTACCAATATAACGACTCCCATTACATTTTGATGGAGTAATGAGCGATTTAGCTAAGCTCATTATCGGCTGTAATAGGTTACGGATATGGAGGAGGCCGAGACGTATGTCAGGAATGTGGAGGCCGGTGTTTAGCAGTGACCGGATGTGGGAAAGTTTTCCAGTCATAATGAAAGCATATGGAATGAAAATATATGGAATGCATGTCTACAAACATACAAGAAACTAAGCCGAACTTGCGCCTCAAGAACAGCAACATGTGTAGTGTTGCTGTAGTATGTGTAAGGGTACATGTACTAGTCGACAGTACTCGCAGTAACAGTAGGTATAACAGTACTAGTAAAAAAAATTGAATAATAAATAATGAATTTTTAGAAAAAAACAAAAACCGACTTCAATGTATCTTCGAAGTCCAAGGACACATATCGATGAAATTTATATGGGACCACTTCGTAGCTATATTGAACCCGACGCAAAAAGATTTTTTCAAATCGGTTCATAAATGACGGAGTCCTGAGGTAACAAACATAAAAAAAAAACAATCGAACAGAGAACCTCCTCCTTTTTTGAAGTCGGTAAAAAAATAAACGAAATTATCTAAGCCACGTTAAGTGCGAGTAAATACACATAAAATTTAATTACGGTCCAGATTAAGGTAATTTTGTTAGCAGCAATTTTAATAAATTAAAAACGTGCTTTTTTCCCATGCTTCAGAGATCTAATTAAAACCCGTGCCGTACCTTTCATGAATCAATCAAAGAATTCGATCATCGCATCGGCTCGAAGGGCCAGCTACCGAGAACCGACGCCGAAGAAATTCAATGGGGCTTATGAATGGTATTGAAGAGACGCGCCGGCCGCCAGCCGTCGTCCTGCTGATACGTGAAAGCCATCCATAATTCGGCGGTTTTACTTTCTCTGAATCGGAGGACTCAGCCGAAAGTCTGTTATGACAATATCAATTATATTTAATCAGCCACAGGTATATATACATTCCGAATTGTGACGTGTAAGTGCCACGTCGGGTTATGGTGCTATACTCTAAAGGGAATATGGACCTACTGGTGTAATAAAATAAGTTCCTGCAAATTATTGGGTATGCAAAATATTTCTCTCCAGCAAAGGTATGAACTCGGGCCTCGTCTTTCAACACAGGAAACGCTCTATCCAATTAAGCCATTGGAGCAATTATCTCGGTGGGAGAAATATTTGCACTCCCATTACTCAACCATCTTGGGGTAACAGACGCGACAGCTACCTACTAAAAGCGTTTCACAGCTCCCTGTATTGAAAGAAGAGGCCCGAGTTCATACCTTGGCTAGAGAGAAATATTTTACATGCGCAAGAAAATACTGTAAATCATTTTTTGCACTTGATATGTCCAAAACTCATAAGCACGTTGCACGTCGGTATGAGAAAATAGCCAATGAGAATAGAACTGGAAGTGGAGCTAGCATTTTGGACAACAATAAATGTGAACAGAGACACAGGACATTATCAGTTCAGTAATCCATCATTATACATTAAGGGCTATGAGCAGTCAGCTCACGCGGCCATTACAATAGAGTAGGTACGTCGGCCGCGCATGTCGAGTGTTCGGGGAAGGAAGCGCTCTCGGAACCACACACCTGCGCCTGCGCCTGCGCCCGCGCCCGCGACGGCGACGAGCCGAGGTACTTAGCGGATGACGCACCGTCGGTCGCTGCGTGAACCCACAACCAAGGTGGAGGACAATATATGTACGTACTGAGTCTCTCTGTTATTATAGCATACCCGATATTGTGGTAAGTATTCATTGTAACAATTCTGTTCTAAGAGTAAACATTAAGTTTGAGTATGATTAAGGCAACTAGACGATCATAAAGCCAACGTTAGATTCACTAGATGGTAGGACTCTATATACCCTAGTATGCGAGAGGCCATCTGGGTTGGTATGGTATCATAGCTTTGTCAGTTATTCTGCAGTCAAGCAGTAGGTAGAGCGCAAGCATTGCCGTGTTGGGTTTGGTTTGAAGGCCATTGTAGCCAGCGAAATTACTGAGGGTCATCATCAGCCCATCAAGTTCCCACTGCTGGGACACGGGCCCTCTCTCATTACTGAGCATAAGAGCAATTGCCTAAAAGCCGCGGAGCTCATTGCACAAAACACTGCATCTGTTATGGGCAGGCGAGCTGGATGCCGTCAGGTAACCTACCTGCTTGTCTCGTCACTCAGTTGCATGAACAAAGATTGATCCTTGCAACAGACTAGATTCTTCCATGTAAAAATAAATTCGTTTTATTTGACATAGGCGGCACCGTATGTAGGGCTGGGAGTTGCAATATTACTTTTACATTTTCAGTTGACGATATAAGGATGAAATTAAACCTTAATTAGTAGGTAATAAGGGAAGAAAAGAGAGAAAGAAAAACATTTTTTCGACAACCACAAAGAAATAAATGAAAAAGACACACGTAAGGTAAAATACAAAAGAAAGATTATAACAAAGACAATACGAAATACATGCGCAGAGGAAGTTTGTGGTGCCGAAGGGAATAGCTCCGCACAACTGTCCGATGTCGATGACATCACACGCTGGCAATGTCATGTATCAGGCAACTTCTGTGGTGTAGTATGGTTGCGCAGGTTGGCTCGAATCTCAGACACTACCAAGGTTGCGGGTTCATTCCCGCGATGGGACAAAAAGAAAAGTGCAAGTATTTGTTCCGTATCTGGGTATAGTGAGACCACGGCCCGCGTAGGTTCCGGTACAGGGACATTTAATAAATTATTGGCCAGGATTTATGTATGTGATCGTTGGGCGTTATTATTAGATATGATTATGTTATTATGTGCAAATAATATTTTGAAATGAATTCTTGTCACGTATGTACTCGTAGGTAGTGGTGGTAGGCAGTAGGTATCTAGCACGTGTCGACGACAATGACGGACGGCGACCAGTAACCACCGCCATCTCAATATTCAACGGCGATTCGCTGAAATGCTGGTAATCGATATATTGTCTACAATATCACCTACTGTTTTACTGAACGTGTGCCCGGAATGCTTAATATGGGATTTAATAAGTACCACCAGCGAATGTGATGCAAAAACAGGCCTTTAATGTTGCGTGTGAATGATTAAGTTGTAATTTTACAACATAAGCTTGAAACAAGAATATTGCTGGACGACCACGCGGGGCCAGCTGGCGGAACAAGACGCGCCTGCTCGGTCACGCGGGGCCAGCTGGCGGAACAAGACGCGCCTGCTCGGTCACTGCTGACGGAACTCATTGGTTATAGCGCAGATACTTAATGGTGCCAAGGTAAAGTTAGGTTAGGATCAGCTCTATCGATACACACTCCGCCACGAGTGGTGAGATATACCGAAGTGTGGGTGCATTTAACTTGTTCTGTTACAGTTTCAAATTCATAATTGTGACATTATGCTTTAGACACGCTCAAACGTTAAGCATGCACTTCGTTGTCTAAGTATATTTTATTCACTGATTTTTAAATGACTTTTTGTTTAACCGACTCCAAAAAGGAGGAGGTTCTCAATTCGATTGTTTTTTTATGTTTGTTAGCTCAGAATACCATCATTTATAAACCGATTTGGAAAATTTTATTTGCGTTGGGCTCAGTATAGCATAGTTACTTGTAGTCGTCGTCGTGGTCGTTTAGAGCGAGTGTGGCTCAGCGGGAACTCGTGTGCCTTTCGATCCGACGCACCTGGGTTCGAATCCCAACTCGGCCCTGCACCAATGACTTATAGTTAAGTGCAGATTTTGCACGCTCGCTCTAAAACAGTGAAGGAAAACATCGTGATGAAACCCGCTTACGCGCTTTGGAGTGGTAGGCTCTGGCCGTGGTTGTCATACCACCCACCGAACAAAGCCATGCCGTCAAGCGACCTAGTCGTGTTTCGGGATGATGTTCGGTGAACCATCGGGGAGACGGGTCTGAGCAGCCGCTCAACTGCCGTCTCTCTCTAGATCTATGTGCTCCATCTTAGGCCACATCATCGCTTCACATCAGGCGAGATAGTGGCCAAACATAGATCTATTAAGCGTAAAAAAAAGTACTGTTTAGTATAGCTCCAAGGTTCCATATACATTTGATCGACTATCGACCTTGTCGGTACTTCGAAGATACCTCGGAATTTAGTCGACTTTTTTTGTTATAAAATTATTTTTTCGGACTGTATTGTGACTACAATTTTGACATTTGTTTATTTATTTCATGTGCTAGTAGTGACATCCACGCTAATCTTTGCCTCTTCTTCCCTGTGGCGACATTGTCGTAGCTCTTCCACAAAGAACACTAAACAAGAGTTCACAGACGCACTTATGAACGTCAATTGTTACAATGACTCTACCACCGTATCGAAAAAAACCACTGTCCAAAAGATACGGCTAGAAACTGAGGGGCATTTTTCTTAGAACTATTGTTAGGTAGAATATTTATCTTTGTATTATTTAATATTAACAACAAAAGTTGTGCTAAAATTGAATACCATTTGGACACATCGTCCCTGAAGTTGGCCATACACATGCCAATTAGCATGCTCATACAGCTATCCCTGCTGTCTGCCTAACGCTGGCTCATCTCGTTCGCAATAAGCGGAATCAACGCTAATAGCAGCTAGAGCGGGATGCAGGGTTCTACCGAGGTGTGCTGTGATTGGTCGAGCGCGCGAGATGGCGGTGCATCTGCATAATGAGCTGCAGCTCGTTACACGCTCGGCTCCGGCCGGCGGCGGCGCGGCGGCGGTGCGGCAGCGGCGCGGCGGCGGCGCGGCGCGGCTAGCGGTAGCCGCCACTTACTGCATGTAAACAAACACCAATATGAATATGTATCGGTACATAAATTAAAACGTATTTGCATGATTTTGTACGTCTTATTTAAGTTTATCCAATATTGTTATCTCACAGTTACAATGATTTTGAGCTACGAGAGTGGCATTTCAGTAGAAACTCTAACAGTAGCACAATATATTTACTAGACTAGTGGTAGGGGCTAAAATTCGAGATTAAGATAATTTATTTTCTGATTCAAATCAGACCAAAAATTAAGTTCTATCATAGCTAGAATACATTAATATTGTACCTTTAACTAGCTGCGGTTATCACCGCACCGGTTGGATGGTTGACCACAAACAAACTCGTTATGCATAATGTCCCCGTGGTAATTGATACAATGATACAATGATTTATTAGTCTGCGAATCTAGGCATATACATATGTACCTAGATGAGTGTGTATATAGATTATTACATTACAATAAACAACAATGATATTGACTAAATTAGAATAATAATAATATAAATTATTTTTCAAAAAAAAACTAAACTGACTTCAAAACCACAAATGGCACTCAAAAGTAAAAAATAAATTAATATAATTATCATAAGCGCTACCCACTCATATATTTGAAGTCGGTGCCAGCCAAGTCTAATAGGTAGCAGATAAATATGTATATAGTAAGTACTACTTGTAGGTAGTATCTATCTACTACCTTTTAGACTTGGCTGGCACCGACTTCAAATATATGAGTGGGTAGCGCTTATGATAATTATATTAATTTATTTTTTACTTTTGAGTGCCATTTGTGGTTTTGAAGTCGGTTTAGTTTTTTTTGAAAAATAATTTATTTTACCCTTTTTAGTGAAAAACAAGTTTTAATTAAATTAATTCAAAAAGTTTTTAAAGACAAGCTTTTATGATCTAGAAGCCACATCATGACGAAGTTTAAAACGGGCTATCACAAATAAATGCATGTACAAAAAAAATTCATGTCTGTCCTATATCTCTGTTGAAGAGTTCCCTCGCCGGAAGTCAATCCTGAGTGTATCTGCCATGTCATGATGGAATTTAGAACAGGCTATTATGGTTAAATCCATTTACGAAATGTTGTGTCTGTACTATTCACCGTTGAGGAGTTCCCTCACCGGAAGTCAACCCTGGGTGAAGCAGGTGAAGCAGTCGAATACAAACCTCCGCCTTTAGAAAGTTGGTTACGAAAAAAACAAGAACCGACTTGAAGATTAAACTTATATTTTTTGTTTTTGCTATTTTTTTCAAAAACTACTGAATGAATTTCGATAAAATTCGATATATGGGACCACTTTTAAAGTATTACCTACCAATCAAAAAAAGAATCATCGAAATCAATGCATAATTGGCGGAGTAATCGCGTAACAAACACACACAAAAAAAAAAAACATACCGTCGAATTGTAAACCTCCTCCTTTTTGAAGTCGGTTAAAAAGGATTTATAATTGCGATGTCAGTCAAAAAATGATAATACAAATGTCAAAAATGAAAACGAATTATAACAATTTAAATGTCAATTTATGAGTATACCAATCACACATTACATATTAGTCAATTTCTATTTCGTCGTGAATAAATTCCTCAATGGAGTAGTAACCTTTTTTTATTAGAAAATCAGATAAGGCATTTTTAAAAATATTAATGTCATTTATTGAGCGGATGGCTGACGGAATCTTGTTAAATATTATCGGTGCCATACAGAACACACTCATTCTTAGCAGTTGGGTTCTGCATGGCCGATGCCGCAAATTACCGTCCCGACGGCTACCCGCGGCACACGTTTCGAAGAGCTCAGGATTGGATTTTATAAAGACGGCAATTTCATTTACATAGAGGGATGGTAAAGTTAAGACCTTTAATCTTTTGAAATGTTCTTTACATGAGTCAGTTATTTGTAACCCACACATGGATCTAATGCACCGTTTCTGGGCTTTGAACACTTTTATGCGGTCTGTTGAGTTGCCCCAGAACATAACTCCGTATGGATGCAACATGCCCATGATAGGCTCTTATTAGTGCAGATTCATTAACTACTTTTCTCAACTTATAAAGTGCGTACGAATATTGATTCAGTTTTTTTCAGACGTTTTCTATGTGGGATTTCCAGGTCAACTTATCATCTATCGTTAGTCCTAAAAAATTGTTGTCTAATTGTATGAGTAATTGTCCTCGTAATAACAGCTAGTGTAACTGCACTCGCAGTGCAGTGTGCAGTGTGCAGAGTGCAGCGTGCAGCGTGCAGTGCAGCGCGACGTAGCGGAGGATGACGGTCACCGTCGCGTGCGCAGCCAACGAGCGCGGTTTATGGCACCGTGCTCCGGCGGCGACGCAGGCGCAGTTAAATTAGTTGAAATCGCAAACCTTGCTAAAAAGCTATTTGAATATGCTAAATGTGTATTAAAATGACCCACGCAGCAGTAACTGAACGCGAACGATTCAATGTGAATGAACACAAAACGCTCATTTATTTTAAAGCAATCACAATAACAACTGTGATAAAATCATGACGATAGAGGGAGCTATGTGCTACCAGGTACTTCCATTTGACAAGTGTCGGTCGTCAGACCATCTTCAGAGAGTAATCTGGCGATCACGTGCCATTTGACAAGTGTCGGTCGTCAGACCATCTTCAGAGAGTAGTCTGGCGATCACGTGCCATTTGACAAGTGTCGGTCGTCAGACCATCTTCAGAGAGTAGTCTGGCTATCACGTGCCATTTGACAAGTGTCGATTGTCAGACCATCTTCAGAGAGTAGTCTGGCGATCACGTGCTATTTGACAAGTGTCGGTCGTCAAACCATCTTTAGAGAGTAGTCTGGCGATCACGTGCCATTTGACAAGTGTCGGACGTCAGACCATCTTCAGAGAGTAGTCTGGCGATCACGTGCCATTTGACAAGTGTCAGTCGTCAGACCATCTTCAGAGAGTAGTCTGGCGATCACGTGCCATTTGACAAGTGTCGGTCGTTAGACCATCTTCAGAGAGTAGTCTGGCGATCACGTGCCATTTGACAAGTGTCGGTCGTTAGACCATCTTCAGAGAGTAGTCTGGCGATCACGTGCCATTTGACAAGTGTCGGTCGTCAGACCATCTTCAGAGAGTAGTCTGGCGATTACGTGCCATTTGACAAGTGTCGGTCGTCAGACCATCTTCAGAGAGTAGTCTGGCGATCGCGTGGCATTTGACAAGTGTCGGTCGTCAGACCATCTTCAGAGAGTAGTCTGGCGATTACGTGCCATACGTTACACTCCTGACAAGACAAGACAAACTGACAAAACGACGAAAAAAAGAAACATATCTGTTCATGGGCAGTGAAACTTTGGATTTTACGATCTATTTGGCTAGCATTTGAACTTTCAATCTGAATCATTTTCATCGAACCCACGACGCCACTACTACTACTATGCACGTTTATAAGTATTTTTGTGTTTATTTCGTCGCCATACAGGTATTGTACTATTGAACAGTACCTATCTACTGTACTATTTAGGTACGAACACAAAAATTTAAAATAAGATAAATATACTTTTTCATGTCCGTAACGATCAAAAGTAACGTGACTTGAAACGCTATCGACAAGAACTATCCAGTATCGTTGCGAAAATGTATCTCCATCCTCAGCGCTTCATTAACATACCAATTTTCATTTCGTGAAAATGCCGGTTTACCTTCACGATGGTTTCTTTCCCTTTTTTAAAGTGAGTGTGAGTCCGCAAATAACTTATAAGTCAAGGCCAGCGGGATTCGAACTCCAGTGTCCCGGATCGAAAGTCGCACGAGAGTACAATTCGAGCGATTCATCATCATTTCAGATTCAGATTTCGAGTGGTTCAGCGGGAGCTGAACCACTCGAGCGTAGCGAGCCGGCGACCTCCCGAGTGGAGTGATGGTCGAGTGCGCGAGTGGAGCGAAGGGATGACGAAGCGAGAGTTCTGGCGAGAGCCTATTTATTAAAACTGTACGTCGTATCCCTAGAGATTTCGTGAAATCCCTGGTATCTTCATTTCCCTGCGACATACAATATTTTTTCTGGAGCTACGAAGATTGACTTTTGGCCAAAATACTTACATATACTTAGCCAAAAAAACTATTGACACATGTATTATTACGATTGTTTTGAATACCATCCCCTGATAGATTTAAACGGATGGTAAAATTTGTAAAGAAAATATATGTTTATAATGTAAGTATTCTGTCTATTCAAAACGAGAAAAGAGCTGAAAGAGATCGGAATAGAAACGCGATGAATGGGGATAGGATTGGGATAGAAGCAGGACAAAATCGGCATAGAAGCGAGAGCAGCCGGAAATAGCCAGGAGCAAAATGAATTATTTTATTAAGCGTACAAAGTCGCGGGCAACAGCTATGTATATGTAAATAGGAGATTTAGGTTTCAAAGATTTCTGTAACTCAGACTTAATGTATGTACATGGCGCCGGACCGGCGCTGACCACGCGCGCCGCACCGTCCGTCTGTTTGTACGTATTACTGATATTACGAATCGTAAAGGGTCCGTGATGGTTCCCCCCGACGACGTTTCATTTCCACCCGGTTTCTATAGTCTGTAATATGTTTCAAACTTCTACGCTAGCATTTTGTACGTTTGATACTTGGTCAAAGAAACTATAAACACATGACTCACAAATGAAGTTAGGGCCAAAAAATTTGGTAATTATATCAGGACCGGAGTGGGATGACAAAGGGACAAAAGGGGATGATAACGGTATAGGAGGGGAACAATAACACGGTAGGAGGTTCGCTAGGGAGGATGATAAAGGGTTAGGATCGGAATATGATTGGTAGCAGAGCAGGACGATTGTGGGTGTGGGTCAAATAGGGTCATAAAGGATGTATGGGGAAAAAAAATTCTTTTGACGCACTATCACGAAACTGTGGCATTATACTATGCAAAAGAAATAAAATAACACGTGTATCACAGTTTTTTGAAAATCAACCGCTAAGGGGGTTAGGGTGGTTTTTTAGATTGGAATGCGGAAACTATAATGTATGCTACGGTAATTGTTTCTTGACCAGTAGTTATCAAATTTTGTGTGAGCATTAAACATGTAAATACTAGGAACTTGAGTTCGGCATTTTTTGAAATTCGACCCCTAAGGTCATTTATTGGGGTCGCACAGTTTCCATGGTGTAGGTTTTTTTAGTAAAGTTATGAAACTTAGTAAATTGACTAAACATAAGAATATAAAAATATATTTTTAGTCACTTTTCAAAAATCAACCCCTAAGGTTATTAAATAGGCCCGCAAAGTTTGTATGGTGTAGGAATTTTTATTAATACGACACTGTAGCTACAGTAAAAAAACAGCGTAAATAAATTAAGTTTGATCAAGTTTAAAAAAAGTTTTCAGCATTTTTCATAAATCAACCCTTAACAGGGTTAAACGAGGTGGTAAAGTTTACATAAAAAATCTTTGTTTATAGCGATGAAACTTGGTACACACACCTATCAAACATTATTAGAACGTTATTTACAATTTTGGAAAATCATCCCTTAAAAGGGTTAAACAGGGTGGAAAGTGAAGATTATTATTTTTATGCTACAGCGATGAAATGTGGTACACGTGCTAAGCCAATGAAATTATAGATATGTATTTAACCATTTTTTTGAAAATCATCCCCTAATAACCCGCGTAAGCGAGGTGGTAAAATTTGTATAGAAAATCTTTGTTTATAAAGTTTCGTGGCTATGATAAAACTTGGTAAAAGAAGATAATTAAAACGTGATTTATAATTTTTGAAAATCATCCCTTAACAGGGTTAAACAGGGTGGAAAGTGAAGATTATTATTTTTAAGCTACAACGATGAAATGTGGTATACGTGCTTAGTCAATGAAATTATAGATATGCATTTCACATTTTTTTAAATCATCCTCTTACAAGCCTAAGTGGGGTGGTAAAGTTTGTATAGAAAAACTTTTTATTTATGAATTTTGTGGTTTTGATGAAACTAGGTACATAAACTAAGAAAAAGAAGTTAATTAAAACCTGAATAACAATTATTTTGAAAATCTACCCCTAACCAGGTAAAATAAGGGTGAAACGTAATTATATTTTTTGAAGCTACGACTAGGGAAGTTTGGTTTATTTACTCAGACAGTTAAACTTTAAGCACATCTTTCACCATTTTGCTGGAATCATCCCTAAACCGGTTCAAACGGGATGGTTAAGTTTATTTGGAGAATCTTTGTTCATGAAGTTATGGCAATTAAATTTGGTACACAAAAGCAAAAGAAATAAATTTAAACGTAATTCGCCATTTTTTGAAATTCACCCTCTAACAAGGTTAAAGAGGAAAGCATCAAATATTTTTTATGGTACAATGTTGAAATTTGTTACAAATACTCAGCCAATAAAATTATAAACACGTATTCCACCATGTCTTGAAATCATCCCCTAATAGAGTTGTACAGGGTGGTAAAGTTTGTGTGGAGAATTTTTGTTTATGAAGTTGTAGCGATGAAATTTGGTATACAGACCAAACAAAAGTAGTAAATTAAAACGAAACTCACTTTATTAATTAACCTCTAAAAACGTTAAACAAGATGGAATATAATATTTTTTCTAAATCTACGACGCTGAAATCTGGTACATATACTAATCGAAGATACTATACCTACGCACATGTTTCACCACTTTTTAAAAATCTTAAAAGGTCTAAACGGGATGGCAAATATTTGTGTGGAAAACCTTTGTTTATGAGGTAAAAGCGAAACTTAATATATAGAATAGGAAAAAGAAATGAATCTCCACGTAATGCAATTTTTTACAATTTCCTTATTTGTACAGGACTTTAATAGACTTTTAAATGCACTATTCAAAAATAAGAAATACTAAAGGTGTAGTCAACCGAAGAATACAAATATTCAGCAACTTTTGTAGTTGACCGTACGTGTCGCAGGGAAATGAGGATATCTGAGATTTCGTGAAATTCCTAGAGATACCACGAAATCATGGGGTAATCATGTTTGGGAAGGACCACTTCTCCGCGCTCCGACTAGCTTTTACCCCTAGAGTGTATATAAAAAGCGCGGAGCCAGAAGCTCGCGAGGAGTTCCTGAGCAAAACGAGTGCGCAAGGCCAGAACGAAGCGAGGG
Organism: Petrophora chlorosata; assembly: GCA_951640565.1. NCBI lineage: Eukaryota > Metazoa > Arthropoda > Insecta > Lepidoptera > Geometridae > Petrophora > Petrophora chlorosata. Next base: position 18,523,676 of record OX621197.1, read on the forward strand.
GGAGAGGTGGCGAGTGTAGCGAGCCGGCGACCTCCCGAGTGGAGTGATGGTCGAATGCGCGAGTGGAGCGCAGGGAGGGGGAAGGGACGAAACGAAAGTTCTGGCGAGAGTCTATTTATTGAAACTGTACGTCATATCCCTAGGGATTTCGTGAAATCCCTGGTATCCTCATTTTCCTGTGACATACAATATTTTTTCTGGAGCTACGACGATTGACCTTTGGCCAAAATACTTGCATATACTTAGCCAAAAAAACTATTGACACTTGTATTACACATTGTTTTGAATACCATCCCCTGATAGGTTTAAACGGATGGTAAAGTTTGTAAAGAAAATATATGTTTATAATGTAAGTATTCTGTCTATTTAAAACGAGATAAGAGCTGAAAGAGATCGGAATAGAAACGAGATAAATTCGGGATAGGATTGGGATAGAAGCAGGACAAAATCGGCATAGAAGCGAGAGCAGCCGGAAATAGCCAGGAGCAAAATGAATTATTTTACTAAGCGTACAAAGTCGCGGGCAACAGCTATGTATATGTAAATAGGAGATGTAGGTTTCAAAGATTTCTTTTACTCAGTACATGTTCTACTTGTATGTACTTTCACTATGTACATGGCGCCGGACCGGCGCTACCGCCACACCTCAAACTCATGTAAATGATCACAAACCCGGACGGGACCACGCGCGCCGCACCGTCCGTCCGTTTGTACGTATTACTGGTATTACGAATCGTAAAGGGTCCGTTGAGGTTCCCCCCGACGTTTCATTTCCACCCGGTTTCTGTAGTCCGTAATATGTTTCAAACTACTACGCTAGCATTTTGTACGTTTGATACTTGGTCAAAGAAACTATAAACACATGATTAACAAATGAAGTTAGGGCCAAAAAATTTGGTAATTATATCGGGACCGGAGTAGGATGACAAAGGAACAAAAAGGGGATGGTAACGGTATAGGAGAGGGAAGATAACAAGATGGGAGTGGGAAGGTAACGGAACAGAAGCGGTAAGGTACGGTAACGAGATAGGAGCGGGACGGGAACTGGAACGTGAATATGATGGGACGAAAAATGTTCGGATGCAGGATGAATACTCCACTACGCGGACGAAACTCCCTTCCCTCCAATATGGTTGAGGGGGGTGATGGCTGGTCCACAAGTCATACTCGTGAACGGGTGCTGCTTGCGGGGACTGGTCTGTTCTAGTCACTCCTACTGCTACTGTCATACCTACTTATATTTTATTTACACTTTTCTGTTACTGATACTATGACTATGGGACATCTCACTCGCATTTCTTGTTTTACATTCTGTTAATTCTAATTTATACGTAATTGTGCTGAAAAAAGACATCCCCGCAGAGTTTCTTGGTGCTATCTTCTCTAGCGGGCGTATTTCCGAAGCACTGGTAGAGTCAGTTTTCGCATTTCTTTTCAGCACTCAGACTTCAATTTGAGTATAGGAAAGAAATGGGTAAACATATTTACCTTTTTTTCAAAGTCATGTTAACATAAGTTAAAATTTTTAACATTTTTTATTTGTATCATGTGTTTATGACCTTTAAAAGTGTACTTTTGTGCCTATTTTATAAATGATATTTGACTTTGACTTTGAAGTCGCGGGCATCAGCTAGTACTATATATAATTATATTATAGCTAAAGCTATCTATCTACGTATTTCGCAGTATTCACAGTATAATAATAATACTAATAATAATAATAGCCTTTATTAACAATCTTATAAGAAACAAAAAAATACAATGTTCATACACCTAAAGACACCGATAAGAATTACTTTAAAGATTGTCTTGCTTTTCAGCATAGGCCTCCCCTAGAGCTTTCCACATTGTCCAATCTTGTGCCTTCCTCTTCGAAGTCGTTCCTGCTATTCTTATAATGTCGTCCTCCCATCTTCTACGGGGTCTCCCTTTTTTCATTTTATTTTGTCTTGGACACCAGTCTAAAACCTCCTTTGCCCATTTGTCTTTCTTTTGTCTTACCAAATGACCCGCCCATTTCCACTTTAGTTTTTTGATACAGTAACTTACATCAATAACGTTAGTTTGCTTGCGTATTGTTACCTTATCCTTTCTTCTGATGTTAATCATACTTCTTTCTATGCTGTGTTGACAGGTCTCTAGTTTTTGAATATTTTGTTTTGTTAAACTCCATGTCTGACATTCACAGTATACTAAACTATATTTCGAAAGTAAGTACCTTTAACTCAAAGTTAGTTCAACTTTGATACATTAAATTGAAATATGAATTATGATAAGGTCGAATCTGAATATTTGGTATTCTACGTGTTTTAGAAATGTCAAAATGCTACTTGAACAAAGCTGATTGGGAACGAAACTTCCACTATTCTTGTACCGTCTTATATTATACTTTCTCTGTAATGAAGTTCTCTGTGTAAATACAATATAATGGTAAACGTATCCTTAGCGATCGTTTTTAAAAGCAAATTATACTACTTTCTAGAGAATTGGTAGAGGCCTGCAATTAGTTGTTTTTGCGTGTCCTTTAGAGCCCGAGAAAGTTCTCAGGCTTGCGCGCGGTCCCGTTACGGAGTGACCTTTGCGGCCGCCGCCGCGTGCCCTTGACCTCGAGCGCTGCCGAGGACAACAAGCGATTATGTAAGATGCTAAAGTATTACATTAGGTGCATGACACATGTCTTATTGCCACTTCCTTCGGAGCACTTTTATTAGACAGCTAGTTTTACTTCTTTGAACTTTGTATGCAGAATGTCTTTTACGATACAAAACCTACATATTCTATTATCAGTTAGACTGGGAACTGGGGTTATTAGTCTAGGCTGTCTACAGGCTAGAGATGTTTTCTCAAAATTAAAAATGCATTTCTTTATTCCGTGACCATTTATCTCTCAACGTTTCTGAATTCTCTGAAAACGGTTAAATATTCATGCTAAGCCCCTTACTATTTGGTTGAAGTATATTGTCTGAAACATGAATGTATGTAGACCTGGTTTCAGCTCCCCTTTATGTAGATAGATACGTACAGAATGAGATGCGGCGCTCATGTACTTTACACTGAGGGGTGGTTTTAACATTCAGGGGACGTAGAGCCTTCGCATTTGGCTCGCATATACTAGTATGTATGTGTCTATGTACTGTGTGGCTCGTATGTGGAGGTGTTTCTCTTTCAGTTCCTTGTTAGAAGATGTAAATACTCTTTCATTGTTTTGTGTAGAAACCATAGATAGAAAAGTCTTTTGTTCTGTTGCATTTGGAGTGCAGAGACAGTTTGTAGTTTCGGTACAGTTTAGGAGTAAAAACCTACAACATGGTAGATATTTAAGTTTCATTCAGAACACTGTATGTCAGCAGAATGCATTGCATTGTTATAGTTTTACACAGACTAAACCAAAGAGCCCTACCTCTTGCTATTTAGGAAGTATACATAATATATACCTATAGGTACCTAATATGAAAATGATATAAACTGAAACTATCCGATTGAGATGCGTGGCTGTTAATGTGTGATTGTGTGAGTTCATTCCAACGATTTGCCATCGAAATGTTTGTAAAATAAATAAAAAAATAAAAATAAAAATCTTTATTTAGCAATGAACTTATTCGAAAGTACTTATGAAACTAAGTTTAACTATGGTTAGCACATGTTATATACATTGCAGAGAATAGTTATAGTAATAGTTAACTATGCACACTGTTTCTGATAACTGTCCCACACTAGGCTCGAGACCTGTGTCGTAGGCGCCATCCAAAATAAAATACTTAATTAAAAACTTTATAGGTGACAAAAATCGATAACGGATATAGATAGATAGATAGAAAATTCTTTATTGCACAAACAAATTTGTAAGTACATAGGCGAACTTAATGCTAGTGAGCATCTTAAAACTACCTTTAATATCTTAACCTCCATCTCAGGGAGCTCCCTGTACTATGCAAGAGTACGGTGCAATAACTATAATTATTATTATTGTATTATTGTAGCAAGGATGGTATCTAGTATCTACCTAAACAGCTAATTTTCTAATTTTATAATATTTTCGGTGTCACGATATGATAGTAAAGTGAGCCATTTTTCTAATTTATTCCTTGTAAATACAATATATTCCATTTCTATTATTGGCATGACGTTGCTTATCGTTTCATTGGTATGTGAAACGACCAAAAGAGCTTTCAAGCTTTCAAGAATGGTGGCATATTAATTTTATGGTAGAAAAGGTTTGGTATAAGGGTATGCATGTCGGCACAGTGTCATACGACGCAGTAAGTGAAGTGTGGTGGCGCGGCGGCGGCAGCGAGGCGGAAGACGCGTGTTATCGAGCCGCACACGCGCCCCCGCCCGCGCGCCCCGCCCCGCCCCTCGGCTCCAAGCGAATTTACAATGTACGGCCCGAGCTGCCTCACACCGCCGCGCGCCGCCGCTGCCTCCCGCCGCGGCGCGGCGCGGGCCACGCGACTCTCTGCATTACTTCGCGTCACGAGGGTCGGTTTCAGCGTACGCGCGAAAGGAAAGCGTTGTCGGTGTGCGTGAGATTTTCTCGCCTGGAAATTCTAATGCGCTGCGCGACTGCGATAAAAAATGAACGGCTGGGAAACGTGAATACATTACCGAGCGAGACGGAGCGAGCGCCGCCGCGACGCCCCCGCACTCAAACTATGTATTTTACACCACTTTATATTTTGATTCTGAAAAAGGGACGGAGGCTCGCGCTAGGTGCGCCGGGTGTACGCCTGCTCCATTATGTATGTATGAAGCGCGCTCAGGTGTTCACGGCCCCGTTTTACAGCTCAGAAACACTAACAGTCGTACTTTTATATAATCAAGTCAAAAGAGTTACAAATAACATTAGACGTAAAACACCGTGAGAATCTAACAGTTAATTTGTTCCGGCAGAGGGGTCGGTGTTAGATAGCGGTATAATTAGCGCGTCGTAATAGACGCGTGCGACAAAGGGTTGCGTTTTTTGTCCTCACACGCGGCCTTGGCACGTTTTTGTGTGAGTTTTTGCGTCTAACGCGCACAGGTGTCGCCGCGAGGCGCAAGGGTTAGACGCCACGCGCCGCCGCCGCGCGCCACCTGGCGCCACCGCGCACCACTACTTACCACTGCACTGTACACATGTCATACTCATTGAGACTGTTTCTTTGTTGTACCGGCAAAACTCGGGATACGACTCGACGAGACCCTTTCTGAAACAGATTTATGATACGTCTTTGTATCGATGTTTGTGTTGATACCTATACGTATTCATTGTTTATTGGTTCTTCATCAATTACAATCTAACACATAGTTTAAAAGTGCAGAGAGTCAATTCAACAAATTCATGTTCGGCTGCTTTTATACAAATAGTGGTTTGAATGCTTCAGCGCTATATATTTTCATTGTTCGCACTTGTGTGTGATTAGCACTCATTTTATTTCTAGAAATAGTAACTGAATACAAAGCAAAGATAGCCAGGTTATTTCCTAAGCTAATAATTGTATATGTAGGTATACATGTATTGTCCAATTGCACGTGTCGTTGGCGTGGGTTTGTGTTCCCATGCGTGGGAATTTCTTAAGGAACTCCTACTTTTGCAAGCACATTGCACCCAAAAAAGAAATGTGCTTGTTATGGGCTGTATATAAAATATGATAAAGTCCTGTAAATGTATTGATGGGTAAATTAGTGGTATAAAACTTCATATAGACCTCTTTGTATGTATGTATGTATGTATAAAATATTATATATAATTATGTAGAAATCCGTTGGTTGTTCCCCAGCGGCGTGGTCTCGACTCGTCATGGCTGGAGTACCCCGCGTCGCGGCTGCAGCGGCTGCTGCGGCGCGCGTGCGTGCCGCCGCCTCACGCACCCGCACCGCACGCGCCGCACGCAGACCGACCCACTGTCATCACAGGCACCTACAGTGCAGGTACAGCGCTACACTACACTACAAGTGTTCCATAGGAACGCACCCCCAAATTGTCTATAACAAAGTAAAAATGTAGTAGTAAGCGAGACGAGGAGAGACTTCGAGGGGATTTTTCTTTTCTCGTGTGGCTGTGTGGCCAGGGTGCCCCTTGATACGCAGAAATTAGTTATGGGGTCTGAAGATTTTTTTTAATAAACTCATGTGTTAATAGGGTGCGTTTTGTATATTTTCATTTTAATACCGAAAACCGAGTATGTAGGTATTGAGGTGAAAATAAACACAAGTTTTTGCTCAAATAGGTGTGCCTTAAAAGCATTTTAAGGCAGTTCTTGTGTCCTGTCAGTGGTTAGGTAAGAAGTCTTAAACTCGTACTCTTCAGGCGTATACTAGTTACGAGTGATAATATTATGCGTTGTAGTTATGTTGTGCCACATGTTGTTTTTATGAAGTTTGATGCGCTTTTTATGAAATGCTGATAGTTTAAAGGGGAAAAGTATTTATGCCTAAGAATTTGTGCGTATCGTTGTATGATTAATTTTGCAATGTCAATGTTATGGTAATAAGACTTTTATGTGTTCCAAATATGAACTCATGTGACCAACCCTGGTGTCGGAGTGTTCAGACCGCCGCCCCCGCCCCCACCCCAAGGCCTCTGACATGAGCTAATGACTGTTGTTCTGTGGTAACAAATTGCACCGACAGAGGTTTAAATATCTTGACTCGCCAATATTTTAGGAATAAATCCCTTTGAAGCGGCCTTTTATATGTCCGCTGCGGGATGCGGTATGCGCCCTGAGGCTTATGGCGTCAATTAATTATAAAATTATTTTAGTAGACTGTGTTTGAAAATTGTTAGGTACACTAGTTACCTACATGGTATTTCGGCAGATCTGCTTAGGTATAGAAATTGGACACCACGCACCTTCTTTCTTTTGTGTCGTTCCTGTGGGACGTCCCGTTGATTCTGAAGTCCTCAATTTTGCCTTCAGGTAGATACCGCGGTAGGCACTCACGAAAGGCACTCGCGGCAGTGCAGACGGCGGCTCACTTACACTTCACGGTTGTGGTAATCAGTGTAATTGCACTTTGGAACTTCCCAGATTTATGACTGGTCGCGGATAAGATATTTTGCTACTAACTGCGGTGACAAGATGCGTGGCGGGACATGGATAGTAGATAGGTGAGGGACAAGGAAAGCAAATCACCTCATTACCATGTAGGAAAGGGAAAGCCTATCATATTGAAGTTGCATCGAATTGCAAATATGGCGGTAACACCCTTCAAAACACCCATACATACTTATCTTTAAAAACCTCATATTATTATTCAGTAAAGGTCATCAAGTACATTATTTTTTGATGAAACATACTCACGTTTACAGTAAACATTACATAAAGTAAGAATCGTTCCATAAAATGTAAAGTAGTAAAATCTTAACCAACTCTGAGAATAAAACGCATGGCTCACAATGTCGACCCAATCACAATTATATCTGATCAAATTACATATTCTTGGCTTCTCTCCCATAACTGGTTCAACGATTGATATCGATACCGCTGTAATGACTACTTACTAAGATACTTTTAACTCTTTAGGGAACAATTTGCCGCATAATACCTCGATATCAAATTAATAATCACCTAAAAAGCTCTCGACTTGAGTCCCATAAATATTTGTAATCGAATCATATTTCTAGTTGCATTATGCATCAGTTACGCAACCATCATCACATGTGTTGCGACAGAACGTTGCGAGCTGCATAAAAATAGCACCGCGCTGGTGTTTGAATGCGACAAGCTACCGATATAAAATTTATGAATCGGTGGATGAATAGCCGATAAATATCGATAAAAGTATTTAGACGTGGACGCGTCGAGCGGGGCTTGGATTGCTTCCAACTGGGAACCGAACTTCTTACCTTTACCTATAGCTAATTCGCAACACACGCCTACTGTACCGGTAGTACATTAAATATTGACATTTATAAAACAACGAAATCTTTCTGCGAAAACCGCTTCCACAAGCACTGTCAACTACTTTAATAGAATAATGTCATAAGTCATTATTAAACGTATATTATACATTATTTTGTTAGATGTGTATGTGATACTCGATAAGTGGACCTGAAATCATCAAGTTGTACCTGTCTGAAATATACGAAAAATGTATAAGTAAGACACGAGGAACATTATCCACAGTACTACAGTAACTACTTACCCGCTTGAAACGTGTCGTCGACGGACGCGGACGGTGGCTAACGCAGGAAGTGCATCGGTATATTGGGTATATGCTAATGAACGATATATTTATGATACATATCCATTTATTTGATACTCGTAGGGACTATGAGAGCCAGTGAATGACGATGTCGCTTGAATTATTTATGACCGACCAGAAACACACGACATCTTGTGCACATGTCCCGTGTCGTTTTGTAATGATTAACTCGGTATGTCATTTAATTTTAATTCACACTCGATATTATTATTTATAAATCATAATGTAATTATTTATAATAACTTTTTAAGAATATTATGATATTTTTATTGACTTGGTTTCGAATAATTAAATTGGCATAAAATTCAGTTATACACTCGTATATATTTTGTTGCTCATTTCAAAAGGTACCAAAAGTTAGGGTACCAAACATTCTAAACTAATTGAGCGACATTTGGCGGACAGAGGACGGAGGCGGACGGAGGTCTAGACCTCGGCCGATTGTTGACAGTTTCACCTCGACGCGACACTTTTTGTGAGCAGCTAATTGATCTACCGTCCCGTCGCTGTCCGGCGCTCGGATGAAGCCATTACTTGTCCCGACATGGTGACTCCACAGTTGGTCATCGCAGCTGGTCATACGGGTACAATGACTAAATATTTTTCATTTATTGTACAGATTTCGAAAATATCAAGTCGAAACCATTTACGAATCATTCGGTGAAACAGTAATTTGTGTGAACATGTTTCTCTGTTGTTTAGTAACTACGAGGTTTACATCCTGGAACTAATGTCGTTCTAGCTAACATCTTTGATTATTGACGATGAGATAGAAATCACAAACAATATGAGTGGGTACTTACTATATTTGAACCACAAAATGCAGTCCATACCTGCATATACGACAACAGTGCACCGTCTGGAAAGTAATTCTGTGATTCATATTGTCATATTGGTTATAAAATTAAATGAGTAGATTGTTGAACACGGGGATCAACGAGTGTTTAAATGGGTTTTACCCTACGATCGATCATAGAGTTTGGTAACCGGTGGTACCAACTGATTTTCACTTTTAAAAAAAAATAAAAGATTCTTAATAATAATTGATAGAACGAAATACATTTGTAGTTTCAACTTACCCGCCATTGTGTTTTTTATTTGAATTCGTGTACAGAATAAACGTTATGGTTCATTATACTTTAACGATGTATTTTTTCAAGCTTTTATTTAACTTGCAATGTTTATTTGTTTGGGTCAAAACTTGCAAGTTCAATCAGAACTCCTCTTATCCTACGGAGTTAAAATTTTGCATATTTATGACAATACAATATGGTTTCAGCCAGCTGATCTGATATTGGAGACGAAAAGGTGGGCAATAGAACTCCTTGACGGATAATCGTAAACTACTAGTGTTTGGGTTCATTTTAATCTGATCCCGGTTCTGAATTATTTCTTAAAAGACAAGCTTTGAAATATCAAAAAAATCTAGTTTAATAATTTGAATGAATGCACTTTGCCTAGATTTAAGAGTTAATTAAATTGAAAATCTGTAGCTTAAAAGTGGTACTTGAGTCTGCTTCTGTACGTCGCGCCGCCTGTCAATTTACGAGCAGGAAAACGTAGGTAGGTATTTATTACAAGTTACATTCAGAACTTTGTACGAAGTAGCCAATTTTAACATTATGATAACTGTTAACGCTTTTTTTAATTCGCCCCTTTGTCTGTAGGACCATAACGTCTTGTCTTACGTAGTTTTTATTTGATAGCTTGTGAAAATTACAATAATTTGTTTCGTATATCGCCGTATGACGGGTGTCAGCAACAAGCCGGACCCTCTCCTGGTGCCTCAATAAAGTGGTGGAACTTTATTCAAGCTTTCCATGGACTTTTTGGGAGAACATAAAAAGTAATATTTTTCCCTATTTTGTATCATTTGCCTACACTCGTGCACGTTTACAAACACATAATGGTTAATATTCCACCGATATTACACATGATCACTCCAAATAACACTTGTTTGGAAAACAAAATAAAAGCGAACTGTATCACTTTTTAGTTCCCGCCAAAAAGTCCTCACTGTAAATGCCTTATCAGCTGCATATTTTTTTTGTTAACGTAAAGGTTTCGTCTTTGCCGTGGCTCAAAATAATCCGAAATGGAAAATAGACGTGTTTTATTCAGCGTAAAAAATTACGGCAATGACGGGACCAACAGCCATATAATGAAACATTGTTACACATCAACAAACAAATTATAATGAACTAGCTACTCCCCGCGGTTTCACTCGCGGTGTCCCGGGATAAAAAAGTACCTACGGCTACTTTTTATCCTGGGAAACCGCGGGTGAGACCGCGGGCAGCAGTTAGTCACTTATAATTTGGACTTTATTGTAAATGATTTTAGGGTGATGCATTTTAGCATGAAATTTAAACTAGGCTCTACTTTACTGACTAAATAATTCTATTGTAGTTATGTCATTTATAGTATCTACATAATATATATAGTTATCTATATAATAGATTGATGCTATAGGTACACTAGAATTGTTTAAAGCAGTTGACGCGTAAAGAACCATTTTATTAAATTGAACAAAACCGTTAATTGAACGACGCGACGAGGGCTATGATTGATTTCTCTTAATTTTGTGATTTCTTCGAATGACAATTTACATCTGCGTAGAGGCAGATTGGTTAAGCCATAAATCTGCATGTTTGTCCCTCCGGTCCTGTCCTGTCCGGGGTGCGTGTGGCGCGGGGTGGAGGCGGGGGGGCGGGGGGCGAGGCGGCCAGGTGCGGGGGTGGCAGATGTCGCACCACCTCGACCTGACCCATATTTCACGCCGCTGTCGCCAAAACCACGCGAAAGTAGACCCTAATCCGTCGAGTTAAGGCCAGGGAGCTGGTTCCTATTTGTTTATAGTAAGAGGAGCGATGTTTAGCAAATCTCGGGTCAAGATAGTCCGCGGACGATGCGGCTCATTGTTCGCGTATTTCAATAGTAACATTACTAACCCGCTGTGTGGAGAATACTCAACACTACAATCAATAAGTTTTTGAATAATGAATACGAGAAATAACAATTGATTTGTGTATTTGAGCGAACGCGTCGCGTCGTTTGGTCTGATCGTACGAATGTTGCTTCAGATGGTTAGCATGCAATTTATACCAATACATTTTATTGCAAATGGGTTGAACTAAATCTACAAAATGTAAGGACGACTAAATTATATTATTTTCTTGTGTATAATGAATGCAATGAATGGAACGAATTAAGTTTAGGCATATGATATTCATTGATTGGTTAATTGATAACGCTTTGGACTCCAAAACCATAACAAAAACAAATAAAAGTAGAACTTAAAAATTTGATAAGTACAACGGGCGGTCTTATCGCTAATAAGCGATCTCTTTTAGACAACCCAATATATTAATATAGGTACACTTACTGTATAGAAGGCAGAGTAACTAGTACTTCGGCCCGTTCAAATTATGAAAGTTAAATGAAATCCCCCTTGCGAGGAGAAACTGCATACCTATATACAGGGTGGGGCAAATTTTTGGCTACTTAAGGGTAGCTACCTTTTCTTTTGTAGTTAGAAGGTTTTGTTTAATTATTGCCAAAACTTATGATTTGATTTGGTATGATACTTTGGGAAAAGTGTTCCTGGTTGGAAATGGAGTCGATTAAGACCAACTTGTTTTTTTGACAAATGTAATTTTTTGGGTGAACCGTACTTTTTTTCAAAAATCTAAAAATGGCAATATATATATTTTTTTTAAATAAAACACAAAGTTCCTAAGAACAAAACCTTCTAACTACAAAAGAAAAGGTAGCTACCCTTAAGGAGCCAAAAATTTGCCCCACCCTGTATATCTACTTACCTAGTTGATGTTTTGTTAAGACAAACGAATGTGTCCTACAAATGATATTCAATGTTTGTTTTCATATCTATCAGGTAAGTATATACCTACCTACAAATACCGATAACATCATTTCGACTCTAAATGACATTTACAATTGGATTAGCATAAATAATCTGGCATGGAATGCAAGAAAAACCAAACGCATTAAATTGTCACTGACTAACTTTACCTCCAATTAGTATTCACTATAACAATTAGACCTTACAGTAAACACAAAATGTTTAGGGCCAACTCTCGACACGAAATTACATTGGGGAGGCCACATTGATAAACTGTTCGGAAAATTGAGTTCAGCCGCATACGCAGGAAAAACATAAGAGAGTACTCGAATGTAGAGCCGGCAATGATACTACCTATATTTTAGCTACTTCCACTCGCTGATGTCATACGGTATTCTACTTAGGGGGAAATGCGGCAGACTCGATATCAATTTTTATTCTAAAAAAAGGCAATTAGGTTTATTTATGGACTTGGACCCACAGGAACAAACAAGTGAGAGAAAAACTTTAAATCCACAGCGGAACAAATGTTACTCCAGAGGGCCTACTATACTCTACTCAGGACTTTGTTAATGACAGAAGGCATGGCAAAATATTGAGATCTAAATGTCTGTTTTTGATTATAGTCAAAGTCAAAGTCAAATATCATTTATTAATAGGCACAAAAGTGCACTTTTGAAGGTCATAAACACATGATACAAATAAAATATGTTAAAAATTTTAACTTATGTTAACATGACTTTGAAAAAAAGGTACCTAAGTAGGTTATGTTTACCCATTTCTTTCCTATACTCAAATTGAAGTCTGAGTGCTGAAAAGAAATGCGAAAACTGACTCTACCAGCGCTTTGGAAATACGCCCGCTAGAGAAGATAGCACCAAGAAACTCTGCGGGGATGTCTTTTTTTCTGCTCTTTTAAAATGTTTTGAAAATAATGATGAACAATTACGTATAAATTAGAATGAACAGAATGTCAAACACGAAATGCGAGTGAGATGTCCCATAGTCTATCTGTTACAGAAAAGTGTAAATAAAATATAAGTAGGTATGACAGTAGCACTAGGAGTGACTAGACCAGACCAGTCCCCGCAAGCAGCACCCGTTCACGAGTATGACTTGTGGACCAGCCATCACCCACCTCAACCATGATGGAGGGAAGGGTGACCCGACACACAGAGCCGCCGCAAGCAAACACATAGCACTGTACAATCCAAGAAGAAATAAAATATAAACATCATGCACACACTTATGTGTTAATCTTCATCATCATGGGGCTTAGGGCATACAGGCCATGCATTTTTGTCATTAACAATTCATTTATTGAGTAGTATGCTTTTTTCATAAGGTTTATTTTGATAAATGATTTAAATCTACGCATTGGTAATTTGTCAATTCTCTCAGGTAGTTTATTATAAATGCGTAAACAGTTCCCCATATATAAACGAACCATTAACTCTCTGCAACCTGAATCTAGGTACATACAATTTATTCTTATGTCTCGTGTTAAAATTATGCAAGTCGCTGTTTTTATTAAAGATGCTAAGGTGTTTGCGAGCGTGCATTAAATTGTCATAAATGTATTGGCAAGCAACTGTAAGAATGTTGATCTCTTTAAACCGTTCCCTAAGAGAGTCATATACATATAATTGTATAATTCAATATATGAGTTTATGTATAGGTACCTACTAGACTATGATTGATTTGCTAACGGAAATAATAATTGAGCAGTCTTACCATTTTATTAAAAATGATAGGTACTAAAATGAACATTGATTTTGATTTGAACAAACTTTTGAATTTTTATAATTATAATTGTTAGACATAAGTTATTTTTTATTGTGTGATAATACTTGAAAATATAAAAATAAATAAAAAGTACAATACTTTGATGACTTATAATTTTGTATATTTCTACCTGACTTTCAAAACTGTACGGATGTCGGTACCGACTTGAAATAAATTATTTGGATTTGAATTTGAAAATATACTTACGGTAGTGTACAATAATACTAATGATTTCTTATACTGCCAATAAAGATTGAGTACCCACCTGATAACTCTGTCGAAACCCTATACAAGGGTATATACAAGGCTACAGATGCATCGAGCTCGTTGAGGATTCATTTACTGCACCGTCAGCGGAGAGCTATTCGTGTACCACTACTATAGCACAACAAAGAACGACCGGCCTCATTGTTTGCGACGCTCAGTGTGCCACTTGTCTTAGCCACACACAGGTCGTGTGCCGGCACCGTGCAGGTCGGTGAGGGGTGACGACTTCAAGGAGCCTATAAACTACACCTGTGAACTGAAAATAAGGGAATGATATAAGTATAAACGACCACTGACTCACAATTATCATGGAATTGAATGTATTCTGTTTTTTGTATGTATTTTGTAGTCTTTTATAGAAAAGACTTAATAGTACACATTATTACAGCTTGACTTGACCTTGGGGTTTATTGTTGTTAGTGCTCGCAGAGAAAATATTTTTGAAAACTAACGAGAAAACTGGAAAAACACGAAAGAAGTCACACCGCAGAATGGTCCTTAGGTATTTAAAAAGGTACCTAGTGATATTAAGTAAAGGTGTAATGATTAAGTGAAGTGGTTAATGAGAAATAGTGCCATTTGGAATATGGATCTCTCACTATAGTATTACACTATGGTGAGAGCAGTCCTGGTGAACTGTTTGTAACCTGAGCGAACACGCGTCGGCATCACTGACCGGCGGAGACGGCGGCGTTGCGTTGGCAGCAGATGTTAGTTTGCGCAAGTGAACGTTTGTAGGAAGGTTCAAGTTCAGGCGTCTCGAGCGAGTCGTTGACCTCGCCGACCACGAAGCCTCTGACGTAACGCCAACAACTCATTACTACTCGCACCTATTCTACTACGTCTGCAGACTCCGGACCGCCTCCGCTCCGCCGCCGCGCCCCGCGCCGCGCCGCGCCGGGAATAACGGCCGCTTGCGACCATCGACTAAATGACGATATGTATGTATGCTGCAACTCCATCAGATATTCCTGAATGCTTCGCCTCTCATTTAAATTGCAAAGCTTTAGGATCGTTCAGACTTTTATTTGAAGGACAAAAACTGAGATCGACGATTAAATGAATGGACGACTCGTTTCGCTTTTTTCCGAAGACGAATCAAATTTGAAAACGGCATTCCTCCCGGCGGCCGAGGCTCGCTCTCGGGCAACGAGCGCCCACCGTCGCCTGAAAATCGAGTCCGCCCCGTATGTAAAACGCCTCGCGTACGAAAATCCATAACGGCACGCGGAAAACCCTTTTAATATACGGCACGTAAATAAGAGAAGCGGGCGCGGGCGGCGGCGGCGCGCGGGAGGCGGGCGCGGGCGGCGCGCGCCCATTGGTCGCGGGGATCGCCCCGCCCCCGCCCGCGTTTAAAAAATCTTGGGAAAAAAGCGGCGATCGCACGGTAGTGTCTCACGGACGCGCTCGGTGGGCGGACGTCGCGCACCGGAGAGACGGCGCGACCTACGATCGGCGGCCGCGGCCGCGCCATGCCCGCGCTGGCTCTGCGCGACCAGCCGCTCGACTGCTCCATGCGCCTGCGCGACCTGCCCGCCTGGCCTCCGCCGCCGCGCCTGCAGCAGCACGCGCGCGACCAGGAGCGCCACGGTCAGTAGCCGCACCAGTGCTAGTGCCGTCGCGAATACTTGCAGTGTCCGAGTGATCTATGTGTTTTTCGTTGCGTTACGTACCTTCTGCCACCTCCTGGCTGCCGGGCCACCTCGCCTCGCTCGCCGGCCGCCACACCGAGTGAGGAGTTCTGCCGTCGGCCTCGTCGAAGGGTTTGTCAGATCGGCCGGCCACGAGTCGGCCCGTCGTCGACAGTAAACACACGGGCCGCGACCCTTGGACCTGTTGTCCATCGCTTCGCCTAAGACTCCCATTCATAACATCCTCTGTGTTGTCACTATGATCCCATTCTTTATCCCGCGCCCCTCGGCTCGGCCGACCGCTCGACCGCTCCACCGCTCCGGTGCGGGTGTTGTCTCTGGGGTCAGATTCCCGGCTCCATTATTGTCATCCAGACCGTCCCCTTGCAACTTATGCGAATTCGAATTGGTATCAAATGTCTGACAGTTTATTAAACATAATATTTATCGCAATTTGGCTAAATCCACAATAATGAATGACGCAGTTCAAGCATGTCATTCGATAAAAATACCTACTATTATTGTAAGCAGACTCCACTAGCTATTTTATATTAGGTACTTAATATTTCGATAGGTAAAATATAGTTAATGAATATATTGACATAACATTTTGTCATCAAATAAAAGTAGTTATTTATATAACAATGAGGCATGATAATGTTTATAATATGAATAATGAAAATTAGTCTTATCACTAGCCCGTGTAAATAATATTGACAAAGTAATCCTGGATTTAAGTTTAAAAATATTATTGATGCATATTTTACGAAACGTGGTCAACAATCAATGTCATGCAATAAAAAAACAAGCAATTCTTGCAGCAGCTATCTCAAAGAAATAGTTTACTGTTTAAACTAACTCTTCACTGAAAGATAAACGATTGACAATAATAATAAGTTATAGTCTGTAAGGTTTATATTCTATGGGCCTCTGTTGATTTGACTTTGTTGTACTTTAATATTGCCTCAAATAAAGAGTTTAATATTAATAATAATAAGCAAAATAGGTAGACGCAAAAAAATCTAGTAGTCGTAGGTGAATAATTGACAACAACCGATTATAATCGGAACGTAATGTGCTGTCGAGAGTCATTACTCTCATAGTGGGGTCAGGTATGGGCAGCATTGTGATTTACCGCGGTGCTGCAAGGGTTGCGTTTCGCGATCCCGTCCCGGCCCTGGCGCTGCCCGTGCGCCCGTGCCCGGCTCGGGACACCCTCCACAAAAAAATATTAACTCTTTCTTGCGCGTCTTTTGTCACCTCGTCCGCCGTCCGCCTCGCCAACCCATCTGCAAAATGATTCCTTTGACACGCCTCGGACGCACTTCACCTTTATTGAGGGCTTGAGTGCTTTCTATTTGCACTTGAAGTACCTCTTATTCATCCTATTACAGCGTTCAATTTCAGAAATATCTTGGTAGCACTGTTAAATTTTGGAAATTTACTTTCATTCCAATTTCAAGAAAATGTGTAGATATCTTGGATTTGTAAATTACATTTCATTGTAAAACAATAGATACCTGTAGGTAAGTGTAAGCCGCGTAATTATGTCACTGTGAGAAAATGTGACGAGAGACGAACGGCGAGTCGTCGCCGTCTTCAGGCGTTGAAAGCGATTAAGTGGTGCCAATCATCTCTGCGTCTTCATATCCCCTAAACAATAACTACACTAATGTAATTCTTATTACGTTCTCAACAAATAATATTGAAATGACAATAGAATGAGCGTCCGAATCACCGCCACACCATTACTCGTATTCAATGTACCTCGTAATGATATTCGGTTGTAATAATGTCATCGAGGTACAACTGAATTAGCGGGTGATGGAGTCACGCATAGTTTGGTAGCGTAATAACAGAGACGGTTGGCATCGTCCAGCCGACGGCGCGCGCGCAGCCGCCGCCCGCCGCCCTGGGAGCGACGTGAACTTTGCCGCCGTGGCACGCAACCGCACCGCAACTTGCCGATAACCATTGCCCGACACCTGTTCCCGAAAATATTAATAAAACACTCTGTAATTTGGCAAACATTTTATGATATCATATTTTAAATCAAAATGTTTCCTGCGTGTTTATGACTGTTTGTAATTAGTAGTTTTTAAGCTATTGCATAGCTTCTATCGCGGGCCTTGAGCGTGGAGACCGAATCCAGAAATTCCGTAACGAAAATAACCTAACACCCCCCCACTCCGAATGCTATTCAATAGCTTTACCGCGGCAGTCTCCGAGTGCCACACGTCTTTTTTTATTTTAGTAAAATTACTATGCTGATACCCGCCACTACCTGCCGCGTTAAATTTGATTTTTTACCGGTATAAACGTAAAATACTAGGTATATAATATTACTTAGAATAGAAATAAGAAAGAATAGTAAAATTGATTGTTTTTTAGGTTTTGAGTAAGAGACCTATTTCTATCTATTTGGAAGCATCAAGGCTTATTTGATCGATGCAAGTTTTTGCCTTTTATAATGGTATCCAATAATTGACTTGCACCGTCTAAGACGTTTGCATGACAGTTGCACACTACTATGGGAGGCAAGATACTTGCGTCGTTTAAATAAGTGTTTAAACAAAGTTATTGTGTTTTCTCCTTAAAGTGCATTACATTTTATAAACATGAAAGATATTTTATATTTCATATTTTCTATTCAAATAAGGCGTCACTGACGAATTAGAGAAAGTCAAATTTGACAATGGCTCTACCGTTATTCTTTGAAAATAAAATCACTATATTTTCATAACAATTTATTATTACGCATAATAACTATAATGTACCTATAGTTATGTAATAATTTAGTGTATAGTAATACATTTATTACTTAATTCCTTTTTATATTTCGTGCAAACTGAGTGAATTTAGAAGTTAGTTATAAATTGTTGGTATCAAATTAATATTTACCTATTATTTAATATTCAAATAATAATGCCCGTTAAATTAAAATATAAATGTATACGAATGTTTGACAGTATTTGTTCTGTTGTTGATGTCTAAGCGACACATACTTTAACAGAAACATATTGTATTAGATGATAATGCATATTGCGTAAATAAACATTACCTAGGTACCTACCTATATATTGAAAAGGTTATTTAACTGGTGCAGATACAGGCACCCAAAAATACCTAGTAGGTATAATTGACAACCATAACTACCTACCTATGTTGTTAATATATATCTTCACAGTGCCGCTGCCGGATTTTATACCTATCTACTAAATGTTGAAACTCCATTCTCGTTTAGTGCTGTCGCTACATTCTGAGTATTCGCATATTACCTACTCGTATTATGAATTGATTGGAACGCGCCATCGCCGAAGTCGACTGATTCGGAGCTGACACATCAGTAGGCTAACGCTACTCAGTATTAATCCAATAAGACATTCGCGGACGAATTCTCGGTGCCGGGAACGAACACATTATTATGTTAGTCCAAAGGTACAATAAGTAGTTATTCAAGTTACAAAAATTAATGTAGCGGCAACTGTGAGTGGCGGCGCGGCGCGGCGGTGGTGTGGCCGTGTGGCCGGCGCGATCGCTAAACTAAACGCGCATTTTGATAGCTTTCCTCTAACAAGCTTAATGCATTTCGGCTCAACATAAAACACCGCAAATTATGCTAAGGGGAATCATTATTAATAAAATTGTTTCGTTTCGTCGAATGTAAGCAATTTTCAATAGCGCGTCTGAATCACACTCAGATCGCAGTAGCAGTAGGTGGGTAACGGTAAACAGCGCTTTACTCGAATCATCATTAGATTATATCCACATGATTATCTGCGCTCATTAAATGTTGTTCTCTATATGTAGTGGTATTTTGTACAGATTATGTTCCACGTTGGTTTTACATAGGATTAAAAACTTTCAGCGTGTTGGTTGAGTTGTTTTAGACTTTTTGTTAGTAGTATTGAGCGATGCAGTTTAAAGCGGGTGCTACGCTGCCGCCGGCGGCGCGGCGCTCGCCATCGCCGTTCTCAGCGTCAAGTCTGACCTATCACTGTAATGATTGGTGTAAGCTTCTGGTTTGTCACGTCGTATGTTTTCAAAGGCAACGCTCGCATCGTGTGCGCCGTGAACTTGTTCCCGTGATCGATTTTCGTATATAGGGCAAATGTTTGTGCTCGTTACTCGACGTCATGTGCGAAGGTCTGCGTGACCCAGGCCCGGGCGACGGCGGGGGCGCGACACTCGGCGCGGGGGGCAGCACGCAATTAGCCCCGGTCAGTGACCCCTGAACCACCCGCGTCTTATCCTTTACGTACCGATACGAGATACCGAGATACTCCCGTTGTTGCGCTCTCGCGGACGAATTCGCACATTCTGGGAAACGTTTCATAATATCGTCGCCGTCACGTCGCGTCGGCTCGCCGCGCGTCGGTCGGCGGCTCGTCGGTCACTATACGCCATTGTTATCTAGTAGACTATTATCGTTTATCTGCTCAGTTCAGTTAGATATAGTTTGCCGACGTGTTCGATGACATCTTGGGAAATAATTTGGTGATTATAATTTTGTATCAGTTACTTCCGATGTTTTATTGTATTTTATCAATCTCTCCGATATCATACATATTTTGTATTTTCATTAGTCGATTCTGTGGATCTACCCCCGTACTAACAATGCTGCATGTATCGCGCTGCGGACTATTCGCAGAATTCTGTTTATAATTCACGTGTCGTGCTCGTCGACTACATTAGTATGTACGTCTGTATGTCTGTGTGTACACAAACTCGACCACCACGTTACTATGTAAGAGATCTTCATTAAAGTCCACATTACTTCAATTTTATCGTTACATATTGCATCTCTTGTCTCTACGGTTTTACTGAGTTTAATAAATGTATTTCCCGAGTTTATGTAGTTCCTCCGCAAGCCTATAAAATATTAAAAAAAAGTAAGTTACAGGAACTCTTTTGGACGTCTAAAATGTAATGATAATACTAGCAGATATATTTACTTGTACATCAGGGATAAGAACAGATTATACATTGTGAGTTGTTGCGTTGAGGACGATCAGGGCCCTGATTGACATGACATCTTGGAGATTCCTTGCTGCGAGGTCACGTCACGATTGCTTCATTAATGAACGACTCTTCTTCTCTATAAAAATGAAACGAAGCTGTTTCTGTACATTGAAGATATTTTTGAAAAACCAATTGGGATTGACTGTTTAGAGGGCACTGAACTCGGAACCACTGTTTTCAAAATTTTTACAAGCTTTTATTTAACTTGCAATGTACATTAAATTTAGTCAGTCAATTTTAGATCAGTAAATAGATCAGTAAATTTTAGAGCGAGTGTGGCTCAGCGGGACCTCGTGCGCCTTTCGATCCGACGCACCTGGGTTCGAATCCCGACTCGGCCCTGCACCAATGACTTATAGTTAAGTGCAGATTTTGCACGCTCGCTCTAAAACGGTGAAGGAAAACATCGTGATGAAACCCGCTTACGCGCTTTGGAGTGGTAGGCTCTGGCCGTGGTTGTAATACCACCCACCGAACAAAGCCATGCCGTCAAGCGACCTAGTCGTGTTTCGGGATGATGTTCGGTGAACCATCGGGGAGACGGGTCTGAGCAGCCGCTCAACTGCCGTCTCTCTCTAGATCTATGTGCTCCATCTTAGGCCACATCATCGCTTCTCATCAGGCGAGATAGTGGCCAAACATAGATCTATAAGGCGTAAAAAAAAAAAAAAAATATGTATGTATGTAACTATGTTTGTCCGGGTGGAATCTTGCAAGCTGAATCAGAACCACTTCCTCTTATCCTACTAAGTTGAAATTTTGCATACTTGTCAAAGTCCAATGACAATGCAATATTATGGTGACAGTCAGCTGATATGATGATGGAGACGGAAGGTGGGCAATGGAACTTCTTGACGGATAATCGTAAACTACTAGTGTTTGGCATCATTTTAATAGTATGCTCGTGGATTCGATTACGAATTTCGTATAAGCTTGTCTTGAAAAATACATTTTTTAACAAAAATCTTGTTGTCTGTTGTAATGTTTATTATCTATAGATTAGGAAACTGCTGGATGGATTTTAATGCAATGTTCAGTGTTGGTAGCATTAGTCTCAGCTAAGATTATATGGTATGTTACATTAACATTTGGTTGGGTGATTACAAAGATTCAGCTTGACCTCTTCGCAGTACGTGCTCCCGTATACTTGCCTACTGGGGAGCTCTTGGTAAGATGGACTTTGAAAAAATACCAATATGGGTTTTCTCAGTCGTCACGCGGGCGCAGTCGCGGGTAAAAGCTAGTCTTCTATACTATTATATTACGATTTGATCGGAAATAGGGCGGATTAAGCCCACGTTGTTGTTTTTTTTTACCAATTACATTAGGTTTTACATGTTTTCAAAATTAATTTCTCCAAAATGCACCCGATGTTTCCTAAAAACAAAACTTCCTCACTGCAAAGGAAAAGGTCACACCCTATATGTATATTATTATTATTATTAGGAGCCTGTTTTGTCCCACTGCAGGGCAAAGCCTCCCTACCCTCCCTCCACTTACCCTATCCATAGCCACGATAGACCAATCTTTAAGGTGCGAGTCTAACTCATCCCGCCATCTCCTTCTTGGTAGAGGGTACTGAACACGAAACCACTGTCTTCAGAATTTTTACAAGCTTTTATATCTTTTATTTAGTATAGGTATGTAGGTATATATCACAAACAATAAAGTTGCACATATTATTATACATTACATGTTGAATGCAATTTACCAGCTGTAAATACAAGTATTAGAGAAGACGTCATATTCATATTCAACATAAATGTTAGTATTGGCTATTTTGTTGTCTTAAAACATTGTGCGAGTAGGTATCGTAAGCGCATGGAGTTACTGTGTGTATGTAGGGTATGACTGAGTTATTACGTGGCTGACGTCTCGTAAACACTTGTTTGAATATTGTGACGGGCCGAGTGAGCCGTCAAGTGCAGAGCCGACCGGCGACACCGGGGACACGGGGACGCGTGCTCGCAGTTCGCACACGACCGCACCCGCCTCTCCCCTCGAAGCCTGCCGAATAATAATAATTTGAAACCGACGATAACAATAAACGGTTTGTCAGTGAATTTACATTCATGTCACGAGAGGGCGGCGCGGCGCGGCGCGGCAGCGAGGGGCCGCGCGCTTCAAATTGGATTTAAACATTGTGAATTACCTTTCTTTGATTCGCGGGTTAGCCAAATGGGGACGATTTATGGAGTATCGGAGTAGGTCGGTGGTAGTGGTCCCCCGGGAGCGCGGGTGGATTACCGGCCGGCTCCGGGTCCGGGCCGGGTCGGGCCGGGCGCGGCGCGGGTGGTGCCGTGGTGGCAGTAATTCACGCGGCTCGATTTACTGCCAGCCGCGGCCGGTCCGCTGCGCCGCGCCGGCCGGCGCCCGTGAGCGATGGACCGCCACCTGACCCCACTTTAAATAGAAACCATCCCCGTTTATACCCGGCCGCTTAATGCGATGCTATCTTTTACATCGTGATAAGAAAATAAGGGTCTCTAATGGAATACCCGAAACTTTCCTCCTTACCCTTTGCGCAACACAAAGGCGATGGAGAACGTTCCCATTTATTGCGCAAAAGTAAAGTGCAATTTATACGTATTCTGTAAAGCAACGAGATTAGATTATATTATTTCAAAATTAATTCTACCATTAAACCGAAATCTTTTAACAGTCATATATTTTATACTAGCTGTTGCCCGCGACTTCGTTCGTGTGGACTAATATATATAGTTTAACGTTGATGTAGAGACTTGTTTGTGAGATTATATACAACACATGTTATTTACAAAAATGTCCTACTTCGTTCACTTGGACCAATGACAATTTGTTAATGTAAATACAATTTTTCATGTATGTATGTCATTAATCACTCTAAATATAAACGGCTACACCCACGTTGTGATTATGTCGGAATAACTCCGACCAGGTTTCGGACAATTAGGATGTCCTTCTTCCGGGAGTTTACGCTTTGGATTCGCGGCGCAGACTGCGCGCCTCCATTCCCGCTATAGCCACCCGTTATTCTGCTATTTTCATAATCTTTAGTGTTTCAAATTCAGACTAATATTGCCTATTTTATGTCCTCACTGTGTGTTAAAGAAGCTAAATATTAAGAAAATGTAGTTGTAATTATAAGTATTAATTCTGAGTTTTAAGATTCTAGGACAATCTATTTTTCTTTCATTCTAGCTTCACCCCCCATTTAACCTCATAAGTAGATTTTTCGACATTTAGATAGCCTATATTAGAATCAAGGTTTAAATAACCATATTTTAAGTTATAGAAGTCCAAACAATCAAACACAAAAAAATTTAAATCTGTTTTAATATATTTTGTTACTCATTCCGAGTCGCCCTGGTTGAAGTGTTCGTTTATCTTCAATGTACAGATTGTTTGGGTTCTACGATTTTATTGTGTACATACAGGCTACTGCACACTTTCTACACATCTATTATTATTAAAACAAAACCAAAAAGATTCAAATGGATTTCGGCCTGGGTATAGAACCACAGACCTGCATTTTGTAGGTTCTGAGTCCGTCGACTGGGCCACACGAACTAGAGATAGTCTGTGTCAAAATGTGGGAATTCACTTTTCCTGCACTTATGTAAAGATATCTCAGCATTGCGATGTCACAGCATAAGGAATCATACACCAGACTTTAAGTTAAGATGTAGGCTATCAAACACTGACAATCCGCATTCCAATCCGTTTGGTAGTTTTCGAGTCTATAGATAACATAACAAACACACAAACAAACAAACAAACAGACAAAAATTCTAATAACCATCGATTCGTAGTCCATACACGTTGGTTTTGCAAAAATATCTTCAATATACAGAATTAGCTCTTTTCAATTTTTTTAATCCTAGTTGTGGGGATGATGGTAAACCAGTGAAAGGCCGGTACTCTGGATACGAGGCCACATGATAACATGACGGCGGTCCGTAGGTCGGTAGGTACATGAAGTGAAATGAAACCAAATGAAATATAAGTTTTTGAATATATATGTACGCAATTTGACAATACCTACATTACATTCATTAACCACACGAGTTGAACTGTTCAATAGATTTCAAGTGCATCAGGTTTTGTGTCTATCAATAGGTATATTTAATATTGAAGCACCTTCAAATCAAATAACATGACAAGTATCTCAGGTTGCATGAGAACGTAGCGGTTCAATAGCACTAAAATTTACTCTTTGAAAATAACGCAAAGCATTACAGTTATTTGGTTAATAGGGATTTTTCATAGGCCCTGCACTTTTCCTTCTTTACCTGTAACGCGGAGAGCATGGAAGAGAAAAAGTGTGATGAGCAAAAGTGAGCGTACTCCTACTGCGTGTCGTAAGTGCAGTCGGGAGACGCGACCACCTCGCGCTTCGTGGTCGCAGCGCGGTGACATGCGATACCATCTCCCGCGCCGCACCGCGCCCGCGCCGCACCGCGCCCGCGCCGCACCGCGCCCGCGCCGCACCGCACCCGCGACACGCCGTGCCTCGCCGATCGCTATCGCCCGTCGCCGCCGCCACAAAATATAGACTAGTACAGAAGGCAATCTCATGTATATACTTCACTTTTCATACCTACGCTCGGCAGTTGCGCTAGGGTTGTCAACTGATTTGAATGCGCGCGCCCGCTGTCTTCGACTCGGCGGCGGCGCCGGCGGCGCGGCGCGGCGCAGCGGTGTGACGTCAAGAGAGTTACTCGGACGGCGCAGGAATTTTTTGGGAAGTAAAAAATTGATTGATTTAAAAACATAATTTTACAAGATATGGGCGTAATATTTTTGCAGTTATTATAATAATTGGATAAAGGTTTTTTGAAGACAAAAAATGCAATTAATGTACTTTTACGTCTTCCTCATTAAATTATTGAACATTGAGCTTATACAGCTTATACTACAATAAATATCTAATATAAATTTTTAGACTCAGTGGCGTGATGATGATGATAAATTGTTCAAATATGACAAAACCACAAAATCATGTCCGCTTGTTCGGCGCGGGGCCGGGGGCCGGGGCGCTTACCTACCTACCTAACTGTTCTGTGTTACGTGAAAACGAACCATTGAAATACAAGCAAATACCTACTTACCTCTCTGAAACAACTGTTAGATTTAAAAAAAATAATTCACCGTTTAATGTTGAATTTAAACAACCGTCCACTGAGCAGTTATAGTAACTTTTGCTTTGTTGCTCCATTTTTACACAAAAAAAGTTCACAGTCGTGTGTCTCAAGCGGATGGCACTCGCGCTCGCACTGGTCTCAACTGGTTCGAGATATCGTGTCCGTGAGCGATGTCTATGTGTGCGTTGCTCGAGCGCACTTATTATGTTGATTGATTTCTGTACTAGTCTATATTTCGTGCCGCCGCGCACCGCGCACCCACCGACACCACTGCACCGCAATTACATAGGACGTCATTATTATTTATAACAATAACAATGCAACCTTACACTGCACCATCTTTGTCACAATGTAGTATGTTCATCAAAAACAATCTCGTTATTTGCTAAAACTTCACAAACTAGGCACGTCAGCATTTAGCAAGTATTCATGTACATGAATTTCTTTTTAAAATAGTAATCTACTAGCTGATGTCCGCCACTTCGTACGCGTAGTGAAGTATTCATCCTGCTTCCGACCATTTTCCGTCCCACCATATTTTCGTTCCAGTTCCCGTCCCGCTCCTATCTTGTTACCGTACCGTACCGCTTCTGTTCCGTTACCTTCCCACTCCTATCCTGTTACAGGCCCTTTCTTATTCCGTTATCGTCCCGCTCTGCTCCCGATCCTATTCCAATCCTAACCGGTTCCGGTTTTTGATCATCTACATGACTTTGAGGTGCGGCGGCAGCGCAAAGTCATGTGAATGATCAAAACCGCGGTCCGGCTCCGGTATGTGTCCGGCACCATGTACAATTGTACATATATGAAACCTGAGTAAAAGAAATTTTCCCCGACAAGCCAGCAGCGAGGGGATTTCACGAAATCCCTAGGGATACGACGTACAGTTTTAATAAATAGGCTCTCGCCAGAACTCTCGCTTCGTCATCCCTTCGCTCCACTCGCACACTCGACCATCACTCCTACAGGTCGCCGGCTCGCTACGCTCGCCACCTCTTCCCCTCGCTTCGTTCTGGCCTTGCGCACTCGTTTTGCTCAGGAACTCCTCCGCGACACGTACGGTCAACTACAAAAGTTGCTTATAAAAAAGGTATTCCACACACATATTTGCCATCCCGTTTAGACCTTTTAGATGTTTAAAAACATGTGCGTATAGAATCTTCGATTAGTATATGTACCAAATTTCACCGTCGCAAGTTTAGAAAAAATGTTATATTCCATCTTGTTTAATGTGTTTAGAGGTAAGACATGGCGGAATACGTGTTCATAATTTTATTGGCTGAGTATTTGTAACAAATTTCAACATTGTAGCATTAAAAAATATTTGATACTTTCTACCCTGTTTAACCTTGTTAGAGAGGGAATTTCAAAAAATGGCGAATTACGTTTAAATTTATTTCTTTTGCTTACTCTCTGTACCAAATTTAATTGCCATAACTTCATGAACAAAGATTCTCCATATAAACTTAACCACCCCGTTTGAACCGGTTTAGGGATGATTCCAGCAAAATGGTGAAAGACGTGCTTAAAGTTTATCTGTCTGAGTAAATGAACCGAACTTCATCGTCGTAGCTTCAAAAAATATAATTACATTTCACCCTTATTTAATCTGATTAGGGGTAGATTAAAAAAAATGTGATTCACGTTTTAATTGAATTGACTAAATGACATTATTTTACATGAACTTATAATGAGAAAATTACTAACATAGCCCGTAAGTTCATACTAACAAAATGGATTGTAAATATCTGAAAATTAATAAATGAATTGAATTATCTTCTTTTTCTTAGTTTATGTACCAAGTTTCATCAAAACCACAAACTTCATAAAAAAAACTTTACAAACTTTACCACCCTCTTAGGCTTGTCGGGGGATGATTTAAAAAGATGTGAAATACATATCTATAATTTCATTGGCTAAGCACATATACCACATTTCATCGCTGTAGCTTAAAAATAATAATCTTCACTTTCCGCCCTGTTTAACCCTGTTAATAGATGATTTTCAAAAATTATAAATCACGTTTTAATTATCTTCTTTTACCAAGTTTTATCATAGCCACGAAACTTTATAAACAAAGATTTTCTATACAAATTTTACCACCTCGCTTAGGGTTATTAGGGGATGATTTTCAAAAAAATGGTTAAATACAAATCTATAATTTCATTGGCTTAGCACGTGTACCACATTTCATCGCTGTAGCTTAAAAATAATAATCTTCACTTTCCACCCTGTTTAACCCTTTTAAGGGATGATTTTCCAAAATTGTAAATAACGTTCTAATAATGTTTGTTAGGTGTGTGTACCAAGTTTCATCGCTATAAACAAATATTTTTTTTGTAAACTTTAACACCTCATTTAACCCTGTTAAGGGTTGAGTTTTGAAAAATGCTGAAAACTTATTTTTAAACTTGATCAAACTTAATTTATTTACGCTGTTTCTTTACTGTAGCTACAGTGTCGCATTAATAAAAAATCCTACTCCATACAAACTTCAGTAAGTCTTGCTCCAGTTGTATTAAGAGCTGAGGTTTCATAAATTTCATATTTCACCACAAGCAATCAGAGTGAAAGCGAATGAATTCTCAAATTTCGATCTGAGTTCAGTTATTGCTGTTCTCCTGTTAGCCACGTGAGCCACGCGACCGCAGCTTCCGAAGGCCTCGCGCGCCGCCCACTCGATTTCAACCAAATTGTTCCAAATGGAAGCATTATCTAGGTCCACCTCTACCGGTGATTTGGCAACGGTCACTCCGTGGACAATGGCCGCCAGCTGCGCGAGTATCGTGCCCCGCGCTGCCCGTAGATCGCGGACGTCATGCGGATCGACGTGTCAATATGAACTGCGACGCGTGCGTGTCATTTAATTTCGGGGGTGGTGCCTTCATTCAGTCGCACATCGGGCACCGCGCGCCGGCTACGGCGCACGGCCGGCGCCGCGGCGCCGGCGCGTCGCGTTGCGGGCGCGTCATGGGCGCGTGATCTATGCAGCCTGCATTTACCAAATTGGCGATTTGAAAGCTTTGTTACGTTTGTTGTAGCTGTCGACGGAGACAGGCATAAACCACGTCCACGTCGAGTTTTGTAGAAAAAACGATCTACAAACCAGTAACATGATTTAACTCGTACTGTGTGGCCTCTTATAAATGATTAATCATAACTGTAATGTTCTTGGTTGTATGCAACTTGCTATCTCATAAGACTCCACAAGATTTCTAACACATTGCGCAGGTCATAGATAATTTTATTATGGCAGCATGCATCTCATTTAAATTTGTCAAATTACTTTTGGTGGAGCCTTATTAAGCAGTTCCATTGGTTTTGACGTCCGTTGAACCTATCCTACATCAAACAGTATGTAGGCTGTTTAGTAAAGTCTACTGACGAACGAAAACATTCCGTGTAATTAAGGCTTATCTAATTACATTATAATATTGTTGTTGCAGTGTCGGCGCGCGGTGACGTCAGCAGCTTCTTCAACACACAGATGGTGCTCGACCTTAACGGTGAGTGTTTACAGTTCATTATCGCATGCGCTTGCAGCTCATTTGAATACGACAGAAGGTCACGCGGTGCTCGAATCATCTAATTATGTTTTTGTGGTATGTCGAACGTCGGCTATGGCTCACTATTCATCGACGAGCTACGGTCCACAGCCGCTGGACCACGATTCCTCAATTCGAGTGCGTCTGCGCAGAAGCGTGACTCGCGGAGACAAAACGACGACATAATTAAATTAATACAAATTCACAGCTGAGACCGGTTTTTGTGCGTTCGCGCGGTGACACCGAAACATTTCTAATTTTCGTCTAGGCTCGTTTTTTACCCGCGTTAATTACGGGATGAATGGTTCGGTTGCGGAAAAAACTTGGTGCCGCGTGTCACCCGATGTTGTCGACGTTTTTGTGCAGCGCGTGCTTCACGGCCTAGCCCGACTGCGCGGCTATTGTGCAAACGTGACGGCCGCGCCGCCGGCCGCCGCGCCGCGCCTCATAGCACCGCGCCGCACCGCAGCACGCTGAGTTGCGATCGACGATTTCGCGCGTTATTTAAATCATATTAACTACAAAAACGCGTGACGCCCACCGATATCATCGACGTTTTCTATCTGTCACACTTATTGCCTGTAATTGACAGTTTTTTCTGCTTAAAAACGGCGTTCAATGAGGGATTTCGCTTCATACTGCTCGCAGAGCGACGCCGGCGACCAACGCGCCTCGAATATGGACGCTATTTGTCACTAATGTATTCGTGAAATCCACAATGAAACATTAGATCGATCATAATGTCTCGTGCATTTGAATAGGAACGACGATGGTAAAGAGATCATAACGACCACAATGTTGTCCTCGTAATAAAAGTCACTTGAACATCGGCGCAAAATTGCCATTTTATCGGTTTTTACCGGATACATTTCGGAGAGTGAGCGACAGAATTACATAAACTTATTCCGCCATCCCCATTCTGTCACCGGACGACCAGACGTACGGCAAGCCGTCATCAATTTATGGTTGACATCCCTCCTGCTCGCGCAAACCGCTTTGCTCCGACCTTCATAATGCGAACAGCCAAGGAGTTGAACTCTTCTGCCGGCATCTGTGTTTCCGGATAGCTATAGGTAATTTGGGTATCTTTAAGACAACAGTGAACAGGTTTCTTCTAGGCGAGCGTGCTACATCTTCGACCATCACTTAACAACAGGTGAGATAGCGGTCAAACGCAAGCCTATAAATAGTAATAAAAAATAAACTTCGTAGGCACAGAAACAACTGGCAGCCAAAGTAGATGTTCTATTCTATAATAAACGTCGTATCCATTTTTCTTCTCCTAGTCCGAATTCCCGTCTTAAGTAAATTATGTAGAGAGTGGCGGACAGTGGCGGCGGGCAGCGCGGCGGTGGCGTGCGGTTCAGGACAGCGTCACAAAAAGCGCTCCCACGGCGCGCCGCCGCCGCGCCTCACCGTGACGCAGCAGCTTCCTTTAGTAGCCGACCGCTGACTGCGACTGTATTCACTTGCGGCCCGACTATCGACAACAACATGAACAACACCGTCAGGGAATTGTGATATTTTTTATTGCTCCGTTTAGGGTATAAAGTAATCAAAAATAATAGGCGTAATTGTAGTTTATGATAAAATTTTCATTTATCAAAAAAAATCTCTTATATACATACATGACAAACTTATTTATAAGTTCAGACATTTGGACTTAGCGTACAATTTTATTGTGTAATTTAATCTACGGACGAATGTAAAAACTTGATTGCAATAGAAGTTGATCCTTAGGAAAACTTATTAGGTGTCAAGAGATGCTTTAATTTCTAGTTGAAATGTATTAATTGCGGCGATATAGTGCGTCGCGGCACAAATGCGCTGACGCAGTGTCGTAAATCGTGGCGACAGCAGCGATAGTTTACGAGCGGGCGCACGCGCAGCCTCGGCGCAGCATACTTGTCTATAATTCCATATGGTAATGCGCGGGAAAGCGGTTGCATCTCCATACGCCGCCACCGCAAGAAGCATCGCCCGCGCACGGCACCGTCGCCGCGCCGGCCGCGCCGGTCGTCACCCACGACCGAGTCCTACAAAGATCCCAATGGTCAAAAACTCATTGAAAACCCTTCATTGGAATTTCAATTACAATAAACATTTAGTTTGGATATTGAATAACAAATGCAATGAAGTATAAATTAATTCCTGAAATTTTTGCATTTCTGAATTTTAATGAATGGTCCAACAGTTTGTACTGTGATGAATAGTTCCGCACGTACAATTCGATTGATATCTTTCACTTCGCTGTGCCGTTTCTTCATTACGTAACAGTTCCGTTGATTCCTTCTAGGTACAGTTTTTATGTTTGTCCAATTTTGATGCGAAAGTTTTGAATTCTAATACCGACCTTATTTATTTATCAATATCACAGTAGGTATAGGTATGCATTCGTGCGATGTCGCCTACTGTTTCAACAAGACAATTAATTTTGACATGTGGTTTAATGCGAGAGTTGCAATTGTTTTTACATAATACAGCCTTCCATTACAATGTTGCTGCTAGACGCCATGCTCTCAGGGCAACCAGCCGCACCGAGTTGGGCGATTTACAACTCTTTATTATTGACTGTTTATTACTGAGACTAAATAAAATGGGAGTCTAGTTTGTCAATCACTGTCACGGTTATGTTATTGGAAAGCCTCGCTAGGTAGTAGGTCTCTCGTATGCGATAGGTCGCATCGGTAGGTAGGTACCACCGCTTTGCTAGTTATTCTGCCGCCAAGCGGTAGTGCGCATGCATTACAATAATCCTGAACACAGTATGTAGGTAAGATTCTTTCTTGCGCCGCTTTCCGTGGCCGTTGTTGTAATAGATTCATTAGGATCTCAACCAGCGTAGGTTCAAACAAAAAATATTTGGGCTTAGAGTATACAACGTGTAACATAAATGTGTAGTAATAATTAAACCACGCATATAGAAGCTTTTTAATAATTCAAGTCCAAGTGCAAATCACCAGAAACTTTTTAAAATCACAAGATATGATAATTTAAACATTTCTGGTAATCAAGTTCATTTCAACCCTAACAATCAGCTGATAAAGAGCAATGAACTTGTGTCAAAGAATATTAGTGCGCCGCGTGTACAGATCTGACAAACAAATTTTATCTTCAGTTAGCAAAGTCCTACCAACCTTACTTTACAACTAACTTTCAAGCAAACTGCTTTTTACGCGTCTCCCCAAAAAAGGAATGTAATGTTTTCGGGGTTAATGTATGTGCGTTTTTTTATTACACAATAAATGCCTCAACAGATTTGGATGTATGGGGTATCCTCGGAATCCTTAAATCATCCCAAGTGACATAGGCTATAATGTTTTTGGCAGGGTATTTTTTTTATTTTTATTAATGCTTACTTATTAATTACAGCATTAAACATCATCGCTCCAATTAACATTCAGGAATAAGGATCTAATCAGTGTAAACGCCTAATAAGAGCGAGCATGGCTGATGTTCTTAAAAAATACGTGAGGTCACCAACCACCGTAGGAATAGGATGTAAAAAACATCATGCATGAATTTCAACAGTAGGAATGTAATAGGCTGATAATGATGGTTAAGACATTTCCAACATTTGATTTCATTGCATAGTAAAATAGTGTTTGTAAGTCAGTAATCAATAAAGCGTCTTTACTTAGTCAGTTTTCAGAAATAAACCTGTTTAATCTTTGACAAAACGCGGCAAACACTAAAGCTATCAAACATTCGCCGCCGCTTCATGATTCGCTAGCCTTGTTTCGTATTGCACCAATCATAAAGATGTAATCCTAATAAATAATAGCCGCTGCTCCTCATTGGTCGAGCGGCACAAACAAAGTTACCTTCTAACGCCGCCCTATAAAACTCCACCGAAAAGGACCGTTTTCGTTTCGGAAATTCTTTTTAGGTTATTTCTGAACATGAATTCTAAGACGTCAAGTTGGATAAAAAGTTGAAACTGATCAAGGCAAGGCTAAGTCGGGTACGTTCGCGGAGATTTTTTTGTATACCGGTTCCGGAACATGCAAAAAAAACTATGGTAAAAAAAACTTAAACCTATGTTTTTATTATGGTTTTAATGCATTCAAATCTGTCCAGGCAATAAGAAGTAATAGTGGAATAAATAAATACATACATACGTAAACTCTGAAATACTCCTTTTTGGGCAGTCGTGTAAAAATGTGGAAATACCCTTTTTTACGAGTGGGTTCCGGAACGGAACCGACCGAGTCCGAAGATCCATTCAGTATGAAATTCCGGTATTTGAGACTCGAAATCAAGCCCTTGTAAAATGTTCGGCGTTTTCAAAGACAGAGCGCCTAGGCCACAAAACAGATAAATACAGAAGTTAATCTCATGTATGTACTTTTCATACATTTCATACCGGACAGCGCAGGAAGTTTTTGGGAGGAAAATTGATTGATTTAAAAAAAATAACTGTACACGATATCGACATAATTTTTTCGCAGTTACTATTATAACTGAATAAAGTTTTTTTGAAGACAAAACAAATGCGATTAGTTTACATTAACATCTTCCTCATTAGATTATTGAACACAAGGCTAACACAGCTTATACTACAATAAATATCTAATTTTAAATTGTAAAAATATGACAAGGCCACAAAGTCATGTTCGCTTGTTCGGCGCAGGGCCGGGGGCTGGGGCGCTTACCTACCTACCTAACTATTTTGTGTTACGTGAAAACGAACCATCAAAATACAAGCAAATACCTACTTACCTCTCTGAAACAACTGGTAGCTTAAAAAACGACAATTCACCGTTTAATGTTGAATTTAAACAACCGTCCACCAAACAGTTATAATAACCTATTTTTCGTTGCTCCATTTTTGCACAAAAAAGTCCACAGACGCGTGTCTCAAGCGGATGGCACTCGCGCTCGCATCCCAACTGTGCCCAGATATCGTGTCTGTGAGCGGTGTCTATGTGTGCGTTGCTCGAGCGCACTTTGTATGTAGATTTCTGTACTAATCTGTTTTGTGCCTAGGCACAAAGTAGCTCGGTCAATGACCCGTACTACCGCGACTAGGCCACAGCTTGTTAGGATTGTCCAAAATAATTCAAATAAATAATTTTTAAACTTTGTATGGAAAATATAATAGTGTTTTTTTGGTTGTATATTCTGCCCGATGATTCATGACTAGATACCCATACACACCTTT
Source organism: Petrophora chlorosata (assembly GCA_951640565.1). NCBI lineage: Eukaryota > Metazoa > Arthropoda > Insecta > Lepidoptera > Geometridae > Petrophora > Petrophora chlorosata. Next base: position 18,558,265 of record OX621197.1, read on the forward strand.
CAGTATTACTACACATTAATGTTATTCCCTGTATATATTTATGTAATCTCTATGCATTTAGGGGTTCAGTTGGAGAATGAAATAGTTTAGGTACAAAGGAGTTTAACTAATTCACCCGGGTAAGTTCCGCGAAATCAGTTGGTGACTAACCGAGGCTTGCTTTGTCTCGCTACGAGCGCTAAAAGGTTAAATTGTAGGTATTTACTATTAGAATTTGTATGACCTGCCAAGTGCCAGTGCCAGTGCCAGTGCCAGTGCCACACACACGGCAGACCTAATTCTACATTTTACAAACAGGTTTCTCTTATCAGACCACCGAACAATTTTTAAATCAAAGATCTTCATAATTAAATTATACTTAATTCTCGGTTTATTAGAATAATGTAAACAATTTTGATTCATAAAATTAATTGGAATTTTCCGCTCTTAACTCTGGTTTTATAATTGATAGTATAATTAAATAATATTCAAATGAGAAATTACCGGGAGCACAGTGCTCTTCAATTAGTTATTTATTAGACCTGATTAGCATAATAATGCGGCGCGTTAGACGCGTGGCTGCGCACAGGCGAGCCAGCGCACAGCGCAGCGCTCGCTGCCGAAACAAACAGCGCTGCGTTCGCTGCCGAAATAACAGCGCTGCCCGCTGCCTACTAGCATTCTGTGCCACTACTACTGTGTGTGTGAGGGAGAGATGGTGTGTGTGTGTGTATTCTGTCCCTTAGTATTCTGTGCTACTAGCTACTAGTGCCTAATGCCCCACATCTATAATATATAAGCGTGATAGCATTTGGACAAGGGAAAAAACTGGCTATAAATTATGTTAACATTCCTGTCGGTAGAGGGATGTATAAATAAGTGTTTTCCCAAAAAAGAAACATTCGTAAAATTAATCTAAAACCGAAAGAGACTCTGTTATTGTCTGTTCCTATGTAGAACCGTTCTTTATTTTCGAATGTCGTTCTCATTCACCAACGTTCATTTTGATAACTATTTAAAAATATTATTAGCACGTACTACTACATATTATTAATTCTATAGCTCTTACCGATGAGACCACTGCACCTTCATGTGTACGATGTAACTTCATTATTATTTTAAATGATTTTTTTTATGTTTCGTTAATTTTGAACTTGGAACAACTTTACTGCACACCTGAACAGTAAAGTTGTTCAAAGTTATAAAGTTCTTTATTCAATTTTGGCATCGCAGTCGTACTTATAAACTTCAATTATTACATTGATTCTACCACACCGTATCTGAAATATTGTATTGTACCTATTGTAAAATGTACTGGAATTATTTTGCCCTACCATGTTATGCATTCAATTCGTACTCTAAACAAATTCGGGTGCGATACGTTTGGGCATGGCCATTGCACATTGCATATGAGATCGCGACCGCTACGTGAGGCTCTTGCGACAACTCACGCCGAACATGGTGTCATCGATATTTTGCAACTTGGCTTTACCGCTGCTTTGCAATTGATTGTTTCGATGTAGGTATTTATGAATCATAGGATATTATTTTTAAACCGTGACCTAACAGAATTGTGATGGCGGAAGATGCGTCCAGAAAATTTATAACTATCGACACATTATGATGAATACTAAAAAATCACAATCACTAATCAGCGAAACAACGGACATAATTATATCAGTAACTAAATTATATTGATGGTGTCTATTCATAGGAGATTCTTCGAGAGATATATCAACCTAAACCCATTTGAAAGTGGTTCATCGATGCAACGAGCTTATCGTCTCCATCGGCTCGTCTCGACGACCCTCTGAACAAAGCCTGCGCCTGCGACGGCGCGGCGACGCGACGGTGCCGTCGCCATTTGCGAATTAGCCTCCTTTTTTGCGTCCCGCACGCATTTGCATGGCACTTTACCTGCGCTCGCGCATCTGCTAGTTTTTCACCTTCGATACCCGAACATTCAGTTATAAATATTCCTTCTAAGTTCCATTACTTTTTATAGCGGCTCTAACATTCGAATAGTTTTTGTCTGTGATTTATTGCGAACATGTGCGACGCGGGGCGACGCGGGGGTGCGACATGCGAATGCGGGCTAATGGAGGAATTAATGTTAGCATACACTTCTTTGACCCACTAATAAAAGGAATATACTCTACAGACTCTACACTATAGCTGCAAGTTCCCGAGGAACTTAGTTACACTTTTATGGTTACCGAGAAATAGAGAATCTATCGCTATCGCAACCATTACTGGAAAAGTAAATAAAGGTCGAACCGCACGAAAGTAATGTCAAGATAACCACTACATTCGCGCAGGGAGAGAGGCGGCAGCGGCAGCGGCAGCGGCAGCGGCTGGTGATCGTTGGAGAAAGGTCCGGCACGAGAAAGGTCCGGCACGAGAGAGGGCCGGCGCGGCGCCCGCGACCCTACCGTCTCCACCGTGCGGTGTAATCGCATTGTAGGAATGGATCACCGACAGCATCCGCCGCGGTAATCGCAGAGATAGTGCTAGTAGCGAGGCTTTGGAAACCATTCTAATGCCAATTACTGGCAATGCTCCTTTCCTTGGACGATCTGTTTCTGTCATTAAACGCCTTTCACGGAGATCAGCGATCGACGCAGTTACGTCATTTGTAGAGAGCATACCGCGTCTGTGTTGTATCAGTTTGATTGTGTCTTTCTTTTACCTTGTTTTTAGTGAGTGAATTGTCTGTACTCCTAAACCTATAAGGTCTTTTCATTTTTGCTTCCTTTTTTACTTAACTAAGTTTCCCGATTCATGTTAATTGTAATATAACCGATAAAGAACATTTTGACATAGTTTTTCGGTTTGAATGACTATTGCTGTATCTCCTACATAAATTATTACCTACTATTGGGTTAGTCCAGATTAGAAAGTAAAGCTCGCTCTAATAACTCACTCCTTGTATTCACTGATTTTTCAATAATGTTCCAAATGTGCTGCTGCGACGTCTCTAGCGGGGGTGTATTTTCGAAGCACTGGTAGAGTCAGTTTTACCATTTCTTTTCTGTACCCCGGACTGCAATTTGAGTATGGGAAAGAAATGGGTAGACATGGTTACCTTTTTTTAAGTTATGCTTTGGTCGTAGTACTGTAGGTGTAGCGAGCGACTGAATTGAAATAAATAAATGATATTTTAAATAACAATTTTTAACGCATATTAATTGATTTTTATTATGTGTTGGCTCAGTGGCGCCACCATGACTTGAAGTAAAGAACTACTCATTACACTAGTCTCTACTATCGTTATAATGTAAGTCGCGATTAATAAAATATGACGTAAATAAATAAGTTATAATTTATTGTTACGCCACCACTACGTCGCTCGTCGCGTCGCGTCGCGTCGTAGGTACTCGCACCGTTTGCCGTGAACAGGTTCAATTATTGTTGTCGGCGCATCGTTCATTTCTTGAAGTACTTAAGGGCAAGTGCTGGTCCTGTTTAATAGTTGTTGCGCTTGTTTTCAAAGAGTACCATGAAAGTACTTAGATGTCAGGTTGATAGTGTTTGTACACATTACAACATCAACTCTCCTCATCAGTCAAAGTTTTCTCTATGTGAGTTTTGACCTATGTTATGTAGACTTTCAGCCGGTCTTAAATGGTTTTTACCCGCGAAAATTAGGTAAATAATTATTAAGTTAATCAAGCTGGTCTGCAAAAAGGTACGTAAAGAGAAAAGAGAGCCAGGAACATAAATAATTTTGACTAAAAGCGTCAGAAAACTGCGATTCTAAATGAAGCATTGAAAACCAGTGAACGCGGAAAGAAATATTCCGTTCACTGTTGACAGGCTGAAAGCAAGAAAATAATAAATTGGAAGTTACTACTTTAATAAAGTGTAGTTACTTTACTGAAAATAAAGCGGAAAGACATTCATAAAACTATTGCTATTAAAATTTCCTTTTCCAAGACCTGGTTCTTCCAAAGATGACGTCGTCGGTGGCTTCGTAAGGCATCCAACCTCTCAGAACCGGGTCCGGGCTATCTAACGCTGTTTTGAATGAACATAATACGATATCCAAACAATCCAACGAGAGCCGTTGCCATTTGCGAAGTTTATGATATGTAAAATGTATTCCAAAAACAGAACCATTACGCCGAAATGCAGTTTGTGCCACCACAGCTATCATTAGCAGTGTGTTCCAAACTTGCATACAGAAACTGTGACTGTGATGAGGAGAGTTGATGTTGTAATGTGGACAGATAACTACTTTATGTATTTAAGAGATTCAGAGTAAGTTAATGCATGTTTTCATTTGATTTCAGAGGTCTATATCTTTGCATTGTTTACTTTGTAATCTCTATCAATGTGTACAACACCCATAGTGTCCACAGGTACGGTTACAATGGTACAGTATGGTTTGTCCAGAGGTATAATCGAGTTGCACCTGTAGACAAAAAAGGTGTTTTAAAAATGATTGATTATTTTCTTTTAAATAATAGGTAATGAGAATATTTATTTTGTTAACTAAAGGCTGATTATGTAGTTAGACGTGATTTATTAAACATTAAAAAAATATTACTATTTCAATGAAAAAATTAATAATTTTATTTTTATTTTATTAGACCTTAAGCATTGAGTAGTAAATATAATTTCTCAGCGCTAATGCAGCGCGAGGGATTCAAAGATGCTCGTCCTTTATCGCTCACGAATTCGCAGCACGACTCGATATTGAGTTATTTCTGCAGATTGTTTGCGCATAGCTGTAACTGTGCGCACAGAGCCCGCCAGCGTACCGCCCGCGCCCGCGCCGGCACACCACTGCGCCAATTAATATCCCACAGACTGGTTTTTTTACGCTTAATTGATGTATGTTTGGCCACAATCTTGCCTGATGTGAAGCGATGCTGTGGCCTAAGATGGAGCTCATAGATCTAGAGAGAGACGGCAGTTGAGCGGCTGCTCAGTCCCGTCTCCCCGATGGTTCACCGAACATTATCCCGAAACACGACTAAGTCGCTTGACGGCATGGCTTTGTTCGGTGGGTGGTATAATAACCACGGCCAGAGCCTACCACTCCAAAGCGCGAAAGCGGGTTTCATCACGATGTTTTCCTTTACCATTTTAGAGCGAGCGTTCAAATCTGCACTTAACTATAAGGTATTGGTGCAGAGCCGAGTCGGGATTCAAACTCAGGTGCGTCGGATCGAAAGGAGCACGATGTCCCGGCGATCCACGCTCGCAATGTTCGACTGGTCCGAGATGTTGCATCAGACGATCAACGATTAGAACGAACGAGATAGATGTTGGATTCTATGAACGCCAGCGCAGTGCTCGAACCGACCGCGACCGCGACGGTTTTAACTAATCAGTACTGACAGGTCAACGGATGACGTCTTTAAATGTCAAATCATTGAGACCGACTCTAGCAATGTGGTTTGGAACCTAACCAAGATTCTTCGCACATGTATTTGGCCTTTATTAAAACATCGAATAATCCTTAATCTCGATTACGTCGTTAGTTCTGCTTCACCGCCGCCGCCGCGCGCCGTCGGAAACTGATTCGATCTGCTACCATTAGTTATGCCATCAACAATCATTTGAGCTTATCCATGTTGCTAGATTCCAGTAGTGTCCTCACTGCGCGCAGTTGTAGTGTGTCCTGGCACTGCCAGGCTGGAGGGTCAATATGTTGTTTGTTCACACCTAGCGAGCGCAGCTGCCGGTCACATTCTTAGCTGCACACGAACAGCTATGGCCCTGATCTGCATGTCTTAACCGTTTCCCCTCCCCCTCGCCGGTCCCCTCCCGCATCTCTCCCGCGGGAATGTGAGATCGTAACTCTTGCTGTCATGTTTTTACTCCTGAATTTGCATACAGTCAGGGTCTCCCTATATGGACTCGTATTTCTCGCTGACATTTCATCAACTGCTCGAGTGCATGCATATATACATAATGTTCCATAGATAGCAAAAGTTATTAAGAAGTTTTTAGATGTCTGCAAATTGTTACATTTGTTATAACTTGCATAAATAATTATATTTTTAAGTGATCGGTTAAAAACCTTTCTCAAGCGATGCTCGCTTCATTGTAAGGCAATTGTTTACATGAAAAACAAAATCTTAAAATAAATGCGAATAAATCTGTTAAATGTAATTTCATTTCCATTATTTTATTCTGCTCGGCATACAATCGAGCACAGTTAGCTAACAGTCGTAAAACCGCTACAAGTATTAATCTGCCCCTTTGTAAAATTTGCAACGGTGCCCTCGACGCGAGCCAGGCCCTGCCCGGCCCTGCCCTGCCCTGCCCTGCCCTGCCCGGCCCTGTCGGGTCGGCTGCTCCAGGTACACACGTAGAGTTACCTGGCGGTGCCGCTGTCGGGTACAAAAAACCACCTTGACCATGTAGGAAGACTCGGGTACGACTGTGTGTGAAGAATGCGCAGTCTCTATTAATTGGCATAACTATGATAATCACGCACGTCTTCAGTAGTAGTAGTAGTCTGCACTAGGTACACTTGATTCAGATACCTTCACTACATTGGGAAAATTAGTGTATGTATTCAAATTATTAGTTTAAATACCTACTTAGTTTACAAAGGACACCTTCTGCGAAACATAAAACGGAAGTTATCGGCCAACGTAATAATAAAAAAAATAAATAAAAAAAAAAGTATTTATTCATCTTCCACAATTTGCTGGTTTCTAATTAGGTAAGTACTTAAGTTTAAAACATGATGGGAATATGTACTGTATTGAGAATATCTAAGTCGGAATCGGTAATCTTGTCGAATAACGTGGAATTGTAAAGTGAGACACGTCGGCGTCGGTCGCAACTGAATTGTTGTGATTACGTTCATATCTTCATATTAACGTAATCTATGGTGTAACCTGGTTACTACTAAACACATTTTAAACAAATAAAATATGCATACAATATAAGACAGCTAACAGCAGGTAGTTTAAATATTTTGATATCCATCCACTGTAAGGCATATTTTAGTAATAAAGTAGAGCAAGATATTAATAGTTTCTTTGAATAATAAAAACGCTATGTAGATTATGAGCTGATCAACATAATGAATGAATATAATTATTTGGTCGAGCTAATGGCGGTAACGGGAGACACGTAGTGTACGAGCGGTCCGAGACGGTGCCGGCCCGGCCCGGCCCGGCCCGGCCCGGGACACCTGCCGGTGCCGGTGCCGCTCAAATGCCGCGCGTCAATTCTAGACTATCCGTTATAACTAGCTGTGTAGAGAACGTGTCGTTTCAAAAATCTCAACCGACAATTCGTCTTCTCAGTGTCCTTCAAAATAAATATTCGACCAGGACGATCGCGGAAAGACGCCTTCTCACCATAAACGTCTCTACATTATTCCTACTCGTATTTTTTAAATGATGTGGATATTTCTATCACTTTCGTTTTTTGTAATCCTAGAAGCATCACTTGTTCGTTACACGCCACTAAATCTTATTCTAAGGTCCGCTATTCACGATCGTAGAAAGCGCATTTCTATTCAAAACAGGTAAGAAATCGTTATTTTTTACAAAAGGTAGCCATGATTGATTTTTGGATTCCGAATGCCGGACAAAAAGCTTCCTCGCAAAAAATTGCAGTGTATGCAAATGTATTGTTGTACTAGACCGGAGACTTTGTAAAGAAATCTAAGCCTTAATTCTGTGCGACAAAGAGCAAAGCCGTACTGGATTGTGTGCATTATATATTTCGGCGCACACGCAAATGTTTTCTTTAGACGTTTCTCGCTCGCATCGCGTCGCCGCGCCGCCGCCGTCGGTCGACAATCTACGCTCTCATCGTAAATAACGCCGTGTGCAGCGCGAGGCGCCCGCATCCCTGTGTTCCTCGAACGACTTGGGAATAATACCCCTGCAAAAACATCGTTATACTTACTAAATCTCATAAAAGTGCTTTTTATGCAAAAACACATCAATTTTCATAAAAAAGTGGCATTTATATTGCCGTAGCGATTTTTAAGATATCTTTATTTATTTCTCCATTTTGTTGGGTCTCTGCTAACAACGAACAAGGCATAAAACCCGACATGCAGTGTAACTATTATTATAATGTCAGAATTATCGTAATAATATGCATTTTATGGTAATGCTAGTTACATACTCGTGCTAATTAGAAGGTATTTGCATATTTTCATTGTTATAAATCGCGTCCATAGTTTAAGTTTTTTGTCTGCGAGTTCGGGTCGAGACGCGGGCGCCAAAAAATGTTGGCTTTAGTTTATCGCGCGCTGAAATCTTCAGATCCACGCGCCACGTGACGTGCCGCGTCTGATTATATGTGTGCGCGGAGATATGTGCTCATTTACTCAGTTTCGCAAAAATAGGTATTCGCAAATTGAAGACGATAGGCAGAGGCACCTATTGAAATTAAAAATAAACTAACGCGTCTCAAATACACAAAAAATATTATCTCATTGTATAGAGATCATATAATGAATGTAAGTAGAGTTTGCAGTTGAATGGAATAGAAGTACAAACAGTGTTAAGTATGAACCCCGTTAGCTCCTTCCTGGCCGTTTGTGGAGGGTCGTCTGTAAACAGGATAATTACCGTAAAGGTCTCCTTTACCCCTGCAGTACTCCAGTTATGCAGGAGTCCCGTTAGAGGGGTGGTGCGCGAGAGGGGGAGGGGGGAAATCACCTGACATTTGGGTTTTTGCGCTGATCGCGGGGGGAATAATGCGGCTGACCCTAGACAGGTCTAGTCGTGGGGTGGGGGTGGGGGCGCAGCCGCGCTCCATTCATCGCCGACGGGAGCTGGGACATGGAACTCGGTGAGCACTCCTCTATCACTTTTATTTAATCACCAGAAAAGCACGCATAATTTTTCCGTCTTAGTAACTGTGGCACTTTCAGAGCGCTCGCTGAATCCGCCACCACCGGCATTGCACGTCATATCTGATAAGCTAGTTGATTTAACGTCAGTCCGTGATCTGGCACCTCCCCCCGCGCACACTTCCACTTTTTAACCGACTTCAAAAAGGAGGAGGTTTACAATTCGATGGTATGTTTTTTTTTTTTGTGTGTTTGTTACGCGATTTCTCCGCCAATTATGCATTGATTTCGATGATTCTTTTTTTGATTGGTAGGTAATACTTCAAAGGTGGTCCCATATAAATTTTATCGAAATTCATTCAGTAGTTTTTGAAAAAAATTGCAAAAACAAAAAAATATAAGTTTAATCTTCAAGTCGGTTCTTGTTTTTTTCGTAACCAACTTTCTAAAGGTGGAGGTTTGTATTCGACTGCTTCACCTGCTTCACCCAGGGTTGACTTCCGGTGAGGGAACTCCTCAACGGTGAATAGTACAGACACAACATTTCGTAAATGGATTTAACCATAATAGCCTGTTCTAAATTCCATCATGACATGGCAGATACACCCAGGATTGACTTCCGGCGAGGGAACTCCTCAACAGAGAATAGGACAGACATGAAATTTTTTTGCACATGCATTTAATTGTGATAGCCCGTTTCAAACTTCGTCATGATGTGGCTCCTAGATCATAAAAGCTTGTCTTTTAAACTTTTTGAATTAATTTAATTAAAACTTGTTTTTCACTAAAAAGGTTAAAATAAATTATTTTTCAAAAAAAACTAAACCGACTTCAAAACCACAAATGGCACTCAAAAGTAAAAAATAAATTAATATAATTATCATAAGCGCTACCCACTCATATATTTGAAGTCGGTGCCAGCCAAGTCTAAAAGGTAGTAGATAAATACTACCTAGAAGTAGTACTTACTATATACATAGTATTTATCTACTACCTATTAGACTTGGCTGGCACCGACTTCAAATATATGAGTGGGTAGCGCTTATGATAATTATATTAATTTATTTTTTACTTTTGAGTGCCATTTGTGGTTTTGAAGTCGGTTTAGTTTTTTTTGAAAAATAATTTATTACGCTCATCGTTTCGCTAAAAAACTATTTCGGTGTCGCGGCGACCCTGTGATAAGCATTTTAACATTTCATAACTTTATCGCCGTCCCGCCCGCCACACCCGCCCGCTCCCGCGCCCCTCGAACGCTAAATGGACATTATCTTTTATTTTATGAATACGTAACGGTTGTTACTTGTAAACATTACAAATATGGGTTGTTTTAAAAACAGTACTCATTGTGTGATAGAAAGCGATCGCTGTAAAAATGTTGCATTAGCGACAAAAACCGGACTTTCTAATTTATTGTTCGAGCGGTGAAGGAGGGTTTAAAAAAGGGAGAAACAATCGTGTAATATACGAAGGTACAATTTGCGCAACCCAGCGGTCGGCCTGCGCTGCGCCTGCGCCTGCGCACCTACCTACTAACGGTCGACAGTACACAACAGTTTCGTTTACGACACTCATAAAAGAAAGTCTATTCATTTGCATGTCAAGTTGCGCTCTTTTTAGTAATTCCCTAATTACAATACAATGTCATTGTTCTATTCGAAGATTTAATTGCATGTTTTTTACGAAACCCGCTTTCTAATGGAAGTGCGCACTCTGAGCAATTTGCTAATGATGTGACATTTTTGTATTTAAATAGAGATGGTTCGTTTCGTAAGCCTCCGCGCGGCAGCGTGTGGTAGCAAGCTGGAATGTTTAGTGCCCGTTTAGTGCCAATCTGTTTAAATATGTAGCGAACTGTATTACCCGTCCTTGGCCCTCTCGGCGTAGGCGCGCGTGCTTCCCGTTCAGTGGGGCGCGATTGACACGTTTTACGTTTTAATGCGTCTCTACCCCGCGACCACGTGGGTATACGAGTACATATAAGTGCTTATCGCATCTGATCCACTGGCGCTGGAAAAATCTCCATTGCTAAGAATGTTTTAAAAATATTCTAATATCTTGGTTCCAAAAGAAAACTAAACTGCAAACACCTAAACTGAAAACTAAACTGAAAACGAAACTGCTTTAATCTTAAAAATTAAGATTAGTTAAACTGCTTAGTAGCTTTTACTTTCGGTATAAACTAATAGGGGATCGGACAGTAATCGAGAAAAAACTAAAATGTAGTTAGAACGAATGTTCGTCGAACCAGACAGATCATCCAATCAATATTTTTGTGAAATAATAATGATTTATATTTTTAAATCAAAAAATAAAATCTAATAATGCTGACATTTTTAATCTGTTCTTCATCTCAAACGAATCAACAATCACAGCGCATGACGTCATTTGTAGGCAAATGCCGTGAGTCAAGCTTGTGTTTATTTAACGTTTTTGCTGTTCATAAAATGTATCTTTGTTATTTTTTCGTTCCATTACTACAATATCGTCCCCAAACTTCACCAAACGTACTTATATCTCCTTGCGAGTTTTATTTCGAAGAGTTAGTCATTTTCTACCTTCATATGACGTCACAAGTTTTGAGGTGACCCTTTGCGCGGCAATATTTGAAACATAATATTTAAACATAGTTTTAGGTACTTTTAGAGCGTTATTTAATTAAAATAGTATTTTTCATGGCTATATACATTAATTATAGTTAATATAAAACAATTTCTGAAAAGTTGTCCGATCCCCTATTGTATAGTAGTTGTTATAGTTGTTGTAAGATGAACTTAATATATTTTGAATCGCCCCGATCATCCGGGTGAAATGTAGTAAGTAGTTATGTAGGCTAAAGAGACAGCAACTGGGAGAGGGTGTCGCGAGGGTGACCTTTCTTAGGTCCCGTTAGTCACCTGCGATGCGCGGACGTTACGGTCCCGCTACTCGGCCGCCACCGCGCCGCACCGCGCCGCCACCGCGCCGCACCGCGCCAGCGCCGCCGCCTCGCCGCACCGTGCCGCCGCATCGTCCGGCGCGTCTGATACCCGCTTCGATTGAACTAGATTTACAAAAAAGTGAAGACCTCAATCAAGTTGGCGTTCCGAGTTCGACCGTAACAATATCAACATAAAATATCCACCTAATAGTCTCCTTTCTTAAAATGGACTTGATAGTACCAGGTGGTTCGCAGCTCCCAACACGCGGCTCGCAATCACATTCAGTTCGCGGGTAATAATATTCCAATTGATGGAACATTAGGAATCGAAGACAACGGTATCGATATTACGGAGGGCGTGTGGTGCGAGGCGGTAAGTGTCGGATGCCGCGCCGCCGCCGAGCCGCCGCCGCTGGATCGGTAATGCGCACCATTAGAATACATTCAGATGTGGTGAGCGCGCGAGTGCCAATCACCGCCCCCGCCCGCACGTCGCACCGCGCTCCCCGGGCGGTAGTGTGCTGCGCCCGCGCACCGGCTCCCACGCGCGGTCGATACGATACGTGACGACACTTACGGCTGATCTGATCAGAAATATTCAGAATATTCTGGGGTGACTCATGTTTGCTGCTAGCTGAAAGCTATGCCCGGTTACAAAAAAACATAGCAAGCTATGCGTGGTTCGATCTTACCCCAAAGTGGTTTACGTTAGTTGCACACTATTAAACCAATAAAATATCAGATCAATCATGCACAATATCTTGATGTGGTCATTGTTGAAACTCGTATATGACCTACTAACACTGACTTGACAGGAAAACTTGGAGTCGTAATCAATTAAACCGTTTTTGTTACACTTGTTTTGTAAATGTGCAAACACTCCGATCCGACGCGACGCGATGAGTATCCGGCGAGCGTAGGGCGAGTGAGGGGCGAGCGAGGGGCGGGGAGGGGAGTGCGGCGTCACTGGGATCTCCAAGATTAACAACGTCATTATGAGATCGGTTTTTGATAGTATTATGTAACAATTGGCCGCTTTGTTTCGTTAGAACGTCTTCGTGAAGCGACAATAGGCTATCGGATGCTTGTTTAATATTGCAATAACCAATCTAGATTATCTCCTCACCGTGAGCGCGGCCGCTGAACTCGATCCACCACGATCCATTGGATGTTTTGTAATCGGAAAATGTTTCGATACTCGGCCAAATATTGTAATGAGCACGCTTTGTTTTTGTAATTAGGTAACCCTTATCAGTGCCACTAATATGTAATGCAACGGTATCGCAGCCGATATCTCGAGGGTGAGTGACATGTGTTGATATTTGCGGCGCGTGCGGCGCACCTGCCGCGCACACTCGCCGCGCACGCACCGCAGCCGCGCCGCGCCGCCGCGCCGTGAGTCGCGAGGTCAAGGACAACGCCCGAGCTTTTTGTGCATTTTGTTTGCGGTCAGCCTCCGCCGCGCTCGATCGACAGATTGAGCTTAATGGCGGTACGTGATCTGATCACCGCGCGCCTCTCGCCATCGATACCTCCACTTACTAAATACGAAGCCTAATACGCAGCCGGTTCGACAATAATATCGTTTTTAATACAATTTTAAGTTGGTCTCTAGTTACTTCAGAATATTATGTTTTGCTCAAAACACTGTAAATTCTAGCAATTGAAAAATCCAATAAATGCACTATGTAGGTAAGATCGTTTACTTAGTAGGCCGGCGCGGCGGCCGGGCCGGGCAAAGTGCGGTGATAGCGCCTGCGCCCGCGCCCGCGTCTCTGCCCGCCGTGCCTTTAATTGAATCTTCGGAAATAGTCGTTTACACCAACGCGACGGTCGTTCAGAGGAAATTCTTGATTTACTTCTCAGCCGGAATGTAAACGCACTGCAGAAGCGCACGCCGCGCGCTGTGCGTGTAGGGGTCAATTTGCCACTTCCGAAGAGTGGGTTTCTAGTGCGTGATGCGCGCTATTAATGTAGCGTCGCGTCGCGTCGCGTCGCGCCGCGGAAGAGAGTCGACAGTGTGTGCGCCGCGCGCCGCCATACGTCCTCCGTCTTGAACTCGTAAATATTAAGACGTAAAGTGTCACACCGCGGGCCGCCCGCCCGGCCCGGCTGCCCGGCCGTCCGTCCGGTGCCCGGTGACCGGCCCTCGTCTGGGGAATTCAGTTTTCAGTGATGGGGTTCGATGGACACGTCGCCTCGCAAATGGAAATAGAGTTTATATACGGCTCTCGCGACGGTCGCGCAATTAATTATAAAGAGAGTGCATTTAAAATCGTCCAAATGTTTTAATTTCGTTTTTCGATCAAGGCACTGATCGATACTGTTTTATTCCCAAAAAGAAATATCCTAAAAATGACAAAAATAAACAATTTTATTTTACCAAAACCATTATTACAATCACTCCATGGATAAACTTTCATGAAGATCGAATGTATTCAAGAGAGGTATATTGTAGGTATCAAACTGTACAGCGTCGGGATAGTTAATGAAGAAGTCTCAATAATTCTTAATCGTATTCACCTTCAAATAAGAATTATTTAGTTATCAGTTACTAACAATTATAAGAGTATTCGAGAGAGCTGCACGACGCACATTACAAGAAATAATTAAAATATGGTCGTAATAAAAAAGTAGGTAGTTTTAATTATTGGTTTAATATTTATTCAAATTTATTTAATCCAGTAACCAGGACTCAATACTAATCACAATAACCACAAAATAAAAATAAATTGTCAACTATTGTCAATGTTTATAATAAATAATTGATTAATAAAAAAATATTTAAATCTTATATATGTTCCTTAGGCCTACGGTGAAATTGTATCTATCCTAAACGATGTTGAAATCTATAAACGACTAATAATATAGCGTTATGCTCATTATGGCATGATTTCATTGATAGCATAGTGTGGAGGCCGCGTTACACGATAGCATAATGTACCTCGAGGCCGCGTTACACGATAGCATAGTGTACCTAGAGGCCGCGTTACACGATAGCATAGTGTACCTAGAGGCCGCGTTACACGATAACATAGTGTGGAGGCCGCGTTACACGATAGCATAGTGTGGAGGCCGCGTTACACGATAGCATAGTGAAAAACTCACGTAATTACAATGTAACTACGTACTTTATATTTATATTTTGACGTTTACAAATAACCGCACAGTAGCTACTGCCTGGTGGAAGCGGGCTTCATAAAATAAAATATGCTAATTTATATACAATAATGAGAGCGTCGGTCGGCGGACGTCGCGTTTGGGTAAATAAATTAACAAAAACACAATTAAAAGTCGTGTTCAGTGTTATTATGATGGATAAGATGCAAATCACTCGTGTCTTGCTTGCCTTATCTAAATAAAACACTATTTAACAGCCGCGGGACGCCGCGCCGCGCGGGCAGGGAGGTACGGGTAGGTATCTTATCAAATTCCGAGTTTCGATGTGAGAGCGCAGAGCCGGGCGCGCTCATCCGAACGGCGGGCGCGGCGCGGCGCGCATTATCTCACACGGTCCACACGTTCTACGATTATTTTATGACATACGTTTGGAACCTTATGCTGTATATATTTATACTTCGTCATCATACCTAATCCTCGTTTCAGAGGGTATCATCATTGTCGCGACGTTTGCATGCTTCCAATACAGAGAAAAAAGAGAGCTGACACACTTCCACAGAGCGCGCCGGACAGACAACAGACAACAAAAAATTGTATTGTTTAACAGGTGCGAACTGCTTAACGTTATCGCGCGAATCTCGACCAAAATGAAATTAATTGCTGACCGAGGTTCGTTTAATTTGTTAGTTTCCGATACGGATCTCGGAGTTACCTGTTATGTTTTATGTGTTGTTGATATCGTCGTAATATCGCATCAGTCACGCTCCGCGCCCGCGGCCGCGGCCGGTACGCACGCGGGAGCGGCGGTGGTGCGGCGCGGCGGCCGTCATCGGCGCGCCTGTCGCATGCTGCTGAGCACATCCTGTAACCTTAACGTGTTTGGTTTGCTTTTTGTCCGTACATTCAAATTTATATTACAGTTTTATTATAACAAATAAAATTAATTAGGAGTACATTTGAATAAACAAATTTAAATGTATGAAATAACTTCAACTAACGAAGACGTTGATGTCGAAAAATAGAAATGTATTGTATCATTGTCGTTTATTGAAATGCCTTTTTTGATATCTGTCTAAACCTATTATAAACATTCATTGCTACCCGTCGAGTTGATCTCGTTTGTCACTAACCATAAAGCAACAACGCTTTGGGGCTAGCTTTTCGCTAATACAACGCCGGACGTGGCAAACTTCATAGAGTAATTAGGTGGTCAGCTCCAGATCGTAATCGCCCTCGATGAATCGAAGCCGCGTAAAGGTCGGCCCTCTCCGCGCCGCCGCCGCGCCGTCGCCGCGCCGCCGCCGCCGCCGCGCCGCGTACACACTCGGCATACATTAGCGAGTGAAATGTCAGGCAGGAGAGACCGAGCGACGATCGCCACGCTTACCTGTTTCATATTATTTATTTACTCAAAGTGGATCATGCTATAATTATTACTAAGCTTTAATTAATACTCTACTTTAATTAATGTTAACAGCTCAGTCGCTATATAATTTTTATTGTGTCTAGAAGTATAAAACGGTGTTAGGAAATATGTAAACGCAAGAGGTACTTTGCACAAAGCGCTATTTGAATAATAGAAGTACCTTCATATACGGATCATGAGCACTATTAGAAGTAATAAAACAATTAACCAGTAGTGTTATGACGGGGTCAACGACCCGGCTGGAGGCTGTTTCCGCGAGTTCCTATATTCAAGGCAATTCATCAATTTTTTATCCCCGCGCGGTCACTCGCTCGCTCCTCTCATGTTGACGTGTTATTTCAATATTGTTATTTGATATTATTTAATTTGAACATATAATTTACTAAATTACGCAGCTATTTGTCAATTTCACTGTGGAAACCAATTGTGGAATAAAAACTAATGGGTTACATTTAATTTGAAAAGCAGACAATAAAAGAAACTGAACAATAATGACAGCTATACACTATATACGGGTATGTTTATTGTTGCAAATACAGTAAGTAGGTGATGCATTTCTTCCAATTAGTCGTGGTGCGTGCCCGCTGTCCCGCGCTCCCACACTGTGCGTCACTCACTCACACACTGTGTGTAACGTCGCGGCTCGTGGCTGCCGTCCATCGCATCGCTCTCACACTGTGCGTCACTCACTCACACACTGTGTGTAACGTCGCGGCTCGTGGCTGCCGTCCATCGCATCGCTCCCACACTGTGCGTCACTCAGTCACACACTGTGTGTAACGTCGCGGCTCGTGGCTGCCGTCCATCGCATCGCTCCCACACTGTGCGTCACTCACCCACACACTGTGTGTAACGTCGCGGCTCGTGGCTGCCATCCATCGCATCGTTCCAATATTATGCTACAGATGTTACTGGTTTTACTGGTGGTAGGTTTCTCGTATGCGAGAGGCCGTCTGGGTGAGTACCACCGCTTTGCCAGTTATTCAGCCGCCAAGCAGTAGTGCGCAAGTATTACTGTGTTCCGGCTTGAAGGGCATTGTAGCCAGCAAAATTACTGGGCATTATGAGACTCAACAGCTAATTGTCTCAGGGTGACGAGCGCCGTGCAGCGCCGCGCAGGATTTTGCAAAACAAAGTACTGGGTGGTGCTGCTATTGTTATGGGCTGGCGTATTGCTTACCATCAGGCAAACGACCAGCTCGTCTCGGCATTCAGTTACATAAAAAAAAAATGTGCAGTGAGGCCATTTCAGAATATGTGCAGGTCTGCCGCAGAGCTTGGGACGCCAATGTGATTGAACATGTATCGATCGCGTCCGCTCATTTGCGCGCTCACTAACCATACCGTGAACACCGTCACTCGTGCCGCCGCCGCCGCTCGATCGCCAACCGCATTACGTTTCACGCCGCGAATGGGAGGTGTAGTGGAAAATTGATACTACCCTGCAACCCGGGGCCGCGCGCCGAGTCGCCGCGAGGGCGCCGGCCGACGAGATGCGGGGGTCAGTCCTGTGGACACGTGCCGACAGATAAGCTAATGCCTCGTCAAGCTGAACAATTTATTTTGGTCGCTGTATTTCACTAGGTATTACATTTAGGTACGACGCGATTCCGGATGAGACTCGAACCCGTGACCTCCTGCATGCAGCTGCAGTTGATGAGATATTTGATTCTTATGAGTATTGAATGCTCATTACTATAATAACCTTGACATCATTATTAAGTGTAATAATATTT
The DNA here is from genome assembly GCA_951640565.1 of Petrophora chlorosata. Lineage (NCBI taxonomy): Eukaryota > Metazoa > Arthropoda > Insecta > Lepidoptera > Geometridae > Petrophora > Petrophora chlorosata. The sequence continues at coordinate 18,576,228 of OX621197.1, forward strand.
TTTTAGTTTTGAAGCCTACTGTATACCTATTGGCGATATCATTATGATTTGCGATTCTGATAGGTAGTTACTCGACAGATTCATCCTTCACGACAGGGTCCGGCATGGCGCTGCGCTGATCCGTGGAGCGGACTCTGCGCTCTCCGCACATTCCGGGCTCGAGTGTTTATTCCGCTTATCTGAATTTTAAATTCGGTTACCGTCCTCCCCTCGGCGGCGCGGGCGCGCGGTGGATTCCTGGCGGTCCCGCCAACCCGCCCGTAAAAACCCAATCAACTAGCTATTCGTGAGATGCGCTGAACGCTGAACGCTGGCATTTGACACACGGTTTCACTTTCCGCCCGCAACGGACAAAAAACACAAAGCCATTTCGTTACTACCGAAAGTAAAATTATCGTGATTAAGTTTTTTCGACGGAGCCCTCGTTTGGTGGGAGTCACGACGCGACGGCAACCGGAGGCTTATTTGAATTTGAATGATCGCCGGAATTCCAGGAGTTCGTCCGGAAATTGGTCCGGTTACTCCGAAACAGGCGCGACTGGGACTCCCGACTCTACTTCTGTAACATGTCTTCGAAAGAATGTTCCCACCAGAACCGGACACATCAAACGTCGAACTCTGTTTATACTTCCAAAATGACCATAAATTACCGCGCTCATTGAAGTCCAGAATATTAATCTAATCTAATAATGAGGTATTCGGAGTAACAGTGCCTTTACGTGTGGTCAGCCACGTAATTGTATACATGATTGCGTTGTTTCGGCTACCGGCGCGCGGGGCGCGGGGCGCGGGGCGCGGGGCGCGGGGCGCGGGGCGCGGGACGACGGAAGCGGAGACGACACCGGCAGCAAGAACTCTTGCTCCCACAGCTACACTTCGACTCAAAGCACTTTAAATTGCAATGAAATTCTGACATAGTACCGTTGTACGTAAACTGGAGTGCTGCTCACGAAGGTTTTAAGTTCGAAACAATAAGCGTTTTCCAAGGTGCACATTTTGCCACTGCTATTTTGATTTCACGCAATATCAGTTCGTCCACATTCAATTAGTATAATATGTATTTGTAGATGTCCAAATACTGTTGCTTCCTGATGAATACTGATTGCCCGTTGTTTTATATTCCTTTTGAATTCAGAAGCCACGTTGTATGATTTAAACACCAGACAAGTGTGCGCCAGGCACAACAACAAAGAGTTCCCTTGCTACTTAGAGATCCGTAGTGTAGTATTTTCGATTCGACTTGGAATCTAGTGTTATTTCACGACGCGTCGCGCAAATTAATAAGAAACATTTTTTTAGTAAGCTTAGCTACAACCTCCGAAAGTGCTGGCTGGGCTGCTGCTGGAGGAAACTTAACGGGATTGGTTTTATTATTGCAAGATGTAAAATTAGCGGAGTTTTAGGCTGCAAACTAACGGACATGACAAAACTATAAGAAATCTAATTTGGCTACAGACCCCTAGAACGGGATCCTAGTAGTGATTCATCTCCAATTTGTGCGTCATCTGATTTAATATGCATGGCTCCTGTGAGCCGCGTCGCGCTGTGTCGTGTCGCGTCGTGTAGTGTCGTGTCGCGTATGTTACTGCACTAGCGGTGCCGCGCGACGCGTGTCCGTGGGAACGCACTAAATTATCGTTGCTCATCACATCGCACGCAGCCTTTATTAAGTACTCTATTATTTCGACCGTTGCTGATTGTTATCTGAGAAAAGACGAAGCACGTTTCCTAGTACCATATAAAACACGCTTTTCATAATAACATTTTTATAGTTTTGACATTATTAAGAGTACAAGGTGTTTACATACCTATATAAAACCTAGTTACGATCAACAATGACAAGGTAATTTGTGATAAAGATCTGAAATATATCTAAGGAATAATTTGCTTCGCATTCGATTAAAGTCTTGATAATTATTGTTTGAGTAATAAATCCGCACGCGCGTAAGTACTAGGACATGCGGTATCGGTACCATTCTCAGTACCGGGAATTTTTAGCCGATACTGACACAGAAGCGGGAATTCTCGGTACTTTCGATACTTTCGATACTGAAAGAGTAAAACGACCTTGCAACGAAGCAGAAACTTTAAAACAAAGAACTTTGTAATTTTCGGATTCAATTTTACTAAATAACTATAAAAATATCACTCACAACAATATGTTCCATTTATCAGAGATTAAATTAAGTTTAGTCTAATAATCATTATAAAACCAACAAGTTGGTTCAACATTAACAACTTACGTACCTAATCGAAATCGAATGACGTGATAAAGCAAGTGGTCCTGATGGTATTCCAGTCATTCCATAGTTCTGAGAACTTGCGCGCCTGAATTGTCTCCAGTATTGACACGCCTCTTTCGTCTCTTTTTTGAGACTGGTCAAGTGCCAAAGTTCTGGAAGCTAGCTAACATGCAACCTGTGCCCAAAAAGGCAGTCGTGTCGACCCTTCAAATTACAGGCCAATGTCATTCACGTCTATATTCTGCAAGTACTGGACGTGTACTGAACAACAGGCTCCTGGCCCACCTGGAAGCGAATAAGTTTCTCAGTGACCTTCGCCGAAACCCGTCAATTGGGAACCTTCTTGCGTATGTCACTCTCACATTTGGAGCAAGGCCATTGAGAAGCAAAGAGAAGCACTTGCGGTTTCATTTGATAGGGTATGGCATGACAGCCTTATCAGCAAGCTTCGAGCATATGGCCTACCTACTGGTTTATGTGTATGGGTATTGGACTCTCTAGAGGGACCGATCAATTCGAGTAGTCGTTGAAGGCTGCTCGTCTGATCAATTGGCAATTAATGCCGGGGTTCCTCAGGGGTCGGTTCTTTCCGCGACTCTTTTCCTGCTTCATATTAACGATCTGCTAAAACCCGTATGTTTGGGTTTTGCAGACGACAGCACAGTCGTCAAGAGATATATATCAGAGTCACGGACCAGTGGAGTGCAGATCCTGTCTCAAAGAGAGGCCATGGTTGATCCTATGAATTTGGCATTGAAGGCCGTATCCGATTGAGGTGATGCCAACCTTGTCAAGTTCAATGCAGCAAAAACCCAGGTGTGTCTTTTCTCCGCAAAGAAGAGTCAATTCTATCTGACTCCCACTTATCGAAATGTATCTGTACCGATAACAGACCACCTTGAGCTATTAGGTGTCACCCTGACATCTAACTTAAACTTTGGCAGCTTCATATAATCCAAGGCTAAAGTAGCAGTAAAAAAGCTGGGTATATTGGCCAAGGTGAGACGGTATTTCACACCGGGAAAGCTTCTAACTCTGTACCAAGCTCAAATCCAGTCGTGTATAGAGTACTGTTCTCACCTGTGGGACGGCTACGCCAAATACCAGCTCGAAGCCTTGAAGACCATTGAAAGACGAGTCAACAATCTCATTGGTGACGATGCGCTAGTTAAGACTAAGCTTCAGAGTCTCGAATATCGGCGCAAAGTTACCAGTTTATCGGTCTTTTACCGGATACATTTCGGAGAGTGTGCGACGGAATTACAGTTCATGTAATTCCGTCGCATAATTATAGAATCATCTTATCAGTCTGTCTATTAAAGTTAGAAATCATGCTTTAAACTATGAAATAATAACAACCAAATAATTTCTACACCATACTTTAAAACAAAGCACAAGTGCGTTCCGAATCTGTTTGAAGTGGCGGTGGCAAGATCTTTTTTTGTGTTATATTTCTTGGATTATAACAGGACGTTGTAAGTAATTGTACGTTCATAATACGTAAAAACAGTCTTATAATTTAAAATTGAAGGGAAACTAAACGATTCGCAAATGATTTTAAGACATACATTAATATCATATTAGAAAAAAATATAATAAAATCGTGACATCAAGTATCGAAAGTATCAAAAGAACCGGGACTAGCTTCGTAGAGTATCGGTACTGGTAATGTTCAAAAGTATCGGGAGTTCCCGGTACTTTCGATACCGATAATTACCGGGAGCATGCCCTAGTAAGTACCGGCTGCCACATCGGTAAGTGCCGGCAGACGCGGCCGGCCGCCGCGCCGCCGCCGCCGCGCCGCCAACTGGACCCGAGCGATACTAACGTGGTCGTGAAGTCGTGGATTTACGACGAGATCCGTAACGAGTAACGAACTGATGAATATTCACAGGTAAAAGTTATAACGATGCACGGAAAGGTCACGCGAACCTATCCCCCTTTACGACTCTACTAATATTGTAATGACTGTCAGTCTGGTAATAATACTCTTTGTGTTTTGCACACGTTGCGTATTTTATAGTGAAACGTACCACTTGCAGATGGCTTGACTTTTCTTGTTCGATAGTTTATTGAATGTCTAGCCAAATTGTGTGACACAATGAGCAGTAGTAGCTACCTATCAAAAGTTTCTAAATCTGGTAAATCTATCTTTGTTTGCGGTGACTTTAATATAGATATTCTAGTTGATTCAAATCAAATCAAAAGTTCTTTATTCAATTTTGTCGTCACAGACGCACTTATGAAAGTCAATTATTACAATGACTCTACCACCGTATCGGAAAAAGAACCACTACTCAGAAGATACGGCAAGAAACTGGCATATTTTTTTTTAGAACTTTTGTTACAATATTTTATGTTTGTTTTTGACAATATTATTTTTCTTATGTGCCAGTTGGCTACTTGGCAGAAGCGGAATGTTCCATGCATCTTTGTCTTCTATGTAATTACTAACTTTATAGTATGATTTTTTATCAGAATATTTTTCACCCTAAATTTGAATTTACTTTCTGTGAGCTCCGTTATACATTTTGGAATTTTATTGTAAAAACGTACACAATTGCCCATGAAGGACTTATTCGTTTTACTCATATTATATATTAGATTGTACTGATAAAACTAATCTCATCTCTTTGTTTAAATCGTTTAATTTGAATTATCTGTTCTGTGAGCCAACTAGAGTGTATAGACAACATTTTTTCAGACAAGATAACCAAGAAGACATCTATTATGATTGGAGTCAGGTCAGACCACAAAGGTCTTGCAATTGAAATTAAAGTTAACGGAAAAGTACAATTTAGTGACTGGATAACTAAAGGTATACGGAAAAGTAGAGACATTATGTTTGATTTATATTACCAAAAATCTTAGACATCGAGTAAAGATTTCCATGACTATGTTAGACGTTATTCAAAAATATTTAAGGCTGTTTGCATTCGCGCTAAATCATTGTTTTTAAATCGTAAAATACGAAAATCAAATAATAAAATTAAAGCCGTTTGGAAGACCATAAACACGGAGACTGGTCGTATCAAGGCGAGGGATTCTGAATGTAAATTAATAGTTGATAATCAACAAGTCTCTAGTCCAAAATGTCGAGCCAACGCCTTTGAAAATTTCTTTTCTAACATACTGATAGATGTCACTAAATCACTTAATTCTAGTCCTTATGTAGCAGAGGCTCTCCTGAAAGATAACTTCCCATTAGACCTACCAGATATTCAATTCAGACATACTTCCACTTTTGAAATTATCAAAACATTCAGATGCCTTAATGTTAAAGCTACGGAAAATTTATGGGGCCTCTCCGTAAAGATGTTAGAGTCAATAATAGAAATCATCGCACTACATCTCATGGTTATATTTAATTTGTGCATTGATACAGGTTCATTTCCCGATTTGATGAAATAAAGTAAAGTTACTCCCATCTTCAAGTCAGGTAACAAAACTGACCCCTCGAATTATAGACCAGTTTCTGTGCTTCCGGCTCTAAGTAAGATATTTAAAAAAATCATACTAGAGCAACTATTGTCTCACTTTAATGAACACAGAATATTGAACGAGAATCAGTTCGGTTTCACGAAAAGCATATCAACAACAGATGCTTTGCACTTGAAGCTTGGGAGAGTTCACACGATGCCATTGGAGTTTTTGTGACCTCTCCAAGGCTTTTGACTGCGTAGAGCACAGTACTCTGATTCGTAAACTCCACCACTACGGAATTCGTGGAACTGCTCTGGATCTTGTAGAAACCTACCTAACTGGCAGGCAGCAAAAAGTTGGAATAAATGGCGTCACTTCATCTGGATCTTTAGTCAAAATGGGTGTACCACAGGGTTCAATTTTAGGGCCGTTCTAGTTCTTAGTGTACGTAAATGACTTACCCTTTATGGTGAAAGACCTTGCAGACATTGTACTTTTTGCGGATGATACATCGATAATCTTTAAGGTAGATAGGAAGGATAGCGAACTAGTACACGTAAATAATGTATTAGATATTGTGTCAAATTGGTTCGCTGCCAACAACTTGTTATTAAACGCGAAAAAGACGAAATATTTAAAGTTCTCTTTGCCCAATGTTAGACATGTAGAGCAAAACGTAATGCTTAATAGTGATAAACTCAACACAGACAAGGCGACGGTATTACTAGGTATAGGCATAGACTCTAAGTTGCAGTGGGGTCCTCATATCGATGTTCTATCAGGAAAACTTAGTTCTGCTGCATACGTGGTTAGTAAAATTAGACAATTAACGGATATAGCTACGGCTCGGTTAGTTTACTTTGCATACTTCCACAGCTTAGTGTCATATGGCATAACTGAAACGCAATGAAAATATATAGTGTAATCCCGCTGAATATTATGTAGGTTGTTGTTAGGAACTAATTATTATATATTCAGCGGGAATACACTATATATTTTCATTGCGTTTCAGTTTTGAGATGAATTTCCGCAACGTCACGCCTGATTCCATTGCAGTCATATGGCATTTTGCTGTGGGGGTCTGCCGCGGATATAGAAGCTATTTTTATTTTACAAAAGCGGGCGGTTCGCGCTATTTATGAGTTGGGTCCTCGCGAATCATTAAGAGAAGTCTTTAATCAAATTAATGTATTAACTTTACCTTCTCTGTATATTTATGAAAATATAATGTATGCTCGTAAAAATTTGCACAAATTCAAAGTGAATAGTGACCACCACAACATAAACACTAGAAATAAGGATAGAATTGCAGTACCTAGGTTTAGACTGAGTAAAACGAATAAGTCCTTCATAGGCAATTGTGTACGTTTTTACAATAAAATTCCAAAATGTATAACGGAGCTCACAGAAAGTAGATTCAAATTGAGTGTGAAAAATATTCTAATGAAAAAAGCATACTATACAGTTAGTAATTACATAGAAGACAAAGATACATGAAACATACCGCTTCTGCCAAGTAGCCAACTGGCACATAAGAAAAATAATATTGTTAAAAACAAACTTAAAATATTGTAACAAAAGTTCTAATAAATATGCCCCTTTTGTTGCCGTATATATGCCGTTCTTGCCGTATCTTCTGAGTAGTGGTTCTTTTTTCGATACGGTGGTAGAGTCATTGTAGTAATAATTGACGATCATAAGTGCGTCTGTGACGACAAAATTGAAATAAAGAACTTTTGATTGATTGATTATCATATTGAGAAGTGGATCGGTGTCGAGCTACCGGCTCCGAGATGTGGGCGCGGGCGCGGGCAGAGGATGCACGCAAACGTTTTCAACATATCTTGATAGATATTCTTTTTAAACAACACAAATTTAGTACACGCACGGTACATCCTGTCTGTAATGAATATTATGTATTCTATGATTATGCTAATTTTGTGTAAGTACCGTAATCACCGACGGTTTTTGTGAAGTTGACCCGCGCCTGACGCGCCCGAGACGCGGCCGGCGCGGCGCGGCGCGGCGCCGCCGGCGCGCGAACTCCCATACATTAAAAGAAAAGTCTCGTAAGAATCACGTAACATCTTATTAGACTCGAATCCGTCCGCCATTTTTGTATTAGACCACATTCCGCGATACACATACCTACGATAAACCAATATGATATTAAGAATTGTGACTTGGTAAACGCTTTCAAAGAAAACTTTGGCATTAAGTGGCTTATAAGAAGCAAAGAAAGCTTCTAATAAAATGCTCGCCATCAGCGAGTATTGAGTGAGAAATGGATGATTCGCTTGTTTATTGATTTATGACATTTCCGTTCCGTTCGTTACGAGCTGGACGCGAAGCGAGGTATACATTCACTTGCACGCTAACGACAGCTAACGGCAGCGGCTCAGTAAAGGGCACGCCCGAATCATTACGAGGAATTCGTTAAATTTTCATATCGTGGCATATGGGTATATATTGATTTGCTTTTACTTTTGCCACTGTGTTTGTACAACTGCAAGCTCCTGATAATTATTTGAACGTAAAATATACTATGGAAATTAATTATAATAAAATGTATATGTTATACCAAGCCCAGCTATTCTATAATTTCTAAAAATATATGCGTATTTGCATTAAATTCCAGTTGGATTGCTGCGAACAGTAAACAACAGTAAGTAATACAATATACACGATCAAATCCGTTTTAAGTTACTCTATGTGTCAAATAAATAACTGGGAAGCTCGTAACACATGTACGAACTGTTTCAGCGGAGTAATGCTTGGCCGTAACACATGTACTTAAAAAAAATATTATTTAAAACCTTTTCATTGTAACCTTTTTGCGTATGGAACAGTTAAATTGTAACGTGAGACGTCGCGTGGCCACGATCACGGAGAAGACTGACTTCTATTTATACTGGAAGTTATAGAAGTAACGCATTCATTACGAACTGATTTATCAGGCTTTACTTTACAGTTGTGACATACATTGCTGTTGGTTATTGAAGTAAACAGGATAGGCCGACGTTTGAGCACGATCTCACCTGATACGAAGTGTCGCTGCGGTCGAGGATGAAGCCTAGTTATAGTTAGTGAGCTTGTGCACTGTAGCCGGGCGGCCCGGCCGCGGTGCACCGCGCGAGGCACACTCGCCACGTGTCCGCGGACCTGCTCTCGATAATGACGCGAATATTCAAATTGCCATTGTTTCCTACACAATCGCTTCTCCTACGAGTGTAAACAGTGCGTGCGCGGTGCACTTGCACCTCTATTGAGGTACTATTACAGTCGGTATTGCATTGAGACGTGTTTGTTTTTTATGTAGTGTGTATGGTAGTAGGCGGTGCGGCAGCCGGCGTCACACCATCTAGGTACTAATTAAACACAGTGACGAACAAACAGACAAACGCCATTACTGGGCGCGTTCACAATCAGCTAGTTAGCCGTGTGGATACAAGCGCACTCGCGAGCGGTAAACACAATGACCGCACCGTTCCGCAACGCACTCGCTCCGCTCGCTCGCGGAGCACCCGACTTTGATTGGGACGCATCTATTCAACCGGGATTATCGATTCTAATTACGAATGTAACGCGCGAGTATTCATAACTAGCGTAGCTATGAGTACGAGTTTTCCTATTCAAATAAATTAAAAGAATGTTACAACATCTTCATTCTTTATTCGGTGGAACTTTTACAGCGCGGTGCGGCGCGGCGCGGTACGGCGCGGCACCGACGCGGTGCGGCGCGTTCTCAGAACACAATGATCGATCGAATACTTTGACTAGTTAGATTTGTTCCCGAATCTCTTTCACCTTGTCGTAGATGACTAAACTTGTGGTTTATTGGTAGCAATTATGATGATTCAAAAATAAATATTGCTAAGAAAAAGTTTATATATTTATGTTCCGTGAAAAAATGATGTACAGGGAATGACTACTACTTGATGCTAAAATAGAATGATATAGAGTCAGAGTAATTAGAAAAGTGCGAGTTACTGGAAAATCATTATGAGGTTTATCTCGGGTTCACGGATGCGCGCGCGTGCGTGTGGAAATGCACTGCAATAGCGCACCTCGCCGCCCGCCGCGCCGCCCGCCGCGCCGCGCCGCAGCGCACGCAGCGCAGAGCGCGCTGTCTGCATTGTTTCACTAACTTGCGAGTACAAGGATTCTGCAAAGTGGTCTGCTAAGTACGATGCGTAACTAATGCCTCATTTTTCTTGCACATACATACTTATATACATATATGTTTATATAATATCGTAATAATATAATTATTTTTATGGGCAAGCGTCGCGGGTGTACGTCTTGCTCGTATAATTGCTCAGTTCCATAAAAAATAGCAATTATAAACTGGAAAATTCAATAACAAAATATGGAAATCACTAATTCCCCAGCTAGATTATATGAATTCTCAGTATATGAAAGCCTCCCTTCCCGTCCTGACACGTCAGACTGCGCTTACATTGAGTCAGAGCGAGTGCATTACGTAGTATTATTTAGTTTTCTTTGGCATCACTAAGAACGGCGGCGGCCGTCGCGGCGGCGCGGCGTCGCGGCGGAGGCGAAGCGGTGGCGCGGCGGCGGCGCGGCGGCGGCGCGGCGCGGCGGGGAGCGTACAGTTCGCTCACGCACTTATTAATTAGCAGGTAGAGTCTCCGGTGGAGACTCTCCGCTGCCGCTCTAGCGCAGCGAAGCCGCCCGCGCCCGCGCCGCGCCGGGAGCTCTGGCGGGTCTCCCGGGGCGCACTCTCCATTACTGCAATTATTCACTCGCTTACAGCTCCGTACATGGCGATGATGGTTAGTTACTGCGGCTCATTAATGTCTTGCTGATTTGCACTAAACAACCATTTACATAGGCACTCGGTTAGTGTTACTGTTTATAAGGGTTGGGATAGTACCTATACTGTACTTCAATACAATGTTGTTTCAACAGACATTACAAATTATATAATTTTTTCAACAGACTATTGTCGCTGTTTCTTATCGATTGTAATAATATTATAAAGCTGTGAAAATAATGTTATTTGCTATGGAATGGTTGCGTCAGTGCGCGAGTGCGAGCAGGACGGGCTAACGTCGCGTCCCACGTGCGTGACGCGACGCGCTACGCAATGCGCCTACACACCGCGCTCACAAATAAAAGACATCAACGCGTTACCATCTACGAAAATCTTAAGACCTATATACTAATAAGATATTCTATAAACTAATAACATTTTATTTTAAATGCTCTATAAGACTTATTCATTTATTCAAATAGCTGGTGTGACATTGCGAAATTCATCAAATATATGAGTAACTCATTTTCAAAATACTTTAGTTTATATTAAATATTATGATTATTTAATATGTGTAACTAGACCTACACTGGCGACACGACCGGCGACACGACTGGCGACACGACCGGCGACACGCGAGGTCGCGTTGAGTGATCGTGGGAAGTCGCGAATTCCATCACACATCATACTATGGCATGTTTTCCAAGAAAATTAATAATATCTAGATGAAGGCACACAGTTCGTAAAATTAAATTAGACAAATGCCGCATGTACCTAGCTCGAGTAGTTTACTTTGCAAACTTCCTCAGCGTAATGTCCTGAGGCGATTGTATATTGAAGAGGCGGGCGGGCGGCTCGCGCCACTTTTACTTATTTAGTGCACTGAGTCCGTTAAATAATGTTTTAATGAAATCCATTTATTTATTAACTTTCCTTTTTTCTATATTTAGGAAAATATAATGCAGGTTCATAAAGATATAAAAAATTCAAAGTGAATAATTATTGGTTGGCTACTGTTTTTAGACATTATCCAACCAGTGTCCTGCTATATCTTCTGGGTACCTAGTGATTCTTTTTCCGATACGGCGGTAGACTTATTATGGTATGATGTTCATAAGTGCATGTGTGGTGCGTAAACTAAATAAAAAGATTTAGGTTTCTGTAATTTTTTTTATAAACAATTACTTGCAGTTGTAATAAGAGTAATATTACTGTAACTGTTGCCCGCATTTTGGTAAACTTATATACAGTTTCTTTTAACTTGTAGGATGCATTAAATTTATTTAAGATATAAAGAGCATATGTTTCATAATTGAACGCATTTATTTAATCTATGTAGCCTTGTTACACCAACATTCTACACATTTTGTTACAATATTGTCAGGTCGGTCACAAAAATAATCTTCAACAAAGCAATTAATTTTAGCAAGTACTTCCAATAAGTGCGTCACTAGTTTTGTAAACGGAACAACGGCGCGCTCTTCGAAACTTGTCCGGCGATGCAATAAGCGCTCCGTTCCAATGCTTTACATATATTTGATTCGCGACCAGATTCTAATTGGATGAGAACTTTTATTACTTGATAATTATAACTAACTAAAAAAGATAGAAGATAACTAAAAAAGAAGCTTAATGCTGCCTCAAGATCCTGCAAGAAGACGGCTGCCGTGGCCAAAGATCTGCATATTAGTAGGATTGGCGATCAGCTTACGAGCTTCCCGCTGGTAGCAGGGCGTTTTGGTCGCTTGCTAAGGCCGCTGAGGGGAACTTCTGCCAATCCTCCTTACCTGCGCTCCGTAAACACGATGATAGTTGATAGTTTGGCCCATAGCGCAAAAGAAAAAGCCGATCTCTTGGGTGCTATTTTTGCCTCTAACTCGACTCTCGACGATAGGGGTTCTTCACCGCCGGTAATACCGCGGTGCGAGACTTCCATGCCCGAGGTACGCATCTCCCAGAGAGCGGTACGGAAGGAACTCGTATCCTTTGATGCGCGAAAGTCGAGTGGGCCAGATGGGATTCCGGCTATCGTCCTTAAGAAATGTGCTCCCGAGTTGACTCCAGTCTTGCAGCGCCTATTTCTGCTTTCTTACTCCTCAGGATACGTACCGTGTTCCTGGAAAGTCGCCCTAGTCCACCCAATTCCCAAAAAAGGTGACCGCACAGACCCATCGAACTACCGGCCAATTGCAATTACCTCCCTACTCTGCAAAGTGATGGAGCGTGTTGTTAATACCCAGCTTCTGGGATACCTTGAGGATCACCAGCTGATTAACGACCGTCTATATGGATTTCGCCATGGCCGCTCAGCTGGTGATCTTCTTGTATACTTAACGCACCGATGGGCTTCAGCTATTGAGAGTAGAGGAGAAGCTTTGGCTGTGAGCCTAGACATTGCAAAGGCATTCGACCGGGTCTGGCATAGGGCACTTTTATCGAAACTTCCAGCGTACGGACTTCCGCAGGGATTATGCACGTGGATTGCCAGCTTCCTTAATGGGCGGAGCATCAAGGTGGTTGTAGATGGTTCTTGCTCTGACTCCATGCCTATAAATGCTGGCGTTCCTCAGGGTTCTGTGTTGTCGCCTACGCTTTTCATTCTGCACATTAACGATATGTTGCAAATAAGCAACATTCATTGTTATGCAGATGATAACACGGGCGACTCACAGTATACTGGTCGTGTTAATGCCTCAACCGCTGAGGTGGAGGAAAGCAGATATAGACTTGTGTCAAACATTGAAGACTCCCTAGAAAAAGTGTCCGAATGGGGAGGTGAGAATTTGGTGAAGTTCAACCCCACCAAGACACAAGTTTGCGCATTCACTGCAAAAAGGACTCCATTCCTTGTAGCTCCACGATTTCAGGGCGTTCCTCTTAAGATCTCAGATAGCCTTGGGATTTTGGGTGTCGACATCTCTAGTGAGGTCCAGTTTCGGAGTCACTTGGAGGCTAAAGCGAAACTTGCTTCAAAAAAGCTGGGTGTGCTGAACAAGGCGAGGCGATATTTCACGCCGGGGCAACGGATTCTGCTTTACAAAGCTCAAGTCAGGCCCCACGTGGAGTATTGCTCTCACTTGTGGAACGGCGCACCCAAGTATTTGCTTCAGCCTCTTGACTCCCTACAGCGAAGAGCCATTAGGATTGTCGATGATCCCAAGGTGTCCGAAAAATTAGAGCCACTTAGCCTCCGAAGAGACATCGGTTCGCTTTGTGTGTTCTACCGCCTTTATAATGGGGAATGTTCTGAAGAGCTTTTTGACCTGATTCCGCCTTCCCAATTTTTCCACCGCACATCTCGCCATCGTCAAAAAGCTCACCCCCACATCTTACAAAACTGGACTTCTCACACCACACGCTTCACTCGCAATTTCCTTCCTCGCACTTGTAAGATGTGGAACGACCTACCTTCGTCGGTATTTCCTTTGAGCTACAATATGGAGTCCTTTAAAAGGGGAATTAATAGAGTCCTTAAGGGTCGGCAACTCATCAGCAATGCCTCTGGTGCTGCAGATGTCCATAGGCGACGGTAACCGCTTACCATCAGGCGGGCCGTCGGCATGTTTGCCGACATAATCAATAAAAAAAAAAAAAAAAAAAATTGAGATCTGTGCAAAGCACTGTCTCACCGGCACCGGCACCGGCGGTGACTGCGGCGGACCTGCGGCCACCGGCCGGCTCCGTCGCCGCGCCGCGCCGCGACCGACGACCGCAGGCAAACTTGCGTGCCAAATATCGACCATCGCGCATCTCGTTCAAAGTTATTCAATCGAATCAGTCGATGATGATAAGAACAATAAATATCAGACTACATGTTGCCTCTCTTCTTACTATATCCGTCACGTCATAATATACCAAGTATGTTTGTCTCACTGCAACATCAACTGATAAATGTTTGAGAACCATGTGGTGTACCTGTATACCTATTGTTATCGGCTTAACATATAATACGTTCAAAACCAAGGGATGGAGAGTTCACCTTGTCTTGCAGAGTTTAATTGTTAGTTGACAGGGTTGAACCAAAATAAAGCGCATATGAAAACGCTTTCAGCCATTGCATAAAGAAGATTATTTTATTTTTAAATATTTCAAATACATTTGTAGTTATTAGGTTCCAATAAACTGGGCGTAACACTATTGATATTACTCATTCAAAAACAAACATAACAAAAACTTAAATTTAGCGGAATCAATAATATTATGCACGTTTTAAATGCATTTACAAACATGTATGAAGCAAAGCACGGTGCGGGTGGACGACCTCTGCCGATTAATAAATTAAGATAAAAAAATTAAAGCGAAGGCGAGCACAATACAGGCCTTGTCTAGCGGCCGCCGCCGGCCGCGCCCGCGCCCGCGCCCGCGCCCGCACCCGCGCCCCCGCCCGCGCCCGCGCTGCGCTCTCTTACATTAACTAACACGACTTTACAACTTATCTTTGATACAAACAACTATGAGGATATCAAATCTCCGAGACTGAAGAATGAGACTAGAGTTTTAAATGGATTTCTAAACATCTTGAGAGATCATTAATAAGCGCAAAACTTAGTTGGAAGGGCATCGCACCACCTCCCGGTGAAGCACGTCACGGCAGTGGCAACGTAACTCGTGCCGAGCCGCTGATGTCGGCGTCGCGGTACTGTGCCCGGATTAAGGTAGCACCAGCTCCTGGCGCGACTGATCCCTATCTCATGCTCACACACGCTCGGTCAAGCATGATGCAGTGAGCACATCGGGTTCAATATAGGTATCTATCGAGATGCTATCTATGTAACACTTCACGCAAAATCTAGCAAATTTTAGGGTCATATCAAATCTACTGACTGTGATATTCCATATTTGGCAGAGGCAAATCAAGATATGCCGTTTTGTTGCATTAATTATGTTAGAAAATTGATAAAGCTAGAACCTACGATTCAGGCATTAACGTTTAACCCTCTTGAAAATATTGTCATGGCCATATCGCCGCGGCGGCGGCGCGCGGATCTGCGGTGCACCGACAGTAATTGATTGACGCGCGCCGGCGACCGCGGCCGGGCGTGCGGCGCGGCGCGGCGCGGCGCGGGCTGGCGGGCAGCGGTGCGGTGCGGTGCGGTGGCGGCGTGCACAAAGCGGATAATATCTTCATAAATCGATATTTCCACCGCTAATAAAGCGATATTAATTATCTAGTATTCAAATCTCGGATGTTGAGCATTCGTGCGCGCTCGTGACTCGACCCGCTCCCCGCCACCCTGCCGCGCCGCGCGGGACTGCTCGATTAATAATCGCGGTCGACGGCCGCGGCTCGATTATTCGACTATTATTCGAGCTCGTGCGATTAACGATTAAGATTCGATTACTGTTTACCAGCGGGCTCATTGTCAGCGGCGACGGAGAGCGACCGGCAACAAGTACCGCAACAATAGACAGTGACAACTGCGCCGCGGTGCCAGCCATTGTGGCGCAAACTAATTGAAACAGCGCCAGACGGACGGCACGCGACACGCGTATTCACATAAAGCGTCTATGTTCACTATCTTGGAGATAATTTAGTGTTTATAGTAATTATGTAGCAAGTCAATGGCCAACTAAAACCACAAATATCTAAATAAATTCAAGTCAAAAGATATTTCATAAATAGGCACCACGATGCACTTTTAACGACTTAAACGCATAATACAATCAATTGAAAATACGTTAAAAAATTTAAATTACGTTATCATGACTTTGAAAAAACAAGGAAAGCATTTCAAGCAACCCATTTCTTTCCCATACCCAAACTGAAGCCCGAGCCCACAAAAGAAACGCGAAAACTGACTCTACCAGTGCTTCGGAAATACACCCGCTAGAAAGGAAACTCTGCGGGGATGTTTCTCTTTTCAAATCTTATATAAAATGTTTAAAAATATAACAATGATCAATGAAGATTATAATTAACAAAATGTCAAACTAGAAGTGTGGTGACATGTCCCATAGTCATTGTACCAGTAATAAAAAAATATGAGTAATATATAAAAAGGTATATAGATACAGTAGCAAATAAAGTGACCAACCAGACCAGTCCCCGCAAGGAGCACCCGTTCACGAGTATGACTTGTGGACCAGCCATCTCCCCCTCAACCATATTAGTGGGAAGGGAGTGACCCGACACACAGAGCCGCCGCAAGCAAAGACATTTGAGTGAGCAGGACTAAAAAACCTAGTTACTTCCAACATACATACTAATTCAACCGTCTTTAATTGGATGATAACCGACACGAGGTATTTCACGTAATCTTTTGGAGGCAAATATTAAAATCAAATTCATAAAAAACTTGCGACACGCTTTATTGAAAACTAGCTGGCAGCTGCGACTTCGTCCGCGTACTGAAGTAATCTAACCTGTTCCCGACAATTTTCCATCCCACCCTAATCCCGATTCTGCTTCGGCTCTGCTCCTATTCCAATCCCGTCCTCGTCCTATACCTTCACTGTCTCGGTCCTGCTTTCGTCCCGCTCCTATCCAGATCACTTCGTTGTCCTATACCATTACCGTCCCGCTTCTATCCCCATTATATCCCGACCTTATTACCGATCCCTCCTAACCCGGAACCCGGAACCGTCCCCCTTATATCCCGTTACCATCACCCTGTTGAATTCTGTTACCATTCTCCTCCTATCCTCCTTTATACCTACCCGGTCCAATCCCGATAACGTCCCTCTCGTATCCCGTAACCGTCGCGCTCCTGTCTCGATCCCGTCTTGTCTCGTTGTACTCAACAAAATACTTTTTAGAAAACGGCAACACAACCCATCCTTTAGTTTTCAAAGTAAGCAAAAATAACTTAGGATCCAGTATTGTACAACTTCACAACCACGGAGCAAAAAGAGAAAACTTAAATGTCATTTATGATGATCAAAAATTAATTGAAGAAAATGAAACTACATTTTTAGGTCTCGTGTTAGATGACAGATGTAGGTACGTGGGTGGCACATGTGAATAAAGTATGTGGTAAAGTTAACAGGTTTGCTTACGTACTTTGGAAATTGACAAAAATTTGTATTTAACACCAAAAACGGCATTGCAAGCTAACCATGGTTATGTAGCTTCTAAGTTGAGATACGGTGTAGTGCTATAGGGTAACTCAGTCAAATCAAATCGAGCTTTAATTGCTTAAAAACAGCGTATTCGGGCTATATGTAATGTATCCCCTGTCACAACCTGCAAACCCCTTTTTAAAGATATGAAGTTGCTGACATTCCCAAGCATTTACATTTATTAGGTATGCTGCTTTGTTAAAATGCATCCTTCACTGTTTATATCAAACAGAGACACAAACTCATTCTTCCGCCTATTAAAACTGAAATATATAAACGAAATAGTTATACAATGTCTGTCAAAATATTTAATAAGCTTCCAGAAACCATTAAAGATGTGCCCATCGGTATATTCAAGAAAAACCTACGCGAGTGGCTGTTTAAACAATGTTTTTACTATATACATATATCATTGTGTTGTTATTCAGATTGAGATTGTGTAAATGCCTGTATTATCTGACATACATTATATTAATTATGTGACATTCTTTTTCCTTACGAACGGAGGACAAGAACGCCGGCAGAGCTACACTCGAAATTTTTCGTATCCCTAAGCCCCCTAATCTGATAGGTAAAGAGGCTTGCAACCAGACCCTGTCATCTATGTCAACATTCAAAACTGATACTAGCGTATTTTTTACGACGTTGTCCATTTTCGTTGTCCAATCTGGGTGTCTTTAAGACAAGAGTGAACAGGTTTCTTTTAGGCGAGCGTGCTACATCTTCGACCGCATCGTCACTTAACAATAGGTGAGATAGCGGTCAAACGCAAGCCTATAAATATTAAAAAAAAATGCTTGCAAGAAGCTCACTGTGTTTCTACAGCTGACAACATCGTAAATTATAAGTAATTTTTGGAACGAATAGACAGAATCTAATAATTGTAAACGCCATATGTGCGTTAATTTTGAGCAATTTATCTGACGTGTTCATAAACTTTGAACACAAAAGGTGAGAAAGATTCGTCTAATGTCGGTGAACCCAAGAGACGAAGTAAGCTTTTATCTACTAATTTGATATTAGGGGCCAAACTGTTGAATTTTTTGACAACCAAATCTTTATTCAAATAAGAATCGCAAACGACAGGTCGCACTTTGAAAATCTTAGTTCCAAGCCAATTAGACGAAACTCGTCTATAAGTATACGTAAATCATTGAAAACAGTGTCTACATCGCCTCCCAGGGTTCCGTCATCCAAGTTCCAAACATTTAGTTTAGACTGGAGACGTTGAATTATTGGATGGATGGCAAGGCTAAAAATAGCCGGACCAAGAGGATCACCCTCTTATCCTCTGTCGGGTGCAGCAGGACACCCGACAGAGGATAAGAGGACGTCATTTTTGTAAATTAATTTAGTAGGATTGCCGTAGCATTGCATTATCTGACATATTATACTTATTATCTGACGTATTATATTGACTTGTACCTACTACTACATCACTACTACTCACATGAGATTAACATCTGACATTCTAATTTTAATATGTAATGACTTCATAATATTTTATGATTTAAGTTGTATTACGTATCAATTGTATCAGGTTGGAATTTTTTTAAAATATTGAATTTGCTTGCCAGTGACGGCGATGTGGAGGACAAATTAATTATACTGTACCATCTTATAATGACCACATCAAAGCAAATAAATAAATTTCATTTCATTTCATTTATGTTCCAGGGTTTAACTTATAATGGACAAACATATTTTTTCCTAAATTGCGTCATAACTTCAATATTCCTGGACCGATTTTGATGAAACAAGCCCACAGCCTATGCCCACAGAACATATTTAAAAAAAACTGCATTTCAATTCGTGCCATAGTTTCTGAGTTTATCCCGGACAGACAGACGGACAAAATTTTTAAAAACTGTATTTTTGGGTTCTGTTGCTCCCAAATACTGATAAAAAATAGATTTTCAAAAATATCTTCAAGTTACAGTAGCCGCCTCATTATATAGTTTTATTATAAGTATATAGAAATAATAAGTTTTAGTGTATAATTAATAGAACGTATATATGAGTACAATCCAAAGTAACAATAAACGAAAATGATCTTTAGGACATTATTGTTTAAAATGTTATTTATTTCAGGCAGTGTTAGAGTACAACAAAGTAAAAATAACAAAAGCCCATAGAATATATACCTTACAGACAAACATACATACAAAAATATAACACTATAACTAATATTTAGTTTTCTTTGCTATAACTAAGCAACCATTG
Source organism: Petrophora chlorosata (assembly GCA_951640565.1). Classification (NCBI taxonomy): domain Eukaryota; kingdom Metazoa; phylum Arthropoda; class Insecta; order Lepidoptera; family Geometridae; genus Petrophora; species Petrophora chlorosata. The sequence goes on from OX621197.1 coordinate 18,595,953, forward strand.
CATTGAAACATTACAACGCCGCGCCGGCGCCCGCGCCGCGCCGCTCGTTACAACTTGCTAACCTGCATAACGCTGATTACCCGGTAGGTAGTAGGTACTACTACTAGCTACTTTAACTCCGGCTCAAAATGGCGACGCCTTTGTACATCATTGTTTGTCGCTGAACATTTCGAAATTATGAAACCAATTAAAGTCAAAATGAACTCTTTGTTTGTTCACAATATGTTAGCAATAGTTCTGCTGCACTCATCCCACAATCATTATGGCCGCGATATAAGAGGCCTGCGAAATAATTACTCACCACAACGCTTACTGTCGTCAGTATGTGACAATGATATGCAACAATTACACCGATACGATCAGGCAGGGGAGGGATTGTAGCAACATTGTCGCGTCGCGTCGCGAAGCGTTGCGTTACACACCGCGCGGCTCGGCGGCGGCGCCGGGCACGGGGTCAGGGCCGACGGGATGACCTCTTTATGTGCTCTAATTAAACGTGGGTTCAACTCGGAGCCGGTAACCTGACACGTCGATATTAATAAGTCATTTTCAAATCAAAAGCCTCACTACCCTATTCAACGATTGTTCTTCAACAAGGTTTTTCGGAAAGAAAAATTACGACCCGAGCCCGCTACTCAAATTTTTTTCTTTTCGAAAAGCCTTGTTTGAAGTTTTCGCTTGGCATTCGTTATGCTTCATATAAATATACCTAATAAAGATTGTTCTTTAGTTTGTCTTAAACAATGAGAAGTGCGACGGCAAATTATCAATAATGCAAAATGTTTATGTTACGCGAGCTTCAAGTATCTATCTACACACGCCTGTACTGTACTGTAGCAGTGTACATATTGTATGGATGCTGGTCAGAGTCCTGGCTAGCGAGAATACGACAAAAATCTGGTATTAGTTTGTTGTGTACATGTTTTAACCGAATTCAAAACAGAAGAGAGTTTTTGATTGTATTTTATTTATAAAATCTTTAATACCTCAGAACTCGGTCATTTAAAAACCGATTTCGAAAATTCGATATTTAATTTGCGTTCAGTTCAGTATAAATACAACGTGGTCCCATATCAATTTCATCGATATTTGACCTTGGACTTCGAAGATACAGCAGAATTAAATATTGGATATTGTTGTTATAAAATTAATTATATACCAAAAAATTCATAAACTTATCCGATAGTGTGTCGTCGTCCATATACTTCTACATGCGTGAGTTCGACGTCTCTATTTCAAGTTAATTAATTTAATGATGCCCATGTTGTGTGACTATAAAAATAAATGTCGAAACAGACAAATTTGCTGTCGTCGCGGCACTACTCCACGTGCGCAGGCGCCGGCGGCGGCGCCGACATCTCGGTTCGGACGGATGCGTACGTTCCAAAATCTATAGAATACCAATTGTTATGGGCAGGCGTGGCGCTTATCATCAGGCGATCGCCTCTCTCGTCTCATCAATTTATATCTACATCTATCAATAACAATATATACTTATTTAAATGATAGGTACCTATAGATATTGTGTGGGCATTCACGTGGCCATCCCGCACTGTGTGCGGTCTACGCGACATCCTCCATGCGACGCGACATTCTCCACGCGATGCGACATCCTCCACGCGACGCGACATCCTCCACGCGACGCGACATTCTCCACGCGACGCGACATTCTCCACGCGACGCGACATTCTCCACGCGACGCGACATTCTCCACGCGACGCGACATAATTCAATGCTGTACCGTGTCACTTCCATAGATAATAAAAAAAACAAAAATGACAGTATAATGATTGAAATCCAAATTGAAGTGTGTGATCAGATCCACGCAGTTCAGTGATGGAGACGTGCGGCGTGGAGGACAAGCGATTCAATATATTGATCACATTCATATTATACGTGTGAAGTTTGTAAGTGCGTGTGTTTGTTACCTCTTCACGCCGCTGCCGCTGAACGGATTTGGATGAAATTTAGAAATAAAGATAGCTTGGATTTATTCATTTATTTATTAATATGATGATCAATTGATGATTGATGACATTATGATAACTTAAGCTTGTAACTCACATGTATGTATATAGACTTGAGTTACAAGCTTAAGTTATCATAATATAGGAAAATGACACATTGCGCCACAAAAAATAACCGGGTTTATTTGTTCATAAACAATTTTCTCAAATAGCTTGCTAAAAAATTTCAGTATAGATATAGGACGATAATTGTTACTACCAACTGTTTACTGTGTTTTGAGGGGTATAATAAGGGTCCCAGCCGATTTCTGTATATCCTGTTCATCAAAGACAACGTTGTGAATTTCTTTATTAGTACTTAAACTTTTACCATCATATAAGTCATTCATATCGTATTGAGCTTTTGGTTCAATGAACACACTTACAAAAACTCATTAAAACCCTGGCAGATACCGGGACCATCTACGTAGGCGGAACCGTGCATTAACAGATAAAATTATCTTTATCCTGGAAAAATGAGCTCGTTATTGAAACCAGTTCCAGCTGCTGGGAAACATAGCTCAATAAATAACACTTATGTAGATCGAGGCAAGTGCCGCCATAACAGAACAAACATTCATTATATACATTATATTGAAAGCTCTGGGATAAGAAATTTTGATGATTGGGAAACATTATAAGAAACCAACACTAATAAACTGACTCCTATATTGTGATATGCCTCAGCCACATAACGGCGGTTGGGAGGCTACAACCGCGCAACGGCTTATTGTCCCTGCACTTTTTTAATGTGCCGTTATTTTTAAGCCATTCCATTAATTAATAAAATAATAGAATATGAAATGATATCCAATTTCATATTGCACCGGATATACAATACAGAGGCGATGCAGGTGCGCGCGGGAAGTGCGCCCCCCCCCCCCGCCCGCGCGCCCCGCACCCCTCGCTCGGACCGACTCTCATTATACCTATAATTATCATCTATCTATATGAATAAAAAGGAATGTTTGTGTGTTTGTCCTCTGTGCGTTCCTAAACCATTGATCTGATTGTGATGAAACTTTGGTGAGTTATTCTGCGAAAGCCAACGAAAGAATGTGGCCGAAAAAAAAATGTTTGCGTGAAATTTCAACGCATTCCGGTTACAGTAAGCGATCAATAAACATAGCACCACACTATCGCGCTACAACGAATGTTTCGTTATTAAGCAAGCTTTTGTTAAGATTCACTCATGTTCGTATGAGGGTCAAATCTTGCTATTTAGATTAGGTATTTAATTTTTTTACGCTCAATAGATCTATGTTTGGCCACTATCTCGCCTGGTGTGAAGTCGCCTAAGATGGAGCACATAGATCTAGAGAGAAACGGTAGTTGTGCAGCTGCTCAGACCCGTCTCCCCGATGGTTCACCGAACATCATCCCGAAACATGACTAGGTCGCTTGACGGCTTTGTTCGGTGGGTGGTATTACAACCACGGCCAGAGCCTACCACTCCAAATCGCGTAAGCGGGGTTCATCACGATGATTTCCTTCACCGTTTTAGAGCGAGCGTGCAAAATCTACACTTAAACTATAAGTCATTGGTGCAGAGCCGAGTCGGGATTCGAACCCAGGTGCGTCTGATCGAAAGGCGCATGAGTTCCCGCTGAGCCACACTCGCTCTAAAATTATTTCTAAATTTGCTTTTATTACACATTTATTATTATTTCTAAACGGTGTGTTGGAAAAGACGTTATTCTACTGTCTTGCTCAGCAATACATAATCGCTTGAGGTGCCTGTATGCCGGAGCCGCGTCCGTGTCACTCCCGTCCCTTTATATGAGGTGCTCATGTACCGGAGCCGTGTCCGCGTCACTCCCGTCCCTTTATATGAGGTGCTCATGTACCGGAGCCGTGTCCGCGTCACTCCCGTCCCTTTATATGAGGTGCTCATGTACCGGAGCCGCGTCCGTGTCACTCCCGTCCCTTTATATGAGGTGCTCATGTACCGGAGCCGTGTCCGCGTCACTCCCGTCCCTTTATATGAGGTGCTCATGTACCGGAGCCGTGTCCGCGTCACTCCCGTCCCTTTATATGAGGTGCTCATGTACCGGAGCCGCGTCCGTGTCACTCCCGTCCCTTTATATGAGGTGCTCATGTACCGGAGCCGTGTCCGCGTCACTCCCGTCCCTTTATATGAGGTGCTCATGTACCGGAGCCGTGTCCGCGTCACTCCCGTCCCTTTATATGAGGTGCTCATGTACCGGAGCCGTGTCCGCGTCACTCCCGTCCCTTTATATGAGGTGCTCATGTACCGGAGCCGTGTCCGCGTCACTCCCGTCCCTTTATATGAGGTGCTCATGTACCGGAGCCGTGTCCGCGTCACTCCCGTCCCTTTATATGAGGTGCTCATGTACCGGAGCCGTGTCCGCGTCACTCCCGTCCCTTTATATGAGGTGCTCATGTACCGGAGCCGTGTCCGCGTCACTCCCGTCCCTTTATATGAGGTGCTTATGTGCCGGAGCCGCATCCGCGTCACTTCCGTCCCTTTATATGAGGTGCTTATGTGCCGGAGCCGCATCCGCGTCACTCCCGTCCCTTTATATGAGGTGCCTGTATGCCGGAGCCGCGTCCGTGTCACTCCCGTCCCTTTATATGAGGTGCTCATGTACCGGAGCCGTGTCCGCGTCACTCCCGTCCCTTTATATGAGGTGCTCATGTACCGGAGCCGTGTCCGCGTCACTCCCGTCCCTTTATATGAGGTGCTCATGTACCGGAGCCGTGTCCGCGTCACTCCCGTCCCTTTATATGAGGTGCTCATGTACCGGAGCCGTGTCCGCGTCACACCCGTCCCTTTATATGAGGTGCTTATGTGCCGGAGCCGCATCCGCGTCACTTCCGTCCCTTTATATGAGGTGCTTATGTGCCGGAGCCGCGTCCGCGTCACTCCCGTCCCTTTATATGAGGTGCCTGTGTGCCGGAGCCGCTTCGCGTCACTCCCGTCCCTTTATATGAGGTGCTTATGAGCCGGAGCCGCGTTTGCGTCACTCCCGTCCCTTTATATGAGGTGCTTATGTGCCGGAGCCGCGTCCGCGTCATTCCCGTCCCTTTATACGAGGTGCATATGTGCCAGAGTCGTGTCAGCGTCACTCGCGTCCCTTTATATGAGGTGCCTGTGTGCCGGAGCCGCATCCGCGTCACTCCCGTCCCTTTATATGAGGTGCTTATGTGCCAGAGCCGCATCCGCATCACTCCCGTCCCTCTATATGAGGTGCTTATGTGCCGGAGTCGCGTCAGCGTCACTCATCATCATCATCATCATCAGCCCATCGCGTTCCCACTGCTGGAACACGGGCCTTCTCTCATAGAGAGAGAATGGGCCATAATCCACCACGCTGGCCCAGTGCGGGTTGGTGGATGTCACATTTTTTTTTCTAATGAAATTTCTTAATAAGACACCTCAAAAACATTACAATCTAGCCTAATAAGACTAATAAGTAATTTGAATTTAACTTAAGCTGCTAAGTAGAGTAAAACTAAGAATGTGTCCATTAACACTTTTCTTACTGTCTCTATTAAGGCGAAGACACTATGTTCTTGTGTTCTTTATGGGTAGCACTATTATACTACAATACACTGTCACTTCACTACACTAACTCAAAAGGTTTTGTCCGTTTGAGTCTTCTCACTATGTCTGTGCTGTCAAGGAGCTGGATAGCATCGACGTTCACGTAGTGATGAAGTCTCCGTTCATGAGCTTCGGCGAACTTTTTTATTACACTAGTGACGAGGTCCACTTTCAGGTCCCGATGGAGGTCGTCATTTCAAATGTACCACGGAGCGTTAATAATACCCCTGAGTACTTTGTTTTGAAATCGTTGAATGATTGCTACGTTGCTTTGATTGGTACACCCCCACAGTTGGATACCATAAGTCCATATTGGCATGAGGACTTGTTTGTATAATAGTATTTTATTGTGCACTGACAACGTAGAATGCCTCCCAAGTAGCCAGTACATCTTCCTATAGCGAAGCTCTAACTCGTCGCGTTTCTTTTTGACATGTGCCTTCCAGCGAAGCTTTGCGTCTAGGGTCATGCCAAGATACTTGGCAGTATTTTCGTATGGTATTATCTTGTTATTGATGAACACCGGATGATAGTTTGGTCTCTTGTTCGTGAAATCTATGTGAATAGATTTCGATTCATTGAGTTTGATTCTCCATTTTTTGGTCCAATAGGTGGATGTCACATGTCCTTGACTTTTTGTGGAAAATTCTTGAACATGCCGATTTCTTCACGATGTTTTCCTTCACCGTTTTTTCTTCACTTCCGTCCAGAGCAAAAGCAGCATTGCTAATAAATCTGAATATAGCCGAGTCTCCAGCCATTTGAGAGGTAATGGAGGAGAGCGCAGGTATCTATTGGCACAACATTGTAGAGGCTCAAGGGGTGCAGGCGGCGGGGTGGGGCGGCGGGTCCGGCGCTAACCTCGTTACTTGAATATGCACTCCAATCTACGGCGGAATCGAATTTGCGCCCTCCGGCCGCGGCGAGCGGACGGCGGCGGGCGACGGGCGGCGGGCGGGTCGCCGAGTGGCCTTTTAAAGGGCTCGCGACTAACTTGATGAACTATTTGTGAAGTGGCTGCCTTTGAAATCTTTCGCGCGTTAAAACGGAGGTAATCTCGTCCCTCGCCCCCCGCCCCTCGCCGCCGCCGCGCCGCCCGCCCCCGCGCCTGCAAACAGCCCGCAACCTTCGTTTTGTTTACCTAATCATTTTATTGCCCGCCGACCTCCCGGAGGCTCCCGCCGCCCGCCCCGGGCTCTCGCGCTGCCACGTTGAACTTATTTGAAAGGCGGTAATCGCTGCGACAGATGTCCTGGAACCCTTCTTCCGCAGCGCCTCCTGTACTACAAGCCACTATTAGATTTATCGTAAAAAACCCTCTGAGAAAATTCGATCGCAAGCTGCGGCGTAATTTTTACATTTTTTACCCTAAAAATGTGTGTCAGAGGGGTGCTGGGTGGAGCGCGGCGGGAGGCGACAGGTCCTGAGACGACGCGAAATCTCTTTTTAGCGCAAAAACGAAGGAGCGGAACAATGGGTGACCCATTTCCCGCCGTGGGAAGGAATAACGACCGCGTCTCCGCGAGCGCACATTTTTACGATAAAAAATGCATTACCCCACATTTTTTAAAATTCGGAAAAAAAGCGCGACGCGAATGCATTGTGCGATGGGATATTGAAATTTCAAACTCGGAAGGGTGAGATTTATGTGCAAAATAACGGTTTTTAGTAAAAAAGTACGGAATCAGCTGCGTTTCGTAAGCAAACACAAAACACTCGTTAGCGTGTAGCGAGCGGAACAATGCGCGGCTCGGTGACCGACTGCCGAGGACGCCTTCACCCGCCGATTGCATAGAATGGGGTTAATTTCTGGAATTCTCTCATCAATTGCAAAAACCGTTATTGGCGGTTGAAGATTGCGTCACATGTCACCTCGTCACGTCGCGAGCAGCCGAGCTGCACGGCTCGGACACTAATGCTGCGATGTAGTGTGAGACGATGTCGACTAGTGTCCGCCGGCTGACCTTGCAGATGCGGGGTCAGTGTGCAGGACAGCCGTCACTGCTACTGTCCGTCGGTACATTACTGCTGGCTGGCTACTATTGCTCGTGTTGCCTGCTCCCTGCTCTGTGATGCTACATTGTATCTCTGAATAGTAAATAATTCGTCATAAAACAAAATTTACGTATTTATTTATATAACTTCAATAAAAATAAGACTTAATAAATAAAAATAAGATAAGACGTATAATCTGATGCAAGTGATCGTCATAAATAGCCCTTACACAAGCACAAATGGTTATCAGGTTTAAGTTATTTTTTTTTTACAACATACTGGGTCTGCGTAAGATACGTATAATATACAAATACAATGGCAATTTGAATTGCAATGAGTTTATTTCTGTGTACTACAGTGGAGCAGTCACAGGAGCTGCATAGCTAACGACGGAGGCTTGTGAATGGCTTTTATCTATTACCCTTTATATTTGTTCGTTAGCTGTGTGTCCCTTTAGTAAACAAAATTAAAATAGTGATGCATGCACGTTGCACGCATTGCAAGAGTCGTTATTCTAGAGGAGTGACAAGCAACTTATACATAGCCTCGGTAGGTACTCGGCAGGCGGTGACACAACTTGCAAACTCATCTGCGCACTGAGTTAACATGTCACGATAATATTTAGGCTTTCAATGTGATACAAATATGATATTTGCAGTGTTTCAAGCTAATTCATATAAAACGGCTAAGACTCACGTCGGAATTACTCCGCCCAGGTTTCGGACATTTTAGATGTCCTTTTTCTGGGAGGCTTTGCTCAATACTAAGCATTATTGAAAGATTGGTGAATTAGTGCTTTTTATTGCGGCACTTATGAATTCACATACCTATTATGTAAATTTGAAATTCCGATTTTGTGCCTAATATCTAAGACCTACTTCAAATTGCAAGCCTAGTACTCTTATAATGCAATTGATGTTGCCTCTTGTTGGTTCAGATAACAACAATATTTTGTACAATTAATTCATTCGAAGTAATTATGCCTACTGAACAGGATCCCTTTTTTCCCTTTTTGTGTTAGATTTTGGCTAGCTTTGTTCACATTATTGATTATTTATTAAGGACACACAACTTTTAAATTATTTTAATATTCCTAAAGAACTGTAAGAGTTAGTTTCATATTATTTCTTCCCTTGGACTAAAACTTGGTATAATGTCTAATTATGTATTTTTTAAATTCATGTCAAAAATATATAAAGTCCCCGACGTACCTACTTACATAAATTCAAAAACTCTTCGCTCGGAGTTGTTAACGCAATATGAATTGCGACTTAATAATTAACGATTTTATGTTAAAAGCTCTCATGCCGCATAGAAACACGTCCTTGCATTTAAATACGTGTCGCGACTCATTTGCAATTGAGAATACGTGAGTCGAGGCTTGAGGCGGTCAACAAGATGCATGCAATGCATTTATAGATCACGTCTCTGTGTGGTGTCGGCGGAGTCCAGAGGCGAGGCGAGGCGGGAGCGGGAGATGCGAGTGCCGGCGACGGAGGGCCGCCGCGCCGCGCCGGCCGCGGTATGCAAACGAGCCGCGGCCGGCGGGGCGGGGCGCTCTAAAAAACCTCCCATCTCCCCGCGTCCCACGTCCCACGTCTCGCGTCCGCGCCCGCCGCGTACCGTTGCAACGGAAATCACTAAAAAACTGCCGCAATCTGTACGCGCTGCGCCGCGACGCTCTTGGGACAATGCGAAGGGTTGCATTGTGCGCGCGCGCACGCTACCCTTCACTTACCCCGTGCCCCGCACCCCTCGTGCCCTAACCCTTACCGGCGTGCACGTGCGCTCGTATGTAGCGATATATACATACCGAAGGGATACCGTTTCACTTTTAAAACACGCTGTCGTTTTTGAAACGAAACAATGCCAACAATAAGGCACGCATGAACGGGAGCTTTTTGTTACTATTTCTGTTTGTATGAGTAAACATAAAAAATGTGGATTCGTCGCCACGTAGCAGTTTGCAAATATGTGCAGATGCGCTCGACCTGTCTCGGCGTTACCGTCTGAATGCTGGAGCGGATTGAAATTTAATGACCTCATCTAGACTCTTCATCTCCAAATTCGTATCAATAATTGTATTTTTCTGCCGAGAAATAACTTGATTGAGTATTGAAGCTTTACGAAACAGTCAAACGTATTAAATCGAATCAAGTTCAAACCATTGTTCTCTTTACTTCTTGATTTCATTTAAAAAACGGGTTCTGTTTACTTTAATTCGTAACCGAATCAAACATCCCTTTTGTTTGTCGAAATACCGAACTTCCGCATCATCGGCTCGGAACTAATCAGAGGAGGCCACGAGTTCAGCCGCGCGGACAAACTAGTGCAGGCGCCCTTCTCCCCGCTCCCCCTCCTCCCTGGCCGGAGGGCAGAGGGTAGAGGGTGGAGGGTACATTTGAATGCCGTTTGATGTAAACTCAACCCTTTGTGTGGATAGCGGCTGTCAACAGCACTGCTTTAGATTGCTGCTTCCTGATTCTGTTATGTGCGTAAGGGTCGCTACAGCGTAGCAGAGCAACGCTTACAAATGGTAACTCGTCATTTATTCATATTACCGCCTACAACACAGCTAACTGTTATGGAATCCCAGCTGGACTGGACGCGCGTCACGCACTCGCACGCACGGCTGCACTAGGTACATTGTTGCTCACTTGTACGCGGGTACTACGTTGACGTAGAGGTACGGATTCATTTCACCTAAAACCATAATTCCTCCAAAAGACAGAACAAAAGACATCAACGCGAGACCAGAAAATTGTCTTAAGTATTTAACACTAGCTGCTCCCCGCGGCTTCGCGCGTGGTGTTCCGAGACATAAAGTAGAATTCCTAAGTCATTTTCCAGAAACTAAGTACCAAATTTTATTAAAAACCTATTATTATTTATTAGGATTGAATTACAAACATCCATCCATCCATCAATCCTCACAAATTTTCTCATTTATAATATTAAGCAGGGTACATATTGTGAACCAGCATGCAATTTATGTAACATACTAAGTATCTGCCCAGGTAGAGGCCGTCTGGGTTGGTACCACCGCTTTGCCAGTTACTCTATCGCCAAGCAGTAGTGCGCAAGCATTACTGTGTTTTGATTTAAAGGGTAGGGGAGGAAGTTTCGTTATTAGGAAACAAAAGTTGAATTACAGAGTAAATAAATTCTAAAATTTTGGATGAAGAAAAAAATGTACAGCCAGCAAGAAAAATTTAACTAAAAACAGATCAATTTAATTTAGAAATCAACATGAGCTTCTTAACAAACTACCCACACATCTTTAAGAAATGTTCATTCATTTAACGCGTTTACTTTACATACACTTTTCACTTACATATATAATTATATATACCTATTTGTTTATGATAATAAAACGGAACTGAATCGCACTAAAAATATTAATTTTATTTACTTCGACGTTTACGTTGTGACGTGGTTCTCGCGCGATCAAGTCCCATTTTATTATCATAATCGATGTGTTCGAATCGCGAAAGTTTAAAAATTACTTCATATTTGTTGTTGTTGAATGGATACTTTTAGTTACCATAAAGTATAAGTCGCTGGCTACAATGCCCTTTAAACCGGACACTGTAATACGTGCGCACTACTGCTTGGCGGCAGAATAACTGGCAAAGCTGTGGTGCCTGCCCAGGCGGCCTCCCGCATACAATAACTGGCAAAGCTGTGGTGCCTGCCCAGACGGCCTCCCGCATACGAGACACCTACCACGAGTAAATATCATAATAATTGTGTTTAGTATTTTTGTCATGTAAGTGACTGATCTGCTTCTGTTTTCTTTAAATCATAGGTTTTTAGAAAGCTTAAATTGAAACTATTTTCCATCACGAATGTTTCCCCCTAAGTAACCCATCCCATCAAACGTAATTTTTTGAGAAAAATCATAAATTAATATTTCATACACTACTCACAATACTCTAAACCATAGGACTTATACCGACATTATCCATTTTAAAAGCATTTAAAAATAAAAAATATACCCCGCATCACGCACTATGGGAAGTGACGACGCCGTGCGAGTTGAAATATTGACGCCAAAACCATTCGACGTGATTAAAGCAATTTATAGTGTTTATTCGGCCGCGATATAAATTAAGGAGACATAACGAGGTCGATTCCTGCCCGCATGCCGAAGATACGCCTTGATCGGGCGAGCGCGCCGCGCGCCACGCGCCACGCGCCGCGGACTCTTTGTTACATTCAGTGTAGTTAACTGCAGTTAAAGGGTTGCGTCGTGTGCCACGGATTGTCTCCCCCTCCGCCCCCAGCCCCCGCCCGCGCCCCCCGCCCCCGCGCGCGGCAGCTGCGCAGCCTGCGCACGCGCTCAGCCTCCGCCATTTAAACACTTTCAATAGTTCCGAATTCGATTTCTCTATCGCGAAATCTGCAGCGGTCGAGTTTAAAGCTGACTCATTGCACATTATGCCCGATTGCATCATTTTTTATTACACCTCCATTTAAAGTTAATATTGTCTACAAAATACTAATATATGGAGTGCCACTTGCAAAAAAGATTTGCTACAAATAATTTGAAATATATATTTTTTTAATAGAGGCTAACTAGTAACATCTAACTGAAAACATGAGCGACGTACCTACCTACGTCGCCACGACGAAATAAGCAGAGTGTGCTCGAGTGCATAGGATTGAACCGGACAAGCACTTCATGCCCACCACTTCCATATATTCTGTCAGAAAACGTACGATCGTACGTATGCATGTGGTGAACTTGGTTTAGCGCGACACCATCGTACTACACAAAGTGCAGTGTTTCGGCAAGATGAACTTAGATGGTACTTCCGTAACTGTGATGATGAAAAAGTTAATTTGATTTTATTAAGTGATTGAAGTGACTTAATTAGTATCAACTCATAAAATTAAAATGTGTAGCTAAATAACATTCAAATCTCGTATTACAAATTAATTTTATGTGGTCCATATGTATACTCAAACTTGATTTGATTCATAACTTTTATTCATTGCCTTTTGCCTCTCGAGACATTCATATAAATATTACTCGGACGTGTATGCTTGCACTCGACAAACAATCAGGCTGTTCACCGGTCCGTCCTAGTCCCGGCCGGCGGCCCGGCGGCCCCGGCAGGCTCCCGGCCCGTGTTTGCACGACGTTGCTCATATTCGTACTGTTTGCGTTATGTTTCTGTTTACATCCCGCCGGGGACTTTACAATACACTTCCAAATATGGCTCCACCGGCTCGGGAGCGCGCCTGCCTCCATATCAAACTGTTGAGTAGCGCACTGGGCAATACACGCGAAAACAAAATGCAATCAGAATCAAACTTTCGTTAAACTACTCTCAGACGGCAAGAATATTATATTAAATGTTGAAGTTCTTGCATTGAATCGCGAAACGTATTTTTGCTAGTGTGTGGCTTTAGTCAAAATTGGACATGAACAAATTATCATAATACATAACAACATAAAAAAGTATTAATTGATATAGTGCTACAATTTCATATTGAAGTCTCTAGCCCTCGACGTAGCTTGACGCTGTGTTTCAAGGACTAGTTCCTTCTCCCAATTTAGATATATAAAACATCCAAAAATGAATACAATATCGTAGTGGAATATAATGAAGCAGGCATTCGCCGCGACCCGCGACACTCCGCGTGCATTATGTATGTAAGTACGCAGGCCGGCGCGGCGGTGGCGCGGCGCGGCGGTGGCGCATTCAATCTGTGCGGAGCGCAACTCGTTACCACCCTCGCCCTCTGCTCGCTGCAATCTCGGCGACAATTCATCATGGCGCTTTAATTTAAAGCCGTCATCGTCATTACCCGCGACGGAATAATTTACAAATGATGTCGCGACCGTCATACTGCGTCATAAACACCCATAAATCACGGGCATGTGCTGCAACCCTTTCCACCCTTCCGCAGTAGCGCCGCGGAGCCGCAGCCGCCGGCGCTTCGCGGGCGCGCGCTCCCTCTTCTGTACCTAGAAGGCGACGCGACGCGACGCGACGCCACGGGGCGGGAGCGCCAATCCACGGCGGCACGCGCTTTACATGCCATCTACATATCATTTACATACGCGTGACGCGCGCCGGCACCACCCCGGCCCCGCCGCCTCGGCCCCGGCCCCGGCCCGCCTCGACCAATGCCGAGAAAGGGTTCACGATTTATTATGGCAATCTAAGGGTTAGCTTTCACAACTATTTACATCATTCTAAAACACGTGAGGAGAGCTCACCTAGCCCTTGTATGTGGTTAATAATAAAACGATTCACTTTTAAAAATAACACAAACTAATTTGGCAACAAAAAGAAATAAGATTGCGAAAGCGAGTGCTATTATTGACTTTACTTCAATATTCATCAACAGACAATAATGTCACGATCAACGATGTGGCCGCGGTGCCTGGCTAGCACTATCGCGTCGCGTCATGCAGCGCAGCACGCGGTGCCTGGCTAGCACTACCGCGTCGCGTCGTGCAGCGCAGCACGCGGTAGTGCTGCGTACAAGTACTGCGCGAGCCGACCGTCCACCAGTAGAGAGTGCACACTGGAACACGCTGCCAACGAACACTTATCAATGATGACGACGGCAGACGGCAGACGGCAGACGGCACACGAACGCTCTGCTTTATACTTATCAAAATGCAAATGATATCTTATCCGTGTACCTAATCCGCAAACTTCGAACATCACCTATTTTAGATTTCATTTTGATGCACATTAGCACCGTCGTTTCTATGACTTATTGAAGGCATTTAGTGTTGAAGTACATCAAAGAAACGCTTCGTGGACGGATCCAGGGACAGATAGCAATGCGATTGTCGAGGCTGGAGTCGACTAGGACCACTGAATTCAAGTCTTATAGGCTCCAAGTTCCAGCGGTGCATAAGGAACTGTTCCTGAATTGTGGCTTCTGGCCTGTAGGAGTAGTATACCGGAGATACAGGGAAGGAGCGAAATTTTTGAACCCTGTGAAGTAGTGTGTGTGGTTTATTTAATGTAATGTTATATTTTTGTATGAATGTTAGTCTGTAAGTATATATTCTATGGGCCTCTGTTAATTTTACTTTGTTGTTCTTTAATATTGCCTCAAATAAAGAGTTTAATAATAATAATTAGAACACAAAACATAAAGGAGTTACTTAATTTACTATTGAGTCACTATAAGTTATTTTACTAAAAGCTAATCTTAGACAACAAACAAAAAATCTGGCACAATAGCTGAGTGTCGTACGCGTGCAGTCACTGTCCGCCGTCCGCGCCCTCTCGGCTCCATTAGCGGGTCCCGGGCGCTGCGCTGGCCGCGCCGCCGCGCCCGCCGCGCCCGCCGCCCGCCGCCCGCCGCCCGCCGCCCGCCGCGCCGCCCCCGCACCGGCACCGGCTGCACCTTGTCTTACTCAATCAACTAATATTCTACGACTTGTATTTTAGATCATTGATTTTTAGAAAAAAACAAGAACCGACTTCAATGTATCTTCGAAGTCCAAGGTCAAATATCGCTGAAATTTATATGGGACCACTTCGTAGCTATACTGAACCCAACGCAAAAAAGATTTTGCAAATCGGTTCTTAAATTACGGAGTTCTGAGGTAACAAACATAAAAAAAAAATATGAAAAAATAAAAAAATAATACAATTGAATAGAGAACCTTCTCCTGTTTTGAAGTCGGTTAAAAAAGGACGTGTGACCAGTATAGGAGGGGAGAGACACTAGTCTTGAATCCGTGGCCCGGACGCAACACGGGTGGGAGTATACCTTAAATTATACCTTATAATGGTAGACAGCCACTACGACTGGAAAACACATGTAGAGTATGTGTGCGACAGGCTCGACAAGTTCGTCTATGCCATAAAAAGATTGCGGCAAACAGTATCCACTGAAGCAGCACTCAGTGCTTACCATGGATACGTTTCCTCGGTACTCTCGTACGGTCTTTTGTTATGGGGCAACTCGGTTGAAATTGGTAAAGCATTTCGGGTGCAGAAAAAATGCGTAAGAGCTATTTGTGGTGCCTGGTTTATGGACAGCTGTAAACCTCTTTTCCGGAAGTTTAAGATCCTTCCACTGGTCTGTATGTATATTAGGGAGCTCTGTGTTTTTGTCAAACAGCATCCTCAATATTTTAGTCTTCACTCGCAAGTAGTCAGTAGAAAAGCCATACCCAGAAATAAATTTAAACTCTACTTACCTCAGTGCAGGCTAGATTTATATAAGAGAAATGTACATATAAATGCCATTAAAGTATATAATAAATTACCGAATACATTTAAAGACTTACCTTTGACTAAATTTAAAAGAAAACTGACTCAATGGCTTGCGAAAAACAGCTTTTATGACTTAAATGAATATATGACTTTTAAAAACACCTAATTATAAATTAATGTTAATGTTTAATTTTATACAATTAAGTTAATTTCAAAAAATTGATCACTAATTTGACATTTATTAGACTAATAATATTTTGACATTTTCATTTTTTTAAATTTATTAATTTGTATAACATTTAAAGCTTTTTGACATTAATTTAATAATAATAATTTGTTTGCATATGAGATTTAATGTAATTGAAATAATAAGTAAGACAGGTAATTGCACACCATTGTCATGGTAGAATGTAAGGACTTATTTTTTAGAATTTTATCACCTTTATGTACTATATTCTCGCAATAAATGATTTGATTGATTGATTGATTGATTCATAATGTACATTAATTTATCATGTACCTATATGTCTTAAATAATATGGTAGGTACATGAGCCCTGTAAGGGCATTTTCAATTGAGAGCGAAATTTATACATTTATTGTGATGATAAATATAATTAATCCCATTATAAAAACAATTGTCTAATTAAATTAAATTAAATTAATATTAGATTGTAATAAAATGTCAGTATAAATGATAATAATTGGCAATGTTCGCATAGTCCACACGCAATGTCCAGTCCAGTACCTTAGTCGGTGCGGGGGGTGCGGGTGGAGGTGCCGGCGGGGGAGGGGACGGGGGGCAGCTGCAGCGGCTATTGATTAACGCAATCAGCGACACCCGCGGCCGCCGACCGCCACACTCACACACGTAGGTGCATCCGACAGCAACCTCTGCTCGTCTCATTTAAAGAAGAAGGCACAACACAGTGCAAATGTCGAGACGCGAAGGCTGGCTCTCGAATACACCGTCTCTGCCAGCTGTTTCCTGTTTTTCTCAAGAAATTGGAAATAACCCGTGATGTCACAAGCAATTACAAAAACTAATCATCCTAAAAATTTGTTGGGTAGTTTAATTAAAAAGAAAAGTGTACAGAAAAACCTACAACTAGCTTCTGAATTAAGAAAAGTGAAAAGTCCGAGTGGCACCACAGTTATGGTATTGATTGATTTGTTTGAGATGTGGTGCGAGTCGCGACCCCGTATGTAAATGTAGTTTGAACTAGCGATTAGACCGACCCCAGCTATGTGCCAGTTAACAGGATTACGCAGGGGCGCATTCCGCGGGGATGTGCTAGTGGGGGGGGGGAGATGAGAGAGATCACAACCCTTCCTCTGAGCCGATGCTAACGCGCCGTGAAATTAACACATCACGCATGCAAACTCTCTGATAAATCCAACATGGCCGCGATGTACGGTCCTCTCTACAGACAATTATTGTACACACACAACGCTCATTCAAATAAATAAACTTTATTTTTATAAATAGCTAGCTGCGCCGCGCGGTTTCACTCGTGCAGACTTCGGTTTATAGTCTCGGGAACTGTTTATTTTTCCGAGATCAAACATTCAGTCGTTGTGGAGTTAGTGGTCTATGTAACAAGCACTGTGTGTGTTGGTTACCTACATACACTGTCGCACTTGATTTTTTTTATATTAGGTCCACTTAACTGCACGTAGCCCTATTGACATACTTTTATAAAAACGAGCTTTAAGAAATATCAATAATGAAACGCGACAAGTATCTGAATAAATAATTATTGAACCTTCTCCATTCGAAGACATCCTCTGTGGCGTAGTGGTTGGGCAAGTTGGCTTAAATCTCATACACCACTGACGTTGCGGGTTCGATTCCCGCGACGGGACAAATGTTTGTGCATAGAAAAAAAAAGCGCAAGCATTTGTTTCGTGTCTGGGTGTCGTGGGACCGTGGTCCTCATAGTTCCTGGTTCCCTAGATACAGGGTATCCTAGTTAGGGCCCAAAAAAAAGCTGGGTATCCTATCAAAGGTGAAGAGTTATTTCACACCGGAACAGCTGCTAAATCTCTACAAAGCACAAGTCCGGTTGTGTATAGAGTACTGCTCTCACCTTTGGGATGGATCAGCTAAGTACCAGCTTGAAGCACTAAAGGCAATCGAAAGGCGAGGCAAGAGACTCATTGGCGACGTCGCGCTGTTCGAGTCGAGACTCCACAGTCTTGAACATCGACGCAAAATAGCCAGTCTATCGGTCTTTTATCGGATACATTTCGGCGAGTGTGCCTCGGAATTGCACCAATTAATTCCCCCGTCCCCGTTTCATCATCGAACTACGAGACGAACAGCAACGCGCCACCGTTATATGGTGGACATACCTCCTGCGCGCACTAAGCGCTTTGCTTCCACTTTCATTATGCGCACTGCTAACGAGTGGAACTCCCTGCCGGAGTCAATCTTTCCTGATACTTGTAATCTAGGAATCTTCAAATCTCGAGTGAACAAAAGTAAGTAAGTGAGAGTGGCAAGCGTGCTACATCGTCGACCGCATCGTTGCTTACCATCAGGTGAGATAGTGGTCAAACGCAAACCAATAATGTATAAAAAAAAAGAATCTATGTATGTGATCGTTGGGCGTATTTATTTATTTAAAGGATGCCTGGAAAATATCATAAAAATCATAGAAACCATAAATTCTAAATTTGATAGTTTGGAACTACTCAATAAAATTTCTTTACGAGCTCTAGCATTCGGTTATCGGTATACACCATTCCTTGTTGCTCCTTCTGCAAAGACTAATTACAAACAGAACACTTTCTTTTATAGAACTCCACATTTCATAAATAACCACTTGAAAAATAATGATTTCGACATCTTCGACAGTGTGCGTTCATTTAAACAATGCTTGGCTTCTGAGTTGTTTGGTTCTCAAACTTAGATTTATTTCAATTACTGCAATTATTATTATTTTGAAGTCCTACTGTTACCTACAAATGTATGCGTTACTGCTCATACGTACAAAACTAATATATTCTTACGTATATGTGATTACTTGTAATTGGCCTCGTTATCCTAAACATAATTTAATTATCATATGCGTATTGGCTGTAAGTTTTCCTAAATTAAATAAATAAGAGATCGCTTAGTGATAATTTAAAAGCCACTTACAGTTGTAGCGTGTTGTACCGTTCCGTTTGCACTGCACTTGTAAAGAGAGCGCGGCAGCTTTACACGAGTAACATAGAATATAAAAGAATAGGCTAGAACAATAATTTGTTGACCTCAGAACATGGTTACTGCAGTCACAATCATTTACAAATAGGTCTTAGTTTGTATATAGTTAGTCCGAACATGTTGTTGACAGTTACGGCGTGCAAATGTTATCAGTTAGTATAGTTAGTCCGAACATGTTGTTGACAGTTACGACGTGCAAATGTTATCAGTTAGTATAGTTAGTCCGAACATGTTGTTGACAGTTACGGCGTGCAAATGTTATCAGTTAGTATAGTTAGTCCGAACATGTTGTTGACAGTTACGACGTGCAAATGTTATCAGTTAGTATAGTTAGTCCGAACATGTTGTTGACAGTTACGGCGTACAAATGTTATCAGTTAGTATAGTTAGTCCGAACATGTTGTTGACAGTTACGGCGTGCAAATGTTATCAGTTAGTATAGTTAGTCCGAACATGTTGTTGACAGTTACGGCGTGCAAATGTTATCAGTTAGTATAGTTAGTCCGAACATGTTGTTGACAGTTACGGCGTGCAAATGTTATAAGTTAGTATAGTTAGTCCGAACATGTTGTTGACAGTTACGGCGTGCAAATGTTATCAGTTAGTAAACTGATATGATTAATAAAATCAAAATACACAGAAACATATAATTACATACATTGCCATTATTTATAGAGATATGTCAGATGGAGATTTATAGGTAACTAGCTGTGCCCCGCGGCTTCGCCCGCGTGGAGATTGATGCGTCGCAAGTAAGAAAAGTATTCGGCTGCGCTGTTATGATTATTTCCGAATCTATCATGATTCGGTATTTGCGAACTCAGTTCAATTGTTAAGCACGTGTTTGACGATTTGTTCTCGTAATTCTCATGCTTAAACATGGGTGCCGTATATAGTATACGAAATAGCCCTAAACAGGCATGCCCCATCACCGATTATGGAAACGACAACGGTGTATTGCATTATTACGTCATTCACATCTAAACGCTATGTTTTTCGAATTATGGAATAAAATTTTCCATATAAAGTTTAGAACTCTATTGGTTAATTTGTAAAAATAAAAAATTCGTAATTCATTATTTACTTTATAGTTTATTTAAACCGAGTTTTTAGTGAATCGAACCAAGAAATAAAATTTTAGAACTCATTTGCACCCCTTACAGAGGCAGTTTAGAATAAAAAAGTTTTTAACTCTTTATTTTGAAGTTTCTTCGTACCGAGATTTGAGTGAATGAAAAATGAAAAACTTTCGCATTTATAATATTATTAGGATTAGGATTTAAACCGAGTTAGGTCTCTCGTGTGCGGCAGGACGTCTGGGTAGGTACCACAGCTTTGCCAGTTATTCTGTCGCCAAGCAGTAGTGCGCAAGCGTTACTATGTTTCAGTTTGAAGGGCATTGTAGCCAGTAAAATCACGATGTCACGGGGTGAAAAAAATTAAAAATCAAATAACTCTTTATTGAAACACACGCAGATAATTTAAAAAAACTAACAATAAAAGCTTGTTAGTAGTGTAACAATTGGCAGCACACTCGTCGGGTGCAGCGCTACGCAGTGCTTTTTATGGTATTCAGGTTCTGAGTGCAATAAGTAGTTTTGTAAAAAAATACATAATTCGTTATTTACTTTATAGTTTATTTAAACTGAGTTTTTAGTGAATCGAACCAAGAAATAAATTTTTCCCTATAAAGTTTATAGCTCTATTGCACACCCCCTAGAGGTAGTAGTATTGAAAAAATAAAAAATATCTGTTTCATTATTTAGTTTAAAGTTTATTTATACCAAGTTTTGAATTAATAAAACAATTCAATTCAATTCAAATTAATTAAACAGAAATTTATATAAAAACAGAAATTTTAAAAACAAACATTAAAAATTTAGAACGCCCTTACACTTCCTTTAGGGGTAGTTCCGAAAAAATAAAAAACACGTGTTTTAAAGTTTATGCTAAAGCTAAAATGTTTTGTACTGAGTTGTGAGTGAATCGACCCACAGAATAAGATGTTCACTGAAAAAACCATACAAACTTTAGAACTCCCATGCACCTCTCCTAGGGGTAGTTTTGAAAAACTACGTGTTTGATTATTTATGTTAAAGTTTATTTGTACCGAGTTTTGACTGAATTGAACCAAAGAATAAAAATGTTCCATACAAACTTTACCACCCTGTTTCACCCACCTGGAGGTTGATTTTCAAAAATTAACATAGCCTATGTTTGAATTCAGTACTTAAACTATCTATATTCCAAATTTCATCAAAATCGGTTCAGTAGTTACGGTGATACCTGGTAACAAACATCACACACAAACTTTCGCATTTATAATATTATATTAGGATAGGATTAGGATAATGAAAACAATGAATTACAAAATCAAAACAATATCAATGTCAACATTCAAATATAATGAGATTTCATTATCATGCAATTATTATTCTATTTCAAGAATTCATACTATAACGACTTTCTAAAGTAATAATGCATATATATGCTCATGTGGACGTGAGTCACGTTACAATAAAACTGTCAGCCCTCTCGTAGGAACGTGTTCAATACAAGAGAAACATTTATTCAAGTGGCCCATTTCTCCATTTAGGGCCAAATTGAAAATGCAAATACTCCGCTAATCCAATATGGCGGCGGCCCCTCGCTCCGCCGAGCGCTGCGCGGCGCGGCGCGGCGTTAGATACATTTCGCATCTTGTTGACCGACTGCTTCATTTATATACGGTTTTAAACACACTAAATGGATCACTTCACATCGGACTTACTTCGTTATTTAGTTGGGTTGGTGTCATTTTGGTCACATTGCAATTTGTTTGTTGCATAGATATTATACATTGAGTGAATTTGAACACCAGTATCTTCAAATGATGACCTTTCGTTGCGTGATCTATAAGAACCTTTGTGTGCGTATATTTGCAATAAAGCATTGAGCATTGGGTTTAAAGCTACACAATTGCGAAAACTTATGCCATTACTATGACAATAATAAATGTAATTTGCAACTTAATATTTAAAAAGCTCTTAAAATTACATAATTTACGGGAACCCCTCGACTCGCCGAAAAACCGCCCTAGTCGTAATATTCAGAGCTCAACGTGAAATAATTTTGTGTTTCAAGATGAATATAACAGGTAGCCCTAACATTTGATCACACCCGCCGCCGCCGCGCCGGCGCCGCCGCCTGCGGGCTCCAGGGAACCGACATTATAATACTAGCTGCCGCCACCGGCGCCGCCTGGCTCCG
This sequence comes from Petrophora chlorosata, assembly GCA_951640565.1. Taxonomy (NCBI): domain Eukaryota; kingdom Metazoa; phylum Arthropoda; class Insecta; order Lepidoptera; family Geometridae; genus Petrophora; species Petrophora chlorosata. The sequence continues at coordinate 18,618,182 of OX621197.1, forward strand.
AGGACGCGGTGGTGTCGCCGAGTGTCCGACACTACGTTGTTTTATGATGTGACATGCATGTGACAGGTACATATTCATCTTATGATGATGGTTGACAGCAATTCGTTCACTTAGAAAGTTGGAAAAGATATGTAATTCGTACATTATATTTTTATTGTGGTTTTTACCTAAAAACGAGCACCTATTATAATTTAATCAAATGTACAAAGGTATAAAGCTACAATATAAAGTAATGTGTAAAAATAAAAACACTTTAATATTATTATTATTATTATAAACCATTTATGTCCCACTGCAGGGCAAAGGCCTTTCTTCTCTCCTTTAATATACCCAACTGAAAAACTTATCATCAAAAAGAAAATATTGAGGCAATAGATTGTCGCATTGAATGACGCGCCGCCCTCTAAATAGAGCGTTAGAGGCACTTACTGATCGTCGGCACGTGGACAACCCTTCCAGTCGGCGCTCGCGCCAAATCTTTAATTAAATATCTCAGGCGAGGGTCGCTCACGCTCGCACCGCGCCGCGCTTCCACCGGCCCGGCGCGCCGGGACACGCAATAAACTCCACAAATATAGAAATCAGTGTTCATAAAAAGCCCATAACAAGTGCAAAACATGTGGAGGGCTCGTCCGGTCGCTCGCCCGCTCGTCCGCCCGTTTGTTTACCCGCCCGCGCGCGTCTGACCGCGCCGCCGCTCTCTCGCCCGCTGCTCGTAGCTGCCGCTACGACGTCCTGCTAAGAGAAAATTATATAAAGCCAAATATAATTAATTAAATAGGCACAAAAATTCACTTTTAAACATCAGAAACACATTATACAAATCTAATAAAAAGTATGTTAAATATTGTAACTTAAGTTTACATGACTTTAAAAAATATTTTGTAGAAAAAAACAAAAACCGACTTTAATGTATCTTTCAAGTCCAAAGTCAAATATTGATTAAATTTATATGGGACCACTTCGTAGCTATACTGAACCCAACGCAAAAAGTTGTTGTTCAAAATCGGTTCATAAATGATGAAGTACTGAGTGCACAAACATAAAAAAAATACAATCAAACAGAGAACCTCCTCCTTTTTTTAAAGTCGGTCAAAAAGCCCGTTTACGAGTATAATTTGTGGACCAGCCATCATTACAAACGAAAAATTAATAATTGTAACGTAAACGTTTGCAAACGTGTTTATTTATTAAGTAATTTCAAGCTTTTTAATGTTTGATTAACGAATAAAACTTATTATAAACAAAAATTGACGAGTTTTGTCCCGTGACCGGTGAGACCGGTGAGACCGATGAGACCGATGAGTGCTAAATTCACTCAGGCTCGTCTGTTGGCTATACATATTGCAACATACTTTTTATACATTTCATTGGTAACATTGTAGCGTTGAAATCAACATGTTTTAAATATTATTATTGTACTTTATACACACAAGACATTTTTTTATTTAAAAGAAACCATCGGGCGAACGACTTGCTCGTCTCACTTCAGTTCCGTAAGACACATGTTTTCGTAAACCGATTTTAACGAAACAAAGTTGTTGATGTAGCCTACGACTACATACACTCTGTTTTAGGAAACCGCACGTCAGCCGCATGGCACGCCCCTAGTTGTGCCAACTATCCAGGTAAGCGACATACCAGTTTAAGCTGAGCTTGTGCACTAAGGGGCCGGTATTTTTCTAGGTTCCAGTTATAGTAGACAACCATAGTTTTTCCTAAATTGCGCCATAACTTTAATATTCCTGGACCTATTTGGATTATGTAAAGACTATGAAAAGCGCCGGACTTCATAAAACATACATTTCATTCAGAAAACTGTATTTAAATTCTTGCATTAGTTTCTCCTGAGGTTATCGCGGACCGACAAGCAGACAGACAGACACACAAACAAAAATTTAAGAAACTGTATTTTTGTATTCATTTGCTACACACATATACATATACACATATAGTACGTAAAAACTTTATATAGTCAATGTTAGTCCGGGATAGTGTAGCTTTCTATCAGTGATTTCAAAATCGGTTCATTAGTTTCAGAGATTACCCGCTACAAACAAACTGACTAACAACTCGACCTCTCTATAAGATTGGTATATTTGGAAACTGTCAAGACAACTGCTCGTCGCGTTCAGAAACAATCCTGCTAAATACAAAACATTGCACCCTCATTATGACCTTAGCTTAGGGGATGGTTTTCGAAAAAATATCGATAATGTGTTTTTTATATTCAGTTAATTGACAAGTTTCGTAACGGTAGCTGTATAACCGTAACATTCATACAAATCCTTCACCATACACACTTCGCGACCCTAACATAAATGACCTTAGATCTCATGGATAGAGATTTCGAAAAATGCCGAAAATAAGTTCTTAATTATTCGTATGCTTGGTGTATAAACAAAGTTTTATAACTACAGTCAAGAACCAATCGCCGCGCCGCGCCGCGCCGCGCCGTGCCGCGCCGCGCCGGCGCCGAACAGTACCTACATTCTTTTTTCCGCATTCCAATATTATAAAGCAAGCTAAGCCATGCTTAAGGGATAATTTTCAAATAGTTGTGACACAAGTGTTTCGTTATTTTGTTTGCTTTCACTGACAAAATAATGTGACGGTGCGACGAAAACAATGTTTTATTCCCACGCGTCCTTTATTTGACCCTTTTAGGAGTGACATTTCGCAAAATTTGTTCTTAGCGGAAACAAAGTTGTAGGTACTGTAAGTTTTACCCGTAGGTTTCTATATGTTAAGCGTTTTGGACTGAAAGATGATTGTTAGAAAACACTGCTCTTTTATTCATATAGATAAAGAGGCTTCAGATAAAACCTCAGGAAAACGAATGTCTTATAATTTACTAGTCTCATTGAACTTAAAATACACCAAGCTTCAAAGAAAAGGAAGAGTGAAATATATTAATAGAAAACAGTTTTGTTTTTTCCGTTTGCACCACTTTCAAAGATACAATTGAAATATCTGCAATTTAAAAGAGCGGCGAGTAAACAGACGACCTCTATCAAACGGCATCGTCCAGTGCGCGGCGGGCGCGGGCGCGGGCGTCGCGTCGCGTCGCGGCGCGGCGGCGGTGCGTTTACAAAAACATTAGATTCAGTTTAAAGAAGCTCCACAAAGAGCCGAATATCTTATTCAAAGTAGCAATATGTGTGCGCCTAAACAAACACGTGGCCGCTCCGCTCCCGTCGCGTCGCGTCGCGTCGGCGAGAGTAGCGGCTGGCGCGCGGTGGCGGCGTTGGATTTGTACCGGTGCGGAGGCGGTGGAAGGTGCATTTGTGGTGCATTGCAAAGGCTGCGATAGGAGTACCGGCGATAAAACGGACTACTGCTATGTGTAATAGTTTCCTACTACCAAGAGATATTGGTGCAGTAGCCCAGAGCCCGTCCGTCCGCGGCGCGGCGCGGCGCGGCGGCGAGGTCGTCGGTAGTGGCGCGTAGTTCGCGCCCCCTGACCGGGGCCCGCACTTCAAAGGCGAGCCATCTCATCACAATAAGTGGACGGCTCATGTTTAAAAAACGACGACCGACATCTCATGAATGTTATTTGCAAAAATGTTGGTTCACATTAAAGGCTTGAGCCGAAAAGACTTTATTTTTAAAGTGACCGAATATTCGATGACTCGAATATCTTTCACAATTACATCTTAGGTAATCTACAATTTATATTTTTATTTTTATTTTTATTTTTATTTTTTAATATAATATAAAACTGAAAGACCACTCACTGACTGACTGACTGACTGACATATTGACAGAATTGATCTCCGACTTGCCGTTATGGTGGGGGGTAGTGTTTGGTACCGTTGGATAGAGGATGTTTTGAAACCAACCAGAAAAATCCGAAATCCATGGAAAGGTGTCTCCGAGATGGAACTGCTCAAGGGATCTCGGAAACTATAAATCGGATGGGGGTACCGCTTGAACTAAATATGCCCTAAAACCTGGGCCATTTTTGAAAATTTGAAAAAAAAGATGGCCGCCATACAAAAAAACATGGCCGCCATACAAAATAAAAATGTAAATAACTTTTGAATTATTAGAGATAGGTATAGGGTGCTCGACCAAATGTCATAGAAGGCGATGAGGGAAATTTGGAAAAGTTGGAAAAATTAAAAAAAAAGAAAAAAAAATGGCGGCCATTTTGAAAGTTGCTCCGATCCGACTGAAATTTTGCATCGGGGGGTTTTCTGGGTCGTAGATTACGATTATGAAAAAAAATTTTGGATTCCGTCATTTTTCAAGATGGCCGCCATACAAGAGTTATTTTTCCGGAAAAATAAGCCAAGCAAAACTTTTGAACCGTAGTCGATAGGAAGCGTCTATAAAAAAAAAGCAACACCCCCCCACGCGAGCTGCTTTAGCAGCTCGCGCACGCCACAAAATCACTTGGATTCCGCCATTTTTCAAGATGGCCGCCATACAAAAGTCTTTTTTTCAGAACAACTGAACTTAAATAACTTTAGAACCGTAATCGATAGGGAGCTTTTATAAAAAAAAGCAAAACCCCCCCACGCGAGCTGCTTTAGCAGCTCGCGCACGCCACACAATCACTTGAAATCCAGCTTTTTTTCAATATGGCCGCCATACAAAAGTTTGATTTCAAAACAAAAAGGGTAAACAAAACTTTAGAACCGTAATCGATAGGAAGCTTTTAAAAAAAAACAGCAGCCACCCCCCCACGCGAGCTGCTTTAGCAGCTCGCGCACGCGGCGAAATACTAGTTATATTATATAAAAGTGAAAGACCACTCACTGACTGACTGACTGACTGACTGACTGACTGACTGACTGACATATTGACAGAATTGATCTCCGACTTGCCGTTATGGTGGGGGGGAGTGTTTGGTACGGTTGTATAGAGGGTGTTTTGAAACCAACCAGAAAAATCCGAAATCACCAGAAAGTGGTTTCCTCGATGGAACTGCTCAGGGGATCTCGGAAACTATAAATCGGATGGGGGTACCGCTTGAACTAAATATGCCCCAAACCTTGGGCCAATTTTGAAAATTTGAAAAAAAAGATGGCCGCCATACAAAAAAACATGGCCGCCATAAAAAATAAAAATGTAAATAACTTTTGAATGGTTAGAGATAGATATAGGGTGCTCGACCAAATGTCATAGAGGACGACGGGGGAAATTTGGAAAAGTGGGAAAAATTAAAAAAAAAGAAAAAAAAATGGCGGCCATTTTGAAAGTTGCTCCGATCCGACTGAAATTTTGTATCGGGGGGTTTTCTGGGTCGTAGATTACGATTATGAAAAAAAAATTTCGATTCCGCCATTTTTCAAGATGGCCGCCATACAAGAGTTATTTTTCATGACAAAATAGGTGAAAATAATATGCAAATAACTTTTTAACGGTTACAGATAGGTATAGGGTACTCGACCAAATATCATAGAGGACTATAGGGGAAATTTGGAAAAGTTGGAAAAATTAAAAAAAAAGAAAGAAAAATAGCGGCCATTTTGAAAAATGCGCCGATTCGACTGAAATTTCGCATGGGGGGGTTTGTTAGGTCGTAGATTACGATTATGAAAAAATAATTTGGATTCCGCCATTTTTCAAGATGGCCGCCATACAAAAGATTTTTTTCCGAACAAAGAGAATAACTTTAAAACCGTAATCAATAGGGAGCTTCTATAAAAAAAAAACAACACCACCCCACGCGAGCTGCTTAAGCAGCTCGCGCACGCCACAAAATCACTTGGATTGCGCCATTTTCCAATATGGCCGCCATACAAAACTTTGTTTTTAGAACATAAAGGCTTAGATAACTTTAGAACCGTAATCGATAGGAAGTTTCTATAAAAAAAAATAACACCACCACCACGCGAGCTGCTTTAGCAGCTCGCGCACGCGGCGAAATACTAGTTAATATAATATAAAACTGAAAGACCACTGACTGACTGACTGACTGACTGACTGACATATAATTGACAGAAATAGAAGTGGTACTTGCCGATATGGTGGGGGGGAGGGTTTGGTACCGTTGGATAGAGGGTGTTTTGAAACCAACCAGAAAAATCCGAAATCACCAGAAAGTGGTTTCCTTGATGGAACTGCTCAGGGGATCTCGAAAACTATAAATCGGATGGGGGTACCGCTTGAACTAAATATGCCCCAAAACCTGGGCCATTTTTGAAAATTTGAAAAAAAAGATGGCCGCCATACAAAAAAACATGGCCGCCATACAAAATTAAAATGTTAATAACTTTTGAATGGTTAGAGATAGGTATAGGGTGCTCGACCAAATGTCATAGAGGACGATGGGGGAAATTTGGAAAAGTTGGAAAAATTAAAAAAAAAGAAAAAAAAATGGCGGCCATTTTGAAAGTTGCTCCGATCCGACTGAAATTTTGCATCGGGGGGTTTTCTGGATCGTAGATTACGATTATGAAAAAATATTTTGGATACCGCCATTTTTCAAGATGGCTGCCATACAAAAGATTTTTTTCCGGAACAATAAGCCAAACAAAACTATTGAACCGTAGTCGATAGGAAGCGTCTATAAAAAAAAGCAACACCCCTCCACGCGAGCTGCTTTAGCAGCTCGCGCACGCCACAAAATCACTTGGATTCCGCCATTTTTCAAGATGGCCGCCATACAAAAGTCTTTTTTTCAGAACAACTGATCTTAAATAACTTTAGAACCGTAATCGATAGGGAGCTTTTATTAAAAAGCAAAACACCCCCCCACGCGAGCTGCTTTAGCAGCTCGCGCACGCCACACAATCACTTGAAATCCAGCTTTTTTTCATGATGGCCGCCATACAAAAGTTTGTTTTCAGAACAAAAAGGGTAAACAAAACTTTAGAACCGTAATCGATGGGAAGCTTTAAAAAAAAAACAGCAGCCACCCCCCCACGCGAGCTGCTTTAGCAGCTCGCGCACGCGGCGAAATACTAGTTATATTATATAAAACTGAAAGGTCACTGACTGACAATTGACAGAAATAGAAGTGGTACTTGCCGATATGGTGGGGGGGAGTGTTTGGTACTGTTGGACAGAGGATGTTCTGAAACCAACCAGAAAAATCCGAAATCCATGGAAAGGTGTCTCCGAGATGGAACTGCTCAAGGGATCTCGGAAACTATAAATCGGATGGGGGTACCGCTTGAACTAAATATGCCCTAAAACCTGGGCCATTTTTGAAAATTTGAAAAAAAAGATGGCCGCCATACAAAAAAACATGGCCGCCATACAAAATAAAAATGCAAATAACTTTTAAACGGTAAGAGATAGATATAGAGTGCTCGACCAAATGTCATAGAGGACGATGGGGGAAATTTGGAAAAGTTGGAAAAATTAAAAAAAAAGAAAAAAAAATGGCGGCCATTTTGAAAGTTGCTCCGATCCGACTGAAATTTTGCATCGGGGGGTTTTCTGGGTCGAAGATTACGATTATGAAAAAAAATTTTGGATTTCGCCATTTTTCAAGATGGCTGCCATACAAAAGTTTTTTTTCCGGAAAAATAAGCCAAACAAAACTTTTGAATCGTAGTCGATAGGAAGCGTCTATAAAAAAAAAGCAACACCCCCCCACGCGAGCTGCTTTAGCAGCTCGCGCACGCCACAAAATCACTTGGATTCCGCCATTTTTCAAGATGGCCGCCATACAAACGATTTTTTTTCGAACAAAGAGAATTACTTTAAAACCGTAATCGATAGGGAGCTTCTATAAAAAAAAAAGCAACACCCCCCCACGCGAGCTGCTTTAGCAGCTCGCGCACGCCACAAAATCACTTTGATTGCGCCATTTTCCAAGATGGCCGACATACAAACGTTTTATTTTTTCAGAACAATAAAGTTTAAATAACTTTAGAACCGTAATCGATAGGAAGTTTCTATAAAAAAAAAATAACACCACCACCACGCGAGCTGCTTTAGCAGCTCGCGCACGCGGCGAAATACTAGTTATATTATATAAAACTGAAAGGTCACTGACTGACAATTGACAGAAATAGAAGTGGTACTTCCCGATATGGTGGGGGGGAGTGTTTTGTACGGTTGTATAGAGGGTGTTTTGAAACCAACCAGAAAAATCCGAAATCACCAGAAAATGGTTTCCTCGATGGAACTGCTCAAGGGATCTCGGAAACTATAAATCGGATGGGGGTACCGCTTGAACTAAATATGCCCCAAACCTTGGGCCAATTTTGAAAATTTGAAAAAAAAGATGGCCGCCATACAAAAAACATGGCCGCCATACAAAATAAAAATGTTAATAACTTTTGAACGGTTAGAGATAGGTATAGGGTGCTCGACCAAATGTCATAGAGGGCGATGGGGGAAATTTGGGAAAGTTGGAAAAATTAAAAAAAAGAAAAAAAAATGGCGGCCATTTTGAAAGTTGCTCCGATCCGACTGAAATTTTGCATCGGGGGGTTTTCTGGGTCAAAGATTATTATTATGAAAAAAAATTTTGGATTCCGCCATTTTTCAATATGGCCGCCATACAAAAGTTTGTTTTCAGAACAAAAAGGGTAAACAAAACTTTAGAACCGTAATCGATAGGAAGCTTTTAAAAAAAAACAGCAGCCACCCCCCCACGCGAGCTGCTTTAGCAGCTCGCGCACGCGGCGAAATACTAGTTATTATATAAAACTGAAAGGTCACTGACTGACAATTGACAGAAATAGAAGTGGTACTTGCCGATATGGTGGGGGGGAGTGTTTGGTACGGTTGTATAGAGGGTGTTTTGAAACCAACCAGAAAAATCCGAAATCACCAGAAAATGGTTTCCTCGATGGAACTGCTCAAGGGATCTCGGAAACTATAAATCGGATGGGGGTACCGCTTGAACTAAATATGCCCCAAACCTTGGGCCAATTTTGAAAATTTGAAAAAAAAGATGGCCGCCATACAAAAAAACATGGCCGCCATACAAAATAAAAATGTTAATAACTTTTGAACGGTTAGAGATAGGTATAGGGTGCTCGACCAAATGTCATAGAGGGCGATGGGGGAAATTTGGCAAAGTTGGAAAAAGTAAAAAAAAAGAAAAAAAAATGGCGGCCATTTTGAAAGTTGCTCCGATCCGACTGAAATTTTGCATCGGGAGGTTTTCTGGGTCAAAGATTATTATTATGAAAAAAAATTTTGGATTCCGCCATTTTTCAATATGGCCGCCATACAAAAGTTTGTTTTCAGAACAAAAAGGGTAAACAAAACTTTAGAACCGTAATCGATAGGAAGCTTTTAAAAAAAAACAGCAGCCACCCCCCCCCACGCGAGCTGCTTTAGCAGCTCGCGCACGCGGCGAAATACTAGTTATATTATATAAAACTGGAAGACCATCACTGACTGACTGACTGACTGACTGACTGACTGACATATTGACAGAATTGATCTCCGACTTGCCGTTATGTTGGGGGGGAGTGTTTGGTACGGTTGTATAGAGGGTGTTTTGAAACCAACCAGAAAAATCCGAAATCACCAGAAAGTGGTTTCCTTGATGGAACTGCTCAGGGGATCTCGGAAACTATAAATCGGATGGGGGTACCGCTTGAACTAAATATGCCCCAAACCTTGGGCCAATTTTGAAAATTTGAAAAAAAAGATGGCCGCCATACAAAAAAACATGGCCGCCATACAAAATAAAAATGTAAATAACTTTTGAATGGTTAGAGATAGGTATAGGGTGCTCGACCAAATGTCATAGAGGGCGATGGGGGAAATTCGAAAAAGTTGGAAAAATTAAAAAAAAAGAAAAAAAAATGGCGGCCATTTTGAAAGTTGCTCCGATCCGACTGCAATTTTGCATAGGGAGGTTTTCTGGGGCGTAGATTACGATTATGAAAAAAAAATTTAGATTTCGCCATTTTTCAAGATGGCTGCCATACAAATGTTTTTTTTCATGACAAAATAGGTGAAAATAATATGCAAATAGTTTTTAAACGGTTACAGAAAGGTATAGGGTGCTCGACCAAATATCATAGAGGACCATAGGGAAAATTTGGAAAAGTTAGAAAAATTAAAAAAAAAAGAAAGAAAAATGGCGGCCATTTTGAAAAATGCTCCGAATCGACTGAAATTTTGCATGGGGGGGTTTTTAAGGTCGTAGATTACGATTATGAAAAAATAATTTGGATTCCGCCATTTTTCAAGATGGCCGCAATACAAATGTTTTTTTTCATGACAAAATAGGTGAAAATAATATGCAAATAACTTTTAAACGGTTACAGATAGGTATAGGGTGCTCGACCAAATATCATAGAGGACCATAGGGAAAATTTGGAAAAGACGGAAAAATTTAAAAAAAAGAAAGAAAAATGGCGGCCATTTTGAAAAATGCTCCGATTCGACTGAAATTTTGCATCGGGGGTTTTTGGGGTCGTAGATTACGATTTTGAAAAAATAATTTGGATTCCGCCATTTTTCAAGATGGCCGCCATACAAAAGATTTTTTTCCGAACAAAGAGAATATCTTTAAAACCGTAATCGATAGGGAGCTTCTATAAAAAAAAACAACACCACCCCACGCGAGCTGCTTTAGCAGCTCGCGCACGCCACAAAATCACTTGGATTGCGCCATTTTCCAATATGGCCGCCATACAAAAGTTTGTTTTTAGAACATAAAGGCTTAAATAACTTTAGAACCGTAATCGATAGGAAGTTTCTATAAAAAAAAAATAACACCACCACCACGCGAGCTGCTTTAGCAGCTCGCGCACGCGGCGAAATACTAGTTATATTATATAAAACTGAAAGACCACTCACTGACTGACTGACTGACTGACTGACTGACATATTGACAGAATTGATCTCCCACTTGCCGTTATGGTGGGGGGGAGTGTTTGGTATGGTTGGATAGAGGATGTTTTGAAACCAACCAGAAAAATCCGAAATCACCAGAAAGTGGTTTCCAAGATGGAACTGCTCAGGGGATCTCGGAAACTATAAATCGGATGGGGGTACCGCTTGAACTAAATATGCCCCAAACCTTGGGCCAATTTTGAAAATTTGAAAAAAAAGATGGCCGCCATACAAAAAAACATGGCCGCCATACAAAATAAAAATGTTAATAACTTTTAAACGGTTAGAGATAGGTATAGGGTGCTCGACCAAATGTCATAGAAGGCGATGGGGGAAATTCGAAAAAGTTGGAAAAATTAAAAAAAAAGAAAAAAAAATGGCGGCCATTTTGAAAGTTGCTCCGATCCGACTGAAATTTTGCATAGGGGGGTTTTCTGGGTCGTAGATTACGATTATGAAAAAATAATTCGGATTCCGCCATTTTTCAAGATGGCTGCCATACAAACGTTTTTTTTTCATGACAAAATAGGTGAAAATAATATGCAAATAACTTTTAAACGGTTAGAGATAGGTACAGGGTGTTCGACCAAATGTCATAGAGGACCATAGGGGAAATTTGGAAAAGTTGGAAAAATTAAAAAAAAAGAAAAAAAAATGGCGGCAATTTTCAAAGTTGCTCCGATCCGACTGAAATTTTGCATTGGGGGGTTTTTGGGGTCGTAGATTACGATTATGAAAAAATAATTTGGATTCCGCCATTTTTCAAGATGGCCGCCATACAAAAGATTTTTTTCCGATTAAAGAGAATAACTTTAAAACCGTAATCGATAGGGAGCTTCTATAAAACAAAAACAACACCACCCCACGCGAGCTGCTTTAGCAGCTCGCGCACGCCACAAAATCACTTGGATTGCGCCATTTTCCAATATGGCCGCCATACAAAAGTTTGTTTTTAGAACATAAAGGCTTAGATAACTTTAGAACCGTAATCGATAGGAAGTTTCTATACAAAAAAATAACACCACCACCACGCGAGCTGCTTTAGCAGCTCGCGCACGCGGCGAAATACTAGTTATTATATAAAACTCAAAGGTCACTGACTGACAATTGACAGAAATAGAAGTGGTACTTGCCGATATGGTGGGGGGGTGTGTTTAGTACGGTTGTATAGAGGGTGTTTTGAAACCAACCAGAAAAATCCGACATCACCAAAAACTGGTTTCCTCGATGGAACTGCTCAGGGGATCTCGGAAACTATAAATCGGATGGGGGTACCGCTTGAACTAAATATGCCCCAAACCTTGGGCCAATTTTGAAAATTTGAAAAAAAAGATGGCCGCCATACAAAAAAACATGGCCGCCATACAAAATAAAAATGTTAATAACTTTTGAACGGTTAGAGATAGGTATAGGGTGCTCGACCAAATGTCATAGAGGGCGATGGGGGAAATTTGGAAAAGTTGGAAAAATTAAAAAAAAAGAAAAAAAAATGGCGGCCATTTTGAAAGTTGCTCCGATCCGACTGAAATTTTGCATCGGGGGGTTTTCTGGGTCAAAGATTATTATTATGAAAAAAAATTTTGGATTCCGCCATTTTTCAATATGGCCGCCATACAAAAGTTTGTTTTCAGAACAAAAAGGGTAAACAAAACTTTAGAACCGTAATCGATAGGAAGCTTTTAAAAAAAAAACAGCAGCCACCCCCCCACGCGAGCTGCTTTAGCAGCTCGCGCACGCGGCGAAATACTAGTTATTATATAAAACTGAAAGGTCACTGACTGACAATTGACAGAAATAGAAGTGGTACTTGCCGATATGGTGGGGGGGAGTGTTTAGTACGGTTGTATAGAGGGTGTTTTGAAACCAACCAGAAAAATCCGACATCACCAAAAACTGGTTTCCTCGATGGAACTGCTCAAGGGATCTCGGAAACTATAAATCGGATGGGGGTACCGCTTGAACTAAATATGCCCCAAACCTTGGGCCCATTTTGAAAATTTGAAAAAAAAGATGGCCGCCATACAAAAAAACATGGCCGCCATACAAAATAAAAATGTTAATAACTTTTGAACGGTTAGAGATAGGTATAGGGTGCTCGACCAAATGTCATAGAGGGCGATGGGAGAAATTTGGAAAAGGTGGAAAAATTAAAAAAAAAGAAAAAAAAATGGCGGCCATTTTGAAAGTTGCTCCGATCCGACTGAAATTTTGCATCGGGGGGTTTTCTGGGTCAAAGATTATTATTACGAAAAAAAATTTTGGATTCCGCCATTTTTCAATATGGCCGCCATACAAAAGTTTGTTTTCAGAACAAAAAGGGTAAACAAAACTTTAGAACCGTAATCGATAGGAAGCTTTTAAAAAAAAAACAGCAGCCACCCCCCCACGCGAGCTGCTTTAGCAGCTCGCGCACGCGGCGAAATACTAGTATAATATATAAAACTGAAAGACCACTGACTGACTGACATATAATTGACAGAAATAGAAGTGGTACTTGCCGATATGGTGGGGGGGAGTGTTTGGTACCGTTGGATAGAGGTTGTTTTGAAACCAACCAGAAAAATCCGAAATCACCAGAAAGTGGTTTCCCTGATGGAACTGCTCAGGGGATCTCGGAAACTATAAATCGGATGGGGGTACCGCTTGAACTAAATATGCCCCAAAACCTGGGCCATTTTTGAAAATTTGAAAAAAAAGATGGCCGCCATACAAAAAAACATGGCCGCCATACAAAATAAAAATGTAAATAAATTTTGAATGGTTAGAGATAGGTATAAGGTGCTCGACCAAATGTCATAGAGGGCGATGGGGGAAATTTGGAAAAATTAAAAAAAAAGAAAAAAAAATGGCGGCCATTTTGAAAGTTGCTCCTATCCGACTGAAATTTTGCATCGGGGGGTTTTCTGGGTCGTAGATTACGATTATGAAAAAAAAATTTGGATTCCGCCATTTTTCAAGATGGCCGCCATACAAAAGTCTTTTTTCCGGAAAAATAAGCCAAACAAAACTTTTGAACCGTAGTCGATAGGAAGCGTCTATAAAAAAAAAGCAACACCCCCCACGCGAGCTGCTTTAGCAGCTCGCGCACGCCACAAAATCACTTGGATTCCGCCATTTTTCAAGATGGCCGCCATACAAAAGTCTTTTTTTCAGAACAACTGAACTTAAATAACTTTAGAACCGTAATCGGTAGGGAGCTTTTATAAAAAAAAGCAAAACCCCCCCACCGCGTAGTGCCGCGTGCGCGAGCTGCTTTAGCAGCTCGCGCACGCGGCGAAATACTAGTATTTTTATAAATTTGCAAGTTCGTTGGTAAGCGCATCACTTGAGAAGGGCTGGACCGATTTGGCAATATTTTTTTAATTTTCTTTATAGTCAGCATATTATCAACTGGTTTTAGTGAAAAGAAAAATTTGAAAAGTTGCCCGAAAAATATGGAATTTTTCTATTGGAATTTTATGTATGAACTCAAGCCCATAGAACAACAACCACAGGACAACTTCTGTCGGGTCAGCTAGTGAATGAATACAACAGGCTTTGTTTCGACGCCCGAGTACACAAGGCAACTAGGGCATCAATGAGATCACCGCCGGCGCTGCTGCGGCCCCCGGCGCGGCGGGCGCGGCGGCGGCGGCGGCGGCCGGTGCGAGGTGGCGCGATACAATCTTGTGACGGAGGAGAGTGCGTTGCTTTTATTTGTCGGATAATAATTTACTAACGACATTCGGCGCACGCTCTCACTCGTAGTTTTTTCAATCGAATCCGATATCGGAATTCGCGCATCGGTTAGCCGAACCCGTCGCTCCCCTTTCTTACAAAAAAAATTAAACAGCTTTTAAACTCGATCCATTCGGCGAAAGCGCCAAAAAAATCATCTCCAGGTAATCGAAATAATGGCGAGGTCGCGCGAAAAAAATTCACTAAGGGCGGAAAAAGAAGCGGATTCGAACAAAAAAGTTTTCAAATTTTTAATTCGACGGTTGAGGGTCGAAGGGGTAGCGAGCGGGGTGCGCCGGGCGCGCGGGGCGGGGCGGGCCGGCCGGCGGCGCCGCGCGCTCTCGGCTTCAGTGTTAGTCCGCGCTCCGAGCCGCGCGCACCTCACGCACAGAGCGCCCGCTACACACACACGCGACATGGTGCTGTCGGCGTGCGTGCGCGCCGCCTCCAGGTCCTACTGCGCCACCTACCGTGAGTTACTAACACACACACACACACTTGTAGGTTCAGCACACACCTACACCGCCGCTGATTACACCAATCATGATATTCATATTATCTCTTCAACATATACATACAATGTTTGACCAGCGAACTGTTATTAAATAAAATACTTGATTACATCTATATTTTAATTAAAAGAAATCAATTATAGAATTTCCGGGATACCAAGTCACTTCAACGACTTTGATCATATTCAATACTAATATAAGTACGATTTATCTATACCTACTTAAATATACCCTTTTTATTGAATTATATTCATAGATAATTATATTCAAAGGTTAAATGATTTGTCTAAATAGATATTAAGTAGTCTAAAATTAAAATCAACTAATTTTGGTTATTAAAAATGTTATATAAATAATAATTATGTAAATATTATAATATTTTAAGTGATAAATATAGGAGGTATGGTGGTACAATGAGCGCGGACTTGTATTTATATGCTTGAAACATTAAGTCAGTATTGTTGGTTCTGTATAAGACTTTTCTAATTGAGACGCGACCTGTATTTATAAGTAGGACGAGTCGCGGGTATCGGCTAGTTTAATTCTGTATTATTATTTAAGTACTAGAAATAATGAAGTAATAACAGAAATTAAAAATACAATTTACTATTGAGGTGGTTTTATGAAAGCTTGGCATTGAATATCTTAAACATTTAATTAGTAAAAATACATGAAAAACGTTATACTCATTACTGGATTAATTCTCGAGGCTTGTTTCACAATATTAAAGGTGAACAGAAATGTAACGGCAGTACTTAACGCTGTTTGTGACATGAGCGTTGCGTGGGAACCGAACCAGCTTTAAGTTTCAGTAATTTTAGACGATTCAATTTAGAACTGCCAAAAAAAAAGGATTTCTTAATCCGTTGCCCCGAAAAGCAGAATGTTTTTTTATTTAAAAATATTTCGATACACCTACGCGTTGTGTTTCTGACTGAGCCCTTGTCGGCGACAGCGCGGCTCGCGCAAAAACTTGCAGTGACGTTTCAATAGAGCCACGGAACGAGTAAAAAGCATCAGCTCATCCGCGCACAATACATTTGCGTTTTTTATACAAATCATCATGTTTTTATAAAATGCTATCCTCTATTCTCCGGCGGATATTTGAATGCGCTTGTGCACACGCAAATCTTTTTGATCCGAAACATGGAGATTGCGCGAGATTACCCGCAGGTAGCGCTCGCGCTCGCCAGGAGGCGCGCGCTCCCACGACTCAATCATTCATTGTATAACAAAAAAAACAGACTTCAATTTTGATGTATCTTCGAAGTTCAAGGTCAAATATCGATAAAATTTGAATTTGGGACCTTGTAGCTATACCTACTGAACCCAACGCAAAAATATTTTTCCAAATCGGATTATAAATGACGTAGATCTGAGTTATCAAACATTAAAGAAAAACAATCGATCTGAGAACCTCCTCCTTTTTTAAAGTCGGTTAAAAATGGGTAGGCTGTGCTCTCTACTTAGCCGTGCATGCGTGACTGAGTAACATTTTCTTTACGTAAAGTTGCTAATTCCTAATAACATGAGATAGATTTAATAAAATATGCATTTATGTCGCTTCAAGGAAAAGGTGCACTGTGTTCGCTAACGTCACCTGACAGGAACTACCGCTCCCTCCTGATAGTACTTCTAAATAGTGCAAGGCATTTACTGACACCGCGGCGCGGCCGGCGGTTGCTCCACCCAATAAAAACTAAATGTTATCAATAAGCGCAGGATAATCAAGGTAATTTTCGTAACGCTAACCTTTCTATATAATCGCCGTGAAGTGCGATCAGGACGTGAGTTCGCACAAATTCTTCTGCCTCAATAGTTTTCTATTTGACGCGAACGCAAACTTTTAAACATAAATTTTGCAATTTCCCTTGAATTCGTTGTAATTATGCACTCGTAGCACTTGCGTAGCACACGCGTAGAAGGTCTACGAATCACATTACACTTTGTTATAATCAAATAAATTATTACTTATAATCAAATAGCCATAAATAAAAATAATTTGGATAACTTGATAAAGATGTCTTGTTAGTGTTTCCAGTACTTATGACTTGAGACAAAGTTAAATTTATATAATCAGTATTCGAGCGCGTACAATTATACAGGAACCACTTTAAATTAAATTTTCTTATTACAACACAATACAACTGGAAATTGCTAACATTTGACTAGAAGCGGTGCTCCACATCTCTACGGATGTTCATATTTTTTGTAAGTGGCTAAAGTAGCCGAGTTGATTGGAACACAGTATCCATGTAATCTACTTTCAAAAAGATCAATACACTAATCAAGTTAAAAAAAACATTAAAAACTTTGAATCGTAATCTTTTGTGGTATCGCGCATTGGATTAGTGTAATTAATATCATTAAACAGCAACCGAACACCTCCGGGCCGCGCTCCGGCTTCGCGGTTTAATTAGAGTCCGCGACACGCGCGGACGCCTGTTTACAACCTTATACAGTATGTTTTTGTTTCTTTTTTACTTAGGGTATGTCATGAAATCTGTTTGTCAATATAAATAGGTCCCTGCGTTCCGCAGCGCCACCGCGTCATCGAGTCGCTGTCGGCGCCTTGTCGGGAGCCGATTAATTCGGCTTCCAATCCGATAATCCCGTTACCGATCGCCCCCACCTCGACCCCGCGCGAGCTCGCACGCACTGCTCGCTCACCTCAAACTCATCGTTAAAAAACATTTTCAATTATCTACCTACTACTATGAACTTAAAAATGGCAGTGCTTATTACTAACTCACTGACTCATCATTTAATGATGAGTTTTAAGGTTTAGTCACCTTTTCGATGTAGTTACCTACGTTTACTTACCTATGTAGTACCTGCGCTCCCTGGCGTTGTGTGGTCGCGGCCGCGCGGGTCGGTGCCGCCGCTGTGCCAGTTGTGTCGCCAAGCACTACTTCCTTAAACTATACTTGTAAGCTCAGTATGGAATTTCGTAGAGAGCTGCATTTAGCGGGGCTTATCTTCGACGTTATTTAGTTTGAAAAGCCAGAGAACTTGCACGCGACGATTAAGTTTGCAAATCAGTACTCTAATAAAAAACCAGCTAAGGTCTATAAGCTCCGCACTCCTATATCTGAGCCACACAACCGCGGCACTCCGATACTTGGCGAAGACAACGAAGTGCTGCAATAACATCAGAACCTTATTAACAATAAAATGTTAAATCACTCTTCAATGTTCAAGCTTGGTTGCTTGAAGGTAGCAAACCTAGCACTCATTCTAAAATATTTACTTGTAATAATTGTAATATGTAATGAAAAAGGTGTGTATGTTTCTTTCCAGAAGAGTCGGGCGAGCTCATAAAGTCGCCGTCGCCGCCTCCCAGCCACGGTACGTACTCATTCACACTCTAAACATTCATATTCCAGTAGGTATTTAATAACAGAACAGAAAAAAACAAAGTTATTCTTGCCTAACATTAGATACCTGTGTATCTATGTAGAGCCAAGCGTCATTATTAGATACCTGTGTATCTATGTAGAGCCAAGCGTCATTATTCCATTCTATATTCATTTACGAGTTAATCCAAAAATATACAAAAACATTAATTTATTCTAAGTCGAGGTATTTTTTTTTTTTTAATATGACTAGGTAGTCAAACAAGCAGACGGCCCGCCTGGATGGTAAGCGGTTACCGTCGCCTATGGACACCTGCAACACTCGGGGCATTACTGGTGCGTTGCCTACCTTTAAGGACCCTTTTCACCCTTCTTATAAAGTACCCCATGTTATAGCTCTGCGGAAAAACCTCGGGCGGTAGCCCATTCCATATTTTGCAGGTGTGCGGCAAGAAAGATCTGGAGAATCGGACAGTATGCGATTTCCATAGATCTATGGTATGTGGATGGGCTTTCGCACGATGTCAGGCAGTGCGGTACTTGTATTAGGATGGAATAGAGAAGAAATATTTTTTTTTATTTGTCCACTTACTGTCTAGGGTTATTTAATTGCACAAATATCATAGCGCTAAATATACACTTAGAGGTGTCGTACTAGCCGTGGAATAAAATAGAATATACTTAATTTACTTCAAATGTTTACTTATATTTATTTTGAGCTGTAATGTAAACAATGCGAAGAACCTGACACTTTGCCAACTGCAACAACATGCATAATGAAGGGTGTTTTTTATGATTCAATGGGCTCACGTTTGACAACTCACCTGATGGTAAGTGAAGTTGCGGTCTAAGGTGGAGCACGTTTGCGCATGAGGAGCCTATTCACTCTTGTCTTAAAGAGACCCAGGTTGTAATCGGAAGGAAATAAGTATTCTGCTAGAGAATTTCACTCCTTTGCGGTGCGTATAATGAAAGAGTCAGCGAAGCGCTTTGTGCGGACTGGTGGCATGTGCACAACATAAGGGTGAAGTGACTCTCCTCGTCTTGTGGTCCTAAGATGGAATGGGGATGAAGGTATCAGCTGATGCAGGTCTTGTGCACACTCCCCGAAATGTAGTCTGTAGAAAATCGACAGGCTTGCCACTTGTCTTCTGTGTCTGGCTTTGATGGGTCGGGCTCGACAGACGAGCCGTGATCATCTCGGCACCACCACGGTTCGCCTCGGTACAACCTCAGTAGTCTTCAAGCTATATATTATATAAGCTGCTGATCATTTTTCGATAGGTATTATACCTTTATTATTAACAAATATATTATTATAAATTAACACATGCTATTAAAATTCAAATAAATACATAAATCTGAAATGACAACAACATAATGTATAACTAAGTATTCGTTTAGAGAGTGAAACCTATATGTTCCAGTAACGATGCTCT
Source organism: Petrophora chlorosata (assembly GCA_951640565.1). NCBI lineage: Eukaryota > Metazoa > Arthropoda > Insecta > Lepidoptera > Geometridae > Petrophora > Petrophora chlorosata. The sequence continues at coordinate 18,637,973 of OX621197.1, forward strand.
GAATTCATATTTGAATTTGTCAAACGGTAGCACTTCAGTGAGTTAAGGCAATTTATTATAATATTTTGAAAGACATCAAATAACTGCATGTTTATTATAGTTGGTTATACGAGTATGTGCATAATTATCTCCGTTCGTTGTGTTCCGACGGAACATTTCACAAGATTATTTTTAAGATAGAGCTATGTTCTCAAAAACACATGATGAATCATACATGTATAGACGCGGCAGAGGCAGCACTTTAAATTGCTTGAAAAATGGTCTACAGGAATCTAATGGAGCTGACCCATCAATGGCTCGAATACGGTTTTTTTGGGCAGCGAATGCTATTGCAAAGTCAGTGCTTCGTGTTTTTTTTACGGAACTGAGCGATGCGACTAGCAAGTCGTTCGCCTGATGGTAAGCGCCTGCCCCATGATAATTGCAGTGCCAGCCAGAACCTTTAATACCATAAAATGTACCGCGCAGCACTGCATTGCGCTCATCACCGCGAGACGTCAGATATTAAGTCTCATAAGTGTTCGTTCCCAAATGATAAGCACATACCTTAAGAGTGAACCAATATTAAATAAAATAATATTCATTTCATACGTACAATTACAATTAGTTGCGACTCTAGCCGCCGAACTAGGTGTTGTCACGCATATATTAAATTTACTATTAAATTTACAATAAATTTAAGTTATATGAGTAGAGCGGATGTATGTATTATATATTACAGTACAGATACCCGTGGTAAGCCACAAGTGTGCCGGCCTCTTTACTAGACACATACATACCTCACTATTTATCTGTAGTTTCCAATTTATTTCCTTTACCACAACTAATCCTAAAATGTTACTTTATTCGGTCCTTCAATATAAAGGCCGGTATAAATTTACTTGAATGTAAATATTATTAAAATGAGTGTTTGATTAATTAATTCTTAAATAACTAATATTAATCCGTACGGAATGCAATGGAATTTTCATTGCGTTTCAGTGATGTTATTCCATCAGTTAGTTGTATTGTAAAAATATCAAGTCTGTGATCTATACATATAATAAAATCGTAGAACTAAATATCTGTACATGGAAAATATTCTATAAAAAATCAACCAGGGCGACTTAAAATGAGTAACTGGACATATTTAAACAGTTTTAAAAATTTTTGTTTGTTTGTTTGAAAGCGCTAACTTAAAAACTACTAAACGGATTTTGATAAAATTTCCAGGAATTTGTTTAATTAAATCCTGATTCTAATATAGGCTATCGACATTTAGAAAAATCTACTTATGGGGGGTTAAATGGGGGGCAAAGTTAGTATGGAAAAAAGTTATTAGATTATCCTAGAATCTTGAAACTCAGAATTAATTTAAATAATTAAAAATTAACGAATACGGGTCCAATATTTTTTTGATATTTAGCTTCTTTAAGCGAGGAAGACAGACAAAAGGTAAAATTAGTATAAATTAATCGAATAAAATAAAATCGACATCCACAAATAAAACTGAATTATATAAAGCTACACCTAATTATAGTCACCTCGCCTATTGAGTTAGGTTTACGTATTGTACAACTAATACCTCGCGCAAACTGAGTCGGTTTGAGTGTTGCACGATATCGGTGCGTCGCCCTAACGTAATCTAAACTAAACACGCCACAAACTCACAGTCTCATGTACCTACTGATGGTGGATTCTGCGTATGCGAGAGACCATTTGCGTATGTGTGCCACCGTTTTTCTTGTTATTCTGCCGCCAAGCAGTAGTGCCCAGCAACATTACTGGGCATTATGAGACTTTAGAGCTTAGTCTTAGGATGACGAGCGCAATCCAGTGCCATGCAGGAGTTTGCATAACAAAGTTCTGGGTGTTCAAAAGACATACATATTGAAAAAATGTAACAAATTATGTCTTAAAATGTAACAAAACTTCTAAAAAATGCCCTCCAATTTCCAGCCGTATCTTCTTGGTGGTGGTTCTTTTTCCGATAAGGTGATTAGAGTCATTGCGGATAAATATAAAAACACTGTACTTAAAATTATTTATTAAGTTAATCAATACATTATTCTGATTCTGACCCTAAAGCAGGTAGGTATTCGCTTCCTCATAGTGATATAGCGAAATGCAATGCTCGGATGTTATCTAAAGTCCGTGCTCCTCTGCGCTCGTTATAGTTTCACCGAAAACATCGCGTCCTGTGTTGTGAGCGCACCCACACCGCACCGCGCGACTGCTCACCACCTGTTCTTATCATCTCGTAATCGGACAAGATTCAACCGTGTTTCTGTACGAACTATTTCATCTGACGCCTAACGGTACACACATCTGAAATCCAAATGAGACTGATTACCAACACGTCTGTCTGTCTACTTAATTCGTTTCTATTATAATTATAATTCGAGATGATGGACCGTCACTGTAATCACTTACATGCTAATGAGATGCTATCTCGCGCTTAATTATTTTCTTCAGCGTAATTATTAGGGTAACTTCGAAACACGATCTCTGCGTCCGATAGCGCGGCTCGGCGTCTCGACGTCCGCTAGCGCGGCGCGGGCGTCTCGACGTCCGCTAGCGCGGCGCGGCGTCTCGACGAAGTAATTAGCCATCCTATTAAGTAACCCACGAAATCACTGCAGCTTTTATATATTTATATATTTTATTTTTGTATTACTTTTTCCAACAGTCTAAAATGAAAAAAATAGAGTAACTTAGAAAATGGAATCGCCAGAACTAATTAGCCAGCTAAACCTTCTATAAAATTTATATATAAATAATAATATTTTGGTCTTATTTCAATTTATCTAAAATAATGCAATTGTATTATCATAAAAACCAATAACATAAATTAACAGTTAAAACTGTGATCTGACTTTAAGTGACAGTACAATGGCTTGTATAGATCCGCTTGAAAGTAGTTTTAAAAAGAAGCTGCATATTTCTCTTTCATAGTCGAACGTGACATAAAAAGCGAACAACCATCAATAATGTGACTTAATTGCGGGCTGCGTCTTAACCCTTCTGAGATACAAAGCAAGCACCCTTCGTTGGTTACCTGTCCGCGGCAGGATTAGCGCCGCCGCGTGCCGCCGCCCGCCCGGCCCGGCCCGTGCCCGGCCCGGTCCATGCCCGCCCGTGACACGTGGCGCGACCTGCAGAAACACCTTTTTATTACAATGTGTTCAAAAACACCTTCACCCCTTCACTGGCGCAGCTCCCTGCGAAAGTGATTTCACGTGTCTTCGATGTCTACAGATGCCGTTTTCACCCTTTAAGTTCTTTGTCGATCTATGCTTACATCTGTCGACAGTAAATTGCAGTATCGATGACAGTATATTGCAGATTTATTTCGCAGCCGTTCCATAAAAATTGTTTTACCTTTTTCTCTGAAGTGGGATGGAGAAACTCATGACTAGATACAACAATAACGTTCATAATATTCGGTGCAGAAGGCATTTAAAGTGACCTGATACTTATGCAACGAAAGTCAGAGATGATGTATGGATGTGACGCCGGGCGGAGTGTCGCGCGTCGCGCTCGCGACGTGACGCGACGTGACGCGGCGTGTCGCGACGGCCGGCGGCGGCGCAGTTACGTGTAATATCCGGCGAGTATCCGTCACGCCCCACCCTGATGCAAACATACACATAATAATAGCACATACTTGAAGTCCACTCGTGGTAGGTCTCTCGTAGGGAGGCCGTCTGGGTAGGTAGGTACCACAGCTTGGCCAGTTATTCTGCCACCAAGCATTACTGTGTTCCGATTTGAAGGGCATTGTAGCCAGCGAAATTACTGGGCATTATGAGACTTAACAGCTAATTCTCTCAAACGTCTCAGGGTGACGAGCGCAGTGCAGCGCTTCGCAGGATTTTGCAAAACAAAGTTCTGGGTGGTGCTATTACTGTTATGGGCAGAAGTGTTGCTTACCAACGGGCGATAAAGATACCTTCTCATTCGACTTAGCAAATTTTCAGTTTGGACATATACCCTCACCTTCGAAATGATTAAACCATTCAAATGCCTCAATGCCTATAAGCTACGGAAGATGTACGGGTCATCCGTAAAAATGTTAGAGTCAATAAAGTAAAGTCATTGCACCGTCTCAAGGCTATATTTGTTTTGTGTATTGATGGTCAAAGTACAAAGATATTTATTAAATAGGCACAAAAAATGCAACTTTTGAACGTCGTACACACAATACAAATCAAGACTCTAGTGTGTTTCCGAGTATCGTTTTTACAAGGTTTTATTGCACATTTAATAATTTTTTTAAGATAAATAGAGCTAAGAACTCGCAACGAGCGCTCACACTGCTAGTGCTCGTAAAACTACTAGCGCTTGTGGACAGGATGATGCCATGTTCTCACCCGTGCATACTGTTCCCACTTAGGAACATGCGCTCTATAGTTCCCTATTTTTTTTTTTCGGAAAACATAGCTAATACATGCATATGATAATTAAACTATGTTAAGGTTGTATTCTTTCAATACGCGATATGTGGCACTCGTAGCGAGGGTTCCATACCTGCGAACAGTACTCAAGGATACTTCGAACGTAGGCGCAGTACGAGATCTTAAGTGTTTTTATATTGTTGAAGGGTTTAGATACACGCATAATGAAACCCAGAGCTTTAAAAGCTTCTGTGACAATGTTGTCTATATGTTGGTCATACATTGTTAATTTTGTCAATTAATTTTTTTTATGTCTACTTGCTCAATAATAATTTTGTAAATTTAAGTACTATACTAATGTTAAATAATTAAATAGTTAAATGTGTGTTCCATATGAGTTAATTGAGTATACTAGGCTAAGTACATTAAGCTTACCGGCATTTATATTTTAATGTAAAATTGTTTTTCTCAGCAAGTGAATTTGTAAATTCTTATGAGAAATAAATTCTTTAACCGTAAGTTCGGCAGAATCAGAAATGCAGTTGACAGACTTGAGTACTTTCATATCGTCCGCAAATAAGTAAAATTTTGAATGAATAAAACAATCATTTATGTCGTTAATAAAAATTGTGAATAGGAGAGGACCTAGTAAAGACCCTTGCGGGACTTCGGATGGTATTGGAATCCAAGAAGATGTGAAACCATTGTGGACAACAGCATGAGCCTGAGCCTGAGAAATAGTTATGTATACTCTAAGAAATATCTGTATTATAGTTTAGTGGACTTCCAATAAAAAAAGGTGATTCATTAGATCCGTACCATAAGAGTATCAAGTAACGGTGTGGTGGTGTTGTTACAGATGGATCTGCGAGCGGCGAGGGCGAGATCAGCGGCGACGAGCGCCCGCCCTCCCCGCCGCGCGCGCCCTCCGCGCCCCTGCCGCACCCTGCGCACCCCGCGCGCGGCCTCCCTGCCGCCAGCGCCGCCGCCACCGCCGCCGTCTTCGTGAGTATATCCACCGCGCCCTCTGCAGGCTCGTACACTTCATCTGCTGCACGGCCGGCACGTAACGATTGGGGTACATTAAGTACAGTTTGATGTTATTCGATCCTCGGCCCAGTAGTGCAGCGTGCTTGTGGTGTGTTGCAGGGCGCGGCGGGCGCGGGCGGCGCGCTGGCGCAGCTGCAGCACCTGCTGCTCTCGCAGCACGGCGCGCACTCGCTGCTGCTGCACACGCACGTGCAGCAGGCCGTGGCGCACGCCGCCGCGCAGCAGCTGCAGCAGCTGCAGGCGCGCGCCGGGCCCACGCCCCCCACAGGTAGCCCGAGTCGCCACTGGGCGCAGCGCAACTAGCGCTGCACGGCTTACAACGATCGGGCTCTTAATGCGGCACGATTCAACTAAACACGCATAATGTGGTGTTGCAGACGGGCGGTCGCCGTCCCCGCGGCGCACGCCGCCGGGCGCGGGCGCGTTCCTCACGCCGCATACGCCGGGCTCGGGGCGCGCGCGCTCGCCGCTGCACGCGCACGCGCATACCCCGCTGCACGCGCACGCGCACAAGCCGCGCGCGCTCGAGCCCGCCGCCGACGACACGGCGGACCTCGAGGAGCTCGAGCACTTCGCCAAGACCTTTAAGCAGCGCCGGATAAAGCTCGGTACGCACCGGCTGACGGACGCGCCCTGCCGTCCGCTCCAGACGCATCTCGCTCACGATCTGCTCTGTCCGTCCGCAGGTTTCACGCAGGGCGACGTTGGGCTGGCGATGGGCAAGCTGTACGGGAACGACTTCTCGCAGACGACGATATCGCGGTTCGAGGCGCTCAACCTCAGCTTCAAGAACATGTGCAAGCTGAAGCCGCTGCTGCAGAAGTGGCTGGAGGACGCGGACTCGTCGCTGTCAGGGGCGGGTGGGGGCGCGGGTGGCGCGGGCGGCACGGGGCTCGGCGCCGGCCTGGCCGAGGCCGTGGGCCGGCGCCGCAAGAAGCGCACCTCCATCGAGTCGGGCGTGCGCGTGGCGCTCGAGAAGGCGTTCCTACACAACCCCAAGCCCACCAGCGAGGAGATCGCCGCGCTCGCCGACGCGCTCTGCATGGAGAAGGAGGTGGTGCGCGTGTGGTTCTGCAACCGCCGCCAGAAGGAGAAGCGCATCAACCCGCCGGCGGGCGACGGCGGCGTCGGCGCGCTCGGCGCGGGGCTGCCGCCGCCGCTGCCGCCGCACGCGGCGCACGCGCTTCACGCGCACGCGCACGCGCACGCCGCCGCGCACGCGCACGCGCACGCGCACGCTCTGCAGCCGCTGGCGCTGCTGGCGCGCGCGCCGCACCGCGACTGACGCGGCCGCGGCCCACACATATCCCTCGTTGTAAATACGGTCGCGTGTACAGACTAGTGGTAGGTAGTGTGTATATAGGTGTATATGGGGCGCGCCGGTGTTCCGGCCGCCGCGTTTGTATAATTAGCTGTAAGTTTATATAATTACGTGAAATTATTTATGTCGAGGAGCGCAGCGCCGCGGCCAGCCGCGCGCCTGTACAGGCTCATATCAGTAGCGCTCGCGAGTATGTAAGGTGGATGTGTAGAAAACTATCTAAGTGTTACAATAAAACATGATAGACACTACTACTAGCTGCCTTTTATTTTATACATCCTTAATCTGGTTGATCACTTCGGTCGACATTTCTCTGAGGTTGTACAAGCTGATGTGCACACGTCCTCGTGAGGGCTTGGAAAAGGTTAGGTAATTAAAACCAATTCGATCTGCTTTTATTACGACAACAAAGACAACTTTTATTACGACCGTAAAATCTAAGCTAATGTTCTGTGTCTGTGCGGAACTCGTCGCAGCGATCTAGAAAACGCGGCTCGTTTGTTATCGCCATCTAGTGAAAACCTTAAGAACTAATAACGCACATCAACACCGTTTATGGTTTGAATATGAAACAAAACTAACTTCTACAGAGGTGTACCAATGAAATGTCGTGACGATTCATTCCACTTGGTCCCATTGCTCAGGCCCGTCGATGGGACCATGAGGATTTATTTTATTCCCACTGGTGACGAGACGACGAGGAAACCAAACCCAAGCATTATAGCTTTATTCTTGTATAAAAAAGAGACACAGACACTGCAATTGCCACAGCACTTGACTTAAAAGAAATGTGGACCAGAAACATGGAGTAGGTATAGAGGCAGGCAGGCTGACTATTGGGCGTATTTAAATATCGCTAAGTTATCTGATGTAGTTATTGTATCCGTGGAACGTTGAGAAGAACACTAAGCCACCATAAATCACGAGGCCTTAGCTTTTTACCTCTGACGCCATCCAATACAAATGGTTGTGAAATTACATTCTTTTACAGTTTTCTGTTATCGTACTGGCTTGCATCACAATACCTACACCTTTTTTATTAATAATGTTATGGAAGACCAACAGCTGCTATATGTATATAATTAACTTATAGAAACCGTGAGCTAATTGAAGGTCCTCAAGGATAGTTCCAAAATATTATGAAATGTAACTTCTGTGAACATCAGAGCGTATACTGAATGTACCTAACTAACTTATTAATGAAATTACTATCTATAATATATTTTACAGAGCAATGTTACTTGATCGAAAAAATCACTGCTCAATAACTGTCTAGCTAGCCGACGCGACACTTGTACAGAATAAGTCAATATCAAAGGGCTTATTGAGTGAGTTAAAGTTTTTGTTCGCTCTCCAAACACAGTAATTTTGTCTATAATTTGTTTTAACTGAGGGTATATAAGGTAAAGGACTGAATCTAATCGCTATAAGAGGAGTATTTCACTTAATTATACTTCAGAGCTCGGGACATATTGCTAGTTCGGGGGGTATTGTTTTTTTGGTTAAATGATTCGTAAATGTATTCATACATATTATATTATTCAATCAATCAATCAATCAAAAGTTCTTTATTCAATTTTGTCGTCACAGACGCACTTATGAACGTCAATTATTACAATGACTCTACCACCGTATCGGAAAAAGAACCACTACTCAGAAGATACGACAAGAAACTGAGGGGCATATTTTTTAGAACTTTTGTTTACTAACTGTATAGTATGTTTTTTTAATTAGAATATTTTTCACACTCAACTTTCTGTGAGCTCCGTTATACATTTTGGAATTTTATTGTAAAAACGTACACAATTGCCCATGAAGGACTTATTCGTTTTACTCAGTCTAAACCTAGGTACTGCAATTCTATCCTTATTTCTAGTGTTTATGTTGTGGTGGTCACTATTCACCTTGAATTTGTGCAGATTTTTACGAGCATACATTATATTTTCATAAATATACAGAGAAGGCAAAGTTAATACATTAATTTGTTTAAAGACTTCTCTTAATGATTCGCGAGGACCCAACTCATAAATAGCGCGAACCGCCCGCTTTTGTAAAATAAAAATAGCTTCTATATCCTCGGCAGACCCCCACCCCCAGTAAAATGCCATATGACATTAAGCTGTGGAAGTATGCAAAGTAAACTAATCGAGCCGTAGCTATATCCGTTAATTGCCTAATTTTACTAACCGCGTATGCAGCAGAACTAAGTTGTCCTGATAGAGCATCGATATGAGGACCCCACTGCAACTTAGAGTCTATGCCTATATCTAGGAATACCGTCGCCTTGTCTGTGTTGAGTTTATCACTATTAAGCATTACGTTTGGCTCTACATGTCTAACATTGGGCAAAGAGAACTTTAAATATTTCGTCTTTTTCGCGTTTAATAACAAGTTGTTGGCAGCGAACCAATTTGACACAATATCTAATACATTATTTACGTGTACTAGTTACCTTAAAGATTATCGATGTATCATCGTATCGTAAAAGGTACAATGTCCGCAAGGTATTTCACCATAAAAGGTAAGTCATTTACGTACACTAAGAACAAGAACGGCCCTAAAATTAAACCTTGTGGTACACCCATTTTGACTAAAGATCCAGATGAAGTGACGCCATTTATACCAACTTTTTGCTGCCTGTCAGTTAGGTAGGTTTCTACAAGATCCAGAACAGTTCCACGAATTCCGTAGTGGTGGAGTTTACGAATCAGAGTACTGTGCTCTACGCAGTCAAAAGCCTTGGAGAGGTCACAAAAAACTCCAATGGCATCCTGTGAACTCTCCCAAGCTTCAAGCACATGGGTAACTAAATGTACCCCGGCATCAATTGTTGATCTGCTTTTCGTGAAACCGAACTGATTCTCATTCAATATTCTGTGTTCGTTAAAGTGAGACAATAGTTGCCGTAGTATGATTTTTTCAAATATCTTACTTAGAGTTGGAAGCACATAAACTGGTCTATAATTCGAGGGGTCAGTTTTGTTACCTGACTTGAAGATGGGAGTAACTTTACTTTTTTCATCAAATTGAACAACAACCTATATACTATTCAGCGGAATCACACGAGATATTGTCATTGCGTTTCAGATTTTAAATGAATTTTCGCAACGTCACGTCGGATTCCATTATCATCATCATCATCAGCCTGTAGTCGTCCACTGCTGGACATAGGCCTCTCCCAATGAACGCCACTAAGCCCGGTCTTCGGCTCTTCTCATCATTTTCTTCCGGCCACTTTTTGCAGGTCGTCGCTCCATCTAGCCGGTGGGCACCTACACCACGCTTGCCAATTCGCGGTCTCCACTCAAGGGCACGTCTACTCCAGCGGATGTCCATCCTTCATGAGATATGACCAGCCCATAGCCACTTCAGCTTGCTAATCCTACCTATGGGCTACGTCGGTTACATGGGTTCTCTGTCGGATTACCTCATTGCGGATCTTATCTTTCAGAGAAACTCCGAGTATAGCGACACTATTAATTTACGGGTGACACTCACGTTTAAATTGAAGCAATCCAACTATAGTTTCAACCACATCCGGTGGTCTTTTTCAAGGCGAGTGCGGAACGCTTGCGAACGCGTCGAACTTTGCAATGACAAAATCCGGGAAATAAAAATTAATTAAAAAAAACATAAGTACCTAAATAATAATAAATGGCTAAATGAGACCCCTGACCCACGGCTTGCCTTAACTGGCCATCCGGGGGTGAAGATGCAAGAGCTAAGAACTTAGTTCCAAGGGTGGAAGTGTTAAAGGGTATAACGGTGGCAAACCACCTTGAGTTGTTGGGTGTCACTCTGACATCCAACCTCAATTTTGGCACGTACATTGAGTCCAAGGCTACTTTAGCTGCAAAGAAGTTGGGAGTCCTGGGGAAGGTCAGGCGGTATTTCACGTCGGGACAGCTTCTTAACCTCTACCAAGCACAAGTCCGGTCATGCATGGAATACTGTAGTCATCTCTGAGACGGCTCGGCTAAGTATCAGCTCGAAGCCTTGGACTCCGTAGAGAGGCGGGCAAAAAAACTTATTGGTGACGATGCGTTTTGCGTTGGTTGAAGCTAAGCTTCAGAGTCTCAAGCATCGACGTAAAGTTGCCAGCCTGTCGGTATTTTATAGGATTCATAACGGTGAGTGTGCGATGGAATTATATGACCTAATTCCTCCATCTCTTTTCTACCATCGGACAACAAGACGCACGGATACTCGGCATCCATACATGGTTGACATTCCTCCTGCCCGAACAAAGCGTTTTGCATCGACCTTTTTAATGCGAACAGCTAAGGAATGGAACACCTTACCAGCGTCTTTGTTTCCCGATTCTTATAATCTGGGTGTCTTCAAGTCTCGAGTGAATCGGTATCTAGGCAAGCATGATCCATCTTCGACCGCGTCGTCACTTTCCATCAGGTGAGACTGCGGTCAAATGCTTGCCTATAAGTAATAAAAAAAAAATAACGCCGGTAGTAGCATTTAAGTGAAACTGCACCACACCTCTCGACACCATTTAGCCACCCACACCAACGTTGCCCCTCTCGTCACCAATGAACGGCGGCCCGTAAAGGGGGCCCGTTTAGTGGGTGGTGAGTCACCACCTGCCTAACTTTGTTGGACTTATGTCCCCGCGCAAACCTTCAAAAGGACCGGGTGCATAACCCTTGAGAAAGAGTGACATAGTAAAAATAACAAAAATAATTATTATACAAAATAAAAATAATTAAAATATCATAATTCATAGCAAAATCCGAGTATAGCCCATGAAGAGCCATAGCACGCTGAGCGACTTTAAGCTTGTGGATTGGTCTCACTGTGAGTGTCCACGTCTCGGCTCCGTAGGTCATTACTGGTAGGACGCGAGCATTAAAGACTTTTGTCTTTTCAAAAAATTCAACATTCATTTATTTGCATTAACATAGGTAAAAACATAATATTATTAATGGTTTTAATTAATATAATATGCAAATTTTTATCACAATATTATTATTATGTCGCTCTTTCTCACAGGTTATACCTACACCCGGTCCTTTGGAAGGCTTGCGCGAGGACATGAGTCCAACACGTAGAGGCCACTTAGAGCATTTAATTTAGATATGTAATGGGCAACACTTATCGGGGACTATCTCTAAGTGAATCATTAAGAAGATGCAATTAAAGACAGCTCCCGAAAAGTGCGAGGACTATTATTGGAGATATGGAAATTACTTATGATTGGGCTATTGAGGTAAATTTTTAATGGGTGAGAACCGGTCTATGATATGAGACCTCGGCACCTGCCAGTTCCGCCTAAAAAAATATTTAGGCAGGTGGTGACTCGCCACCCACTAAACGGGCCCCCTTTAAGGGCCGCCGTACATTGGCGACGAGAGGGGCAACGTTGGTGTGGGTGGCTAAAGGGTGTCGAGAGGTGTGCTGTAGTTTCACTTAAACGCTACTCCCGGCGTTTATTATTATTATTTTTATTTAATAATCATAAAACAATACACAATATGTAATAATACAATATGTACATAATAAATTAAATATATGTGAAATTCAAAACATATTTTCATTTAACAAATAGCAATATTTATGAGAATTAATTAATTTAAAATATCAATAATAATTAGGTACATGTCAATATCAAATAAAATTTCCATAGTCAATAATGAGCATAAAATTAGTCATGTCAGGTAAGCAATTACAATTAATTATCAGTTAGAAATTCTTTAATGGAATAAAATGCCTTGTCGATTAGATAAGATTTAAGTTTATTTTTATAGATATGAAAAGATTCACTTTTTTTTATATCTTCTGGTATTTTATTATAAATTTTTATTCCCATAAAGAATATACAATTACTAAACATAGTTGTTGTACAGTTTGCCAGCCTCAGTCTATTTTTGTGATGTTTACTGTTGAGCGTATCGTACAAAGTGATGTTTTTTTCACTAATAGAGCCGATTCGTAAATATATATCAAAGGGCGAGTTAGAAGTTTAAGTTATTTAAAATTCTTGCAAACCATTTGCAAGAATCTGTTTGTTGTAGTTTGCAACTAGATCGAATATATTTTTCTTGTGCTTTAAAGTCAATAATTAAAAAAAAATATATACTTTAGGCACTGGGACGATGCGAAGACTTGGCGTAGTTTGCCGAACGCTGCCCAGCCTAGCTGAATCCTTCTGTCGGCTCGAAGATATATGAGTAATATTGTAAATAGGTATATATAGGTACAGTAGCAGTTAGAGTGACGAGACCAGGCCAGTCCCCGCAAGCAGCGCCCGTTCACGAGTATGACTTGTGGACCAGCCATCACCCCTCTCGACCACGGCTCCTAAAAACTCATTTTTCTATCTCTTATAGTTTCGGAGGTCCCCATACTGACCTCGATGTTACACCCGGCAGGTGTATGTATACTTGTATAGTGACGATAATGTTAGGGTTTTGTGCTCAATAAATGTTCTCTTCCAGCTCTCGATTATTTGTAGCCCGAACATTGAAATAACACAGCGTTTCTCAGCTCTATAGATAACTGCGCTTTGAGTTGAATTCTCTCAAAAGACTAATCCGCATCTTAGAAGTGAAGCGACTAAGCCATGATATGAAGCTAAAAACGCATCGTCTGAACAATGTGGAAAAGTTTATAAAGGGCAAAACCTGAGTTACTTAATCTCTTACAGAGGCCTTCAGTGCGTACCTCCCAGTCTAGTTTTTTATCAATTGTCAATCCAAGAAAGTTCCTTGGATTTATTAGTTTGTGTTGATCGGTTCGGTAGCATTAGTCCCGACTTAGGTTGGAGGTATGTAACTTCAAAACGCGTTGGGAGACTACAAGAGACCGCTTGACCTCTTCGTAGTACGCGCTCCCATATAGTCGAGAGGTCTTGCTGCTACGGTCTTCAAAAATATACGAAAAGGGTTTCGTCTGTCGCTCACGCGGACGAAGTCGCGGGAATAAGCTAATTAGTTTATAATAGTGTTACGAAGCGATGGTTTGGTTTTCGAACAAGTAATCATGTATAAACAGGATGTTTACTTGTAGGTAATGCCGGCAGGTTTCTCGTATGCGAGAGGCCGTTTGGGTGGGTACCATCGCTTTGCCAGTTATTCAGTCGCCAAGCAGTAGTGCGCGAGCATTACTGTGTTCCGGTTCGAAGGGCATTATAGCCAGCGAAATCAATGGACATTATGAGACTCAACAGATAATTGTCTCAGGGTGACGAGCGCAGTGCAGCGCCGCGCAGGATTTTGCAAAACAAAGTTCTGGGTGGTGCTGTTATTGTTATGGGCTGGCGTATTGCTTACCATCAGGCAAACGACCAGCTCGTCTCGTCATTCGGTTATATAAATAAAAAAGTTTTTTGAGGCCCGACTGAAAATAAATCATTTACTAAAAAGATACCTGCATGTATTATATTAATTTAATTAAGAGAGTTTAATGAATAAAATATTGTTTAGTAGGTACTTAATATCTTATATTTATCAGTACATTACATAATACCTTTTCAGATATTTAATACTTAATATCTGATGTCTCGGGGTGATGAGTGCAGTGCAGCGCTACGCAGTACTTTTTATGGCATTAAAAGTTCTGGGTGGCATTGCAATTGTTATGTGCAGGCGTGGCGCTTAACATCAGGCGAACGACCAGATCGTCTCATAACTCAATTCCATAAAAAAAGTGACTCCATATATGAATAAACTTTGAATATGAGGTATTGGTAACTATTATTTTATTGTGGTAGGTAATCGGTATTTGAGGAGTAGATACTTATAACAGTTATTTATTAGATTGTTACGCCACCTAAAGTTCCACCGCGGAACTGCGTGCTAAAGGAGCGCACCGCGCGACTAGTGGCGCCACCTACGTCCCACGCCGCCGCGCCGGCCGCGCACACGTCAGGCTCGTCGCGCCGCGCGGTTTCGCACGGCACCCACAGATGGCGCTCATGTTTTTGCGACCGAGTTAGAGAGTAACACATACACTTCCCCCCAACCCATAATATAAAAGCCCTTGAGCGCCAGTCGTAAATCGTGTTAAGCTCAAATTAAGGTATAGCTTCACTGCGACTATTGACATACGGTCTAATAAAATTATTGTCGATTCAGGCAAGAAATAGGAATAAGCTAAATCAAATTTTTCTCATTCATATAAACCAAAATACGATAACTACAAGTTGTGATAAACTAATGGGACAGTCTATGGCATACAACAGTCATTAACTGGAAGGTACCCAATAAGTAGTAGGTACACAAAAAACTAATTCCGGGAACACCTTACGAGATGGAGCGATAACATTATCTTAACAGCAGGCGCAGAGTGGAGCAGAGCGGTTGGAGATGAGAGAGATGAACCAGTCAGAGGAGGTTTTTACCGCAGGACGCGGTCCTTACAATAATGAAAAAAAGAAAATGGAACTATTATGTAACTAATTCGTTGCGATTAACTTATCAAAAAAAGTAGAACTTACTCCAGGTAGTTCAGTAGAATAAGTGATACAAAAATATAGATTGTGTTGTTCGTGTTTAATAAGGTTGCAAATAAAGAAAGAAAGAAAGAAAATACATTTATTCAAGAGAGATACACGCAACATTACATTAAGCTATAATACTACACTACACATAACAAATAATATTATACTATACATACAACAGAAAAAAATAACACATGTAATAACATATATAATAAATACATAATATAATTTTAGTATAATGGAATGTTGCGCGATGTCAGGAAAAGGTTCCGACTCAGCATAAAAACTAAGGTAATAAATACCTTAGTACTGATTTTCAGGCAGAATCTATGACCGTGACATCACGAACAGTAAGATAAGAGACAAATACAACATAAATATATAAACAAATATATAACAAGAGTAAATAAAATAATTATTCATAGGCGGTGACACTGACATGTTACATCACATATAAAAGCAAATTCATACTCCACGGCGCCACGCACTCCATTCCAACCTCAAAGTCTTACTCTGAGGTTAGAATAGTGTACGTGGCACCATAGAGCACAAATCTACCTCCACAAATGATGCCACATGTCAGTGTCTAAAAAGTGAACACATTTTCCCAGCAGAAGGACGAACAAAATAGGTACAAATACGACACAAGACAAGAAAGCAAGCAGGCAATAATTAACCAGCTTAAGCTGGAGGGTAAAGCCTGTCACCACTTTGCCAAGCTTTGAACATTATATTAATTTGTTATGTAAAGCTTTCATTTAATTATTTTATTTTAACTTAAGAAAACATTATTGAAAATTAAGTTATTCTATGACCTACATTTTTATATACCTTAAAAACTAACATACATATAAATCACAATTATGACATACTAGTTAGCGTGTCTAGGCTCCCTAAATCGTCGGAACACTATGCCTTCGGGCCAAATCTTCGGAGCCAGGAAGATGTCTTTATATAAGTGCCGGAGCATGGAAGACTTCAAGTTCATCAGCTCCTGGGCTCCTGGTGTCGTCCACAGCGCCTCTACTTGATATACTGAATGATATCTTGTCTCGAGGAGCTCTGGTCAAATCGGAACAAATAAATCACTGTCATAGGCGCTGCCACAAGAACTATTGTAGTAGCTGCAGCGGCGGCGCGGCGCGGCGCGGCCGGCGCGGCGGTGCGCGTTGGGATCGCGCCGCTCGGGGCCGACGGGTACTCTCCACAAGGATGAAGCCCTCCTCGACCTGTCAACCTTGCTACTTCACATTAACAGTGTTCAAAAATGTCGCTCCTTCCCTGTATCGTCCGGTAAACTACTGCCGGTAATACTCCCGTAGCAGTCTCGAGACAAGTGCGTGTGCGTGTTCGCGCGGAAGGCAGCTTGTGGCTGTCACGCGCCACACACATCGGGACATCATCCGGGTCGGTCTCCTTAAACACTCGGAAAATGTGTTGCGGGTCCTTCTTGCCGCGTCCTTCCTTTTCCCTCGACCCGAGGCGGATGGTGGTTACAGTAGTGTCGGCTAGCGCCTTCATGGCTGCGAGGATCCTCCTTGCAGGTGCTCGAGGCTGAGCTCCTCCCCGTCCAGCTTCTGCTGTACGCCAGCGAGCAGCTCATGGAGCGCTTCGCTGCCATGTTCGCATTATTATATTAACGCGCAAAAATCTAGGTGTAGGTCAGCATCGGAGCGCTCTCTGTACAGATGGAGCGCTCGGCTCCAGTCGGCGACATTAGCAGAAGAGTTCGCAAAATATTTTGTTAAAATTAGGTAGTTTATAGGATATACAAAAGATTGTCTGCTATTGTCAATACCTAAAACATTATGCAGCAGTATTCTCTTGCATAACAGTTACAGTTTGTAATAGCGTGTGTATGTTCCCAGCACGCTCGCACGCTCTATCAATGTAAACTATAGGCTACTCTTATTGCCGTGTTCCGGTGTTCTCTGCGGAGCGCGGTCCGTGCTCGCTGGGTCTGTGGCCTGTGGGCGATCTCCGTCTCGCTGCCCACTCGTCGGCTGACGTCGTGTGACGCGCGTCTGTGGCACTGCACTGACTGAACCACAGAACATATGTATATAGTGGTACTTGGTACATACGTAGTAACTGAATGCTATCTCGACTTGCATCACTCGGCAGCAGACAATAAGCGAGCAGAGTGTACTGTATGGTGTTTGTGGTGACATTCTTGTTACATGGACCCCACTGGCCACTCGCCGCGCTAAGGCCGCCCGCAGCATCCGATCCGCGCTTGCAACGCCAACATACTATGAGAACTACGAATTCGTATTAGCCCAATAACAGCGTTATATAGAAAATTTAGCTAATTCCTACCTAACAAACCGTCGGTGTTTACGAGTTTATTATGGTGGATAGAAACGTCTTACTTCGTCAACGTCGGGGACGAGCGCAATGCAATGCTACGCAATACTTTGCAAGGTGTTAAAAGTTCTGGTTGGCACTGCAATTGCCATGGGTAAGTGTAGTAAGTAAGCGTGGTGCTTACCATCAAGCGAAAGATTTGCTCGTCTCGTTGCTCTATTGCATAAAAAAACGTGTTTTGCGATATGTTTGCGCAAACATATGGCGCGGGCACCACCGTGTGGTACGCCGGTATGCTCGGCGAACAGTGGTGCCAGTGACGGTACACGAAAATCCTGTAAAATTGAGCCCACCCTACCTCTGCGCTCGTACTTCTCCCCTGTCTCCCCACTCTGAGCCTCCGCCGCGGACTATGTTCGCTCGAGCACAATCGTACAGTAAACTTTGCGCATCTTTCTCTCATCTCTCATGGACGCACATTTTGCGTTCGTATCAGTGTCGAGAACAAGCAGCGTACACCACTCGCCGCTCACCGCTCGCCGCTCGCCGCTCGCCGCTCGCCGCTCACCGCTCACCGCTCGACGTCTTGTGATCTCTACCAATGAACTGTCCACGATGAAACTCGGGTTTAAGGCGATGAATCATTTGCAAGGCAAAGATCATTCAGCTCATCTCGGTTGTAGGTGGTGGTCTTCCTGTGATGATGACAGTTTTATGATATTTGTTTAACATTGGCAATGTAAATACATATTAGGATAATAATAAAAGTACTGACGGAACATGTCCAGCAAGCCTTCAATGTTATATTAAACTGCCATTGTCTTTAGAAATGGAATAGACTTGTTTTGAAATGTCAAATATTGAATTAAGTATTTTAGGTACCTACAGGAGAGAAAGAGCAGGATATGTCATAGCACCTATATCCTAAATGAAAAGGAGCGATGCTGCATGACATGACCTCTACGAGTATAAAAGTATCTCAGTTTTCAGATTAGTTTTGTGCTAATAAAGACAGGCAACAACTGATCAATAACCTAGATAGCCCCTATAAATAAGAGTGAGTGCAGAATCAGATGAGTGGTTGGCTCACTTCACAACAAGCCGCGCGTGTTGCCCTCGCTTGGTATCAGCGCAGGCCGCGGCCGCGGCGTCGTTATCAGTGCGCGATTAGATACCGTCGCGCGCACACCTCGCCGCGCCGCGCCGCCGGCACTCACCGGCACTCGCCGACACTCACCGGCACTGACCACCGCACTAATGAGGACCAAGGACCGACTCGCTGAGCTCAGGCATGTGAGTATCGTCCTTCAGAGATGCCATCGCCAGTATCATCTCCAGCCCTGCCGCCCTCCTGCCGCCCTGCTGCCGTGCAGTGTTTATTATATGTGGTGTGCAGTGTTCCGTGCAGTGACCCTTCCTTGGGTCATCAACTCGGCAACATGATTGTGTTTTGTGCTTTACAAGTTGGATATATACCAACATTGAGAGCGTGAGTTATTATGAGCTATGAGACTCGGTTGAAGGTGAGAGGGCTCGTAGGATCTCGGACGCGCGCTATGTCATCCTCGGAGCCCGATCACAGATTGTGCCTAAAGTGATAAGTGCTGTGTAAACAGAAACGTGCCTGTGTATGTGTGTCTACGTTGAACATCCACGTGATTGGAACGTGGTCCGGACGGCTGCACGCTGCACGCTGCAGTTAACAGAGAACATCTTATACTAGCAAACATAAAGTGGGTCATGAAGAAAAGGTCAGCCTTTGTTTTCATTCGGTTCAGAAATAAAGTGAACAGTAATTATTTAGCGAATGAATATTGCACGTAGGTAGCGCGCGAGTTGAGTCAGGTGTCGGCGTCTCGGCGCGACGCGACGCCTCGTGCGCTTACTCTGCACAATAGTACTCGCTCATCTATACAAGTAAGCACCTATAGTCTGGCAATCAAACAGTTAACCAGTACCACAGAATACTTAATAGTAGCAAGGTACCAGTAGGTACCTACTACCAGTACCTATTTACTCAAAATACAAATTCACTATAAATTATGGGAACTATTTATAGTGAAGTTGTTGACCTCACCTCACCACCTGCTGCGTGCAAACTTACTTAAAGGGAGAAATATATATAATATACAAGTAAAAAAAAAGTTTATAGGAGCTTGCTGCTGCTATAAACTTTTTTTTTACTTGTATATACCTAACATTACTTTATATGGAACGAAATCAATAATTGAAACTGAAATTGAACACTTCAATGATATACCTACTTGTTGTCCTATCCTGTTTACATATGTCGGCAGTGCGCTACTAGTCCTATTTACATATGTCGGCAGTGCGCTACTAGTCCTATTTACATATGTCGGCAGTGCGGTACTAGTCCTATTTACATATGTCGGCAGAGCGCTACTAGTCCTATTTACATATGTCGGCAGTGCGCTACTAGTCCTATTTACATATGTCGGCAGTGCGCTACTAGTCCTATTTACATATGTCGGCAGTGCGCTACTAGTCCTATTTACATATGTCGGCAGTGCG
The DNA here is from genome assembly GCA_951640565.1 of Petrophora chlorosata. Lineage (NCBI taxonomy): Eukaryota > Metazoa > Arthropoda > Insecta > Lepidoptera > Geometridae > Petrophora > Petrophora chlorosata. Next base: position 18,658,011 of record OX621197.1, read on the forward strand.
CTACTAGTCCTATTTACATATGTCGGCAGTGCGCTACTAGTCCTATTTACATATGTCGGCAGAGCGCTACTAGTCCTATTTACATATGTCGGCAGTGCGCTACTAGTCCTATTTACATATGTCGGCAGTGCGCTACTAGTCCTATTTACATATGTCGGCAGTGCGCTACTAGTCCTATTTACATATGTCGGCAGTGCGCTACTAGTCCTATTTACATATGTCGGCAGTGCGGTACTAGTCCTATTTACATATGTCGGCAGAGCGCTACTAGTCCTATTTACATATGTCGGCAGTGCGCTACTAGTCCTATTTACATATGTCGGCAGTGCGCTACTAGTCCTATTTACATATGTCGGCAGTGCGCTACTAGTCCTATTTACATATGTCGGCAGTGCGCTACTAGTCCTATTTACATATGTCGGCAGAGCGCTACTAGTCCTATTTACATATGTCGGCAGAGCGCTACTAGTCCTATTTACATATGTCGGCAGAGCGCTACTAGTCCTATTTACATATGTCGGCAGTGCGCTACTAGTCCTATTTACATATGTCGGCAGTGCGCTACTAGTCCTATTTACATATGTCGGCAGAGCGCTACTAGTCCTATTTACATATGTCGGCAGTGCGCTACTAGTCCTATTTACATATGTCGGCAGAGCGCTACTAGTCCTATTTACATATGTCGGCAGTGCGCTACTAGTCCTATTTACATATGTCGGCAGAGCGCTACTAGTCCTATTTACATATGTCGGCAGTGCGCTACTAGTCCTATTTACATATGTCGGCAGAGCGCTACTAGTCCTATTTACATATGTCGGCAGAGCGCTACTAGTCCTATTTACATATGTCGGCAGAGCGCTACTAGTCCTATTTACATATGTCGGCAGTGCGCTACTAGTCCTATTTACATATGTCGGCAGAGCGCTACTAGTCCTATTTACATATGTCGGCAGAGCGCTACTAGTCCTATACTTTTATAAATATACGAAACTTTGTGAGGATGCATATGTATGGACTTTGATCTACTGCGGATTTTGATAAAAAAATTAAGTAGGTACTTTAGAACCTGGAATAAGACTTGTGCTACTTTTTATCCTGGAAAATACAATAAGGGCGCGCGCGCGGGGGAAACCGCGGGGCGCGGGGGAAACCGCGGGGCTTACATAGTGTTTGTTGTGGAAACTTGTAAATGATTATGTATAGTATTAGGTAGATCCTACAGGATGCGGCTCTATGATGTCCTCAGCGCATAACAATCAAACCTACTCCAAAGACATTGACATATTCAATAGTAAACACTATATCTTCAAAATGTATATATACAGAAACTTTTTTGGCATTGATGAAAGGTAATTCAAAGCTCGTAGTTACTCACATACTTAGTGAACATAGGACCGTATAGCATATAGCCGCTTGATGCAATTGATGCAGATGACTCATGATAGGTATCTGATGATATATGTTACAGTATTATATGTTTAAGTTTTATAGACTGCATTCATGTATCGTGTACCTACTTTGTTGTCCATCTGTGGAAACTTTTATAAGCTACCTGTCCATACATTTATGCCTACATTATACTAAGTTTAGCTGTAGTTTTCCTAAAAGAATAATAAAATAAATAAATAACATTTGGCACAGGAATAGATTATACATAGAGTCCGACTTGTGCCACTTTCATTACGCGGTGTCGCGTAACATAAGGCTCGCGTACAGACGTCGAGATGTTCCTTCAACATAATCAAATGTAGAGTGTCGCGTGTGTTGCAGCTGGCGGGCACCGAGCCGGCCTGCGAGCCGGCGCGAGCCGCCCACTCCGCCGACCTCGACCGCATGTTCCGAGAGGTACCTACATCATCTCATTGCTCCACGTATAGTCTTCACACTACTGATACTTCACACTGGTGATAGAACAAATTAATAAACAATACATCGTTCAGTGCGTCAGTCGGTGTAGGTGCCTAGTTCTTGATTAGTTCTATCATTATATTACAGCTAATGCCGTGGCTGATGTACCGCAGCAAATTCAGAAATAGTTAAAACATGGGCATATCAATGCAATTAATTTTCATGGCTACGTTTGTGACAAACTTCAATTATAAATGTGCGCCACTAACGAAGTGCTCATTGCGCTAATTGCGCTAATCGCCGCCTCGTCCGTTCCTCCACACTCCACACTCACCGGGCAGTGTACTGCACTGTACCCACACACACACACACCCTCACACACACCCTCGCACCGGTCGCGAGCCTCGACAACACGCGGCAGCACAGCAGCAGTAACGAGCGAGCGGTTATTATACGACGCTAAATATTTCATTTTGATAGGACATTTAATGAAGCATACACAGCATTTAAAACTCCGACCGATCATGTCTGGAACACAACCTTTTGAATGAAGCCAGTAACAGTGTCATTAAGTAGTCGAACGTGAAGGTCGCGCAGGCAGTGATTGCATTTTGTGATGCCATGTTGTCTGGCGAGGGACCTAGTGCGTGCGGCACGCGCGGTGCCAGTGTGTAACGTGCCGACTCGAGGAGCCCCGACGTCCGGCCCGGCGCGGCGCCGCGCCGGTGGGTGTCTAGTGTCGAGGTGTCTACTTGTGCATTTGTGCATATACCTACTTACAAACAGTAAACACGTGAACACGTACGCTCATTCATGCCCGATACGTACCTATTATACAAATTCAACTTCAATTCAATGTCTTGACTCAACAACAATCCAATAGGTATGTATATTCTATACTAACTTATGCATAAGAACCTATACAGTGAGTATATAAATAAACGCCCAACGACCACATAACACATATGTATGTAAAGAAAAATGTATTTCTTTAATTTTGAATTTGGCCGCGCTTTTCTCCGTCGGTAAAAACGTTAGAATATAACTTAATGGTAATCATAATTATTATGTAGGTAAAGCAGAGGAAAAAAGTCAAGATGGTGGCAAGTAAAGAGAATTGTGTTTATTGTTAAAATAGTATTTTGGAAAGTTAATATTAAGAAGTGATAAGGAATTGGCATAGTAAATTATACGCTTTGAATGTCGTTTCTTTGTTTACAGGTAAGTTTTAGAAAATAGTGTTTTCATGTAAATAGTTTGGTATGTAACGTATAACTACTAACTCAATAAAACTTTGTTTATAGAGCAACAAATTATAGTTTATTTTGAATTGCCAATCCTAAACTATAAGATTATAATATAAATCTTATATGTATATAACTCTTGGTTAAGCTGGGCTGCCCTGCGCCTGGGAGTCACGACCTGCGCGCGACATTCTTCCACAACACGCACTCACGTAGCAAATGCTTTTTTTCTGTGTACAAACATTTGTCCCGTGGCGGGAATTGACTTATGTAAAAGAACACTGATCCTATAAAAAAGTCAGATACCCTTTTCGGGAACAACACTGTGATGGCCGGTACCTAACTATGTGTGCGTGACGACACATAGATAACAGTCTTTAACACTGTAGAAACATGCGTCAGAGTGAGTGTAATGTTGCTAGCGTAAGAAAAAAATATACTATACGTAAAAATAAAATCAAAGTATTAATCAGTATATTTGAACTTACTTGTGAAACGATATCCCATCTTTTCGTCTCGGTTTCTGGGAGCAGTTTTTACAATGTTTGAACACGCAATACGGCATATTTTTGGAACTAAAATTCACGCGTCACGCAGTACTTAGCAGCCAGCGCTTCGTTGCGTACTGACTCGATGTAGTATCCGCTTTGTGTAGTGGTATGCGCCTCAATCCCGTGTTCCGTGCAGAGTATCTGACTTTTTTTATAGGATCAGTGTAAAAGAATGAAAGAAGGAAGAGCGTTTACTGCAGGTGTGGTGTGTGTGTTGCAGGTGGAGCGCATGCGCGGCTGGATCCACGAGCTCAACGGGAACACGCAGCTGCTGCGCCGGCTGCACGCCGACCCCACCTTCTACACCAACAAGAGTCGGTATCTGTCCTACTGCACGCGCTCCGACTGTTTCTATCAGTGGCCACATTAGTAATGTCTCTCAAATAATAATCATAGGCTGAAATTACCCAACTGGCTACTGACGGCGGATAAAAAAATAAAAATAACACAAACGTTTCAGACTTGCAAGACCAAGTGGAGTCCGTGATCTCGCAGTCGAGCGCAGTGGGGCTGCAGGTGTGCGGCGCGCTGCGGCTCTTCGAGGGCGCGGCCGCGTGCGGCGCGGGCGCGGCGCGCAACGACGCGGCGGCGCGCATCGCGCGGCTGCAGTACGCGGCGACGCGCGCGCTGTTCGCGGAGGCGCTGGGCGCGCACCACGCCGCGCTGGGCGCCGCGCGCGACCACCGGCGCGGCCTGCTGCACGAACAGATCAAGTTGAGTAAGGCCCTCCGCTACTTCCTCACCGCGCCCACACCCGCGTCCTCACCCGAGCTGCGAGCACTGGTACAGTCCCACACATCCCTGAGGCCCGCTTTCCAGGATGCTCTAGTGCAGGAAAAAGGCTCGCCACACACCACCATAAGTTCTTTGCAGTTGTTGCCTCTGATGTTGCAGATATCCAAAGAGGACGGCGACGCTTTCCATCAAAAGGGCCGTCTGCTTGGATGAGACACAAAATAAATATAGTGTTTAATTATTGCGTAGGCTAAGCCCCGGAAATGTCACAGAATATCGATGTTTGGGTGCAAAATGTGATCTTTGAGTGGGTCATCGACCGGGCGCGGCGCCGGCGCGGCGCGGCGCGGCGGCTCGCGCGAGCACACCGACTATCGACACTCTGCGGTGATTCATGTGGTGGCCGCGAGAACTGCTCTCACTCGCGAACTTACTGCTTGTTGTTTGCTTGTTGTTCGAAGCGTGATAATTAATAACGGGGCCTACTGTTACTTCACCCAGTCGATATACCAATATAACATTCGAGTACCTAATAAAGGAGTGATAAACTTCGATGTATGTATGTGTTCGGTGTATGCAGTGCATTAAGATGCATACCAATTTTTGTACAACTTTTAATTTATTTGTTTCAGCAAATCTCACAATATCAGATGAAGAATGCGAAAGTCTTCTAGAATCCAAAAATTTGTCGCTGTTCGTCGATAATGTGAGTACGTTGATCGTCGCACGTGCGATGGTTTTCACTGTACAAATAGAGAGATAGGCATTTTGTATGTAGAGTTAAATAAGACACCACATTAGTAAATGGCATCCGTGCGAAGCCGGGCCACGGGGCCGGGACGCTAGCAAGACCCACTTTACAAATGGCATCCGTACGAAGCCGGGCCGCTAGCAAGACCCACTTTACAAATGGCATCCGTACGAAGCCGGGCCGCGGGGCCGGGACGCTAGCAAGACCCACTTTACAAATGGCATCCGTACGAAGCCGGGCCGCTAGCAAGACCCACTTTACAAATGGCATCCGTACGAAGCCGGGCTGCGGGGCCGGGACGCAAGCGAGACCCATTTTACAAATGGCATCCGTGCGAAGCCGGGCCGCGGGGCCGGGACGCTAGTAAGACCCACTTTACAAATGGCATCCGTACGAATCCGGGCCGCGGGGCCGGGACGCTAGCGAGACCCACTTTACAAATGGCATCCGTGCGAAGACGGGCCGCGGGGCCGGGACGCTAGCGAGACCCACTTTACAAATGGCATCCGTGCGAAGCCGGGCCGCGGGGCCGGGACGCTAGCGAGACCCACTTTACAAATGGCATCCGTGCGAAGCCGGGCCGCGGGGCCGGGACGCTAGCGAGACCCACTTTACAAATGGCATCCGTGCGAAGCCGGGCCGCGGGGCCGGGACGCTAGCGAGACCCACTTTACAAATGGCATCCGTACGAATCCGGGCCGCGGGGCCGGGACGCTAGCGAGACCCACTTTACAAATGGCATCCGTGCGAAGCCGGGCCGCGGGGCCGGGACGCTAGCGAGACCCACTTTACAAATGGCATCCGTGCGAAGCCGGGCCGCGGGGCCGGGACGATAGCGAGACCCACTTTATAACACAGAGCTCATGCCGCGTCATCTCTTCATCACAGCATGAAGCACACGTCTGTTCTCAAAGAGACGCGGACAAACTATACAATTAATGAACATTAATAAATTTGGCATATTCAAGCAAGTATGATAAAATAACATGTTGTATTGAAAGCCATAATGTAGTTCACTGTTATACCCGTTACATATAGTAGTGTGCAAAGTGTATATGTATACCTACTGTTTATTACGACAATAAAACATTTCATTTAATTTGATCTCTTCCGACGCCGGCCGGTAAGGTAGTCTTATTGTGACGAAAATGTTACTTCAGTAGGTACTTAGTAGTACTTACCTACTTAGCTCTACTATAGGTTAGTACTACTTACCTCACGAATAATAATAAGTATAGAAATGTAATTCTGATACAGTTACCGCTTCAATAATGGACCCATAACGCATACTTATCTATTAACAGTAACGTTGGAATAATTCGCCTTCGCGGCATTTAGAACCTGCTAAATTTATTTAATTATTTACTCTACTTAATTATTTATTTATTTTATAAAACTTACAGCCAATTCATGCGTATGATATTTAAATTATGTTTAGGATAATGTGGCCAATTACAACTTGTCACCTATAAGTAAGAGTTTATGTTACCATTAATCAAATTAATTGTAGATGCGAATATTTTTCGTGACACCATTGTCCGCGGGGGGTTTTACATTGTTTACTGATAAAATCTTTCGTGAATTATCATTTTATTCAATTCATATATCTGTTCGTATATGAATTCCAATTTAGTCATTATTTCATTAGCCGTTTCACAATTTTCGACTAAAGTTATTTGTTTTAAGTCCATCGTCTAGGTAATAAAAAGCATCGCAATGCCATCGTTCTTCAGCCATTGATCCGGGTTACTTTCAGTTTAGGTGTCATAATGTCAATGCCTAAAGCACACCTGATCTGAAATGTGTACTGACGAAAGTTATGTTCGCTACATTTTGAACAGTGCCGACAAATTCCGTATGTCGATTTTTTTACTGTTTTCTATTGCTCTTCGTTTCACAAATTGCCTGGTCCCATTAATCATGTCAATGTTGATTTTATCATGCCCCATTGCATTTGTCTGAATACTAAGTATTATTTTGGTTATAAGTTCAGAAGATACTGGTTTCAATGTAAACACACTACTAGTGGCTTTGTTTGAGGCAAAAAAAAAATTCAGAATATTACTGTCTATGCTCCCATCGCCAGGAACTGCAAGAAAGTGATCATTTATTAAGTTAGGTTCATTCAAACTATCGGGAATTTCAGCCGAGCCGGGGGCTGTTTTAACTTTCTTAAAGTATTTCCACAAACGTTTCGGACGATGTAAATTTTTATTGATGTACTGTGTAAAAAAAGCACTCTTTTCTCTAGCTCCGATGACTAAGTTAGTAAGTGTTCTGCGCGTGTGTGTGTGCAGGTGAAGGCGGAGACTGCGGAGGCGCGACGCGCGCTGCGCGATGTGGAGGCACGCCACGAGGAGCTCGCGCGCGTGGAGGCGGCGCTGCGCGACGTGTGCGACCTGTTCACGCAGCTCGCGCACCTCGTCGCCGCGCAGGTACCGCACGCGTGTGTGTGTGTAGTTGAAGGCGGAGACGGGTGCGGCGCGACGTGCAGGCGCGCCACGAGGAGCTCGCGCGCGTGGAGGCGGCGCTGCGCGACGTGCGCGACCTGTTCACGCAGCTCGCGCACCTCGTCGCCGCGCAGGTACCGCACGCGTGTGTGTGTGTAGTTGAAGGCGGAGACGGGTGCGGCGCGACGTGCAGGCGCGCCACGAGGAGCTCGCGCGTGTGGAGGCGGCGCTGCGCGACGTGCGCGACCTGTTCACGCAGCTCGGGCACCTCGTCGCCGCGCAGGTACCGCACGCGTGTGTGTGTGTGTAGGTGAAGGCGGAGACGGGTGCGGCGCGACGTGCAGGCGCGCCACGAGGTGTTCGCCCGCGTGGAGGCGGCGCTGCGCGACGTGCGCGACCTGTTCACGCAGCTCGGGCACCTCGTCGCCGCGCAGGTACCGCACGCGTGTGTGTGTGTGTAGGTGAAGGCGGAGACGGGTGCGGCGCGACGTGCAGGCGCGCCACGAGGTGTTCGCCCGCGTGGAGGCGGCGCTGCGCGACGTGCGCGACCTGTTCACGCAGCTCGGGCACCTCGTCGCCGCGCAGGTACCGCACGCGTGTGTGTGTGTGTAGGTGAAGGCGGAGACGGGTGCGGCGCGACGTGCAGGCGCGCCACGAGGTGTTCGCCCGCGTGGAGGCGGCGCTGCGCGACGTGCGCGAAATGTTCACGCAGCTCGCGCACCTCGTCGCCGCGCAGGTACCGCACGCGTGTGTGTGTGTAGGTGAAGGCGGAGACGGGTGCGGCGCGACGTGCAGGCGCACCACGAGCAACTCGCGCGCGTGGAGGCGCGCCGCACCGCGCTGCACGTAACTTGCGGACTGCTGTCTGTACCCCGCTGTGTGTGTGTTGCAGCAAGAGCGCGTCGACAGCGTGGAGTACTTCGCGCTGCAAGCCACGGAGCACGTCGAGTGCGGCGGACACGAGCTGCTGCAGGGCACCGTCTCGCGCGCCCGCGGCAGGAAGGTACCGCTCGCATACACATTACAAACGTTGTTCACTAATAACTAAATAGGCAAAAAGTCTGAAGTGGAGACAATAGAATAGAATGACTCTTTATTATAACACCACAATACAAATACAAAATAAATTTACTTTATATTAGTGTCACAATGGGCGGTCTTACCAATTAAAGCGACTTCATCAATTAAAAAAAACGACTTCAATTCTGGTATCTCAGAAGTCCAATGTCGAATATCAATGAAATTTATATGAAACCATGTTGAAACTATATTAAAGAATTTTCCAAATCAGTTCTTAAAAGTCGTGAGTTCTGAGGTTTCATACATAAAAAACCAATCGAATTGAGAACCTCCTTTTTTTTCCTGTTAAGAAAACAATTCAATTACATTGTAATGAATCTTTCATAATTTCAGAAAAAAACAAGTTTAATAATCTGCCTGTCGGCGGGCGTGCTGGTCGTGCTGCTGGTGCTCGTGTACACGTGAGGGGGCGCGGGGGGGCGCCGCCCCGCACCGCCCCGCCCCGCCCCGCCCCGCGTGCTGGCGCCGCGGGGAACCAGTCTCTTGTGCCTAGGTACTGCACACAGCAAACGGGGAACCTAGTATTGTGAAACTCTTTTCAAGACTTAATTTAACTAATATTACGCTAGCTGTTAATTGGTCAGTAAGTGGAAGCATAATTTAAGTATTTTTCGAAAGACTAGTCAATGTCATTTTCTATTTATTAAATAGTAGGTAAATAAAATGTCGACGCCTAAATATTGCTTTTTATTTTCCATTGTTACCTTATTAGCATTTACAGTGCGCGACTAATGTGCGAAGTAAAGCTTTGGAGGAGTGGGCGATGTTGGCCGGTCTAGAGGTAGGCGGCAGCAGGGAAGGTCCATTGTGGACGTGGCCCTTACAGCAGACGTGCAGCCTGGTGCAGCAGATGGGACGTGTTGAACACTGGAGGGTTATGGAGGAGGTGGATGCGGTGAAGACTTTGTTGGACCATCGTTATATACGGTTCGACATATCCTCTTCTCTAAAAGCTCCGACGACGTTTAGCCGGCTCAATGTCCCGTCGACACCAAGGTGGAAGTTGGGAAACCTGCACCGAGAGTTGTTAGGTTTCAGGGCAGGCTCTTGGTCCCACTTGAGATCCAAAATCCATACTTCTTGGAACAATATCTTGAGCTGGATGACTACAGCTGACAGCCAACCTTGCGGGTCGAAGACCTTGGATATTTCAGATAAGAGACTCCGTTTGGTTGGTCTCCGCGCTGATATCGGAGACATTTTGCATTGAAAGGAGAAATTGTCTTCTCTAGAATTCCAGGCCAGTCCCAAGGTTTTTGTAGATTCCTGATGGTGGAAGTCGAACGTGTCAGATTGTATGGATGACGTACTGCTGCTGCCCATGAGTGAAGGTTCATTAGAAGCCCACTTTCGAAGATTGAATCCTCCCGAACTGAGGAGTTCGATGAGATCTTTTTGCAGTTGTTTTGCTGATTCAATCGTGAAGCTCCCACTGAGTAAATCATCCATGTAAAACTGCTCTTCCAGAACCTTAGCTGCTGCAGGATACCGGTGTTTTTCGTCTTGAGCCAACCGTTTCAATGTAAACATTGCGAGAAATGGTGCTATCTTTGTACCAAAGGTAACGGTCGTAAGCTGGTATTCTCTTATAGCTTCGTTGGATGAGTCACGCCAATTTTTTTTTTTTTTTTGATATTTTTGATCATCAGGATGGACCAGTATTTGACGGAACATCTTCTTCTTCAGCTGTAAAAGCATACTGGTATTGCCTCCACTTCATGAGGATTAATAGGTCTTGTTGCAAATTTGGACCTCGAGGCATAAGGTAATTTAGGTTCCGGCCGCTTGATGACGGTTCTGACGCATTGTAAACAACAAATTTCTTCTTAATTTCTAATTAGATATATCTTGCATGTGATAATAGAAGATATATTGTAAATATATCCTAACAAACTGGGAGAAGCCACTGGCTCCTGAAACACAGTTTCGACTAGTTCGGGAGCCTATGGATTCAATACTTACCTTGTACAGTACATTATGTCAATAAATGATTTTTGATTGAGAAAAAAAAAAAAAAAACTCGCAAAGGTGTAGTTGATGAATCAGCGCGTTGCACACAATGATGGGGCATGTAGTATCCGGGTGTCTTGTTACCGGCGGCCGTCGTTGCTAACTGCATGTGACCTAGTAACTGGTATTCATGTATAAATGATTTATAATCTTTTGCTAATTGTTCTTGTTTACCAAATTTCTTTTCTAATTGGTAAAATTGAGCCAATGCTTTTGGCTTAGATTGGCCTAGCAGTTCATCTACTTCTGGATGCAGCGGTAGACGTACGACATACTTGCCATCTGCTCGGCGTTCGGTAGTCGATTGATACAGCTGTAGGCACTGGTGGTCTTCTGATGACATGACGTCATTGTCAGCGACATCTTCGATTGACCAAAATTTGTGAAGGTCATCTTCGTCAATCAAAGTCACGTTGCAGTGATATGATTTGGTGACATTTGCGCTGCCACACAAAATCCAGCCGAACCGCGTCTGCTGAGCTATCGGCATGGAATCGTCTTCTTTAATAATACCGCTTAATATTATTTTTGAAAAGACGTCAGCTCCCAAAAGAATGTCAACCTAGCGGCTTATATAAAACTCAGGGTCAGCTAACTGGATGTTTTCAATATGACTCCACATTGGTTTTACGAATGACCTGTTCGGTAATTTATTGACTAGATTTTTAGTGATAAAGGCTTCGACATCGAGAGTGAAATCATTGTGTAGAGATGATATTGAGATTGAAATAATACCCTTGCATTTGTGCTCTTTCGATCCAACTCGTCCTGTTTGTCGAGGTTCTTGAATAAGTTACCATTTTGATTTCTCAGAGCGTTTACGATGTCATCATGACTGTGACACTGTAGGACGTCTCTGAGAATCAAAAGAGGGTCTTTATTCTTGATTTCCTCGACATTCAGGTGTGACTCAGCTTTTTTTTTGAGCCTGTCTTTCACTTTTTGCCTTTCGGCTTCTGTCCTGCACCCGACAATGACCTTCCCATCTTTCGCTTTCCTTACTCTGTCGACCTTAATCCCTCCTTCCTTCGCGTTTACCGCCTCCCTTATGCGGCTAAGGACTTCTTCTCCTGTCTCTTGGTCATCTTTAGAGGATACCAGTACGGAAAGCAGGGCGGCCCGCTCATGGGGCTGCCTCCTTGGCTGGCCTGCCGCCACATTCGCGTACGTGGTCCCCTCCAGGAGTTCTTTTTGTCTCTCCATAGCCTCTTTTAGGGTTTCCATCTTCTCACTATTCTCCCTCAATAGTTTGCTGTGCTCTTCTATTTGCCTTTTTAGTTCTTCGTCCCCTTTTCTGCGGCTTTCTTTGCTTTCTGCCTCTTTTACTCCTTCCTTTTCCTTACTTGGCAGGTTCTTTCCTTGGTACTCCGCACTCTCAGCCTCTTTGACCAACTCGTACATTCGGTTTATGGCCTGGGTGATATTTGTTTTGAGGTCTGTTTTTTTTTTTTTTTTTTTAGGTTTCTCGAAAGGTCCAAGTTGGCCTTGGCTTTGAGCAGGCAGGCCTTTGCTTCTGCCAGTCTTGTGGGGAATCTTTCCTGGGTCGGCGGGCTTCCGATGGCTGGGACCTCACTTTGCAGCTTTCGCGTTGTCAGCTAGCTTCCTAGGGAGAGCAGAGTCGTGTGTTTTGGTTTTGCTGGTGCTTCCGGAGCAGTTCTCCTCGGTGGGGACGGGGTCTTGGGTTGTTGGGAGGTGGACCTTCTCTTCTTCACAAGCTCCCACTCTCCTACGCTCCGCCTCACGTTGGAGGTCTGCGCCCGTTCGTCGACTTGCCGCGAGGGTCCCGCCGGATCGGTGTGGAGTGGGGATTTTTGGACATCCCGTACGCTTGGGATGTCGCTTGTCTTTTTGACTGGTGTGTGTAACATGGCCATCTCGTCAAGGAACCCGTCAATTTATATATAGTCCTAACAATATAAAAAAAAAAAAAAAAAAAAACAAGACACGGAATAAAAGAAAATTTGTAAAAGTTGTATATAATAAGTCGCAATGAGTCAAAATAAAATTGATATATAGTATTGTAAATAAAACTTGTAAAATACAATAGTCCGATCACAAACACTTAAAAATAAAATAAAATTAAATACCAAGAAAACTTGCCTCAATGTCTATAAATAAATATCGATAAATATATAATATATTTTAATAATTTTAGTTTGCCAAGACGATATCTTTAAAGTTAGTCGATGAAAAGCGCTGAAATTTTGTCAATATACTCTGTTTGTAGTGGGGAACAAACTAGCATGCTCTAGATACCCCCGGCCACCACACACATCAAATTTCCCCTCCCTGCTTCGCAATTAAGGGGTGGGTGGACGGGCAAAAATTTTGCTGAATTTCAGCGTTTTAACGATGGGACGCGACGCGGGAGCTCTCCCGGAGCACAGAACACTAATTCCTGGAACGATAAACCAAAATTTCGATTTGTTATGAATTTTTGAAGTATTAAAATTTTGAAAAATACGCTATTTGCTAATTTCTCTGAAACTACTATTAACCTGTGTACTTTCTTTTTCAGGTCCTGTAGCGGTCGCGGCTGCGCTTCCAAAATGGTGCGGCAAGCCTATGTAAGTATAACTATTTTGATTTTGAAACGGTTAGGTTAGGTTAGGTTAGGTTTTTTTTTAGGGTTGGGGAACCCCCCACAGTGCTTACGTCCTCGTCGTGTTCCCTGGAAACGAACCAGTTCTGTCACCGTAACGGAGTGGCAGACTGGTATCGGCCAAAGTGCACTGTGCGTAGATATCAGAGACGGCTATCTACGATATGTCTGACGACAACATGCGGAAAACGCAGCCGCGTGACCCTTCTGGGAAGTTTAAAAAAGGCCCTTCTCAGGGCCAACCAAACGGCCCTTCTCAGGGCCCACCAAACGGCCCTTCTCAGGGCCCACCAAACGGCCCTTCTCAGGGCCCACCAAACGGCCCTTCTCAGGGCCCACCAAACGGCCCTTCTCAGGGCCACTTCCCAGTCGTCCCCGTAGGGGAAAGACGTCCGGACGAGGTCCGATTCTCCGATATGGAGATTGATGAGGAAGCAAGTGGCCGAAAGCGGTCAAGTTCTTCACTTTTCTTGCCCGTAGACACGGACTCGGAAAGTGAAGGGCCGGCTGGCAACAAAGTTTGCCAGACGGCAAGAAGAGGCAGAGGGAGGACCACCAAGGCGGGCCCATCCAGGGAGGAATTCATAAAACCTCCAGTGCCAGTGTCCAGCAAAGAGCTGGAAGAGGTCCTGCGCAGCAGGAAACATAAGAAGAGGCCGGTCGCTGCGGTCATCGACCTTGCGACGGATACGGGTGCTGAATCCGATGCCGTTGCAACGGTCGGTGACTACACTGACCTGAACGCCCAGGAGCTGAGGGCGCAAGCGGGCCAAAGCCTCGCATGCATTCAGGAGGTTGCCAGAAAGTCTGGCAACCTCAAAGGAGAGTATGTGGGTCGCTTAAAGCGATCCAGTTCGATCTTGAGGGGGGTGGTAGATGCCCTAGCGAGCAGGAGTGAGGCAGAAGAGACGAGGCGTCTCAGGGCGGAGAACGGCCGCCTGCGTCTCGAGGTCGAGTCCGGGAAGGCGGAGGTGAAGGCACTCCGTCGCGGCTTCATGGAAGCCAAGACGGAAGCCGCCGCCGCCACCAAAGCCGCCGCTGCTACTGCGGCTACCGCCGAGACGCAGGCACCCCCCGCCACGCTGCTGGGGGCGGCTGATTTAGTGGAGGAGCTGAAGCGCTCCTTGACCACCACGTTCGGGCAAATGTTGAATGCCCGACTCGAGGTGATCGAAGACCGGCTTCTGCCTGCACAGACGGTCCGCCCGCCTTTGAGAGCGGACGCCAGGAAGGCGGTGCCCTCGACACAGTCACCGGCCTGCAGGCCTGCGCCCAAGTCGGGCAAGCAGGTCCCCAGGAAGACTGCTGTCACCCCTTCAGTGGCACCGGCTGTGGTTCCCTCTACCAGTAGAGGGATCCAACGCGCCGCCGAGGCTGCTCCCCCCACTGTCCCGCAGGCGGAAACCTGGGCAGTGGTGGTGGGGAAGGGCAAGGGCAAGGGGAAGGGAAAGTCCTCCCAGCCCTCCCTTGCTCCTGCTCCGGCACCCCAGCAGGCTATGACTGCCCCAGCGGCTCGTGCCGCTGCCGGTAAGCCCAAGCCGGCAGCCTCCACCTCCGCTGCCAAGCCAAAACCTAAGGCGGCGCTGAGACCCCCCAAATCCGCGGCTGTTGTGCTTTCTTTACAGCCCGAAGCCGCGGAGAAGGGTGTGACTTACAGCGCCGTCCTTCAAAAGGCGCAGGAGACTGTCAATCTCCAGGAACTGGGGATTGACGGTCTCCGCTTCCGCCAGACGGCCACAGGAGCCAGGATGTTGGAGCTCCCTGGCTCCCAAAACAACGAAAAGGCGGACAAGCTCGCGGAGAAGCTCCGCGAAGTCTTGTCCGATGTGGCCAACATCGCCAGGCCCGTTAAATCCACCGACTTAAGGGTGACGGCAACTGTGCCCCCCCGAAGACGAAGGGGAAGGCCGCCAGGACCCAGGCCGCCCCTGCGGCTGCCAACCACGCCGCACCGGGAGGAGGTCGCCAAGCGGCGAGCCAGGAGGTTGTGATGTCTGAATGATGGATCAAGTCAGACATCACAATCTCCTACAGACGAACCTCAACCACTGCGCCCGGGCCCAAGACCTGCTAATGCAGACCCTGGCGCAGTGGGAAATAGGCGTGGCGGTCGCGGTGGAGCCGTACTATGTTCCCTCCCATTCCTGCTGGGTTGGGGACCTGGATGGCTCCGTTGCCATTGTGGGGCGGTCGGGCAGCGGTCCCCCCCTCTCTGTCGAAGAGAGGGGCTCGGGATACGTGGTGGCCAAGTGGGGAGAGTACGTCGTCGTTGGCGCGTACTTCTCCCCCAATAAGACCGCTGCGGAGCTGGAGGTCTTTGTAGACCTCCTGGCCGCGGCGGTAAGAAGGCAGGCGCCACGGCAGGTCCTCCTACTGGGGGACCTGAACGCCAAGGCTCGGGACTGGGGCAACCCCTCCACTGACGCTCGCGGCGAGATCGTCAGGGAGTGGGCGGTTGCCTCAGGACTGACCCTCCTGAACAGAGGGTCAGCCCACACGTGCGTGCGACACAACGGGGGGTCCGTGGTGGACTTATCGTTCGCCACCCCGGCGGTCGCAGCACGTGTCCGGGCCTGGAGGGTGATGTCGGAGGTGGAGACTCTCTCGGACCACAAATATATTAGGTTCGAGATCTCCACCTCCGACATCCAGGGAGGGTCTCGGTGCATGCGAGCGGATTTCCCGCGCTGGACGATCAGTCGCCTCGATCCCGCTCTGGCGGAAGAGGCGGCGATCGTCCAGTCGTGGTTTGCCGCTCCCATGCACCCGGAAGTGGACGTTGCGGCGGGCCACTTCCGCGAGGGGGTCACGGCGGTATGCGACACCGCCATGCCGAGGTCCCGACATCGCCACGACCGCCGAGAGGTGTATTGGTGGTCGTCGGAGATCGCGGGGCTCCGAGACGGCTGCTCGGAGGCGCGGCGGGTCTACGGCCGCTGCAGGAGGCGGCGTAGCGGCCGGACCGACGAGCAGCTGTCGGTCGAGGAGCTGGCGGTCGAGGGCCAGCTGTACAGCGTCTACCGCGACGCTAAGCGGGAGCTGCAGCTGGCCATCGGCCGGGCCAAGTCCCAGGCCTGGGGCGAGGCCCTGGCCGGCCTCGACAGGGACCCATGGGGGCGTCCATATAAGGCCGCCCGGAATAAGTTCCGGGGCCAGACGTCCCCAATCGCGGAGTCCCTAGAGCCGGAGGTCCTGGGGAGGGTGCTGGAGGGGCTCTTTCCCGACAGGGACCCGCACCACACCCCTCCGGTGATGGCGGCGTCCTTCGCCGAGGACGCGGACCCGGCTTCCATCCCACCTGTGTCGGAGGTGGAGATGGAAGTTGCAGTCGGCCGCCTACGCGGCAAGCGGACTGCACCGGGTCCAGACGGGGTCCCGGGACGGGTCCTTCGGATCACCCTTAGGGAGATGGGCGACCGGCTTCGGGAACTGTTCGACGCGTGCCTCACGTCCGGACGGTTCCCGAAGCTGTGGAAGGACGGCCGATTGTGCCTGCTCCGGAAGGAGGGTCGAGCCGTCGACTCCCCTTCCGGATACAGGCCAATAGTGTTGCTGGATGATACGGGAAAGCTACTGGAGAGTGTAGTGGCCTCCCGTATCATCCGGCACCTAGAGGGGACTGGGCCTGGGCTGTCCGAGGCCCAGTATGGGTTCAGAGCGGGGCGGTCTACGATAGACGCCCTGCTCTGGCTCAAGGGATGGACGCAGGAGGCGGTCAGCGGGGAGGAGAAGGCGTTGGCTGTGTCGCTCGACATAGCCAACGCCTTCAACAGCCTTCCGCATGGCACGATACAAGAGGCACTCCGTTACCACGGGGTGCCCTTGTATCTGCGGAGGCTGTTGGCTGACTACCTCCAGGACCGCGAGGTCCTGGTGGTAGGGCGCGACGGCTTGAGGCACCGTCGCGTCTCCTGCGGGGTTCCACAGGGGTCGGTACTGGGACCGCTCCTGTGGAACATAGGCTACGACTGGGTGCTGCCCAACGTGGGCGGCCCGAGCGCCACTTGCCGTCGGCTGTACTCCGGAGTGATCCGGAGTATGGCCCTGTACGGGGCACCCGTCTGGGTGGACGCCCTCGGTCGCAACAACAAGGCCCTGCTGCGACGTCCGCAGCGGGTCATTGTGACGAGGGCGATACGCGGTTACCGGACGGTGTCCTGGACGGCAGCGTGCGTGTTGGCCGGAGATCCCCCCTGGGAGCTCCAAGCGGAGATCCTCGCCGAAGTGTACCACTTCGTGGCGGCGAGGAGATCCCGAGGAGAGCCCCCAGCGTGGGAGGAGGTCACGCGCATGCGGTGGCAGGCGCGGGCCGCCCTGTGGCGGCGGTGGACGGAGGACCTGGCTCCACCGGTCCCTGGGCAGTGGACGGTGGAGGCCATCCGCCCGGTCCTCCGGAGGTGGGTGAGGCGGCGACATGGGTCGCTGACCTTCAGACTGGTGCAGATGCTTTCCGGACACGGATGTTTCGGAAAGTATCTGCACCAGATCGCAAGACGGGAAGCGACCCCAGCCTGCCACGAATGTGGGGCGCCGGAGGATACGGCGCCCCACACGCTGGAGGCGTGTGCCGCATGGGGCCCCCAGCGGCACACGCTTTCAGCGGTGATAGGGAGGGATCTCTCCCTGCCGAGCGTGGTGAACGCCATGCTCGGCAGCGAGAGATCGTGGCAGGCGGTGGTCTCCTTCTGCGAAGCGGTGATGGCGCAGAAGGAGACAGCGGAGCGGGCCAGGGAGGACGATGTCCTGTCTGACCCGCTTCGACGCAGACGAAGGGGGGCGAAGAGGAGGCGGTTCGACCGCCTCCTTCACCCTCCGTAGTGGGGTCACTGGTAGAGAGTCGGGGGACTCTCTGCCGGCTTGCACGGCCCCACTCGTCTGGGGGGTGGCCTTGTTGAGCAGGGTCACCCCTCCATAGGCGTAGTGGCCCGGTTTACCGGGCCTGCTGCCGGGGCGAGATGGTGAATGCTAGCGCGACCCCATCTCGCCCCACCATGGCAGAAGACTGCTCACCGTGGGGTTTTAGTCGGTAAGAGTCCGACATAACCTCTCTGCTGCCCCCGCAGCGGAGAGGTATCCATGAGGATTTCCCCACGTAAAAAAAAAATAAAAAAAAAAAAAAAAAAAGGTTTTGCGGGGGGAACCCCCCACAGTGCTTACGTCCTCGTCGTGTTCCCTGGAAACGAACCAGTTCTGTCACCGTAACGGAGTGGCAGACTGGTATCGGCCAAAGTGCACTGTGCGTAGATATCAGAGACGGCTATCTACGATATGTCTGACGACAACATGCGGAAAACGCAGCCGCGTGACCCTTCTGGGAAGTTTAAAAAAGGCCCTTCTCACGCCGCACCGGGAGGAGGTCGCCAAGCGGCGAGCCAGGAGGTTGTGATGTCTGAATGATGGATCAAGTCAGACATCACAATCTCCTACAGACGAACCTCAACCACTGCGCCCGGGCCCAAGACCTGCTTATGCAGACCCTGGCGCAGTGGGAAATAGGCGTGGCGGTCGCAGCGGAGCCGTACTACGTTCCCCCCCATTCCTGCTGGGCTGGGGACCTGGACGGCTCCGTTGCCATTGTGGGGTGGTCGGGTAGCGGTCCCCCCCTCTCTGTCGAAGAGAGGGGTTCGGGATACGTGGTAGCCAAGTGGGGAGAGTACGCTGTCGTTGGCGCGTATTTCTCCCCCAATAAGACCGCTGCGGAGCTGGAGGTCTTCGCAGACCTCCTGGCCGCGGCGGTAAGAAGGCAGGCGCCACGTCAGGTCCTCCTCCTGGGGGACCTGAACGCCAAGGCCCGGGACTGGGGCAACCCCTCCACTGACGCTCGTGGCGAGATCGTCGGATGGACGTGTCGGTGGACGCAGGAGGCGGTCAGCGGGGGGGAAAAGGCGTTGGCTGTGTCGCTCGACATAGCCAACGCCTTCAACAGCCTTCCGCATGGCACGATACAAGAGGCACTCCGTTACCACGGGGTGCCCTTGTATCTGCGGAGGCTGTTGGCTGACTACCTCCAGGACCGCGAGGTCCTGGTGGTAGGGCGCGACGGCTTGAGGCACCGTCGCGTCTCCTGCGGGGTTCCACAGGGGTCGGTACTGGGACCGCTCCTGTGGAACATAGGCTACGACTGGGTGCTCCGCGGCACGCTTCCCGCAAATATGCGGGTGGCGTGCTACGCGGATGACACCCTAGTCGTAGCCAAGGGGACGGACCTCCGGGAGACGTTGCGGTTGGCCACGGTGGGCACAACGGTGGACGCCTTGGCCCGACTAAAGGGCCAAGTGCGGGAGGCCGTCGATGTCGTTCGACATCGCCAACGCCAACGCAAAAAAAAAAAAAAAAAAAAAAAAAAAAAAAAAAGGTTCGCAGGCGCCGACCCGGCCTGCCGCGACCGCCGCCGCCGTCCCCGCAACGGGAACCCCGGCGGCTGCTGAGGAGAATGCGATGTCTGAATGATGGATAGGGTCAGACATCGCATCCTCCAGGCGAACACCAACCACTGCAAAGCAGCCCAGGACCTGTTAATACAGGTCCTGGCTGAATGGTTGGTGGACGTGGCGGTGGTCGCTGAGCCGTACTCGGTCCCTAGCCGTTGGCTAGGTGATCGGGACGGCTCGGTGGCATTGGTGGCGCGGTCTTCCACAGACTCCCCTCCCCTCTCGCTTTTAGAGAGGGGACCGGGATATGTGGCCGCCGCGTGGGGAGAAATAGCCATGGTGGGCGTATATTTCTCCCCTAACCGCCCTCTCCAGGACTTCGAGAACTTTCTCGAAGTCCTGACCGGGGTGGTCGGTAGGGCGGCGCCGCGTCAGGTCGCCGTATTGGGCGACCTGAACGCCAAGTCGGCGGTCTGGGGTAACCAGGCCGCCACTTGCAACGTACGGGGCCGCGCCGTGGAGTATTGGGCGGCCTCGTCGGGTGTGTCCCTCCTCAACAGAGGGACGGTCCACACGTGTGTGCGGCAACGGGGCGGGTCGGTGGTGGACGTTTCGTTCGCCACCCCCGTGCTAGCCGCCCGCGTCGTGAACTGGCGGGTGGAGATGGTGGAGACCTTGTCGGACCACAGATACGTGCGGTTCGACATCTCCACCCAGAGCCCCCGGAGACCGGCCCCCTTGGGCCGTTCTCCGTTTCCGCGGTGGGCTCTCACCCGCCTGGACCGGGAGGCGGCTGTGGAGGCGGCGTTCGTCCAGGACTGGCTCGCGCCCCCTCTCCAAGTCCTGGACGTTGACGCCGCAGCGGGCCGACTCAGGGAGTCCCTGACCGAGGTATGCAACTCCAGCATGCCTCGGTCTCGCCGCCCACCTCCCCGACGCGCCGTATACTGGTGGTCGGAGGAGCTAGCGGGGCTCCGGGCCGCCTGCGTGTCTGCGAGGAGGGCCTTCGCGCGGAGTCGGCGGCGCAGCCACCGAGATGAGGAGACTGAGGACCTTCAATACGCCTCTTACGTAGAGGCGAAGAGGGTCCTCAAGGCGGCGATGGGCGCCGCCCAGGACGCGGCGAGGGCCGATTTGCTGGAGGGTCTCGACAGGGACCCGTACGGGAGACCGTACAAGGCGGCGCAGAACAAACTGCGCCCCTTCGGTCCCCCGCTGGCGGAGACCCTCGAGCCCGCATTGCTGGATGGGGTGGTTCGGTGCCTGTTTCCGTGCAGGACCGAATTCGCCCCACCAGCAATGGACCCTCCGCGGGGAGCGGCCCCGCCGGAGGAGGAGGAGGAGGAGGTTCCTCCAGTCACGGCGGCGGAATTGGAGGGGGAGGTCCTCCGCCTCCGTGGCAAGCGGACGGCCCCTGGGCCAGACGGTGTCCCCGCGCGGGTGGTGGCCATCGCCGCCCTCCAAATGGAGGAGAGGTTTCGGGACCTCTACAGCGCGTGTTTCACGGCTGGGAGGTTCCCGAAACCTTGGAAGGAGGGGCAACTGTGCCTCCTCCGCAAGGAGGGACGCCCGGCGGACTCCCCCTCGGCATACCGACCCATCGTTCTGCTCGATGAGGTCGGTAAGATGTTCGAGGGGATCGTCGCCAGCCGGCTGAGCGGCCACCTGCGGAGGGTGGGGCCGGACCTGTCGGACGCCCAATTCGGTTTCCGAAGGGGGCGTTCGACAGTAGACGCCTTGGCCCGACTCAAGGGCCAAGTGCGGGAGGCCGTCGAGGCGGGGGACGGAGTGTTGGCCGTGTCGTTCGACATCGCCAACGCCTTCAACTCCGTCCCCCACTCGACGATCCTGGAGGCACTCCGTTACCACGGAGTGCCTCGGTACCTGCGGAGCCTCCTGGCCGACTACCTGGAGGACCGAGCGGTCCTCCTCGTTGATCGGACGGGCCAGCTTCGCAGGTACGGAGCCGAGTCCGGTGTTCCACAGGGGTCGGTCCTAGGACCGCTCCTGTGGAACATCGGATTCGATTGGCTCCTGCGGGGAACCCTCCTCCAGGGCACGAGTGTCATCTGCTATGCGGATGACACTCTGCTCACAGCCCGGGGGAGGGACTTCAGGGAGGTGGCGGGTCTGGCCTCAGCCGGCGGATCCTTAGTCGCAGGAAGGATCCGCCGACTAGGCCTGAAGGTGGCGCTGAACAAGACCGAGGCCGTGTTCTTCCACGGGCCTCGGCAGCGCACACCCCCTGACGCCCACATCGTGGTGGAGGGCGTCAGGATCGAGGTGAAGGCCCAGATGAAATATCTGGGCCTAATCCTCGACAGCAGGTGGCGCTTCGGCCCGCACTTCAGCGGGCTGTCGACGCGCCTGCTGAAGGTCGCGGGCGCCCTTTCGTGGCTCCTCCCTAATATGGGAGGACCGAAAGGGCGGTGCCGGCATTTATATGCCGGCATCTTGAAGAGCATGGCCCTTTACGGGGCACCGATCTGGGCGGACTCCCTCCGAAGGAGGGAGAACGTCACAGCTCTCCGTCGGCCCCAAAGGGCCATCGCGCAGCGGGTGTCGCAGGCCTACCGCTCGGTAGGCTTCGCGGCAGCGTGCGCTCTGGCTGGCACCCCTCCTTGGGAGCTTGAGGCAGGGGTGCTCGCCAGAGTGTACGAGTGGACGGCGGGGCGTAGGGCGCTCGGTGAGCGCCCCGCCCCGGAAGAGCGGGAGGCCGTCCGGCGCGAGGCGAGGGACGCAGTCGTCCAACACTGGACGGAGGACCTCGCCACCGCCGCGTTTGGCCGACGAACGTTGGACGCTCTCGGGCCGGTCCTGCGGGACTGGCTCGGGAGGTCCCACGGTTTCCTCTCGTTCCGTCTGGTGCAGGTGTTATCCGGGCATGGTTGCTTCGGATCGTACCTGCACCGGATCGGACGAGAGGAGACACCGGCGTGCCACGACTGTGGCGCCGCGGAGGACACGGCGCAGCACACCCTCGAGGTGTGCCATTCGATGGCGTCGTGGTCCAAAAGGAGGCGGCAGAGCGCGCAAGGGAGGATGACCCCCTTGCGGCGCCGCTGCGGAGACGGAGAAGGGGTAGGAGAAGACGCGGTCTTCTCCTACCCCTTCCCGGTGGTCAATAGCGGGAGACAGGCGCGGGAGTGCCTTCTCCCGCATTGCACCTATTGACCACCTCCGTCTGGCGGGAATGACCGAGCACTCGCGGTCATTAGGGTTGGGGAACCCCCCACAGCGCTTACGTCCTCGATCGTGTTCCCTGGAAACGACCCAGTTCTGTCACCGTAACGGAGTGGCAGACTGGGCTCGGCTAAAGTGCGCTGTACGTAGATATCATTGCCGGCTATCTACAATGTCTGACGACAACATGCGGAAACCGCAGCCGCGTGACCCTTCGGGGAAATTTTCAAAAGGCCCTTCTCAGGGCCCACCAAACGGCCCTTCTCAGGGCCCACCAAACGGCCCTTCTCAGGGCCCAACAAAAGGCCCTTCTCAGGGCCACTCCTCGGTCATCCCCGTAAGGGAAAGACGTCCGGACGAGGTCCGCGCTCCTGACATGGAGATAGATGAAGAAGTCGGCCGAAAGCGGCCGAGTTCTTCATTTTACTTGGCCGATTCGGAATCGGAAAGTGACGGGCTGGCTGGCAACAAAGTTTGCCAGACGGCCAGAAGAGGAAGAGGAAGGACTGCCAAGGCGGGCTCTTCAAGAGAAGAGTTTTTAAAACCTTCTCCTGCACTGTCCGGCAATGAGTTGGAGAAGGCCCTGCAATGCAGGAAATATAAGAAGAGGCCGGTCGCTGCAGTCATCGACCTTGCGACGGATACGGGTGCCGAATCCGATGCCGTCGCAACGGTCGGTGACTTCACCGAACTGAACGCCCAGGAATTGAGGGCGCAGGCGGGCCAAAGCCTCGCTTGTATTCAGGAGGTTGCCAGAAAGTCTGGCAACCTCAAAGGCGAGTACGTGGGTCGCCTTAAGCGATCCACTTCGTTGCTAAGAGGGGTGGTAGATGCCTTAGCGAATAGGAGCGAGGCAGAGGAGACGAGGCGTCTCAGGGCGGAGAACGGCCGCCTGCGTCTCGATGTCGAGTCCGGGAAGGCGGAGGTGAAGGCACTCCGTCGCGGCTTCATGGAAGCCAAGACGGAAGCCGCCGCCGCCACCAAAGCTGCCGCTGCTACTGCTGCTACCGCAGAGACGCAGGCACCCCCCGCCACGCTGCTGGGGGCGGCTGACTTAGTGGAGGAGCTGAAGCGCTCCTTGACCACCACGTTCGGGCAAATGCTGAATGCCCGACTCGCGGTGATCGAGGACCGGCTTCTGCCTGCCCAGACGGTCCGCCCGCCTTTGAGAGCGGACGCCAAGAAGGCGGTAGCGTCGGCACCGAAACCGACGTCGGAGCCAGCCTGCAAGCCTGCACCCAAGTCGGGCAAGCAGGCTCCGAAGAAGACTGCTGCCACCCCTGCGGTGGCACCGATTGCGGTTCCCTCCACCAGCAGGGGGATCCAACGGGCCGACGAGGCTGCTCCCCCCACTGTCCCTCAGGCGGAAACCTGGGCAGTGGTGGTGAGGAAGGGCAAGGGCAAGGGGAAGGGAAAGTCCTCCCAGCCCTCCCTTGCTCCTGCCCCGGCACCCCAGCAGGCTAAAACTGTCGCCGCCGGTAAGCCCAAGCCGGCGGCCTCTGCCAAGCCTAAAGCCAAGGCGGCGCTAAAACCCCCCAAATCCGCGGCTGTTGTGCTGTCGTTACAGCCCGAAGCCGCGGAGAAGGGGGTGACTTATAGCGCCATCCTCCAAAAGGCGCAGGAGAATGTCAATCTCCAGGAACTGGGGATTGACAGTCTCCGCTTCCGCCAGACGGCCACAGGAGCCAGGATGTTGGAGATCCCTGGCTCCCAAAACTCCGAGAAGGCGGACAAGCTCGCGGAAAAGCTCCGCGATGTCTTGTCCGGAGTGGCCAACATCGCCAGGCCCGTTAAATCCACTGACTTAAGGGTAACGGGTCTGGACGATGCCGCCACGAAGGAAAAAGTGGCGGCGGCGGTCGCCAAGGCGGGAGGCTGCGCCGAGCAGCTGGTGAAGGCCGGGGAGATCCGCTGGGACTTCGGCGCCGGCTCCAGCCTCGTTTCCTGCCCGACTTCAGCAGCCAAAGTGCTGCTGGAAAAGGGCAGACTTCTGGTGGGATGGAGCTCGGTGCGAGTGGTGGCACTGGAGGTGCGTCCCATGCGCTGTTTCAAGTGCATGGGGCTTGGGCACACGCGCCCTCAGTGCCCCGCGGTGGCGGACAGAGGGGACCTGTGCTTCCGGTGTGGAGAGGCAGGTCACCGGGCGGCCAGCTGCGGCAAGGCCAACCCACGTTGCGCGATATGCGCAGAGTCGGGAAGGCCTTCCGGGCACATAATGGGGGCACGCAACTGTGCCCCCCCAAAGACGAAGGGGAAGGCCGCCAGGACCCAGGCCGCCCCTGCGGCTGCCAACCACGCCGCACCGGGAGGAGGTCGCCAAGCGGCGAGCCAGGAGGTTGTGATGTCTGAATGATGGATCAAGTCAGACATCACAATCTCCTACAGACGAACCTCAACCACTGCGCCCGGGCCCAAGACCTGCTTATGCAGACCCTGGCGCAGTGGGAAATAGGCGTGGCGGTCGCAGCGGAGCCGTACTACGTTCCCTCCCATTCCTGCTGGGTTGGGGACCTGGACGGCTCCGTTGCCATTGTGGGGCGGTCGGGCAGCGGTCCCCCCCTCTCTGTCGAAGAGAGGGGCTCGGGATACGTGGTGGCCAAGTGGGGAGAATACGTCGTCGTTGGCGCGTACTTCTCCCCCAATAAGACCGCTGCGGAGCTGGAGGTCTTCGTAGACCTCCTGGCCGCGGCGGTAAGAAGGCAGGCGCCACGGCAGGTCCTCCTTCTGGGGGACCTGAACGCCAAGGCCCGGGATTGGGGCAACCCCTCCACTGACGCTCGCGGCGAGATCGTCAGGGAGTGGGCGGTTGCCACAGGACTGACCCTCCTGAACAGAGGGTCAGCCCACACGTGCGTGCGACACAACGGGGGGTCCGTGGTGGACTTATCCTTCGCCACCCCGGCGGTCGCAGCACGTGTCCGGGCCTGGAGGGTGATGTCGGAGGTGGAGACTCTCTCGGACCACAAATATATTAGGTTCGAGATCTCCACCTCCGACATCCAGGGAGGGTCTCGGTGCATGCGAGCGGATTTCCCACGCTGGACGATCAGTCGCCTCGATCCCGCTCTGGCGGAAGAGGCGGCGATCGTCCAGTCGTGGTTTGCCGCTCCCATGCACCCGGAAGTGGACGTTGCGGCGGGCCACTTCCGCGAGGGGGTCACGGCGGTGTGCGACACCGCCATGCCGAGGTCCCGACATCGCCACGACCGCCGAGAGGTGTATTGGTGGTCGTCGGAGATCGCGGGGCTCCGAGACGGCTGCTCGGAGGCGCGGCGGGTCTACGGCCGCTGCAGGAGGCGGCGTAGCGGCCGGACCGACGAGCAGCTGTCGGTCGAGGAGCTGGCGGTCGAGGGCCAGCTGTACAGCGTCTACCGCGACGCCAAGCGGGAGCTGCAGCTGACGGTGGAGGTGTCAGGACCAGATTGCGCCTCTAAAGCAGACGCGTTGGCTGGTCGGATGCGTGAGGCCCTCGCAGATATGGACGTACGGATAGCTCGCCCTGTGAAGACAGGGGAATTGAGGTTGAAAGACCTGGATGACAGTGTCTTGCCCGAGGACGTTGCGGCCGCGGTCGCCAAAGCTGGGGATTGCTCGGTTGACGATGTGCGGGTGGGACAAATTCGTCGCTCACCCTCTACCTTAGGTACGGTATGGGTCCGTTGCCCACTAGCTGCAGTGCGCAAGCTAGCCGAGGTGAAGCATATTGTCATCGGGTGGATCTCGGCAAGGGTTGACTTCCTGACATCGCGGCCGCTGCAATGCTTTAGGTGTCTGGATTATGGGCATGTGCGAAGTGCTTGTCAGAGCACAGTGGACCGTAGCAATCGGTGTTATTCGTGTGGAGAGCCCGACCATCGGGCCAGCCAGTGTACACGTCCACACAAATGTCCTCTGTGCTCGGACATGGGATTTAACGCCGACCACAGGATGGGTAGCAAGCAGTGCTCCCCTCCTAAGGTTAAGAAGAGCAGAAAGCCAACCAGCCTTCTGCCAGTGCCAGCACCGAGAAGTGGAGAGCCCCTAGTGGAGGCGGCTGTCCAGTCGGGTCAAGCCTCGTCCCAGGAGCCAATGGAGGCCTCATAATGGACTACAACACCAGAAAAGTCCTCCAGTGCAACCTGAACCACTGCCAAGGTGCGCAGGATCTTCTCCTGCAAACCCTTGCGCAGTGGTCGATTGCGCTTGCCGTTGTGGCGGAGCCCTATCGGATTTTGAATCATCCTCGCTGGTTTGGGGACGATGAGGGCTCTGTCGCTATTTATTGGAGTGGTGGTGCAAGAGATCCCCCCTGTGCCCTTATTGAAAAGGGACAAGGTTTCGTTGCGACGGAATGGGGTCGCCTAGCCGTGGTGGGCTGCTATATTTCGCCCAACTGTACCCTCGCCGCTTACGAGGCGTACTTGGATGAGGTGGGAAACTGCATTCGCAGGTGCTTGCCTCGTCCCGTGCTTGTCCTGGGAGACTTCAAGACGAATTGCCAGATCCCGAGATGCAGCTTGGTTCCGAAGCACGATGACGTCCATATGCGACGTATCGATGCCGCGAGCCAGGCCATCCAAGCTCGGGGCGGTTTACTGGTGGTCGGAGGCGATAGCACGGCTGCGCGAGGCCTGCCTGCACGCCCGACGCCTTTTCACCAGGACGAGGAGAAGAAGGCGAGCTCTTGCTGACGAGACAGAAAGAGCCTACAGGACATACAGAAACGCCACCATGGCGCTTCAAATCACCATCAAGGACGCGAGATCGAGGTCCTGGACGGAACTATTGGAGGGACTGAACAGAGATTCATGGGGCCGCCCATATAAAATGGTGTTGGGGAAACTACGCCCATGGGTCCCTCCACTGACGGAAACCCTGGACCCAGTGTTCGTGGGAAATGTTGTCGATACCCTTTTCCCTAGGGTTCAGGACACTCTACCTACCCTCGAGTTTCAACAAGACCCTATCATCTGGTCTGATGAACTGAAGGTAGAAGACCATGAGTTGGACTGCGCAGTTATGCGCCTCAGGGCCCGTAATACAGCACCTGGCCCCGACGGAATTCCAGGTCGGGCTTTGGTGTTGGCTCTAGGCGCTGGTCTGGGGGATAGGCTTAGGCAACTGTTTGACAATTGCTTACGCTGTGGCGTTTTCCCCAGAGACTGGAAAGAGGCCAAGTTGGTCCTCCTGAAGAAGGATGGCAGGGCTGCGGACTCTCCGTCTGCGTATCGACCCATTTGTCTGCTGGACGAGGCTGGCAAATTATTCGAAAGGATAATTGCCACCCGTATCTGCACGCATCTGCGGCAGGTGGGTCCCAACCTGTCGGAACACCAGTTTGGCTTCCGACGTGGCCGTTCGACAGTGGACGCGATCCTTCGTGTCCGTACGCTGTCGGACCAGGTAGTGTCCCGTGGCGGGAAGGCGTTGGCGGTATCTCTCGATATCGTCAATGCCTTTAACTCCCTGCCCTGGAGGTCGATCAGGGAGGCACTCGTGTATCATGGAGTGCCCCCGTATCTGCAGCGCATAGTCGGCGCTTACCTGCGTGACAGATGTGTGCAGTACATGGGCAAGGACGGAATAGTGCACAAGAGGGCGATGAGTTGCGGGGTTCCACAGGGTTCCGTTTTGGGGCCACTCCTGTGGAACCTTGCATACGATGCGGTCTTGCGCGTTGACCTCCCCGTTGGCATAAGCGTAGTCTGCTACGCGGACGATACGCTCGTCATAGCTGACGGGGACTCCTTCGACGAGACAAAGGAGCTTGCCGAGGTTGGGACTGCGTGCGTCGTGGACAAGGTTCACGAGCTGGGTCTACGTACTGCGCCTCATAAGACTGAGGCGCTTTGGTTCCACAAGATACCGAGGGGAAGGGAGCCACCCAATTTGACGATTCGAGTGGGTGACGTTGACGTTCAAGTGGGCCGGTACCTTAAGTACCTAGGCCTTACTTTGGACAGTCGCTGGGACTTCGGGGAGCACTTCAGCCGCTGCGTCCCCCGGATTCAGAGGGCAGTGGGTGCCTTGCATAGACTACTGCCAAATCTCGGGGGGCCTAGGGAAGGCGTTCGCCGCCTCTACGCAGGAGTCGTGCGATCGATGGCTCTCTACGGAGCGCCCGTCTGGTCACAGAGACTGACAGGTGTAAGGCGCTGTAGAGCTATTTTCAATAGCCTACAGCGTCCTTTGGCCATTCGGATCATCCGAGGGTATCGCACGATATCCTTCGAGGCGGCGACCCTTCTGGCGCGATTCCCGCCACTTGACATACTTGCGGAGATGGACGCACGTGTCTACGCGCGTCTCCGTGAGGATGGTGGTGGTGGACTCATGCCCGCTGAAGTTCGGGTGCAAGAGCACCGACGTGCTCTCGCTGTGTGGCGCGACCGGCTCGAAGAGCCGAGGAACTCGCGCCAGCGTGCCGTCGGTGCTGTTCTGCCCAACTTCGAAGCCTGCCTTGGGAGGGAAGGTGGAAAACTCAACGTCACCTACCGACTTACTCAGGTGCTCACCGGGCACGGATGCTTTGGTGAGTACCTGAATAGGCTTGGACGAGAAGAGACGCCACAGTGTCACCATTGTGGGGGTAGCAGGGACTCCGCGCAGCACACGCTGGAGGAGTGCCCTGCGTGGGTCATTGAACGCCAGATCCTAACTAGTAGGATCGGGCAGGACCTATCACTGCCAAGCGTAGTAGCGGCTATGCTGGCAGACGAGGAGACCTGGAAGGCTGCGGCCTCTTTCTGTGAAACCGTACTGGTTCAGAAAGAGGCCGCCGAGCGGGACCGGGAGAGAGCCGATCCTGCTAGGAGAAGACAGCGGCGAGGCGCCGGCAACGGCCGCCCCGCACTGCCAGTCCCATAAAGGACATTGCGGTATCCCCTGCCGAACAGGGGACCATTCGGGTTCGTGGGCAGCTGGAGTGAGGGCTCCATTTGTCCACAAGCGAACCCAGGGAGGGCAACAGCGCATTGTGGCATGCGCTGTTGTGGAATTCGCGATCGGGGGTAGCTTGTTACCCCTGGGATGAGCAATAAGCAAATGCGAGAAGGGCACCGGTGCGTTCCTCTGGAGATCCCGGAGCCTTTCGTCAGGCATTGAGGCTGGCCACCGGGGGGGTTTTAGTGAGTAAGAATCTCACATAACTCCACTGCACCCTCAAATGCAGCGGAGTATCTTTTGAAGATTTCCCCCTCGTCAACAAAAAAAAAAAAAAAAAAAAAAAAAAAAAAAAAAAAAAAAAAAAAAAAAAAAAAAAAAGGTTAGGTTAGGTTAGGTTAGGTTAGGTTAGGTTGGGGAGGGGAACCCCCCACAGCGCTTACGTCCTCGATCGTGTTCCCTGGAAACGACCCAGTTCTGTCACCGTAACGGAGTGTCAGACTGGGCTCGGCTAAAGTGCGCTGTACGTAGATATCATTGCCGGCTATCTACTATGTCTGACGACAACATGCGGAAACCGCAGCCGCGTGACCCTTCGGGGAAATTTTCAAAAGGCCCTTCTCAGGGCCCACCAAACGGCCCTTCTCAGGGCCCACCAAACGGCCCTTCTCAGGGCCCACCAAACGGCCCTTCTCAGGGCCCAACAAAAGGCCCTTCTCAGGGCCACTCTCCGGTCATCCCCGTAAGGGAAAGACGTTCGGACGAGGTCCGTGCTTCTGACATGGAGTTAGATGAAGAAGTCGGCCGAAAGCGGCCGGGTTCTTCATTTTACTTAGCCGATTCAGACTCGGAAAGTGACGGGCTGGCTGGCAACAAAGTTTGCCAGACGGCCAGAAGAGGAAGAGGAAGGACTGCCAAGGCGGGTCCTTCAAGAGAAGAGTTTTTGAAGCCTTCTTCTGCACTGTCCGGCAATGAGCTGGAGGAAGTCCTGCAAGGCAGGAAGTATAAGAAGAGGCCGGTCGCTGCAGTCATCGACCTTGCGACGGATACGGGTGCCGAATCCGATGCCGTCGCAACGGTCGGTGACTTCACCGAACTGAACGCCCAGGAATTGAGGGCGCAGGCGGGCCAAAGCCTCGCCTGTATTCAGGAGGTTGCTAGAAAGTCTGGCAACCTCAAAGGCGAGTACGTGGGTCGCCTTAAGCGATCCACCTCGTTGCTTAGAGGGGTGATAGATGCCCTTGCGAACAGGAGCGAGGCAGAGGAGACGAGGCGTCTCAGGGCGGAGAACGGCCGCCTGCGTCTCGAGGTCGAGTCCGGGAAGGCGGAGGTGAAGGCACTCCGTCGCGGCTTCATGGAAGCCAAGACGGAAGCCGCCGCCGCCACCAAAGCCGCCGCTACCGCTACCGCTGCTACCGCCGAGACGCAGGCGCCCCCCGCCACGTTGCTAGGGGCGGCAGATTTGGTGGAGGAGCTGAAGCGCTCCTTGACCACCACGTTCGGGCAAATGTTGAATGCCCGACTCGCGGTGATCGAGGACCGGCTTCTGCCTGCCCAGACGGTCCGCCCGCCTTTAAGGGCGGACGCCAAGAAGGCGGTGGCGTCGGCACCTAAAACGACGTCGGAGCCGGCCTGCAAGCCTGCGCCCAAGTTGGGCAAGCAGGCTTCACAAAAGGCTGCTGCCACCCCTGCAGTGGCACCGGTTGCGGTTCCCTCTACCAGCAGAGGGACCCAACGCGCCGAGAAGGCTCCTCCCCCAACTGTCCCTCAGGCGGAAACCTGGGCGGAGGTGACGAGGAAGGGCAAGGGCAGGGGGAAGGGAAAGTCCTCCCAGCCCTCCCTTGCTCCTGCTCCTACTCCGGTACCCCAGAAGGCTAAGACTGCCCCAGCGGCTCGTGCCGCCGCCGGTAAGCCCAAGCCGGTAGCCCTTCTCAGGGCCACCCAAACGGCCCTTCTCAGGGCCCACCAAACGGCCCTTCTCAGGGCCCACCAAACGGCCCTTCTCAGGGCCCAACAAAAGGCCCTTCTCAGGGCCACTCCCCGGTCATTCCCGTAAGGGAAAGACGTTCGGACGAGGTCCGTGCTCCTGACATGGAGATAGATGAAGAAGTCGGCCGAAAGCGGCCGAGTTCTTCATTTTACTTGGCCGATTCGGAATCGGAAAGTGACGGGCTGGCTGGCAACAAAGTTTGCCAGACGGCCAGAAGAGGAAGAGGAAGGACTGCCAAGGCGGGCTCTTCAAGAGAAGAGTTTTTAAAACCTTCTCCTGCACCGTCCGGCAATGAGTTGGAGAAGGCCCTGCAAGGCAGGAAATATAAGAAGAGGCCGGTCGCTGCAGTCATCGACCTTGCGACGGATACGGGTGCCGAATCCGATGCCGTCGCAACGGTCGGTGACTTCACCGAACTGAACGCCCAGGAATTGAGGGCGCAGGCGGGCCAAAGCCTCGCTTGTATTCAGGAGGTTGCCAGAAAGTCTGGCAACCTCAAAGGCGAGTACGTGGGTCGCCTTAAGCGATCCACTTCATTGCTTAGAGGGGTGGTAGATGCCTTAGCGAATAGGAGCGAGGCAGAGGAGACGAGGCGTCTCAGGGCGGAGAACGGCCGCCTGCGTCTCGAGGTCGAGTCTAGCAAGGCGGAGGTGAAGGCACTCCGTCGCGGCTTCATGGAAGCCAAGACGGAAGCCGCCGCCGCCACCAAAGCCGCCGCTACCGCTACCGCTACTACCGCAGAGACGCAGGCGCCCCCCGCCACATTGCTAGGGGCGGCAGATTTGGTGGAGGAGCTGAAGCGCTCCTTGACCACCACGTTCGGGCAAATGCTCAATGCCCGACTCGCGGTGATCGAGGACCGGCTTCTGCCTGCCCAGACGGTCCGCCCGCCTTTGAGAGCGGACGCCAAGAAGGCGGTGGCGTCGGCACCGAAACCGACGTCGGAGCCAGCCTGCAAGCCTGCGCCCAAGTCGGGCAAGCAGGCTCCGAAGAGGACTGCTGCCACCCCTTCAGTGGCACCGGTTGTGGTTCCCTCTACCAGTAGAGGGATCCAACGCACCAACGAGGCTGCTCCCCCCACTGTCCCGCAGGCGGAAACCTGGGCAGTGGTGGTGAGGAAGGGCAAGGGCAAGGGGAAGGGAAAGTCCTCCCAACCCTCCCTCTCTCCACCCCAGCAGGCTAAGACTGCCGCCGCCGGTAAGCCCAAGCCGGTAGCTTCCGCCAAGCCTAAAGCTAAGGCGGCGCTGAAACCCCCAAAGTCCGCGGCTGTTGTGCTGTCGTTACAGCCCGAAGCCGCGGAGAAGGGGGTGACGTACAGCGCCGTCCTTCAAAAGGCGCAGGAGAATGTCAATCTCCAGGAACTGGGGATTGACAGTCTCCGCTTCCGCCAGACGGCCACAGGAGCCAGGATGTTGGAGATCCCTGGCTCCCAAAACTCAGAGAAGGCGGATAAGCTCGCGGAGAAGCTCCGCGACGTCTTGTCTGAGGTGGCCAACATCGCCAGGCCCGTTAAATCCACCGACTTAAGGGTGACGGGTCTGGACGATGCCGCCACGAAGGAGAAAGTGGCGGCGGCGGTCGCCAAGGCGGGAGGCTGCTCCGAGCAGCAGGTAAAGGCCGGGGAGATCCGCCGTGACTTTGGCGCCGGCTCCAGCCTTGTTTCCTGCCCGACTTCAGCAGCCAAAGTGCTGCTGGAAAAGGGCAGGCTTCTGGTGGGTTGGAGCTCGGTGCGAGTGGTGGCACTGGAGGCGCGTCCCATGCGCTGCTTCAGGTGCATGGGGCTGGGGCACACGCGCCCTCAGTGCCCCGCGGCGGCCGACAGAGGGGACCTGTGCTTCCGGTGTGGAGGCGCAGGTCATCGGTCTGGGGTAACCAGGCCGCCACTTGCAACGTACGGGGTCGCGCCGTGGAGTTATGGGCGGCCTCGTCGGGTGTGTCCCTCCTCAACAGAGGGACGGTCCACACGTGTGTGCGGCAACGGGGCGGGTCGGTGGTGGACGTTTCGTTCGCCACCCCCGTGCTAGCCGCCCGCGTCGTGAACTGGCGGGTGGAGATGGTGGAGACCTTGTCGGACCACAGATACGTGCGGTTCGACATCTCCACCCAGAGCCCCCGGAGAGCGGCCCCCTTGGGCCGTTCTCCGTTTCCGCGGTGGGCTCTCACCCGCCTGGACCGGGAGGCGGCTGTGGAGGCGGCGTTCGTCCAGGACTGGCTCGCGCCCCCTCTCCAAGTCCTGGACGTCGACGCCGCAGCGGGCCGGCTCAGGGAGTCCCTGACCGAGGTATGCAACTCCAGCATGCCTCGGTCTCGCCGCCCTCCTCCCCGACGCGCCGTCTACTGGTGGTCGGAGGAGCTAGCGGGGCTCCGGGCCGCCTGCGTGGCCGCGAGGAGGGCCTACGCGCGGAGTCGGCGGCGCAGGCGCCGAGATGAGGAGACTGAGGACCTTCTCTACGCCTCTTACGTAGAGGCGAAGAGGGTCCTCAAGGCGGCGATGGGCGCTGCCCAGGACGCGGCGAGGGCCGAAATGCTGGAGGGTCTCGACCGGGACCCGTACGGGAGACCGTACAAGGCGGCGCAGAACAAACTGCGCCCCTTCGGTCCCCCGCTGACGGAGACCCTCGAGCCCGCATTGCTGGATGGGGTGGTTCGGTGCCTGTTTCCGTGCAGGACCGAATTCGCCCCACCAGCAATGAACCCCCCGCGGGGGGCGGCCTCGCCGCCGGAGGAGGAGGAGGAGGAGGCCCCTCCAGTCACCGCAGTGGAACTGGAGGGGGAGGCTCTCCGCCTCCGCGCCAAGCGGACGGCCCCAGGGCCGGACGGCGTCCCCGCGCGGGTGGTGGCCATCGCCGCCCTCCAAATGGTGGGGAGGTTTCGGGACCTATTCAGCGCGTGTTTCACGGCTGGTAGGTTCCCGAAACCGTGGAAGGAGGGGCAGTTATGCCTCCTCCGCAAGGAGGGACGCCCGGCGGACTCCCCCTCGGCATACCGACCCATCGTACTACTCGATGAGGTCGGTAAGATGTTCGAGGGGATTGTCGCCAGCCGGCTGAGCGGCCACCTGAGGAGGGTGGGGCCGGACCTGTCGGACGCCCAATTCGGTTTCCGAAGGGGGCGTTCGACGGTGGACGCCTTGGCCCGACTAAAGGGCCAAGTGCGGGAGGCCGTCGAGGCGGGGGACGGAGTGTTGGCTGTGTCGTTCGACATCGCCAACGCCTTCAACTCCGTCCCCCACTCGACGATCCTGGAGGCACTCCGTTACCACGGAGTGCCCAGGTACCTGCGGAGCCTCCTGGCCGACTACCTGGAGGACCGAGCGGTCCTCCTCGTAGATCGGACAGGCCAGCTTCGCAGGTACGGAGCCGAGTCCGGTGTTCCGCAGGGGTCGGTCCTAGGACCGCTCCTGTGGAACATCGGATTCGATTGGCTCCTGCGGGGTACTCTCCTCCGGGGCACGAGTGTCATCTGCTATGCGGATGACACTCTGCTTACCGCCCGGGGGAGAGATTTCAGGGAGGTGGCGGGCTTGGCCTCAGCCGGCGGATCCTTGGTTGCGGGAAGGATCCGCCGACTAGGCTTGAGGGTGGCGCTGAGTAAGACCGAGGCCGTGTTCTTTCACGGGCCTCGGCAGCGCACACCCCCTGACGCCCACATTGTTGTGGAGGGCGTCAAGATCGGGGTGAAGGCCCAGATGAAATATCTGGGCCTCATCCTTGACAGCAGGTGGCGCTTCGGCCCGCATTTTAGCGGGCTGTCGACGCGCCTGCTGAAGGTCGCGGGCGCCCTTTCGTGGCTCCTCCCTAATATGGGAGGGCCGAAAGGGCGGTGCCGGCACTTGTATGCCGGCATATTGAAGAGCATGGCCCTTTACGGGGCCCCGATCTGGGCGGACTCCCTCCGAAGGAGGGAGAACGCCACAGCTCTTCGGAGGCCCCAAAGGGCCATAGCGCAGCGGGTGTCGCGGGCCTACCGGTCGGTAGGTTTCGCGGCAGCGTGCGCTCTGGCTGGCACCCCTCCTTGGGAGCTCGAGGCAGGGGTGCTCGCCAGAGTGTACGAGTGGACGGCGGGGCGTAGGGCGCTCGGTGAGCGCCCCGCCCCGGAAGAGCGGGAGGCCGTCCGGCGCGAGGCGAGGGACGCTGTCGTCCAACATTGGACGGAGGACCTCGCCACCGCCGCGTTTGGCCGACGGACGTTGGACGCTCTCGGGCCGGTCCTGCGGGACTGGCTCGGGAGGTCCCACGGTTTCCTCTCGTTCCGTCTGGTGCAGGTGTTATCCGGGCATGGTTGCTTCGGATCGTACCTGCACCGGATTGGGCGGGAGGAGACACCGGCGTGCCACGACTGTGGCGCGGCGGAGGACACGGCGCAGCACACCCTCGAGGTGTGCCCGTCGTGGTCCGAGCTGCGCCGCAGCTTGGTCGCCGTCGTCGGCCGGGACCTCTCGCTTCCCAGTGTGGTCAACGCCATGCTGGGAAGCGAGGGGGCCTGGGCAGCGGTCGCCTCCTTTTGCGAGGACGTGATGTCGCAAAAGGAGGCGGCGGAGCGCGCAAGGGAGGACGACCCCCTTGCGGCGCCGCTGCGGAGACGGAGAAGGGGTAGGAGAAGACGCGGTCTTCTCCTACCCCTTCCCGGTGGTCAATAGCGGGAGACAGGCGCGGGGGTGCCTTCTCCCGCATTGCACCTATTGACCACCTCCGTCTGGCGGGAATGACCGAGCACTCGCGGTCATTCCCGGGGCCCCTCCCGCTGGGAGGGCGTGCGGGGCCCGCCGTGTAGGCGGGCGGTCGTCGGCGGGGGACTGGATGAAAAGGCTCTGCCGGTTTCCCAGTCCCCCTCCGCACAGACGATGCCGGAGTGCCGCTGGGTTGTTTAGTGGGTATACCGGTCTCAGTGCCGGGAGTCCCACATACCCCCTCCATCCCCCGATGGAGGGGTATGCGTAAAGCATTTTTCCCAGCGTCAAAAAAAAAAAAAAAAAAAAAAAAAAAAAAAAAAAAAAAAAAAAAAAAGGTTAGGTTAGGTTAGGTTAGGTTTCGGCAGCGCACACCCCCTGACGCCCACATTGTTGTGGAGGGCGTCAAGATTGGGGTGAAGGCCCAGATGAAATATCTGGGCCTGACGCTCGACAGCAGGTGGCGCTTCGGCCCGCATTTTAGCGGGCTGTCGACGCGCCTGCTGAAGGTCGCGGGGGCCCTTTCGTGGCTCCTCCCTAATATGGGAGGACCGAAGGGGCGGTGCCGGCATTTATATGCCGGCATTCTGAAGAGTATGGCCCTTTACGGGGCCCCGATCTGGGCGGACTCCCTCCGAAGGAGGGAGAACGCCGCAGCTCTTCGGAGGCCCCAAAGGGCCATAGCGCAGCGGGTGTCGCGGGCCTACCGCTCGGTAGGCTTCGCGGCAGCGTGCGCTCTGGCTGGCACCCCTCCTTGGGAGCTCGAGGCAGGGGTGCTCGCCAGAGTGTACGAGTGGACGGCGGGGCGTAAGGCGCTCGGTGAGCGCCCCGCCCCGGAAGAGCGGGAGGCCGTCCGGCGCGAGGCGAGGGACGCGGTCGTCCTCCATTGGACGGAGGACCTCGCCACCGCCGCGTTTGGCCGACGAACGTTGGACGCTCTCGGACCGGTCCTGCGGGACTGGCTCGGGAGGTCCCACGGTTTCCTCTCGTTCCGTCTGGTGCAGGTGCTATCCGGGCACGGTTGCTTCGGATCGTACCTGCACCGGATCGGACGGGAGGAGACACCGGCGTGCCACGACTGTGGCGCCGCGGAGGACACGGCGCAGCACACCCTTGAGGTGTGCCCGTCGTGGTCCGAGCTGCGCCGCAGCTTGGTCGCCGTCGTCGGCCGGGACCTCTCGCTTCCCAGCGTGGTCAACGCCATGCTGGGAGGCGAGGGGGCCTGGGCAGCGGTCGCCTCCTTTTGCGAGGACGTGATGTCGCAAAAGGAGGCGGCGGAGCGCGCAAGGGAGGACGACCCCCTTGCGGCGCCGCTGCGGAGACGGAGAAGGGGTAGGAGAAGACGCGGTCTTCTCCTACCCCTTCCCGGTGGTCAATAGCGGGAGACAGGCGCGGGGGTGCCTTCTCCCGCATTGCACCTATTGACCACCTCCGTCGGGCGGGAATGACCGAGCACTCGCGGTCATTCCCGGGGCCCCTCCCGTTGGGAGGGGCGTGCGGGGCCCGCCGTGTAGGCGGGCGGTCGTCGGCGGGGGACTGGATGAAAAGGCTCTGCCGGTTTCCCAGTCCCCCTCCGCACAGACGATGCCGGAGTGCCGCTGGGTTGTTTAGTGGGTATACCGGTCTCAGTGCCGGGAGTCCCACATACCCCCTCCATCCCCCCGGTGGAGGGGTATGCGTAATGCATTTTTCCCAGCGTCAAAAAAAAAAAAAAAAAAAAAAAAAAAAAAAAAAAAAAAAAAGGTTAGGTTAGGTTAGGTTAGGTTAGGTTGGGGAGGGGTGCTAGTCCCGGCAACCTCCACGTGTGCTCGGTCACTGCTTGTCCCTTATGGATACGTCCGGGGGGAACGGCAGTGACTGGGCCGGTGCACCCCGTCAACACGGCCAATAACTTCCCCTTGTGGGATCTTGTTGGTCGTGGCTAATAGCTGGGAACGGTGGGCCTCTCTGCGTGTCTCTATGAAGGTAGCATAGAGCACAGCAGATGAGGCCGGCGGATCTTCCGCGGAGTTGGGGGAGCCTCGTGAGAGGCTCAGTGGACCTCCGGGTCGGTGGATGGCCGGCCTGCAAGGCTGGCGGCGCGGCGGGGAGGGTCAACTCGGCCACCCCGTCGGGCACAACTGGTGGTGCAGCGATGCTGCAGCGGAATGTTCTCCGCAAAGGTGGGAGCCCTGCGAGGGGCTCAGCGGACCCTCGGGTCGGTGGATGGCTGGCCTGCAAGGCTGGCGGCGCGGCGGGGAGGGTCAACTCGGCCACCCCGTCGGGCAAACACGATGAGCAGCCGATGCTGCAGCGGACTTTCGGGTCGTGGGATGGCGGGCCTGCAAGGCCTGCGGCGCGGCGGGGAGGGTCAACACGGCCGCCCCGTCGGGCCCCATGCGTCTCCGAATCCTAAGGTTTGGCGCCCGCCGATAGGATGCATGGCCGGGGGGAACCCGGTCGCTAGGGCGTCACAAGGGGACCTCACCCCTTAAAAAAGGAAACAAACATGGATCAAAAGGCGATTGGTAATGTTCCGCAAGTGGGGGGATCCCACCCTTCAGGACGGTCGAGTGAAGGCAGCCCCAACGTATTTGCGGGGGGCAACCAACGCCTCGTGGGCTCCGATCGGGGCCCACGTACCGACGACACCAGCATTAACAAAAAGGACACCGAGAACGCTAAACATGACGACCACGGCAAGACAATGGATAAGAATGAGGAGGTGCGCGTGGCCCCGTACTACTTACGGAGGGCCCGTGTTGTGCTGGAGCGCACAGATTGCGCCACACCGGCTAAGAGCAACGAGGAGAAAGGCGAGGCCTCCGGCGCCTCCCCCGCACCCACCCTGGGTGCGGGTGGGGCCCCGCAGGCCTCAGAGAGTCTGATTCCGACTATAAACCTGTCGGAATCAGACTCAGACGCGAGCCAGATGAGTTGGGAGAGTGTCTCGTCCCGCGGCTCTGGCGCTTCCCGCCAGGTGAGGAAGCGCCGGACAAACGGGGGCGAGGAGCACACTCCCTCTCGTCGGGGGAAAGGGTGCCTGCCACAGACCGGCCTAGCGAGAGCTAGGGCCGATCTGAAGCAGGCACAGGAAGAGGCTGCCGAGGAGAAGCTGGCTGAAGAGCAGCGGAATAGGGCGGCGGCGACTGCCGCCCTATTCCGGAAGAGTCCTGTGGCCCCAGCCGTTCCGCTTCGGCTGAGCGACTGCGACGCCGCACAGCTGGAGACGATGCTCCTGGGCTCGGTGGACACAGTGATAGCTGTGGCCACCAAGTCCGGGAACTTGAAGGGCACCTTCGTGAAGTCCCTGAAGGAGGCCGCGGCCACTATTAAGGCCTCATTCGAGGAGACGCGGGCCCGCACAATGACGGAGGAGATGGCGCTGTTGGTGCGGGCCAATAAGCAACTCGCGTCGGATATCGGCGAACTCCGACGCGAGTTGGCTGAGGTGAGGGCGGCTGCAGTCCGACCGGTGCCGAACCCGGCGCCGGTTCGGGCCTCAGCCCAAGCCCCCACCACGGAGGACGTCGTGCGGCAGATCATGGTGCAAGTTGGCACCATGATCAACGCCCGCTTCGAGGGGCTGGAGGGGAGGCTGCTGCCTGCTAAGACCCTCAGACCCCCTCTGGCCGCAGATCGGCGAAGGGAGGCTGAGGTGCGTCCTGTGGCAGGCACCAGCCGAGGTGTGGCGCCAACTGGCGCACCGGTGAGGGCTCCGACAGGTGGAAGGCAGCCCCCACCAAAGGAGAAGGGTGCGGCCCCGAGCCGAGCGCTGGCTCCTCCCGCTGCGGCCCCCTCTGAGGCGTGGTCCGTTGTGGCGAGGCGTGGGACGCGCAGGAAGGAGGCGAGGACCGCGGCCTCGGCTAGGACAGCGCCCCCTCCGCCGGAGAGGTCTGCCCCTCTAGCCCGAGTCCCCGATAGGCCACAGGCGGCGGCGCCAAAACCGCCTCCCAAGCCTACGGCGAGGTTGGCCAAACTCCGCCCCCCCCGCACTGCAGCAGTAGTCATCACGCTGCAGTCCGGGGCGGCGGAGAAAGGCCTCACCTACGCCAAGGTGCTGGAGGTGGCCAAGGGGCGGATCAAGCTCGGCGAGCTGGGGGTGCCGCCCCTCAAAATCAGGACGGCAGCCACCGGGGCCAGAATCCTTGAGGTTCCTGGCACGGACAACGCTGCTAAAGCGGATGTCCTTGCCGGGAAGCTCAAGGAGGTGTTTGAGGGGCAGGAGGAGGTCCGCATCTCCAGGCCGATCACCACCGCTGACCTGCGGGTTAGTGGCCTGGACGATGCGGTGGTGCCGGAAGAGCTAGCGGAGGCCCTGGCCAGGGCGGGGGAGTGCGCTGTGTCAGCGATGGCGGTCGGCACGATCCGCAGGGGCCCCGCTGGGATGGGCACAGCATTCGTGCGCTGCCCTGTGGAGGCGGCGAGGAGGATCGCAGGCAGCGGACGAGTGCTGGTTGGTTGGGTGGCAGCGCAGGTCCGCATCCTAGATGCCAGACCTCGGCGCTGCTACCGATGCCTCGCACTGGGCCACGTCGGGGCCCAATGCAAGGCCGAAGTCGACCGCAGTGATGAGTGCTATCGCTGCGGTCGAAAGGGCCACAAGGCCCGAGAATGCTCTGCCGCTCCCCACTGCTCACTCTGTGCAGCTGCGGGGAAAGCGGCAGACCACCTCTCCGGGGGCAAGGCATGCGCCAAGCCCCCGTCAAAGTCAGGGGCCAAACGGAAGGCCGCCGCGGTTGGAGCTAAGGCCCAGCCGCGGCCGCCTCCCCCTGATACAGGGCAGGCGGTTCGCATGGAGGAAAGTTAGTTATGGCCCTAACTTTCCTCCAGGCGAACATCAACCACTCCGCTCGCGCTCAGGACCTCCTCCTGCAGTGTCTTGCGGAGAGGTCGATTCACGTGGGGGTGATTGCCGAGCCGTACGTGATCCCACCCAGGTCTGACTGGGTTGGAGATCTCGACGGCTTGGTGGCAATCACCACCCAATCGCCGGTCCGATCCCCCCCCCTTGAAAGTCGGTCAAGGGGCAGGGGATACGTCGCTGCCGTGGTGGGCAGAGTGATGGTGGTGGGGGTCTATCACTCCGGTAATAGACCCCGCCACGAGCTGGAGACTCTCCTCAGCGAGGTGGGAACCTTAATTGGTCAGACCCGCCCGCTCCCCGTGCTCGTTCTTGGGGACTTCAACGCCAAATCAGTGGCGTGGGGGTCCCCGACGACGGATCCGCGGGGAGACACCGTAGTCGAGTGGATGGCTGAGGTTGGTCTCTGCCTCGTGAACCAGGGGGCGGAAAACACTTGCGTCCGTCAGTGGGGTGGCTCGATCGTCGACCTGACATTCGCCACCCCAGACCTTGCCTGCCGCATACGCGACTGGCAGGTGCTGGTCGACGAGGAGACGCTTTCCGACCACCGGTACATCCGGTTCAGCGTCTCCTCGTCTTTGACGGACGCAGTGAGGGGGGAGACGAGCGAGATCGGTCCGCGTTGGGCCCTGAAGCATCTCGACGTCGAGATACTGCTGGAGGCGGCCATCGTCGAGGCGTGGAGCGGCACTGCTCTGGAGCCGGAACCAGTAGACGTGGACGAGATGGCGGACGGGCTGTGTGGGGCACTTACGCGCGTGTGCGATGCGGCGATGCCGCGTGCGCGAGCCCCGCAGCCCAGACGCCAAGTCTACTGGTGGTCAGAGGAGATTGCCGAGCTCCGGCGACGCTGTGTGACGAGGCGCCGCCGATACCAGCGGTATCGGAGACGTAGGCGGCAAGAGACCGAGACCACCGAGTCTCTGTACGCCGCCTACAGAGAAGCTTCCAGGGCCCTACGCGTCGCGATCGACGAGGCCAAGAGGCAGGCTTGGGAGCATTTGCTGGAGGGGCTGGAGCGTGACCCATGGGGCCGCCCGTACCAATGGGCGAGGCAGAAGCTTCGCCCATGGGCACCCCCCGTCACTGCTTCGCTCCAACCGGCAGTGCTCCAGAGGGTGGTTGATGGCTTGTTCCCCGGAGCCCCGGGGACCGAATTCACGCCTCCCACCGCCGTGGCCTCGTCATCGGCCGATCTCGAGGGTGAAGAGGAGGAGGACGAGCCTGTCCCTGTTTCAGAGGGTGAGCTGGGTGCAGCAGTGCTCAGGATGAGGGCCAAAAACACGGCGCCTGGGCCAGATGGCATACCGGGCCGTGCGTGGGCCCTCTCCTTGGAGCACCTCACCCCCGCTCTGACGGCCCTGTTCGACAGGTGCCTCAGAGATGGCAGGTTCCCCAAGAGGTGGAAGAGGGGCAGGCTCGTCCTCATCCGGAAGGAGGGACGCCCTGCGGACGAGCCATCGGGCTATCGTCCGATTGTGCTGCTTGACGAGGCCGGCAAGCTTTTGGAGCGAGTGCTCGCTGCCCGCCTCGTCAAGCACCTCGAGACAGTGGGACCCGACTTGGCGCCCACCCAATTCGGGTTCCGGAGAGGTCGCTCGACGATAGACGCCATATCTCGCGTCCGCGACCTCTCGGAGGAGGCGTGCTCCAGTGGTGGCGTGTTGTTGGCTGTCTCGTTGGACATTGCCAACGCCTTCAACACGCTGCCCTGGAGCACCATTCTCGGGGGATTGGGGTACCATCAGGTGCCCCAATGCCTGCGAAGGCTTGTCGGGGACTATCTCTCCGACAGAGAGGTAGTCTTCCCGACAACCAGTGGGGAGGGACGTAGTCCCATGACGCGCGGCGTTCCGCAGGGGTCCGCCCTCGGGCCACTCCTGTGGAACGTCGGGTATGATTGGGTCCTCCGGTGTGCTAACCTTCGTGGCGTCAACGTCGTTTGTTACGCTGACGACACGTTGGTTACCGCCCGGGGGGACAGCTACAGGGAGGCGAAGATCCTGGCGACGGCCGCGGTCGCGACGACCGTATCCAGGATCCGGATGCTGGGTCTGGAGGTGGCGCTCCACAAGTCCGAGGCCATTTGTTTTCATGGCCCGAGACGGGCGCCACCTGCAGACTCCACCATCGTGGTGGGTGGGACGTCCATCCCTGTCCGGTCGACGCTGAAGTATCTCGGCGTCGTCCTGGACAGCAGATGGAAGTTCGCGGCGCATGTGCGACAGCTGTCTCCAAGAATCTTGGGGACAGCCGGCGCACTGAGTCGCCTCCTCCCGAATATCGGGGGAGGGGAGGGGAGCTGCCGCCGCCTCTATACAGCGGTGGTTAGCTCCATGGCCCTATATGGTGCCCCCATATGGGCCGGTGGGCTGGATCGGCAGACAACCGCTCTGCTGATTGCGGCCCAGAGGGTGATGGCAGTGAGAGTGTGCAGGGGCTACCGCACCATCTCTCACGAAGTGGCGTGCGCCCTCGCTGGGTCGCTCCCGTGGGACCTCGAGGCCGAAGTCCTGGCCTCGGTCTACTGGCGCAGAGCGCAGGCACGGGAGCGAGACGAGCGACTGGCGCCGCTGGAGGTGACGCGCTGGCGTAACAACGCCAGGGCGGCCGCCATCACCCGGTGGAGGGATCGACTCCTCACAGGACCCACACGGAGGGGGGCTGGCGCTCAGCGACTGCTTGAGGCGCTTCAGCCCGTACTCGTAGAGTGGGTACGGAGGAGACACGGGAGGCTTTCCTTCCGACTGACGCAGGTGCTCACGGGACATGGTTGTTTCGGGAGATACCTGTGTCATGTCGCTCGAAGGGAAGCCTCCCCGGCCTGCCACCAGTGCGGCTACGCGGAGGATACCGCCCAGCACGCACTGGAGGCATGCCCAGGAGGAGCCGAGCCGCGGCGATCCCTAGTCGCGGTTGTGGGGACGGACCTCTCCTTACCGACCATCATCGCCAAGATGGTCGGCGACGAGAGGTCCTGGGAGGCGGTGGCCTCCTTCTGTGAGACTATTGTCTCGCAGAGGGAGGCAGAAGAGCGGGAGAGAGAGAGAGACCCTCTCTCTCTGCCGCTCTGGAGAGCGCGGACACGGAGACGGACTAATCGAGCCCGTACTCCGTCTCCGCTTGGAGGGCCTGGGGCGTCGGATGCGGGGGCACCCGGCGCCCCACACTAGGGATAGGCCCTCACGAGGTGTAGATGCCCTCTTATGTTCCGGGGGCATCTGACACGAGGTGGGGAAGTTTCGGCTTCCCACCGAGGCGGGTCCACCGCAAGGCGGACTGCGGCGTCGACGGGGGCTGCGGAGGAATGCGCGAGCGGTCCCGTGCCCCCCGTCACCAGCCGATGACGGAGGAACATCGTGGGGTTTTAGTCGGTAGGGGCACTGATTATCGATTCGATAGTCGGTGTCGAGTCCGACATAACCCACCCGCTCCCCCAGCGGGTGGGTATGCGTCACAGCATTTCCCCACGTA
Source organism: Petrophora chlorosata (assembly GCA_951640565.1). Classification (NCBI taxonomy): domain Eukaryota; kingdom Metazoa; phylum Arthropoda; class Insecta; order Lepidoptera; family Geometridae; genus Petrophora; species Petrophora chlorosata. Next base: position 18,702,676 of record OX621197.1, read on the forward strand.
AAAAAAAAAAAAAAAAAAAAAAAAGGTTAGGTTGGGGAACCCCCCACAGTGCTTACGTCCTCGTCGTGTTCCCTGGTAACGAACCAGTTCTGTCACCGTAACGGAGTGGCAGACTGGTCTCGGCTAAAGTGCACTGTGCGTTACAGATTTCATTGCGGGTATCTGTAACACTGGCGGAGGCAAACATGCCCAAACCAGCGCGGGACGCCCTCGGGCGTTTTCGCAAACCAAACGGCCCTTATCAGGGCCACTCAAAAGGCCCTTCTCAGGGCCCACCAAAAGGCTCTTTTCAGAGCCAACCAAAAGGCCCTTCTCAGGGCCAAACCGACGACGTCGCGTCGGTAGCGGAGGCTAGCCGCGCATCATCCGCGGCTAGCTTGTTTGCGGACGAGTTTTCAGACTCGGAAAACGACTCTGTCGTTTGCGAGTCCGATGCCTCGATGCCGATGGCGATCGCGGAAGGTCGCCAACAGGCGCAGAAGCGAGCCTTCATGAAGGCTGGGTCTTGCTCTTCGGATTCCACGAAGAGCAAGCCCAAGAAGAAAGTGAAGGCGAAAAAGAATACGTCTTCCACCGTTACGGCGGACACCCACGACGTGGGTTTGGCTGACGCCCAGCGAGAGCTGAGTCTGGCTCGGCGGGCGCAGCTACAGCAGGACCTGGAGGAGAGTGTCGTTGCCAAGGAGCAGCAGGCACGCACCTCGCGTGGAAGGTCAGGATACGGCGGGTCCACTGTCCTGTACGCGGACCACTCCCTGGAGGAGTTGGAACGCATGGCGCAGGAGGACGAAGAGGAGATCGCGCAGGTCGCCTCTAAGTCCTCCAACTTAAAAGGGACTTTTCAGAAGTCCCTTAAGTGCAGGGCCGCGAGCTTGCGCGGCATCGTCCGAGAGCTGGTGCAGCGCACCGCAACGGACGAGACGCGGCAACTGCAGGCGAAGGTCGATCGCCTGCAGTCGGAGGTCAGCCAGCTGCACCAGAAGCTGGCTGAAGCCACGGCCCGGCCCACTCAGGCCGACGCCAGACCAGCGGCTGAGGGCCCTACCTCCTCCTCCAACCTTGAGGATGTCATCCGCAAGGTTGTCATGGAGGAAAGGGCCTTCACAAGAGCCTGCCTCGCCGGCATAGAGGACAGGCTCTTGCCGGAGAAGCGCCTCCGACCACCGCTCGCGGCGGACAAGAGGCCGAACGTGCCGGGGCCGTCCTCCCAGAAGGCGGATAAGAGGCCGAACCAGCCGGGGCCGTCCTCCCAAGAGGAGGACACCCTTCTACCCTCCTCCACCCCGTCCAATTCTTGGACGGAAGTGGTCAGGAGGGGGAAGGGTAAGGCCAAACAGGGGAGAGCGGCCGCCCCCCCTGCCACCCCCGCGACCTCCCTTCCCTGCCCGTCCCAGGGGACCGGCAAGGGAAAGGGAAAGGGGAAGGGGAAGAAGTCGGCCCCCGCGCCCGCCACCGCTGCTCCTGCAGCGAACAGGGCCCCCGCCGGTGGGAGGAAGCTAGTTCCTCCCAAAACCGCGGCCGTCGTGGTGACGCTCACCGCGGAGGCTGCGGAGCGGGGCGAGACGTACGAGTCCGTTTTAAAACGGGCTCGTACCAACGCCGATCCCACCCAGCTGGGGATCGGAGCGGTGGCGTGCCGCCGGACCCAAGCCGGGGCTCGAATCTTCGAGTTCCCGGGGGCCCAGGGCGGCACAAACGCGGACCTCTTTGCAGCGAAGCTGAAAGAGGTCATTGCGGACGTGGCCAAGGTGGTGAGGCCCATCAAGTCCGCGACCTTGGAGGTGACCGATCTTGACGATTCGGTCACCAAAGAGGAGGTGGTCGCGGCGGTCGCAGCGATAGGGGGCTGCGACGTCGCAGCGGTGCAAGGCCGGGGCATCCGGCCTGGCCGCGGTGGCATGGGCACCATCCGCCTCGAGTGCCCAGTCACTGCGGCCAAAGCCGCCCTCGCCAAGGGGCGGCTCTGTGTGGGCTTCAGCTCGTGCCGGGTCCGAGCACTTGAAGATCAGCCATTGCGCTGCTTCAAGTGCTTCGGTATCGGGCACACGCGGGCCCTCTGTCCGTCTGCGGTAGACAGGGCGGACAGCTGCTACCGCTGCGGCAAGGAGGGGCACAAGTCCGCCACCTGCACGGCCGCCAAGCCGCACTGCTTGGTGTGTGCCGCCAGCGGCCGCCCGGCCGACCACGTAATGAAGGGGAGGAATTGCAATCCTCCCCCCAAGAAGGGAAAAGCGCAGGCGCCGACCCGGCCTGCCGCGACCGCCGCCGCCGTCCCCGCAACGAGAACCCCGGCGGCTGCTGAGGAGAATGCGATGTCTGAATGATGGATAGGGTCAGACATCGCATCCTCCAGGCGAACACCAACCACTGCAAAGCAGCCCAGGACCTGTTAATACAGGTCCTGGCTGAGTGGTTGGTGGACGTGGCGGTGGTCGCTGAGCCGTACTCGGTCCCTAGCCGTTGGCTAGGTGATCGGGACGGCTCGGTAGCATTGGTGGCGCGGTCTTCCACAGACTCCCCTCCCCTCTCGCTTTTAGAGAGGGGACCGGGATATGTGGCCGCCGCGTGGGGAGAAATAGCCATGGTGGGCGTATATTTCTCCCCTAACCGCCCTCTCCAGGACTTCGAGAACTTTCTCGAAGTCCTGACCGGGGTGGTCGGTAGGGCGGCGCCGCGTCAGGTCGCCGTATTGGGCGACCTGAACGCCAAGTCGGCGGTCTGGGGCAACCCAGCCGCCACTTGTAACGCCCGGGGTCCCGCAGTGGAGTTCTGGGCGGCCTCGTCGGGCGTGTCCCTCCTCAACAGAGGGACGGTTCAGACGTGTGTGCGGCAACGGGGAGGGTCGGTGGTGGACGTCTCGTTCGCCACCCCCGTGCTAGCCGCCCGCGTCTTGAACTGGCGGGTGGAGATGGTGGAGACCTTGTCGGACCATCGCTACGTTAGGTTCGACATCTCCACCCAGAGCCCCCGGAGGACGGTCCCCCTGGGCCGTCCTCCCTTTCCACGGTGGGCTCTCACCCGCCTGGACCGGGAGGCGGCTGTGGAGGCGGCGTTCGTCCAGGACTGGCTCGCGCCTCCCCTCCAAGTCCTGGACGTCGACGCCGCAGCGGGTCGACTCAGGGAGTCCCTGACCGAGGTGTGCAACTCCAGCATGCCTCGGTCTCGCCGCCCTCCTCCCCGACGCACCGTCTACTGGTGGTCGGAGGAGCTAGCGGGGCTCCGGGCCGCCTGCGTAGCGGCGAGGAGGGCCTACGCGCGGAGTCGGCGGCGCAGCCGCCGAGATGAGGAGAACGAGGACCTTCTCTACGCCTCTTACGTAGAGGCGAAGGGGGTCCTCAAGGCGGCAATGGGCGCCGCCCAGGACGCGGCGAGGGCCGAGATGCTGGAGGGTCTCGACAGGGACCCGTACGGGAGACCGTACAAGGCGGCGCAGAACAAACTGCGCCCCTTCGGTCCCCCGCTGGCGGAGACCCTCGAGCCCGCATTGCTGGATGGGGTGGTTCGGTGCCTGTTTCCGTGCAGGACCGAATTCGCCCCACCAGCAATGGACCCTCCGCGGGGAGCGGCCCCGCCGGAGGAGGAGGAGGAGGAGGCCCCTCCAGTCACGGCGGCGGAATTGGAGGGGGAGGTCCTCCGCCTCCGTGGCAAGCGGACGGCCCCTGGGCCGGACGGCGTCCCCGCGCGGGTGGTCGCCATCGCCGCCCTCCAAATGGAGGAGAGGTTTCGGGACCTCTACAGCGCGTGTTTCACGGCTGGGAGGTTCCCGAAACCTTGGAAGGAGGGGCAGTTGTGCCTCCTCCGCAAGGAGGGACGCCCGGCAGACTCCCCCTCGGCATACCGACCCATCGTACTACTCGATGAGGTCGGTAAGATGTTCGAGGGGATTGTCGCCAGCCGGCTGAGCGGCCACCTGAGGAGGGTGGGGCCGGACCTGTCGGACGCCCAATTCGGTTTCCGAAGGGGGCGTTCGACGGTGGACGCCTTGGCCCGACTAAAGGGCCAAGTGCGGGAGGCCGTCGAGGCGGGGGACGGAGTGTTGGCTGTGTCGTTCGACATCGCCAACGCCTTCAACTCCGTCCCCCACTCGACGATCCTGGAGGCACTCCGTTACCACGGAGTGCCTCGGTACCTGCGGAGCCTCCTGGCCGACTACCTGGAGGACCGAGCGGTCCTCCTCGTAGATCGGACGGGCCAGCTTCGCAGGTACGGAGCCGAGTCCGGTGTTCCACAGGGGTCGGTCCTGGGACCACTCCTGTGGAACATCGGATTCGATTGGCTCCTGCGGGGAACCCTCCTCCGGGGCACGAGTGTCATCTGCTATGCGGATGACACTCTGCTCACAGCCCGGGGGAGGGACTTCAGGGAGGTGGCGGGTCTGGCCTCAGCCGGCGGATCCTTAGTCGCAGGAAGGATCCGCCGACTAGGCCTGAAGGTGGCGCTGAACAAGACCGAGGCCGTGTTCTTCCACGGGCCTCGGCAGCGCACACCCCCTGACGCCCACATCGTGGTGGAGGGCGTCAGGATCGAGGTGAAGGCCCAGATGAAATATCTGGGCCTAATCCTCGACAGCAGGTGGCGCTTCGGCCCGCACTTCAGCGGGCTGTCGACGCGCCTGCTGAAGGTCGCGGGCGCCCTTTCGTGGCTCCTCCCTAATATGGGAGGACCGAAAGGGCGGTGCCGGCATTTATATGCCGGCATTCTGAAGAGCATGGCCCTTTACGGGGCCCCGATCTGGGCGGACTCCCTCCGAAGGAGGGAGAACGTCACAGCTCTCCGTCGGCCCCAAAGGGCCATCGCGCAGCGGGTGTCGCGGGCCTACCGCTCGGTAGGCTTCGCGGCAGCGTGCGCTCTGGCTGGCACCCCTCCTTGGGAGCTCGAGGCAGGGGTGCTCGCCAGAGTGTACGAGTGGACGGCGGGGCGTAAGGCGCCTAGGTTAGGTTAGGTTAGGTTAGGTTAGGTTAGGTTAGGTTAGGTTAGGTTAGGTTAGGTTAGGTTAGGTTAGGTTAGGTTAGGTTAGGTTAGGTTAGGTTAGGTTAGGTTAGGTTAGGTTAGGTTAGGTTAGGTTAGGTTAGGTTAGGTTAGGTTAGGTTAGGTTAGGTTAGGTTAGGTTAGGTTAGGTTGCTCTTCGGACTCCGCGAAGAGCAAGCCGAGAAAGAAGACGAAGGCCAAAAAGTCTTCTTCTTCAACCGTTACGGCGGACACCCACAATGTGGGTTTGGCTGACGCTCAGCGAGAGCTGAGCTTGGCACGGCGGGCGCAGCTCCAGCAAGACCTGGAGGAGCAGGTCGCTGCCAAGGAGCAGCAGGCGCGCAACGCCCGGGGAAGGTCCGGGTACGGTGGGTCCGCCGTCTTGTACGCGGACCACTCCCTAGAGGAGTTGGAGCGTATGGCGCAGGAGGACGAAGAGGAGATCGCGCAGGTCGCCTCTAAGTCCTCCAACTTAAAAGGGACTTTTCAGAAGTCCCTTAAGTGCAGGGCCGCAAGCTTGCGCGGCATCGTCCGGGAGCTGGTGCAGCGCACCGCAACGGACGAGACGCGGCAACTGCAGGCGAAGGTCGACCGCCTGCAGTCGGAGGTCAGCCAGCTGCACCAGAAGCTGGCTGAAGCCACGGCCCGGCCCACTCAGGCCGACGCCAGACCAGCGGCTGAGGGCCCTACCTCCTCCTCCAACCTTGAGGATGTAATCCGCAAGGTTGTAATGGAGGAAAGGGCCTTCACAAGAGCCTGCCTCGCCGGCATAGAGGACAGGCTCTTGCCCGAGAAGCGCCTCCGCCCGCCGCTCGCAGCGGACAAGAGGCCGAATATGCCGGGGCCGTCCTCCCAGAAGGAGGACAAGAGGCCGAACAAGCGGGGGCCGTCCTCCCAAGAGGAGGACACCCTTCTACCCTCCTCCACCCCGTCCAATTCTTGGACGGAAGTGGTCAGGAGGGGGAAGGGTAAGGCCAAACAGGGGAGAGCGGCCGCCCCCCCTGCCACCCCCGCGACCTCCCTTCCCTGCCCGTCCCAGGGGACCGGCAAGGGAAAGGGTAAGGGGAAGGGGAAAAAGTCGGCCCCCGCGCCCGCCACCGCTGCTCCTGCAGCGAACAGGGCCCCCGCCGGTGGGAGGAAGCTAGTTCCTCCCAAAACCGCGGCCGTCGTGGTGACGCTCACCACGGAGGCTGCGGAGCGGGGCGAGACGTACGAGTCCGTTTTGAAACGGGCTCGTACCAACGCCGATCCCACCCAACTGGGGATCGGAGCGGTGGCGTGCCGCCGGACCCAAGCCGGGGCTCGAATCTTCGAATTCCCGGGGGCCCAGGGCGGCACAAACGCGGACCTCTTTGCAGCGAAGCTGAAAGAGGTCATTGCGGACGCGGCCAAGGTGGTGAGGCCCATCAAGTCCGCGACCTTGGAGGTGACCGATCTTGACGATTCGGTCACCAAAGAGGAGGTGGTCGCGGCGGTCGCAGCGATTGGGGGCTGCGACGCCGCAGCGGTGCAAGGCCGGGGCATCCGGCCTGGCCGCGGCGGCATGGGCACCATCCGCCTCGAGTGCCCAGTCACCGCGGCCAAAGCCGCCCTCGCCAAGGGGCGGCTCTGCGTGGGCTTTAGCTCGTGCCGGGTCCGAGCACTTGAAGATCAGCCATTGCGCTGCTTCAAGTGCTTCGGTATCGGGCACACGCGGGCCCTCTGTCCGTCTGCGGTAGACAGGGCGGACAGCTGCTACCGCTGCGGCAAGGAAGGGCACAAGTCCGCCACCTGCACGGCCGCCAAGCCACACTGCTTGGTCTGTGCCGCCAGCGGCCGCCCGGCCGACCACGTGATGAAGGGGAGGAATTGCAATCCTCCCCCCAAGAAGGGAAAAGCGCAGGCGCCGACCCGGCCTGCCGCGACCGCCGCCGCCGTCCCCGCAACGGGAACCCCGGCGGCTGCTGAGGAGAATGCGATGTCTGAATGATGGATAGGGTCAGACATCGCATCCTCCAGGCGAACACCAACCACTGCAAAGCAGCCCAGGACCTGTTGATACAGGTCCTGGCTGAGTGGTTGGTGGACGTGGCGGTGGTCGCTGAGCCGTACTCGGTCCCTAGCCGTTGGCTAGGTGATCGGGACGGCTCGGTGGCATTGGTGGCGCGGTCTTCCACAGACTCCCCTCCCCTCTCGCTATTAGAGAGGGGACCGGGATATGTGGCCGCCGCGTGGGGAGAAATAGCCATGGTGGGCGTATATTTCTCCCCTAACCGCCCCCTCCAGGACTTCGAGAACTTTCTCGAAGTCCTGACCGGGGTGGTCGGTAGGGCGGCGCCGCGTCAGGTCGCCGTATTGGGCGACCTGAACGCCAAGTCGGCGGTCTGGGGTAACCAGGCCGCCACTTGCAACGTACGGGGTCGCGCCGTGGAGTATTGGGCGGCCTCGTCGGGTGTGTCCCTCCTCAACAGAGGGACGGTCCACACGTGTGTGCGGCAACGGGGCGGGTCGGTGGTGGACGTTTCGTTCGCCACCCCCGTGCTAGCCGCCCGCGTCGTGAACTGGCGGGTGGAGATGGTGGAGACCTTGTCGGACCACAGATACGTGCGGTTCGACATCTCCACCCAGAGCCCCCGGAGAGCGGCCCCCTTGGGCCGTTCTCCGTTTCCGCGGTGGGCTCTCACCCGCCTGGACCGGGAGGCGGCTGTTGAGGCGGCGTTCGTCCAGGACTGGCTCGCGCCTCCCCTCCAAGTCCTGGACGTGGACGCCGCAGCGGGCCGGCTCAGGGAGTCCCTGACCGAGGTGTGCAACTCCAGCATGCCTCGGTCTCGCCGCCCTCCTCCCCGACGCGCCGTCTACTGGTGGTCGGAGGAGCTAGCGGGGCTCCGGGCCGCCTGCGTGGCGGCAAGGAGGGCCTACGCGCGGAGTCGGCGGCGCAGCCGCCGAGATGAGGAGGGAGAGGACCTTCTTTACGCCTCTTACGTAGAGGCGAAGAAGGTCCTCAAGGCGGCGATGGGCGCCGCCCAGGACGCGGCGAGGGCCGAGATGCTGGAGGGTCTCGATAGGGACCCGTACGGGAGACCGTACAAGGCGGCGCAGAACAAACTGCGCCCCTTCGGTCCCCCGCTGGCGGAGACCCTCGAGCCCGCATTGCTGGATGGGGTGGTTCGGTGCCTGTTCCCTAGCAGGACCGAATTCGCCCCACCAGCAATGGACCCTCCGCGGGGAGCGGCCCCGCCGGAGGAGGAGGAGGAGGAGGCCCCTCCAGTCACGGCGGCGGAATTGGAGGGGGAGGTCCTCCGCCTCCGTGGCAAGCGGACGGCCCCTGGGCCAGACGGTGTCCCCGCGCGGGTGGTGGCCATCGCCGCCCTCCAAATGGAGGAGAGGTTTCGGGACCTCTACAGCGCGTGTTTCACGGCTGGGAGGTTCCCGAAACCTTGGAAGGAGGGGCAATTGTGCCTCCTCCGCAAGGAGGGACGCCCGGCGGACTCCCCCTCGGCATACCGACCCATCGTTCTGCTCGATGAGGTCGGTAAGATGTTCGAGGGGATCGTCGCCAGCCGGCTGAGCGGTCACCTGCGGAGGGTGGGGCCGGACCTGTCGGACGCCCAATTCGGTTTCCGAAGGGGGCGTTCGACAATAGACGCCTTGGCCCGCCTCAAGGGCCAAGTGCGGGAGGCCGTCGAGGCGGGGGACGGAGTGTTGGCTGTGTCGTTCGACATCGCCAACGCCTTCAACTCCGTCCCCCACTCGACGATCCTGGAGGCACTCCGTTACCACGGAGTGCCCCGGTACCTGCGGAGCCTCCTGGCCGACTACCTGGAGGACCGAGCGGTCCTCCTCGTAGATCGGACAGGCCAGCTTCGCAGGTACGGAGCTGAGTCCGGTGTTCCACAGGGGTCGGTCCTAGGACCGCTCTTGTGGAACATCGGATTCGATTGGCTCCTGCGGGGTACTCTCCTCCGGGGCACGAGTGTCATCTGTTATGCGGATGACACTCTGCTCACAGCCCGGGGGAGAGACTACAGGGAGGTGGCGGGTCTGGCCTCAGCCGGCGGATCCTTAGTCGCAGGAAGGATCCGCCGACTAGGCCTGAAGGTGGCGCTGAACAAGACCGAGGCCGTGTTCTTCCACGGGCCTCGGCAGCGCACACCCCCTGACGCCCACATCGTGGTGGAGGGCGTCAGGATCGAGGTGAAGGCCCAGATGAAATATCTGGGCCTAATCCTCGACAGCAGGTGGCGCTTCGGCCCGCACTTCAGCGGGCTGTCGACGCGCCTGCTGAAGGTCGCGGGGGCCCTTTCGTGGCTCCTCCCTAATATGGGAGGGCCGAAAGGGCGGTGCCGGCATTTGTATGCCGGCATATTGAAGAGCATGGCCCTTTACGGGGCCCCGATCTGGGCGGACTCCCTCCGAAGGAGGGAGAACGTCACAGCTCTCCGTCGGCCCCAAAGGGCCATCGCGCAGCGGGTGTCGCGGGCCTACCGCTCGGTAGGCTTCGCGGCAGCGTGCGCTCTGGCTGGCACCCCTCCTTGGGAGCTCGAGGCAGGGGTGCTCGCCAGAGTGTACGAGTGGACGGCGGGGCGTAAGGCGCTCGGTGAGCGCCCCGCCCCGGAAGAGCGGGAGGCCGTCCGGCGCGAGGCGAGGGACGCGGTCGTCCTTCATTGGACGGAGGACCTCGCCACCGCCGCGTTTGGCCGACGAACGTTGGACGCTCTCGGACCGGTCCTGCGGGACTGGCTCGGGAGGTCCCACGGTTTCCTCTCGTTCCGTCTGGTGCA